>OX637695.1:50116802-52616802 GCA_951802165.1 Adalia decempunctata
CATTCCAAGCTTTCGGCTCTTGGTTTGATCCTTCTTCAGGAAAACTAAAAAAAAACATGGTATCACAAACATTATGCAAAAAATCTTACATTCAAACGCTCACAGTCAATTTGAGGTTTTGGATATTTTGTTCTATCATGATATCCTGAAGAAAGCTCAAACCAAGAGCCGAAAGCTTGGAACGAACAATGAAGAGTGACACCGAGTGATATATTTTTGAACTCCAAACCGGATAATGCTTTCACTATGCATTTTTAGATAGACGAACCTTCACTCTCTCATCATAAAATTGTCGGGTTTAGGGTGGAGGGAGATACTACCTCGCCACTCTTCATTCTAAATCCTAGAAAGACATATTGGTTTCTTTATATAGGAGACATCTGAGGAATATTTTGAAACAAATCGGAAAAGGGCGGGAAAAAAACCGTCATAACGATTTGGAGCAACATTTAGAGCAGGTGAATGAGGCAATGATGGAGGCTATTCACTCTAGCTGCCCATTAACGAACATTTTCGAAAAGATCATATTCAGAATTCGTATTTTCGTTCTTTTTCATATTTGATACCACAGAGTTGATGTCCGTAACGTAGATGATACGACCTCAGTGGTTAATACACTCCCTTCAACTCTGTAGTATACAGTTTTGAAGAATCGAGGTAGGCTAAAATCGCAACAATTCCTATTCATTTCTTTGCAAGCCAAAACTTGTGAGCCGCAAAAACGCGCGAATTAGTTTCAACTTAACCTTACTTGAAAACCATGTGTTTTCATGAAGTGTATTTGTTCTGTGAGAACAGGAATTCTAATTCGTACCACACATACACGAGGCCAACAGACATACTTCAACTTAACTTAACTTTATTCAAACTTAAATTCCTTCCATACAATAATGTCATCAAGATCTTAATACACATATAATTCCATTATCCCCACAGAAAGCCAGGAATCACCTAGGCAAAAATGCCTGTATTGTGAGTCCCGCATCCTGTCGGAGATTTACACAATGTATATGTCGCAGTCGGATTCTAAAATCCGTCAGTTTGCAAAATGACTAGTCATTTTGTGAACTGACGAACGTTTTCTAAAACGCTTTCAAGATACAGATCGTTTTACAATCGGCCTGAAATTTTCAGTCGGTTTGTAAACCGCGTATAACGTATCAGACGGATTGTCATATCGTACATCTTTTTAAACGTTCCACCTGAAACTACTTCAGTTTTATGTTTTTTTGAACGAAGTGCAACTGGTGACGCCCACGGAATTTTATAAATTGATAGTGAAACAAGTATTTCAAATGAGAACGAACCAGAAGATGAGGCTCTTTTTGAAATCGATACCAATATCACGAATGAGGATGAAATAACCCATCCGCCGGATAAAAGTTGTAGACCTGGTTCAGAATGTACCAATTCACAAGTAGACTTTGAGAACACCAACATTAATGATATTCCGGTGGATTCACTGAGCTGCGATTGCACTTTGTCAGTAAAGTGTCAGCTTTGTTCGCAGCAAGAGAAAATTCCGTCGGAAAGACTTAATTCGTTCCCAAAGTTAATCGCGCTCATCTCGTTCCGAAAAATATATTAGCTACAATTATAGATAGAAAAAATGGCGTTTATCAAATAGGTAGGTACTGAAAATCGCGTTTTGAATAACATTAAGGGAAGCAGTAGCGAATTTCTCAAAGTTCGGCGGCCAAGGCTTCAAAAAATGTGCTTGCCGTCCGAACAAATAAGATCAGTGTAATACAAGGAAAAAAGCATATCGAAAGTGCAACAGCAGGTGCCATTTGAGTGGCCCCTGCTGCAATAAGTAATAATGGTTTTATTTTTTTGTGGTCTTTCGATAATAAAATATTAAAATAATGAGTGTGAATTTTTTTTCCTTTATCTTTTCTGTATCCAGAATAATGAAGTAGGTATAGCTGATTATACAAATACAGCAGTTTTTCAATTTGCCTTAAGACACAAAACGTTTTCAGATTTGACAATCCGTCGGATGCATTGTTCGCAGTTTACAAACTGACTAAAAATTTCAGACCCATTGTAAAACGATCTTCATTTCAAGAGCGTTTTAGAAAACGTTCGTCAGTTTACAAACTGCCTAGTCATTTCGCAAACTGACGGATTTTAGTATCCGACCGCGACATATATACCCTTAAATTAGATCGGGGTGCAAATAATAAAAACAAATATGTTGTGAAATGTTGAACAAAACACAAGACGGTAATGAAACTAACCCACAGGCTGAGAGGTCAGAGGGGGTGCACAACCAAAATTCAACGAAATTATAACTAGAACAGCTTCATATGATTTGAGTCAGTGATCAAAAATATCTGGATCTTAGAAAGATAAGAATGCACTACATCCACTCACTGGCTTTTCAAGCACATTCAATTTCTGACCACTGTGATTTCGATTTTTCATCGACCCAAACCTAGCATGATAGATTTCACTCCTCCGCATCTTCCACACAACAGACTACCCCGAGATTCAGGACCACTGAACCGGCAAGTGATAATAACGATCTTTGCATAGTGGGCGGTCAGTTTGATTATCCATGTGAAGTTACCTAATGGAAAACGGTCAACTATCGTGAATTTATTGGGTACTTGAAAGTCGATTAGCATACGAATAAATTTATCGTTATTTTTGATGAACGCGTCTGAGTCCCAAAGGGGGGTCGTATGAAAGGTCGTCATTTTTAGCGACATTTAACGAACGTTGGCGGATCGCAACGTATGTTTCAAAACGTGAGCGGACAGTAGAAAGAGGAATCATTGAGTGTATAAGAATGAATGTATGTTCTCTTTCAGATCGAAAATGATTCACAATATACAACAATGAGAAGGTAGGAGGTATTTTTGCAAATTCTAGAAAAAATCTTGTCGCTTCGACTGTGAAGTTTGATGGGAACTTCAATTCAGTGAAATTATGGATGATTACGAGTATCTTATCGTGGCTAATACGCAAAGGTTATAGAGAAATTTTTTCCTTAAAGGTTTCTGTTATAATCCCAGAAGTATAATTTGCCCTATCACAATGCGTTCGGTTTCAGGTGGATCAAAATCTCATAGAACTTCCCCTTATAAATAATTCATTGTCGAGAAGGTTTTAAAATTTTCAGAAATGCTATGTTCATATTTAGAGAATTCTTGGTTTTCTAGCCCAGGTCAGATAAGAATTTCAACTTAAGGTGCTGTTCCATTGCGCGAGTTTGACTCGCGCAACTCACTCGCGAAGTTGATGCGCGAGTCGCTGTTTGGGCCTGACGCGTTTCCACGAGGTGATAAGTTGCGCGAAATTGGGTGAGCCGCCACTCGCCAGTTATCCATAAATCTGGATCAGACGAATACACTCGTCCTGATTCATTCTCGTCACGTTTCCACGACACGAGTTTAATGCCTCGAGTCTCTTTGTTGCGCGGTCGGAAACCGACTGGTATCGGCTTGCAGCGAAACTTACTCGAGCGAGTGCCGTATCCACATCGCGAAATTTGACTCGCGAGTCAGTTGCGCGAGTCAAACTCGCGCAATGAAACAGCACCTTTACGTTGTGCCTACAATCATTTCCAAACAAAAGGCATATTTACCTTTCATTCGAATTGGTAACGTACAAAATTAGCAAACTTATTTGGAATATCATCTGTATCGATACCCTATTTCTCTGTTATAACAGTTTTTTACACAAGGAAAATGAACATGTCTCGAAACCTGGCAGCACCTCGGAATATTCTTCACCTAATTAGCGCAGCATTTTGGGTCCCTTATTCGTTCAGATAAATACTTAAAATATATGTGAAACGTGTTCTGCTAACTGTTCCGGTTGAAATACGGAATCTTGGACGTAACATTCCTACTCTCATTCCAAATCTTTTCTCGGCTGTCACTCTCTGCCAATTTGTTCCAAACTGCAGGGTGCAGCAACTAGTTCTCCCACATTTGAAAATGCTGTTGAAAAAATACGAAAGGAGATATTAGAGAAATCCTTTTTTATTTTGAAGGCATACATAATCAATTTTTTTTTCTTTTATGTGTTCACAATATTATCATCCAAATGATTGGCGAGTTACGCACGTGTGTAGTCTTTCGCGGAAGTTTTCCATTATACTCTCATCAGCATAGCGGTTTCAATTTGGATGATTTTCTACTTGATCGCCTTTTTCAAGTCATCAAGGGTCCTAGGGCGATTTTTGAAGACGTCATCCATGAGGTAAAAAAACATCGTGCTAGGAACCTTGATGACTTGACAGAGGCAATCAAGGAGGGAATCATCCAAATGGAAACCGCTATGCTGAAGAGAGTAATGGAAAACTTTCGCGAAAGACTCTATCTACATGTGCGACGCTCGCGGAGGCCGTCATTTGGATGATATTATTTTTAAGACATGAATGAAAAAAAAATTGATTATGTTGGCATTCGAAATAAAAAATTGATTATACTCCATTCACTTTAATTTAATCACATAGGAGGTCATGGTTTCGTTTTCAGGAGTTGGTGCCCCTGATGAAAAGTACAGAACATATGATGAAAAGTCAGGGCGTGCACAGAAAATACCGTTGATGACAAAACGGCGTTGCCAGTTTCTTGTTTACATCAAAGTGAAAGTATCAAAGATATTCCACATTTTGTTAGGTTTACAAATTGTTCGCAGATTTTTGGTATTTAATCGATATTTGCAGGTGAGTTTTTCGTCGAATATCCAAGATTAAATATGTTTATTATTTTTAGCACCAGTTTGGAGCGTGAGGACGATTTTCAAGACCAGGACGAATGTTTACATTTCGAGGTTGAGGGGATACACGGGAATTTCGTTGAAAGAGCTGTTATTTGGACAGATATCGCAGTAGATGGATCGGATGGAGCCTCGAGAGGTCGATTAGGATGATATTTTTCAGGTTTTCCAAGAAATTTGGCGATATCTGAGCAGATTTGCAAAAGTTAGGTACCTCACTAATGAGGTGGAACTAAGACCTAATTCTCATATAAGAAACGCCTTTCAAAGGTCGAGATGGCAAAGAATGAATTCTTCAGATGTTGTTTGAACAAACGCAGCCGAGTTTTATATCCCAACATCGATTTTAAGAAAGTTATCAACAAAATAAAATTGACATTATTCATGATTCTTGTAATTACCCATCAATTCATCTTTGGCTTGATTTTTTTTAATGAATTCTTGATAAGAATCAACAATTGATGTCGTCAAGTCTTGAACTTTCAGTTCAAGAGGATAATAAACATTAAATCTTCACAAGCATGCATATGAGAATTATGTGAAAGCAATGCAATTTTCTTCCATGTCAAAAAATAATATATTTCAACAGTGATCTCTTGTACTTTTCATGCAAATAACTAGAAAAGGAATTATTTCTATCAATTCATATATAAACGTTAATTATTTTCGTCCATCACATCTTTTCCAATTCATTCATTTTCCGAATAAATTCACATTCTGAGAAATACGCTAAGAATGTAGAAAGGGCAACATAGTGTTGACTCGGAACATAAAAATATTTTGAAAAACGTCATAACTTCGATACAGAGTGGAATGTGTCAAATTTCCAAGGCCAGAGTTGTGATTTTATAATTGTGAATGGAGTATACAGGGTGGCCATTTGAAAACGAAACAGACGAGATTACAGAGGAAATAAATTTTTTCGATAGAAATGCTTGGACAGGTCAATTTCTGTTTCGAGGGGGACAACTTAAGATGTAGGTTACGGACGCATAGCGCTTCAACCCTTGCTGCTACAACCTCCACCCCCAATTTTTGAATAGGGAATATGGGGTGAGTTATACCACAATTCAAAGGTATTTTTATATTGATTTCAGTACAGTAATTGTTTTTTCATTTTATGCATTAGTTCTCGAAATATTCATACGTTAGTTAATTTTATCACTTAAATAAATTTTTTGCGAATAATTGACATTTCGTGCTTCCGAAACCCCTAAATT
The DNA here is from genome assembly GCA_951802165.1 of Adalia decempunctata. Lineage (NCBI taxonomy): Eukaryota > Metazoa > Arthropoda > Insecta > Coleoptera > Coccinellidae > Adalia > Adalia decempunctata. The sequence continues at coordinate 50,122,757 of OX637695.1, forward strand.
TCCGTACTTGTATTTGAAATTGCAAAACATCTACCACTGGGTAAATGAAGTCATACCGTACGTGTTAATGCTACCAGGGTCAGATGTTCGACTAGCTGTTTTATTCACTGAAATCATTCTCCAACTGTACGGTATCAGAAGGATTTGAAGTATTGATCTAAGAAATAAGACTTTTCAAATAAAGTAAATAATTTATCAAAAACTCACATCAATGAATTAAATATTCAAATTGGTTGTTTTGAAGCTCAAAATGTCGATTTTTCACAAAAAAACACTACAAGTGCCATGAAAACACCACTTCATTTTCAAATACTTAGTTAAGAATATTTCGAGAACTAATGCATAAAATGAAAAAACAATTACTGTGCTGAAATCAGTATAAAAATACCTTTCAAATGAGGTATCACTCACCCCATCTTCCCTACTCAAAAATTGGGAGTGAGGGTTGTAGTAGCAAGGGTTGAAGCGCTATGCGTCCGTAACCTACATCTTAAGTTGTCCCCCTCGAAATAGAAATCGACCTGTCCGAGCATTTCTATCGAAAAAATTTATTTCGTCTGTAATCTCGTCTGTTTCGTCTTCAAATGGCCAGCCTGTATGTAGGCGTTCGAAATAAAAATGAATTTTTTCAAAATCATTTTCCGAATTTTTTCAACAGCTCTTTCGAATGTGAGAGAACTAGATGCCGCACCCTGTATATCCTCCTGATATTCTCTTAATGGTTGATAAATTGCCTAAAATTTAGAGCTCAGGTAGGGACCCGTTCAACTGTGATAATTTTTTTTCGAATTTCCAGCTTTGAAGACATCCTGATCACGTGTATTCGACAAAATTGATATGTTATCTAAAACTTTAATAAATATCTACCTGCAATTCGTTTCCAACTTCATAAAACATTAGTGAGTGCTGCTGTAAATATATTTCAACAGTTATCTGCTCTTCTTGTTGAGACAAAAATACACAAAAACAATGAATTTCTTGAATTGTATCCTTCAATTGATAATGTTGATGTCCCTCAATGATAATGAAATCGATGATGATGAATGACGATTAAATCAAATCCGTAAAATGGTTGCAAAATCCTGGCGACAACGCTGAACCTATTTCAGGTACGTCTGCTGTTCACTGTTGACTACTACTGGATCGCCTAACGAAGTTGCCGACTACTTCATCAAAACATCGACTATTTGACATTTAGGATCTCGTTATAAATCGCTTCCAGCATCTGTTCAAACTCAGCATCAGATAGGAGCTATGCGCTCCGAAATTAAATCTGAAAATTCGATCGGATAACATGGATGATGACTCTGTTCCTCCCGTAGAGCCGACCGAATCATGTTGGTCTTCAAATGGTAACAATGAGTAATATATTATAGCGATATTAATTTAAAACGAGTCAGTTATCTGTAGCTGCAGACATCTGAGAGACGATGCGAACCTATCGCCACATCTCTAATTTCCTTTTTGCATATCGTTACGAGGGAAAATGCCAGCAGAATCCATCATAACGATAATACTGTTGCCTCTCACCATTAACGGAGCGTGCTGGGGGTTGTTACGGCACTATCTCGCGCCGAAATTATTAATCGACCAACGTGTCTCTTATTTTTCGTGTAACGCCCGATCTTCCGATCTTCGCGTTTCAGAAGTGAGTTTTGAAGTTCGACTGATAAGACTCGATGAAAGAATGAAGTATTTTCCATCATTTCTTCGACGATTTCCATTAGACTTATGAAATTCACTTTGATAGATTTTGAGTGATGTGAAATATACCTGTTTCGAAGAGATATCCCTGATGCTGGGAATCGGAAGTCATTTGAAATCATTGAGGCCAACTTCTAGTTTACGACTCCCTCTCCAATTTTCAAAATATTTTGTCACGTTTCCAGTTCCGTATTCAGGATTATTTACGTTCGATGGATACTATTGGACGTTTTCAAAAAAAAAATTCTTCAAATTATGAACTTTTTGTTTAAGTTGTTCAAGTTTTTCGTGTCCTTGAAATTTTCCGTGAATTATGATCTTTTTCGACTATTTGAGATTGATTTTACTCTAAAGTTACCGTTTTTCGTTTTTGTTGAAAATAGGTGCGGTTTGCAACTGAAATGCGTTCTCCCTCCAAAATACATTCCTACTAGCAGCTTTTTTATAAGCGTATATAGTAAGGGGGCATTAACAAGGTGTCCATATTCACCCAGAAATATCTGCAAACGTATTCCATGTATATTCATCAATGATAATATTGAACTTAATCCATGGGCCTAAATACTATGTACCTATACTCCATTCACTTTTATAAAGTAGCCCGGTAGGCCCTGGAATTCTGACACATTCCACCGCGTATATTTTGAAAATGTTAGGTTATGGTCATTCTTCTGTCAGATATGAACGCAACGTTGCCGTTTCTACATATAAATCGTAGAAATTACGTATTTATCAAAATGTTTATTTACTTTAGGAAAACAATGAATTTGAGGAAATATTATGTGAATTCAATAATTCCAAAGACCTGACGAATATTGAAGAAACTTTTTTTTCTTTTAATACTGGAAATATTTCACGTGTACGAGCATAAACATGATTGTCATTCAGTTATGCTATTTTCTTGTACGGATATCAAGAACCGAGTGTTGAAATTTTACTGAAAAATAATGGACAGAATAGTCCGTTACTTTGTGATAGTTCATTAACCCGACAGAAGAACTTTTGGACAAACAGATCAAACGGACGTATGGAAATCCCCACTTTTCAAAATTCTCAAGAAATAAGCCTACACACGACAATTAAATATCTCTTTGGGCAACTTGAAATACTCCAGTATGAAAATGTAGTGGTACTACGAATCTTGTGTCACAGTTAAACCTTAAAAGAACCAACTCCATTAACAAAGTTAAAAAAGAGTAAATAGAAAGTAGACTTGGCAATGTCGCTTGAATTTCACTAGTGCCAACCTGCGTACGTTTTAAGTAAAAGAACTTGATAAGCCTAAACCAAGGCCAACCAAGATACTTTATAAAAGTGAATGGAGTATACATAAACATAAACATTTTATGAATATTTCATCATTTTGCCAACTATGAATGTAAAATATTTTCTCGCATGTGACACAGTTGCCAATAATCCAAGTTATTTGAAAGTCAAATGTCAAGCCGTCACCTCATACAAAACTACTCTTAACTGGAGAGTAGTTATTCAGTGTTAGTTATAATTAACAACAAAGAGGTGATGTCCGTTGTTGAATATTTTGAAATAAGTAATATTAAATGTTCAACTTCTTAAACCGCGAATTTAAGTGTTCGTCACGCTGTAACGCATATACCAAGAGGAATATTCATAAATAATACCGATAGAGATAAAATTTTGCCGGCAAAATTTCTCGATTGAAACATGAAAGTGCAAATTATTGAACGACATTTGTATTTTGGAAAAAATGTCATGAGCGAAATTGCCGAAAAGCAACAAAGCAAGAGAGAAATTTTATCTGCTTGAATTTCATCTCGAGTGGTATTCGACATGACTATTTCACGAGAAAATGTGTCTAACAGTAATATGGTCACATTGGGCACGTATTCCGCTATTTAACAAATAGGTATTCATCATGGATTGATTAACTGAGTGTTGTTTGTTTTCTCTATGGTATTCATTTCCGAAGTTATCTATGAATTTGAGAAACGTCAAAAATTTTATCGCTGATACACCAACTTTTTAGTTTTGCAATGGAAACTTCCTCACCAAAAATTGCATGAGTGAAATAGTCAATGTAATATCTTCACCAAAATTGAGTTTATTCGAAATAAGGTCTTCGAAGATATGGGAAGAAGAAATAGTTATTTTCCTAACAAGTGCGGAAAGTGATATTTTCCCGCACGAAACTGCCGTTACCCGAACGACGCGAAGCGGAGTTTGGGTAAGCAGTTGAGTGCGGGAAAAACACTTTCCGCACGAGTTAGGAACAATATTTTTTCTACAAGCGCTTATACGAGATCGATTTCAACACACAGATCAAATGTGAATTGATCATTCTAAATACACATGAATGACAAAAGTCTCTGACAAGTCGTTACCATTGTACTCTCATTCGTTGACCTGTAATAATATTCATAAATTCTTCATTAATTGAAAAGAAAACTAGACTAACAGCACATAAAAATGAATTTTGATAAGGAATCTATGTACATTCTGTTTCTTCCCATTATTATCAATATATTCATTAGAAATATTCAGTTATTAGTTATATTTATTTTAAACGTGCAGTTGGTCGCGTTATGCAAATTTATAGCAGAAGCCATCATATTGGTCGAAGTCAGCTGAATATTTGCCACCATATTGTTCGAAGGCTCTTTGGAAGGTAATGATTCTGTATTACAGTTTGAAGAGGAAGAACCATTCAAATTAAGAATTTTAGTGGACATTTTTTTTTCTGGTTAATAGATTCTTCCAAGTATCCCTCAGCAACAGCAGTTGACTTCCATCCTCCTAAACGTTTAATATTTGTGATACCTTCTCCACAATTGGCTAGGAAAGTAGCCGAGGAGCGCCTAAAACTGTGTCCTGTGTATAATTCCGGATTTTGTAGGCGTAAGTAAGCTGCAATTTCGGACGATATTTTTCCTATTGTATTGATTCCGACAGGTTGAATCTTACATTTTCCCCGATTATACTTTATGAAAATTCGGCGATGAGGTATTTCCTTTGGACGTAAATTCATATATTTTCTGTATATGTTCAGAAAATATCCATTATTGGTGTCTTGGGATATAACAAACGATCTTGGTGAATGATTTTTGGAGTCCTTAATATTGACGATGATCAAGTCTCGAGTCTCCTTTATCATCTATATCGTCGATGGTGAGTTTTGTAAGTTCCTCTCGTCTGCAGGCACCAGCTAATCCAAAAATTGTTACCAACTTCATCATCAAGTAAATTTCATCAGATGCCTCACTCATGAATTTTGTTATTTCCTCTTCATTAAAAGTTTTGGCCCTTTTTTGGACGAAATCCTATATTCTGTCGTTTAATGAAGGCAGTTAATTTATGGAATTTTCCAATATCCAAATCCTGTTTCAGTTTACAAACACTCTTTATCATTGAATATCGGGACCATAATGTGTTTGGTCTCCAAATTTTGGACATTTCCAAAAAATACGCCGAAAACACTTCCTCCTTCCTCGGTTGAACCTTTTTGGAATTACACCAATCAATGAATTCTGAATATTGCTTCTCATATTTTATCTTCGACTTGGCCGGTAACAAATTTAAACTCGCTTCATAAGAAGCTGCTAATATTTCTTCGGGCAGGCCATCATCAGATCCCGAAGTATCCATTTTACCGGAGCGTACTGATTGAATTCGAGTTGATATTATTTATATTTAAACACAATTTCATAATATAATGACAATGTATTAATTCTTATTCACATGCCGTTTCCATAGTAACGTCGTCGGTGGCATAGAGATATATCATTATTCAGTTTATTCTTTAGAAAAAGCGTGCGAGAAAAGCCCTTGCTAATCCATTACCACACGCATTTGCGTGCGGTAATGGAATAGCAGGGGTTTTTCCCACACTGTTTGGCAATGTGACTCTTTACGAATTGAAATACGTGCGGGAAAGAGAATGAAAGTGCACGCTTGTAAAAAAAAGTGTTTTTTAATGATTTGTCTAACGAGAAACGAGTTTGAAAAAATGGCAAAGGAAAAAGTGTTTTATTCGATGAGAGGAATCTATAGTTGAGAAATATGTACAACTCGAAGACTCATGCTGTATATCGGTATGGAATAGGTAAGGACTTCAAACGGAATACAAGAGGGTGAAATTAAGGAGGATTAATTTGGCCATTCTTTCAAAACAAATTTCGTATCTTCGACTCCAGCGAAGGGATGTTGTCGGATTTTTGAAGAATATTAGAAGACATTTTTTTTCTAATTGTTCAAAGCTTTTTCACACATTTTGAGTGTTTGAATTTTCCTATAATATTCCCAGTACTGATAGGTGTAGAGGTTCGGTGTATAGGCAAAAAACTTTAGTTTACAGATGATCTATTAACGCAACTGTTTCGGAAACCTACTGTTTTCTGCTTCAGGCTATGAAAATGTGACGAACTTTAGTGTTCAAAAAGGTCTTTTTAGCTTACACAATAACTCACCGTGATAAATCAATTATTCTCACATATAAAAATAAAAATACTTCTTGAAATCTCTCTCACTATGCAACAGATACATCATCGATCCAAAATTCAAAACTTCAACATTTTTTCCTTCTTTCCATACTCCCTTGACAGGACAAATGTCGAAACACAAGAAACAGATCAACAAAACAAAACAGCAACGAACTCATGTGTACTTAAAAACGTTAACCTTTTTTATTATTCCTTGTACCTATTATTGCAAATAGATCAATCGTTTGTGGATATAATATTATTCTATTTACAACTCCCATTATGGAAACGAGTGATGAAATTCAGGCTAAATATGAAAAGATTTTTACGTCAGTGTATATTCGATTGCTTTAAGTCTAAATCCACTATTCGGAGTGGCCATTTGTCGTGGTACAACCTCCTACCGAGAAACTTCCGAAGATGCCTACCGCAGTTGTAGGCGAAACATAAGAAGTTTCCATTGGACAACCTCTAGACAACCTGGTATACTCTAGATTTGAAAATGTAACTATCTTAAAAAAAACAATTCAAGATTTAAATTTCCTTTTTCACAAAACATGATCTAAAAATCTCTAAACGACAAAGAATACATTATTTCGAAGCATTTTTCGATGTTGACGGAAACCATTCACAAACACGTGAAAAGAAATTTGTTTTTTGCATGATTTATTACATCCAAATTCTTGCGGCGTCCTTATCATGCCTATACAAGACCCGATGAGACATAAAATAGGTTTTGTTATCGTCATTTTCGCCCCATGCATGTTTTGCCCAATCAATCATTGTGTTTCCATGGCGCTATCTCATTCGCAGGCTTTACGACCACTCATAAGTTTTCCCTTTATTGTCTTCAACATGTTGAGCAGTGTTAATATACCGGCGTGAATAACCGTTTTGTATAGTTACGTACTAAACATCGATTATCCTCTCTCCCGAACACATTAGCCGTTCTTGGACTTTCCAGAATTTCAAATTTGGCCCAAGAGTAATAACTGTAAACTATCTTTGAGGGGGAGATTATGATATGAGAGGTTGGGCGACTATCAGCTATGGAATCGTTGCCATTAATTTCACCCCATTTGAAGTGTTCATGTATTTGCATTGCTCGAAAACTATTACGAACACTGCAAGCTCAAATTCAGCAATGCATGAATTTGCTCCTTTCCCCGACTCGAATCATGATGCAAGAAACAATTCATTTTTTAATTTCGTTTTTCTCATGTTATCCTTAATAGTGCTTCTGTAACTTCAATTCTAAGCCGACTCTTCGGAAGATAATGTAATTTTTTGCCGAATCAAGTACGTATTCAAAATTAATTTTTAGCCCAACTTCAACCGATTATACAAAAAAAATCGTACATCAGTGTGGCGAGTGACTTTGAATGAATTCCCAAATAGCATACCAGTCAAACTGCTATCCTTCAGTCGCAACACATAGTTTATAGTTTGGTAAGGGGGTTACGGTTCCAATGTGACCTCAAGATCTATTGTGCCCCATCAGAGCTATTTTCGCAACTGCGCTATCCACAACTCGCCCTCCAGCTCCAGAGCTCCAATGAACTCCTGTATAGGAGAAGGTTTCAAGGAGGTTGAATCTTCGTTCCTACTTTAATTCTCTTGTCTAAGACATTTTTTCCGCAGGCTTGCAATGGCGAGGCACTCCGTAAACAGGGAATAGGGGTTTCCTCTTCTTCCCCATTCTCATCATAACTTCCTAAGGACGCAATGTCCTGTGAGGAAGCCAGTGAGGAGGTGCATCTTATGTTTACCGAGATCCGAATAATTCTTGGGTCTTACAGTTTCGAAATCCCGATGGCATGAATTTCTGCCTGAAAAACACTCGAGTGCTAGCGATAGTTTACACTTGGCTCTTGTCCCCGTTCACCCCGTGGTTTTAGAACCATCGGTTTATCCTATAATGATATTTACTTTGAAATTTTGGGTACTGTATTCCTATTCTCATTCTTCCATTTCACATAGCATCGTATTGGAGATCTTCTCAATGCGTGCAGTTTAAATCACAACATCACTAGATAGGTTCGCTGGACCAGGGCCCGTATTCTCGGCAAGTGATCTTTCGGTGCGTATACGTTTTCTGGACTTACGTGGAAAAGCAGTGGATGAAATGAATGTAGCAATGAAAGGGTTGTACCCGATTAAAGGCAAAAGAAGCCAACTGAACAGATACACGCTAACATTTGGATCAACAGCATGGGGCTATGCAGCATGAACCCATATAAAGAGGATACAAAGTACAGAAAACAAATTTCTGAAATGGGCATTAGACGGCCTCTGGTTTGTTAGGAATGAACAAATCCAAAAAGACATGAAATGGGTGTTCATTACTACATTCATCAAACGAAAAACTGCAAAATGAAACAGCTAGTGAACATCCACATGACGACTTTAGAGATTAGTTGACTAGGAACCCGCTGAAGATGAAAAACAGCGATTATTACCGCAAAAGACCTAGAGACCAATTACGAAAATGAAGATATAGAACCCTACTTTGAGAGAGATAACCAATTGAAGGATGAACACACACTCAGCAAAAGAATGCAGCAAAAAAAAAAAATCGAGTGCAATATACCTCGTCCCATACACCATTTTGCATCATGTTCCTTTTATTTAACACCAACTTGAAGAAAAGAAATATCGACCATCCCAGTGCATGTCGGCATATTTCTGTGTGGTGTACAGAGACGTATAGCAATACACAATCACAGGTTTTTCCAGGAAAAAGCAAAGTTCGTCGTAAATAGATCAAAACTCTTCAAATCCAAATCACAAGCAAACAAACACACTTCATGGAAGCTTCTGAAGGGTCACTTCTGGAGACCAAGTAGTTCAGTATAATCATGAAAATAGATAATAATTTTCCCCTTATAGGAAGAATTGAATTCAATATGAGGTTGTTTATTTTCGAATCCAGTCTATTGTTAACAATAAAATTATTATATTATCCAACTATTCTCAGACGCATACTTTTCTACCTGCCATCCATCCAGCATTACGTCATCCTTTGGTATTTTTGTCTATATATATCATACTTACCTATAGGTATGTGAACTTTGGAGATTTCGAAGGTTCCTCTTGATTTTCATCATCTGTTCCGAACTTTTATGAGTGAAAGGTTGAAAAATAAAATTTTATTCGATGAATACTGTTTATTGAATGTACATAATATTTAATAAGGCATGAAAATTGCGAAAGATGAAAGAAAGCGTTCAGCTTATAAAACTACAACTAATCATCATTTTTACTATTGCCACTTACTCTAGTTGGGAAAATATCAACAAACTCTGACAAGGTAAGCGTCCGATGAATCGAGGAAGTTGTGTAGGTATGGGTTGAAAGTCCAGGTACTTAGGTACAATTGTAAAATAATTCCCAATTTCAAACTCAGTTAAATCAGCCATATCTGAATAAAAAATGATATGCTCATTATATTTGATATCATAAGGCAACTACGGTGTAGTTTACAAAAATCAGTTGGCTCTAGCAAGGTTGAAAAATCAACAAAACCGATGAAAGTTTATAAGTAATAGTTAAGGGTTCGTTGAAGGGTATAACAACCAATCATCTAATGTCACATAAAAGATATCAGAAAAATAATGAATAAATTCGTACTTTTCTCTCTATAATTGATATTGTATTGGTAATGAACCATGGGTATCAAATATCCAACAAACGTCATAGCTCAGTATTCATTTTATTTTCCATGAGAATCATAATATTATTACCTGGAGTTGAAGTGATTGCAGGTTATTATTCAAAATTGAAAGGTAGAGTTCTATATTCTTATTTGATTATATACTTTCTATGTGTGTGACTTGAACATGCTAAATCAATGAATTATTCATGCTCACATTAGCAACAGAAAGAAATAGGTTATTGTTTCCTCATTTAAAGAACATCCTCATGATTTTAGTTCTATTGTGATCGATTACAACATGAATTGTGAAATATTCAGATTTCTTCAGTGCAAATGGGACCTACGATGAATTCTAATTTCTATACCTATTACTACGAAACAATATGTGGATTTTATTTTTTAGGATTCATTCAGCAAGAGTAACTGAATGCATAGCAGGAATTTGAATATTCTATTGAAAATTTATCTCAAAAAAATTTTTCAACTTCGGTTATATGGAGTGTACTTTAACATAGATTGTTACCATAACGTAAGAACAACTCCAGTCACCATTGTCATATTGAATAAAAATTCAAATACTTTTTTTGAGAATGACTATGAAATTTACAATATAAATACTCAAGAACTTCTTAGAATAAAATAAAGGAATATATTAAAAACTTGCGCTTGAATCCTGGAAGGATAAGGTATCCTTCTATTCCTAGCCAATTTTTTTTGTCCACAACAAAAGTATTCAGATATTCTCATTTTTGAATTCGCGTTCCTATCACATCTTTTGATGGGAGGAGAATGGATGATATTCAAACTGCATTTTCAATTCAATATTTTTATTTACAAGCCTTTGGTCCCTTTTACCGTTTGAAGTTCCAACTTCGTATGAAAACGAACTAAATTTATTCTTCATAAATGACATAACATCGTAATGACCGCAGACAATATATTAGTTGAACATAAAAATGTCCAGAGTTGGATCATGGATCGGGCAGAAATCTCAAATCGATCTGAGAAACTTTACATATTCAAAACACAAACTGAGAGGCACATTCGCCTTTTCGAGACCCAAAAATAAACCACGAATGTGAACGGTGAACCTATATACAGGATAACCCAGAGTGAGTGTAACAAACTCATGGTACTAATGAAAATAAAAACAATTTCCTCAAAGATGGGTCCTCTTTCAAGTTTTCATTTCTGTGATAGTGGGTCTTAAATTTGGAATATGTATATATAGAAATAGTTTTTACGCCAAGGGTGACTACCTACTCGTATTTAAAACAATGATAGTCCTATTGAACTCTTTAATTTGCTTTTTGTTTAAACTTCCTTAGTTCTGGATAGCTACAGACAAGAGGACATCTCACTTTGTGGCAATATGACGGTGTTGTTCGGATTTTGAGCCGAAAATGGCCCCAAACGATAAGGTTCGACTAACTGATGACGAATCTGTGAACGAATCCAATTACCTATGTGCGTTCTTTCGTCCGTCCGTCCGACTGTGAATACGATAACTCTCGAACTGATAGCCTTGAAATCCCCAAGGCGGGTCCAGTTCTCGAATGCCTTAGTTGAGTTCGTTAACTCAATTGCTGTTGTCCTGACAAATTCGATCAACATTACAAGAAATATAGGTGCGAAATTTTGACCAGACCGCGTAACCAAAACCATAAAATTATCGAAAAAAAATTCAATATTTCTGTAACGAATAATCCGAGATCATTGACCAATTTTTGACAGCTGTCAAAAATTTCTCAAGTGATTTCTTGAACTGGAAAATGCAGATTTATTAGAAACGGGGATGCACTTTGTTCAAAAGCTCCTGACTTCAAATCAGTGTTTAAGTGAATCATATCATTCATTGAAAATCCTGTCAATTTTCAAGTACTCTTTTTTGATGGGGAACCGAATCTCAAAACGGTGAGCTCCAGAGCTTTCGACCAGGAGTGCAGTGATAGGAAAAAACATATTTGAATTAAGATTGAAGCCTATTTGTTTTTAATTGAAAAATAATTTTATGACATTTATATTCAAAAAGTAATTTCCTGGCATATATCCACCACGACTAGCTCTGTAGATAGATGCATATAATACTTATGCATCTATCTCTATAGCTATGTTACAGTGAATGGTGCTCGGTACAGATCGATGATCAATGATTATTTGTTTCAAAATTTGAATGATATCGACACAGAAGTGTTTTGGTTGCAACAAGATGGTGGTGCACCTCATGCTGCTACCGTAACAATTGATTTATTGAAAGAAAAATTTGGCGATAACATTATTTCGAGATATGGTTCAATTATTTGGCCTCCAACATTATGCGCCATAACTACTATGGATTATTTTCATTGGGGTTATGTCACGGCATTAGTTTATGCTGACAAAGAAGAAACAATAGGCGCTTGGGAAGCCAAAATAACTCGTCTTATTGCTGATGTGAGGCCTGAATTACTCGATGAAGTGGTCCAAAATTGGTCTGGTCGAATGCGGTTCCTCAGACCTAGTCGTGGTGGACATGTGCCAAAAATTATTTTTAAAACATAAATGTCATAAATTTGCTTCTCAAAAAAATGTGGTTTGAATCTTAATTTGAATGTGTCCTATTTCAGTTTATCACTTTGAAAAAATCACAAACTTCACTTTGTTCAAAAAAGTCCAAAATTCAAGTAGCGTTCAAAATGGGTACGTTTTCAGATCGAATAACTCTTTCATCGAGTCGCATAGAGGAGCCTGCAGTTGTTTTGGAATCATTTTTCTAACACCCTGTGTCAAAGAGGTGTACCATGTTTTCTTATTTTCATTTATACTTTCGATCTATATCAGTTTGTTCCACCCACCCTATGAAAAAAATCATAGGATCAGATGCACGATTTACGAAACCTTAGGTCAATAAGTCCTATTTTGAAGAATCTTTATACTCAGAAGAACTAATTTGGTATCTTCCTGTCTTGGAATCTTTATAACATGAAGACGAATTACCTATGAGTACTACTTGAATGAAAGGGACATTCATTCCTTTATTTTCTCAGTTAAACTTTGAATTAGGTAACTAATATGTATATTCATGTATAATATTCATGCCACAGTACGATGCATTAATAGAAGTGTTACGCATTTGATACATTATACAGGGTGTCTCAGAAGTACCGAAAAATATTCTAAGCCCAAATATCCATGTTTGAAATTTTTTGATAACGTAGTTAATTAGTAATTAATTACTGAAAGTGACCAATCAGTAGCGTCCTACACAAGAATAAGTAGGCAGTGGGGACACGAGAGTGAGACGCGAGAGCTGCAGGCGTGTCCCCAGTCTCGGTTTAGTGCGTGAAAAGCCGGCAGCAGCTCTGGCGTCTCACTCTCGTGTCCCCACTGCCTACTTATTCTTGTGTAGGACGCTCCTTATTGGTCACTTTCATTAATTAATTACTAATTAACTACGTTATCAAAAAATTTCAAACATGGATATTTTTCACATTCGATCCCCTGAAGGAAGTGCGGTACTTCTGGGACACCCTGTATATCGAACAATATGTATATTTCTCGAAATGAAATAAATCTGTGTCATGCCACTCTGAAACCTTCAAAACGTGAGGATATGAATAATGAATAAAGCGAAATGAATCTCGCGTTCGGTTCAGCAGGCTTGCGAACACCAAGTTGCAGCCAAAAACTTTTGCAATATCCACGGAATGAATACGTAACCTCAATGGTTATGCATTCTGCAATCTGCATGTGTCATCAAGGATTCGTTATTATTTCCACTCAATCGTGCGGAGTAGCGCCACTAATTTAGAGCGAAACAAAAAGCTCCAACACTCCCAACGCAACGAGCGTGATTTCCCTGCAGGCAATCCGCCATGAAAGTAGATGAAATGAAAATCCTCACTCCTATTATTTGTATACCTACGGAAGAATGCACAGGTCATTCATTCCGCAGAACGTACCGGGTTCGCGGACCAATGAAATGCTAACTGCCTCCATTTAGGTGGGATTTTTCTGCATTCCGATTTCGACTCGAAAACTCCGTGTTTATATATTTTCATGAGAATTATTTATACAGTTTGAATGAAAAGCAGACTGTGAAATGTTTTCGGATTTTGCATTTCCAGAATATTTCAAGGTAGACGGGGGCAAATGTAAAAATGGGGTTAATGTTACAGTAGCCTTTAACGTAGTCGTCGTAGTCATATGTAATCGAAACTTGCTTTTTCGTCACCTCAATATCAATATTCACATAATTTCCGGCATATGTCCACCACGACTAGCTCTGGAGCTAATGTTACAGTGAATGGTGCTCGTTACAGATAGGTGATCAATGATTATTTTTTTCAAAATTTGAATGGGATAGACCCAGAAGTGTTTTGGTTCCAACAAGATGGTGCTCTACCAGAATAATTGATTTATTGAAAAAAATTTGGTGGTAACATTATTTCGAGAATTGGTCCAATAAGTTGGCATCCAAGATCATGCGACATAACTTCAATGGATTATTTTCTTTGGGTTCATTTCGAGTCATCGGTTTATGTTGATATACCATGTAGAAACGATAGACGCTGTGAAAGCCAGCATAATTCGTGTTCTAGCCGAAATAATTCCTGAATTATTCGAAAAAGAGGTCCGCAATTGGTCTGGTAGCATGCGGTCTCTCAGGGCTAGTCGTGGTGGGCATATGCAGGAAATTATTTTCAAAACACAAATTTCATGAAATTATCTTTTAAATAAAAAAACATTGGCTTCAATCCTAATTCAAATTATTATTATTATTTATTCCACTTTGAAGTATTATCATTCTAAAAAAACTGCCGGCTAGCAGGCGTCGTTTAGTTCTATGGACACGTGTCTCAACAATTAGCTGTCCGCGTATTTACTTCGTTTTCTATACATTCAGCCAGTTGTCGTGTAGTTTTCTCATTTGCAGTTGAGAATAATGAAATAGGAGGCTATAGGAGCAAAAGTGAAACATGGGGTACCTTAAAATGTGGTATAAGATATCTCAATTCTGGTACAAGGTGGTAGTGGTGACGAGATGCCATCCTCGACTCGTGTTGATTTGCAATTGCTTGAGTGCAATATCCATTCTTTGTATTAAGTTAAATTTGAATCTCGGTCAGAGCATGGAGAAAGAAGTAACTTCGGATTTACATCTCTCAATTTTAAGATAACCATGTCTACTTTCAGCATTTCATGCATACTCTAAACTTGTACCTACTCACATGGAAAAAAGATTTGTTGATGAGAAAAAATCATCTGGCTACTCTAATTTTATTGAATCGATTAAATATTACCTACTCTTTTCGAATACCTAATGAGTTGAACGAGACAAAACCGAATGCTTCAAGCAATGCACAACAAAATATTTTGTAGTGCATTTATAACACTTTTATTTGGTTGGCTGAAATAAATTTCATTTCACTGAACGATTTTTTCCGTGTATATTTGAGTATCAGCAATGGAAATGTTTCAGTAGAGTAGGTTGCTGAATATATAGATCATGGATAATGTCGAAGAGTGGACTTATATTATATTGTTTTGGAAGGTCATTATTTCAATAGAAATGCTAATATTGTAAACATGTGATTCGGTGGCATTTGAAATAATTCAGATAGGAATTCGGAATAATCTCAAAACTCGTCATTTCAATCGAATAAAATAACTCAATAACAGTGTGTTTTATATCTTTATATGGCAAACTTACAGATTATCCTATTTTCCAAAATGATTCGTTCGTTTAAAAATAGTAGAAGCTTATCGTCTTCGAGTCTTTGTGCTATATTCTGGTGGATTCAAGAGCCGGTCAGGCTATATCTTGAATAAGCAAAGAACATATTACTGATATTCACCAGAATCAACTTTTCATTCAAAATATCAGTTCAGTCTAGGTATCGAAAGAAAAGGGATTTCCACATGGAGTCTCGAAATCCTGTATCTTTTCAATGATCTCCAGTGTTGAAAAATGGTGTTTTAATCCATATGATAAATTTACACGTCATGAAAAATTACAAGTCAAAGACTCACCAAATATATAATTATTTCTACAGGAATAAGGGCCTTGGCGCGATAGTAGGTATAGCAGTTTCTAGAAACAATTCATTTTGGTCAGATAGCAATATTTTTTAGCTCCAAAATTCCTTGAGTGAATTTTGCTTGTTTTGCCCTAAATATAAGAATTTGCTGTGTTTCAGAAAACCTGCAAAAACTTTTGCTGAATATTACATTCCTATTTTTCTGATATCTTTTTTTTTGGTGTTTTGTTATACTTTCTTCAGAACCTTGTATCATGAGATGAAGGGAATTTATTTTTTGTTACTTGTTCGATCATATTTACAAAATGGGAGTTCTTACAACTTATATTACTACCCTTATTCTTACTATTTCCAACAAAAGGTACTTATATTCGATATTTTACAGAAATTATACACCTGCAATAACTTTTTTTCTATTTAGCGTTATCTTCAGTTTCAATCTGAAATCGGTATTACGTCATAGGTACAATGGAATTTTTCACCACACTCATCACGAAGAAGAGTTTTAACATTTTTCATATCTACAAGTAATTTTAAACTCACAGTCAGTGCTGAAGTAGTCCTTGGTTTGTAGGTACTTACTCAAATAATATCATATTCATTGTCCAGCTTATAAAAGTTCACAATTCAAGTCAAACTCCGTATTTCGTTTTCTAGTTTTTTTTCTGCCAAATGAGTATAGTTTTTCATTAAGCTGGGGCTTAGAACTTAATCTGTGAAATCAGATGAAAAAAGATATTCTATCCGCCGAGATTAATTCCATTATTTGAATATCGGGTGGAATTTTCAAATTCAGGCTACTTTCAATTAATTAATACCGAGTTAACTAGGGAAATGTATGCATCGAATGTGTTTTGATATAACTCACGTATGCTCGCAACTCTAATATATAGTAGGTAATCGAATAAATGTTTGTCCATTGGTTCTAGCGTCAACTAGATCTAATAGTCGATGTGATTCTCAGAAATCGAATGAGGATGCGAAATAAATCATACTACAAGATTTCTTATGGAAAGTTTTTGCTTCAGCAAATATGCTTGCCAAATTCAAGGGCTCTTAGTAGGTATTTTCCCAAACTGAAGCATATATTCGGTGGATAATATGGCCGTGTTATATGACCACATGTAGAAAAATTGAGAATAATTCTTGAATTGCACATAAAATTCGATCAACTTCATTGGTGCCCTATTTACAAAACAGTTCGGCGTTACTTATATTTAAAAGTCATATCGCAATCACGAATTCAAATATGTTGTCGTGAAATCCAGTCACGGATACTATAAAAAACGGTTTAGATCACAATTTCAACAAAATATACAATAAACAGCCCGCACTATATAGAGTTCGTGTCGGCTGACATCAAGTCGAATAACCAATTGATATGCCACTATTACTTAAAGTTATCAATTTATTGTCGATGAAACATATTGTCGTTGTGATGACTTAATGAAAATCGGGGTTATAGCCCAATATTTTCTTCTGCAGGAACAGATTTATATCTCTGAACTTTGGTCTGTCAACGTCGTTACGTTGCCAACACTCGCACATCAGTTCGTATATATCCTTGGGACAGTTGACAGGAACATTTAGCAGAACCTGTAACATGAGAAAAAATCCGTTACATCGAAACACAACAAATTCAGAAGATTATTATATCTATCTGCGAATTATTTTCAGAAGGACTGCGATACCTTCTACAAATTCTCACTAAATTTACAGTTAAAATTTGATAACCATAGATAAAATACAAACATAATTCAGTTCATTCGAAATAACGGTTCGAAAATATAAACAGAAAAAAATATTTTTCATGGAATTATGACACCCGGTATCTTTCGAACGCAACCAACTTAGATTCCTCCCATCAAACAAAAGATTCGTTTGATGGGAGCAATCAGAATTTTCAGAAAATCAAAAAGGCAAAGTCTCATCCCCCTCTATAAATAATGTCATAGATAAAAATAGATGCACATGCAAATTTGAGGAAACTTACCGGTTTGTCCTCATCTTCGTAATATCGAGTGACGTTTTCCATTACTTCATCATTGCTCAGTTCTTCGAAAGGCTGCTCTCGAGCGAATGTCAAGATCTCCCAGAGGGTTATTCCAAAGGACCAAACGTCACTTTTACTCGAGAAGTGACCCTGCGGAGAGTAATGATTTGGCACATTTTAGTTGATGAAGATCAGATTCAGTATAGAGGGTATTTTCCAATTGAAGGAACATGACGAAGTGAACTCATTAATCAAGGCGGTCGGTGTGAGGAAAAACATTTGGAGCTTTCAATTTCAGAATATTCAGCATCAGAATTTCTATTTTCTAATAAATCTTTGACTAATTCTGGTAATGAAATAATGTATGGATATTGGCATATATCTAATAATCCAATATGGGGAATGAGCCACTGAAGACTGAAGCTGGACGTTGGTAAGAATCGAGATCTGACACATCGTATTATGTCGTGAAACGTATGTCATTCGATCATAACCTCACAATTTCATGTGAAATGTATTGATCGCTTTATTCCGTTGTGTTCAAGTCCTGAATATCATTCTTGAGTCCTATTCATATTTTAGGCATATTTTCACCCTCGCTATATTATGATTCATGATGATGTTGAGTCAGCCTTTGGAATTGTTCATTTTCAACAAAAAAATATTTTGTACGAATTTAATTTTTTGCAATATTTCGATTTCATTTATTCATTTGCAATTCACAGATTCTTGAAGGAAATTCGGAAATTTATAAACGCCATGTAGCGATGATATCCTCTGAAAAAGTTGAATGGGGCAAATCAGATATCCTTTGACAGGTTTTGGAATGCTCCATACGAAAACACCACTTTTGCAAATATTTTTTTGGAGATTTGGAAATGAACAAGATTCCAAAATAGAAGGTTTGCACTTACCGAAATGACACTTTCCCATGCCATCCAACGTAAAGGTAAGAGAGATCCTGCGATCTGGCAGTAATCGGAACTGTAGATTTGACGATATGAGCCCAAATCCGAAATTTTAATTTCGTACCTTTTTCCGACTAGGCAATTCCTGGAACAGAAGAAATTAAACATTAGCTGTAAGATATAATGGACGTTAAGTATTGAATATAAATATACAGGGTGTTTCCAAATTGGGTGTGAACCTAGGAGGACATGTTAGAACTCATTGGCTGTCGTTGGAGCCATTGATAACCGAGTATCAACAGTTTCCGAGATATTTGAGTTCTTGTGATTTTTAAAAGATTTCCCACCTCAATTAATTTTTCGACAATTTGTTTACGTTGAACAAATTTGATAATAATTGTGGAATATTTTCATCAGGAAGGAATATGATATGTTTGAAAAAGCGAAACTATTCTGTAATAGATGTTGAAAAAAAATAGCATCATTCGAAAGTTGGTATATGATGAACAAAACAATCAATTTCTAATATCAATTTGTCTGCAAATTTGGAATTCAACAATGTTTCTATGAAAAAATTATTTTGAAAATTATTTTCTTGTCCTCTAAAAAAGTTTATGTTAGAATGCAGTGAGTAATTTTATTTCAGCAGATTTTTCAATAAACAACCTGTCGAGTGTCCGGCATAAAAAATAATGCAATTATCGATATCACAAGGAATTGTCAATTCGATATCATTGAAAAATGTTTCGAATTGTTGACAACAATATTCTTTTACCCATAAAGTTTTTTTTTATTTTTCACAAAATTAGGTCTACCTTTACTAAGGACGAATATGCAGATATTTTTTTATGTATGCAATAGTGATAGCAATGATCCCGAGGCAAAGGGAGAACGTAGATTTCCAAATGGGCGTTTTCTCCACATGAGTGTCTTCATCAACACACGGCAGAATTGTAGAGATGAGTACTTTGCAAAAGGCTGAAAATGCGGGTGCTCGAGAACATCGAAACATTGTAGATGTAGCAGTATTACAGGCACTAGAAAATGCTCATACATACATGTACAATAAATACGCAAAATAATGTCTTGGAATATCTCGCAAGAAAGTATGGTCGGTTCTGAAGAAAAACCGCATCCCTATAATTACACTCCAGTACAAAGATTAGAAGATGGTGACTATGATAGAAGACTCAAATTCTGACGAATTATCCTGAATATTGACAGAAATTGAAAAATAAAAAAAAAACACAAGAACTCACATATCTCGGAGACTCACCTCCAAATTTCACGTCAAATTCGGAAACGAATATGATTCAATTCTAGGGAGTGTAATCAAGTGAGACCTCTTCGAATTGGATATCATTACGTGAAAAGAAAATTATTTTGCTGAATCGTGTATCAGGTAGGTATCATGTGGTATTGAAGTTGTGAGAAAGCAATCCTGAAGGTGGAAATGTCTCCCACTTTGTTATTTCAAAGGACTTTCTGATGATCGTATGATGTTAGAGGTTAGTTTTCTAGCCCTGAATTCCTAGCAACGTTGCATGAAGGTTTTTCGAGTGTAATATAGAGCTGAAGTATCATTGATCTGTTTTCAATAATCACAAATTCGGACGTATTTTCTTCATCTTAACTATTTGAGGTCATTTCAACAATGGTGAAATTATGTTGGCAAACCAATATATAAAGGACAAAATCTTACCGCGAATCCACATTTCTTACGATTCAATCACCCATTCAAACCAAAGGACCCCGCACTTTTTCTATGGCAAATGGCGTTCCGTCAAATTTTCCAAAATTTTGGTATAATGTAGTACTCGACCTACTGATCAAAAGTGTCCATGGCCCCAACTCAATGACTAGTTTTTGAGATTGAAGTTGTGAATTACTCACTTTTACTAGGCCCGTATCTCGGAACAGAATCGAATGAACTTCAATTTTTCTCAAGAATCATTTCATGACATCCCCAGGGAGCAACCCTATGGAGGAGTATGACCGAAAATCGTTACGAATACAGGGTCATCCATAATTGAATGCTTGCCCGATTTTGAAAGTATAAAATATGTCAGTTTCAGAGCGAGACCGTTCACAAAATGAACTATTACACTAGATATGTTGTTGTTACATCGAAAAAGTCTGAAATACACAGAATTCATACTGGGTGATCCATTATTATAGAAACTATTCTCAAGGAGGATTAAATGGACACCCTGTATTTATGGGTTGATTCAAGGTGTTTGTTTATTTTTTTAGAACATGTTATCATGACTTCAAAGAATACAGGGTGATACAGTCATGAAATGAACTTTGAACCTCAAGAAAATACCCAAAAACCACCTTTTTTTTTCATCACCCTGTATTTCAAGATTAACTCCGACGAGGTGGGAGTTTTCTTTCACCACTGTACTTGATATAAAAACATCAATACGAGTGAGAGTTTTTATCCACTTCCTATGACCAGATTTTTTGTTATGCTGGAATAATAGAATAACATAAATAAATAATTTTCATATTACATTAAGAAAAAATCTGGACATAGGAAGTGGATAAAAACTATCGGCCGTATTGATGTTTTTATATCAAGTACAATGGTGAAAGAAAACTCCCACCTCATCGGAGTTAATCTTGAAATACAGGGTGATGAAAAGAAAAGGTGGTTTTTGGGTATTTTCTTGAGGTTCAAAGTTCATTTCATGACTGAATCACCCTGTATTCTTTGAAGTCCATGATAATATGTTCTAAAAAAATAAACAAACACCTTGAATCAACCCATAAATACAGGGTGTCCATTTAACCCTCCTTGAGAATAGTTTCTATAATAATGAATCACCCAGTATAAATTCTGGGTATTTCAGACGTTTTCGATGTAACAACAATATATCTAGTGTAATAGTTCATTTTGTGAACGTTCTCGCTCTGAAACTGACATATTTTATACTTTCAAAATCGGGCATGCATTCAATTATGGATGACCCTGTATTCATAACGATTTTCGGTCATATTCCTCTATATGGTTGCTCCCTGGGGATGTCATGAAATGTTTCTTGAGAAAAATTGAAGTTCATTCGATTCTGTTCCGAGATACGGGCGTAGTAAAAGTGGGTAATTCTCAAATTCTCAAAAACTAGTCATAGAATTGAGTTGGGGCTATGGACACTTTTGATTAGTAGGTCGAGTACTACATTATACCAAAATTTTAGAAAATTTGACGGAACGCCATTTGCCATAGAAAAAGTGCGGGGTCCTTTATTGAAAAACTGGAGGTGTCTCGTCAATTGAATCATGAGGAAAATAATCAAAGTTATGCATGAGAACTAATTCTTTATGTCCAAGTATTCCATATCGTATTTTACGTAACTAAATATTCTATTATGGAATTGGCATTATTTGCATTATAATTATTTACAGTTGTCTTATTAATTCCAAACACACTAACAGTGGGTTTCACAAAGGTCTGTCAACCCTGAAATCAGTTTATTGCCAATTATATGTGAATTTTGAAATATCAAATCGAGTTGATTTGCCGATCAAGCCCGTGATTCTCTGATCAGCGCCGATTGTGCTTTGTGAAGCCCACCGCATTCAAAGATTGAAATATTATTCAGTTAATCTTCAACTGAGAATTATTACACTTGGTTCATTCCGTTCAAAAAATAGTAGAAAGAACGACATCATGAAAATATTTGATTTCATACAATTTATGTCTCATGAATACGTTACGTATGAAGTTTCAAAAAACTACTTAATCCAACAGATATTTATCAACCTCAGGACCATATCTCCTACACAAGAACAGTCATAGTCTGGGATATTATCGTCGTATTGCATGTAAATGTGCATCCATGCAGAACTTCAATGACTTATGAACACAGATTCGATAGTGTTCACTGAAAAGGAATTCCGAAGGGACTGAGCCAATCTACAACACGGCTGAGTTTGGTCGCTAATAAGGTTTATAGCGCACAATACGATCAGGAAATTAATTTATCGATGACCAAATGGCGAAAGGTTAGATGTTGAACGTTTGCTCTTCGGTGTTGAATTTCAACAGTTCAATGGACATCTGTTCTCTGCCGTATTTTGCGATGAACAATAGCATGAGATACATCCTGATCAAGGCTCTGAACGGCTGGGTAATTTCTCAGATTAATTGAACATGGCATCACTGAATATTGCTATTTACGAATATCTGCAATAACTTTCTCGAACTATTCAACACACAGACCGCAGCTATATACAGGGTCTTTCACGAGGAACCTCACCCATATTTATACGCGAAACTACTGAACGTATTTTCATGAAATTCAGCACTCATAAGTATTTCACGATGCTGATGAAATCTAAAATATTTTCAAGGCATGAGCACCTCCAGTTTTTCCGGAAATGACGTCAACTTCCGTTTTTCAAATTAGAACACCATTTTTTTATTGCAGAAATAGATTCCTTAGAAAATTTCAAGTTATTTTGATGTAACATTTTTCAGTTTTGGTTGGAAAATTCTCTCTGAGCGGGAAAATTCGAAAAAAAAATCGAAAATAGAGCTCCGCTGAAACAAGAATAACTTCGAGGTTTTTGGATGAAAAATTTTCATTTTTGGGATTTTTCAAGATGTGAGATTGATGTATCCACGTTGAAAATCGAAATCGCGATTCATGATACAGGGGGTGAAAAAATCGCTTTCAAAGTTAGGGATGACAAAATCGTGAAAAATCAATTTTTTCAAACTAGAACCCCATTTTTTTATGGCAGATATTGAATCTACGTTGAAAAATAATGTGAGTGTATGCATCACACCCTTGCCCTAAAGTGGATATTTTCTGAGTTATTCACAAAAAACTGTTTTTCGTCTTGAATTTTCAGCTATTTCTTTTCCCTTCACGCCAAAAAGATGAAATTTTCAGGAACTGTTATTTAAACCATGTTTTAGATTTTACTACTCTAATATGCAAGAGAAAAAAGTTACAGGTTGTTCCTAAATAGATGGCGAATTTGGATTCGAATTTGTATTGGAAACCTCTTTATTTCAACTAATCGGCCATCGGTTTTCTCTCCAGTGATAAATAAATAATTCCTTATGAACCATATGCAAAAACTTACCATGTTTTACATTCTTTTTTTTTAATGATAGATATCATTAATTACATCTGCCAAATTCCTCTTTATTCAGTAGCATTTTGTGTTTACTACCGCTACTGAATAAAGAGGAATTTGGCAGATGATATCTATCATTAAAAAAAAAAGAATGTAAAAAATGGTAAGTTTTTGCATATGGTTCATAAGGAATTATTTATTTATCACTGGAGAGAAAACCGATGGCCGATTAGTTGAAATAAAGAGGTTTCCGATACAAATTCGAATCCAAATTCGCCATCTATTTAGGAACAACCTGTAACTTTTTTCTCTTGCATATTAGGGTAGTAAAATCTAAAACATGGTTTAAGTAACAGTTCCTGAAAATTTCATCTTTTTGGCGTGAAGGGAAAAGAAATAGCTGAAAATTCAAGACGAAAAACAGTTTTTTGTTAATAACTCAGAAAATATCCACTTTAGGGCAAGGGTGTGATGCATACACTCACATTATTTTTCAACGTAGATTCAATATCTGCTATAAAAAAATGGGGTTCTAATTTGAAAAAATTGATTTTTCACGATTTTGTCATCCCTAACTTTGAAAGCGATTTTTTCACCCCCTGTATCACGAATCGCGATTTCGATTTTCAAAGTGGATACATCAATCTTACATCTTGAAAAATCCAAAAAATGAAAATTTTCCATCCAAAAACCTCGAAGTTATTCTTGTTTCAGCGGAGCTCTATTTTCGATTTTTTTTTCGAATTTTCCCGCTCAGAGAGAATTTTCCAACCAAAACTGAAAAATGTTACATCAAAATAACTTGAAATTTTCTAAGGAATCTATTTCTGTAATAAAAAAATGGTGTTCTAATTTCAAAAACGGAAGTTGACGTCATTTCCGGAAAAACCGGAGGTGCTCATGCCTTGAAAATATTTTAGATTTCATCAGCATCGTGAAATACTCATAAGTGCTGAATTTCATGAAAATACGTTCAGTAGTTTCCCTTATAAATATGGGTGAGGTTCCTCGTGAAAGACCCTGTATATCAATGTTCAAGAGGCTGCTTTGTATGAGGAAGATGAATTGAATACAATAACATTCTATTTCGCTCAATTGAATTGTTCTACCAAGCAATCATAATTCATCAGTGTCAACTATGAGTAGTATATCTAATTTTAATAAAATTATGTTATTATCTGCTGGCCGATCCTCTAGTTGGGAGGACCATTAGATCAAACTCACTACCCTTGAATAAAAAATGTTATTGATACTGAAACTAAGAGTGATTGAGAGTCATCCGCAACACGACGAATGGAATCCTCTATGTTATTACCATGCCTTTCATAAACTTTGTTCTTCATTGCACCACAGAAAAAAAGGTGTTGGATGAGGAGTCAGTAAACCACGACGTCCAATCCAGCAAGTTCCAAAAATTTCATTGAGTTCCTCAGAAACGCTCAGCGACCTAGGTGCCGAGGCGCCATCCATTTGGTAATATGAGTTACTCCACCTACTCAACTCAAATAACTCCACTCAAATAACTCCAGTCAAATAGTTCTCATATATACAGGGTGTCCTAAATTGAAGGATTCAACGAAAAGAGGAGATTCCTTCAGTAGGTTTAAGAAAAAAAGTCTCATAAACATGGGGTTGCAAACGTTTCGTTTTCGTGATACATAATGTTGAAAATAGTAGTCAACATTCGAAAAAATAAATGGCCACTAATGCAACCACCTTTATGCCGGCCACTCACGAAGCTTCCGAGACGGGCGTTTTATGATGGTTTCTAAGGCCACGTGCGAAAAGAGTCTCCGTGATTGGTCAAGGCCATAAAACGCCCGTCTCTGTAGCCTCGTGAGTGGCCGGCATTACTTTTAAAAACACAAACAAACATTCAATAATTTGATGTGTCAAAACTGGCACTGAATTCATTCACCATAGACCAGTCCAACGATCTGTCACGATCCGCTGTTTAAGTGACTGCTGGAAGCAAACGATCAACAAACCGATTGTTTACTCTGTGTTTTTTCAAGCAAGTTGTGTGGTCAATTGGGGAAGTAGAAGACCTCTTGGCATTGTGAAATTCTATAAAATTTCTGCTACTTCAATTTCACAGATTAAATACGACTGAATGGCGGGTCTGGTGAGAAGATGGTTATCAGCTATTTAAAGACCTCATTAAACTGAGAAGAAATTGAAAAATACTATTGAATATTAAAAACATTTTATTACAGTTAGAGGTACCTGATATTTGTGAGTTTTGTATTCTAGTGTCTTCAAATTGTACCTTTGTCATGTCTTCAATGTACTTACATACCCAAACTTTTTTAATAATATATCATATTATTAACAATAAATCAGTTTTCATTCTTTAATTTTGAATAGCATTAGCGACCCACACACGAACACTCCGGAGCGAAGGTTTGATGCGCGCCGTTCCAAACTTCCGTGCAAAAGTTTTGGTTAGTTCGATCAACGCTCTAAGGTTAGGCGTTTCACTTTGCGTGTCGCTCTGGCGTGGCGCTCCAAAATTTTAAAATTTCTAAGACTCAACGAGCCACTCCAAACCTTTCAATGTTGGAAACTTCTACCCCACTAACCATCACTTTGGAACGTGACATATTCAATACTGTCACATCAGAAGCAAGATATTTTGTGTATACTCCATTCACTTTTATAAAGTAGCCCGGTTGGCGCTGGAATTCTGACAAATTTCACCGCGTATATTTTGAAAATGTTAGGTTATACTCATTCTTCTGTCAGATGGACGCAACGTTGCCGTTTCTACATATAAGTCGTAGAAATTACGTATTTATCAAAATGTTTATTTACTTTGGGAAAACAATGAAGTTGAGGAAATATTATGTGAATTCAATAATTCCAAAGATCTGACGAATATTGAAGAAACTTTTTTTCTATTAATACTGGAAATATTTCACATGTACGAGTATAAACATGATTGGAAGATTCAGTTATGCTATTTTCTTGTACGGAAATCAAGAACCGAGTGTTGAAATTTTACTGAAAAATAATGGACAGAATAGTCCGTTACTTTGTGATAGTTCACAAACCCGATAGAAAAACTTTTAGACGAACAGAACAGACGGACGTATGGAAATCCCCACTTTTCAAAATTCTCAAGAAATAAGCCTACAGAGGACAATTAACTACCTCTTTGCGCAACTTGAAATACTCCAATATGAAAATGTATTGATACTACGAATCTTGTGTCACAGTTAAAGCTTGAAAGAACTAACTCCATTCACAAAGTTAAAAAAGAGTAATCAGAAAGTAGACTTGGCAATGTCGCTTGATTTTCACGAGTGCCAACCTGCGTCCGTTTTAAGTAAAAGAACTTGATAAACCTAAACCATGGCCCACCAAGATACTTTATAAAAGTGAATGGAGTATACGTTAGTGGGCAAGCGACACTCCTGCGTGTATCGTTCAGGAGTGACGCTCCGGAACGCCAAATGCTTGATATGAGCTCCGAAGTGGTCGTGTGTGGGCCGCTATTCTCTCACAAATTGCATAAAAAATTCACGATTTGTTTCTTCATTTCTGGCAGATACCTGAATTATAACTCAAATCATGAAATCAAACATAAAATAAATTTAATCCTAGGACTAAAACAGCGTATTAAAAACATAGTTGATCCAATATATTATAAAAACAGCTTAGAAAGGTCAGTAATTCCTATCCAGTCAGACTAGGGAACAAGCTCTTGTATAGCACGATTTCGTTCCCTGATGACCGGGTTGGTGTGGGGGATGGTGAGCAAGTGGAGCTCGAACAAACTAATAACGTTTATTTTTCACTACAGTTTTATAAAAGTTTGACCCCCAAAATTATAGCATATTAAACAAAAGTGTCAAAATTTCAAAATAGCATGTAAAATCCCAAATAAATTAAGTAGAGATGTTTTTTCAAGACTTAGAGATAGGGAGGATAAATTGGACTCGGTAAATGTTGTATATAGAATTGATTGTGGTTCATGTGAGGCTTGTTATGTTGGACAAACTGGTCGTAAATCAAAAGTAACATTGAAGGAATATAGGAGGGATGTGCAGTTGTTGGGTAATAAAACAGGTCTGTCTAAACACACAAGAGAAACGGGACATATTATGAATTTTGATAGTGTTGAAATTTTGAGAACAGTTTCAAATCAAAAGAAACGTTTGTTCCTAGAAGCAGTTGAAATTAACAATCATACGAACAACATCAATGTGTGACGTAAACCTTATTTATTGTAACATATTACATAGTATGCAGAGTGTGAGGCTCGGGAGGGGGCGGATTGATAGGTGACCTAGCAACTATTTTATCATTGTGGTTAACCTATAAAATAATAAAACAACGTATTTGATGATGATTCTGTCGTTCAAATTTTTAAACTTGGCAATTATAGAGAGTAGTGAACGTTTTGTGAATGCTGAGTGTTTGTGGTAATTTTAAATGTAAAAAACCGTTTACACGGAAAATATTTTTATGTTATCTTATTTATGTTATTTATGGTCCGATGATGAAAGGGGACAGATCCACTTTAAAAATCTTGCATTGATAGTAAGTAACAGGCAGAGAACTTTATTATGTACCATTTTTGTTAATGTCTTAAACCAAATTAAAGATCAATCTTTTGAATTTTGTAGTCCCTGAAGAAGGCTGGCATGCAGCCGAAAGCTTGGAATTGTAATCAATAAAAAGTACACGTAATAAGAGCCCTTGGAACTTAATACCCGATAACTTAGGTACCTATCTCTTGGTGTCAAACGAAGTTAGATATTCCCTCCTACAATCGGATTCACGATCACGTTGTTTATATACGTAGAAATTTTGGCGATATCTTTGTGCTACAGCTACATCTCTTCAGTTGCAATTTTACAAAATAATTACTCATTTTGGATAGTCCTTTGATTTCACACAATGTTTATTCACTCAAAAGTTGGTATCACAACACTCAAACTCAGAGAAAATAATAGTTATAATTGAGTTACACTCCAGCAGAAATACTGATTCGAAATGTTGTTATTTATTTGCTCCCAGCAGCCATCTTGAAAAGGTGATCAACTGTTTTGCTGGACTGGTCTATTAACTGAATTATATGTTAATTTGGATTTTTCTGAGGATTTCGTCAGAGATTTTTCATTTCTGTAAATCGGTAGCAGATAGACAAAACTACAGAAGACCGAAAGGTTTAGTATGACAACAAAGCTTTTTTTACATTTTTTCAAATTAACAGTTGCTCAACAAAAAAAGTTCTGGAGGAAAACAGGTTCCAGAAAAAATATCACCCTGTAGATCTGATATCGAAATAGCCATGTCACGTGATGAGAAGTCTCAAATGTTATATATCTACGCCTAATTTCAATTGAATATCTTGTAGAGTGTAGATACTACGAGATAAAACTCAAAAAAAAATCAAAATTCAACACTCTGTCTGTATCTCGAAAACGAAACGTTTGCGACCCCATGTTTATAGGACTTTTTTTCTTAAACTCACTCTGTATAACGCCGCACTTAATTCGCTATCAATATAGCGCAATCACATTGAAACTGAACATTTGTTTCTCTCATTGAACGAGGATTTTCCGATTTCCAAATGTGATTAATATTTCTTCTGAGAAAACTTTCGTTACACGGTCACCTGGTTTCAGGGTATGTACTTTTTCATATTTGAAATCACGCATTCTTCAATTCTTCGAAATGCGATGTATGGAAGTGCTGCTCAAATTTGTTTCGAATAGATGAATACTCATTAACTTCA
This sequence comes from Adalia decempunctata, assembly GCA_951802165.1. NCBI lineage: Eukaryota > Metazoa > Arthropoda > Insecta > Coleoptera > Coccinellidae > Adalia > Adalia decempunctata. The sequence continues at coordinate 50,152,328 of OX637695.1, forward strand.
AAATAGGTCATTTCGCTAATTTCATTGCCTTCATCATCAACCACTCTTTTTTCATATTCTCCAGGTGCTCTCACATTAAAAAAACTCAGAAATAGAGAAACATCCTTTCTAATCATCTTCGCAGTCGAGAGTAAGTGGTCATATTTCTCATTGAAAGCATGGCATGTTCTATTTACATTTCTGTTGCATCCACCGTGAATATGAAAAAGATTCAGAATTTCATTATTTTAATAACGGGAATTCATTCCGTAAAATCAAACTGAAATAATCAGAACTGTCACTTGTGGAGTAATTGGAAATTTCTTCCTCTTTGATCACACAATATCGTTCTGAAGTGCATTCTGGCAACAGATAAATGAAATTATCTCTTGTCTCCAATAACTTCTCGTTTAATGAATTAAGAAGCATAGTGGTTTGAAAAAACTTCCTTTTCATTTTTTCATATTTTTCAATCATAAAAATGGGGTTCAAGTTTGAAAAATAAATGTTATGGTCGAATTTTGTTCACAACTTTTGACGCAATATAAAATGTTGTGATGATATTCCTGGAATTCAAAAGGTGCAAGGCAATTTCCCCATTCTTCTACAGAAGAATTAGGAGACATATTGCGCTGAGGACATCGTGATTTCAAATGATATACACAAAGGGACTACGCTTTTCTCCACTTTTCTTCAAAACTAACAATTAGGACCAACGCAATAATGCGACCAAAAAGTCATCGAAAATTGTAAACTTAATAATATTACAGAAAGAAAAATAAAATAAAGGAGCTGAAGCTTCAAAAATATTTATCTGAATAGAGAATTTCGAACAATCCCATAATCCAAATTTACAGAATCGACAAATAGTCACTCGAACTTGGAATACCCTGTATAGAGGTTTCTCTATTTATTCTGAGGTATTTCTTAAACTCAAAGTTGTCGAATAACTAAGATATAGCTTCCGAGTTTTCCGTTACTTGAGGAATCTACTGGTTGGTCAAGTTATCTTGAAGCCTTCCGAAGTTATAAATTTTCTACGATGAAAAGAATTAAGGTCGATGCACGCATTCCGGGGTCAACTCATACGTTACGAAATCGAAGACGCGAAAATTGCACTTCGAATTCTCAAAAACAATCTTCTCCAAAGTAAAAATTCCACCGTGAATTGGAATTCAACGGAAGATACCTTCGCAGCTTTCTCTTTGTGTAAGAACCGCATTTTTGAAATTGATGCGAACTTGAGTCCATAGAAGGCACGGTATGCCGTTTTAACTCAGCCCCAACGCCGTTGTAAGTGGTGGAAAAATATATTCGACAAGGGAGCCCTAAATTCAACTTCAACCATCAAATAAATTATCATTTCGTTTCTTAAAAGGTTCATGTATCTACGTGAATATTCTGACTGACGTAGAACGCCTTAAATTCAGGCACGCGAAGAAAGTTTACGATTTTATTCTATCCTACTATCGGTGAGAGATTATTGGTGATGTATTTTCATAATGTAGGGAGATACAGATTATATTCGAGTTTGGAGAACACTGATAGTTTCATGTTGGAATAATAATGTCGTTCGAAATAAATAACAGAACTTGAAAATTCGTGAACACTGAAGAGGATACTTTTTTGGTTGTTTTGTTGTTTTTTGTGTGAAATCCATGGTCCATATTGGACCGTTTATACCAAATATCAATAAATTAGATGGAATTAAATTCGTGTAGGAATAAGCGAATGGTTTATTGTCCACTTGATCGTTCTGAGGAATAATATAGGACATAATTCTCCAATTATGAAAAAAACTCACCTAGCAGCTAAGTCCTTATGAACGAAACGTTGAGATTCTAAGTACTTCATACCAGCTGCGATCTGCGTAGCCATGTAGATAAGACAGGACAAACTGAAAGAGAGAACACAAATCAGCGATGTGTATAGCTATTAAATGGAGAAAGTCCAACAAAATTTCAATATAACGCTATAAAAACTACACTGAGTCAATATTTTGATTGATTGGTGGAATCAGTGACCAACATTTCTTATCGAATTGTACCAATATGAATTTCATAGTTCTGTAATTCGATAAGTAGGCGAAATATTCTTCCATTTTCGATGAAATTAGTAGTTACGAATTGGCGAAGGATTCGGTTACTGAAAATTACACAAATCGGATGTTGGTAAACGGTTATACGAATATTGATACCAAAAAATCAAGCTGTCAGAAGTGAAAGCAAAACGAAATTTTCCGAAACCTGTACGATTAAACGGATAGAAAACAGTTTACACTTTCACGGCGATTATCGATTAAATCTGTATACATATTGGTTGTACATTTGAACCTTCTGTACGTTTTTGCGATAATTCCATCATATTGACCATAGATTGGCTTTCAAGATATTTGATAATATTCCCGATGATCAATTTGAAAATATGTACTCCAACCATTTTTGTAAACGGCATCTACCTCAAACCATACATAGCAAGGGGCAGAAACATGTTTGGCAGCCATTGTGTTAGATACTGCCATAGATATGTAGGGTGTCCGTAAGCAAGCATCCCAACAATAAATGGATATGAAGAATTGGTTTATCTCACTTTTTCAAAAAGCCCCATTATCTCAGAATGAGGACGGTCAGGATCAAGATTCGTTCATGATTTCTCTCAAGCATTTCTGAGATAAGCATTTTTAAAAAAGCACACACAGACAGTTAGGTATACAGAAAATTACGAATTTTCTTGAACATAATTCATACAGAAGACAAGTATCAGTAGCTCTCAATGAAGTATCTATGATAGTGTCTACCTCAAAGGCTCCCAAACGTGTTTTTTTTCTTATAGACCCTTGCCATGCTTGCTTTTTGGTTTGAGGTAGATGCCAGATTGGCTAGTTTATCGGAGTTTTGCAATTTCCTGAACTTCAAATGTGTTTTTGACAGCAGATTTAAATTTCTTGCTGTTATGAAGTTTTCATGTAAAAGTGATTTTATGATTTTTGTGAGCAGCTAAAGCGAAATATTTCAGTTTGAAAAAACTTTCACAGTAGAACTCCGAGACGTTAGAAAAAAATTATTCTTTCGTTTTTTCCGATCATTTCACACAAGATTTTAACGTTTAAACTAACCTAAAATAGATAGCGTATCCATATGGAGAAAATCAAAATATGTACCTTCAAATTGCTGTGTCACTTGACTTGGATGTCTAAAAAGATGGTGTATGCACTCGTCCATTTTTGAATGCAATGACATTCGACCGCGATGTCATACTTGTCATTTCGGTCTTTTTTTTCTTGATCTGCCGAGGGCAATTATGAAATGACCACAGAATGAAATTTTAATGTAATGAAAGTTTATACCTTTTTTCTTCGATGACTAAACACATGGTGAATACTAAACCAGACGTTTTAGGAATTTAGTTGAAAAGCTTTCCCTTTGTACTTGCAATTCTGCATCTCAGGAAATTATTTTATGCTATACAGGGTGTTCCCAAATAAAGTTATACAACAATTTAATGATTTTTTAAATGGAACACCCCTTACATTTTTGCATATTTTCCATGCTCTTCAATATCTCTACCAAGATGCAAAATATTAGGGATATTTTTTCAACAGTACGGATCTTATTAAGAAAAAACTGCAAAATTTTGACGAGACAGTAGTTCGGTAAAAGCCCTTTATCGATTTCCAGAAGCAATAGAAACATGAATTTGATCAGGATTTCTTTCAACTCAAGAATTTGCCTAGTCGTCGTTCCTAAATGATCAACCTCTCTTATACAGGGTGTCCGTTATCAATGTCCAAATATAAAGAATTTCAAATTGTTTTTCTCGATTTTTTCAAATTTAACACCCTGTATATTTTTCCATGATGATGTACACAGTTTGAAACCTTACATTTTTTCAGAAGTAACCAGAGGGCTATTTCCACTCCTGCATCCAGCAGGTACGAAAAATGAAATCAGAACGAAAAATGTTATTCAAATATTGGATATAAAAACAAACGGGCGTTGAAAAAGACAAAGAAAAATTGTGTCGATGATCCAAGAGATGCTCAAAGTGTCGTCCGCCTTCTCTGGAACACAAAGCGATCTTTGGACATTGATAACGGACACCCTGTATAAAAAAAGTTGTTAATTCAGGAACAATGACTAGGCAAATTCTTGAGTTAAAAAAGAAATTCTGATCAAATTCATTTTTCTATCACTTCTGGAAATCGGTAGAGGGCTTTCACCGAACTACTGTTTCGTAGAAATTTTGCAAATTTTTCAGAATTAGATCCGTGCCGTTCGAAAAATATCCCTAATATTCTGCGTCATGATAGAGGTATTGAAGAGAGCATTCAAAATATGCGAAAATATATGGAGTGTTCCTTTTGAAAAATCACTCATTTGTTCAATAATTTCTTTTGGGAACACCCTGTATATCAGAAAATAATTTCCTGAGATGCAGAATTGAAATCACGAAGGAAACGCTTTTCAACTAAATTTCTAAAACGTCTGGTTTGGCAGCTATGAAAGCCTAACGCACTATTGCAGGGCCCTGTATACACAGGCTGTCCGAGAAGTCCCACACTTCCTTGAGGGGATCGAAAGTGAAAAATATTCTAAGCCCAAATATCCATGTTTGAAATTTTTTGAAAACGTAGTTCATTAGTTATTAATTAATGAAAGTGACTAATCAGGAGCGCGCTACAGAAGAATGAGTATGCAGTGTGGACGCGAAAGTGAGACGCCAGTCTTAGTTTACTGCTTGAAAAGCCGGCAGCAGCTCTGGCATCTCACTCTCGCGTCCCCAACTGCTTATAAGCTACAGAAGAATGAGTATACTCATTCTTCTGTAGCGCGCTCCTGATTGGTCACTGTCATTAATTAATTACTGATTAACTACTTAATCAAAAAACTTCAAACATGGATATTTGGGCTTAGAATATTTTTCACTTTCGATCCCCTCAAGAAAGTGCGGGTCTTCTGGAACATCCTGTAGATGGAAGTAGATAACAGTATATTGTTCAATGAGCGGTAATGTAAGTCATAACACACGCAGATGAATTTTGCAGCCAGAGCCGTCAGGCGAGGGGTGTAATTACCATTACCACGAATGGAACACTATCACTGGCAGATACAGGGGGGGGGGGCATAGGGGCCATTCCAATACGAATGCGAACGCATGAGTATTGTAATTGCATTCTGCAACGAGTATTAGACGATGTTTTCTCTATTTCAGTCAAATTTTGTGAAATTCAATGAAAAATTCGAATTATAGGTCCTAGTGACTTTCATATTGTATCTTGGCAGTCGGTGTGAATGTAGGAAATACGAAAATTGACTTTTACAAATTGACGTCTGCTGAAATTTGATAGGATCGGTTTGCGGAAATCATTGTTGACAACCACGAAAAGAAAATTGTAACTGAAAACGATGCTGTAATGAATTCATTACAGCACTGTTTTTAGTACTGTAATGAACTCATTACGATACTGAAATAGGGAAAAGCGATTTATGTGGTCGAAAATCGAATCGATATCGAATCCCGTAGAAAACGTCAAAACATTTTACAAATGCAAATTTTGGATATTCAACCCTAAAAAAATGAAGAAATGGATGGCGATAACGTTACCTAGATGTCCGAAATAGAGTTCCCCATTGACCCGACTTTTTATTTATTTCGTAAGATACATTTTTCTTATTTGTATTAAGCCGGCCATAGACATCGTTATTTTTCATCCGTTTATAACGCCGCGATACGAACCGTCTCGGCAAAAGCGCCAAAAACCGATGTGTGTGGCGAAGAACCGTCGGTACGCATCGTCGGTAGAAATATCTGCCGATGCTTGATTTTTGTCACGACGGTTCATCGGTTGTCGTGCCATACCGATTGTGTGTGGGGGATTTCGTCGAGAATCGGCGGTTATTTTCCATTAGCGTAGTACAAATCCCATATTGACCGTTTCTTTATTTCTTTTTTATTCAGCACCGAAACCGCGGCCGCCACTGCTAAGAGATGTTTCCTCTTCATGACGTGCTAATTCGCGATCGACAGCAAAATAACTGGTAGAATTTACCGAAGTGTGTGGGCAAAACAGTTCTGCGATATGACTCGACGGTTCGTATCGCGGCAAGGAAAACGGATGAAAAATAACGATGTCTATGGCCGGCTTTAGAGTGGGTTATTGGCGTGAGTTATTATTACCTCACACTATCGGTTTATAGAGACTATTACAGATCAAAATCAGTTGAATAATGGATATCTACATTATTCTATGGCAGTAGATAAAGAATATTCTTGTTATTGGACTATTGATTTTTCGATGTCAATATTATTATCTAACCCTCAAATAATACAATTTCATGACAGTGTGACAAGCTTCGTGAAATCCCGCATAATATGTGAAAAGGCGATTCAATGGGCATTCCGTGAACGACCCAGAATTTTTCACTCATCTTTCGATAATATTGCGATTTCATAAAGAAAAGTTTCCGGATTCAATGAACCCATTGCCCCATTCAGAAACATTTCCGTTTCTGCGTGACTTGCCAACCACTTTCAGGAACATCAATCAGAGAAAAATGATTCATACGCCACTCCACCGTCGGAATTACTTAACTTATTTAACTCACACTCTTTTAGCGTTACAAATATCCCGAGCTATAATATGTGAGAGCTGCGTCAGACGCAATAAATCGTGGGATTCGGACTTTCAGCCTTACCAACCTTAATGTCCTCGCAGTCGATGTTGGAGATTTCGCAGTTTCTGCTACGTGATCTTGTAAAAACTGACACAAATCACCGTGTGGCGTGTACTCACGAATAGCACAAATGGGTTCGGAGTCTAGACAGGCCCCCAGCAGTCGGGCTATATTTGCATGTCTCAATCTTGACAGAACATTAACTTCCGCGTTGAAATCTGTTCTATAGCATTCGGCACGTAGCGTGTGCACCACCACGAACTTGCTGTCGCCCCGGTGCCACCTGACGTCGCGGTAGCTTCCGACTATTTCGCACAAATGAATGTCACAAAACTGACCCTCCCCGAACTTCTCCACAATTCGCAGCTGATCGCGCGGAAAGGTTTCGATCTCCGATAGGTCGGTGTCCCAGAGGTCCTTCACTGAAGGCTGAGGGGTCGGAGGCAGTTTGACGAGCTGCTTCTGCTTCAGCACTTCGTAGCCAGGTTGCCGAGACAAGGAGTTCAAAGGGCTGGAGGCGATGCTCCCTACGGTCTCGTATTCGGGGAGAGCGTCGTCCAGTTGGTCTGCAAGAAAATTCAGAGAAGGGCGTGAAGTTCGTTTTTTCTTTGACGGCGTTGTGTGTCTTTGCGGCGAAGGTGGGAATTCTCTGCAAACTAGATCTGGAACATCTGGAATTGAGTCATAAATGAAGATTCATCGAATATGTGAATAACAAGGAACCAAGAACATTCAGCTAAAGTTTGGCTCAATCCTTCAAGATGCAATCCAATGCTATACCAACAAATTTCGTGCAGACTACATGTTTCCAGTTCTTCAAAAAACTATCAATTCTTATATCAAAAGTGAATTCTAGGCAGTTATCTACCCTAGAATAGTTGTGAAAAGAATTGCAATTTCTCAGCATCCAAATCTATGTTTTCTGGAATATTTCCATCTCTGTCCATTCATCACGACAGCGAGCTCAACTCTATACCACCGAATCCAATGAACTAACTAATAACAGTACCTACATGTCATTGCATCCGTTCAAAGATCTTTGATTTCTAACCCTTAATAAAGTGACAGAGCAACAGAATCACTGTGCAAATCGGTAACCTATGTAATAAATGATTGACTATAAGATCTGTAACTTCTGCAATACTGCGACTGACCATTGACTGACTCAATGCAATTTGATGAAGCTGACCTGTAGGTGTCTGGTAACTGCCATGACCAAGAAAATGCAAAGTACATAGTATGCGGAGATGTTTAGAAACAAATGTTGATATTTGACTATCATGCATATGTTCAGATATTGAATGTATTATTAATTGACAAGTTTCGTTATCAAGTCTCAAAAGTTTGGTGAATATTTTATCGGGTAATTCGAAAGGATTTGAATTAACTCTCAAATTTCTTTGAATTCTCCTATACTGTTTCCTAAAAAGGATTTGATTTGTGAGTAACATAATAAGTATATCATAACCCCAAAATTAACTTACTTTCTAAGTGTGTTCCTATGATTTCGAATTTCTTCATTCATTAATAAGACATCAAATATCAAAGCCACTTCTATATTATTCACTTGAATTTAAATCGATTCGGTTGTATTTGTTGAAGTTTCCACTATCAAAAATGTTTGGAAGTCTTAGTAGGGTTTAAATTTTAACATATATCCGCTAAAATTAAGCGTCCTGCGTTAATATTTTAAAGCTTATGATGCATACGGAATAGTAAAATGAAGTTAGCGGATATTTTAATTTTTAACTATGCTGTAAAATTTAACAGTTGTTTACAGAATTGGCCCTATTGTCTCTGAAAACAAAACGTGTTCAATTGATTTTATAGGAAAACAGTAGAATGCCTCCCATAGTCCTATCCACCTATAGATGACGACCTGACTGACAAGACGACTGGCGAATCTAACTAACGCTGTTGGATTCTGTGTCTTGAATATTCTATCTAAAGTTACTTGAAGTCATACAAAATTTCAAACAAATATTCCTTTGAAACCGGCAAAATCTATGCGAGAGATTTTATGAGTCCTCCAATAAGTAACTTCAAATGTACCATATCATACATGGTTAACAAGTGCATGGGGCTCCCCTACAAGCAGCTTTGTCTTTATTAATATACAGTGTCGAATAAATAAATTATCTCGGTTATTGTAAATACTCATGAAATATGCTAACACACGTCGAATTTAGAATTTTTAAGTCTCATTATTCTACGTAAAAATGAGAACTCTACCCTCAAACTCTCTTCGAAAGATAATTACGAACCCCAATTTTTCGAATGAAAAGTATGGGATTGTGATACACCGTTTGAAAGGTAACGTCATTCATTATTTGAAAATATTTTTTGCAAAAATCAGAATAGAGGAAAATAAAATCATGTGATTACTAAAATTCATTATAATAGAACCCAAATATTCCGAAATCACTAAACTCATGCACCTTCAAGATTTAATTGAAACTGAAATAAAAAAAAGCTACATTATGTAAAATTTAATTTCCACATATTTCGGTATTTTCCATAAATATGTAGATACAGTACCTACGCAGAATAATCAAATAATTCCATTTGGCTTTTCCACACTGTATAACAATATCATAATTTTGAAAAGGAATAATAGGCTTCTGCAGCGAAGTGTGTGTCTCCAATTCTTCATATGGTTTTGGATCTATACTAATATTATAAAGAGGAAAGATTTGTATTTTTGTTTGTTTGATACGAATAGGCTCAAAAACTACGGGACCGATTTCAGAAATTCTTATACCCTTAGAAAGCTACATTATCCTTGAGTGACATAGGCTATACTTTTTACCCGAAAAAAATAAGGATACCTACTATAACTTCAATAATTACAAAAAATCAGCCATAATCAGCTATTTTCACGTGCGCTGCGAAAACCGTAAGACTTACGTGGATACAATGTATGACGGAAATGTACCTCTTAAATAGTTCTACAAAAAAGTCCGCGATAGTATATATCTATCGATCAAGATTGACTTGATATTACCTGTTTATGGTAATCAGATGTTTTTCAAAACTATGCACTATTTGGGAGTGTGTACTCTAGACTTTAGTAACTTTTTCAACCGAATTCTCACTCACCAGTAACACTTGGCTGATATGGTGCTATAAGATACTTACAAATTGCTTATTCCTTGTTAATCGCTCGTAATAGTTAAACGAGGTCTTTATTCAATTAATGATATCTTCAGCTTTGACTAAACTGTTGTCATGTAAGTTTTACTCAATACTATAATAAGTATCAAGTATCAAGATGTACTTTTGAACGATGAGAAGTACTCTGGGACTGAAAATGAATTAAAGATTAATGCATTCAGTGAATGCATTGTTCGCTTTTGAGCGATGCACAATTTTATACTAGGATACCAAATCAAATATGTATCTATCATGCCGGTGTTTCATTTTTGGAACAAGACGATTCATCATAATTTGGAAATCGTTTTTGGGGGATCATTCCATTGTCCTCCATGTGCGTGCCAACAAATGAGGCGATTATTCAGTAGGGTAGGTGGTGGACAAATAAAATACCTCGTTGTGCACACAAACTGCCGTTCCAAGATAGACTCCCTAGCTTATTCATCATCGTTTATCTTTTCAATGAAGCATGATGAATCAGCAGTTCCTATCGCATCCATTACCATCTGTTACATCGCTACCCGAATTTTGGTGAAATCGTGAATTTTAATGGTCGTATTGATTTTATGATAGGAAAAACACAGAAACGAGAATCAGTTATACCTGTTGTTGAAATGAGATCGAATCAACACTATGGTTTTCTTTACCCCATTATTTCAGTTTGAAAAAGAAATATATTATAAATACGAAAATACTCAAATGACAAATTTCAGTATCTGTAGTTTGAATAGAAAAAAACGGTAGAAGAATCATCTTATACTCAAGACAAAGTAAAAAATGGTCATACTCTTTGCAGATATTACTTATTTATATTATTGATAATTTAAGAGCAGAATGCTGTGAATACATGCCTGAATCCTTTTCATAAATTGTGACAGCTCTACGCGAATTCTAACACAAACTCACCATTCCCAAGTTATAACAGGAAATCTGAACTCAGAAAAAGCAAACGCATGCCACACTGGTGCTGGAAATAAATATTTGCTTACCATTGAAGTCTCCAGAATTGTGTTTTTTCGAATAAAAGCTGGGTCTGAAAGTCGTAGGAAAAAGTGATGTTTTGTCGTTTGTTTCTAATCGTATCTGAAACAGAACCAATAATTTAATAATATCTGAATTTACGTAGGACTAATATTTGAAAAGGCATTTCGTACCAATTTCGAGAAGTGAATACTTTTGAATATGAAACTTTCTATTTCAATGGTTTGAAGGTCCACTTTTTCGAAAATTCACCTAAACACGTCTTGTGAAAAAAATTTCTAGGATTAGATCGAGCTTCAGAAAAGGCTCGTGACATGGGGTTAATTCTGAATTGCAATATCTATGCCAAACTTCAGTTCAATATCTTGTGAAGTGCAGACACTATGAAGAAAAATCTTCGTTTGTACCTCCAATTTTAAGAACACACTGTATATTTGTTTTCAAATTCATTTCCACGTCGTACTATTCTACGACTCGTTGGTTTTTTTTTATTTTTAGGATTGGGACACCCCGCCTTTAGCTCTATTATCACCCACTATGTCACCGTTACTCGATACTGGCTTCCTTGATTTTTCCATAAAAATGTATGAAAGTAACTGAACTACAAACACATACACTGCTTTCTATCATAACACAGACCTAATTCAATTCCTGAGGCTCTGGCTCGGCTGGCCGATCCAGCGCGTAATACACGACGCATTAAGGATAATAGATATACAGGGTCTTTCACGAGGAACCTCACCCATATTTATACGGGAAATTACTGAACGTATTTTCATGAAATTCAGCACTTATAAGTATTTCACGATGCTGATGAAATCTAAAATATTTTCAAGGCATGAGCACCTCCGGTTTTTCCGGAAATGACGCCAACTTCCGTTTTTCAAATTAGAACACCATTTTTTTATTGCAGAAATAGATTCCTTAGAAAATTTCAAGGTATTTTGATGTAACATTTTTCAGTTTTGGTTGAAAAATTCTCTCTGAGCGGGAAAATTCGAAAAAAAATCGAAAATAGAGCTCCGCTGAAACAAGAATAACTTCGAGGTTTTCGGATGGAAAATTTTCATTTTTGGGATTTTTCAAGATGTAAGACTGATGTATCCACTTTAGAAATCGAAATCGCGATTCATGATACAGGGGGTGAAAAAATCGCTTTCAAAGTTAGGGATGACAAAATCGTGAAAAATCAATTTTTTCAAATTAGAACCCCATTTTTTTATGGCAGATATTGAATCTACGTTAAAAAATAATGTAAGTGCATGCATCACACCCTTGCCCTAAAATGGATATTTTCTGAGTTATTCACAAAAAACTGTTTTTCGTCTTGAATTTTCAGCTATTTCTTTTCCCTTCACGCCAAAAAGATGAAATTTTTAGGAACTGTTATTTGAACCATGCTGTAGATTTTTCACCCCTTCTTGAAACCGACTTCAAGTTACTATTAGGAGAACCAAGGCAAACTCTCGCAGTTATAACTAGAGAAGATGCTCAAGGTTTTGACCGTTAATTTCTAGACATTTATTTATACGTCTCAGGAATGCTTCGTGCGTTGCTCTTCTTATTTCATCGGGAGGAAGAGATCTGGAAAAGTGTTTAAAAACCAAATTGAGTTTCAAAACTATGAATCTAAAAATCTAAACAAACCTGAACGCATTTCTGACTCGTTCTATGCAGTCCTCTTTATCAGTCATGGGAGTTGAGTAGACAATATTTTTTAACCTACCCCAAAAATAATAGTCTAAAGGAGTTAAATCGGGAGAACGTGGTGGCCAAAGATATGGACCATTGTTCGCCAACCATCGATCTTCAAATAGCCTGTAGAGGATATTTGACACATTGAGTGAATTGTGTGGAGGCGCGCCATCTTGTTGATACCATAAGTCATTATGGTTCTGTACTAGCGGCTCAATTATTTGAGTCAATATGTCAGAATATCTATCTCCTAAGGGAGAACATTCTTTAAATATTGCAAACATGTGTAGTGTTCTATCTTACCAGTTAAAGTCCCATCATAAATGTGAACATCGAGAATTGCATTATTTTTGATGGCGCAAAAAACATTGAAACTCCAGGTCTCTTGAAAGTTCCATTGTCTGAAGTGGTGGTTGTTCTCTTCATCCCAATAATGACTGTTATGCCTATTGAAAGAACCATTCTTTGTGAATTTAGATTCATCTGTCCAAATTATACAGTCCAAAAAGTTTTCATTCTCTTGAAATCGAATCATCATAGCTTCGCAAAACTCTGTTCTCCGGACGAAATCAGTTTCCTTCAAATGCTGTACCCTATTGAATTTATATGGGTGCATTTTATGTTTTTTTAATATTCTCCAAACACTCGATTGAGATAATCCCAGATCAATCTCGGCATCTTTGAGAGAATTTTGAGGATTCACACGAAAATATGCAAGAACTGTAATTTCGTTGTTCTTATCTTCTACTACACTTTTTTCTCTGTGTATAGTTTTCTTAACGAAAGATCCGACATTTCTCAAGTTTGTCATGGTTCTGTTAATGGTATCTCTCGTTGGTCTGGGTCGGTCAGGAAACCTCTCAATGAACAGTCGAATCGTTCTGATCTACAACTTCATTACATTCTCCATGAAGTAGAATGAGATTCAAATAATCTTCATTGGTAAAATTAGGCATAGTCATCGATTTTATAACTTAATACGAATTATCACCAAATTAATAGTAAACACAAAATGCTACTGAATAAAGAGGAATTTGGCAGATGTAATTATTGATATCTATCATTTAAAAAAAAGGATGTAAAACATGGTAAGTTTTTGCATATGGTTCATAAGGAATTATTTATTTATCACTGGAGAGAAAACCGATGGCCGATTAGTTGAAATAAAGAGGTTTCCGATACAAATTCGAATCCAAATTCGCCATCTAGTATTTAGGAACAACCTGTAATTTTTTTTCTCTTGCATATCAGGGTAGTAAAATCTAAAACATGGTTTAAGTAACAGTTCCTGAAAATTTCTTCTTTTTGGCGTGAAGGGAAAAGAAATAGCTGAAAATTCAAGACGAAAAACAGTTTTTTGTGAATAACTCAGAAAATATCCACTTTAGGGCAAGAGTGTGATGCATGCACTCACATTATTTTTTAACGTAGATTCAATATCTGCCATAAAAAAATGGGGTTCTAATTTGAAAAAATTGATTTTTCACGATTTTGTCATCCCTAACTTTGAGAGCGATTTTTTCACCCCCTGTATCATGAATCGCGATTTCGATTTTCAAAGTTGATACATCGGTCTTACATCTTGGAAAATCCCAAAAATGAAAATTTTCCATCCAAAAACCTCGAAGTCATTCTTGTTTCAGCGGAGCTCTATTTTCGATTTTTTTTTTCGAATTTTCCCGCTCAGAGAGAATTTTTCAACCAAAACTGAAAAATGTTACATCAAAATAACTTGAAATTTTCTAAGGAATCTATTTCTGCAATAAAAAAAATGGTGTTCTAATTTGAAAAACGGAAGTTGACGTCATTTCCGGAAAAACCGGAGGTGCTCATGCCTTGAAAATATTTTAGATTTCATCAGCATCGTGAAATACTTACCTATAAGTGCTGAATTTCATGAAAATACGTTCAGTAGTTTCCCGGATAAATATGGGTGAGGTTCCTCGTGAAAGACCCTGTATAGTTTATATACTACTAGCTGACCCCGCGAGCTCCGTTCCGCCTCCCAGACAATAAATAAGCCGTTTTGATTATACCACGTTTCCGTTAGGTAGGTAGAGGGGTGAAAATTTAGGGTTGTATGTACTTTTCTGTGCTGTATCATAAGAAAATTAAAATAAAAAAATTTGTCCAAAAAAATTAAAAAAAAAGTTGGGGGTGGACGACCCTTAACATTTAGGGGGGTGAAAAATAGATGTTGGTCGATTCCCGGTCCCACTCGATATGCACACAAAATTTCACGAAAATCGGGCTAGCCCTTTCGGAGGAGTTCGGCCACAAAGTGCAAACATTAGAATTTTATATAATAAGATTAATCAGTGCGAAAACGTTTTGTTCTGAAATAGACATAACATTAATTTGGTAATTAACTTTTAACTATACATTTATCGTTCGGAATTAACAATGGGAAACTCGAAATTCATAACGATGTCGCCTCAACAGGATTGAATCAAGCAACGACCTGATTACAGGTATTGTTCCGTTCTACTTAGTGGTAACTGCGCTCGTCGGCTGGCCGACCTGCGTGGTATAGGTACATATAGTATACTGAAAGAAGAGATGAAAAAAAACTTGAAAATGAAAAATTCGAGAATGTCATGTTGATTGACATACGTTATACTTTCTTTTTTGTGTCGAAATATAAGATATCGATATCAATACTCGAGATTTAAATTGCATCCCCTGACCGACCGTCACTACTGGTTAGTTGAAAAAGTCTCGAAGCTTTTGTCTCCTTCGAATCCGTAGTTTTGAAATTATTATTATTATATTCCGCTTCTTATTACTTAGGGATGGTTCCTCAATAGCGGGTTACCCTGGGCTCAGAATAAGTGGTAACCATGTATCGGATGTTTGATTCATTCATGCAGAGTAAATTGGCAATATGGGTACTGTGACAATCAAAATATATGGTAGGGTTTGGTGAGAATCGAGATCTGCCCTCAGAAATATTAAGAATAAGCATTAGGTTTCAATTGTGTTTGGCTACGACAAATAATATTATGTAGTGAAATAGACATTTTTCAATCAATGCAAGGGGGTATATTGCCCATACTAGTTTTCTAGTATGTCAATTGGCTATGACTATAGGACTTACTTCCAAGTATATTGTACTTGACAATATTTATTCTAAATGATATTCAGATGAAAGATTTTGTGAACTAATTTCTATCCCTTGCATATCGATAGTGGGTAATAATAAAATGCTTCATGCACCTTTTTATCTCTTCATAGTTCGAATAACAAAGATGGGGAATCCGTCGTTCCGTAAAATCACATCATATCAAGGACAACAAATATATACGGCCGGCTCACCAACTTACCTTTTCGTTTCCTATCGGCTTATCTTCCTCCACTGAAGGTCCCGAAACACTCGAGGACTCCTTGAGCCTACGATTCCGGAAAATGATAAACCCGATCGCTGCAAGCAGTATCATCATGGCGACAATCACGGTACCGATAACAAAAGCAATATACTGGAACCCTGCCCCCTCGTTGATCTTTGGCTCGCTAAACGTCGTCGAAGTGTTGTTGCTATGGTACCTCGTATGTATCCTCTTGCCCTCGTCCCTTTGTGGCGGATATTCCTTTGAATTGTGAAGCGAGGTTTGATTCGCACCGTTTTCAGGTTGTCCTGTGGAATTGTTCGTAGCAGGCTCTGCAAAAGACAACTAATTAAGATTTCTGTGGGATCTGAGTTCCTGAAACGTTCCCGCTTGTTTCGTAGGCCACACATTACACAACGGGGTTTTGGATTATTAGGGGAATCGAGACCGGTGACATCTCTAAGCGGATTATCTGTATAGCTTCATTTAATCTTGCCATTCGTTATCTCCACCGTCGACAACAGGTGTGTACGAATTGCATTGAATGTGTTGACGTGTGGGGCGCCAAGTATGTGGGGCTGAAAATTTGTCTAGTTTGTGATGGTTTATATCAATGAATAAAACATTTTTATCTGATCGCAAGTCATAATGACTATAATATATTAGCTTCTAAGAAAAACTTGGTTCATAAATTGTAAATTAAGTTGCTACGGCGGCGTCTAGATTCTGAGCTACAGGGCGATTTGGGTATTTGGTCCATTATTATAATTTTCTATAACTTCCATACTACGCTCTCGAAATGACCACATTTTGCGGGTACTTTTTTACTGCTTTTCAGCGGTGCTATTAGATTTTTTGTATCTGCTGATATTCTCGAGCAATAAAGATTTTTATTTAATTGAAACCATTATGAGAAATGATATTTCCACGTTGATATTCATACAACGATTTCAAAAATCTATATCATGATATTCTTTCGAGTTGAATATATATCTCACAATTATTCTAAGCTGCCAAATTGCTTTTTTATTACTCAGAACAATAGAGGGTTTCGCTAAACTTGTTAATTCTAGTATGATTTCAGATTTCTCTCCTAATTCGAAAAATGAAAAGCATTCAAATACTGAAAGTCTTAATTATGATAATAACAGAAAGTTTTATGTAACCCGTTTATAACAGAAATGCATGCTTCCTTGAGGGAAAAAAAACTCCTTCAAGATAAAATATTGGTTCATTCGAAAAAAATTATATTTACAACAAGTGTGAGTTTTAACATCAGTAATTGATGCTTTTTGATAAACTTGTCATCCTGTTTGGTTGTTGGTACCAAAAATTGCTTCCGATATTTTTTGTTCTGATCGTTCGAATTTTGGTCGTCATCTTCAGCAAAAGTATTCCCTTGTTTCCGCCATGGCATTTCTGGGTACAGAGATTAGCTCCAGAATCGGCCAAAACTCATCAAGCATACGATCTACGAAAACAATGTCCAGGATATTCTTCGGGGTGAGGTGAATGAAAAAAAGTGCCAAAAACTTTTGACACTTTACCAAAGGTGTGAATTCCAACGGGTTATTTCGTTCATTTTTCATTATTATAAGTGACAAAAAAAGTAGATGGTTTTCACATATTATCTGACAAGTTTTACCATATTCAATTCTGGGATATTCCTCGATGTTACAGAAAATTCTCGAATTACCTTTGCTTCTGTATTCGGTGAAGAAATTCTAGAAACGGATCCTTCATCTATCACATTTTACAAGAATATTTGCCAGTTCTTATCTTCCACATGTGCTTCAAGTATCAGAGCAACATTTCAAATAAAGATGTATCTTCTGATGCTCCCGTTGAAAACTTTGTGATAAGTGGTTTTGTATAAATTTTTGAATTCTTAGCTCCTGATTCACGTTTTAGAAATGCAACCAGCTTTAGGTTCTCACTTAACTATATCGACGTGTTTTCTTGACTATAAAATATTTCCTACCATGGTATTAAACGATCATAGAGTAGATGGTTTTCTCTACTTGATGAGCATTAAAAGTAGAAGAAGTAGCACACAATTCTTCCTACTGATTGAACGCTATTTTATACATATACATCCTGACGCCTGATTTTTTCGACAAAAACGAATCCACGATTTTTCGCGTCATTTCCTCTAAATAAGGTAAACTGTCAGTTTCAGGATCACTCATTATTATCAAAATTTGATTCAATTCTACGCGACTTGAATGCATACAATACCTCGTGTTGAAACTAATTAGATTTTGTTTAGGACTTTCTTACCGATCGAAAATCTGTGATGGGGTACTACTTTTCATTTCTCTCGACAGGGTTCACGCTATTGTCCATTGCCGCAAAAGCGTCACGAACGCGAAATATTAGATTAATTCCGGAACTCTGACCCGAAAAACAATCTACCTAGAGTGCCGTTTTGATCTACATTCGGGCTTATCAGTGCCAACACCAGGTGTATTCCATGCATATATTCCCTCAAAAATAGTTGTCATTATGACTCAATTTCAGCTTTTTATAACATTCAATGCAGTTTTTCCCTGTTCCTATTCTCATTGCGTATTATTCGAAATATGTTTTAGTTGTCCACGAAATATTATGTATTAGTTAACCAAATTCATGGTATCGATTTCGACATATGTGATACACTATAATACACTCAGACATACAGCCAAGGAATATTACAATTATCTGAATTATCAAGGCATTTCGAGGAATCACTTCAGTAGTTGCAGTAATTTCCTCTTATGACTTCGATCTACTGAAAACAGGTGCTTCTTCGGATTGGTTATTTCAGATTCGCGAAGAGAAAAAAGTCGGCCACTGCCTTATCAAGAGAAAACCGAAGTTGCCCGATTAAATTTCTAAAGAAATAGTTTCAATTATGTACACTGTTAAAGCAATTTGTATTCATAGAATCATTTCTAATGTGTGCTAATCATTATAGCATATTTCCCCAATAAACGTCATATACAAGGTTATAAGAAGAATGTCTTTACAATAAACAAGGGAGAGGGCAAGCAGTCCATATATCTGGCAAAATGAATTGTGCTCCACTCCCATCTAAACTCAGTGACATATTTGATGATATTGGATCTCGTAACATCTGCAGGAAGATTATCCTCAGAGCGTAATAGGGAGTCTAGACTCTTCATTTGTCTCCCAAGCGACAGAGACAACAGGTGTTACAGAAACCAATAGACGGACCAGGAATAGTGATCAACAAACTTTGTTATTACGAGCAAGGAATGTAATATCGCATGCATGTCTAATTGAACTGAATTCTAGTTCGAACCTTCATATTAAAATATTCAAACGTACAAAGTTCTGTTCTGCACTCATATCCCCAGGTAAATTGTAATTGAAATGCAACTTTATGAGAATAATGAAGATACATACATATTATATGCTAAAGGAGCATCAGACTTTGCTGATTCAGTGCGTCTCCACATTTGTACTGAATTGAATAAATGAGGATGTTTTGAAGTTTTAAACCATCAGGTCATTCCAACAGTTGTTTCTCGGCCGTATGTTGTCGCCCACCACACGAATTGAATAATCGTTTCAATCGTCACTTCTGGTTCATTGGTTTATCGGGGTTTTTATTAATAATAATAATGGACTTTGTTTCGCAACAGGTAAAAAAAATCAATTATACGCCAGTGAAAAATCCTAACAGCTGTGCCAAAAAGGCGAAGTCTAGCAGAAGTGCTAATCAACTTGACCCTAGAATATTTCAAACAAATTTATTAATTCAATAAAATAAATCAATTAAATCAATGAAATCAATGAAATCAATAGAGCCAAATGCATACAATTAATATTATTCAAGTTTATGAAATAGGGAAAAAAATATTCAAACAGGCTTAAAGGCCTGTATACTGATTTGAAGGTTTTTGGCCCTAACCCACATGTTTCTGAAACTTTTTTCGAATCTTATTACTTTTTTCTTCATGGATTTTACTCAGTTTAGCTAAATAAAGGATAATAGTGAAGGGTTTTTTTTTTTAGGATTTAATGGGTGGACTTTCAAAAGGACGGTAGTAAAATCCACTGCTATTTGAAACTCGAATATAACTTTTATGAAAATACAGTTTATTTTTAATTATACATTTTTTTTATTGCAAATGATAATTTTTAAAGCATGCCTTGGGATGTAATGGAATATCACATTTTTCATAGCGAAACTGTACTTTTTTCTTACAAAATCCACACCTGGGTTGACGCTCCTGGTTCTATCTCAAGCCAATTTCGAGAAAACTCAGATTTCGTGAAATAAAAATTCGCTTCGAAAATATTGGACAGGATTGACTCAGCTTCATCCGATGAGAGTAGATCCAAGTACATATAAGATTCATGAATTTTAGTGAAAGAGGAATCTTTCTATCACATCACAATTTCGAGAAAACTCAGATTTCGTAAAATAAAAATTCGCTTCTAAAATATTGGACAGGATGGACTCAGCTTCATCCGATGAGAGTAGATCCAAGTACATATTATTATAAGATTCATGAATTTTAGTCAAAACAGAATCCTTCTATCTCAAGCCAATTTCGAGAAAACTCAGATTTTGTAAAATAAAAATTCGCTTCGAAAATATTGGACGGGATGGACTCAGCTCTATCCGATGAGAGTAGATCCAAGTACATATAGTTTCATGAATTTTAGTGAGAACCGAGGTGAGAACAGAATCTTTCTATCTCAAGCCAATTTCGAGAAAACTCAGATTTCGTAGAATAAAAATTCGCTTCGAAAATATTGGACAAGATGGACTCAGCTTCATCCGATGAGAGTTGATCCAAGTACATATATGATTCATGAATTTTAGTCAAAACAGAATCCTTCTATCTCAAGCCAATTTCGAGAAAACTCATGATAGTTATCAAAAATTACTTCAGCCTCTGCGCTCAGTACCAGGTAAATTATTCATTGTTACAAAATCTTCATCTCCAGAATAACAATCTGTAACATCATCGTTCGCGTTTTCTGGTGGAAAAACGACAATACCATCAGAGGGAATGGGCGTTCGCTCGATATTTTCGATTTCATCAAGTATTTCATGCAATTTCAATGGTCTTCTGAAAACCAAAATGAATAACTATCAGTCACCATGTTAGACGTTAGTAGTGCATATAACT
This sequence comes from Adalia decempunctata, assembly GCA_951802165.1. Taxonomy (NCBI): domain Eukaryota; kingdom Metazoa; phylum Arthropoda; class Insecta; order Coleoptera; family Coccinellidae; genus Adalia; species Adalia decempunctata. The sequence continues at coordinate 50,173,283 of OX637695.1, forward strand.
ACCGTCCTTTCCACCATATGAACAGTAGGCATAAACTATGAACTCAAAAATGATGTTGCCAGATGTTTCTTACGTATTCGAATAATATAAAAATGGCCGGGGAAAAAGAATTCATTATTTCATTGGGAGAATCTGATTCAGATTCAGAATTTTCTGAGGATGACTCTGACTCAAACAATGATCTAATGGATATGGAATAACATGTAGAGGAAATTCTTTCTCGTCTCTTCAACTTAAAATGGGAAAATTCAAAATGGATGGAGCTTCAACAACTCCGAAAGAAAGATCACTAGTGTAGAGCATCTGATCTCCTAAGCGAAGAGCCGCCTTTTTCAACAGAACCCTCTATGCAGTGTGAAAGACCTAACATTTAGGTTTTCTAGTATTGCAAAAATGTCGAATCCCCTCCTTATTCAACTAGTACTGTATCGAAGATTTTCTACGATCAAGGAGGTTCGACTGAATCAAACAAAATGAAAAAGGTCTATATTATGGAAGAGGAAGTTGCAGCAAATCGCCTAGATAGAAAAATAACCAATTAGGAAACTTTGGGAAATGATTTCTCATTATAAGGGACATGAAGCGTTCTTCGTCAACCTGAGGATCTGAAAAATAATTGCTTGGAGGACCAGATATGGTCGGAAGACCTTTGTTGTCAAGGACCAAATGTAGGTTATATTATATACTATTTCCTGGTGATTTTCTATCTCCATTTCTGTTGCAGATTTCAAGATATTTTGTCAGTCTTAATCCAAAAGAAATATGAAATGTTGTTCCTGAAGAAGATTCTGTCCGTTATAAATATGTCAGCTGATTCTTTGAAAAAAATACAAAATCTCTATAATTACTCAAAGGTCTTGTGCTCTTGTATCATAGTAAAAAATGTATGGTGTTCTGTTCGAATTTTTTTTGCTATTACTGTAATTGCTTTGAACATGCTATAATGTTTGATACATCAAATAACCTAATGCTCTTTCTCAAAAAAATTTATACATGTAACGATGTTAGAAAATAATGTTTTGTGATTGAAAATTATGGAAGTTTTATATATTCAAAACCAATTTCTTTATTGTGTTGCCGTTTTCTCAAGTTTTTGTATCCAATCATTATATGCTAGTTTGAAGAAAAATCTTTATTAATGATTGTATTCACAAGTAGACTTTTTTTTAATTTAATATTACTGCTATTTTAATTTTTTATGCATGTTTTCCATTGATACATATTTGGATTTATCGGCGAGCCTACTATATATTTCTCCCATAACAATGAATTTTACTGACCTCATAAGCATAAGCTTACGTAGGCATTACACGTAATTTATTCATAACAACAAAATATGTTCATTGTTGTTTATGGTCGACATATAGGCAAACACGATTTGATTATCGATGATATTACTTACTGGATACCTCTGCATCTGGAACGGTAGTATTGCATAATATTCAGTGAAGCTTCACCCAATGAAAATGGCGAGTTGCTTCGATTTATAGCATTCATTCCGACTTTTCAAATTTCTTTCTATTCATGAACTTTTGATCTGAATACTTTTTGTGAGACTTGCATACGTTTCCATATCCATTATAATCGGAAATTATCCGAGACGACAAAAAACATAAGTGACACCCATAAAGTTTTGGAGCATTTCTGAAAGAACGAACACGAATTTGAGCAAGAGAAATTGGAGGAAAATCCTTCTCATCCTCAGCTTCACAGTCCCAGACCTGACAGAAGCTCTTCAACAGAGTTATTATCACCAAAGAACTTCTAACCTATTCGTATGGCTCCGACGCACGTGGCTGCATTTAACAAGAATGCAGCACAGCGTGAAACTCCGAGCCATTTTCTTACACTCTCACGACCCCCCGGCTGAAATTATATTATATTCAACGAAGGGTTATTATTTCGAATAATGGATGAATCTTTAATGGAAACGGCCCAACTTTTGTTTGATTTTTCACTGAAAGACCAACAGGAGTAATTGTTCTCTCCATCAAACGCATTAAAAGTTGCATGGTGCCATCAGAATTTACGTAATGGGTGGGAGCACTCATTTATATTTCGTTAACTTGCTCGGTTCCTGACGGTTAATGAAATTTTTCATTCAAAGGGAACTCGAATTGATGAGAACACCATAATGGAACACATGTATACCTACCAATATTTGAGTTTCATCAATGTGATAAGTACGCAGTAACTCTCATTGTTATCTGATGCATACCAAATAGGTACTCGAATGAGAAGTCTCAGAAAATATGAAAATGGGGGTTGAAGGACTCCGGTCGATGGCCTTTGGCTATGGTCAATAAAGTACTGTTATTATTATCATGAAAATGTGGTATGCCCAGAGAATGTTGTTTGGATTTATCCATACGAGAACAATTATAAAAATACAGCAATTTTCAACAATGGAACCATATTTCAATTCCTTCATATCAACGAAAAGTATCTGCTCCCATAGAATCATATATCCAGTATTCAACTGATTTTGTGCTGTAATAGAATCTATAAACCAACCCCGTGAGTTATAATAACTCACGCCTATAAATCACTCTAAGACAAATGGAAAAAATTGAATGGCTTTCGAAATGAATAAAAAAAACTGCATTTGGAGAACGTGAATTTTTGACGTTTTCTACGCGATTCGATTCTCGACCACAGAGATCGCTTTTGACAACTGTTCTCAATTTTGAAAATGCTGATCAATTCGAATTTTACTGAAGAAGTCATAGATAAAGTAAAGTATTCAATTCGCGGTAATGATCATAACACACTTGATGAATTACACCACTCGATACATCGATATCGAAACACGTAGAAAACGTCAAAAATTCACGTTTTTCACAATTTTTGGATATTCAGACCTAAGAAAATGTAGATAATGGATGGCGAGAACGTTGCCTAGATGTCTGAAATAGAGTTCTCCATTGACCCGAATTTTTTTATTCATTTCGTGAGCTACATTTGTATTAGAGTGAGTTATAGGCGTGAGTTTATAGAGACTATTACAGATCAAAATCAGTTGAATAATGGATATATTATTGTATAGGAGTAGATTAATGGATATATTATTCTATGGGAGTAGATGAAAAGCCATATTTCTGCCTTTTCAAACAAGCTTGAGTTGATCATTTCTATTTTGGAGAAATGTTTATAAGAATATGAGTTATCGAATTATCGATTATAATTCAAAAATCAAACTGACTCAATTTCTGTATGAAATAAAAGTATATTTCAGACACTTCCTGATGATTCCTGTAACTATTTATGCAAAATGAATAAATTTGATTTGATTTGATTTTGACCTAGAATTCCAGGGCTGCATCCAGAAATATTTTTGACTTCATTTCTTTTCGTGACGAACCTAATCGAGTAAGGAATAACCCGAAAACGGTACGTTTCATGCAGAAAACTTTCAACTTTCAAAATGATCGGTTTATTGAAAAGTAACTTTGATATCAGAAAGAATATTCGATTAATGTTGATAGAGTAGACTCTTCAGCCAAATTCAGTTCGTTGGAAATAACGGTTGAGAAGATTTGGATGGAAAGATGTTTTTCCATGGATTTTCGCTGAATGCAACTTTCAAACGAAGCCTCATAGTGAAAAAAGAGCTACATTTGATGAGAGTAATTGATATACAGTTGAAAAAGGTATATAAAAGTCAAAGACCCTCCCTGTATAGATTTCGCTTACTGCGTACAATAGTAATGCTGTCATTTCGAAAATACTTTTCGAATTTGCATGTTGGGTAATATATACAATGGGATGGATATACTTTATCCATTGTTTCAGTAAAAAAAGGTAACCTCTGAGCTCTGGACATGATCAGAGGCAGCTTGAAATCGCATAACTACGATAAGCATAGAGAGTAGCACAACGCAGACAGTGCGTCACGTTTATTTAGTTTTAAGAACTCCTCACCTTCAAGCGAAAAGTAGATCTTCATTTGACATCACATAATTCTATGTGCTGAACCGTTGTTTCATCTTGTGATGTCGACTTTGAGAAGCCATGCAACCGGGATAGCTACTGGACTCAATGTAAAGTTGTGAATTGAAAGCCACCAGATAGAGATACAGGGCTCTACAAGAAGAAATATTTGCCCACACGTAAGAGGAGACCCATAAACTTGATAATTACAAGCTACGTTTGGGGTCTAAACAAGCCAGTAAAGCTCGTGAAAAACCAAAATACCCTTGATGCGGTAAACTAGATGAAATTACGAACTTTCGTCCGATATCCATTTTGAGTGTCCTGTCTAAGATCTTTGAGAGAATTGTTTTCGATAGAATGGCAAAATACCTTGACAAATACAAGCTTGTCAACCCTGCCCAGCACGGTATCAGAAGTGGTCGTTCAACTCAATCAGCTGCGCTCAATTTTATTGAATCTGTTTATAAATGTCTTGATAACAACCTACAAGTGGCTGGTTTATTTTTCGACCTTTCCTGCGCATTTGACACACTATCTTTTCAGTTCATTCTGGATAAGTGTTATAATTTGGGGTTCAGGGGCATATTTCTGGATTGGTTACGTAGCTATCTCTGCGGCAGAACTATGCGTGTTAAAGTCGGGGATTCATTTTCGGAGCGTTTTCATGTGGGTCTTGGAGTTCCACAGGGATCCGTGTTGGGACCCCTATTATTTTTATTATTCATAAATGATCTGCCTATTCATTTGGCCAGTTTCATATTGATACTTTTTGCTGATGACACCTCGGTGGAAGTTTCTGCGCGGCAGCTTGTGGAGCTCCAGAGAGCTTGTGAGGATATTGTTGCTGAATTTGTTAAGTGGTGTCGCTCAAATGCACTGATAGTTAACGTTAACAGGACAGTGTGCGTTTATTTCGGCTTGAGGCCTGATGTGATGGATACCTTGCAAATTAGCTATTTGGACAGTATTATAACACCCGCTGATTGCACAAAATTTCTAGGAGTATTTGTTGACAGAAGCCTAAGTTGGTCGGCGCATATTTATGTTGTCTGCAAAAAAGTCAATACTTCGTTTTTTGCCATAAGTCGGGTGAGGAATATCCTGCCCCTCTGTTCACTTATTCAAGTTTATTACAGCCTCGTTCATAGTCAGCTTTTATACAATATAGTACTCTGGGGTAGCAGTGTTGATTTTTCCAGAGCTTTTATCGCTCAAAAGCGCATCATTCGCCTGATATTTGGCCTCAATTCTCGAACATCTTGTCGACCTACTTTCATCGAAAATGAGATACTATCGTTGCCATGCATGTATATTTTAGAATGTCTGCTATATGCAAAGAAACATGAAACATATTGGACAAAATTGTCAGATGGCCATAACCATTTTACTAGGAACTCAGAAATACTACTTGTGCCCAGGCATAGAACAAGTAAGTTAGAACGTTCTCCGATGTTTCAAGCCATAAAAATGTACAATTTCCTACCGACTTCTATAAAATCTTCAGATATAATAAAATTTAAGAGAAAAATCAAAACTGTTTTGTTAACAAAATGTTATTACTCTGTAAATGAATTCCACTCTGATTGTTCTTTTCTTGATGTAGATGAGATTTGAAATATATTATCTGACTTGTCCTATACGCTATACTGTTGTCTAAAAGGATTGATAAACTATTATTATTATTATTATTATGAAGGAGACGATAATTGTCATGAGCAAAAAAATGCAGTTTATGCAAAATGTGATCAGATATATGGGAACAGGAACTGGAAAAAACAAACTTATTTGCAGAGTACTTTGCCGATGTACTCACTCCAAACGATCAAATGGTAGATGACAACATAGAGGAGATATACACAAGATATACCAAACATAAAATTCTCATCACCAAAAGAGGTATATGCGGAAATCAAACTGCTGAATACTAAAAAAGCTTCTGGATTTGATGGTATAACTCCAAGAATGGTAAAAGGACTATCCAGAAAAGGAGTGATCCTCTTAACCTGCATTTTCAACGCCATAATAAGATTGAAGCACTGACCCGAAGTACTAAAAACAGCAGAGATCCTCATGATTATAAAACCAGGAAAAATTCCTAACGATACATCATCATACCGACCAATAAGCCTGCTTCCCATAACCTCCAAAGTACTCGAAAGACTCATCCTGAAAAGAATCAACACCAACATCCCCAACAACCAATGGATTCCAAATCACCAGTTCGGATTCAGACAAGGCCATTCAACAGTCCAGCAAACTCACATAATCACACAAGCCATCAACCAAGCCTTCGAAGAGAACAAATACTGTACTTCAGTCTTTCTCGATGTGAGCCAAGCCAAGTAACACGACAAGCTTCGAATTAGCACTGAAAGCGATTTCTATGCTATCTATAATGCGATTTGGCATTTAATGTTAGCACAAATGACGTATTAATAATGTGTTGTGGACGTTTTCCATGCCAAAAAGGAGCACATATTCTGGCATGTATTTAGATTTAGTGGTCAACTTTTAGCTGCAAAATCTAAAAAAATGCTAAGGATGTTTAGATTGCAATTCCAACTTTTGGCCTGTGATTCGATTTGGCGGCCATATCGCTTTGGCTTTATTTTGGCGTTTACCTACTCGATTTCTTAACCTCTAATTTTTTCCCGCAAGTTCCGTTTCCGTCTGTCTGTCAATCCGTAGAAAAACAATATTTGTGTCAAACATTGTCAACTAGACATTATGAGATCTGGGATCTGGCATAAACAATACTGTACGAGTAAATGTGTATGCATGATGCATGTGCCAGGTATTGCCAGAAGTATTTGGCAAGGCAAATTTTAGGTGAATATATTGATAAAAATCCCAAAAAAATGAGGGGCCATCAAACAAATCAAATATAGACTTTGATTATTCATGAAAAATCAGCACTCTAATTGCGTAGTTGCCACGTTCACAAAAATTCTGATTTATATCTGAAAGTTGTTACAAGGATTTACTAATATTTTTTTGGTAGCATAATATACAGAAATATCAAAAGCTTTTGCCAAAAATATTATGTATACACAGGGGCCCGCGGTACCTCGGGGGCCAGTGATCCGGACCAATTTTGTCGTTAGGCATTCGGATAATGGAATATCCGGATGATACTACATCGAAGGTATGTCAAGCAATCATTGCAACACCGCATATTTCTGAGTGTAAGATATCCTCCATATTTATTTTTGGCATGTTAATTATCCAAAAGAATGCTTAGTGGCAATTGTTGTTCAAAAATGCTATTTGCGATTTTGAACATTCAGGAGACAACTGCCGGGAAATGGGCACTTTTGAACTTAAAATGTTACTCTCATTCACTGTTTTCAAGCGTTCTCGAATTTGTTCAAAATATCGGCCACTGCGCTTGAATGAGCGAAATTTTTTTATTCTATCAAAATATTCATCTGGTTTTTGTCCATTATCACTGCATGTATGAATGTAAAAGAGCAGTTGAATCAAAACAGTTTTTTATTTTTAGGTTATTTGAGAGACATGTCTCCATTTGGAAACTAGTGTAGCCATAAAGTCTAAACTAATGCTCGTAAAATTCCATAGAGCAATAGAATTCTTCTAGCCTTCATTCAAGCAATAAATGCGCAGTTATTTCTTCAAGTAATGCCATATGGCTTTGGAATTACTTTGGCATTTTGTTTAGCATTGAATGCTATTCTAATGCTCCGAATAATTCCTCATGGCTTTGGAAATACTTTAGCATTCATTCAAGCTTTAGATGCTATTTTATTGCTTCGGAAAATTCTATGAAGCTTTGGAATTGCTTTGGCATTTTTTTTAGCATTGCATGCCACTTTATTGCTTCAAAAAATTCTATATTGCTTTTAACCTAATTTGGCATTAGTTTTAGCCGTGATTTCCATCTCAGTGCACTAGAAAACAGCCATTTGGCTTTGACATGCTTTTGGCATAGAATTTGGTTTTTAAGGCGAATTGATGACATCAATTTGGCATTCAATGCCAAAGAAATATGACGGTGTTACTTGGGAAGCTTTTGATAAAGTTTGGCACGCAGGACTACTACACAAAATAAAAAGTATCCTCCCCCTAAAGTACTTCCATCTTCTGAAATCCTATCTGACGAATAGAAAATTCAGAATCAGAGTTGGACAAGAAATCTCTGGAAATTACCCCATCCGTGCTGGTGTTCCTCAAGGCAGCGTCCTGGGCCCTATACTATACCTATTGCACATATCAGATCTGCCCACATCCATCAAAACTATACTAGGAACATTTGCAGACGATACAACTATTCTGGCCATAGACGAAGATCCATCAATTGCCGCAGACCTCGTAGAGAAGCACCTGAACAAAGTACAACTCTGGATGAATAAATGGAAGATCAAGATAAATGAGACCAAATCCAAGCAGGTTGACTTCTAACTAAGGAAAGAACTTTGCCCACAAATTCGACTTAACAACACAACAATACCCCAAACTACAAGCGCGAAATACCTTGGGTTCCACTTGGACTCTAAGCTTACCTGGTAAGAACATATATTGAAAAAAAGGAAGCAAATGGAATTGGAAACCAGAGAACTACTGTGGATGATAGGTAGAAAGTCGAAATTATCTATGGAAAACAAAATTCTCCTTTACAACACAATTATCACTCCGATATGGACATATAAATTTGGGGTAGTGCAAGCAAATCCAATTTTGCTCTGTTACAAAGATGCCAGTCCAAAATACTGAGGATTATAGCCAACGCACCATGGTATGTCACCAACCAAACTTTACATGATGACCTCTCAGTCCCATACATTGAGGATGTTATAGAGCGGAGAACCCAACATCATCATACAAAACTAGAAGGGCATCCAAATGATCTGCTACAGCCGCTGCTGGAGAACCACTAACGAAGAAGACCACGAAGGCGATGGCCAGCTGATCTAATATGATTTTTTTTACGAGAGCTCCTCAGTGGAGGAAGCCTCTTCAAGCTATATATTATGTATGTATATTCCACTCTACTTGTAAACATCTAATCAGCCCATAGAATTGTAAATTTCTGATTGCTGATAAATAAAGACAAAAAAAAAAGATATATGATACATTGTGATGCCGTCAAGTTTGGATGCATGTGACGTCCTCTTCATAAACTAGATAATCGAATACTGATGTATTGGGCCATGAAATTGTTCTAAATTTTACTTTGTACTCATAATTTTCACGCGAGTTTTTGCATTTGAATTATTTCATTTGTAAAATTCAATACCATGTCCATCTCATGTATCTTTCCTAGGAATCGATACCTTTTCACGTACAAGACGACCAGGAGATATTCAGTTTGGCCGATTACCACTCTGTGTACCTTCATGGAAATCGTCAACTGCCATTGTATATCTGAAGGGTTAGTAATATCTGCTTTTCGATATTTATTCCTCTAGGTCTAGAATTCTAGATACATCATTCTTTCTTCATTTGAACATTGTTGACGGTCGCAGCAACCATCCAATACACTTCTGGAAGAATCATTTACCAAGGTCGTCCTACCCTCTCAATTTCCATTCCCCCAGAGAACTTTTTGACTGATTGTTATTAAATTTCGACTGAACTCCTTGTCCATACAAAATACAGGAAATTAAGCACCAGCGACGGCGAAAAATTCCCCAGGCCATAGAAAAACGACTCATTTGGAGTCAAACATCTCTTTACCCGTAGTAGCAGTATCCCTTCCCGTCTAGCAGACGTTTCTGCGAATGGACCGCCTCTCATCAATTCTTTTCTACTTTGAAAACATAATAAGACTGGGATAAATTAAACGTTCCGGCAAAACTGAATTAATGGAAATAAATCGAGTTCGGCGAGTCTGAAGATTAATGATTATTTACTTTGGCCAGAGCAGTAGAGTGTTTAACTTGGAGGACCTTGACAAGCTGTGGCAGTTACATTAGTCCAACCATCTGAGAAGGCTGAAATCATTATTCCCGAGAAATTTCGAGAATTGTTCGATTTATCTCATTCCTATAAATGCGTTATTTGATATAAAATTTTTCCGAGAATTTTTCTAATTATATTCCAAATTTATTTCACCATGGTGGTATGTAAAAAAATGAGATTTCGAAAATTTCAATAATACGCTTAGACTGACGTTGAGGATAAATGATTCGAATGAATCATTTTAAAACTGAAATCTTCAATTTTTTACTGCAAAAATTATACAATTGAAGGATTACATGACCAAAATCCCTTATTTCATTATTGAAAGATACTATACGACAAAGGTTTTCGTTTTATGAATAAAACTCTCCTATTTCGAAATCATGACGAAGTGAGTTAGGTAAAGTATTTGAGGAGCATGGTTGATGGTTGTTACTACTATAATCATAATAATACAATGTTTATTTCGATATAGGACATAAACATATGATGGATTACAGAGGTGATCGAAAGAAACCTGTACGTGACTCAAAAAACATTTTTTTTAACCCCACCCTGCGAAATTCAAGGTGAAACAACTATACTCATCACCACATATCATTAACGTTAGGTAAATATACATAATCAACACCTTCACAATCGGGAATATAAAGGGTGGGCCATCTATAACTTTCCACCCCGAATTTTGAGCTTTGGGATTTAATAACGAAAAAACGCTCGGACAGGTCAAATTTTGTTGAAAGGGAGACAAATAAGGGTGTTCAAATGAGTTTAATATCACTGCTCCTCTAGCTGCAACCCTTAACAGCTCTCATTTTTGAATAGGAAAAAGGGGTCGAGCAGCACCTTGTTGAAAAGGCAATTCAATTTCCTGCATAAGTGTATTTTTTTATCGCTTTATTATTATATACATGTTGAAAATGCGCAAACCGAGACAATAACTGAAAACGTGAAATCGTTCAAATTGAAATAATTGCTGTTAGGGTAGCGGCTAGAGGGGTAGTGATATTGAATTCATTTTTTGACCTGTCCGAGCGATTTTTCCATCTCAAAGATCCAAATTCGCCGTGTGGAAGTTATTGATGGAATACTGAGTCAGTCTACATTATAATGAAGCGATGAAAAAAAAATACACATATGCAGGAAATTGAATTGCCTTTCCAACAAGGTGCTGATCGTCCCCCTTTCCCTATTAAAAAATGAGAGCTGTTAGGGGTTGCAGCTAGAGAGGTAGTAATATCAAACCCATTTGAACACCCTTTCTTGTCTCCCTTTCAACAAAATTTGACTTGTCCGAGCGTTTTTTCGGTATTCCATCCCAATGCTCAAAATTCTGGGTGGAAAGTTATGGATGGCCAACCCTGTATGTTTTGATCAATAACATGTATGTTATGTATATATGTATACACGTGTATGTTTCTAAGATTATGAATTCATGTAGAACTGGTCTCAATTTCATAACCAAGAATTTGATGTGTAGGTCCCATCTTAGGTGGAAGTCTGTGATTATCCCTAAATATTTAATGTTCTTAGCATTTGTTTTGTAGTATTTTCATCTTCTTTTATATTATATTTGGTAGTCATGGTTCATATGAAGTGAACGGAATTTGTTTGGTTTTCTTTGAATTTAGTTTTAATTTGTTATGTTCAATAGTATATTATTCAACCAGCATATTATTCACGCATATGAGGTTTACCAAACGAGACTAAGCCGAGTTATAGACATAATTATTATCCGAGTAGAATACTCATTTATATCCAAGAATTTTTAATAATTGTTTCGGCCATATTATTTCTACATAGATGCATAGAATACATGGTGTATCGACTCCTTACTAAAAATCGTGACCAAAATTTGTAGATCAAAACGGCATTCTAGATTTCAGATTTTGGTCTAGTTCCGGAATTAATCCGCAATTTTTATCGTTCGTGGCGCTAATGCGGCAACGACAAATAGCGCGACCCCTTTCGGGAGAAATTAAAAGCCGCACAAATTCTCGGATTTTCGATCAACAAGAAAGTCTTAAACAAAATCTAATCAGTGCCAACACCAGGTATTCTATGCATCTATATTTCTAGGAACGAATCACGTTTCAAATTGAAATGCCTTTTCATAGAATTCTCTGCATAGAAAAATTTGAGTTTTTTTTTATATATTTGGTGTTTGTCAGATTGAAGTTTGATGAACCATAAAGCCCGCAACGGACGGCGAGCTATATATTATATCTCATATATTACACCAATATCGCTCCTTATGAAAATGCACCAAGCCCCTCGGACGACGCTATAATATATATTCCGATATTACGATATTTTTCCATACTAAAATGACATATGTCAATGCAAAGCTATAATATATATTATATTATCGCTCGCCGTCCGTTGCGGGCTTAAATCTCGAGTGATTTAAAGCTCATACATCACAAGTGATCCATAATACTCATTCGATAGTAGTGGACAAACCAATTTAGGAGATAGGAGAAATTCTTCTTGCAATTCCAATTTCGACAACGTAACTTCTTATTTCATGATAGTATCATTTGCGAATTTCAGCACTAAGGTGAATAATCCAAATGGATCATAGCCCAAATATGCAAGTAAAGTACTATACATCTTTCATGACCCTGAACTATGTATTTATTTTTGAATTTATAACAATTTCTTAACTCTACCAACAAACCGATGACGTTTCTCATTAAATTAGTTTACTTATCATTTCACACCACTCTCCAGTTGGAAAAATTTTGGTTGTCAGTTGTCACAAAAACGTTTGATAGATTGCCGAGTAATGATCTAATGATTTTATTCACTAATGAGAAATGGATGTCATCATGCTTGGGGAATTATTAGCATTTTATACGATCGTTGTGAACAGAAATAATTTGATCCAAACTATCAATATCAATATCTAACATATCCGAAATGACTACCTGTTAGTTCGGATAACTAAAATACGAAAATTACCCAAATTATGCGCATTAAAGCTCCTAACTTCCGGTTAATGCTTTTATAATTTTTAACATTCATTCAATATTCTTATAACTCAGAATTGATTGCACTACTTACTGGCTTGATAGTTGTAACTTCAAGCTAAAAGAATATTGGATTCAACTAATTACACCATAGCTTTATTTCGAAGCAAAATTATTCAAAAATTATTTTCTAGTTGGATTAAAATTCTGTATGCGTCAGCAACGGTTCAAAAACGGTCTGAACTGTACCGCGTGGAAAAAAAATTATATGGCATGGTTATGAAGTGGACAAAAATGTACAAACTGAAAATTACTTTACATATACAGGGTGCGTCAAAAAAAGTTATGGAAAAATAGGTAGGTTTTTTGAAATGGAACACCCTTAGAACTTTACACTCATTTCAATTTCATTACGGCGCGGGCGTTGCCACAAATTTGTATTTTTAGGGGTTCATCAAAATTCTTAAAGCCACCGCTGTGTTCTATTTAGATGAACGAAATTTTCACAGTATTCAACTTCGTGTATCAGCTTCATCATTCGGTAATCATCTGAATTATTTTTCATACAGAGTGTCCAATATAATTTACCAATTTACTCCAATTAAATATGCGATAATTCGATTTTTTCAAAGCGAACCTATATTTTCCTCTACATGAAATTTGTTTTTCAAAAGTCTACATTTCTTACAGAGAATTCCCTATAACTAACTCGCTTTGTTTCGAGATATTCCACATTCAAATATGGGACATACTTTGTAAAGAATGTAGACATCTGAAAAATAAATTCCATGAAGGAGAAAAATACAGGGTGTTCCATTTGAAAAAAATGGGTTATCGCATATTCAATTTGAGTAAATTGGTAAATTTAAATCATGCACTCCGTACAAGAATACTTCAGATGTTTACGAAATAATGAAGCTGATACCTTAAGCTAACCACTGGAAAAATTTCGTTTATCTAAATCGAACCAGCGGTTGCTATAAGAGTTTTGATGAACCCCTTAAAACACTAGAAATATCCTGAAAATACGAATTATGTGGCAGTGTCGTAATGAAATTTGAAAAATTGGGATATAAGTCTAAGGGCCGATTGCACCGTATACAAAACTGTAGATTAAATCTTAAACCTCTATTAGTGTCTATGATAATCAATAGACACTAATCGAGGTTTAAGATTTAATCTACAGTTTTGTCTACGGTGCAATCGGCCCTAAAGCTCTTGTTGTCCACGAAATAATAAAAAACCTACCTATTTTTCCATAACGTTTTTTTGACACACCCTGTATATGTAAAATTATTTTCAGTTTGTAAAATTTTGTCCACTTTACAACCATATCATATAAGGTTTTTTTTTCCGCACGGTACAGTTAAGGCTCTATTTTAGCTGTACGCCTTGCTGACGCACCCTGTGTAAATGTTTTTTCTAGAACCTCTGGTGCGTATTAATGTTCATTTTGTTATCCTGATTATTTCAAAACTAGTAATTCGAAGTAGATGAAAATTTGTGTTTAGATACCTATGTAATGACCTTCAAAATTTTCTCCAAATCGAATAACCAAAAACTATAGCGCATTATATTTCTGTAACAAATGATCGGGATGAAGATGTCTAAAAAAAAATTTTTGACAGTTCCACCCTGCTCGACACTGCAGTGATGATTCGATTTATGATGAAGATATCTATTTGTATGATTAATTTGACGATAAACGGTAGTTTCCAAATGGTCCATTTCTGGTGATTTTTCAACAATTACATCTTAAACATGGAGTGGATCATCTTCCTCTGATTTCAACGTGAATTTGACAGTTCATTTATTATTTCAGGTGGCAAAAACACCATCTGAATATTTCCACCATATCTTCGGATCATTCTGACGAGTTTCATCGAAATTTTCCATAAAACTTTTACTCAAAATGGGCGACCATAGCTAGTAACATAATCAGAGTTAACGGGAGGTATCACCTTTTGAATCGTGGTAAATCTCCATTCGAAAAGTGGTCTCTTTATTTCACGAGTAACTACCCTAATTTATGACGTAGAGACTTGATTTTTTTTTTAATTGAAGTTGAAGAACGTCCCGAGGGCAAATAGTTTTTTTTTCGATTTAATTAGTTTTTTAATTAAAAAAAACAGGTTGAACTTCAGCGTTCTGGAAACTACACTTAATGATATTTTTTCGGCGGTTATTCATCATTTTTTGAAAAAAATCGGAACTATTTGCCCGCGGCAATTTAATCTTTTATAAACTACAAAAATTTTTATGATGATTACTTCCAAAATATAGCTTGTACTCATGAAAAACGAAAAACATATTCAATAACTCAAATATTGCAGAGATCTAACGATTACCCTGGTTTTTTTTTTATTGAAAAACTAATTAAATCGAAAAAAAGAAAACTATTTGTCCTCGGGAAGTTCTTCAACTTCAATTAAAAAAAAATCAAGTCTCTACGTCGTAAATTAGGATAGTTACTCGTGAAATAAAGAGACCACTTTTTGAATGTAGATTTACCACGATTCAAAAGGTGATACTTCCCCTTAAGGTGGGCGTTCAATGTAGTGTGTTTTTATTTCAAATTGCATTTGAAAATGGTTTCACTTTGAGAACTGAAATTTTGTGGGTAAACTCAGAAAGGATTGGAGTTCTTAATGAAATAATTGAAATCGATGTCATTTCGACAGTTCATTTTTTTTCTTTCAGAAATCTCCTTGGGTAAGAGTATTCAAGAGCTTACTGAGTAGAGCGAAAATTTTCATCATCTGCGGGAACGATCAAAATCCCGGATTTCTCGCAGATCACGTTACTCTTGGCGAGAATCTAATCTCTCCACTAGGATATGCAATACTACGAGATGACATGTCAATTAAATTGCAGGACACAGGAGTTCAGAGTTCTGGAACTACATGGTGAGCTGCTGCTTCAATTATAATCTCATAGATAACAAAAACTGTACGATTAAACTACTGATTTCTTTCCAAATTTTTATATAAACTATTTGCAGTTCGGTGTAAAATTCGGACCCTGAACTCATCTTCGAACAATGTTGTTGAATCAAGTATTCGTTGAGTAAACATCCCCAATTATTGACAACTCAAATATTCCAGCGACTCATAATTTGCGCAAACGATTCAACATCGTTTAGTAACTTTACGACGGGGGTGTTTTCATGACAACATGAACTCGGTATGGCGTGCCGGTTGAAAGTTTCTCCACGATTCACGAAACGGAATACCAAGATTTCGATGAGCTATAACTTTTATTATTCGGAAGGAAAAAATTTCCTTTATTGAAGTTGTAATGACGTGAGCAGATTTTCACGTATCGCTGATTTTCCAGCTGAAAACCCAATGTTGTTCATTCAGATATCGTGATTGGTGTATGACTCGCCTGTCTATTCTCTAATCTGATTTTCATTCACGCGATGTCAACTGATTTACAGTGTTAGAATAAATTCGTGAATTTTATGATTTGCTGTTGCAGTTCAATACAGTTTCATGAATGATTGTAGAAATATGGCGGCGGGTGAAGGTGAAATATTTGTTTCCTTTTTCGCTCTTTACCTCAGAACTATGTTATTAGACCCTGTAGGATTATTCATTGCAAGGAGAGAACATCCAGTGGTCCTCAGTTGCTAACCATATTCCATGTACTGACAAAATAACGAATGCTTACAATTCAGCAATTCTGTTGAGAAATGGGGTCAAGACGTCCCCAAATCATAATAAAGCACTATTATTCTCCAATTATGGTATCAACCGATTATTATCAATTTGTCGCCAGATTTCAGTTTAAAAATTTGTAGGCAACGTGAATAAAACTGTTGAGAAACCGTGTCGAAAAGACTTGGTAATGTGATAAATACTGTCTAGAACATTCATGATGAGCGAGCAAGAAACATTATTTCAACATCAGACATAAATCCTTTCAAAGTTCCTTTTTATCCCAGGTTTATTTTCCTGGAATCGCTTCCACTGGCTCGACAACACGATTCCTATCAAATTTCTTCGACAAAAAACAATGCAAGATTCGATCCCGTCCTCATGAGTATTACGTCCAATTCGAATTCAACACGTTCCGTTGAAATATTCTTATCTCAGAGATCTATTTGTCGACTCAAGAATACGTCTTCCTCGAATAAAATCCCTGGTACGACTTTCCCAGAGAAAACCTTTTCCGTGTTCTTTTGTTTTTTCTTGGACACTATAAAATATTCAATCATACTGGCTATGTGTTATTTCTTTTTTTTTCAATATACCTACAACTCGAATCGGAATATCGAAAGTGGTGATGATTTTATTTGAGGAAGAATTGTGATTATTGTTTCAGAAATATCATTTCTGATATCTCAAAACTAAATCCCTCATTTGTATGAAATTGATTAAATGAGAAATACAGTTTATATAATCATCGAGTGATTCAATGTTACTTCGAAGAAAGGAAAGGTTTCCGGAATTATCCAAATCATATTAATTGAAACTATTCAGCTAGGAGTCCAATTGAATTCCAAAAGTTATAAATAATTTTATTCGATTCCTTTTTGCATTTGACCATCGATTATATATCAAACTATAGTTATTTTTGTATCTAGTGCGCGAAATGCTACTTTGGTGATCGAGAACTGATTTTTTTTAACGAGGCGCAGCCGAGTTAAAAAAAAATAGTCGAGATCACCAAAGTATTTCGCGCATGAGATGCAAACAAAATTTTTTCTACAAACATTCGTGCACTAGCTGCATCATAAATGTAAACATTGTAAATAATAAATAGAACTAAGTAGTGTTAAATTTTCTCACAATTTGAAAGCCTTAATCATTGTTATACATTAATAAATAAATGATATCTTGGATTTTTGCTTGATTGAGGAACATAAAGGTTGAAATATAAAAATCCCATATAGTTTACATGCAGTGTGCGAAGTATTTCGCACACTACTTCGCGCACGGTGTCATGGTAACGAAGGAAAATGAAAAAAAGGGTCACTTCGCATATTGTTGTCTATGCGCGAACCTTGTCATTTTTTGACGTTTGTAGAAAAAATATATTAAAGGTGAAACATTAATTGAAGGACAGGTCCTTTGCATCAAAACGAATCAACGTACAACCCAATAATAAAATTTCCCAATTCTCAGAACCACTGTGACGTAGGTATCAGAAATTGGTATGAATTTAATGACATATTTCTTCGAATCGAATGCATTCAATAAAAAAAAAACTCGTCCAGTCATTGAACCTTGAATTATTGATATCATACTCAACTCCATGTTTTGAATTCTAATCAAGGTTTTCAGTATTCCACAAAAAAATGAGGTATTGAATTTTCATGAATTTACATATTATTATACTCACTCGAGTCGAAGGAAACTTCACTCAGAAGGATCCATTCAGATGCAAAGTATAGTTGCAACTTGACCCATTTTCCTATGCGATGATGCAGTTTGATAGTGACGTTTCTAGCGTGCTCCAACACCAGATCTGGCATGTAAGAGAAAGTGACAGCTTTTTCATCGAAGACATTGTTCTCCACGCTGAAGAAAACTTTTGCCTGCGAGAATACCTGTTGAAAAATGAATGAGTCAGTTAAAAGTCACAACTATTCATTTTATTTATTCATATTCATTATCATATACAGGGTCTTTCACGAGGAACCTCACCCATATTTATACGGGAATTTACTGAACGTATTTTCATGAAATTCAGCACTTATAAGTATTTCACGATGCTGATGAAATCTAAAATATTTTCAAGGCATGAGCACCTCCGGTTTTTCCGGAAATGACGTCAACTTCCGTTTTTCAAATTAGAACACCATTTTTTTATTGCAGAAATAGATTCCTTAGAAAATTTCGAGTTATTTTGATGTAACATTTTTCAGTTTTGGTTGGAAAATTCTCTCTGAGCGGGAAAATTCGAAAAAAAAATCGAAAATAGAGCTCCGCTGAAACAAGAATAACTTCGAGGTTTTTGAATTTTCATTTTTGGGATTTTTCAAGATGTAAGATTGATGTATCCACTTTAAAAATCGAAATCGCGATTCATGATACAGGGGGTGAAAAAATCGCTTTCAAAGTTAAGGATGACAAAATCGTGAAAAATCAATTTTTTCAAATTAGAACCCCATTTTTTTATGGCAGATATTGAATCTACGTTAAAAAATAATGTGAGTGTATGCATCACACCCTTGCCCTAAAGTGGATATTTTTTGAGTTATTCACAAAAAACTGTTTTTCGTCTTGAATTTTCCGCTATTTCTTTTCCCTTCACGCCAAAAAGATGAAATTTTCAGGAACTGTTACTCAAACCATGTTTTAGATTTAACTACCCTAATATGCAAGAGAAAAAAGTTACAGGTTGTTCCTAAATAGATGGCGAATTTGGATTAGAATTTGTATCGGAAATCTCTTTATTTCAACTAATCGGCCATCGGTTTTCTCTCCAGTGATAAATAAATAATTCCTTATCAACCATATGCAAAAACTTACCATGTTTTACATTCTTTTTTTTTAATGATAGATATCATTAATCACTTCTACTGAATAAAGAGGAATTTGGCAGATGTAATTAATGATATCTATCATTAAAAAAAAGAATGTGTAACATGGTAAGTTTTTGCATATGGTTCATAAGGAATTATTTATTTATCACTGGAGAGAAAACCGATGGCCGATTAGTTGAAATAAGGAGGTTTTCGAAACAAATTCGAATCCAAATTCGCCATCTATTTAGGAACAACCTGTAACTTTACTCTCTTGCATATTAGGGTAGTAAAATCTAAAACATGGTTTAAGTAACAGTTCCTGAAATTTTCATCTTTTTGGCATGAAGGGAAAAGAAATAGCTGAAAATTCAAGACGAAAAACAGTTTTTTGTGAATAACTCAAAAAATATCCACTTTAGGGCAAGGGTGTGATGCATACACTCAAATTATTTTTTAACGTAGATTCAATATCTGCCATAAAAAAATGGGGTTCTAATTTGAAAAAAATGATTTTTCACGATTTTGTCATTCCTATCTTTGAAAGCGATTTTTTCACCCCCTGTATCATGAATCGCGATTTAGATTTTCAAAGTGGATACATCAATCTTACATCTTGAGAAATCCCAAAAATGAAAATTTTCCATCCAAAAACCTCGAAGTTATTCTTGTTTCAGCGGAGCTCTATTTTCGATTTTTTTTTCGAATTTTCCCGCTCAGAGAGAATTTTCCAACCAAAACTGAAAAATGTTACATCAAAATAACTTGAAATTTTCTGAGGGATCTATTTCTGCAATAAAAAAATGGTGTTCTAATTTGAAAAACGGAAGTTGACGTCATTTCCGGAAAAACCGGAGGTGCTCATGCCTTGAAAATATTTTAGATTTCATCAGCATCGTGAAGTACTCATAAGTGCTGAATTTCATGAAAATACGTTCAGTAGTTTCCCGTATAAATATGGGTGAGGTTCCTCGTGAAAGACCCTGTATATTATGTCGGCAATTTGAATTTTGTAGCTTTTATGAATCGACATTATTATATGGTCTGGACAGATCTACAGGACGTTCTAAATATAAGCGTGTTCTGTGGTAAGTACACAGAAGCATAGATTCACAGAAGACTTGACTTGATGACCGATATTTCTCTGGGATCGAAGCAGCTCACGCAGCACTGCGTGCTGTTCTGGCTGTTCAAGCAGATATCTAATAAATACAATATGGCATATGGGCAATGAGAAAATAGAAATTGAAGATGAGCTTCGGTAAGAATCGAGATCTTCGCATGTGTAGTGATATCAACAATGAACATCACATTTTCGTTCTGCCTTTCTCTGACACATTCTAGTATGTCGTCCATAACTTCATGTGAATACTTTTGATCATAACCTAATAACTTCATGTTACACTGAAATCCGCATTTTGCAGCCCCTAAATATCTTTCTTTACTCCTATTCGTATTTTGGAACTGAAATGAAAATATTTCAGTGACATATTTTCATCCTCAAAATCTAATTTTTATCTTGCATCACAGAATGCACATGATCTGTAAATTTCCCGCGACTTTTGAATATCCAGTTGTTGTATGCGTGTAATTCAATTCTCACCAAAACTTCATTCGAATATTTTCGATCATATCCTAATAATTTCATGTGAAATTTTTGGATCTTTTTAATCCGTTTTCTTCAAGTTTTGCAAATCATTGGGAATTCCCAATTTCATTTTGAAACTAACCTGGAGATATTTCATTGGCATATTTTCATCCCCTAACGTTTGACTTTCGACCCAACATTTATATACCAACTTCCCTTTATTTTGAACAAGGAATCACACCTTGAAATCTCTCCATTAGCTCAGAAACACCCTGTATATTTTCCTGTTGTCTCTGAGAATATAGATGACCTCTACATTTCCCGCGTTTTATATCCCCAGTGGACGCATGCGTACACGGCAATCTTTACAAAAGATTCGGCTTCTCTCTGTCACTTTGAATAGCAGGAATATGATCCATATGGGTTTTATCAGATATATGACTAAGACCCACGAGATTACGGTTGTCTTCTTTTTGTATTTTGAATAAGAATTTAGGATGACAACATTTTTTAACGGTTTTTCAGACGATTTCGAAATCCGGAAAAAGTTTTCACCACGATCAGGATTCGAACCAGGCATCTCAAGATAACCGGTCTGAGGTTCTGACCATTTGAACTTTAGGATATTGAGGAATCTCATCTTAATTATGCTTCTTTAATTCGAAACTGTAAGTTGACTTTTGTTAGGATCTTTTAGGGCCGGTTCCATAATCGAAAATAAAGTCTCCTTTTCCGTGATAAGTCCCCTTTAAAAATGAAACGGGTCTCATAAACCAATTTTATCTGATGGCATGTCATAATGACAACGTTATGTCACTCAATTTTGATGACATAAGGAAGCTCATTATGGGACTAAGTACCATAATGAAATTCTATAAGGAAAACATGTAATGGTTTGATCAAAAAAGTTTATTCAAAATGCATAACTATGTACAAAACTATTTATTATAAATGTTAAAGGAAGAATTACTACAATTTGTAAGATTAATTCCAATGGATTCTACAGTTTTTACATCAGTAGTTGATGATTGTTGGCAAACTTGTAATCCTGTTTGGTTGTTGGCACCAAAAATTGCTTCTGATATTTTTTCTTTTGCTCTTTCGAATTTTCGATGTAACCTTCAGCGACAGTATTACTTTTCCATCCGCCATGGCGTTTCACGGTACACAGATCAGCTCCAGAATCAGCCAAAAATGAAGCAGACGATCGCCGAAAACAATGTCCGGTATATTCTTCAGGGCGAGGTAAATTCAAGAAAGTGGCAATAACTTTTGGCATTTTACCAAAGGTATGTATTCCAACGAGTTGTTTTGTGCATTTCTTATTTCTATAAGTGACAAAAAAACGTAGATGGTTTGTGTTGCAAGGTCGTATTTTCACATATTGTCTGACAAATTCTACCATATTCAATCCTAGGATATTTCCCGAAGTTACAAAAAATTCTCGCATTACCTTTGTTTTTGTATTCGGTAATGTAATTCTAAGTACGGATCCTTCATCTATTACATTTTCAACAAGCATATTTGTCAATTCCTCTCTTCTGCATGCTCGCTCCACTTAGTCCAATTATCATGGCAACTTTATTAAATATGTATGTATCATCTGATGCTTCCGTTAAAAACTTTGTAACATCTTTTATAGTAAAAATTTTGGATTTTTTAGCTCTGTAACCTTCTGATTTACGTTTTAGTAATGCTGTAGGTACTTACTAATATCAACGTTTTTTCTTGTTGATAAAATACTTCTTATCATCGAATAATACGACCAAACAGAAGATGGTTTTCTTTCCTTAGATAAGCATTCAAAGTAAGCCAACAATACTTTTTCATGAGTGATATTCTTGATTTTTTTAGCAGAACACCATTCTTCGTACCGATTAAACACCATTTTATATACACTCCGTGATTTTTCCGGCAAAAGGGAGTCCACGATATTTCTCGACATTTCTTCCAAATCAGAAGGTAAACTATCAGCTTCAGAATCACTCATTTTTTAAATTATATTAAATTCTACCTGACAATAATTATTGAGTTCGACAGCGATAAATAAATATTGCCGTTACAACCCAATACCTTACTATACTCTGTTCAAATATAAGAGACATCAAAATAAACAAAGTCGCGCAGAGGTAGGATGGGCTTCCTTCAGGTAGAGACTTGCTTTCAGGGCTCCAGGGTCGGATCGAGGATAGTTCAATCGATTCATCGACCCATATTGAATTTTTTGTACATCCCGCATTTATCCATGTCTCGTCAAGGTAATAAATTTTTCGGCCTTGCTCCCTAAATTCTCGAATTTTCTTCAAATAATTTCTCCTCCAAACAACTATTTCGTCTCTATCAATCAATAAACTATTACGACCACGTTTTTTGAACTTGAATTTCATTTTTTTCAATAATTTATAAAATGTTGTTCTTTTAAAATTCGGCAGGCTGTCATCGATAATTAACAACTTCCAAAACCTTCGAAATTGTAGGAATTTCATCACGAAAAAAAACCGTGAACTATTTTCCTAATTAAGTTCATGTCGAAATCGTCTATTGAATCGATGCTTTTTAGCGACTGGGATTTCTGCTTAGGTGGAATCAATAGATGATTTCGTTTATATTCGGTGAGAATCCCGA
Organism: Adalia decempunctata; assembly: GCA_951802165.1. NCBI lineage: Eukaryota > Metazoa > Arthropoda > Insecta > Coleoptera > Coccinellidae > Adalia > Adalia decempunctata. Next base: position 50,196,792 of record OX637695.1, read on the forward strand.
GTATACAGGAACTAGCGACTCCTGAGGACTTTGAAACAATTCGCACCAAGCTTATTTTCGATATATTTGGATGTTCCTCAAATTCTTTTCGTTAAATGTTTAATATTAATTCTTTTTCTTGAATAGATAAATGTGAACGTTTCGATCTTTTTCGTGGTGGGCCCAATATATCCCCTTCAGATGCAGTTTCCGTCTATGAATTCGATGTTTTTCGTGGATCGCCACCTTCAGATCCAGTGTCCGTTTCTGATTTCGACATTATTGTCCGGAACAGTTAACTGTGAAATCGACTACATGACAGAGGATTTTTGTCAGAAATTAGCGCTTTCTAACGAGAACACTTGATTAACTTTTTTCACTACAAAATCAATGTACACCATTATTAACTACACCTTCACCGTACTCTAGGTTGCTATCGACTAAAAACTTCTATATGTTTCCGAAATTTATATAGAAAGGACCCAAATTGCTCAGGATTTTTCAGAAATTATCTCGTCGGAAACCGACAAAGGGTTAAGTACAATTCAAACAAATATTTATAACCGGGACAAATTGAGGTACCTACTTCAGATATATCAGGTTATAACCGTTGCGAATTTTAAAGGACCTAATTACAAGGGTTATAAGGGTGTAACAAAGAAATCCAAAATCCAAATCATAACTCTCCAGTACCTTCTATCGACATTCCGTTCTAAGCTGTAAGTACGATCCTGGCAGTCTTTTGGGGGCGTGAAAAGAATTGTAGAGGAGAACCTTTGACCAATATGATGTTAGTATGCGCAAAACAAACCGATTTCGTTTGTTTGTTTACATTCTCTTATATTTGAACAGACTATAGAACACAAGGCCATGAAACAGAATGACAGCGGTAGGGGGGTGAAGTGTGTGAGTAGTCCATTATTTGTTTATGTTTTGGCCGGTATTTTGAGTGTTTCTCGTTGTTTAATAGTTGTAATTTTATTTATTTTGGTGTTACATCAGTCCATAACAGGTAAGGCACTTATATTTGTCCACTAATTTATTTGTTTTAACTGATAATACCTACAGTTCATAAAAGTTTCGCATTTCATCTTCGAGGTTATGTTAATTTGATTTTGATTTTTTCTTCAAGACTTTTGCTATTTTTAAGTTCGTTTCTAAGCTAATCTCCTAATTTTTTCCAGCTGAAATCATGCCTTTTCATTGCTCTGTTCCCAAATGCAGGGGCAATTATGCAGGTGAGCCAAAAGTAGCAGTCTTTGGGTTTTCCAAAGACGAGCAACTCAAATTTGATTGAACGCAATTAGAAGGAAAGATTTCGTTCCCAGTAACAGCAGTAAGGTATGAATTATTGCAAATTTAACTGTTTTGCCTGACACTGTAAGAATTTACTTATTTCTAGGTTTGCGAACTACATTTCCAAACAGAATGTATTGAAAGATCTACCAGTTATATACATGAAGTCATTGAAGTCACAGGTCAAAAAGTCGAAATCCCATTAAAGTTTCCCAGGTACAGATGAAGAATGTTCGAGACGCCAAAAGCTGAAAAGAATTCCGGTCCCAACAAAAAACCTACATAGAGTTTCCCATAAGAACACCACGGGGGAAGAAAGACGAATTTATAATGATCCTTTCCAATCAAAATAATGTTAATATTTGCAAAATTTTCAGTTGAAATATGACCAAGAGTAAGATTCGAGTATTCTAGTTAAGTCAAATGATAATATTAAAATTTCAGGAAACGATACACATGCCCAATGAATTGTTAGCTGCTGAAGCTGTATATGCTATAGCAGAAGTAAAGTACGAGGATGTTTCCATTCATATTTCATCAATAAGGACAATTCGTGATCATATCACACTAAGTGAAAACCAAAAAGTTTGACAGCGTTGAATTCATTTGAAATGCCGAAAACTATCTAAATGTTATTATAATGTTAATAAAGGTTTTCATGAAGCAGAATATTGGAATTTTATTTATAAACATCAATTCAAATATCCCTGCAGATTTTTTCTGATTAAAAGCGAAAAATATATAATTTATTCATTAAACAATTTACAGCTGACCTCAAAACAGTTCCTGGGAACTGTTGACAAGGCCTACAAGTACAATAGGTACATCGGTCAGCTAACCATAAACTCCAAAAAAAGAAACACATCACATCTGCTACAGCGCACACTTTCATAAAGTCTCTCATTATCACATAAATTAAACAGTCTCTCATTATCACATAAATTAAACAGTCTCTAATTATCACATAAATCAATCTCTTGGCTTCCGAAATTCCACAACAAGTCCACTGAATTTGCTCCTCTGTATCACATTGTGTCTTCCTTGTTCTTCTAAGCGGTCTTCTTATTAGTTCCCGTGATCTAGTTCTATGCTCATGAGTTTCCCTTCCATAGTGAACTGCTTGCGTTCTCTTAATATATCCTTTTATGATACCATGTACCAGTTTAGCATCTTCCAAATAGTGAATTTCATTGATGTCCATTATCCGAGTTTCTCTATAGATCAAATCTGAGCTTGTGAGTCTGCTATATCCAAAGATGGTCTTTAGGACTTTGTTCTGTACAACTTGCAAGGGATTTTTATATATGTCTCGGCTCCATTACCCCAACATGGGATCCAGGGTATTTGTATTCATTACCTTGTTTTATAGCTATATTGTCAATTTGTATACTAATATTTCTATCTACATTCTTATCAACATAACATCTAAAAAAAATGCTTAGGTTTGTGGAACGGGACCAATATCATTATTTGAAATGGGACCTTACAGCTTCATTTGGCCTTCTGGTAACTGTGACTACATGAATCTTGTTTGTTTACTTGGGTTAAAAATATGTATTTCATTTCACTTTTCAATCATTTTTAGAATATTTAAATAGTTGATATTATCACCAGCTTCATAGGAACAACAAGAAGCTGACATTGTTGCAAATTCCTTATCAATTATTATTTTTCCACTAATTCTTGCTGAGAAGGCTGAAGTTTCTGAACATATTTCCAATACTGGAAGCATCACTTTTTCTCAAACTTCTACACACAATAATATGACCAGAATGTAAGCTTCTTCTGAAATGTTTTTCTTTTGATGATGGGATTGTTCATGTATTTCAATGAAGGAATGACCTCGCCTTCATGCTATGTTTTGGAGACCTAAATTTGCTCCTAAATATCGAAAATATTCAGTGAACTGAGAAAAAGCACTATTTTTACGAAACACTTGTGTTTCCAACGATCCTATCTAATCAGAAAAACATTGTTTTTCGTTTATGTTGGAAAAAAGGAAATATAAATCGATCAACATATTTTTGACATTTCCACTAATGGACTACCTATGATGACGTCACCAATGTTGTTTCATGGCCTTGTGTTCTAGTAAGGTAGTGTACAACCTGATGACGTTGTCAAGGAAATGGCAAAGCACAGCTCACTCACCTACTAATATTTGAAACTACACAATATTTTCTCCTTTAAAAATAGTTGTCATTGTGACATGTCGAAAATGCAGTTTTTAATTTTTCGAAAATGTATTGAAATAAATGCCATCAGATAAAATTTTGTATGTAATACGAATCATAAACAATCATTATGGCACACGCCGTGTTATCGGACGATAACATTCACGACTTGTACCATAATGATCGTCTTTATGATCATTATTACATAAATAACTATTACGGTTAAAGGACGCTCTGTAGTATCCTTTATCATAAAGTCCGGGTATTGGGCCTTTATGGCAGAGAAAGTATGCTTTTTCTTCGCGCATGCCGTGTGACTGTAAACATAACCTCGTTCCGTTCTGTCATTTCATTTCAAATGTATTCGTATTTCGTTGATTCGTTCTAGTTTTCAGAGGTTGTCTCTGTGAAAATAAGTTTTCTCCACAAACATCCAAAAATTTCTTCTAGTACGAGTTCTTCCTTGTCCGATGATGAACAAGATATATTTTCAAGACGGACGAAAATATAATATAGGAGAAGGGAGCAACATTCAACATCATTCAATTCAACATCTCTTCGTCAAGCCAGGCAGTTAATTATCAATAATTATTTTGGCAATATACAATTGGATAGATTATTTCATTAATTTAATGTTTCAATATACAGGATGCGTCAGCAAGGCGTACGGCTAAAATAGCATAATATGGATGTTGACAAAAATCCAAAAACTAAAAATAATTTTACATATAAGGGTTCGTCAAAAAAGTTTCGGAATAACATGTAGTTTTTTCAAATTGAACACCTCCCTGTATTTCATGGCATAATTCTTTCGAGAACAACAAGAGATTTACAAATTTCATCACGGCATTGCCACATAATTCGTATTTTTGGTATATTTTTAGTGTTTCAAGAGGTTCATCAAAATTCTTATAGCAACCGCTGTGTTCAATGTAGATGAACGAAAATTTCACAGTAGTTAGCTTACGGTTTCAGCTTCATTATTCAATAATCATCTGAAGTTTTTTTTATACAGAGTGTCTAATATAAATTTACCAATTTACTCAAATTAAATATTATGCGATAACTTGATTTTTTCAAATGGAACACCCTGTATTTTCCTCTTTCGTGACATTTGTTTTTCGAATGTCTACATTTTTTACCTGGTATGTCCCATACTCAAACCTTTTTGAGATATTTCACATTCTTTAAAATAACGATTACTTTGTAAAAAATTTAGACATTTGAAAAACAAATTTCATGAATTTATCGCATATTATTTAATTTGAGTAAATTGGTAAATTCATATTAGACAAGGAATATGAATAAATTGTACTCAATTATTTAAGATTTAAGTCCATATTGGTGTAATGTTGTATATCCCCAATGTAACCTTGTGTCAATGGCCATAGCTGTCGAGAAACGTAAATTTAAATAAATAATAAATATTAGACACTCTTTCTAAAAAACTACCGATGTTTACCGAAAGATGAAACTGATACCTATCTAGAATGCATACAGCGGTTGCTATAAGAATTTTGATCAACCCTTTAAAACACTAAAATACCAGGCTCACGAACGCCCATGTCTTGAACAGAGAAAATGCTCCAGTATGCAGCACTTGTGATCGAACTATGACTGCCAAACATATTCTTGTTGACTGCCCCAACTTCAGACCTCAAAGAGAACAAACTGGTATGGTGGACTCCTTACAACAGGCCCTAGGACAAGAAGCCGAAAAACTGGAAAATACCATAAAATTTCTGCGACTCATCAATTTGATCAACACAATTTAAATTTATTTAGTTTGATATAAATTTTTGATTTATAAACTGTAAATGAGATGTAATCGTTCCGTAGTGCTAATGATCTGCGAAATCGAAGCACAATAAACTTTAAATAAAAAAAAAAACTAAAAATACGAATTATGAGGCAACGCCGTGATAAAATTTGAAAAATGAGGTATAATTATTGTAATGCTCTTGTTGACCTTTAAAGAATTATGCCATGAAATACAGGGTGTTCCATTCGAAATAACTACCTATTTTTCCATAATTTTTTTTCAGTTCGTACATTTTGTCAATTTTATAACTTTGTCATACAAGTTTTTTTCCACACGGTACAGTTTAGGCGCTTTTTTATCCGTACGTCTTGCTGACGCACCCTGTACATACATACATTCAACCCTGAAAATATTTTGAATATCCCAATTCTCTGTATTCATTACATATTTCCTTATCTCCTTTATTTCCTAGGTTAATACCCAGATATATTGATATATTTCTCATTAAACACTCAAGCATCCATTGAAAAAATATATACATAATTATCAATATTCATTATGCGCCACAATTCGAGGTTCAACATTGAGTTTTGTTTGCATCTATAAAACTTGCAGCTTCAATAAATTGTAATTTGATATCATGTTCCTCCTGCTTCATTTCCCAGAACTTCCTTCTTTATCTTGTAATATTCCTCCTTTGCAACTGACAGAGGGTTTCGGACTTGCGCTATCCGGTTATCTAAGAAATATTACCAAATGCAAGCAGTAAATCACTAGATCTCAGAATAGCCAACCCTAGGAATTTTGACAGTTACGAACAAAAGAGAGCTTGTTTATGGTACCGGACGAGCTGTCGAACTCCCTTCAAAGGCGGCCGTCTTGAAAAACGGACTTTGCGTAAAGGAGCCTTTTCGTTAATATTATGGAACTGGTCCTTAGTTGCTTAAGCGGTAAGCATTCAATCAGTGGCGGCTCGTCAGGGACGGCAGGGTCGGCACTGCCGACCCTATATATTTTGTGTTCAGCCAAAATTTAAATCACTCTTTCTTCTGTTAAATTACCAAATTTATTATAATTATTGTATTCCCAATAAAATTCTAAAAATTATATAACTGAAATATTTCAACTTCTTGAAAATACGCTCTTCCAATCTCAACGCCACGCCGTTTCGTCAACCCAAATCAGTCCGAGAATTGAAATGTGTGTAACTGCGGGAAGACGAGAGCGCCAAGCATCGAACGCTTTCTGGGAACCGACGTTAAAGTAGGTACGGCATGCCGTACTCGGCCGTACTGGATCAATGGAAGGCGAAGACCAATGAGACGAAACGACTGATTTCTGTTGGAATTTTATTCAGATAATGATAAATATTATATTCGCCTTTAAGTTAATGCTTTTTCATAATCGAAAATGCGATGTTTCCGTTCAATCTCACAAATTATAAGAGATAAAAGTTGCTCAAAACAAATGTTTGTCGTATTTCGTACTTTTACAACTTTTATAGACGTGAATGCTAAATATGATAGTACTTATATGAATTTCCGTCTATTTCCACTATTTCCAGAAATTTTTAGCCGAAAAAAAATGCTGAACAGTAGCCGTTAAACTCTTATTGCAGACTCAGGTACGGCAAATAAGATTATGCCGTACTGGAAATGCCTCGATTCGTAAACACGAGGAAGATTGGATCGGGGGTACCTCGACTGTTTTCGTTTGTATTGTCGGATACTGGGATGCGGCTGCAGGCTTCAGTTGTTTATTATATACAGGGTGTCCCAAGTTCGAGTGCCTATTAGAAGTTTCTGGAGAACTGGACATATTTGAAATCTGAAAATTGGGATTACGATATTGTTCGAAATTCTCTACACTCTACACTCTACAGACTTAAAATATTTTTGAAGCCTGAGCACTCCGATTATACAAGGAGTGAAAATAAATTTGTTCGATTTTTTTTCCATTTTTTCGTTTATTATATGTTTGAGTCATCAATGCTCAATACATTCATGTCAAAACCATTGTATTCATTCGAATAGATTTAAAAATACCGAAAAGAATCGGAAAATATCAAAAACGAAGAAATTTAAAAAAATGTTTTGAACAAATTTATTTTCACTCCTTGCATAACCGGAAGTGCTCCGGATCCAAAAATACCTTAGGTCTGTAGAGAATTTCGAGCAATATCATAATACCAATTTTCAGATTTCAAATATGTTCAGGTCTCCACAAACGTCTAATAGACACTCGAACTTGGGACACCCTGTATATCTGCCGACCCAAGATAAAAGTTCACGAGCCGCCACTGCATTCAATATAGGTGTCGATATGATACATATCTTATCGACTGTTTCGGACCATGTTATCATGATAACTCTGACGAAAGCTATTTTGAACAAGAACTTCTTGAAGTGATGACAATTTCATAGGAATAAAATTGACTTTCGGCCGTTCTCGAATGAGGAATCTCTGTTGAGTTTCTTTGAACACATTTGTTGATTTGTCAAAGATTTTAATTTCAGCAATTTCTAAGAAGAAGCCGTGAATACAAAAGCAGCCTTTTTGCTTACGCGTTGTGGAGTGTTACTACTTTTTATGATTAGGTATACAAGTCGTAACTGCGAATTCTTTATTCCATAATTTTCAGAATCAAATGCGTTGAGGCAGGTAGAAATATGGACTCTTCGAAGACTAAAGAAATGTTTTCCACTGAATGTTACAGTTCATCAAATGGTTTCGAGCGCTTAGGGTGAAAGTTTCATATTTTACGTTTTCAGTTAGATAGAGGAATATGCATCATTTGAAGATTAATATTGATTTCCATATTTTCATGTACCTATCAGTTTAGAGACTTCTACTCCTTAAGGAACTGAGAAATTTTTTTTGGGAAAAGACCAATTGTCCTAATTCTTGCCCTCAAATTGCCACAAAGGAATGAGCTGGCTAATGAAACATGAATATCAAGGTTATTACTCCATTTTTGCATCATTTCATGGAAAATGGTCCTCACGTTCGAGAATTATGAACAAATTTAATCAAATCAAAATCAAATCAGTTTATTCATTCAGGAGACCCATTTGGGTATAGAACATGTCAAAGGTAAAAGTAAATGTGTGTACATCCATATAAAAATACAATAAAATTGCGTACCTAGGTACTATACAGCACAATAAAAACATCAATAAAATACTTGATTAGAGGGTTGCCATAAAAAATTCCTCAATGTCATAAAATAAACTCTCTTGCAGAAACTTTTTTACAGAGTTTCGAAATCTGAGATGTGTAGGTTGGTTCTTGATGTTCGCGGGCAATTGGTTGTAGATTCTAATACCCGTTGGGAGTGGACCTGTTGAAGTTATGCGAAGATTTCCTTGACATGGATAGATCAGTTGATTGTTTCTAGTTTCATAATCATGCATGTCCACATGTCTGGGAAGGGTGTTTTTGATCTTATGGATGTAGCAGGCCACTTCCATTATATAGAGACAGGCCAGGGGAAGAATGTTCAATTCAGCAAACAGTGGTCTGCATGAGTTCCTGGGCGGTACATTTCTCATAGTTCTTATTGCCTTTTTCTGAGTAAGGAACAGACGGCGTGACGCTGGAGAGTTACCCCATATTTTTGTATTTATTTTTTTTATTGTTGTATTAATATGCTCGTTCCAGCTAAGATCGTCCTCCAAGGTTATTCCCAAGAACTTTGTTTTTGATTTTCTGGCAAGATTCATATCATTTAGTGTAATCGAGAGTGAGTTATTTATTATTCTTTGTCTGGTATGAAAAATCAAGTATTCAGTTTTATCTATGTTAAGATGTAATTGATTGGCGGAAAACCATTCTCCAAGTTTACCAAGTAGATGGTTACAAGCCAACTCATTCATCTCACTGCACCTCTCTGAGACCAGAAAGGACGAATCATCAGCATACAGGGTAATGTTGTATTCAGGTAGAAATTCCGCTATATCCGCGATGAAAAATGAGAAAAGTGTAGGGGCCAGAATGCTACCCTGTGGTACCCCCAACTCAAGTTGCGAGGTGTCCGAGCAGTGCTTGCTGACGGAACCGTCCGCCTCATTGAAACAGACCTGCACGAATTGACTTCTATCGAAGAGATAAGATTCGAACCACTTGGCCGCAGTACCACGTATGCCACAGAGCCAAAGTTTTTGTAACAGTGCTCCATGGGGAACGCAATCGAAGGCCCTACTCAAGTCACAGAAAATTCCGACCGGGGAATTCTTTTTTTCAATCTCAGATAACACCCCATTGTAAAAATCGACAGTTGCTGTTGCTGTGGATTTACCCTTTCGGAAGCCATGCTGCTGGTCTGGAATAAGTTTGTATTTATTGATGAACGGGTCAAGTCTGTCCAACATACAGTACTCAATCACCTTTGCAAACGGTGAGAGACCAGATACCGGTCTGTAGTTGTCTACGCTGGTCTTATCCTTTTTCTTGTGCACAGGAGTTACCTTTGCTAATTTTAGGCAGCATGGGAAAACACCCGAGGTAAATGAGTAGTTCACCAGGTGAGTCAAAATACCAACTATGTCCTTATCAAAGCTGAGGGAATTTCATCTGGTCCTGTAGACATTTTATTCCTCAACTTGGACAGAATGTCTACCATTTCAACTTCTGAAAACGCTAGCAAAACAAAAGAGCTTGAGTTGCTTTTCCCTGTGAAATCAAATTCACCTGTTTTTGTGATAGACTTTACTAAGTTCCTTGGTGCCGCAATAAAAAAGTTGTTGAAAGTATCGGCTATAATCTTAGGATTAGTCACGGTTTCGTCATTCTTGAGCTGAATTTTCATGTTGGATGAATTTCTTGTTTTATTTCTGAGCTTGTTTATAATCTCCCAAGAAGCTTTATTTTTGTTCTCAGATTCCTCTATTATGCAACTGTAATATTTTTTTTTTGTGGTCTCGACGAGATGCATGTGTTCCTTTTTCACTGATTTGTAGTAATTTCTAATTCCAGCGTGCTGTTTTTGTAAAATGAACCAACCTTTCAAATTCTCACTGGATTTTCGAACCTCAGCTGAAATCCAGTTTTTTTTATTATTTTTCTGACTCTTACTGCATGACATTGGGAAGCAATTATCGTAAATATCATAGAAGGACTTCAGGAAGATGCTAAACTTTTGATCGCACTCGTTAGCATTATAGACCTCACTCCAGGTCTCAGCTATCAGGGTATTAGTGAATACTTGTTTATTTAGGGAATTGAAATATCGTTTTTGGGGTAAGGATTTTTTGTTACCTACTGATATGAGTTAAATCCACAGAATTGATCCTAGCAACTATAGATCGGTGATCAGAGATTGGGGTATCAAAGACTGTTGCGGTTGTCTCATTTTCTACACTTGAAATGAAAATGTTATCTATTCTAGTACCACAAGCGGAGGTTACTCGGGTATTCTCAGATACTATGCTGCGCAACCCATACTGGGCCATAATATTGTCAATAGCATTTGCTTCATGGGAAGGATCGTTAAAATTTACATTAAAATCGCCGGCAATCCACAAATACGCGTCCGCAGCGAAAACAGAATTTAAGACAGCCTCCAGTCCGTCCATAAACACCTGGAAGTTACCAGTAGGGGCTCTATATACAGAGATGATTATATGAGTTTTCCTAATTGTATTGAATTTGACCCCGCAGACCTCAAGAGCTCTGCTGTAACAACGCCGTTGTTCAGGAAAGTCTGAATACGAAACGTATTGGCGGATTTTCAAATCAAACTAGATTCATTTCCATAAGGGCTTATCATTCGCAATAATGCAAAAAAATTACTTTTCAGATCAACAGTTCAACATGTTATAATATAAAAGAGTATTCTTTGAAGTTGATGATCTGAAAGAAATTTCCTGATTCTTGATTTCACGACTTGACAGTCTGGTGGTTGCGAATAATGTCGAAATAATTCATTTCTACTTGTCGTAAAACACTACCTGCTCGGAATCAATAAGATGCAAGTTTGTATGTTTTCGTTATGTCGGAATTTTACGATCGCGAGCGAAAGTCGATTCGATGTCACCGTAATCGCTTGGAAAGTTGGCCCTATGCCGGTTCAATTCACAAAAGATCGAAAATAAACCATTTGGCGGAATTGTCCCCAAAATATAAAAATGGCATATTCCAAAAATGGCCGTGATTTTCGTGTTTACTATGAAGTTACTTCAGGATAATCAGTCATCATTATGACTGCGTAATGAAATGAAGATGAATGAGAAGGGAACGGCGAAATGTTCTGGGAGGGGGTAACCGTTTTGGTTATTAAGAAGGGTAGAAATTATTGAAGTTGAATAATTATGGAACTATGGAAGGCATAATAGCAAGGCACACACGAAAGGGAAATCTGTAAGATCTGATCGGCAGTCCAGATCTGTAACAGAGCTGGACGGCGGATAGGATCGCTCCCGCCGATCTGGTCTGTCGCGGATCAATGAGATATATGATCCGCGACGGACCAGATCGGCGGGAGCGATCCGACCCGCAGTCCAGATCTGTTACAGATCTGGACTGCCGATCAGATCTGACAGATTTCCCTTTCGTGTGTGCCTTGCTAATGATTGGTTGTAGCGACGTGAGAAATATTCTCGAAAATCTAACATCCAACATTGAAAATTTCATTCATTGAATGGTTTTTAAATTTGTTCTTATGAGAACACACCAGAAATCCCTCTGAACCTAAGATTGACGTAATTTTATAATAGAATTAAAACATATCAATGAATGAAATAATTGTATTCTTCACAAACGGCCAAAATGGTTGACAACCCGGTTGAAAATCTGAAGTGACGGCAGCGTGCTTTTCACTGGTTCTGATGGTTACGCGCAATTTGGACAATCTTTCGTACGTGGCTTGAATACTTCATTCTCCATCTCAATGCAAAATTTTATCTCGATTTAATATGTTGTTTTGAAATTACTGAAAAAACGAAATTTAGCTTGGAAATGACTGGGCGGGTAACTCCTATTGCTGAAAAAGACTTTTCTTGCGTTCGGCACGGATACTCATCGACCAATGCTACCAATTCAGCGTCTTCGAAGGTTTTTGGCTTTCAACGCGTCAAAATCGAAATCACGTCTTTGTAGCTAAGTTACCAATCACGCCCCGTTGTTTTAGTCGAAGCAACATCCCCATAATATTTTGGACCTCTCGATGCGCTTGAGTCGCCGTTTTATTTGAATGAAAGAAGAAAATCAACAATTCCTGCAAATGACGATTATTTCGCACATAATCAGACATATTCATACAACAAAATCACTAATGTGTTAAAACAGTTTGTTTATCAAATGTCTAAGCTTAGTTCATGACGTTTTGGATATGTCAAAATCGATCAGCACTTACTGATTGATCACAGCACAAATTTGTCGTGGATTCTTTCTCTTATGAAAGAAGTAAATTGGCATTTTTTGAGCGCTCGTTTCACTTGAACGAGGTGTATATCATTTCGTAGCGATGAATTCAAAGCCGCAAACAATAAGATTCGACTCACTGATGATGAATCCATGAATCAAATTCGAGTTTGTTCATCCATCTGTCTGTAAGCCCGATAATTCTCGCTCGGAAATCATAGAAACTCGAAATTTTCTTGGTAGGTTCTGATCTCGAATGCTTCGGCGGTTAGGATCGTTTACGGGTATGACTGCACCCGAGACTGCACCTCTTATTTCCGAATTTTGGAATTGACAATAGAATGAATACTGATGTATCATGGGGACTATTGAATTATCTTTGAAAATACTCTTCACATAATATATTCTGTTTGCCATAAAATTATGGAGATGAATGCAAGAATAATTTCCTTTTTCTCATGACCCTGAGAAAATGGAAAGAAAATTGGAGCAATGTGCCACAGTAGGGCTGAATCGTACCAAGGGGAATAATGTAAAGTGACATAAGACTGCTAAAAGGCCCTGATGTGATTTATGTAGTAAATTATGCGATAATACTTCCTCGGAAGGGACATTTTGCGAAAGACATGACTGACTCCAATGACGCAGAGCGGGGAAACAATGTACGTACATTAAAAAGGAAAATTTATACCTATTTCATATTCGAAAAGTTCAACGGCTTGGAGGAGGGCGATGACGTCCCCTGTTGAATTCTTAATTTAGTTCCTCCCTCAAGTTCCTGGTCGAGTTAATTTGGCTGAATATAAAATATAATTGGCCACCATTGTCTCTCGCCTTGCTTAAATCAATATTAATGTTTTGAGAAACGTATTATATTCCTGATTATAACCACAAGGACGGGTAATATTGAATTTCGCATTCAATCTTCGCTGCCTATTCCGGGACCGGAAATCGACGTTACTTATGAACACTTTCAGCCTGCTCACCACAGCACTCTGTCTTTGGGGCTCGAGAGGTTCGTTTCTGAATACAAGAAGATGTTTCTGTCATACAAGAAGATGTTTGCTATAATTTTATATTAATATAATATGAAGGATACTAGGAATCTTTTAGACTTCTGCATCAATTTTTGTGCGGAGAAATATCATTTTTTGTTCAAAGAAGATTACCTTTAAAACTTTCACAAGCACAAGTACAAAAAGAAGCTATTCTATTTTACTTAAGCTAAACCATTTCCGTTATATTTGAGATTCACCCTCCCTGAGGGTGAACCTAATGGTATAGCTAAAAACTTCAATAAATACTTCATAAATATGGCTTCAAACATCCCCATAGCTACAAGTCAAAGTCCAATCAATATAAATCGTTGTAGTAATTCATTTTTTGTATTTAATGTCACAAAGGAGGAGCTCATCAGTACTGTTATGAAACTTAAATCTACTGACTCATGTGGTTATGACAGCATCCCTGGGAAAGTCATCAAACACTCTATTGATGCTATTGCAACACCCGAGGGGGATTTCACCCTGGAATTTTAGTGTACAAAGCTTGGAATCATTTGGAATTTTTGGAATTATTTGGAATTATTGGAATTTTTTTGAATTATTCGGAATTATTGGAATTTTTTGGAATTATTTGGAATTATTTGGAATTATTTGGAATTATTCGGAATTATTTGGAATTATTTCAAATATTACGTCACTTCGGCGCTTGCGCCATAGTCCTAACCTAACATTATCATATATGACGAAGTTCATACCAGCAAAAGAAGTGATAGAATAAATGTTGTTAAAAAATACACAGAAATGAAGGACACAGGATGAGAATTTATTTCCATATCATTTTGTTCATCAGGAGATCATTTTACGTTTTTTTCTGAAGAATAAAAAATTTGTTTTAGTTGTATTTAATATTTCTGTTGTTTTCTTGGATATATATTTTATTTCTCGATTATGTAGTTTCTTTTCCATATGGTAGACATATTGAAGAATAAATATGCTTAACGTGTTGCTTTATTATTAGAGTGAATGTGGGCAAAAGTCCGAACCTAAAAAAAACATGTGATAACTTCACTTTTGTGAACAGTTTAAACAAAGTTTTTTTATCTGTGCGTACCTACACTCAAAACACACCCACCTGACCATTTGGAAAGATGATTAGTTTAATATATTTGATGGTTGTATCAAATGTTAGATGGTATGTTGAAAAAAAGGACTGGGGCAAAAGTCCTAAAGGTGGGGGGCAAAAGTCAGTCTATTGAGGTGAAGTCCCATTTATTGTTTAATTGAAAATTATAAAAAAAACAAAATTCAATTTTATTGCTGTGAGAGAACAAAATAGATATTTTAAAGTTCAAAAAACACAAAGAACACATTCAACAAACTACGAACAGAAACTAAATTCCTCTTTCAAAAACACAGCATTGCAATACTATACAGGGTGTTTCATTGGTAGATGAACATACGGTAACCTGAGCTAGAGCTACCCTAGGCGAGTCCAAAAAAACCGATATATGAATATGATAGGTCCAATCAATTCCATAACCGAGATACAGAATGGTTTATGTATTCACCAAAAATTTCAATTCCTCATAACTCTTGGACAACCAGTAGAGTCGGTTGATATTTGAAACGTATGATTCACTTCTACAGAACGATCGATTTGCTTTTGAATTTCCGAAAAATTCCAGATCCGTATTCGAAAAATATGGAACTTTTTCCGAGCTGTGATTCAACACACTGTATTGAAATTTTGGGATTTGATTGAGATATTGGAAAAGAGCAGAAAATTTTCATTGGAGTTCAGTAGATATCATTGTCCCGCACGTCATTTTGCTCAAAGAGAGTTTCAGGGAAAGATCCAATTGAATTTTGGAATTCCACAAAATTCTCAGAAAAATCATACATTATGATCAAATTGAATTTTTTTTGTCCCACCAATTGCACATTCGAATTTCATAATATTCTAAGGAATCATTCGGAGTTATTTCCGGAAAATCATTATCAATCGAAAAAAGTTTATTTGAAGTCAAAAAAAAAATGAATGAAGAAACATAAAAACTTAACGTGAATTGCAGAAGGTTCTCGAAAGTACCACCATTTTGTTCAATACACATTCTTCTTCAAAATATTTCTGATTCTTTTTTTGATCATGTCTGGATTATAACAATTTTCATTGCAGGCGACTTCGATACGTTGCATGATCCTCACTTTCTATTTCAGATGAATATACTAAACATTCTCTTCAGCTCGTTCATGCGAATTCCTCATCCCTCGTGAATATGATGGACCACATGCCTGGCCCGCTAGGTCACCAGATTTGATTATTTTATTTGGGGTTATTTGAAATGTTTAGTATATTCATTTGAATATTTTCGACTTACCTTATTTTTATGTACAAAACAAGAACCCCAAAGAAAAACTATACGGTTAATAGTTGTGTGGAACAGTGTTGGTCAGAAACTCAGAAACAGGAGAATTTAAGATACCACAAACAAGAGATTATCTCTACATAGGTATATTGATAAGGTATGATTGGATTAATAGTTTCAACCAAACTAGATCTTTCATTTGAACATTACTCAAAAAAATAAAAAATTCGGAAAGTGTTGTCATGTCTAAAAACTGTGTAAAATAAAAGCTACCTATTTTTCTTCTCATAATCCATTTGGTCACGAAAATATAAATCATTGAAGTAAATAATGGCTGCTTTTCGATGACTTCTTAGCTTAAAAGAACAACATAATTTTTATTGAATTACTGGAATTATTGGAATTATTGGAATTATTTGGAATTATTGAAATTTTCTGGGAATTATTTGGAACTATTGTAATTTAATTTGGAGTTATTCAGAGTGTTTGGAATTTTTTACGAGTTTTGGAATTATTTGGTGTTTTTTGGAATTATTGGACTGATTTGGAATTTTAGTGTACGAAATTTTGGGGGTGACATTCCCCTCGGCAACACCGTTATGCCATATAATTAATAAATCCTTTATACAGGGTGTTTTTCCTGAGGCTCTTAAAGTTGCCATTGTTAGGCCAATCCATAAGAAAGGTTGTAAGGAGGATTTTAGTAATTACCGTCCTATTAGTATTCTGACAAATTTCTCTAAGATATTTGAGAAGTTACTGGCTAATAGACTAATGAAATTTTTTAGAAAGTACAAAATATACAATAACTGCCAACATGGATTTATAAGGGATAGAAATACAGAGACTGCCATTTTCAATTTTGTTCGTGTGGTAATGGATGCATTGGAATCTGGAGATATACCATCTGGTTTATTTCTTGATTTCTCCAAGGCTTTCGACTCTGTGGATCACAATATACTTCTAGGAAAACTTGAATTGTGTAGTGTACGGGATAATCAATTGAGTCTAATCAGAAAACAAAGAACAGTTTTGAGTGTTGACGGTGAAGTCTATACTTCCACTTTGGAAGATATAAAAATGGGCGTACCCCAAGGCAGTATACTGGGCCCCCTATTGTTTGTCATTTACATTAATGATTTACCAACATCTTTGTATTCTGGTAACCAGAATATAATCCTATACGCAGATGATAGCAATTTTATTCTTTATGAAAAGGAATTGTAGACCTTGATGAATCGTTGTTTGGTGAATATGTATGGTGTCCAAGATTGGTGTAAAGCCAACAATATTGTACTTAATATGGAGAAGACTGAAGCTATCTTATTTCATACTGATCAATCTAAATTATGGTGAAATACGTGTCTCTACAACAACTAGATTCCTTGGTATCCATGTTGACGCAAATATGAAGTGGGAGAACCATATAAGATCTTCAAGTAGTAAATTGCACTCGGTTATTTATAGCTTGAATGTTATGAAGCATCATGTTGACCTCGGGGTACTGAAGATTATATATTTTGCCAACTTTCAGTCCCTTATGTCCTATGGCATAATATTCTGGGGTGGTACTACACTATCACATAGGATATTTATTGATCAGAAGTGGGCTCTGAGAACTATCTTTCACTTGAAAATGGGTGTAACATGTCGTGGTTTGTTTAAGAGTAATAACATCATGACTGCTGTAGGTTTATACATCTATAGATGTTTGATGTTTGTACGCAGTCCCTCTGAATATTTTAATCACCTCAAGAACTGTAATAACACCAGGCAGATGCATCAGTTTATTGTCCCCAAATGTCGATTGACCCTGACACAGCATCAAGTTGAGTTTATGTGTACTAAATTATTTAATGATTTACCCAAAATGTACCGCGAACTAAAGACAAGCTTACAATTTAAAAATGAAATAATTTTTTTTTTAATTGAATGTGAGCCTTATAGCATAAAGGAGTATAGTGACTTTTGTAAGTTGATATAGTGATTTCTTTTGTTTTTTTCTTGTTGTATTGTTCCTTTTCACTATTTGACAGAATTTCCCTTTATTGTACAGCAGTAATTGTGAAATAAACTATTTTTGACTTTGAATTTGATTCTTCTTCATTTCATTTGTTTTTTCGCAGTTAGTACAGTGTTATCATCTTTGGCGAAATTGTGCTGGAATGTTCGTAATAGGTGTCTCAATATTTTTCTAGATGTCCTTGTGTCAATAGATTTGTGAAAAGCGTTGCATTTCGGATCCTATATTCCATATTTTTGTAGAAAAGATATTTTATCCTAACATTCGAGAACATACTGTCCGATTTCCGAAAACGTTTTTTACCGTGAAACAAGAATAGCCGGAACTTGTAACGGTAATACAAACTTCATTAAACATCTGAAACTGCAGCAACGATGACTTTGTCAATTTTATTCTTCGTTTTTTTCTGTGGTCTTACTTCAGAATATTCTTTTCGAGAAAATCTTACATGATATACGAGATGATATATGAAGGTTTGTTTTCGGTCGTCTAGGAATATGACCTTCGCTTTGGCTGCCAAACCCACATATATTTTACATCTTTAACGCTTTCTACAGTTCTCTCAAGAACCAATAAAAGTCAAACTGCCTATATATAGTATATTCTCAGAGTGAATGCTACACAAAATCTACACTTGAAGATTTTACGTCTAACACTAATTTATCCGCACTGAACTTCGTGAGGTATACCTAAAACGTCTTCACGCCAAACAAATGAATAGTTCTTGTACCGCCGATATGGTAACGTCTCTAATGGCAATAACTACCTCCGTCTTATTTCTCTCCCGACTATCAACTCTTCTGTTTATCCACTATCAACTCTCTCGTCTTTCAACTATCAACTAACTTTCTACACCCGGTTATGCCCTTAATATTAATTCGCGGTTCTGTTCCAATTGGCATTTGAGAAAAGATGTGTTACTTCTTGTACGACCTAAGCAATGAAGTAAGCAAGAGCCAAGTGCATCTTTAACGGCATAAGTTATACTACCCTGGTGGCCCGAGGAATGAAAAGCTACAAAGAAAACACTTGAGACTAAATTGGTCCATTTATCTTATTCTACGGAATGGTACCATATATTGTACTTTGACCTATAAGATGAAGGTTTCACATTTAGGACAGCTTAAGGTGAATACAGACTATTCTGACGTGACATGATTCCACGTCAAGCCAGATGTGTACTGTGCTCCCATTGGCCTGATATGAACGTGAACGCACAGAACAATGTGTTGCATTTTTATATCACTCACATTTTGACGTTCACGTTCATATTAGGCCAATGGGAGCACAGTACACGTCTGACGTGACGTGGAATCACGTCACGTCAGAATAGTCTGTATTCACCTTTACACTCTCACACATGAAAGTATGTAATCAAATACAGAGCGAAATTGTCACGAATAATATAAAGCGTTAGACACAAGAAATTGAAAAAAAAACAGAGAAATTTAACAAAGTCAATGTACATTTGATCGGAATGAAATCCTACATATTATACCTATGAATGATTGCGAAAAATGAAGGAGGAGATTCTTTGTCAGAAAATAGGATGGATTTCTCATAAACTTTACTTTTTGACCCCCCCCCTAATTAGTGACAGCATCCTGAATATAGGACAGCAAAGACAGTTCTTGAAATATTCTCGAATCAAAAAAACTGAGAAGCTTTAAATTATGCGAGCGAAATTTTTTTTATTGTAATCTTCAATGATTACAAGGGGTAAGAGAAGCCACCCCTTTGAACCTCGTTGTGCATATTCCTAGTCACAATGACAACATTTTGGATAGGTTGATCAATTCTTAGCGAATAAAATCTTTTGTGATTTCTTGCTTAAGTTTTCAGGTTTTGAGAAAAAAATAATTTGTCAACAGAAAACACACCTGAGTCGTAGAAGCCGGAATTATTTTCTACTCAATTGGGCAGATGTCAAGTTGATAGTTTTTGGTTTCAAGCAAGAAAAATCAGAACAGTTTTTCGGCGCCATCATTAGCGGAGTGTAACCACGCAGGGAAACTTAAAAAAAAGTTAAAATGAAGAACCACCCAATTTTTTGATAGGGAATCACTAACTTAATTTCAGATAATAGATTCTCGTGTATTTTAATGAAATATTGTATGCTGTAGCTCAGATTTTGCATAGGATTCTGTATTTGACATGAAAAAAGATTCAATTTCATGGAAAAATATCGCTATAGAGAATACGAATCTGCTAGAGCTTCTGCGAATGGCTAGTTTTGGCCAAAACTAGTTGGGAATTATTCGTTTATGTGAATCGACTATTCGATTCACATAAACGAATATCCTTCAATTATAAAATTCCATGATTATCATGGAAACTGATTTTTCCAAGGAATTTGGTAGCTCAGTGGACAGCGTTTAATCGTAAATTGATTCGAATTGAAACTGAAATATTACTTCTATTTATTATTTTGTAACTGGTACAACGACAAAAGGAGTGAAAATGGAATCGTCGTTCCTTCTCACGGACAATCTTCGAAAATCGAATACGTTGCTTCCCAAATTGGCAACCGAAAAAAAATTCCCACCATTTTGAATTTTTTTCCAGAGTTCTACACCACAATTGAATAGAGAAAATACTAAGATGTGACCGGACTCCGTTATTTCAAATGTCACGCATAACTCATTACAGTTGTCAGAATATTGCTCAAAGTTGACATTAAACAACCTGTTTCTTGTTTATGCTTCGGAAACGGGGTATATGTCATGAGGTAAAATGACTCTCCCAGTGTCATCTACATGGCTTTATTTATTTGTCCAGTTCATGGTGAAACACTGTGCATTGTCATTTTCTTTGGCGTCCGTCAAAGGTTTTTTTCAGTTGTATTCTTGAAATTGAATCTATCAAGAAGATATCAGATAAATGTGAAGAAGTATAAGATCAAGTCATTAAAGTCATTTGAAACTTTGTTACGAAAAATTTCAACTCTTTCCTCATGCCTCAATGAACGTCTTTAAATATTTAATGTTGAATACCTGGCGATTCCGCCCACTCAGATTTGTTGCTAATTGGCGAATGCGGCAGCGTTGAAGAGTGAGGGCGATGGCATTCACGTTGTCGAAACTTTCTTTTCTTTATAGGTTCATATTATTGCGAACATTCAAGGAAAGTCCATTACACGGTCCTCTTTAAGTCTAACAAATCCGATTCATTCCCTGTCTTTTGATTTTCAAATTTTTATGGAAAAATTAATAGAACTCGCACTTGTCCACTTTTCTGTTCAAATTCTGAAATGCAATTTCCCAATATCTTGTTGGTTCAAACTTTACCGTTATAATGTACCTCGCGAAATAGATTAAAGTTTACACAGACCGCCGAGACATGAAAGTTTTTGGCGTAACAGTTTTTCCGGAAGTATATGTCAAGTGATTAACTCGAATAACGATAGCGCATGAGCCATCTCACTTCACTGAATCTTGCTGGCCTAATTAAGGTCAACACTAGTGACATAATGACTGCCCCCTCGAAACTAGCGTGAGGACGAGAATTCAGAGTTCATGAATACTTTATGAATTCCTTACCTGTACGTCCTTGGTGAACAGATTGTTCGTGTGGAGATGGACAGCGGAGAAATTCCTGACGACGTCGAATTCGAAGAGTATTTCCACCGATTGACCAGACGCTGATCCATTCCATCCGATCCATTCGTAACCTGCAAAAAATCTGGTTCAGATTCGAAAATAAAACTACAAATATAAGGAATGGAGGAGATAGTTATCAGCTATTTAAAGACCTCATTAAACTGAGATGAAACTGAAAACCACTATTGAATATTAAAAACGTTTTATTACAGTTAAAGGCACCTGATATTTGTGAGTTTTGTTTTCTAATGTCCTCAAATTGTACCTTTGTCATGTCTTCAATGTATACGTACATACCCAAACTTTTTTATGTTTTAATTATATTTTGAGCAATAAATCAGTTTACATTCTTTAATTTTTAAGAGCATTTTCCTACAAATTGCATAAAATATTCACATTCACGTTGTTTATGCGAAGTCGATTTTGGCGATATCTTTGTGCTACAGCTAAATCTCTTCAGTTGCAATTTTACGAACTAATTACTCTTTTCGGATAGTCCTTTGATATCACACAATGTTTATTCGCTCAAAAATTGGTATCACAACACTCAAACTCAAAGAAAATGAGAGTATTAATAGAGTTACACTCTAGCAGAAATACTGATTCGAAATGTTTGTTATTTGTTTGCTCCCAGCAGCCGTCTTGAAAAGGTGATCAGCTGTTTTGTTGGACTGAATAAGAAATCCACATAATTCTATACCTATAATTTGATCCTTGAAATTACAAGTGAAGCATCTAGCGGGCTTTGCCTAGGGACAGTGAGACTATTGACTAGGAGCATAGAATAACTGGAGGGAAGGCTTCATACGCTCGACAGATCATTTCGATCTTTTTAATTGAAAATTGACTTAAATCCTAACATAGACAATATTGATGACATATCATCGCTTTATCTAATCAACTTTTTATGCGCGATTATATGGAAAGTCTGTGATCGGAAATAAATTTTTCAACACAATATCCTTATCGAAAGAAGCGAACATTCAGGTAGGTTATATTATTATTATAAAAGACAGAGGTTTTTATCTGTTCTCGTGTATCATACGCAGAATTGTATGGTACCCCGTTTACATTCCCTCTGCTGACACTAAGATTTGGAGCGGAAAAAAGATTTTTCTTCCTTTATTCAATCTGTTCCTTGTAGCCATTTCTTCACACGTGCCTATGCATTATATTGTCGGATTTACAAAAAAAAAGTATGTAGGTATTGCTTTCTTTCGAAAGAATATATATTATTATGACTTAAAAAATAATAACAATTTCTAATAAAAAAAGTGGCTGTATAACGTTTTTGTTTTATGTTTATAGCTCCAGTAATAAAGAAGTTATGGAAACTTCTCATTCGACACCATTTTTCAATTTTCTCTAATAGCTCGAAAACGGTTTGACTTAGAAGGTTGCGGTTTTCACCAAAATAATTCTCTCAAAAATCGATCCCAAAAATGTGCCGCTCATTTTGTTCTAGCTCATCGGGTTTCGGACTCACTAGACAACGAGTTTGGGACACCCGGTACATATTAAACTCCTGTAAAATCCAGCATCAATACTTTTTGCCCAATTCATGTGATTTGTCAAAGATGCACAGGTATCTACCCTTCAATCCATCAGGTTCTCATGGATAAAAACCACATTCTGCTTCGCTGCAATTCAAAGTTCCTGAATGATGGAATTGTTGGCATCCGCTTTTTCATTGATTGAATTTCATGAATAGGAAACCCAAATGTTCAAAATAATGTGAGGTGACAACATAATGGAATTTTTCCGATTTCCATAGAGTGCATATATTTTATCACATCTAACGCATAGGAAATGAAATTTTCCGAAGTAAATAACAACCCGTTCGGAAAATGAGAGGCTTCAGCCATTCTCTCATAAATGTCGACGTCCTGCTGATACTTTCTCATAAATACTGCCTAGTGAAGAAAAGGCGATAAGTTCCTTGCAACAAAGTCGTATAATAAGGTCGGGGGAAATGAAAATCAGGTCTACGGTGCACGGAATACATACCTAAGGCTTCATACATTTTTGGATGAAATATGCGATATGGAAGGCAGAAATGGAACAATGTAGTCGGTCAATGGAGTGAGAATTTTGCGAAGTTTCATATACGACATCAATCTATCGATCTTCCAGATGATCTCATCAGGGCGAAGTGACATATTAGAAAGATAGGTCTAGGGCGATGAGGGGGAAGAATTCATCGTCGACCATTCGAGTATGATATTATGGCAATTCAAGATCTCCTCAGAATATAAGTTCATTTGCATTGGGAACAATAATAAGACCGCAATTTTTTTGCACTAAACCTTAGAAGGAAACACTAGTCGCTAGTGAAATCGATATTTGATTGGGATGGCAAGAAAACGTAGATTTTCATTCAGAACGCAGAATGAAGTTCGATAATTCCAGAAACATTATTCTATAATTCAAGCGGATAACACTTTTCCAACTCTGTCATGTATTGTTCTTTGGGTTGTTCCAAATACTAGCATTCACCCGTCTAAACTAGCCACAATTAAGAAGCTAGTATCCTACAGTCCTCTATAAAATTCACTCAGAACTATATGACTGATTCACTTCGCATGGATGACCAAGATGATTTTTTCTTCCACGAAAAATTCGAGACAGGTGGTCGACAAATAATGCAACAGAGAGAAAGTCAATAACGAATGCGCCGTTGCCACAAATGCTATAATTCCTGAAATATCATGAAATCCTGGGAAAAAGGCGTTAAATAAACTGAAAGGAATGGTTTTTACTGCACATGGATTTCGACAATTATTTGACAATTATTCATAACCATTGTGATGATTTCCGATCTACAGGGTGTCCCACTAGTGCCGCAGCGGACGATATACGCGTAACTTTTTTGTATCCTTGAGTTTCGAAACTAGTTTTTTGTAGCATTCATAACTTGTTCTTTCAAACTCATTGGTATTTTTTGAATTTTAACATCATTTTGTGAGTATTCATCCAATCCGGAAAAACTAAGATGGTATGAATTGAAGCTGCAATGATGGTAATTCTGAATAGAATAATATGACAGTTCTCAATAACCAGAAGAGCCAAATCTGCTTTTTGAATTCGGAAGTAAATGTGAATTTAAAAGAAAAACTCTAAAATATCCTATTCTGTTACAGATATGCATATCATGTATTTGACAAAAAATGAAGTAAAATGAATGGTGATCAAATTGATGAAAAAAATTTGCATTACATTTGAAAAAATGAAGAAAAATCAATTTGAAATTCGTCATGTTGATAGTCTTTTTGTGGACACTCCATATGCTGGAGATGCTTATTGAAGCTGGCTAGGATACTTTGAAGTCTTGTCTTTCAATCCATATAAAGCTGTTATTGGTATGTGCAAGAGTTCGTGAAATATAATTGGATAACATAGCCTCTACAAGTATTATTTTTCTGTCAAAATGGCCAATATTCCGAAAAGTGGCGAATGAAGATATGTGAAAAGTATTCGAAAGCATGCAGGAAGTTTCAGAGAATTGAAAAACACTATTAAATATAGGGTGTCCCATTTGTAATAACAAAGTCGCCCTCTATTCCTCCTTTGTGGGCCACCCGATATATTCGAAAATATTTTTAGGTTGTGCTCTTCTTGAAGTATATCAAGTCTCCATCAAAATATTTTGCCAAACTCAGACCGTTACGCGTACATCGTCCGCCGCGGCACTAGTGGGACACCCGTTTACTGAGAAAGTGGCTATGCCAACTTAATGAAAAGTTAGCAAAGCCGCCCCGTAGAAAAAAAAAAACTGAGAACGCCACTTTTTCACGAAAAATTCGAGACAGGTATTCAACAGATAATGCAATAGAAAAAAGTCAATAACGAATGCGCTGTTGCCAAAAATGCGATAATTCCAGAAATATTCCGAAATTGAGGGATAAAGAATCAAAATATGCCACAAGGAATCAATTTTTTGTGATTTTTTTTGCTGCATACAGAAAATAATTCGAAATCATTTTTATGATATTCGATCTATATCAAGAAAGTGGTTCTGCTAACTTTATGTTATGTTAGCAAAGCCACCCCGTAGAGAAAAGAAACTAGGGACGCGACAAAAAATTTTTTTCTCACGACAAATACGAGACAGGCATTCGACAAATTTTTCAATAGAAAAAAAGTCAATAACGAACTCTGGGACTTTTATGATATACTCCCTTCACTTTCCTAAAGTATCGCTGTTTGCCTTAAAATTCTGGCCACATTTCACCGCGTATATTTTGAAAATGTTAGGTTATGGTCATAACTCTGTCAGATACGCCCGCACCATTGTCGTTTCTGCCTAAAAATCGTTGTGATTACGTATTTATCAAATTGTTTATTTACTTTGGGAAAATAATGAATTTGAGGAAGTATTATGTGAATTCAATAATTTCAAAGACCTGATGAGAATGTTGAAGAAACTCTTTCTCTGTTAATACTGGAAATATTTCACGTATATGAAAATGGTTGGAAGATTCGTTTATGCTATTATTGAAATTTTACTGAGAAAAAATGGACAGAATAGTCCGTTACTTTGTGATAGTTCATTTGGAAAAAGAATAAAAGTACTCGAAACTCGAATAACCCAGAAAAACGAACGGAACAGACGGACAAAATTTTCAAGAAATACCTACAGAAGACATTTAAATGACTTTTTGCACAACTTGAAATTCTCCAGTATGAAAATTTGCGGAACCTGTGTCACAGTTAAATCTTTGAGGAACTAACTCCATTTACAAAGTTAAAAAAGGGTAAATAGAAAAAATTCTTGGCAATGTCGCTCGATTTTCACATGCCAACCTGCGTCAGTTTTTAGTGAAAGAACTTGATAAACCTGAACCATGGCTAACCGCGATACTTTATAAGAGTGAATGGAGTATATGACAATGGAACCTTGAAAATCGAAACTTTGCGTGAGAAATTATTACTGAGAGATTATTATTTTCACCATATCAAAATTTCAGAATCCTTGGTTTGGTAATGGCGAATACGCCGAAACATGTAACCAGACTCTTTTTCCTCACCATATATTTAGTTGTAAGAGCTTATTTTGAAGAACTGTATGAAGGTTCACAGGACATGGTTACCACCGAAGCAGGGCCTTCTCATTTTTTGACTATTCTTGAAAAAAAGATACTGGTCCTAAAATTGCAGATCTCTTTTCTGACATTAGAATGGATCGAAAGTTTAATTGTTGATCGAAATATACGTACTATCCTCCATGAAAGTGCTCGAGTTTGAAATTTCCACCTACTTTTCAACACATTTCTCAAATGTGAATTTAGTGAACATTCACTTCGCAGAACCATTTGAATTGTGGATATGAAAAAACAAAAGACCACTAAAATTTCAAAACATGCATTCCGGAAACAATATAATAGTTTAGAGGATAATATGTCTGGTCATCTTCGAAAAATCACAACCATATTATCTGGGATATAGCCGCGATGAAATGTTTCGGGGCAAAGGACGGGATTCTGTAACTGGCTAATCTTAATACGGAAGGTCCGAAATTAATATCCTCAATCGGTGAAATACGTTACGCAGATCGCTAGATATTGCCATAGTCGGACAAAATTCAGTAGAATAAATCAACCTGAATAGCCAACACACGAATATCAACGATTTATCCTGCTGTGAATCGACGTAAACATCAATCGTTAGGAAGGGTTGGAAGTCATAATTCGGCCTATCGGAATGAAAACATTCGGAGGCGTTGTACTGGAGGTATACGGATAGGAATATTGATACATCATTCGATAACGACTTGATAGTAACGTGAAGGCGAAAAGAGAATTGATGTGTTCTGAAGAGGGAATGAAATTTTTCATTTGTAAATTATTTCATTGAAAAAATCTAGGAAACAGCCTGAACATGGTGAAAAAAATATAGGGACTGAGCCTTCATCTTGCTAAACAGGATTACATAAGAAGATACAAATTTCCGTTCCTAGAACAATAACCAAAACTTTAATTTCTTTGGAATCATTTCTTGATATACTTTCACCACACTTTTCAAACCCCCAAAGCAGTTTTGAAGTAGAGAAATAAAAAAAAGAGCTACTTTTATTTCACGGGCAACTTGGGAAGTGCGTTCCTTTTGCATAATGAACGAATGATCAGCTCGTAGGCTTCGATGTTGTGTCTCTCTTTACAATGGTTCCCATAAGGGAATCATATATCGAAAATATTTCCGACGACATAACACAGGTGGAAAGGCGAATTTAACGAACGACTATAGTTAACCCTCTTATGCTGGGGAAATACTTCAAAGATGAATTTACAAATAATGCAGAAGAAGATCATCAAGTCCGTTTTGGATTTGATTATACAATTATACAGAAAAAAATATATACAGGGTGAGTCTTTGACTTCGATTTTAACTGTAGATTCCTCTCACCAAACGAAAAACTTCAAAACATATTCAAATTTGTCCTGGTATAGAAGTTACAATGTAGCCGACTCACAAATCCATGCAGAAATACTATAAAACTAATTGGATCATATTTTCGGAAAAATGAAAGTTTTCTTATGTTTATAAAACGCATCGTTTTCCAAAATTTGACGAAGAAATCGTAAATCTCAGGAATGCCTGGATTTTGAATACCACAGAATTGCAGAAAAATTATTAACTACAAATAACGTTGTCAGAATGCTGATCAACTTTGTCGAGATTAAAATCTAACTGATGGCAAAACGTTTCATGTAGAGCTCTACAGGGATTTCGTTATTACATATCTAGATATGTACCTAATAATAAAATCCCACAAATGTGTGAAATTAATTTGAATACCAAAGAGCACGAAGTTACACACGCGCGATTCCTACTGAAAATTCATTGTTACCGGTCCATATCGAAAATATACTTATATCAACGAGATTCAAAACTCATGATGAATGTCGATACAAACCACGTAATGAATTGAAATTAATGAAAAATGAATTGATACTTAGCACTAAATATTCTGTGGCGCTGTTTTTATCCAGACAATGTCCTCTTGGTTATTTTATAAACTCGACACTACACAGTTAATATTACATCAATTCGCTGAAAGTCTTCACATAATTATCACGAGACTGAAGATGAACACCGAAAATAGTCACTTTCTATTTCCCTAACAACATAGCTTTAAAAAAGTTTTCCTCAATGTTTGTTTACATTACGCGCCGGTTGCCACTGTACGCATGTGTCGCGAATTTACAGACTGAAGCTAATCTTAAGGAATGGTACAAGCTGGCATCGTTTTCTCAACAGTTTTTTTTAAATATACAACATAGGTTGGTTTAGCTTGTTTAATCACAAATTGAATGAAAACCCTCTATCCATAAGATATTTTTCGGGTATCCAGAAAAATATGAACAACTTGTTAGAGTTTGAAAACTAATCTCTAGGGAAATCGAAGAAGGAACTTATTTTACTGATAGAAATATAGCGTCCTTATTGCAGATATGATCAGACAAAACTAACTGTTTTTGTTAAGAAATATCGTGTTTATAATATTTGTTTTTCAAAAAAGGTTAGTACTTCAGTATTCCCTAAATGTATTAATTCGATTTGAATCGAGAAATATGAACTTTGAGGTGTTTGTAGAGTACCAGGCACCTATTTGGTACAATTTTTTCAAATAGTTATATCTTTTCAGTAGAGCTAAATTCGGAAAAATTCAAAATGTAAAAAGGTTTTTTTGGCCTTAAAAATCTACAGTTGAAATATATGTCTAAGTCAAAGACTCACCTGGTATATAATTTCAGAAACAATTGTCTGAATTCAAACATGCAATCGAATCAAGTCAGAAACTGTCAGGAATATTTCAACCAGGGAGTCTTTAATGTAAACGAAAAAGATCTTCGGCGTTTTCTTGAAATAATTAAAAATTAATCATTGCTTATCCTGTTATTGTCAAAACATGCCAAAAATGACATTGCTTCAATTTTTCAGCCCATTCTGGAAAAAATACTAATTCTTGGAAGCGTGTACCTTTTCAAGGAAAGCCTTGGAACCTTTTATTAATATAAGGGAACCCTTTTAAATCTTGACAAGGAATCGCACCCTTAAAGGTTTCGTAGTTATTTGGTAACACCCTACCCAACAGCGCGTTACCTTTGACGACATACCACGGGAGATCATAGACATGAAAAAGATGCCATCATATCCTACGAATTTATTTAAGGAAGAGAGTTGATTTCATTAATTTGATTGTTGACATTGAAGCTTTGTCACTTTAATACAAGATAAAAGGTACTAATACGTACCTATTATCGGAGTCAGAAATGGAAATTTTTTCATTATTATCAAGTCTTTATCATGAAAATCATTCATAAGTTAGGATATCTACCGAGGAGTCTTTTGGTAACTCGATAATTGTGATATCCTGTATATGTCGAGAATTCCTCTGACAGTTTGCGAACGTAAGATGAAATAGACACTCAACGAAATCGTTTATTTTGCACAGCTCACCTTTTCCATGTCCGGTCAGGTCAACTCTGAAATTATCCTGACCGACGTGTCCATCCACGAGCTGTCCGAGCCCTTGGAACACATGTCCTGCATCTTCTAAGCCGTCGTAGGTTTCATCTCTGACATCGAGTTTTCCCTTTCTGGTACCCTGGGGCATACTATAGCTCAGAATGCCATCTGGAATGGAAAGAAAACGTTATGACGTGATTTCATACGAAATGGCTTTTTCGACTTTGATTTGGTCATGTAGAAACATGATGAGGCAATTTGCGTCAGCGATATCGCCATGGAAATGAAGACGACAAATTTTCATCAGAGATTTCAGAGTCGCATTACTGAACGAATCGAATGTATGCTTTCAGATAAATCATACTAGAATCAACAAGTTTCGCGAAGCTTGATCTGAGTAATGAAAAAGCTAATATTTCCTGAATCAATTTGGCAGCCTACATTTATTGTAAGATATCGAATTCTTATAAATAAAATGAACCTCATCTATTAATCAACATCATGAAGAAGATCATAATACGATTGTTACTATGACTATCGAATGTATGAAGGGCTCTGGGAGGAGCAGTTAACAACAAATGGACCTGTTTTCAATATCAATGTTAATTTTGATATCGCATTCAGTAGATTTACTTTGGTTTTATAATCATAAAACCATAGTAAATCTACTGAATGCGATATCAAAATTAACATTGATATTGAAAACAGGTCCATTTGTTGTTAATTGCTCCTCTCAAAGCCCTTTATACATTCGATAGTCATAGTAACAATCGTATTATGATCGTCTTCATGATGTTGATTAATAGATGAGGTTCATTTTATTCAAGGCATTATGCTTATGAAACCATAGTAACCATAGTAAATCTACTGAATGCGATATTAAAATTAACATTGATATTGAAAACAGGTCCATTTGTTGTTAACTGCTCCTCTCAAAGCCCTTTATACATTCGCTAGTCATAGTAACAATCGTATTATGATCTTCATCATGATGTTGATTAATAGATGAGGTTCATTTTATTCAAGGCATTATGCTCAATTTCGTGAATAAATAAAGAAGACCTGAATTATTGTTGCTTTTTTCATAATGAACGCTTGTTCATAGGCATATAATGTACGCTCGGCAATTCGCCGCCCCGTAGATTTTCATCTCAAATATTGATGACTCGGTTTGATGCTTCCTGCAGTCATTACTTATCACATTTGTAATAACGTGATGAGACACCTCAATTCATTATGAAATATCGCGAAGGGGAAAATCTGATTACTTCACATGAATTTACACATTTTTGTTGTCAGTTTCAGGATTGAATGAACCTTGTAGTTTATTTTATATGCCTTAATTGACTTCCTAAAGAATCAATTGTTTTTCTATAATTTTTCATACTTATTTTCACTAATTTCAAGAAATATGAAAAAGCTACGCATTTTAATATATTCAATAATTCATTTTCATCAATTACGAATCTTCAAATATTTTATAGTACAAAATAATTTCACATTTCTATAAACCGCCCCCGTACCAATATTGTAAGAATTCGCCATAAAAAGATTATTCACTCGTAATTTTATTTCCATGCTTCAAAATCAATAACTCCACGCCACTGGATTTTTTGAAGTTAGATTCTGCAATGTTGCCACATAAATGTGAAATGATATTGCTATCCTTTATTTATCTTCGTCCCACTCATTGAAGACTGGCTGAATTTTGGCTTCATCAATTCCCGAATTCATTAATGAGATGCTGTGTCTCCTCTTTCTGTGGTCTGAGAGTTGTATAAACCACAAAACTGGCTTGTGCAGAATATTATCTGCTTCAATTTTTTTGGTCCGGTGGGCGGTGAATGCTGGAGCGAAGACTGCGAAATTCACATTTCCAAAATTCGAACTGATCTTATTTTTACAAGTTTTGCATCTTACATGGGCGAAAATTCCACCCAAAATGGTTGGAATCTTTTATGGTTCAACTATTTCTCATTTTGAATACTGTATTAGAAACCAAATGAAAACATATCAATCGCTTTTCTCTTTGTTGCTTTCCAAAAATTACGCTCAGAATACTTTCATAATTTTTATTAAAAAAACTTACGCCTTACGAAGGCAAACATTGTGCTAATGGGCTGCCAGAATGACCCGGATGGAAATATGAATTTATAAGCCAGAAACATTTGTTGCGAAAAACTTGGTGAGAATCGAACTCACCATTTTCGATTAACTAGCTAGCGTTGCTTTGGTAACGGATATTTATGAAAGTTGGACACATCAAATTCGAGCTGAATGTCATAAAGCAAAAATGACTTTCTCGGTGTCATCTACACGGCTATATATGATTGTCCAGTATATATGGTTAAACACCCTGTATATTTAGAACTTGAACAACCAATTTTTTTGAAATGTCTTTTGGAAAAATTAATGAAAATTAGGAATTGACATATAGAAATTTACTTCTTATTTAAAGATCTATTATTAAATGAGAAGTTTGAAATTCTGAATCTGTCAGGCTTTGTCTGTAGGCCTAATCAGCCGCAATACTTTTAACATCCCATATAAACAAGTGTTTATGAATTAAATATGAATACTATTCAGTGGTTCAATTATAGGTTTCAAATTTTTTTTATATGTACAAATAAAAAAGATTTGAAACCTATAATTCTTACCCATTTCATTTGATGCACAATGCAACCCTTTTAATACAAAAAAATTTCAGTTTTAGC
Source organism: Adalia decempunctata (assembly GCA_951802165.1). Taxonomy (NCBI): domain Eukaryota; kingdom Metazoa; phylum Arthropoda; class Insecta; order Coleoptera; family Coccinellidae; genus Adalia; species Adalia decempunctata. Next base: position 50,229,537 of record OX637695.1, read on the forward strand.
CAGAATATTTCGGAAACAAATAGATCTGATTTATTGAATGCCATGAACGAAAATAGTGAATTTTGTGTAAGAATTTGTGGGGTTTTTCAGAGAAATAATGCTTAGATTTGTCCGACTTCATATTGTCTGAAAACGAATATTTATTTTCCCGAATCTTCTCAGGGTTTTTTGTCCCAATATTTGAAACACCATATATAAAATATGTATGTTTGTAGAAAGTGCCCAGCGTTAAAATTTGCAGATCTGATATTGTTTGTTAGTCAACATTTTCTATAGGATTGGCTAACTTAGGTTCTGGAAGGTGAATTGAATAAAAAAATAACAAAAAAACTTTTATGATATGTGCACGTTAATAAGGAAATATCGTTCTAGAAAATATGATAATTCAATTCATTTATTTATTAAATTTTCCAAAATATAATATGTGCGATACATATCTAACTAATATTCAAATATTAAGATATAAGTATCAATGAAATATGATTGTTTCCTTATCGAAACCAAGGATGATGAGATAATAATTTCATATTGGAGGCTACACTTGTGAACTAAAATTATATACCTTGAATAAAATATGGAATACAAATGGAGGAAATGAAATCTAAGATTGGTGATATAATACACTTAGTACAAATGCCAAGTTTTCTATGTGGATACAAGCGATTTGTTCACAAATCGATTCACATAGTATCTAATTGTATTTTTCATCGTGTTCCGCAGACACATTTCCCTTTTGCATCACAATGTCCACCGTTAACATATCCCTTTTCGAGACATCTGATACCACAACTGAACTCGTCACATACTGATTCTCTGCCTAATCCTAAGATTTCACCTGAAAAAATTCATCAGAAGAATTTATATTAGCAGATTTATTGAATTATCAATACTAAGTGATTGCTTTTTTGTATCGAGCGTTCATAAATATGCTTGATCAAGTAGGCCAGCAACTTGCGAAAATATAGGGTAAAACTTGATTGAGCAGGGTGTTTGGAGGTTTAGTAGCCATAGGTAAATGGTGGATGCTCTTAGCTACTTAATGCGCCTAATAAAATAACATTTCCAAAGTTCAAAGTGTTATAAATTTTTTGCCATTTTTCTAGAAATTTCCCATTTTTCTTATTAAAATGTCGAATTTTTTTAAATTTAATGATCGAGGTGCCTATAAAATGAGCACGATATTTTTAGCTGTGTTAGAATGAGAGAAAAGATTTTACCTGCTCAATGGAATAGTTTTGTCGTCACCCTTTTAAGGCATCCTTGAAGACAAAACTGTTTTTTATGAGTTATCTGATTATTAATGGTACATATTACATACCATTGCAAAGAGTATTAACTAGAGGAGTTTTTAAAACCATTTTGAAACCCCACACTATGTGAATTTTTTTTATTCCACTTTGTAAAGTGGACACAACATTATTTTTCTTTCATTTTGATGTTTGATACGACGCTGTCAGGTTTTTTGAAGACGTTTGTATGAAATTATGATTCAATCTGAATGAGACAATACTAGACTGAAAATATAAATCTTTTTATAGGCACCTCGAGCATTAAATTTAAAAAAAATGCATGATTTTAATGAGAAAAATGGGAAATTTCTAGAAAAATAGCAAAAGAATTATAACATTTTGAACTTTGTGCAAAATGTTATTCTATTATGCCGGGTTTCCACCAAGCGGACAGAACAAAAACAAAACACGAACTCGGTCCGTTTGTGACAGTCCGCGAACTGTTTGCAAACTGTTCTAGAACTTGTGGATTGTTTTCCGCGAATTGCGTTTTTACGGACACAAACAGAGTCCCATCCAATGTCGGTAAACTTCAAAGAATTTACGAGTTCTAGGACTGTTTGTCAGCTTGGTGTAAACGCCTAGTTTGTTTTTATTTACGTTGTTGCGATCTAATGTGGTAGTTTGATTCGGTGCGTGAAGGGAAGAAGTCGTAATGTTTATTAAAACTTGATCGAAGTTTACCTCCTATACTCATATCATCTCCTCTGAGATCTTGTAACAGTTTAGACGTCACATTTCCCCTTTTTTGCCTTAAGGATAGCCTAATCCAAAACCGGCGTTTAGTTTTGTTCTTTTTAATAATGTAAAATGTAACTGCCAGCAAAAATAAATCCTCGTCGTTTTGTTCTCTCAAGTTTGCAGCGCGCCACATTCTCACAACTACACGTCCGGTGTCTCTATGTAAACTGAATCAAACTTAAACAAAACACGAACAGTTTTCATTCATTTCTGTCCGCGACTGGTGTAAACTGAAAGTCCGTTGGGAACCCCAACAGTCTTCGAACATTTTCCAAACAAAATTGTTCGAAATTTCTGTCCGAACGGACAGTTCGTGTTTTGTTTTGACCTGTCCGCTTGGTGGAAACCCGGCATTAGGCGCAACAAGTAGCCAAGAGCATCACTTATCTACCATTTACCTAAGGGTACTCACCCTCCAAACACCCTGTATATCCTCATACTTTCACTAACTTTAATGAGTATATTTTCCGTGGATGCAAGCTAAGTGTATACTTCTTGCAAGATTCGATAGTCTTCTTTCAACATTTTCATTTTCATCATTTTGAACGAAATACCGAGCGGTCAATTGAATTCGTGGTTGTGACATTTTACTGAAAAAACTTTCGTACCTACACCTAACTCGAATTCAGTAAAATACCTCAGCACCATAAACCACCAATTCAATTGGACGCATGTTCTATACGATCACAACAACATACAGCAGAACATTCTATGATCAATTTCATTAAGAATCATTCAAAACACTAATGATACAAACGGTACTGTTGCCTTGTTTCAGAAATGCCCTGATAAAATTTATCAAAATTAAAAAAAATCGTTTTTGATTGTATGTGGTCGTAGTTAATAGGAAATGTTTCAAAAATAACTGGAAAAATGTCTAGGAAGTACAGTATATGAAAAAATACTAAGTTTGAGAAGGCAACCCAAATAAATGCCAGAAATCATAACGTGACATTTCTAATCCGTAGAACAATCCCAAGTTGACAGCCTACTTATTTCATTATTCGTTACATTAGGGTCCACTGAAAATATTTTTGAAGGCCTTCTGGAGAGGTTGTTGTGGACTAACACTCCGACAAATACTTGAAACGGCCTTTTTGTGTAAAATTAATTAATCTTCATCAAGATCTTCCATGAATATATTTGAGTTAACTATGAATGAAAATAACGCCATGAAACCATTCCTGTACCTTTGTGGTTAAGCCCTTGAATGAACTGTAAAGATTTCTACCCATATTTTTTGATTGTCTAAAACCCTTTAAAAGTCACCTTTGAAACACCTCGAGTTTCGAAGCAATTGAAGCAATTCAAACCCACATCGTTCAGAATATATACCGTGAAAAGTGTATGAATCTTTCACTTGCTTGATATTTTTTTACAACTTAACAGAATAATAATGATTCATGAATCTCTAATAATTCTCACCTTCCTCATTTTCAATTATCTTCAACTTTTCACACGTACCGAAGTTTATGAGCAGAAGACATAAAAACCCCACGATAAACAAATTCTTCATTTTTAAGTGAAATTTCACGTTACTTGAATACTGTATGGATTGTCTGACAATACCAATCATTACCAGACGTTTCTATCATTATTTGTTGTAATGTATTCACAATAATAAATAGGTTCATAGAATATTGAAAAACATTTTGACCTATGTTGATCATGAGAATGCACTTCTGCTTAACATTTCGGTATATAAACAATAATAAGGAAATTTGGTGATCGATAGCTCTTCTGAAATAGTTTACAATACCGGTGACCCACATTATGCACATTGTTCAACCTTGAAAAATTAGCGACGACATGGTTTATTCACAATCATATCGCCATCATATCGAAAAAATATATCAACATCGCAGCCGAATACCTACTCGAACTCTTCAGGATAGGTTCGGACTAGGAGTTTGGTGAATATGGACGTTTTTAATTTTGTTTTCCTGATAATTTCAAAAGAAATTAGATTTCCCCGAAAATATGTATGCCGGGTGAGTCAGTAGTGCTTGATCGGCCGATAACTCTTGGAAATATTGAGCTATCAGAATGATTAAAATTCTGACGTAATCGATATTGCACAGCGCATGAGCTCGAATTATTTTTAACTCTACAAGCTGATCCAGAAGAGGTGAAATACGATACCAATTTGTTTTTTCCAATGAGAATGCCCAATTTGGACATCATACGCATAATCTCCATGTCATTTTGATTTCGAAATACCTCATCATTTATCTGTGTTACATTTTGGCAACTTTTTCAAATATTGGAATTCTTTTCAGAAAGTTGTATGATTTTGTTTCATCAAAGTTTTCAAGTCAAATTTACGCACTTTCAAGGTGGTCAGAAAGGCACCGCAATTTTTGGAAAATGATCTCAAAAAAATATGAAAAAGTCAACTTATTTAAATGGTAAGCCCTGAATTTTTTTGCTGTCGGATACCCAAGTGGCTCTTATTCATTTTTTGTTGAGAAATGTTGTGCCTAAAATGAATAGTTCTCAAAATGCATTTCGTGCTTTATACAGGATGTTTCACCATGAACTGGACAAACGTATATAGCCGGGTAGATGACACCGGGACGCATATTTGCGTTTTCAACGCATTATGGAGATATAGGGTGTTCAATGTCAACTTTGAGAAAGATTCTGATAACTATGGTAAGTTAAAGGTGACATTCGAAAAAATGGTTCCTGGTCACATCTTAGTATGTACTTTTCAGAGCTCGATTTAATTGTGGTGTAGAATTCTGAAGAAAAAAATTCAAAATGGCGGAAAACCTGCAAAGTTGGAATTTTTTTCTCGGTCGCCAATTTGAAAAGGATTATTTCAACGTACTAGATTTTATGGGATTTTCCGTGAAAAAATTTTTTCAAATTTCGAACCCAAATTTTTTTTAAAAGTCTTCAGTGAAAAAAAATTCGTCCAAATATTTCATGCTCAAACTTTCTTCCATTCTGAATACTGAGGTAGAAACAGAATGATGTAATAGGTATCAATTGGTTTTCTTTTTGTAGCCTTCCAAAGATTACGCCAGGAGTACTTCCATAATTTTTATAAAACTGGAAGCCGTACGAAGGCCATATTTGTTCTAATGGGGTGCCAGAATGACCCGGACAGAAACATAAATTTATAAACCAAAAAAACTTTTTCAGAAAACTTTGGTAGGATTCGAACTCTCTTCCGGTATGAATAGGATTCATTCTAATCTTTTGAGTTTCCGTTACCACAGCAACGCTAGTTAATCGGAAGTGGAGAGTTCGATTCCCACCAAAGTTTTTTGAAATTTTTTTTTTATGGTTTATAAATTCATATTTCTATCCGTGTCATTCTGGCACCCCATTAGCACAATTTTGGCCTTCTTTCGGCTTCCAGTTTTTTAAATAAAATTTATGAAAATACTCCTACCGTAATCTTTGGAAGGCTACAAAAAGAAAACCAATTGATTTTATTTAATTCTGTTTCCACCTCAGTAGAAAGTTCGACCATGAAAAGTTCCAAAAATTTCAGTTTTTTTTTAAATGAAGACATGTAAAAAAATTGAGTTAGAATTTCGGAAAAAATTTTTCACGGAAAATCTTAGAAAATCTAGTACGTTGAAATAATGCTTTTCAAATCGGCGACCAAGAAAAAAAATTCCAACTTTGCAAGTTTTCCGCCATTTTCATTCTTTTCCTTGAGAATTCTACACCATAATTAAATTAGGCCCTGAAAAGTACTGAGATGTGACCAGAAACCGTTATTTCGAATGTCACCTATAACTTACCACAGTTATCAGAATCTTATCTCGATAATGCGTCGAAAACGGGGTATATGTCAAAAGGCAAAAATGACTTCCCCATTGTCATCTACCTGGCTATATGTGTTTGTCAGTTTATGGTGAAACACCCTGTATATAAGTTTGTAGTATACTTTCCACGATACTCTCGAAAAACATGAAATTTTCAACTTGCATGCTTTTCTTCTAAGTTTCCGATATAATGTGGAGTTGAAATGGCTAATTGAGTCATTTTTGATTCTTTTGACACTGTATGCCTGGAACAAATGCACAAAATATGAATTGCGAATCATTTAAAAACTATCAATTTTAGGCACATTATTCCTTCACAAAAAATTAAGACCAAGGTACCCGTCAGACGAAGAATATCAGGACTTGCCTGTTGAATAAATGAACTAATTGAAATTTATTTGAGGTCATTGTCTACAAATCAAAGTCTTTCCGACCACATGTGGGGTGATCCGTAAATTTTCAGAGAACTTGAAAAATCTATGTTTTTGCAGGAGAAATGTGAACGGGACACCAAACAATTCTACGTATGATACACGAGACAAAAGATAAAAACCGAATAAAGTCTGAATTTCCGTACAGTGATATTGAATTTGTTGAAAGAATATGCTGATACCCATCCATAGTGCAGGGCTGCTTGTACCTGAAATAAAAAGTCGCACTGAATGGAAATAACTCGAAATTATATCTGCCACCAGAAAAATAAAGAAAAAACGAGAAGGAAGCAAAAATACTTCATGCAAAAATAAACTTTTCACAAACTTCCAACTCCGCTTTTTGATCGGGATGATATTTGGACCAAGTCTGATCTTCCAAGTGATGATTCTTCTGTTTTTCAGGAGGTCGAGGAACGCTAAGGGATGTTGGGAAATTATCTCGCATAGATACTAAGTGGATAATTTGATCAAAAAATGGGAAGCACCTTCAAAAACTGCTGACACTTCATTTCATATCGAGGTTGAAAATATGCCACTCAAAAATTTTCGGGGCAGTTAGAAAAAATTATTTTGGATTAATAATGATATGCAAGATTAGGGGAAAAGGGGGTTATGGCGGTCAGTTAAGATCTTTTTGGAATAAAACTCAAATTATAAATCACAGCTCTATTAGGAACATAACACCACGAGGACTATTATGAGATCAGAGTAATATGCTTTGGAGTTACGATTTATTAGTAATAATAGTTTGAAAGAATGCAGTTTTTGACCACTCTTGCACTCACGTAAGGCAATCGTATTCATGATTTCGAAAATGATGGTCAAATAATTCTAACATGCGGAATCCAAGCCAGTGCCAGCAGCCCACAGGAGGTGCATCGGTACCATATAAGACACTTATTTTCTGAGTTGTCTTCATCAAAAGTATCATCATCGACGCAGTGGTCGTCAATGTCTACGTCAGTCAATGAAGAGTCGTTTTATTTTTTTCAGCCTTTTGAAGTCTTTCCTTCGACTCTCTGGTTTTTTTGTTCTTCCCCTTGTATTTTCATTTCCGTTAAAATTCCTGATCACAATTACCCGCAAGAGAGTTAATAGGGTAAATTGTGACTAGAAAAAAGAATACCATATTTTGAATCAAATTGAACATTATTATAAATTCATGATGAATAGTTTCAACCAACTTTCAATGATTCACGTAAAAAAAAAATTTCATAAGTCACCATGATAACTTTGAACTACGTTCAATAAGATCAATAAAAAGCGAAAACGATAGACACTCGTCATATATGAATGCGTCGTGTGGGATGACCGATGGTGTTCGGGGACTCGCGGGTTGCGAAGAATGTGAATTTACCACACTTTAAGCGCGTTCGGCAATAGCATCCGAGAGCGGACGGATTTTTTAGTCACGTGATAACAGATTGTACAGATTTGTCAGATTTTTCTGTAATAAACGAACGCTACGGAGCATTTAGATCGATTTTTCTGTTTGACGTATGTAACGCCTTTCCCGAGCCAGATATTAAATTAGAGCTTAAAGGTCTATTCGTCCGTAGAGGTAGTCTGGGTACTATTTTAATTCTTTTGTTATAGTTCTCAACATTTCTACCCCTTGGTTGAGATGATTCAATATTTCGAATCATAATTTTTTTATCAAACAACATTTTTTTATTTATTACTACACAACAAATAACATAAGACACGAAAATTCAACAGACTGTTCAAGAATATTCGAAGCGGCATAAAAAATCCATTCACAAAGGCCGAAAAGTAATTTCTGTTTCTGTTCTGTGGAAAAAAAAACCGTTTCCTCCGTCGAAATACACCGAGCAAAAAGATCTACATCCGATTGATCAGATTTTCTTGCCGAACGGTCCAGATGTGTACTCCCCTCAATCTGGATGTAATAAACGAACGGTTCAGATCAATCCGACCAGTCAGATGTCATTGCCGAACGCGCTTTTTGTACGCATAGGCAACTTCAATTTGCTGTGGGCATGACCACCATTGCCTGCTGACTACCATTGTCCCATCTTTGTATTAGCTGGTGTCACAAAGCGCAATCAGCGCTGATCGGAGAATCACAGGCTTGATCGGAGAATCAACTATGACAGTTCAAAATTCCCAATTGATTGACAATCAACTAATTTCAGAATTGACAGAACTTTGTGAAACCCACCGTTAAAATGAAAGAATTAAAGCGCTAAAATGATATTACCTTTTTAGGTAATGATCGAAAGTTCTCACATGGACTTATGGACGTCACTCGTTTCAATTTCTCACTATCTATATTGATATTACCAAACATATGATCAGATTACTCATTTTAAAACATAGACCAAAGCATCAAAAATGAAAGTGGGTGCTCGGCATTTTTGAAAGATTTGGAAAATCCTGCAATAATCCTCGTGTACATAGACAGAAGTACAGAAAAGGGGCATGCTTGGAGACATTTCCTGGCATAAACATTGCCTTTTCCTTGCCTCTCTAGAGAACACCAAATTTTGAAAAGTTATGGCGCAGTCCAGGTCTTTACCTATGTTCTATGATCCTTTCACTCGCTGCACATCTCATAACCACAAAAAAATCTCCATGAAATACCATTTACGAAATGAGGCATCTCACTTCATTTCCGATATCCTGTGTAAAATCAAATTTCCGGGACAAAATATTTTGAAATGAACTACGAAATCTTCGTCATAAAATATTCTTTGTGTCAAATATTGGGTGATTCCATATCGGTTCGAAAATTCAGATATCTCCCAATCGAAAAATGAACTTCAGCATGCTAATAATTATTTTTTTTCAATTCACTTGAATTATTCTGATGATTGCGGAAATCGCGCATGAATTTAATAACACATATAAATACTTATATTAACACCATGTCCAATCCCCATGGAACCATTAAAATTACTATTAAAATTTTTATGGCAATTGCTCGACCTTTTCAGGTCGGTTTGTCGAAATTAAATTCAAATCAATTACCGCCAAGATTTCGAGAATCCACTACAAGAATACTTGGTCAAGGATAAACGATATTGAAGCGACCATTCTGTCAAACCATACAGAAAAATGGGATATGCTTCAATCATAAAACCATTTATTATTCTGGGGATTCTCATTGGATCTTTATCAATTATCTGCTAGTCTTTTGAAAATGAATTCTTCCATCAGTGTGTCGACTAATCATATAAACGTAACAAATGAGAAATACACTATGTTTTTATATTTTATTCTGTCGGCGATCGATTTCGGTCAGAAGACCATCATCAGGCCAGCTGAAATAATAGTAAACAGTCAAAATATATCATTCTCCTTATATTTTCCGTAAGAATATTGAACGGAACCGAATTTAGGTTATGAATTCGACTAGAAAAGGCAGAAATGTGCAACGTACCGTCAATCGAAGTAGTTACAGAAAACGGCGATTTTTCATCAAAGAATATCAACAGTAATAAAACTTTTATTTCTATCCTTCAATATCTCTATAATAATATCCAATTTTTCTCAATCAAAACTATCTGAAGCGGCGTGAATTCATCTGACGATGGTGAAAGGAAAAAGAGGGGGGGAAGGAAGTGGGAATTGCATGAAAGACAAGATGTGATGTGTCAAAATTTTTTTTTTTTTAGCGGGAATATTCAAATATTAAGTCGTTAAGTAAAAGGGGTTATGAGCTTGAAAATGTTTTTTGAAGTATTGAAATCTAATGAGTTATTTAAAAGATGGTTGTCATTTTCACTCTTCAATATCTCAAATTGTTCGAGAAGTGTTGTTTTAAAATAATTACCTTCAGCATGTAAAATTTCAAGGTTTTCAAAACTTGTTTTATGTTTATGTTCTATCAAGTGTTCTCCTAGAGCTGAGTGAGGTCTATTTTTCTGGTGTTCATCAAATCTTTTTTTCATGTTGCGGGTTGTCATACCTATATAAAAGGATTCGCAATCTGTACATGATATCTTATATACTCCGCTGATTTGTTCTTTACTAGTTTTAACTCTGCAATTAACTAGCATATTTTCTAGGGTTTTATGTCGTTTATTTGACAAGTCGAAATTATATTTTTTAAGTGATATTGACAATTTATGATTTGAGTTAACAAAAAAGGGTGTCGAAACGAAATGTCTTTCAGTCAGAATATGTGGGTAAATCTTGTTAATAGTTAATTTTCTTTTTATAGATCTTAAAATGTTGTCTAAAAATTCTTTCTTATATTGATTGTTGTTTCCAATTTGATAAATGGTTTTTAGTTCCTTGTTATAATTCTTTTCAGATAAAGGAACATTAAGTAGTCTTCTGAATAAAAATGTGAAGGCTGCTTTCTTTGCAGGGGGTGCATGGTAAGAACCATATGGAATGATTGAATCAGTTTGTGTGGGTTTTCTGTAAATGTCGAACGAAAAAATATTATCATTGCTCAAGGTGACAGTTAGATCGAGGAAATTGATAGAATTTGAATTTGATTTTTCCAAAGAGAATTTAACCTTAAATTTGGAATTAATGAGGTCGAAAAAGTTGGTAAGTTCCAAATTAGTGCCTGACCACACACAAAAGATGTCATCCACATATCTCTTCCATAAAATGATATTGTTACTACCCGGTAATTTCATGATTTGTTTTTCTACTTTGTCTATATATATGTCTGCTATAAGTCCACTGGATGGTAGACCCATTGGCAAGCGGTCTTTCATTGAATAGACCGAATCATTAAAAATGAAAAAGTTCTGCTCTGTAACCAATTGACAAAGTTTCATAATATTATTTATGTCTGTAGAGTCTAGATTATTGTCAGATCCACTGTATTCAATCAAACATTCTTTTATCAAATTAAGTGATTCCGCTATTGGAACATTGGTATACAAATTAACGATGTCAAATGAAACAAGAGTGTAAACTCTACAGGGATTTAGTCTAGTCGTTTCAATACTTTTAATCAACTCTAAAGAATTCTTAATCGAAAAAGTTGATCTATATTTAAGTTTATTAATAAAAAAGCGGTTGATAAATTTGGAAATTTTATGACATGGTGAGGAAACTGTGGAGGTTATAGGTCTTATGCTTTTATCAGGCTTATGCAATTTTATCAGACTATATAATCTCGGAAGAAGAGGATTTTTTTCTTTCATGGAATGAATTGTTTCACCGTATTTTGGGAGGGTAAGAATTCTTTAGAGTTGATTAAAAGTATTGAAACGACTAGACTAAATCCCTGTAGAGTTTACACTCTTGTTTCATTTGACATCGTTAATTTGTATACCAATGTTCCAATAGCGGAATCACTTAATTTGATAAAAGAATGTTTGATTGAATACAGTGGATCTGACAATAATCTAGACTCTACAGACATAAATAATATTATGAAACTTTGTCAATTGGTTACAGAGCAGAACTTTTTCATTTTTAATGATTCGGTCTATTCAATGAAAGACGGCTTGCCAATGGGTCTACCATCCAGTGGACTTATAGCAGACATATATATAGACAAAGTAGAAAAACAAATCATGAAATTACCGGGTAGTAACAATATCATTTTATGGAAGAGATATGTGGATGACATCTTTTGTGTGTGGTCAGGCACTAATTTGGAACTTACCAACTTTTTCGACCTCATTAATTCCAAATTTAAGGTTAAATTCTCTTTGGAAAAATCAAATTCAAATTCTATCAATTTCCTCGATCTAACTGTCACCTTGAGCAATGATAATATTTTTTCGTTCGACATTTACAGGAAACCCACACAAACTGATTCAATCATTCCATATGGTTCTTACCATGCACCCCCTGCAAAGAAAGCAGCCTTCACATTTTTATTCAGAAGACTACTTAATGTTCCTTTATCTGAAAAGAATTATAACAAGGAACTAAAAACCATTTATCAAATTGGAAACAACAATCAATATAAGAAAGAATTTTTAGACAACATTTTAAGATCTATAAAAAGAAAATTAACTATTAACAAGATTTTCCCACATATTCTGACTGAAAGACATTTCGTTTCGACACCCTTTTTTGTTAACTTAAATCATAAATTGTCAATATCACTTAAAAAATATAATTTCGACTTGTCAAATAAACGACATAAAACCCTAGAAAATATGCTAGTTAACTGCAGAGTTAAAACTAGTAAAGAAGAAATCAGCGGAGTATATAAGATAGGTATGACAACCCGCAACATGAAAAAAAGATTTGATGAACACCAGAAAAATAGACCTCACTCAGCTCTAGGAGAACACTTGATAGAACATAAACATAAAACAAGTTTTGAAAACCTTGAAATTTTACATGCTGAAGGTAATTATTTTAAAACAACACTTCTCGAACAATTTGAGATATTGAAGAGTAAAAATGACAACCATCTTTTAAATAACTCATTAGATTTCAATACTTCAAAAAACATTTTCAAGCTCATAACCCCTTTTACTTAACGACTTAATATTTGAATATTCCCGCTAAAAAAATTTTGACACATCACATCTTGTCTTTCATGCAATTCCCACTTCCTTACCCCCCCCTTTTTCCTTTCACCATCGTCAGATGAATTCACGCCGCTTCAGATAGTTTTGATTGAGAAAAATTGGATATTATTATAGAGATATTGAAGGATAGAAATAAAAGTTTTATTACTGTTGATATTCTTTGATGAAAAATCGCCGTTTTCTGTAACTACTTCGATTGACGGTACGTTGCACATTTCTGCCTTTTCTAGTCGAATTCATAACCTAAATTCGGTTCCGTTCAATATTCTTACGGAAAATATAAGGAGAATGATATATTTTGACTGTTTACTATTATTTCAGCTGGCCTGATGATGGTCTTCTGACCGAAATCGATCGCCGACAGAATAAAATATAAAAACATAGTGTGTTTCTCATTTGTTACGTTTACATATCTGCTAGTCCTTATAATTCAAGTATTCTCAGAAAGATAACCATTAACCCCTGAACTTCACTAATTAATCCAATAAATAATTATAAAAAATCAAATTTATAATTTTCAAGACCAAGTTCATATTATGTTCTGCGATTAAATCGAATTATCATCGGTTGAAAGCACACAAATGGGATTTTCATAAAATTATTTTCGACAAAGCTAATTTTTTTCAATTAGTTGAAATCATTTATCAATCTTGTCATAGCGAAATTCTCTCAGTGCAACGAAATTGTTTTTTGATTGCCTAACTTTTACCGTAGGGTTCTGGTGTATAATGAATTTCCTTTTATACTTTCAATTAGAACAAATATCGGAAGGAGGAGGAGGTAAAAGAGATATTCAATAGCCAGACAAATTTGAACGGAAAATCACCTCATTGAAAATGCCATACCAATATTTCAAATAGTATTTGGAAAGAAAATGAAAGTGAAGGAAAACATTAAGATAGTGAAGATATAATAAAAACATTATTTCTCGTCACCATTAAACACTTTTTAGTTATACAGGGTGACCCACGAGGAACTTTACATAGTCCTACCATTTACTGAGTGTTTCAGAAAAGCGACTCCTTCTCTAGGATACGTATAAATCTGAAAAATAATTGGGGTTTGCTTAGTACAACATTTTCATAACGCCATCCGTATTCAAGATAAAAAGTGGTGAAGAAAAAAAATCACACAATTTTTAGGATTTTGCCGAAACAACTGGCAACTTTGTGATGAAATTTCATACGAATATGTTTTGGAAGCTGTACATGTGAACTTGAGCATCTTTCAATTTTTCACCAACAAGTTAGGTAGGTACTGTTGGTAAAACTGATGCTGTGTATCCTTTCGGACTATTTTGATTGAAATAATAACCTATGCTGGTATAAAGTTATGATTAAATTATCAATTATTATTATTAATTACATATTATTATTGTTAATTAGTACGCATTATGTGAATTTTTTTTTCCCGTAACCTCGTCGATAAAACGAATACATGTAAAAAAAATTGGATTGAGGGCTTTCCTTTCTTCCAACGTTTCATTTTTTTCTTCAACGCCCGTTATCTTGAATAAGGATGGCGTTACGAAGATTTTCTACTGAGCAAACCCAATTATTTTTCAATTGTCTACCAACCCTAGAGAAATGGTCACCTTTTTTTGAAACATCCTGTATACGGTTTGCCACAGCAATTCTCATTGCGGACGTTAAGATGATCACCCTATAGATCTCCCTCTGAAATTCTTTCCACATCTATTTGAAATGCATAAACACGGGAATAGAATTAATTCATCAAAAATTTTTGGCACATCTCTGTGTTATCACGAATCTGATGATATACTCCATTCACTTTTATAAAGTAGCCCGGTTGGCGCTGGAATTCTGACACATTTCACCGCGTATATTTTGAAAATGTTAGGTTATACTCATTCTTCTGTCAGATATGAACGCAACGTTGCCGTTTCTACATATAAATCGTCGAAATTACGTATTTATCAAAATTTTCATTTATTTTGGGAAAACAATGAATTTGAGGAAATATTATGTGAATTCAATAATTCCAAAGACCTGACGAATACTGAAGAAACTTTTCTCTCTGTTAATACTGAAAATATTTCACGTGTACGAGTATAAACATGATTGGAAGATTCTGTTATGCTTTTTTCTGTACGGAAATCAAGAACCGAGTGTTGAAATTTTACTGAAAAATAAAGGACAGAATAGTCCGTTACTTTATGATAGTTCATTAACCCGACAGAAAAACTTTTAGACGAACAGAACAGATGGACGTATGGAAATCCCCACTTTTCGAAATTTTTGAGAAATAAGGCTACAGACGACAATTAAATACCTCTTTGCGCAACTTGAAATACTCCAGTATGAAAATGTAGTGGTACTACAAAACCTGTGTCACAGTTAAACCTTAAAAGAACTAAGTCCATTCACAAAGTTAAAAAAGAATAATTAGAAAGTAGACTTGGCAATGTCGATTGATTTTCACGATTGCCAACCTGCGTCCGTTTTAAGTAAAAGAACTTGATAAACCTAAACCATGGCCCACCAAGATACTTTATAAAAGTGAATGGAGTATACAGCTAGGAACATCATAAGAAGCTCGAATCTAAGGAATTACTTCATGAAACATTTCATAAATATCGAGGAAATGATGAAGAATGAATGTTCGATATTTCTTATTCAACATTTTTTGATCATATCACATCTTGTAATAGGAAATTTTTAATGAAGGCATCCAAGAAAATTTCGTTCAAAAAAACTTCAATTGACAATATCCACATTCGAATTAATTACGCAAAAAACACATAAATGAATAATTGTTTGAATGAACGAGTGCAAAGTATACAAGCACCATGTCACCACATGTTTTTTATCGTAAGATGCTCGAATTAAAAACACTCATCTACACACATTTTTCTGCACGTTTCATCAACTGACCAATTGATTTCTTCATGGTCACACCATCATTGCGGATAAAGTTGGTGAAATGTTCCTACTTTCTGAAAATGGCTCTCTAGGTTCGATATTCACATAATAAATCATTTTTTTCAAATGTCCCCAAATGGAATAATCTATGTTGTTAAGGTCTGGAGATCGTGAGGGCCATGCAGATGACCATCACGTTCTATCCACCGATTTCCATAAACGGCATTCAATTTAGTTGCTAGAATACGCATTATTATTGAGAATTTTTTCATTGAAAACATACGCTGGTCGCTGACTAAGGAGCTCTGAAAATAAGCAGATTAGCGAAAAATTTTCTCCGTACCATAAATTCAAAATTTTGTAATTTTTTGAAAACATCGAATGAACATGATCTTCCGAATTGAGATGAAAGTAATCATTTTCGATAAATTCGCTACTTTTTCAGATTTAGTAGTTCGTATAGGTGTGACAAAAATTTGAATGGATGGTTATGCATTTCAAATGAATGCATAAAAATTTTCCGAGACTGGTCTATATGGTGGTCATTTTCACATCAGCAGTATATCACTGTGAATATGGTATTTCGTATAAATAATCCATAAGATGCTACAGAGTGTTAAGATTTCTGAAAAAATCATTCGGTACAGTACCAGAAACATAGTCGAACGAAATTTCGGTCAGAACGAATGATCATCCTGTATATTGATGGTAAGGCAAGATGGGAGACATTTTTAAGTGGCCATTTCGTGAGGCGGATGATAGAGCCTATATATAGCAGGAGTATGTGAAGTTCCTCGTGGGCACTCTGAATCTCTTTCATCAATATCGATGAAACTCCGTGTCTCATTGCTCTATGCGCTGTTTTTTGCCAGGAACTCAATCGATCGATATCCAGGGTTTGTGGCTCATTCTGATAGACCTGCGACATAAGAAAACCCCACAAGAAAATGTCGAATCGCTTGATCTCATTGGCCAGTTCACATCAGTCCACTGTGGTGAACCATGCCATCAAATGGCTCATGCAGAATGTCCACTGTGAAACGTATTTTCGTCATGTACCCATCATATATCCATGCTGTCCATATCATCCAATTCTGGACAAAAGAAGTTGGTAATCATCGACTTATAGCACGTTGACGGTGATGGTCTGTCAACGTCGTCCTCGGAAATAAACGGATTAAAATCTACACCAAACAGTGACTTTTTCAGGATTCATTGGATGCTATTGATTTTCTGGATGCTCCAGGGTCTATTCAACGAACATATAGTTGTCTATGGCCGTTAACGTTCAGCTCCTGAGTGCTGACCCATGTCACGTCGCAAAATTCGCCAGGTTGTGGTCTGCGAAAGGCCACATCGCAATCCCGAATTGAACACTCATTTTGATGAACCAATTCTATCATTCTGTTCAACAAAAGAGCTACTGAATAGGTGGCATCTAATTCGACCGATGGAGTTGCAACATCATGTTCGCTATCAATTGTCGAACTTTATAATAGTCTCTATTGGAAGATCCTTGAGAAGGTATGCTAAAAAATCGCATTAAATCATCCGCTATTGTGATGATGTATTTTTGTGCCTTCGACAACAAAAAGACCTGAAATGTTTTCTGTGTATCTTCATGCACCCACAGGCACATTTATCTCTGCACCTTTTCCATCGGAATCATATGATTTCACCCTGCTGAAAGGGTGTGTGACACATCAAAGTTCCGTCAGCCGCGTTCTCCTTGTTCCGAGATCTGTATAATGCAACGGAAACTATTCCAACTTCTCTGTAAAAAGCCCCTTTTCCTTTGGACAAAAATTGCCGTCCTGCATGAGTAACAAAGTTATCCTGCCGTGTCGAAGAGACCCGGCTTACGCCACTCTTCCGTTCCCTCTTTTTACTTGTTGAATATTAATAGCAACGTTCGCCGAAACTTTCGCAGAACCAGTTTATTGATTTTATATTGCTTGTAAACAAATTTGTGTTTGCTGCTGTACGTGACGAAATTGGTTATCAATGTTTAACTACCCGTGATAAAATGTTGAATATGTCTGGATCTTCAGACACAAATTTTCGATTCGGCGTTTGGGAATTGAATAACGGCCGTCGCAGACGGTACCCATACAATGATCATTTCTCGGAATACCGACAAAACCGTCTTGGCGGGATGATGTTCGATTCCCACAAGAAAATTCCTCACATGTATGCATTTCTCAGAATATTGGATTGACGATATACAGGGTCTTTCACGAGGAACCTCACCCATATTTATACGGGAAACTACTGAACGTATTTTCATGAAATTCGGCACTTATAAGTATTTCACGATGCTGATGAAATCTAAAATATTTTCAAGGCATGAGCACCTCCGGTTTTTCCGGAAATGACGTCAACTTCCGTTTTTCAAATTAGAACACCATTTTTTTATTGCAGAAATAGATTCCTTAGAAAATTTCAAGTTATTTTGATGTAACATTTTTCAGTTTTGGTTTGAAAATTCTCTCTGAGCGGGAAAATTCGAAAAAAAAATCGAAAATAGAGCTCCGCTGAAACAAGAATAACTTCGAGGTTTTTGGATGGAAAATTTTCATTTTTGGGATTTTTCAAGATGTAAGATTGATGTATCCACTTTGAAAATCGAAATCGCGATTCATGATACAGGAGGTGAAAAAATCGCTTTCAAAGTTAGGGATGACAAAATCGTGAAAAATCAATTTTTTCAAATTAGAACCCCATTTTTTTATGGCAGATATTGAATCTACGTTAAAAAATAATGTGAGTGTATGCATCACACCCTTGCCCTAAAGTGGATATTTTCTGAGTTATTCACAAAAAACTGTTTTTCGTCTTGAATTTTCAGCTATTTCTTTTCCCTTCATGCCAAAAAGATGAAATTTTCAGGAACTGTTACTTAAGCCATGTTTTAGATTTTACTACCCTATTATGCAAGAGAAAAAAGTTACAGGTTGTTCCTAAATAGATGGCGAATTTGGATTCGAATTTGTATGTATCGGAAACCTCTTTATTTCAACTAATCGGCCATCGGTTTTCTCTCCAGTGATAAATAAATAATTCCTTATGAACCATATGCAAAAACTTACCATGTTTTACATTCTTTCTTCTAATGATAGATATCATTAATTACATCTGCCAAATTCCTCTTTATTCAGTAGCATGTAATTAATGATATCTATCATTAAATAAAAAAAGAATGTAAAACATGGTAAGTTTTTGCTAATGGTTCATAAGGAATTATTTATTTATCACTGGAGAGAAAACCGATGGCCGATTAGTTGAAATAAAGAGGTTTCCGATACAAATTCGAATCCAAATTCGCCATCTATTTAGGAACAACCTGTAACTTTTTTCTCTTGCATATTAGGGTAGTAAAATCTAAAACATGGTTTAAGTAACATTTCCTGAAAATTTCATCTTTTTGGCGTGAAGGGAAAAGAAATAGCTGAAAATTCAAGACGAAAAACAGTTTTTTGTGAATAACTCAGAAAATATCCACTTTAGGGCAAGGGTGTGATGCATACACTCACATTATTTTTTAACGTAGATTCAATATCTGCCATAAAAAAATGGGGTTCTAATTTGAAAAAATTAATTTTTCACGATTTTGTCATCCCTAACTTTGAAAGCAATTTTTTCACCCCCTGTATCATGAATCGCGATTTCGATTTTCAAAGTGGATACATAAATCTTACATCTTGAAAAATCCCATAAATCAAAATTTTTCATCCGAAAACCTCGAAGTTATTCTTGTTTCAGCGGAGCTCTATTTTCGATTTTTTTTTCGAATTTTCCCGCTCAGAGAGAATTTTCCAACCAAAACTGAAAAATGTTACATCAAAATAACTTGAAATTTTCTAAGGAATCTATTTCTGCAATAAAAAAATGGTGTTCTAATTTGAAAAACGGAAGTTGACGTCATTTCCGGAAAAACCGGAGGTGCTCATGCTTTGAAAATATTTTAGATTTCATCAGCATCGTGAAATACTTATAAGTGCTGAATTTCATGAAAATACGTTCAGTAGTTTCCCGTATAAATATGGGTGAGGTTCCTCGTGAAAGACCCTGTATATCGTCCTAGTTCGCACTAGTTACAGAGATATTTCCTAGAACTTCATGAACGAATAGATCGACTTGGTAGCCGACAGTCGGACATAAGCATACCTGTCAAATTATAAAAGGGTGTTTCCCTAAAACAATTCGTTGTTTTCAGATCATCATGGAAATTTAATGAAATGATAGGGTTGTCTTCAGCTTTTATGAATGCAATGAATTATTAATAATATGAATGTAATTATGAAGATGAAAAGCTTTGAATGTTTGAATTATTATTTCAGTTTTTCTACAATACCCGCAATTCGAGTGAATCTCTATATTTACATTATTTCATGCAACTAGAAAATGTTATACAATAACGTTACAAGCAAAATATGATTTTGTTGGATCCCCTTTCTTCGGAACCCATTTTTTCTTGTTCATGCATGACTCTACTATGGGAGCCAGAGCATCGTGGTGTTGAAGGAAATGAAAAAGCTGATGAACTTGCATAAAGTGCATCAAGGTTAACACCTGCTGGACCTGAGCCTTTTTGTGGGCTAGGAAAAGAATAATATGAGGCAGCGGTCCAACAATGGGAGTTGGACAACAGAATAACCTTCTGGAGAAACACTCCTGGATTCACTCAGTCCAAAAAATTCGTGATGATTTCACCGACCTGTACCCGAAAGATCCTAAAGCAATCACGAGCTGAGCTTCGGGTGGGTGTAGGTCTGCTGACAGGGCAAAGTCGGTACAAACATCATTTGTACCTACTATATGGGAAAGTCAGCAGAAACAGCTGAACACATGGTATGCAAGGGTCCAGACTGGGTCGGTCTAAGAACCATACATATGGGAAAACCGACCCTAGATACTCAAGGCTCCTAAGGATGTTGTCACTCTTATCAACCCCATCGATGAACTCCTTGAGTTTTAATGAATGAGTAGGACAGAGAACGAAAGATCTATTGGTCGCAGTTCCCGGAAGGCTAACAGAGCCATAACGACCCCAGTTCAAATAAAAGCTTCAGCTTTATTCATGCATGAAAATCTGTTTTCTCTCCAACTCATTTTGAATTTCTTTGACAATAGTTCCATGGAACATGAAATAATACAATGTCCCCTGTGATAAATCGCTCTTTGAAACTTCCAACTGGTAAAAAACTAGCCCCAAAAAATATGCGAATTTATACACGTGAATTTTACAAACTCGACATTACACAGCTTACATTACATTAATTCACTGAAAGTCTTCACAGAATCATAACGAGATCGAATAAAAGCATCTATAATAATCACTATCTCCTTTCATAACAGCATGACTCTAGAAAATATTTCCTCCATATTTGTTTACAGTTCGCAGCGTCCTCAACGGTGGTTGAAATAGCCAATATCTAGGGCCGTTTGTCGGTACACGCATGTCGTGAACTTTCGCGGCTTACAGAAGGGAAATCACTGGCTAACGTTTGAGCATCCATGGAGCTTTATACTATACTAGCTGGCCCGGCAAACTTTGTTACGCCTAAATGATACTTACGATGAATTTCACAAATCGTAATCACCGGTGATCGGAGATCAACGGCTTGGTTCTCTGATTTTGAATTGTCAAATCGAGTTGATGCTAGATGAAACTCAGATCACCCCCCATGAGTATCGAAGTCCTTAGAAAAGGTTACGCAATGTGGTGCACATAAAATATTTCATACATTGTGTACCTGATTTTCAATCGTTATCGTTATTACCCCCCCCCCCCCCATGAAAAAAAGCTATATCCGCCCTTGGGCGAGATTTCCATATTTCCATGTTTCCATGGATATGAGCTGTCACACAGAACACAGAACAGAAACACAAATATAATAATGTCAATTACTAATTATGACTATTTTGGATTCAGTTATTTCCGCAAATATATTCATTACCCAAACAGAAATTCAAAAACATTTTAAAAATCATGAGAAAAGATGAGAATAATGGACAACTCACGATTGAAACTGATCGACAAAATGCGATTTACTTGAAATTTCGATAAAAATTCACTGTGATAATAATAATAATAATAATAATAATTTTATTGATCCTTTAAGACAAATCAATGTATAGGACATGTCATCAGAAAGAAAGAAGAAATACATTAGCTTACAATTATGACATCATTGAGATACTCATTTACATTATAATAACATCTACTTAACATTAACTTTTTAACAACTTTTTTGAATTTGCTAGAATCAAGAGCTCGAATATTGTGGGGCAAATGGTTATAAAGTTTGATGCACTGATAAGAAGGAGACATCTCAAACCTAGTTGTCCTATGCTTAGGCACAAACAATGTTCTTTCACTTCTGGTGCCATAGTTATGAAAACTAGACAACCGAACAATACGTTCCTCATTTTCTTTTACATGTACAAGACACTTGAGAATGAAAATGGATGATAAAGTCAGAACATTATTTTCCATGAATATGGGTCTACAGGACGAACGTGGAGGTATGCTGAATATCATCCGTAAAATACGTTTTTGTATTATGAAAGCTCTCCCAACGTCTGAACTGTTTCCCCATAGTAGAATATTGTACGTTAAGTGACTATAAACCAAGCTGTAATAGACATTCATGAGTGATTCAGAGGGAAGTGAGTTTTTCACCCTATTTATAGCATAGTAAGAACTATTCAATTTTTTGCACACAGAATCAATGTGCAAACCCCATTTTAAATTATTGTCCAGGTAAATGCCAAGAAATTTTGCACTATTTTTAGATAGAATAACACTATTTAAATGATGCAGCACCAGTACACGATCACACTGTCCAATTGTGAAGTAGATACATTCGGTTTTATTTATGTTTATCATTAAGTTGTTTTTATGACACCAGTTCACGAAACTTTCCAATAACAGTTGACATAGGGACTGAACTTCATCGAATGTTGAGGCCGAAATGATTACCGAAGCATCATCAGCAAAAAGACTCATCATAAATTTCCTTATCAGCGACGGAAAGCCTCTGCACGCAAGTAGATATTGGAACATCATTCTCAAATTAACGGGGAGGTCATTGATGAAAAGAAGGAATATAAGAGGCCCAAGGACTGATCCTTGAGGTACTCCAAGACTCAGATCGTGTTCGTCAGATAGACAGCTATCAACTTTCACAAAAATGGATCTTCCCTCGAGATAGCTTTGGAGCCAATCCAGAAATACACCTCGAAACCCCAAGTTGTAACACTTGTCTAGTATGAATCGAAATGTAAGACTATCGAATGCTCGTGAGAGGTCGAAAAATAAGGCTGCTACATGCAAACCTTTATCAAGGCATTCATACACATAACCAACAAAGGAAACCGCAGCTGTCTCCGTTGAACGACCTGATCTGAAACCATGCTGAGCATTATCGAGTATACCGAACTTGTCAAGATACTTGATCATACGGTTGAACACGACTCTTTCGAATACTTTAGAAAATACGCTCAGAATAGAAATTGGTCTGTAATTTGTGATGCAAATTATACAGTAATTGATGTCAATACCTTCACGATTACGTTATTTTGAATAAATAAAGATGTGAAAATAACTAATAATAATCAGTCATAATGTCTGAATAGTGCCACCTGAAGTGGTAAGAACGAAACTACTCTCATATCAGACATAACTCAACAAAATCTCATCATTTTAGAGATCTGTAATCTAACGCTAAGACATTTTGGCTTTGGTCAACAGCGCCGAGTTGGAGGCAACCCAAATAACACACTATATGTTTACATCGATGTCTAACTGTAGCGACACCTAGTGGCCTTACTCGAAAGAAGGAAAAGCATTTCCTGTATAAGTAAAATTTTCATCGATTTTTTCAGAGTTTTATTGTATTTTATAATAACCAGACCGTAGACGAATCCATATATGAAGTTTCATAACGAACAGTCCATCCGATCTCGAGTTATAAATGGTGTAACCAACATCTTTCTTTTATAGGGCAATTAAATTCATTCATTCAAATTTTTGTCACACCTCTGAACCATATTCGGTACGAGTATGTTCCTCGTGGGACACTCTGTATTACTCATGGTAGTTTTTATGTCCTCTTGAATGCAAGTTCAAAACCGAGTACATATATGAGAAGTAGGTTTTGTTTTGCTTATATCTTAATCGTGAAGGGGTTTTTAATTTCCGCAAAATGGTTCAGTACTAAATGAAAAAAAAATTACTATTTTTTCGAACTTGCAGACTGTTTCGCTTAATTCTTTCTATCGAAGATTTCTGTAGCCCCTGAAATGTTTTGAGCAAAATGGTCCGATATTGCACAAAAGTCAGCTCAATAAAAAAAAGCAATGAGGATACATATAATTGCGATATCAAGCTGGGTATTATAATGTCCAATTTATCAGAGTACTGCGGACGCAAAAATACGTGAAGCCAATTAAACGTAGTTTGTCTTCACGAGTGCAAATACTCCATGAATAGAATTCTGCGATAATTCGGACAGCATAATATAGGTCACAGTGGAGTGTTTTTGAGTGTATGCCCATATATGGGGGAATAATCACAACGCTTTGTAATGCCGTTAACCATTGTGTGACAGTCACAAGTGCCAGCCAATCCTAATGGGACATTCTATCATGAAATAGCTGATATCCATAGATAAACAATTATTTACTGATTCGAAATCACCATTTATGTTTTTGAGTGAGTACATTCTGGAAAATTGTGACACTCTGGATGCAATCGAGTTTCGTACAGCCCAATTGATGATTTATTTTCAGTTTCCTATCGATTCGCATCAAGCAGTGAATGGCTTTCATGAAATAGGAAAATAAAAACATTTTCTCTCTTCGAAGTGGAAAATTTTGTTGTTTCTAATGATTGACAATAATTTCGCTATCATTGATCAAGAAAAGGTTGGAAGTAATGACATCATCATTAACGACATCGATATGAACAGTTTTTTTTTCCTATACAGACCAGGGCAACATCAGTGGGAGAATATTCTTCCTTAAATTATATCATATTCGAATTTGTGAATTTCAATGGCTTCTATAATAATTAAATCGAAATTAAATTTAGAATGTCACACTAATTCTTTTCGTTGAAATAATTTTGGGAATGATTGGAAATTCTCTATACTGAGAATAATTTCTTGTCGCAATAGTCATATTTGCAAATAATGATAACAAAGGTACAAAATTGATGTCAAACTTGGCAATCATGAAAACGTGAAAATTCAATTATTTTCGAATTAGTACTGCATTCTTCTGAGGCCAGAATGGAATTACCGTTGCAATATGATGAAGGTGTGGAAATTACACCATTGCCCTAAAATGCATACTTTCTGGGATATTCATATTTCCAATTTTATTCTTAGAAATACAATGATTCAACAGCTAATATTCACTCAATCTTACCTATATCTGATTGATATGTCATCTCGACAAATATTCTACACACAAACATTAATCAGATTCAATTAGGGCTTTGAAATTTGGGTTCTTATTTCCAAAAAAAAGAGTTTCAACGTTTCCGAGATTGTCAACTTTTTACAACAATCTTTTGTCATAATTTCTAATTCGGACTATTGCAACGTAATAATAATATTGTTCTGATTTTCATTCTCGTCCATATTGTCTGAAAATTGAAACACTTTTCAGGTATTTGGACAGTTTTTATTTGCATTCCTAATATTTTGAAAAAATGGAAGGTTTCGGTCACACATCGCACCTTTATCAAGACTGAAAATTCAAAAATGAAGTTTCACATCAAAAACGACAATATACACTTACTCTGATGATCACTCAGGAACAATGTTAAATTACAGTTATAATGGAAGTGTTTGAACATAAATCAGTGTTGTCAGTGGGTCAGAGGCAAACAATAGAATTTCTTCTCCCTACAATTTCAATTTATTTCTTCAGGATTTTTAGAATAATAATTCGCTTATCGGAAGTGACCTCTAGATTGTTTCAGAAAGAAACATAGAAGACATAATCTTAGTCTACTTTTCTCAAAGGAACAAAGAGTATAATTATACTCTTTTTTTATTCATAAATCAATAAAATCAGTGTTTAAATTTTTTTATATCTATTAACAAATTGTTGTGAATTATATTAAGTCCATCAACTTCTTCTCTGTAATTCACTGTTTTGTTTATTGTTATGTGAATGATCTCGCTAATTTTCATGGTCCAGTATTTTAGCCTCGTCAAAATCAAATTTGTGTCCTTTCCGCGCATTGGAAGTGAGTGCTGTCTTTTTCCAATTCCTGATGTTGTTTAGGTCAATTTTGTGTGGTCTACCTCTGTCCTTTATTGACTGTCTTGTCTGTCCTACGTAGGTCTTTCCACATGTTATACTAACCCTTTTTGTGACGATCCAGTTATAAAAGGAAACCGACAAAACAATGTAAGTTCGATGCCATTTTCGAAGTCTTCTTGCATATTTCGGTTGATTATTTTCTTTTAAAATATCGGTCACTTTCTCAATGTTCTCTACTTTGAATTTGCTTTCACTAATATTATTGCCCTGTACATCGAACCAACAGCAGTGTTATTTTTTGTGAACTGCTGTGATTGCTGTTAAACTATTCTGTTGGAACTTATATTAAAATATCTAAGAATGGAATCATGTTGGCTCTTTCGTCTTCCATAGTTATCATTATTCCTTATGGAAAGCTGAAAACGACCAATAGAAAATCTTCATGTTATCCATGTTTCCTACTAACTATTAAGTCACAAAATGGACTTAACAAAAAATCTCAATTGGTTTAAGAAATATTTCATTCTAATCATAACATAAATATTTTAATTTTAGTTGTAGGTTGAGTATTGATTCGGTAGATTTCATTGTCTGGCCTTGCACCAAATAAACGAAAGAAAGAAGGCATACGTAAGCAAGGTCGGTACAGCGAATCAGTAGGTTATGACAATTGTTTACTATTTTCAATATTCATACTTTATAAACTTCAATTCGTTGAGATTACGACGAGAGTTTCTGCAGTTACCTAGTTCTATAAACGGTTGAGAGTGAAATCTCCACCAATCGTTCCAAACAACAAACATTCCTCCATCCCCATACAAACTATACCGTAGGATCATTACTCTGATTCTACACTAATTGACAACAATCACCCTACAACTCTGAAGCGATGATAGATATGGATATGCTGTCGAGATTTTCATGAAAATTGACCTCAAGTCACTGAGATCTGTTTTGGTCTCTCTAGCTTATACTTTCCACTCAAAAGAGTCCAATTTGGCCCACCCTGTAATTCAAGCTCCAAAAGAGTCCAATTTGGCCCACCCTGTAAAAAACGATATCGATTTCGGTAGAGTCACGATCAGCACTTATCGAGACAAGAGAATGAGAATCGGCTCCATTCAGGCATCATGTGGAATGATGGACTCTGCTTAGGGTGCTCAGAACTCACAAAGGTAGTGTATACGGTAACTTATCTCGTTTAAAACGGAAGAGCTCATCATGGGGCGTATAAGCGTCCCTACAGCTCTCGCACCTGTGTCCCCCATCGTTGGATTACTAATGGTAATTAATAATCCCCCCACATCGTACAAATAACTATATCATTAATCACTGTTAGTCAAGCCCACGCTTATGGAAATTCATTCTTCGGCATGAAGCAAACAGATTGTACCGCTTAATTTATTATGAAAAAGGGTGGATATTCGAAATAAAGAGAGAAGAGCATGTCAGGACGATGCATCATCCCGGAACATCTCCGGACGGATCCCGCTGAATCTGATCGTTAAGCTCAGGTGAAGAGATCCTGAAAGCGCGGAGGATGCTCTATAATGCGGAATAATTCCGAACCTGGATTC
Organism: Adalia decempunctata; assembly: GCA_951802165.1. Lineage (NCBI taxonomy): Eukaryota > Metazoa > Arthropoda > Insecta > Coleoptera > Coccinellidae > Adalia > Adalia decempunctata. The sequence continues at coordinate 50,257,008 of OX637695.1, forward strand.
TGCCCATCTGAACTGATCTTAAGCCAACCCATTCATCTCTTTCTCAATTTTCGATTCGATATCGAAACCAGTTTGTATGTTTCGTGTTTTTGTGAATTTGAAATTCATAAAACCACATTTCACGCCCATGTTTCTACACAATTGAAGAATACGCTTTAAGGGGGTGATTGATACCTTGTCGAAAATCAAAGCAGGTTTTTTTTTAAAAAACAACTCTTTTCCTAGAAAAGTAACTGTCTTTCGAAAATTAAAAAAATTGCTGTAGATTTGAAGAAATGGCATTTTGTGGGTATAAAGATTCAAATCAAGCGGAATAATTTCAAAATATCACGATTGAACTCACAATTTGTGCAAACGAAACAAAACAGGCACCTACTAGATTTTTTTCGATTCATTCACACAGAAGATCCATTCATTCACAATGTTGTATTCAATTCTTTCTTCAGGAAACTATTGCTTTCAAGGACAACACGAGTGCTAAAAAAGATTTGCGATGAAGTTCATTTCGAGGCATATTAATTTATAAATGAAGAAATTTTGTTCGTACAAAAAGTTCTATTGAAAATAGAATATGGGTTGTATATGTCAACCCATTAAGATATTCCAACAAAATTACAAAAATGTTCCTATGTAGTAGCCTTCTTATTGATAGAACATGCCCAGAAACTGCCATTTATTCAACTCTTCAGGATATTCTTTATCAATTTTGAAAACGTTTAAATTTTCAAGGGAAGGCCTCAGAGCTTTTATTCACATGAGTTTATTTGTTGGCAGATCACGACAACTGTTAAAAAAATGAATTTTCTTCTTCATTCTGAACATCAGACACCTATGCTTAGCGAGTAGAATTCCATACGAATCTCGAGATGCGTCCAATCACCTTTTTAGATTCTTCCCAAAAATCATGCATTCCTTGTAACCACATACCGTGAAAACATTGCAAAAAAAAAGAAAGTTTTCCAATTTAACAATTTTGAAGGAAATCGAATACGCGGTTGAGTTTTAGTGGTTTCAAAGACTATATGGCCCGGATAAATTCCGAGATAAAAAAAGAAGACCATTTTTCAGGGGCGACATCTTCTTCCGGAATTGAAACTCCCGACAAAAACAGGGTCCACCCCATTTCGTTTCGATAATCTCTGACCTAATTTTGTTGCATGAATTTCGGAACATACTGCATATACAGGGTGAGACTTTGACTTGTACATATATTTCAACTATAGATTCATCTCATCAAAAGAAAAACTTTTTTTCCATACCATTTCTCAAAATTCGGTTTCGTTTGGAAGATACAGGGTGTCAAAAATCCATGAAATTAACACTATTCTTTCCATATATTCGGAACCGATATTTCTAATGAACTGAATTTTGGTTGATTGTTTACTCTATTCATGGTGCATAGTCCTCAATTAGAACTTATTTCATATTTCTCCTGGTATAAAAGTTACAGTATAGTCGACTCATAAATTCAAGCAAAAATACTATAAAACCACTTGAAAAATGATAAACGGTTCTCGTTTTCGAAAGAATTAATTATTTTAGAAAACAAAAGTATATTTTTTCAATAAAACGCGTCTTTCTCAAGTTATTCCTAATTGTATAAGATTAAATTAGAGGAAAAAATCTTGAATTTCAAGAATAATCTGAATGCTGTCCTGAGTTAAATCTCATCGAATATTATTTTTCTCTGGTCTCTCAACAAGTTACCAACGTTGTCAGAATGTTTATCAACTTTGTCAGGAGTAGAATCTCTATGATGAAAAAACGTTTGATGTAGAGATATGTAGTAATAAAATTCCACATTTGTGGTGTAAGGTTTTGGTAGGAGCTTATATTAAAATACTTTTCTTTAGCACGATGTTTATTCTTGGAGTCTATCTTATAGAATCACGTCGTAGGAACATCTTACAATATGCACATATGAAACAATGGATACATGCGTATTAACATGAAATACATACTTCTAATTTATAATAACATAAACCCTTACATCCTCTCCCTTTAGCTTGAATATAATATAATCTATACAATTCTAAAAATAAAATATACAAATTATTAGAGCTATTTATATTCTAATCTTTGAGGCCTCTGTATAAGACTTCTTCTGCGCAAATCATAATAATTTTCTACATTTTTTTTACATACATCATTCTGTGAATTTTCGGAGTTCTCTAGAAATAAATGTTGTCGACTACGTCTAAATAATATATTATTATAATCTTTAACAAAGTATGATCTGGGTTGAGGAGCTTTATTCGTTATAATACCTTTCTTCCAATAGTTTTTATGTCTAAATCTAACAGTATCACTTTTCTTCCCTTCTTTTAAATTTTGCGTGTTTTTGTTATAATAGTAGGCTTGCCTGTGTTGTCTACATTCTAGAGTGTTTTTATGTTTATATGGATCAATAACTTCAGGTTCATACAAAGATTGTAAAGAAGGCAGATTATCCTTAAGTCTTCTATTAAACATTAATTGCGCAGGAGATAAGCCGATAGTAGGTATTGGATTATTTCTATATTTCAATAAGTACATATATATATTTCCGTTTTCGAATTCACATTTTTTTAGCATATTCTTGCAAATATTAACTGCTTTTTCGGCCAAACCATTACTTCTAGGGTAATTCGGACTGGATGTTATTAATGAGATGTTGTTTGCTTCAAAATAATTCTTCATATTATATGAACTGAAAGGATTGTTGTCAGCTATAATTTTATCTGGAAAACCGAACATAGAGAAAATGCAATTGAAAACTTTAATAACATCAGACGAAGTTTTACTCCGCATAGATTTAAGTTCAATCCATTTAGAATAGTAGTCCATAATAACCAAATAAATTTTACCTTGGTATTCTAAAATATCAGTTGCAACTTTAGACCAAGTTCTATCAGGAATTTCATGTGGTTGCATTGGTAGTCTTGCATTTTGTTTTCGAAATGTTTTACAAACATCACAATTCAAAATTTTTTCTTCTAAATGTTTAGATATATTTGGCCAAAATACACATTCTGTTGCTCTAGCTTTGCATTTATTCAACCCTAAATGACCTTCATGTATCTTGTTCAATATTTCCTCACGCAAAGTAGAAGGAATTATAACACGATCCTTATACAATATCAAACCATCATACTCTTGAAGACAATCTCTAATAGCAAAATATCTACTGATTTCTTTATTCTTCAAATTCTTAAAATTTGCCCAATTTTTTGCTATCAGTTCTTTCAATTGTTTCAACACAAAATCTCTACTTGTTTCTAGTGCAATTTGTTTCAATTTAAAATCAGAAATAGGCAAATTTTTTATGACATTATGAATCATCAAAGTTTCTTCAATATTATCATCACTAGCAATAAGTGGTGCTCGAGATAGTGTATCTGCGATGTACAGATCTCTTCCGGGAATATACCTTAGAGAAAAATTATATTTCAAAAGTCTGAAAACAAGTCTCTGCAGTCTACTCGAAATCTTATTGATATTCTTATTCAAAATATTGACCAATGGTTTATGATCTGTCGAAACTTGAACGTGTCTACCATAAACATAATAATTAAACTTTTCGAGAGCAAAAACTATTGCTGCTAATTCTCGCTCAATGTTGGCATATCTAGTTTCACAGTCTGTAAGTGATCTAGATGCGAACGCTACCGGTTTATCATTTTGCAATAAACAAGCACCATACCCTTGTAAGCTACTATCACACTGTATATTAATTGGCAATTTACTGTTAAAATGTTGAAGAACAGGGGATGTAGTTAACAATTTTTTTATTTTTTTTATTGCTTTAGTGTGAGCTTCATTCCAAGACCAAATTATATTGTTATGAGTCAATTCTCTGAGTGGTGCAGTTATTTCAGATAAATTAGGGATGAATCTTCCTAAATACTTCACTAACCCCAAAAATCTTAAAAGTTCCTTTTTATTAGAAGGTTGTGGCATTTCTATGATTGATTCGATACGTGCTTTATCAATACTTATTCCACTTTCAGATACTACAAAGCCCAAAATTTTAATTTCTTTCTGTTTGTATTTGAATTTGTTTTTATTGAAAGTTATTCCACATGATTGCGCCTTTTCTAAAACCATTAACAATTTTTCATCGTGTTCTTTCTCTGAAGAACCAGCAATTATTAGATCATCTATGTAAATGTTATTTCCCAAAATATTTCCAAAAGTTTCTGTATTTTTGCGCTGGAAAATTTCCGTTGCAATATTTAGTCCAAAAGGTAATCTATGGAATTTATACGTCCCAAATGGTGTTGCAAAGGAACAAATGTCAGACGAATTCTTATCCAGTTCTATTTGGTAAAACGAATCTTTCAAATCTAAAATTGAAAAATATCTTTTACCACCTAAATCACTTAAAATTTCTTCAGGAGAAGGAATTTTTGATAATGTTCTCTCAGCAAGCATTTATTCAAGTCAGCGGGATCTAAGCATATTCGAAGAGAACCGTCAGATTCTTCAACTACTATTATATTATTAACCCAATCAGTGGGTTTGGTCTGTTTACTAATGATATTATTTTTTTCTAATTTATTCAAAGCATCTTTCAGCCTTGGCATTAAGCTTTTAGGAACCCTCCTAGCAGAATGAACTACTGGAATACTATTTTCCTTCAGAAAGAATTTGTAAGGTTTTCCTTGAAATTTTCCTACATTTTGAAACACATTCTTATATCTATGTAATAATTTTTGTTTACTCAAATTATTTTCAGTATTGATGCTTTCAATATTATTCAATTTATGATTCGTAAGTTTTATCAAATTTAATTCTAGTGAAGTTTTCAAACCTATTATTGGCTTACATTCTCCATTTACAATGAAAAATTCAATTTTACACTTTTTATCTCTTACCAAACAAAACAATTCAATAGAACCTTCAGCCTTGATCCTCGATCCTTCGAATCCTACTAGATGTACTCTGTTTCTTTTGATTGGGACACCACAGGCAACCTTAGAGAGATATTCAATAGGTAGGATGTTACATTCAGCACCAGTGTCAACCTTAAATTCAATTTCATTGGAATTAATAATCAAAGTTTCAATCAATTGCAGTGAATCAACTTTTGATGTGTCCGTTTGAATATTATGAACTTTAATACTTTCCAAATATAAATTATCATCAGAGTCACTATTTTGTAAATTGATATTATCTAGTTTTGAATTTCTTGATTGTTTAGTTCCTGATGAATATGCTCTTGAAGAATTACTTGTTTTGTTGGATTTTTTTATTAAGCAACCTGATTCGAAATGATTGGGTTTTTTGCAGTAAAAACATGTGTGACCATATGCGGGACATTTCCCTCTAGAATGAAACTGGTTACATTTCAAACAATTATATGAATTATTCAAATCCTTTTTAAATGAAATCTTCTTTTTTAAATTATTAGAAAATGAAAGTCGACTTATCTTATTTCTAGAACTGTTTCGAACATTGTCCACTTCCAATGATTGAATGTCTGATGATCCAGCCATCTCATCGTTTTGCTTCTTACTTATTTCCGATATATGACATATCTCAATGGTTCTCTTTATTGAAAGATTTTCAACTTGCAGAAGCCTTTCCCTTAAATTGTTGTCCTTAATTCCCATGATGATCTTATCACGAAGCATTTCATCCTCACCGTCATATTCACAATTTTTCAGTAATATCTTCAATTTCGTAATATAGTTGTTCAGCGATTGCCCTCCTTCTTGATTAAAACTGAGAAATTTGTACCTTTCATAGACGATGTTCTTCTTTGGGTTGCAATATTTATCCAAGGCCAGCATGACTTCACTCAACTTTGCTTTGTCCGGTTTAAGTTTGAAGGTATTGAAGATTTCCTCTCCCTCATCACCAATTAAGTTCAGAAGTGTGGCAATTTTTATTTGGTCAGACGAACCTTCTTTGTCCGATGCTATCAGAAACATCTCAAACTTCTGTTTCCACGATGCCCAATTTCTTGAAGTATTACCGGTAAAATCCATTACTGGAGGTAATCTTAATACTTCCATTTTTATTAATATTAATTATCAAACTTTTTCTTGTTCGAATTCACACCTGACACCATGTAAGGTTTTGGTAGGAGCTTATATTAAAATACTTTTCTTTAGCACGATGTTTATTCTTGGAGTCTATCTTATATAATCACGTCGTAGGAACATCTTACAATATGCACATATGAAACAATGGATACATGCGTATTAACATAAAATACATACTTCTAATTTATAATAACATAAACCCTTACAGTGGGACATAATATTGATTTCTTATGGTAAATACAGACTATTCTGACGTGACGTGATTTCACGTCACGTCAGGCACCGTCAGTGCTCCCATTGGCCTAATATGAACGTGAACGCACAGAACGATGTGTTGCATTTTTATATCACGTACTTTTCGACGTGGGCCCACATATAACCATGCCACGTCAGAATAGTCTGTGTTCACCTTAAGAAGCGTGAAATTATACATTTTATAGGCAGTTTTTATTAAAAATTCATTGTTACCGGTCCTTCAGCAAAATATCTATCGAAACAATATAACTCGACACCAGAACGACAATCTTCTCTAGAGTTCTTTGAGTGAATATCACAGAGAATGGGTAAGGTTAGGTCATTGACCCCGAATCATATGACTTTGGTTAATGGAGTTAGGATAGGTTAGTGAGAAACCAATTTTTATGAGATCGTTTTAGAATGTCGAGGAAAATATGAACAAATTATTAGTGTCTATAAACTAATCTTCAGGACAATCGAAGAAGAAACTTATTTTGGAGTGAGAAATATAGTTTTTCAATTGCCGAAATGATCGGACAGAACTAAGTGTTGTGTTAAGAAATATCGTGTTTGTAACATTCTTATTCAAATAAGGTTAGTGCTTGAGTATTTTTTAAATGTATCACCCAGAATATCTAATAATCACATCAATTTCAATTGAAAAATATGAACTTTGAGGTGTTTGAAGAAAATAATATCATGCAAGTATTCAGCCCTAGTTTTTTTCAAACGAATATATCTCTTTAACAGAGCCGAAATCAGAAAAATGGAAAATGAAAAAAAGGTTTCATTTAGCCTCAAGAATCTACTGTTAAAATATATGTACAAGTCAAAGACTCACCCTGTATACAGGGTGCTTCACCATAAACCGGACAAACGTCTATAGCCGCGTAGATGACACCGAGAAAGCCATCGTTGCCCTATGTCTTATATACCTACTCTATTTTCGAAGCATAAGCGAGTACCTCCATATCAACTTTGACCAATATTCTCATAAAGTTATGCCTCACATTCGAACTAACAGTTTATGGTCACAGTGCTCAATTCAATAGTGGTGTAGAATTTTGGAAAAAAAATATAAGTGGTCATGAAATTTCATATGCCATTTTCCCGAAAAATGGTTCAGGTTATGTATTGATTTCACAGGTCTCAGCTTAAAATTTTTTTGCATATTTGCCAATAAAAGTTCTATGGTATAAGTACAATACATCGAATTGATAAAGCTACTGAGGTATTTGGAGCAATTTATACTTTCGTTGTTCCTAACATGTCATATCGCCGAAGTTATTTGTACATGACTATGTGCTGCTTCAGGCTTTCTTTATTCTCATTATGATCCAAATAAATGAGAATAGTTCAATTGATTAAAATGAAAATGTGAATCACCATAATTCGATTTTCTAGAAATCGATATCACTGTAATAGAAAACATCGAAGGTAGGTAGGTAGCTATCTAACGACTTTCTACAGTAACCTTATGATTGTTTTTGAATGTTTTATTTCTAACAAACCATGAAGTTGGTGAAACAATTCCAAAAACTTTTTTGTTGTTGAAAATGATCGGTACTACCAAATCTCTAAATATAGTCTGCTACACGCTGTTTGTTTTTTCTAACTATTTACTATTCTTCAGAAGACACACGGGATCGAGCCTCGAAAGTTCACATGCAAATTTTATCGGTTTTTGGTAGTTTTGACCATTGTCAATAGAATCACGAAATTAAATTTCGTTGATGTTCCTGCTCAATCTACAACTGAACAGGTGTTCATCGGTATTTTGTTTGTCTTTCGGCATAAGCTCATGCCAACATCCCCTATTATTGGGCACTCTCCCAGTCTCCCCACGTTACCCTGATGTAAACAGTACTTATTATGCCTTTAGAGTTATCGATGGTCCTTTTTCCTTTCAGATTACCATTTGATGAGGGGGTAATTCGTCTTTGCAACCGGATGATTAATTGAATCTCATTATAAAAAGGTTTTCATTTCGAGAGTTTGTTATATCTAGAGGAGGGCAACCTAACGTGCAGAATGGAATTCTTCATGAGTTTGTCGGATTTTATCAGAGAAATTCAATGTTTTAGTCCAACCCTGGCTCAAAATTTGAAAAATACAGATATCGGGACAAGATGACAGTAGAACAAGCACTTCGAAATATCAAGAGCAAAAAAATTACATATAGTGGTGAATACATTTAATTTTCGGTTATTTTGTTTTAACTTACCTAAAAAATCATACATATAATGTATGAATTAATGTATGTTTACACGGTTATGCGTTGAAGTTATGAACAAACTTTCAGAACCAACAGATTGTGCGTATTCCCAAAAAAATATCTGTTCCAATTCAAGTACAAAGCGGAAAAAACAGACAGGCTATATCATTATTATCAATTATGACCACATTACATATGCCGATCAGATGGTGTGAATTGCTCTTGGCGATAACATCATTTCCAGAAATTCTCCAATTACTGGGCCTCCAAGATCATGTGACATAACTCCAATGGAATATTTTCTTTGGGGTTATGTCAAGTTATTGGTTCATGTTGATGAACCAGAAACAATCGACGCTTTGGAAGACAACATAACTCGTCTTAGTGCTGGAATAAGGCCTGAATTTCTCGAAAAAATGGTCCAAAATTCGTCTGGTCGAATGAGGTTCCTCAGAGCTAGTACTGGTGTACATATAATGAAAAATAAATTTGGCTTGAATCTTTTCAATGTGTTTTATTTCAATTTAAAGTTCCATCACTCTAAAAAATACACCCGATAGTTATTTAAATTGACTATCTTTTCCATTCTATGTTCCGAACGGTTCCACGTTTAGTTTGGGTAATAGTTGGACATGTCTAATTGAACGATTCTCACAGTTGCACTTACAATAAAGCGACATCATTGTTCAGTTCCGTAGTAATGAACGCCTTTCTCGAACAAGGGAGCTATTGTGTCATCCGTGAAGCACCCCATTTGTTTTCGGATTCAGTACGTTAGCGAATTCAGCATACATACTGTTTCAGAATGATTCATTGTTTCTGAACAAACATACGTCTTCCGGAGGTCTAAAAAACGAAAATGTATTCAAGAAAATTCCTGTGGAAATAGGTCGCTTAGGTTCGAAATTTTGTATTCCTACAAGGTGAATCAGCTTCTTCCAATACAGTGTGTGATAACCTAGGCAAAAAGTGTTTGATCATAGAGGGGAGATAGGAAGGCAAACCCTACTCTGTGAAAACTTTAAGGGTCTTTTACCCTAAAGAGGATTTTAGCCTATCTTTGGCAACGTCTTATCTTTTGTTAGGACTTCATGTTATGACGTAGTAGTTCCACAATGGGAAATAATGAGGTGAAAACAGGTAAAAAAAACTCGATTCGACAAAAGGAATGAGAGCTTTATTGGTCCATGAATCAGCAGATTTGAAAACCACAAATAGGTGAAACGAAAAACACAAAAACACAAAACAGAAACCCCAGCTTTACAGCTGATTAATTTTACATGTAGCATGTATAATAGTATATTATTTCATAAGGAGGATAAGTGTCACTTTTCAAGCATCACTACGTTCGGCGGGTAATTGAAAGCGAGTCATGAAAAGTCACTTTTCCTTCGAATTAAATATGTTATTTTGCTTTCAAACATTTTTAAATTCATGTAAATCTGAATATTCACTTTTGTATTGACATTAACGTTCATTTAAATTTAGTGAAAAATGGAACATTTGCCTAGTTAAGGTTGTCTTGCACAATTCATCTTTTGCATAACAACACTTTTCCTGCCGCCATAGGAAAAAGTAAGCCATAGCAATTTCTCCGCCTACTCGCAGAAATAGAACTATTCTATGATCCCGTCAGTCGAGAAATGACGTTGTTATCGTTCGTTTGGAAATGAAGCATATTGACTCTAATCAATTGGTAGAATATTATGAAGAGCATTCTGAATACGATCAAGAAGTCTCTGAAGAGAGAATAAGAAGATCAGGTTTGTATTTAACTTCAGTAAATCAGTTCATTCAGTTCTCAAAGAACTAACCCAGGTTCAATGGATTTGAACCATAGAACTTATAGTACATGGAATGCTATTACCAGATCAAAAAGTGGTTAAACATCTCAAGTTGGAGGAATACCGAAATTTCAAGTTCCCATGGATACGGCCTGTCACACCGATCAGAAATACAGAAATGTTTGCCGAAATGCCAAGTGAATCGGATCTTGACGATTAAATTCATAGTATTTCTGTGTTTCTGTTCTGTACGACAATTCGTTTCCATGGGAACATGGAAATTTCGGTATTCCCTCTACTTGAGATGTTTTACGAGAGGTGTAATGAAAAATATCGTTCATTACAGGTCCAGAATAGTATATTTCATTACTAGCCCAGAAAGTAAGCTTTTTCCGTGTGCGCGCGAAGAGTTCAAGCACGGAAAAAGCCTTTCTGGACGTGTAATGAACGATATTTTTCATTACACCTCTCTGAAAACAATCCAACGATATTTGTTCTTCGACAGAAAGCATTTCGATATTGTAAAACAATAATTATTCGAAACACTGACGTCTACTGTCATCACGCAATCGTTGCTTTGTGTCTCAGTATAGATGCATCTATGTCTCAGCGCACGGAAAAGGGTCACTTTCGGTGCGGCCGCACGGAAAAGAGTCACTTTCGGTGCCCTGAATCGCCATGTTTTGGTAGGGTTTTCAGAGCGGTGTAATGAAAAGGCTTTTTCCGTGCTAGCACGAATTCCTGTGTGAGGCGGAGCCGAACACTCTTCGCGCGCACACGGAAAAAGCTAACTAGTAATGAAATATACTATTTCATTACTAGTCCAGAAAGTAAAGGTGAATACAAACTATTCTGACGTGACGTGATTCCACGTCACGTCAGACGTGTAGCAGTGCTCCCATTGGCCTAATATGAACGTGAACGTCAAAATGTGAGTGATATGAAAATGCAACACATCGTTCTGTGCATTCACGTTCATATCAGGCCAATGGGAGCACTGACGTCACGTCAGAATAGTCTGTATTCACCTTAAGCTTTTTCCATGCGCGCGCGAAGAGTAGCCGTGTGAGGCGGAGCCTCACACGGGAATTCGTGCAAGCACGGAAAAAGTCTTTCTGGACGTATAATGAACGATATTTTTCATTACACCTTTCTGAAAACAATCCAATGATATTTGTTCTTCGACAGAAAGCATTTCGATATTGTAAAACAATAATTATTCGAAACACTGACGTCTACTGTCATCACGCAATCGTTGCTCTGTGTCTCAGCATAGATGCATCTATGTCTCAGCGCACCGAAAACGTTTTACGGTGGAGCCGCACGGAAAAGGGTCACTTTCGGTGCTCTGAATCGACATGTTTTGATAGGGTTTTCAGAGCGGTGTAATGAAAAAAATATTCCAGGATCATTGAGGATCCCTTTGGTAAACGCTCTCCAATTATTTTCCAACTGAAAAATGGGAATCTACCTAAAAGGTCGATGAAAGAGCGATAAAAAGCTCCTAACTTCATATAGAATGAAAAATTTGGTGATTTCATAGTAATCCAAAGAGAACATATGGAATGATGGAAAGGAAGCAGCATTTTGTGCATAGCTTGAAGCAATTCCTGATTTTCGTTCGAACAAGATGACTGACGAAATTACAGAAAACGTTTGTTTATTCATTCGCGGATTAGAATGAATGATAAATTATCAGAATTTTCGAATCAGCCTGTTCATGCTGATGCTACAGCATATTGAATTTTTCATAAATTATTGATTTTCAATTAACAACAACAGGGAATGGAATGATTCTTTTATTTTCAATTCGTTGAAATATATTATGATCGATTTGAGAAAGAGAGAAGTTAATGTAGTGGAGTATCTCATTTTTCTTCAACGTACATTTAGTAACTGATTTAGATCATGAATACGATTAAAAGTATATTCTAAAACTAGTTGCAGAATGGGCTCCTATTCCAATACGAATGCGAAATTCGAAAACGAGCGACGAAGGAGCGAGTTTTTGAAAGCATGAGTATTGGAATTGCCTTCCATACGTATTCATGGACTGGTACAAAATGCGAGGTCTGTGGAGCTTCGTGCACAAACCTTGCAATTTTTGTGCGAGTTTCTTCATAACTGAATTATGAGAAAATATTTATATATTCATACAGGGTGTCTCAAGTTCGAGTGCCTATTAGACGTTTATGGAGAACTAGACATATATGAAATCTGAAATTTGGGAATATGATATTGTTCGAAATTCTCTACAGACCTAAAATATTTTCAAATAAATAAAATAAATTTGCTCAAAAATTTTTTTTTCAATATTTTCGTATCTGATATGATTGATTATTCAATGCTGAATACATTTCTGTTGAAACCAGTGTATTCATTCGAATAGTTTTCAAAATATCGAAAAAAAACCTGAAAAAAAGTTAAATATTCATAGTCAGTATTATGTTCATTTTTCTTATTCTGAACATCCTGAGTGTAAACCGTTTTCACAACGTCAAAGAAGAAGAATGTGGAAAAATCATACATCTTTGGATTTCATAAATATCATCACAGGGTGTTTCAAATTTTGTGTCAAAAACTGTAATCCAAAATTGGCCATAACTTCTGTTTTTCAAATTAGAACCCTATTTTTTTATTATTGCGTTGGATTCTACGGAGAAAAATAATGATAGCACTCCCAGATGCTCTTGGTCCTAAATTCAGTTATTCCCGAGTTATTAGAGCAATAATAAAAAAAATAGAGTTCTGATTTGAAAAACAGAAGTTATGGCCAATTTTGGATCACAGTTTTTGACACGAAATTTGAAACACCCTGTGATGATATTTATGAAATTCAAAAGATGCATGACCTTTCCGCATTCTTCTACTTTGACGTTGTGAAAACGGTTAACACTCAGGATGTCCAGAATAAGAAAAATGAACATAATACTGACGATGAATATTTTACTTTTTTTCAGGTTTTTTTTCGATATTTTGAAAACTATTCGAATGAATACAATGGTTTCAACAGAAACGTATTCAGCACTGGATACTCAATCATATCAGAAACGAAAACATTGAAAAAAAAATTGAGCAAAATTTATTTTCACTCCCTGTATAACCGGAAGTGCTCTGGCTCTGAAGATATTTTAGGTCTGTAGAGAATTTCGAACAATATCATAATCCCAAATTTTAGATTTCAAATATGTCCAGTTCTCCAGAAACGTCTAATAGGCACTCGAACTTGGGACACCCTGTATAATGATTACAAAGGTCTAAAGGCGAAGCATATTATAGAATAGAATACAATCAATCACAAAAAATTGGACAACATATATTTTTTTCGGACAACGATATTTTTTTCATATGCTTCATTGAAGTGATCAGAAACTAGTTCAGAATTATATGAAACAAGTCTGTTATTCTTCGAATTTTTATTATATAATTCCTCATGGGAGAATGTGGGAAATTTATCAGCTCATTCCAATTTGGAAATTTTGCATTATTGTTCATCATTCTCAATGATGGATATTTATTAGATCTTTGTATTCGACACCGAATCAGCGAAATCTTCGTCCAGAATTTGGGATATGCAGACCACCCTGAGATTTAAACTTTTTTCATCAAGTTCATGTTTGGAATCGTCTTGAAGGAATTAATTATGGTGCTTGAGGGCCCCTTTTATTGCAAAATTCGCTATCTCCCTTCTCAGAATCAACCTGAGATACACATCTACTGATGGATCATCTAGACCTAGAGGGTATCTCCTTGCACTGAGATTGAATTGACTCGAAAAACGCAACCGCGATTTGTACATCAAATAATTCGAAAATTTCCAGACGAACAAACTGAGTTTCAATTATGTTGACTATGTCTGGCATCATCACAGCAAATTGTCCTAATCAAACATACTCCAGGCTAGATGCTGCTCTTTATGTACCTTTGGGTCGGCTTCTCGTGTATTATCAGGGTCTGAAGAATTCGATTTTGCCAAAAATCAGTTTGCTCTTCGTCTACTGCGCAGCTTATTTGAACAAAGCTCCCCGGTCTACCGGCTATCAGCGTAAAACTGTTCTTTGCTCTGTGAAATTACGATATGGAGTAAAAAAGCAAGTCACGTTTGCCAGGTGGAAATATTGAAATCTGCGAAACAATGCATAAGGCGTTCCGGCTGTAGGGCGTGAAAAAAATAAACATATGTAGATACACTCGGAAAAAAAAAAGAATTTTCGTAATTTCCCACTAGATTCCAACAAAAATGGCCTCCTGACTTTAACACATGAGCTCAGAATAACGATTACAACAATAACAGTTTTTCGAAATTTTTCGACTATTTGGTAATAAGTAGTTACGAGAATGAAAAACTACAGAATGCCTAGGCTTATGATACCTTTTTGGAATCTGCAATAATTGAGCAAGTTTTTAAGATGGTGTCTACCAGGGGCGTCCCACATTTTTTTTACACTGTAGCTCATCAAACTTGAAGAAAATTTCATTTAGTTTTCAATTTTTCTTTTTCACTAGTTTGATGAATTTAAGTCTTTGTTTCCGATAGCTGAACTATCTCATGTGAAATAAAAAAAAAACATATCGAAATACCTGTCCATTTGTAGAAATGGCACTAGGAAAACTAATGGCACTTGGAAATTTTCTAAAAATACGAAAACCATGAATATCTCCGAAACCGTGGATTTTTCATTAAGGTCAAAATTTGGAATAAGTAAGACCACGACAGTGTCTATCTATAGTTGCAGGCTTATCCATTGTTTTCGGCACAGCCTGTATAATAGCTTGCTTAACACCCGGAACCTACCCGGTCAGTCCTTGACTAGTATGTAGATTCGTCACATCTAAAGAAACATTTTTATTCCATGAAATAAAATTAAGAACTATGAATGATCATAGGCGTCAATACCATCATTTCATTCTTCCATACCAAATTCGGCTCTGTTTGAAAGATACAGGGTGTCGAGAAAAGTGTCTCTTTCATATATTTACTCTTCTCATGATGCATATTCCTCGATCAACAATATTCAATATTTCTCCTGGTATAAGAGCCACAGCGCAGCCGATTTATATAAATCCACGCAAAACTACTACGTGAACAAATCATTTCTAAAAATAAAAGTATTCTTGAGTTTCTTCAACGGAACGCGTCGTTTTCGAGAAATTACTAGTTTTATCCGATAAAATTTGATGAAAAATTCATAAATATCAAGAAAATTCTGAATACAAACAAGGATAATGGGAAGTAGGACAGCCAGTGAAACAACTTCTTAACCGAGCGAAGTTTCGTCTATATATTTAGACTTCTTTACAGCTAGAAAACAATTGACCATTACAGAATCTGTGAAAAACTTATAGTGGAGACTCACCCTTAGTTAATTGTTGTAGGCTAGCGATGTCATGTATAGAACATTGGACACACCAAGTGTATAAATAAAATCTTAGTCAAATATTTACAATTAAAATAATAAATTAGGGCGGCCATGACATTTGGACATTTAAAATGGAAAATAAACAATACAACAAATGACAGCTCCACCTTTTCAACAAATTTATGGTAGCGCAATGATAATAGTGAAGGTTAAAAGCGAAACAAGGTGTATTGACTTATTCATGTTACTCTCTCTCTCAGCCGGCCATTATTCACCTTGTACAGATTCAAAATGTTAGAATACACAGAACTAAAATTTTGTGTATCAGTTCTGTCATTTACAGTGGAGTTAATATTTATATGAATCATTTCGCTGATGCACATCTCTTATAGTAAATATTTTCATAGTCCAGTATACGTGTATTTTGAAAATCAAATGCGTGTAATTCTTCAAAATGATGTCTTGCCAATGCCGTTTTGTTAACTTCATCATAATTCTTCGTCTGACAATCATATGTATGTTGCCTAATTCTTTTTTGGAGATACTGCTTCGTCTGTCCTATACAGGGTCTTTCACGAGGAACCTCACCCAAATTTATACGGGAAACTACTGAACGTATTTTCATGAAATTCAGCACTTATAAGTATTTCACGATGCTGATGAAATCTAAAATATTTTCAAGGCATGAGCACCTCCGGTTTTTCCGGAAATGACGTCAACTTCCGTTTTTCAAATTAGAACACCATTTTTTTATTGCAGAAATAGATTCCTTAGAAAATTTCAAGTTATTTTGATGTAACATTTTTCAGTTTTGGTTGGAAAATTCTCTCTGAGCGGGAAAATTCGAAAAAAAAATCGAAAATAGAGCTCCGCTGAAACAAGAATAACTTCGAGGTTTTTGGATGGAAAATTTTCATTTTTGGGATTTTCCAAGATGTAAGATTGATGTATCCACTTTAAAAATCGAAATCGCGATTCATGATACAGGGGGTGAAAAAATCGCTTTCAAAGTGAGGGATGACAAAATCGTGAAAAATCATTTTTTTCAAATTAGAACCCCATTTTTTTATGGCAGATATTGAATCTACGTTAAAAAATAATGTGAGTGTATGCATCACACCCTTGCCCTAAAGTGGATATTTTCTGAGTTATTCACAAAAAACTGTTTTTCGTGTTGAATTTTCAGCTATTTCTTTTCCCTTCACGCCAAAAAGATGAAATTTTCAGGAACTGTTACTTAAACCATGTTTTAGATTTTACTACCCTAAAATGCAAGAGAAAAAAGTTACAGGTTGTTCCTAAATAGATGGCGAATTTGGATTCGAATTTGTATCGGAAACCTCTTTATTTCAACTAATCGGCCATCGGTTTTCTCTCCAGTGATAAATAAATAATTCCTTATGAACCATATGCAAAAACTTACCATGTTTTACATTCTTTTTTTTTAATGATAGATATCATTAATTACATCTGCCAAATTCCTCTTTATTCAGTAGCATTTTGTGTTTACTATTAATTTGGTGATAATTCGTATTAAGTTATAAAATCGATCACTATTAGTCCAGTCATCTTAGTAGTTTCACCTCGGAATGTGAGATACCAAGCTGTATATTTGTATAAACTTTTATTTTGACACCCTAAAACATGTCTCAAAACCTACATATTGTAAGGTGTCCGCGTCTGTCAAAAAAATAAGGTCAAAGGTCACAAAAATCGATTTTTTTGACGTTTTTTGCAAATATCTCGTTTCCTATGGGGTTTACGGGATTTGTATTCATTATCAATATTATAGAAGATAAAATTCTCTACATATTTTGTCTGAAATTTTTTTTATACGTTGAATCGTTTTTGAGGTAGAGGGCTGTGAGTGCGCAATGTTTAACTATATAGAGGATCTTTAAAGGTCAACCGGTAGGTCCGATCATGGCTTATTGAAGTGCATTTTATCTTCAGATGATCAACCTTTCCTTTCCTGTTTTTGACGATGACTTCTTCTAAGAAATGTAATAACGTTTTTGGTATTTCTTCATTAACATCATCCAACATCTTACTGGGAGGCGGATAAGATTTAGTTTCAACTATGGATGATCGGATATCTTCTCTAATTATAGCAGCAGCAGCTTCAACAATTCTCATCCTTTCTGCTTCGGGATCTATTTTTTTATTTTCGTACCAAGCTTCCGATAGCGGATAGAATATTGGCTTGTGCATCACGAAAAGAAATAATAGTAAAAGCACCTACTTTCTTCGTAATTATAATATCGGTCAAGTATTTTTGTTGCAATCTTGTAATAATAGTTTTATCATCTGGCACATATCCTGTCAAGACATCTTTAAGCTCTTTTAGTGTAAATTGTGAATCGTTATTATTTTCAATATAATTGAAAATTTCAAACATAGCTTCAGTTACTTGATTATCTTGACGAAGTTTCTGATGAGGCGATGATGATGATGTTTTACTTGAAAAATTTGTGAAGCAAGTAGCATGATATTTAGCTTCAGCAGCAACCAAATCATAATGGAAAAGTATACGATTTTTTACTATTTCTCAAAAATCATCACCACGTTCTTCTGCTTTTTTGATCACAGATTGTTTGAATTCAAGAGTACTCACTTTTTTTATTTTACGTCGGTATTTTTCCTTTTTCTTCGTCTCTACGGCCTCATCAGCTGTTTCACCATAAAATATACATTAAGTCTTAAAATCAAACACTTCACTTCGTCTTTTACAGGGTACAGATGGAGAAGCAATGCTTTCCCCTTTTTCTAATCGCCGTTTTGCAGCTTGAATACAGTTTTTGCTAATGTAAACACTTCGGCATTTTTCATGCACTTTTACAGAGGTTACGGATTTTAGACGATCAATGAGACCATCATTTCTTTCGATACTTGCCTTTCTTAAAGTCTTTAAGCCGCGCACTACTTCAACTAATGCATCTTTTGAATCAGAGTTATTACATATAAAACACACATCAGCCATAATTCTTGAAATAGTACGTACGTAGTTACCAGGATACGATTTAAACTTACGAATAACCATGGTTACTATAAAGTGGTTCCTTGATAAAGAAAACGGTCGAAACTCTATACAAGGCAGCGCTCACTGCCTCTATCTCAAAAACGATTCAACGTATAGAAAAACTTCTGGGGCAAAAGTTGTAGAGAATTTTATCTTCTATAATATTGATAATAAATACAAATTCCGTAAACCCCATAGAAAACGAGATATTTGCAAAAAACGTCAAAAAAAACGATTTTTGTGACCTTTGACCTTATTTTTCGACAGACGCGGACACCTTACAATATGTAGGTTTTGAGACATGTTTTAGGGTGTCAAAATAAAGGTTTATAGAAATATTCAGCTGGGTATCTCTCATTCCGAGATTCTTACCTTATTTTGACTAATATGACTGGACTATATGCCTAATTTTACCAATGAAGATTATTTAAATCTCATTCTACTTCATGGAGAATGTAATAAAGTTGTAGATAGAACGATTCGACTGTTCATTGAGAGGTTTCCTGACCGACCCAGACCAACGAGAGATGCCATTAACAGAACCATGACAAACTTGAGAAATGTCGGATCTTTCGTTAAGAAAACTATACACAAAGAAAAAAGTGTAGTAGAAGATGGAACAACGAAATTACAGTTCTTGCATATTTTCGTGTGAATCCTCAAAATTCTCTCAAAGATGCCGAGATTGATCTAGGATTATCTCAATCGAGTGTTTGGAGAATATTAAAAAAACATAAAATGCACCCATATAAATTCAATAGGGTACAGCATTTGAAGGAAACTGATTTCGTCAGGAGAACAGATTTTTGCGAAGCTATGATGATTCGATTTCAAGAGAATGAAAACTTTTTGGACTATATAATTTGGACAGATGAATCTAAATTCACAAAGAATGGTTCTTTCGATAGGCATAACAGTCATTATTGGGATGAAGAGAACAACCACCACTTCAGACAATGGAACTTTCAAGAGACCTGGAGTTTCAATGTTTTTTGCGCCATCAAAAATAATGCAATTCTCGATGTTCACATTTATGATGGGACTTTAACTGGTAAGATAGAACACTACACATGTTTGCATTATTTAAAGAATGTTCTCCCTTAGGAGATAGATATTCTGACATATTGACTCAAATAATTGAGCCGCTAGTACAGAACCATAATGACTTATGGTATCCACAAGATGGCGCGCCTCCACACAATTCACTCAATGTGTCAAATATCTTCTACAGGCTATTTGAAGATCGATGGTTGGCGAACAATGGTCCACATCTTTGGCCACCACGTTCTCCCGATTTAACTCCTTTAGACTATTATGTTCGGGGTAGGATAAAAAATATTGTCGACTCAACTCCCCTGACTGATAAAGAGGACTGCATAGAACGAGTCAGAAATGCGTTCAGGTTTGTTTAGATTTTTAGATTCATAGTTTGGAAACTCAATTTGGTTTTTAAACACTTTTGCAGATCTCTTCCTCCCGATGAAAAAAGAAGAGCAACGCACGAAGCATTCCTGAGACGTATAAATAAATGTCTAGAAATTAACGGTCAAAACTTTGAGCATCTTCTCTAGTTATAACTGCGAGAGTTTGCCATGGTTCTCTTAATAGTAACTTGAAGTCGGTTTCAAGAAGGGGTGAAAAATTCAAGACGAAAAACAGTTTTTTGTGAATAACTCAGAAAATATCCATTTTAGGGCAAGGGTGTGATGCATACACTCACATTATTTTTCAACGTAGATTCAATATCTGCCATAAAAAAATGGTGTTCTAATTTGAAAAACGGAAGTTGACGTCATTTCCGGAAAAACCGGAGGTGCTCATGCCTTGAAAATATTTTAGATTTCATCAGCATCGTGAAATACTTATAAGTGCTGAATTTCATGAAAATACGTTCAGTAGTTTCCCGTATAAATATGGGTGAGGTTCCTCGTGAAAGACCCTGTATAACTTTTATCGCAATCAAGGCAAGGTATGTGGTATATCAAATTCGATCTTTGCAATACAGGAGTCCTATCTTTTAACTGATGGAATAATTTATTCACTTTTTGTGTATTATAGAACCCTAATTGTGCCGGAATTTCATTATTCTTGAACATCAAAGTAAGATTCAATGATAGTGAGGGTACAAAAGGAAATTTATAATATTTAATAATTTCATTGTTTTCATCCCTATAAGGTGGATGTGTGTTAATGTTATCTTCTCTCATGGTCTGTGCTATCATTCTGTTAACTAAATTAACGGGATAGTTGTTAAGTTTCAGTGCCTGTTTTATTAAATCATTATTTCCGTGGTGGAATTGGGGATTACCTACTCAGGTTTTTTATCCTATGGATCAATCCCTTCAGTACTGATATTTTTTGTTTGAAATCATGGTTAGAAAATGGTTGAATATTTTAAAACTGTTTCGCTGCCAGATGAATATGTATTGGTTTCCATCGATGTTATATCATTGTTCACTAATATCCCTAAAATGCTGGCAGTGGATATGTTTAGGACTAAGTGGAGGTACATATTGTCTTATACTGACTTAACAAGGGAAATATTCGTCAAAATTGTATATTATATAGGACAGACGAAGCAGTAACTCCAAATTAGAATTAGGCAACATATATATGATTGTGAGGCGAAGAATTGTACATTACATTGCGAAGGACGTGAAAATATAGATACAAATTCTGAATGCTTTGCTGGATTTTGAATATCACCGAATCCCAATATAATTATTTACCCCTGGATCCATACTACAAGTTAACAATGTCGTCAGAATGTTTATATAAACTTTGTTGAATTTTCAGATAGGTACTATTAAGAATCAAAATTTCTATAATGAAAAAACATTTGATGAGGATAATAGTTGAAAGTTTATGCTAAGCCACATAAGAATTAAAAAATAATACATTTTATGCGCATGGTTTCCCTTCCAAATTGGTTGTTACGATTGTCCCTGCTTCAGAAATTTATTGAGAATAAATAACAATAAAATAAAAATTATAGATACATGCGTGATGAATGTCGATACAAACTATGTATTAAATGAATTAAGAATAGAATGATACTTAGCACTAAATAATGTGTAGTTATGTTTCGATTAGAATAATGTCAGCTGTGTTTATTTGCAAAAATCCTAAATGGAATAATGCAACTGACAACTAGGGAAATTTTCCGCAAAAAAATATGTCTGGTCTGAAGAAATTGGAAACTCAAAAATTGCACCCACCAGATCAACACTGAAATTCGTTTAGTTATTATGTCCGGCACAAGAAACTCGAATTCCATCTAGAAAGCTGAATTTATTGGGTATTGTACACAAAACAACGCTTCCCATACTGCACTTCAGAAGTGCCAGCAGATATTCCCTCAAAAATTCCACGAAAAAAATGTTATCTTGAGTTCGTGCCCAAATTAAATGTTTTACACCGGGTCGCTAGAACAATATTATCTTCGAGGTATTTGCATTCCTAAGAGATATTCATATCAGGCACGTATTTGGCCCATTTTTTTCTTCAAATGGCTACATCTTTTCAACAGCCGAATTTGGAAAAATGGAAAATGAAAAACTCAAGAATCTATAGTTGAATTATATGTACAAGTCGAAGACTCACCCTGTTTACTTCACTATTATCAATAATATCAAAGTCAAATAACCATTGGAATATTTATTCTCATTCAATTCTAGTTTATAATAAAAATTTCGTTATCAACCAGAAGCAGCAAGCAGAAAAATGGCATATTCGATCACAGCCAGAAAAGGTTGTGTAACAATATAAACATTTCCGATGACATTCCAAAAGAAACCAGAATGATCAATTCATTGATATCAAAAAGCACAAACCCTACCCGGTTTCATACCGAAAATAAGGATTACTTGAATTTATCCTTCCAAAAACGAATCACGAATTTTGAATTGCTTGAATATATTCTATTAAAAGATGTAGGACACCTGAATTCTTTTTTGGTCCCTATTGTTCATCGAGTAATCAGAAGAGGACATCTTGATTTATTCATGGACGCCCTAAGCCCTGCTTTGAGGGAAGTCAAAACGAGAAACCAATCAGTCATTTCCACCAGTAATTCCTCTGTATTCAACTGATTTCAAATTGAACCTAAGTCTCCCAAAGTGACCCATCTACATCACAATAAATTCATTGAATTTCCATTTGAAGTTACACGCTTTTGGGCCCTTCTAAATTGCGTTTTGCATGGAATGAAAAAATTTGAATTCGTATATAGGTGCCGGTTCCTTTGCCTTGAAAGGACAGTTTTAATTTAGTCGTCATGTTTGAAGGATACGAATTCCGCAATTTTGCCAAGAAAAAGCATTATTTCAGACAAGACGTCCGCACTGTTGTCTGCGAAGGTCTTGATTTGCATTTATTGCTTAGAAAAGCTTCGTGAAACTGGGATTGCGACCCTTTCAAGAGACATACATTCACCAAATTGCTATGTTATTTTCCTCATTCGTAAAATTAATGTGCAACGTGTTCTGAAAGAACTGAAATAATTTAACTGATAGAAAAGGAAACTTTTTCATAATAAATGACTTCGATAACATTTAAAGAAAAAAAGTGTGTTCAGTTACTGGAACTACGCAAATATCCAGATGAGTTTGTACAGGGTGAGTTAGTAAAGCCAGATCCGGATTTTAGTTTCTCATTTCCTCTTATGAAGAGTTTCTCAATTAGGGGTGTTATTTCCACATAAGAATAAAAATGCAATTTTTCATATAAATGATCATGAAGAGGAAGTTATTCCCTTAATAATGGGAAATAACATCAACCAGACCACCACAGGATCATATCCTTTCCATGAAATTTTGCATAACCAGATCGCAAAGCGGCTGTCCCATGTCCTCGATAACCTCACGAATTCCATCTTCGAGGTCTTGAATCGACGCGAGGCTCTTGGCTTAGACCTTCTCTTTCACATGGACCGAAAGCAAGAAGTCGCAAGGTGTTAAATCACA
Source organism: Adalia decempunctata (assembly GCA_951802165.1). Taxonomy (NCBI): domain Eukaryota; kingdom Metazoa; phylum Arthropoda; class Insecta; order Coleoptera; family Coccinellidae; genus Adalia; species Adalia decempunctata. The sequence continues at coordinate 50,280,616 of OX637695.1, forward strand.
AGATCTCGGTGGCCAATTGTGACCGCACCTCTCCGAGAGATAACACGGTCCGGAAACTTTTCTCCTTAAAGATCAATGGTTTCGTTGCTTGTGAGGCACGTAGCGCCGTCTTGTTTGATCAATACCATCCGATTCCGGTCATGAAAAATCATTGATCATCTCTCGATAGCGCAATACATTCACCTTAACTGTTGATTCAACCTCATTCTCGAAAAAGTAAGGTCCAATGATCCCACCGGATCATAAACCGCACGGCCGGCGTGATTTCTTGGGTTACCAAAATTTTGATAGCCTTAAAGCGGCCCACAGAAGCGGCCCACAGACGAGCAACTTTGTTGACAACTATGTTGTCAACACGGCGTGTTGACAACCAAGTTGATCGTCTGTGGGCCGGTTGGTGGTTGATACTCCAGATTGACAACTAGGTTGGTGAGAGATCAAATCGGTTTGATATTCGATGGGCGGAGCCCGATGTTGGCTATTAGATTGCAGCGTCTGTGGGGCAGTCAGCAACGCGGTTGACAACATCAGTTGGAATTGTGGATGTTTAGAGAAAAGATCTCTTCGCATCATTGAATTCAACGCACGCATCCAATTGAACTTAATAAATATTATACAATGAGCAATATTCCGGTTTGGGTGGATTCAAATCAGAAATATTCAAAGATCGGAATAAAAAATAATAGAGCCTGGGACATTCTTCTGGAAAAATACAGAAAAATTGATGCAGATGCGCACCTTGATAGTTTAAAGAAAAGAGTGAACAATATTAAAAATATCGGAGGTCGCACTTTTTCTAACAATTCATCATAATATGTTTTGCCATTTTAAATTTAAATCATCAGGTGCACTGATACTGATACGTAGTTCTTTCATTAAACTGGAATGAGAAAACAGACCGATTTTGGTACCATTCCTTTGTCCGTATTCTCCTCTTTTTAGTAGTGTGCTGCACCTTAACATCGTCGCATAACTCGTTTATCTAATATATAAAATTCTCCTGTCTGCATCTTTGTTACCGAACTCCTCCGAAACGGCTATACCGATTTTCGTGAAATTTTGTGTGCATATCGGGTAGGACCGGGAATCGGCCAACATCTATTTTTCATCCCCCTAAATGTTAAGGGTGGTCCAACCCTAACTTTTTTTGCAATTTTTTTGGACAAAATTTTTTATTTTAATTTTATTATGATACAGCACACAGAATACATATAACCCTAAATTTTCACCCCTCTACCTAACCTAACGGGAACGTGGTATAACAAAAACTGCTTATTTATTGCCTCTAAGGCGGAACGGAGTTCGCGGGGTCAGCTAGTTTTTATATGTAATAAAAGATCTTCCTCCATTTTCAAATAATTCTTCCGGCTGAAACGACTAGTTCACTCGACGGAAACCTCCACAGAAATGATGTTTACAACCTGGTCGACAACCGCTATCTCCACCCTCGTATGGTATACAACATTGTTGACAACATAGTTGTCAACCAAGTTGTTCGTCTGTAGGCCGCTTAAGACACAAATCTTCATGCAAAATACGGTGTAATTACGTTTGTGGAATGCCCGGTTCCAAAGAACGACGAGGAATGGGCAAACCTGGGATTTTCCACACGGCTACAGCTGCAATGATCTCGGCGTGCGACGTGCACGGGTTTCATTTTTCTCATCACTAACTTGTCTCAACAATTGAAATATTTCCCACCAATTTCTGTTGCAGTTCAACAAGGTGCTTCACGACGACCCAAAAATTTTCGAGTTTTACGAACCGTCTCTGCCAAGTTTTCACAATTTCTTTAGTTTTATTGTTGAATAGTGTATCGTTCAATTTTTATCAATGACGTCAAAATGTCAAAATATGGCAGCTTTCAGAGTGACATCTACCGAAATGGCGGGCTTCTCAAAATAACATCTCTTATTGGGAAACCCATTACTTACTAGGTCCGCATTTCGAGATTGGTGTCACAGGGGTCATGAGCACTCCGCGCAGTTCATCAAACTTATGAACACTTTACGGTGAACTGAACAGTTTGAATAAATTTTCATAAACACTTCACCCTTTTGAATATTCATTCCGTGATATCTCGAATCGCATCGAATCACGTTTTCTAATGGCTAAAAGAAGGTGGATGAAAATCTTCGACTCGAGAATGTGAAGACAGAATGCGCTGAGGATATTGGGAATGCAAATGATATTTATAACAGTGATAACACGTATGCCCATTTTTCTCCAGTTTCTCTTGATATTTTGAAAACTATCAGAACAGTTCGAAGAAAAAGTGATTGGAAATCGATATTTTTATTATTCAGAAGAAAAAAGATCGAGAGGAAGACCGCCTAAAAGGTGGAAAGAGTGCTGGACATCTTCGTCGGAAGAGGCTTTATTGAGATAAACAGGCGGTACGCCTACCGTATGAGAAACCATATCGAAAGGAAGAAGAAGAAGAAGAAGAGAAGAGAAGGAATTTTATTAAATTTTTTTGGAGCAAATTTATTTTCATTTCCGTTATAACCGGAAGAGTTGAAGCTCCAACAATGTTTCAGCTGAGCAGAGGATTTCAAACAATTATATTATACCAATTTTCAGATTCCAAATACGACCTCCAGAAACTTCCAATAGGCACTCTAACTTCGAACATATCCGGGATCATGGGTCATTTCTTTGACTTCTTCTTCATTAATGAAGGTCAGCGATCACTCTGGCAAACTTATCCCTATCTTCAGCTGCTCTCATCAGATTAGCTCTTTAAAATTTCGGCCACTCCATCATCTGATATTCCTCAACCAATGGCAGTTCATTCCTGCCGATTGGTTTTTTCTCTGTTTTCTTTCACACGTTGAGTAATTTTTTTTTTCATTTTGGATAATCGGATTCTTATGTTTTCAGCCCAGAATGGTCTCAATCGACTACATTCAAATACATGATGAAGAATCCGTGGTGGAATTCAATTCTCTCTGTCCGTCTGCAAACATGATAACTCTCAAACGAATAAACTCAGAACCTTGAAGACTTTAGACCAGGTTCCGATCTTGAATGCCGATGCCCTGGATGGGCAAAATTCGACATATAGCCGTTCGATTTTTTTCCTTCAAAATCATAACCACTCTACCGATCAAGTTTAAATTTCGCACATGAATGGAGAATGACGTATTTGGCCAATAGCATAACTTACTCCAGCAGATCTATACAAATTTTTTCACAAATATTTCTGTAATATCAGTTTCGGGATCATGGAAGAATTTTTTTTTCGTTGGATCCTTGAATGCGTGTCTACCTACAAGGTGGATCTACTTACAAGGTGGATCTACTTACAAGGTGGATCTACTTACAAGGTTGATGAACGAGCGCTCGAAGCTCCTGACTTCACATCATCACTATTTGTTCATTTCTCATTTTTTCTAATTCGGCTTTGTCACAGTTATAGAAGTTTTTCAAAATTTTCAGCAAGTGCCTGACTTGATGGAATTTGTTTATTTTGAATGGAAACTGACTGAATGCATTCAGGCAATAGTCTTATTCAATTTTATTGAACCCAAAACCAAGTTTGTTAACATAAATGATTTATTTAATTTTTTTTTATACTTAACCCAAAGATATCTTAATTTTGAATTGTTTATAATTCATAACAATATCATTCAAACATGCGTTATTTCTATAGCGGTTGTAGCCTGTTGTATGCAAAAAAACTTAGTAGTACCTACTCTCATTTTCTTTCGAAAATATGAATCGTTTATGATTTTCAAGTAGTTCATATTGATTTCTCTGCTATTTTAATGCGGATTCATGAGATAGCTAGCTAGGCTGTAACTTTTTTTCAAATAAAAGTCCAATTCCAAATAAAAATACAATTATACATAGGTTAATCAGATTAATTGATATAAATATCAACAACCCCCATGCATCTGATCCGAACTTGTCACAAATCATGATCCAGAGAAACTAGCGAAAGATCCAGCCTCATCAGAGCGAACTAGATTTCGATTTGTTTCTCATTTGAAATAATTAGACTCTCATTTAAATATTTGATATAGGCTCACGCCGTTAACACGAACGATTCTTGCGCTTCCAGCTTGCATAATTTTTTATGTGAAAATTAGCACTCTTGCTTGTTGAAGGACTGGTATGCCATCTACCTTCGTCCAGGTGACTTCGAGAGGAAATGATTGGTCTGATTCTCAACTAGATGTCGTTATGACGTAGTTTCTGCTACAGTGACTATATTACCACAGTGACGACAACTCGTGTCACATTTTTTATTGGTCGGCCGCCATGTTTTGTCCAACATTGAAATGACAATTGCGCAGAGACGTTATACATTGGATTGAACATCGAATTCAAAATTATAAGACGTTTTGTTGTCTACAGATTAAGAATAAAGTCGACAAAAACTTCTATCGAGAGTTATGGCCATCAGTAAGCCCATGGCTGATCATTCAAGGTGAATACATAATTAAATAAATAATCTTTAATTGTGCATGTAGTTCTTGAGTTTTTTCTCAATAATAATAGAAAGCACGGTTCAGTTCATTTGAGTCGAAATACATTGGATCGACGATCGAATTCAAAATTATGAGACGTTTTATTGTCTACAGATTAAGAATTGGGTCGAAAAAAAACTTCTTTCGAGAGTTGTGACCACCAAACCCATGACTGATCAATCAAGATGAATTTATTATTGAAAATTAATAATCTTTACTTGAGTATGTAGTTCTTGAGATTTCTCTTAATAATAATTCAAGTCGGAAAAATAGGTTCAGTTCATTTGCAACGTCCAACGTCATACCTTCGATCGAATTCATGGAACATAATGATACTTCCGAATGAAATTGAGACTCATAATATAAAATATTGCCGTAAGTTATATACAATTCAAAAATACCGCCAAAACGTCTGGACAAAACATAGTGGACTTTTGACAGTTTTATGGCCAGTTGTGGTCACTGTGGAAATATAGTCACTGTAGTTTCTGCTCATGGCTATCTTCAGTTTTGTTTTAAGGGAACCTTCATTCCATTCCTATTCTAGAAAAAGTTGAGTTATATTGCGCTAAAAAGCTCCAAACAAATCGCTTTTATGAGGCTGGAACTTTCGCTAGTTTCTCTGGATGAAGATTTGTCGCAAGCTGAGTCAGATGCATGGCGGTTGTTGATATTCATACCAATGAACGCGATTAAGTGTAAATATCTGATCAATCGATGTACCTTTTATGCCAGAGAAAATATCGGATAAGTGCTGATCGTTTTCTCCACTAATTTCTTATGGATACATGCAGCACTATTTTGGGCAATATTTATTTGAATATGTTGAACATATAAGTAGTATTATTATAGCTACAACAATAATTCAACAAATTTACCTAAAAAAATTCAAAATTGGATTTAGGAAGCAGAAAGCAGAAAATGTATTCACTGTGAAATTGTCACAAAATGGAATCCTGAAATAATCGAACAGTTATGAATTTGGAGTCCTTATACCTTTATTCAAATAAAATAGAAGTAAAGTTACTCACATATCGAGTTGAATTTGTCAGAAAAAAACGTAGAAAGCGGTAAATGAGGCATTGATCTCAGACATCTCGTCTTGACGTGGCCTCAAAAGCCACCCCAAAGTATATAATCAATCCCATTTTCATATCAGGCAATCTGAATCTTTCATGCCGAGCATGACATTTAATTCCACCCTCCACGATTCACAATTGGAAACATAAATACCCTTAAGTAGAGAAAATTCTGAACTGCCTCATTGGAATTCAATGAATAAATGCATTCTACCAAAGCTCAGACATTTCGAACAGTTCTTTATTCGTTGACAACCAGTTTCCCTTTGTTTCATCATCACTTTTCACTGAAAGCGTTTGGGTGACGAGGGTGATTGCTTGTTCCGGACACGTCAATTCGAACGGAACTTCATGGAAATAATATATGTGCATTTGAAATGTCTCAATTTGCTTCAGATTTCATTCTTATATGAATAAGAATACGACAAACTACTCACGTCTAGCGTAACGGGGTATTAAAATAATTTCCTTGGCATTGAAATTATTGGCAAAAAAAAAATATATTCTTATTGGAAATATAATCTTACATATTCAGACAAATGAGAAAAAAGCAATTCATTACTCATCTGAGATTCTAAAAAACAATTTCGATATTTCCCTTGAAGGACTTGAAGTTTTTGATCTTATCTCGTAGGAGTCGTATGGAAATATGAGCGTTGACAAGATCGATACAAATGTGTCATGAAGAAACTTTGCATTTCATAGCTGACCCAAAAAACTTCTTGGTTAAGATGAAAAATCCAGAAGGCAATGCAAAAATCAGTACAACTCGGTTCGGTGTAGTAAGAGGTGAATTTTTTTTTAACGTAGGCAGCACTGATCAAACTAAATCATTTCACGAAGAATTTTTCATACAATAGTTCCGAAATGTCATAAACAATGATTCCAATAAGCACGACTTTGTACCTGTACTGATTGCATCGTGGTGGGTTAAGAAAGATCCGTATTTCTTGATTAATTGTATTTAGTTCGATTTCAAGTTTCAATGTCTTCCTATTCCTGATTTATTTCAATGAGTTGTACCTTCTGTCCAAATAGAGACACACCTTGTGTTCAAGGGGTCAGAAAATTATAATCCTATCCGCATACTGTGAATTCATTGATGCGAAAATCACAGGGAGCCAAAATAAATATGGAGAGTTAGTTGGCATTGATAAATTTGAACGTTATTGGGTTATTTTGATCGAAGTTCATCGATTTTAACGCAATTTGCTCCATTCTTGTGAGAGTTCTTCTTTACTGACCCCAGTGTTCTCAAAGATATACTCGGCAATCACTGTTTAAATCTCGAGGTTGTTAAAGATTGTTTTACAGTGTGTATATTGATTAACACCTACTTTAGCACGAGAAGCTTTTTTTAGCTAATGAAGATTTATCGAATATGTGAAGAACCTCCCCATAACTCAATTGAGTACGAAATTCTGCAGTATAGGTACATACATAAATTTGTTGATTTGATCAAAAAATTGAGAAATAACTTTCATTCCTTCCTTTCATGTCACAACCCTTTCATATATACTCGGAAATCCGTATTTCAATTATCTTGAAAAAATACTCGTATTTCAATTATGCAGAAGCTAATTAGTTTTGGCTGTTTCATCATTACGTGACCCAGAATCTAGCAAACCGGAATACAAAGACAATATCCCAACGTGAAATGCACGTAACCGGATAGAAGCGTGTTCAGGTAATTTCAATTGAGTCAATAAAGCTGATGCCACTCTTTGAGGAAACCATACGGTATGGAACAGAGCATTCCGGCAATTAGGATGAATAGATGAGTGCAAGTGAAAATAGACAATGATACAACTGAGTCCTAATGCTGCAAATTCAATTGAAAGTTTTACTGCAGTGATACACAAACTTCCTTACTTTGTCGTTATGATTTCCATATATACAAGTGGTTCACAATCAGAAAATTAATATATAGGTGAAAATGGATATGGCAATAACAGTCTGATTCCATGCTGATCGAACAACAATGATGACGTCTGCAGATTAGGAAAACAAAATTTCGAACAGCCACATTTACGCAACCCCCAATATAATTTCGCCCATTAACGAACTCAATTGCGGCACTCGAGATCCGAAACCATCCTCAGAACTACCAGATTCTAGGCTTTTCCGTTCGAGAATTGTCGTGTTTACGGATGAACAGAATTGAATTAGAGCACGGATTCGTCATCAATGACTCGAATTTTACTGAACATGATCTCCAATTTTTTCTTATCAGCATGTATACTAATTGATTCAAGAGTCAGCATGAGTATCATAACGAATTCCTGACATGGCAACATCGAATTGTCAAAATTGAATGTAACAAATCAAATATCAATAACTTGAAAAATTGTGAAGAATTTTTTAGATTCGTGGACACGTCTATCTCGTGAACTTTCACTACGTCTATACTGACTATCGGAATAACCATGACATTTGTAGGTTATGTATTATGAGTTTTACCATAGACACATAGAAACCCTGGTGTAACGACTCCTAACAAAAAATTAAGACCAGAAATCGCAAAACAAATCGGCACTCTACATTGTAGATCGGTTCCTAGTTCCGGAATGATTCGGAATATATCACGGTCGTGGCGTTATTTCGGTAATGAAAAAATGGTGCGACTCCTATCGAGAGAAATGAAAAGTAGCACCCCATCTCAGATTTTCGTTCGACAAGAGAGTCTTAAAAAATATCTAATCAGTGCCAACACCAGGAATTCTATGCATCTATGTTTAAACCGTCATGTTTCAGGGTTTGAATGCACAAATAAAATTTTTCCAGCTCAATAACAATACGAATTCTAAATTATGCTGTCTACGGAGAAATCTACATCAAAAATGTTTCTCGGAACGCCCAACAGACCTACGGATTGTTACAGTTGGATCAATTATTATTACCAGTCCCTTTGTTCGGAACTGTGCGTATTGCATTAAGCGTATACGTCAAATATATCATATTTCATAATCCGAACACGCAGCTGAGGCTCTGTGTATATGTTGTTTTATGAAGCTGATTTGTATGGGAGATACGCTGCTGCTGCTGTTCTGCACATGAGCCCTGGAAGATTCTGCATGTCTGCCGGGCTTAAAGGATCAGCCAGCCTTAAAATGACCTTATCGGGAAAGGTAGATGTTCGATATATTGCGAGTAGTGTTGGGAAATGCAATTCCCCAATTATTCGGATTTCATTCGAACATTGGGAAGGATGATATTGACTGTAATCAGTCAATATCATCGGGGAATGAGAAATATTTATAATTAAATATTTCTCATTCCCCGTGCTTACAAGCATAACAGAAGTAAGGTGTAACAACTACTTTGATATACGTGTTTCTTCTAGATGTGACAATTTCAAACCATTCGTCGCCTACATTTGAACACAAAATAGATAAAAGTATATTGTTCAATGAGCGGTAATGTGAGTCATAACACACTCAGATGAATTTAATTCACTAATTCATCAAGTGTGTTATGACTAGAGACCGGATTATATGCAACATAAAAAATTTGTAATATGCATGAAAATGCTTGAAATATGCACGAATATAGACAGAATATGCACGAAAATATGCAGAATATGCAAACCTGAATAATGAATTTAAGGAACTAAAAAAAGGAGAAAAGTTATTTTTATTTCGAAATCAGTATATCAGTAACTCTTAATAATATGATATTTAAATTTTTTTATGTTTTTGTAAACGTCAACAATCAAGTATTGCTACAGAGGTTCAATTGTGAGATTGTGTTTTCGATCATTCGGGATATTTTTAAATGTGGAAAAGGTTCGCTGCACATCCACGGACGGAACTGGACAAAATTTGAACTTCGGTGCTACGTTCTCCATTATGTTTTCTGGTAAAACTTCTGCCGTCCGATTAATAAAACTATCGATTAGACACAAATCTTCAAATCCTGGATTTCCTCTTAATATTTCGGTAGGGGAACCCATTGGTTTCCTGTTTGTAGGGAATCTAGTAACATAGTTTGATTTATATTGTGTTTTTCGGTAATCACGGATCAATGAAATATGTCGCATTTTTTATTCGCTCAATTATTTTTAGGAATTTAGAACTGAGACTCGAAATTAATCTGCAAATAATCACTAACAATAAAAAACTTCAGTCATTCGAGTATATTCAATATTGCTTGCATTGATTTGATGCGTTTCATTATGACTATTGTGAAAACTCAAACAGATTGAATACTCACAACGCACAAGTGGAATCAGTGGATCCCCATTTATTTTCTACTATCATGTTTCTAAGAGTTGATGGATCGTTTATTTCATCTTGTTTTTGAGAATTGATACCATTGATATCATTACATTTTATTTCTGAACAATAAATGTGGTAATGAAACCACTCAGCTATCAACTTTGTAGTGTGATTGATCAACTAAACATTCAAACTGGAGGTATTAGTCGAAAAAGTTATATTGAAAGTCTATTCAAAAGGACATTGCAGCAGTTTTCGAAGGAAATATTTTATAATACTTGACACTAAACACCTAAGTACCATAGCAATATTTCAGGGGGATTCTTACCCTTGCTTGAGGGTTGAATGGTTAAGTCAAAAATATCGAAAAAAGGATTCTCCCTTTACACGAATAAGTGATCAGAATTGTTGCGGTTTCAATTATGACTGTCTTTTCGTATCAGTTTGGGGATGGCAGTAGGTACTATTGATTGATTCGTCTAATAATGTTCGAAGAACTAGACTAGAGGTTTTAGCTCTGATACGCCTATTCCATTCATGATCCTCCGTATGTTGATGTGAAATCATTTAATCACTTACCTTTCCAAGGACATCCTACCACTTCCACACGCATACAAACAGTTCGTACGTGCTCGCTGTATGGAAGAAAACGTATTTTCGATGCTATTATCGGAGGGTCCAGTTTCTGTTCCATGATGGTATTTGTATTACTGTTTCCTTTCAGCAACTAGAAAAAAAGGATATTGGTTGTATTTCAGTGCTTTTCTCAACATTTTTGTATTAATTTAATACTTGTGTAGATTAAAACAGTTCTAGATATGGCTACAAAGTGAAGGCTTTCAATGACAACCATGGGCGTCCCCAGACTTTGAGCTTGGGGGGAGGGCAAAAAAAAATCAGAATAGAAATAATGAACTGGAGGTAGTGTAGGATGAAATAAAATTTATTTTTGTTTTTTTGCTAATATCTCAGGAACCCTTCGAGTTTTTGTACACACATTATTACTAATAATAGCTTCTGTCTTGCACTTTAATCGGTGACGAAGATATTGAATTTGCACAAGGGTTTTACCCTCCTACTTTTACATCACAGGACAAATTGGCATTTGCCCAGCATATTCTGATGGGCCAATGTGTTTTTATAATAAAACGTACTCCTAATTCATTACTCTAAAGTTAACCGTTTTCGGGAAAAATGGCATTTTATAATAAAAAACAATTGGCTAACGCATAGTAAATTTCTTGTAATGGGAAAACTGAGTGGTGATAATCAACAATTGTATTAATTTCAAATACAAAAGTTTCAAATTTGAATAGCAAAGTTATTTCCCAATATTTTTAGCGACCATAGTTAATTATCACTACTCATTTTTCCTATTGCAAGAAATTTACAATGCGTTCGTAAATTGTTTTTGATCCGAAAATGCCATTTTTCTAGAAAACGGTTCACTGTGGAGCAATGAACCAAGAGTGCAATTGGTGCACTGTGGAGCGATCAAAATTCCCAAAACTTTTTCCGTCTCGGAAGAAAAATTCCCTGTTCCTCTTGAAACATCAATAATTGTCAGTTTTCTCCTGCCATGTCCCTTGCCAAAATTCTACTTCATTTTTGATGCCGCTCAGATTCTGGAATTGGCAGAAGGTATCGCAAACATCAGTGATACTTTGTTACGAATTTATTGTTTTGGATCAGCCGGGTGCTTAATGTATACGCCGACATTGATAGATAAATTAAGAGTACCACATTGTGATTTTTGTATATAATGATATCATTTCATGAGTTTTCAAGGGATGCTTATGAAGCTCTAATGGAGGGGGGCAGTTGCCCCCCTTCTATTTCAGGTAGTTCATGAACATTCAGTTGTACGGAAACCGTTTTTTTAGGAGAAAGAATAAAACTTCGAGGCGTGATTTTGTTTTAATGAATTGTTTGCAATAAATCATGGGTTGCCTATGACACCAATTCTCTGCTTCAATTTGAGTTCGGGTTAATCAGTTACATAATGTTTCCTGTATGTTTCATCTTCATTTCTCATTTTCATTCCAGAATCAATCGATTGTAAAACCACAGTGCTACTCGTTTATAATTCATTAAAAATGAACAAAAAAGTAATTCTTCGATATTCCTCATCGAGTCTTTGAGAGAAAGACTTGGTCATTCTCAGGTGAATATTATTGTTAAGTTATTTTTGTATTTGTACTCTTGTAATGATTTTTAAAATAATTATTTTCAGTGGAATACAAAAATTACGTCTCATTCGGACTATCAGTCCACCTACCCCTGAACACTGTCTCAGCACAACAGTAACCGAGATAATGAATTAATTTCATTTGACTTTTCCACACTGTATAGCTATTGTAGGTATGTAGGCAATTTCAATCGCCTTTGGAGGACCAGGACAGATTTTCATCATAGAGAAGTGCGGTCAGTTTCGTAACTGAATCATAACATTGACCATGACACTGAAATTCAGAATCCGTGAATTGATTATTTACAGCTGCTTTATCATTTAGAATTGAAGAAAGAGAAGCATCAGAAGGTTCAGTTTTCTGTTTGACAAAGCAATATGAATTTGTATAACAAAGAAATATACACTCTTTCCACAACAAATGAAATCTCTACTTTGAAAAGTGTTTTGTATCTCGTGTTTCCATATACAGTGGCAGATTCAATAAGAACTAATTTTCGACAAGTGAATAATGAATGAGTGAAATTTCTGAAGCGATAAAAAATGACTTTGCGATGATGAGGTACTTCATCAAGAATTCAATAAGCGTGAAAGTATAATAATGACTACCATTATACAGGGTCTTTCACGAGGAACCTCACCCATATTTATACGGGAAACTACTGAATTTTCATGAAATTCAGCACTTATAAGTATTTCACGATGCTGATGAAATCTAAGATATTTTCAAGGCATGAGCACCTCCGGTTTTTCCGGAAATGACGTCAACTTCCGTTTTTCAAATTAGAACACCATTTTTTTATTGCAGAAATAGATTCCTTAGAAAATTTCAAGTTATTTTGATGTAACATTTTTCAGTTTTGGTTGGAAAAGTCTCTCTGAGCGGGAAAATTCGAAAAAAAAATCGAAAATAGAGCTCCGCTGAAACAAGAATAACTTCGAGGTTTTTGGATGGAAAATTTTCATTTTTGGGATTTTTGAAGATGTAAGATTGATGTATCCACTTTGGAAATCGAAATTGGGATTCATGATACAGGGGGTGAAAAAATCGCTTTCAAAGTTAGGGATGACAAAATCGTGAAAAATCAATTTTTTCAAATTAGAACCCCATTTTTTTATGGTAGATATTGAATCTACGTTAAAAAATAATGTGAGTGTATGCATCACACCCTTGCCCTAAAGTGGATATTTTCTGAGTTATTCACAAAAAACTGTTTTTCGTCTTGAATTTTCAGCTATTTCTTTTCCCTTCACGCCAAAAAGATGAAATTTTCAGGAACTGTTACTTAAACCATGTGTTAGATTTTACTACCCTAATATTCAAGAGAAAAAAGTTACAGGTTGTTCCTAAATAGATGGCGAATTTGGATTCGAATTTGTATCGGAAACCTCTTTATTTCAACAATTCGGCCATCGGTTTTCTCTCCAGTGATAAATAAATAATTCCTTATGAACCATATGCAAAAACTTACCATGTTTTACATTCTTTTTCTTTAATGAAAGATATCATTAATTACATGCTACTGAATAAGGAGGAATTTGGCAGATGTAATTAATGATATCTATCATTAAAGAAAAAGAATGTAAAACATGGTAAGTTTTTGCATATGGTTCATAAGGAATTATTTATTTATCACTGGAGAGAAAACCGATGGCCGATTAGTTGAAATAAAGAGGTTTCCGATACAAATTCGAATCCAAATTCGCCATCTATTTAGGAACAACCTGTAACTTTTTTATCTTGCATATTAGGGTAGTAAAATCAAAAACATGGTTTAAGTAACAGTTCCTGAAAATTTCATCTTTTTGGCGTGAAGAGAAAAGAAGTAGCTGAAAATTCAAGACGAAACACAGTTTTTTGTGAATAACTCAGAAAATATCCACTTTAGGGCAAGGGTGTGATGCATACACTCACATTATTTTTTAACGTAGATGCAATATCTGCCATAAAAAAATGGGGTTCTAATTTGAAAAAATTGATTTTTCACGATTTTGTCATCCCTAACTTTGAAAGCGATTTTTTCACCCCCTCTGTCATGAATCGCAATTTCGATTTTCAAAGTGGATACATCAATCTTACGTCTTGAAAAATCCCAAAAATGAAAATTTTCCATCCAAAAACCTCGAAGTTATTCTTGTTTCAGCGGAGCTCTATTTTCGATTTTTTTTTCGAATTTTCCCGCTCAGAGAGAATTTTCCAACCAAAACTGAAAAATGTTACATCAAAATAACTTGAAATTTTCTAAGGAATCTATTTCTGCAATAAAAAAATGGTGTTCTAATTCGAAAAACGGAAGTTGACGTCATTTCCGGAAAAACCGGAGGTGCTCATGCCTTGAAAATATTTTAGATTTCATCAGCATCGTGAAATACTTATAAGTGCTGAATTCCATGAAAATACGTTCAGTAGTTTCCCGTATAAATATGGGTGAGGTTCCTCGTGAAAGACCCTGTATAGTGCTCAACCCCTATACAATATTTATTCGCTCTACATGAATGAATGAAAAACTAACTTCTAATCGTCAAAACTGGCCTGTTCAATGATTCAACGGGATTAAATAATAATAGGAACGCGATGAGTTCAAGTGTTATAAAAAAAAAAATCGAGGAGGTATTTTTCCACTAGAAATAAATAAAATATCGAACAATTCATTCTTCGTGATCGAGACAGAAACGAACCACCCAATTTCTGTAATATATTCAACGGTTCTATAAAACTTTTCGAGCCGTCGACTCTCGAAACTTCCGATTGGTCGCTAAGGTAATTGATAAATCGATCAGAATATCCAATATCTTTCTCAACTTCTCATAAACTGAAAGCTGGTTTTCAGGAATTATGCCTCAATGATCGGTTGTCGAGGGAGTTAATCTGAATGTCGTACTTTTCATGGGATCTACGTTATTTCCAGGAGGTCACGTGATCGGATTTGAATTTTTCATGATTTGGAAATCTTTGAACGAATTTCGTGAATAATTATCAATCGAAAGTACAACCTTAAGATGAATGTATGAAGTATGAAATTCAACTTATGTATTTTCTCGAAACTAACCAAATGTTCTTGCAGAATGTGTGGATATTTATATCGAGGAATGCGATCCATCTATCAGATAATATCTATTCGCTTTTTCGAATTATTACTCGGAAAGCGGAAAATATGTCAGCTTCCGATATGAAAATAAGACAATCAAAATTAAAGATTCATGATAACATATTAGATACTCAATTTGTCCATTGAATTAAATCCATAGCTGTTTCGTTTCTATATGATACCTGTTTTTACCGAGCCTTAACAAATTCAAAATCACATTGCTCTTCAGTAAATTATAGTAAATGAACGATATTTTGCAAAAAAAAGTATTAGTTTTGCTGCATTAGGATCAGTGAAATCTACAGTTAAAAAAATAATCAAGTCGATAAGTCACCCTGTATAATGCGGAATACAATTATAGTTAATAAAATACTCACATAAACGGCAAGATTTAGCTAGCATCAACTTTGAACCGTTTGGTCGCCTGTGTATACTTCATTCACTTTCATAAAGTACCTATCCCGGTTGGCCATGATTTAGGTTTATCAAGTCCTTTCACTTAAAACTAACGCAGGTTGGCACTCTTGAAAGTCAAATACTTCTGAGCGACATTGCCAAGGCTTCTTCCTATTTACTCTCTTTTAAATTTGTGAATGGAGTTAGTTCTTTTAAGGTTTAACTGTGACATCGGTTTCGTAGTACTACTACATTCTCATACAGGAGTATTTCGAGTTATGCAAAAAAGTATTTAAATGTCTTCTGTAGACTTATTTCTTGAGAATTTTGAAAAGTGGACAATTCCATAGATCCGTCTGTTCTGATGTTCGTTTGAAAGTTTTTCTGGGTTATTCGAGTACTTTATTTTTTCCGAATGAACTTTAACAAAGTAACGGACTATTCTGTTATTTTTCAGTAAAATTTCAACACTCGTTTTATGATATCCGTAAAAAATAGCATAACTTAATCTTCCAACCATTTTTATATACGTAAAATATTTCCAGTATTAGCAAAGAAAAAAGTTTCTTCAAAATTAGTGGGGTCTTTGGAATCATTGAACTCACATGATATTTTTTCTAGAAGCATGCTCTTTCAATCCTTTTTTCGCACGCATTTCAATCAGTAAAGAGTAACATTGCCAGACAGTGCGGGAAAAACCCCTGCTATTCCATTCCCGCACACTCTCCGTGCAGCAAAGGAATAGCATGGGTTTTTCCTGCACGCTTTTTCCTGCACGCTTTTTCTGAAGAATACACTGAATCAAGGGCGGTCATATATCTTGATTCTGGGGGGGGGGGGCATTTTGTACAATTACATATACTCCATTCACAATTATAAAATCACAACTCTGGCCTTGGAAATTTGACACATTCCACTCTGTATCGAAGTAATGACGTTTTTCAAAATATTTTTATGTTCCAAGTCAACACTATGTTGCCCTTTCTACATTCTTAACGTATTTCTCAGAATGTGAATTTATTCGGAAAATGAATGAATTGGCAAAGATGTGATGGACGAAAATAATTAACGTTTATATGAATTGATAGAAAGGATTCCTTTTCTAGTTATTTGCATGAAAAATACAAGAGATCACTGTTGAAATATATTATTTTTCGCCATGGAAGAAAATTGCATTGCTTTCACATGATTTTCATATGCATGTAAAGATTTAATGTTTATTATCCTCTTGAACTGAAAGTTCAAGACTTGACTTCAATTGTTGAATCAAGAATAATGGAACATTATATCCCTCTACTGGGATCCAAATAGTTGAAGGGAGTTCTGATACAACAGGAACTTTTTCTTGGAACATAACCTTAATAGCTAACTTAATAAAAATAAAAGTAGAAGGTATACATTTCATTCATTTGATCTTATGAACAAGGAGTAAAATATTCTGACTGTATAGTAATTTATTAGTTTAAAAAATATTCATACATTACAACCACAGTAGGTTTGTACAAATAATATGGAACAGGTCAAAAATATGCTTCACATTTATCATTCACCTGTTCTAAAATAAGACACAAACTCCTCCACATTATAGGGCCCCTACAGCATTAAAAGCTTGTGTCTCTTTTGAAAGAAGTAGCGCTATATATTAAATATTCTTTCGATTAAGAGCAAATACCTACCGTTGAATGTTACATACATAAATTTCTTCAAAATGGGCTTATACGAAGTGGTTCTTTTTTTGAAACGTGAAAACGATCAACAATAATCATTTAGTGACCGATGATGGCCATCCAAAACCCGTTTACTTTCGAAAATCGTGCAATTACATTCTGCAAGTTCTTTCCTCATAATTCCTCGAAAATCCTACCTGAACCATATTTTCCGGTCGCTTTCGTGAAAAGATCGTATAAGGAATCCTTTTTTGTCCATTTACACATTCCAAATAAATTTTGAGCACCAAAAACAATACCGAAACTAACCAAACTTCTGGAGGACCGGAATTTCGTTTGAAATCTTTCCGAACGGCCAGATACCTAAAAAATACTTCGTTATCAAGTGTAAAAAAGGCGATTAGTACTTACTTCTGCTTTATTCATGCTTATAAATCGATTTTTGGTCCAATTCAAATTTGCCGTTTGTACCCATGTCAAAATATCTTTGATACTTTTACTTTGATGTAAGCAAAGAAACTGGCAACGCCGTCTTGTCATTAAAGATATTCTCTGTACGCGCACAGATTTTTTATCAGGTGCACCAATTCCTGAAAACGAAACCATGGCCAGAGTTGTGATTTTATAATTTTGAATGGAGTATAGTATCATTCATCAATTCCGATTCAATCAGAAAACTCAGAATTGCATTGCCACCTTTGGGGGGGGGGGGGTCATGGCCCCCATGGTCCCCCCTTATGACCGTCCTTGCACTGAATCATGATATATATCTATGCACCAAACGCCACCGACGACGTTGCTATGGAAACGACATGTGAATTAACATTTGTCATAAGTATGAAATTATTTGAATATATCAAATCGAATTTGAACAGTGTGCTGAAATCAAATCGATATCGTATAAATGCTCGTAGGAAAAATATTGTTCCTAACTCTGCTTCGCTTCGTTCGGGCAACGGCAGTTTCGTGCGGGAAAATATCTCTTTCCGCACTTGTTAGGAAAATAACTATTCACAAATTCTTTATTTTTCCAAAGTAAATAAACATTTTGATAAATACCATTGAGTTTAAATATACATAGAGGCACAACCCAGTTCAACGATTTGACGCAAAAATGTTGGAAAACATTTTCATAAGGTAAGATGGTTCTGTACCCATTCGAATTATCTGAGAATACTAATTGAATAAATAGAAATCGCGAACACGAATAATCCTAATATTTCAAGAAAATAATGATTATATAATATAATATATACGCTGAAATTGCAAAGCACCAGACATACAAACATTTAAAGTTTGTTCGAATCAAAAATTTGAAAAATCAACTTTTCTCTGAAAATAGTATGGTTATTTTTAATTGAAGAAATCAAGAGGTTGATTGTGATATAATATACGAGGATAATGTTCATGTGGCAATGTCCTTTGTATAACAATCAACGATCTATTATTTATGGAAGTTTGTCAAGGTACAAACAGTTCCCACCCTTAATCTCAAATGCTTTTTCATCGAAATTGGAAATTACCCAAATAAATTTGGTTTTTAAGTAATTACAAGATTGTGAATTGAACATAACTACATACATAGAAAGAATTAAGACACAAATCATTTTCCACTATAAATATAATAATACAATATAACTTGGTTTCCCATACCGTTCACCTCATCAGACCTAATGGTCAAACGTCAGCTGAGAATCGCACCGACTGCAGTTTCGTCCTGTTTAGGACTCATCAGGGTGGAATATCCCAAAGTTGACGCTGGATGGAAAATCTGTATACATATCTGTATAAAGTAATGATTGAGATTGAACCAATGTGCAATAGAGTACCTGTGAGTATTTTTCGGAATTGATTTTTTGAATGATTTTTTTCAAGTATCGAACTCTGTACCAAATACCTCTCAGCTTCCTAGTTAAGTTTAACACATGTTCTTCCCATTTTAGATTTTCGTCTATAATGATACCGAGATATTTTGTAGAATTTGTTTAAGGAATATTTGTGAGCTTATTCAGCAGCTACCACTTCGCTAAATTACCAAAATCCTCTGTCACTTTTTGTTTCAGATTTCCCCAAGAATTATCTTCATATATCACTATACCATCATCTACAAAAACTTTTATTTCACCTTTACTGTTCTTCTCAAATATACTATTTATAAAGGTACAGTATAAACAGAAGTGGTCCCAGCACAGTGCCCTGCGGAACTCCAAAGGTAGGTCTGTTTTTCTTGCTATATTTTCCATTTAATGATACAATATGTGTTCTATCTGATAAATAGCGTTTTAGGAAGTTATAAGTTTTTCCACAGAATCCATAGTTCATTAGTTTTTCCAGAAGTCTTTCGTGGCAAACTGTATCGAATGCTTTTGCTGAATCTATTCCGATTGCTATAGATGGGATGTTTTTATCAATGTTATTATATGAAGCTTCTTTTACTTTTTTTATTGCATCTTCTGTCGACATGCCCTTGCCAAATCCATACTGATTTTCTGACAAAATTTTATATTTTTCAATATACGCTACCATTCTTACTTTAATCAGTTTCTCTATGATTTTTGTAAGATTTGATATGAGAGTTATCGGTCTGTAGTTGATCATTTGAGTTTTATCGCCTCTCTTAAAAAATGACTTCACCACGCCCAGTTTCAACATTTCCGGAAAACATGCTCTTTCGAAACAACTGTTGATCAAATATGAAAGAGGTGCTGAAGTCTCCTGTTTTATTTCCTTCAATGTTTCAGAATATATTCCATCATGGCCAACGGAATTTTTTTATTTTAGAGTTCCTATATTGTTTTCTATTTCAGCTGGATCCGTGGGAAACAGAAAAAAAGACTCATCCCGCTGATTATTTCACTCAGTGAAATCCCCAGGTGCCACGACCTGCCCTGCATATTTCTCGCCTAGATGACTTTAATAATTATTGAAACAATCACACATTTCTTGAGCATTTTCTATTATGACGTTGCCCTCTTTCTTGATATCTTAACAATAACGAGCTTTGCTTACACTTCTACTCAACAGATGAACATAAACTGGAAAAAGACCCAGATGCTGATCACAGGAACCGAAAATGAACGTTGTTTTTACCTTCGGAATGAACCCACAGAATTTTTTGTTTTTGTTATTTTCAAGATAACTTTGGTAGCTCGCAATTTGGATTTCTTATCTAGGTGTACTCAAGATATTCCAGGGATCTCGCGAGAAGTCTGTGTTTACTGGATACGGGTATCGAATTCTGGAATAATTATTGGCTAGTTCAAGGGTCATGAGTACATCAGTCCGTGAATCTTAAAATGTGAGTTAGATTCGATACTATATTATTTGATATGGGTTCATACCTATTGTATAGGTCGCACATCAATCGCGAGTAGTACACCAACAGGCAACCATTCTTATCGTTCTTGGTACCTTCAATACTATTTCGAAGCTTGAATTGCTTCATCAAACTAAACTATCTGAAATGATTATTAATGCACAAACAAACACCTATGTTTCATGAGAATTTCATTCCCCAAGTGCCTGTCCTTATGCGTTTTTCCTCTTTATAGACTCTGGAGAGTTATTAGTTCCCCTACAACTTTCAGAATATTATTATGATTTTTACGTGCATAACGTTGTTCCAAAGTTTTTTCGGCGCTTGGGTATATTATGTTTGGAGAACTCTGGAATTTACAACTTTTTTCATGTAACATTTCAATAATCTCTCAGTCTGGGACATTTGCGATCAGTTGTTTGCTTATTTTATGATAACTTATGTAATGTTCAATAAATGTATGAATTTGTAGGAAATATTATACATTATTTTGATATTTGCCAGGAAATTTTTGATTTTATTTTGGATCATTGGCTGAAATACATTGTATTACTTTATAGATTACTGTGTAGCGTTTACCCACTTTCAATGTCTCCCAATATTGTCTTAATTTGAGCTCAGAAGGAGATTCTGCGAGAAAAGTTTATTCCGACGTTATTTGTGAAATGAATTGAGGTTTTTCGAAATAACCAATCTAAACATTTTTATTTGCATTATGAAGTATTGAGTTTGCAGTTTGAACTACACGTGATGCATAAATAGACAGTATTAGACACTCAAGTTATTCAATAAAATCGGATTAGGTGTCAAAGGAGGGGAGATTATTATGTATTTGATTCATAAGATCGAATAACTACAAGGAAATTGTACTGTTGTCATAGTTTATTTGTGAATTTCAACTAGTTTCAACGAGTTACTTCCGAGAGATCCGAATACGTACAGTCAAGAATAAGAACTTGCAAAATGGCGAATTCGCCGGTACTCATTCTCACTGATAAATGTGATTGTCGGGTGATTGTTTATATTTTACTCAACAGCCATCCCAGTTAATATTGGTCGTACAAAAACGTTTGAATGGGCAAATTTGGGCATTCAGTACTGAAAAATGCATGAAGTATCGCCAAAAAAATTATGAGAACTGTTATATTTTAGATGGTACACCCTGTATGTTATTTTCCTAATCGGTAGAGCTCTTCATTCTGATTCAAAAAATATATACTTCATGCAGGATATTTCTCGGCAGTTGTTTTTAAATATAATTTGGCAACAAGACGGAGCACCTGTCTACCTGTTGAAGAATACCTCAATGACAGATACAATATGTGGATTGGCAGAAACGGGACCCTTCTATAGCCTCCTTACAGTCCCGACCTGAAACTATTGGACACTTTTTATGGGGACATCTGAAGACATTAAATTCAAAATAGAAGGGGAAATTGACAACCTCAATAATATTCCAGAAATGGTAAGCAAAACCCCCAGAAACATTATAATTATTGGCTGTTTTTTTCGAGTCAATCGATTTGGAAACAATTTCCATAATTGCTTTTTCCATGTCATACGTAGACCAAAGTTGGCGACTAGTCTTCCGATTGTAGGTGCGCACCATGTAACTGTGAAACAATAATGAAGAAATACTGTAATAAATTTCTAAAAATTAAATGAATTGGTCCATATCCATCTGGGGCTTAAACGGGTACCGCCCGGTTGTGCCCCACCAGGACTTTCCGGTTTGTCCCAGAGCTTTTATTTTGAAGAATGTTGAATAATAAAAAACACATGAGAAAAATGAAGCTTATCTACAGAGTTTCATACAGCCAAACAACCTAAATTATCATATTTTGTATCGTTAATTATCGTAGAATATAGTTAGATCAATCTGTAGGTAGGAATAAATTTAGGTAAAATAAGATTAGATACCAAAGATTCACGTGGTTCTACACAACACTGTTAAATAAACACACGCACCTGTCAGAACTCGTGGAAATACTGGAGTAGACATAAGAGGTAGTTATAGTTATAGCGAAAAGGGGTTACAGTCCACTGCGACCTCAAGGTCTATTGTGCCCCCTGACAGAGCTCTCATCATAGAATAGAGGTATCAACGTATGCTAAGAGAAAAAAATTAAATATTTGATTGATTCGGTCTTCACTTGATGGAAATTCATTTTAAATAAATAATAATAAACTGCTAATTTCCACAAAATTTATTGATGTTAAATGACGACAATTGTTTCACTACACTGTAGCTTTTTCAAGTCGGATGCTGAACTGAGTATTCCCAAATTATAACATTCGTTTAAATAGGTATTGATAACATAGTTGAGCAGAAAATTTGTTTTAAATGAGGTAATAAAATTATATTGGAGGGTGCCGCTGGTTATTCCAGGATTGTATAAAGATGTTCAGTAACGGTGATCTATTCACATCTGTTTGTTCGTTCAATAGGACCTTCTTAGAATTATACCTGTTTATTTCTAGAGATTCTAAGAGTGTGAGTCTAGAACTCTTGTTTTCTGTATGGAGAATCTGATAGTTGTTGTTGAACTCATGTCCGCATTCTTTCAAGTGGTTGGCGTATGTAGAATGGGTGGTGTTAGATGTGAAGCTCTTCTGATGTTCATGGATTCTCTTTTTGAAAGATCTTCCGGTTTGGCCTATATAAACCATGTGACAATCCCCACATTTTAACTTGTAGACTCCAGATTTGTTATCTTTGTTTGTTTTATCTTTATTATTTCTGACGAAAGTTCCCAAATTATTGTCTGTCTTGAAGGATACTTTGAGATTGAATTTATCTTTGAAATATTTAGCAATACGCTCGGAAGTTCGATTAACGTAGGTTAAAGATATATACTTTTTGGTGTCATCTTTTATGGGGGAAGGGTACGCTAACAGCAAAGCATGTTTTACTTGTTTATTGGACAAGATCTTATCTATGATGGAAGGGTTATAACCGTTATTGATTGCTATTTGTTTGATTAAGTTTAATTCTGTGTTGAAATGATCGTGATTCATAGGTGTAGTTATTAGTCTATGGATCATAGAATTGTAAGCGGCCATCTTGTGACTATATGGGTGATTAGAAGTGATGTGAATGGTGGTATCAGTATGGGTAGTTTTGTGAAAAATACTGAAGTTATGTGTGTCGTTCAGTTTAGAAATTGAAATGTCTAGGAAGTTTATTCTACTATTCATTTCTTCTTCTACTGTAAATTTCATGTTAGGATGTATTTCATTGATAAACTTCATAATCATGCTCAGCTGTCTATTAGTACCTATAAAGCAACAGAATATATCGTCTACATATCTATACCAATAAAGGAAATATTTAAATAATGGATGTGTGCAGATTTTCTTTTCTAAACTGTCCATGAAAATTTCGGCTAATATTGAACTTAGAGGATTACCCATGATTAGACCTTCGTCGGAGCAATAAATAGTTTCATTGAATTGAAAGTAGTTCTGTTTTAAGCAAATTTCGAGACAATTTAAAATATCGACTTTTATGATAGGGTTGCAATTATTTTTAGTGAGTAGTTGTTCGACTAGTTGAATGGTTTCTATTGGAGGGATACTGGGGAATAAATTTTGTACGTCAAACGAAATGAATTTAGAGTTTTTAGGCAATTGGATATGTTTGATATTATTGATTAATTCTAAACTGTTTTTTATGGCGTATTCAGCGTGAAATTTTGTTTCTTTTCGAATGATAGGGATCAATATTCTAGATAATTTTATGCTAGGAGATGTAGTGAATGAAACTACCGGTCTAATCGGGTAATTCTGCTTATGTAGTTTTAATAATGAATATAATTTTGGAGCTTGTGGGTTCATTAAGGTGAGTTTGAATTTTGGGATGTTCTGAAATATGCTCACTGATTGGTTTATCAGGTTTTTGATTTGTTTTTGAAACTGTTCAGTTGGGTCTTTATCAATTATTTTGAATTTATCAGGGGTTAAAAATGCTTTTGTTTTATTAATGTATTCATTTCTCGGTATTATGACTATACTATTTCCCTTATCGGCTCGAGTGAAAACTAATTCATTCAAGTTGCTTTTTTCTTTGATTGATTCAACTAATTTTTGATCTTTGGATTTCGAGGTTTTTTGTTCAGATTTAATTATGTTAGCGATGTTATATTTATCAAAATTTAAATGTAAATTATTGTCTGTTGCGAGAATTGATTTGATAGCAATTTCCGAGTCAACTGCCAAACATTCCAAAGATTTCTCATTGCAATGTTTTAGATTGTGTTTGAATCCTTTTTCAAGTAGGGTTGTTTCATTTTCGTCAAATTTAACGTTAGATAAGTTAATGAGTTTAGGGTAAAATTGGTGTGGAGAATAATTTTTAGTTTTTGGTTTTTGTATTTTCGGTTTTCTATTTTTATGGATGAGTGAATTTAATTTCTTACTTTGGATTTGGAATTTCTTATGGATGATTTCGTTGACACGATCTCTGGTATTTCTATCTATAGTATCAAATTCAACAATATGGAGTCTAAAAGTTAGTTCTGAGTGGATTACCTTCAAGTATAAGTTGTTGACGTCTCTCTGGTAATATTCTTTCTTCATGTCAGTTTTCAACCATGTCTTCATACCCTGTATTCTTCCTGTGTTGGCTGCCGGGCTTATATTGTTTGTCTTGAGGTTAATGTACTTTGGGAATGTGTTCAGATGTAGGCATTTGGTGTAAAACCAAATGTTTTGGGTATTCTTTCTACTTCTCAGTAGGAGTTTGAAATACCATAAGACCAAGAAGCTGGTTTCAGCTTGTAATAAATATTTGATTGATTCGGTCTTCACTTGATGGAAATTCATTTTAAATAAATAATAATAAACTGCTAATTTCCACAAAATCAATAAATTTTGTGGAAATTAGCAGTTTATTATTATTTATTTAAAATGAATTTCCATCAAGTGAAGACCGAATCAATCAAATATTTATTACAAGCTGAAACCAGCTTCTTGGTCTTATGGTATTTCAAACTCCTACTGAGAAGTAGAAAGAATACCCAAAACATTTGGTTTTACACCAAATGCCTACATCTGAACACATTCCCAAAGTACATTAACCTCAAGACAAACAATATAAGCCCGGCAGCCAACACAGGAAGAATACAGGGTATGAAGACATGGTTGAAAACTGACATGAAGAAAGAATATTACCAGAGAGACGTCAACAACTTATACTTGAAGGTAATCCACTCAGAACTAACTTTTAGACTCCATATTGTTGAATTTGATACTATAGATAGAAATACCAGAGATCGTGTCAACGAAATCATCCATAAGAAATTCCAAATCCAAAGTAAGAAATTAAATTCACTCATCCATAAAAATAGAAAACCGAAAATACAAAAACCAAAAACTAAAAATTATTCTCCACACCAATTTTACCCTAAACTCATTAACTTATCTAACGTTAAATTTGACGAAAATGAAACAACCCTACTTGAAAAAGGATTCAAACACAATCTAAAACATTGCAATGAGAAATCTTTGGAATGTTTGGCAGTTGACTCGGAAATTGCTATCAAATCAATTCTCGCAACAGACAATAATTTACATTTAAATTTTGATAAATATAACATCGCTAACATAATTAAATCTGAACAAAAAACCTCGAAATCCAAAGATCAAAAATTAGTTGAATCAATCAAAGAAAAAAGCAACTTGAATGAATTAGTTTTCACTCGAGCCGATAAGGGAAATAGTATAGTCATAATACCGAGAAATGAATACATTAATAAAACAAAAGCATTTTTAACCCCTGATAAATTCAAAATAATTGATAAAGACCCAACTGAACAGTTTCAAAAACAAATCAAAAACCTGATAAACCAATCAGTGAGCATATTTCAGAACATCCCAAAATTCAAACTCACCTTAATGAACCCACAAGCTCCAAAATTATATTCATTATTAAAACTACATAAGCAGAATTACCCGATTAGACCGGTAGTTTCATTCACTACATCTCCTAGCATAAAATTATCTAGAGTATTGATCCCTATCATTCGAAAAGAAACAAAATTTCACGCTGAATACGCCATAAAAAACAGTTTAGAATTAATCAATAATATCAAACATATCCAATTGCCTAAAAACTCTAAATTCATTTCGTTTGACGTACAAAATTTATTCCCCAGTATCCCTCCAATAGAAACCATTCAACTAGTCGAACAACTACTCACTAAAAATAATTGCAACCCTATCATAAAAGTCGATATTTTAAATTGTCTCGAAATTTGCTTAAAACAGAACTACTTTCAATTCAATGAAACTATTTATTGCTCCGACGAAGGTCTAATCATGGGTAATCCTCTAAGTTCAATATTAGCCGAAATTTTCATGGACAGATTAGAAAAGAAAATCTGCACACATCCATTATTTAAATATTTCCTTTATTGGTATAGATATGTAGACGATATATTCTGTTGCTTTATAGGTACTAATAGACAGCTGAGCATGTTTATGAAGTTTATCAATGAAATACATCCTAACATGAAATTTACAGTAGAAGAAGAAATGAATAGTAGAATAAACTTCCTAGACATTTCAATTTCTAAACTGAACGACACACATAACTTCAGTATTTTTCACAAAACTACCCATACTGATACCACCATTCACATCACTTCTAATCACCCATATAGTCACAAGATGGCCGCTTACAATTCTATGATCCATAGACTAATAACTACACCTATGAATCACGATCATTTCAACACAGAATTAAACTTAATCAAACAAATAGCAATCAATAACGGTTATAACCCTTCCATCATAGATAAGATCTTGTCCAATAAACAAGTAAAACATGCTTTGCTGTTAGCGTACCCTTCCCCCATAAAAGATGACACCAAAAAGTATATATCTTTAACCTACGTTAATCGAACTTCCGAGCGTATTGCTAAATATTTCAAAGATAAATTCAATCTCAAAGTATCCTTCAAGACAGACAATAATTTGGGAACTTTCGTCAGAAATAATAAAGATAAAACAAACAAAGATAACAAATCTGGAGTCTACAAGTTAAAATGTGGGGATTGTCACATGGTTTATATAGGCCAAACCGGAAGATCTTTCAAAAAGAGAATCCATGAACATCAGAAGAGCTTCACATCTAACACCACCCATTCTACATACGCCAACCACTTGAAAGAATGCGGACATGAGTTCAACAACAACTATCAGATTCTCCATACAGAAAACAAGAGTTCTAGACTCACACTCTTAGAATCTCTAGAAATAAACAGGTATAATTCTAAGAAGGTCCTATTGAACGAACAAACAGATGTGAATAGATCACCGTTACTGAACATCTTTATACAATCCTGGAATAACCAGCGGCACCCTCCAATATAATTTTATTACCTCATTTAAAACAAATTTTCTGCTCAACTATGTTATCAATACCTATTTAAACGAATGTTATAATTTGGGAATACTCAGTTCAGCATCCGACTTGAAAAAGCTACAGTGTAGTGAAACAATTGTCGTCATTTAACATCAATAAATTTTGTGGAAATTAGCAGTTTATTATTATTTATAGAAAAAAATTAATTTTTTCTTAGTACTGAATTCTGAATGCCCATATAAACGTTTTTTGTTGATTTGTATTGTAAAATTCATTCATTTATTATTTATATACCATATTATTGTATATGTATGTTGTTATGATTGACGTGGATAATTAATAAATGTATTCACTCATTTTCAATCGAGAAATAACGATTTTCAGGTATCTGTGAAATAAAAAAAGGTTTGTTTTGACTTCAGGGATCTACACTAAAAATAAATGTACGGACCAATTTGGAAGATTACTCATGTCCATTTTTTTATAATATTGTGTTTGAGAAACGTTGACAAAGCTCAACTGGGTTTGATTCCCTTTCACCAGAATAGTTCAATATAGCCACGAATTCTCAAATCAAATATGTACGTACAAAGACTTAGCATGTGAGATCCCAAAGTTTCTCAGACCTAGTTTCTGAAAAAACAGAGGAACTAGGAATTTCCGGGAAACTACAAATTTGTCTCCCAACTCATACAGATTCGAAGAACAGCCAGTAGATAATGTTTGTAGAGGTTAAATTGCTCATTCAGTTACAGTGATAGGAATTTCATTTTAGGATACTCGCAGACTCCAGCCCTGGCTACCCCAGGACCGTAAAGAATTTAATTTCTTAAAAAATTCAAATCGCACGGTTTCTTCGAAGCGAAGCGTTTACTGGCGTTGACTAGAAATTTTTTTCTCAGAATCAGTTTTTCTATTGACCTATTTAGTCCTGCTAGTGCACAGTAAACCATCTTGTATAAAGAAACGAATACACGAAAACTTCTATTTATTTATAGATCTAATAAAAAAATGCGAGTTCTCGATGTATGGAAACGTTACATGTAGAGCGCATCGATACTTTATTTCCATAGCCGAATATATGAATGCACGTTAAAATATGTGAGGAGGGTTCCGTGATAATCGGAAAAGTTAGTAGTTATTATATTCTTACACGAAAGCTTTACCTCGCTCGCGAGGTATATTGATTTTGTCGTTCCCCATGGAGGTACATAAAAGACGAAGGTCATATGTAAGGGTGAATATCATATTGTTTCTCGTAGTGATCGAACAGTAAATTTGCGGCGGATAACGAGGAGACGTGTAGGTGTGTTCTTTTACGACCCTGTCAGAGTAGTATAACGGATCAACATTGAAGGAAATTCCAACGAAAATGGAAACTATCCAAAGAGATCGCTTATACAAGGTTCACCATAATAGGCTACTCATTTTGATTTTTGAATTGAAATTTTTTCAGTTATCAAAACAAATTTTAATTATACTAAATAACAGCTTACTTTTTGGGATTTATGATATCTCATAAATATTTGGCTAATTTGATCCTTACCTTTGATAATCACGTCTTTTAAATGACATCCATTCAATATAACATAATAAGTGGTTCATTACACGAAGTAGCAAACCGTCGTCTATTCCTTCAACTACTTCACAAATTTTAAGGGGACCTCGGAGGCCAAGGCAAGTCTCGGAATCGAGAAATGAGTCGGCAGAACCCTCATTGACTTTTTGGTGGTGTGAGCTGTTGCCTCATTTTGTTGGAATAGTAAGACAAAGACAGTGTTTAGTAATCCTTGTGACGTGTCGACTTGAGTAAGCCTGGTCACTTGGCAAATCAGGCTCGCGGCTAAACTCAGTGAAGATGGGAGTGAGTTAAAAAAAAAATTAAAGTTTATGAATGGGCGCCAGGTAGAGAATTTGCCTGTCTTACAATCCACAAAATTGCGTACTCCCCTACCAGAATAGCAATAAGACAACTGATACTCAATGTCAACCCCTTTATTTAAAATTAAACTAATTGAACAATATTAATGAAAAAGTAAAATTAGATTTGCAGTAGTTGATAGGTATATTCAGCGAAACAAAACTCCGCAAAATTGCTGAACTCGATTAAATCTTACTAAATCAAGTTATAAATTGGAAAAGGGAGTTCAAGTACCGTGGTTGTAATAACTGGCCATTTAGTATCCACCTCAGTTCACAAATGTTTACACTTACGCCTATAGTAATTATGAACAGTATCGAAAAATCGCAATCCAGTATCAAATGAAACTGGTACAAAGGTAAAATGTAAATGGGGCAATCTGCCAATATAATAAACTCAATTAAGTCTGATAAAAAATAAACATAAATGAAAGGAGCCAGCGATGATTGAAAGGTCTCCCCTGCTATCAGTTATTCGCTTTGTACAATAATATATTATAAACCTAAAGCCAGTGCAAAGCACCGGTTACCTCAACCACTGAATGGCCTGAAGTAGAGACGTTGATAGTACTTATAACGTGGATGCTAAGCACTCATATGCCAGGCACTTGGATGCCAGATACTTGGATGCCTGATACTTAGATGGGTGGTACGTGGATGCCAGATACTTGTATATCCGATACTAGGATGCCAGATACTTGTATATCCGATACCAGGATGCCAGATACTTGTATACCTGGATACTCGACACCTGGAGGCCTGGATGCCCGACACTTGGACCCCAATAAAACACCATAAGGCATTGTTCACAAAATTCAAAGAAAGTTCATACCTCTTATGATATTGGTCGAGGGTAAAAAACGATCTCCTTTCCAAATTCTATATCTCCAACAATTTTCCAACAACAAATATTCGTATACAACTCCTAATAAAAAGACTGTTAGACAATGGTTTCATATAAAGCTCACATCATACCTCTACAGAGATTCCGGGTCTCATGGAAGAATATAATAATCCGTTATAACAAACGTACTCTTGGATTAAAACCAATATTCTCTATATTATCCTAGGAATTAACCAAATTGAAATTATAATCGCCTACAACGAGGATGATTCCAGATAAAACTTCCAGACCAATAATTTACATTCAATTCAGCTTTTTCTCTTCCACAATTTTCAAAATTCTCCAAAAAGAGGTTACCTCGCTTTCACAGAGCAGCCAATTGTCAAACAATTCCTTCCTACTTCTATGACCGCACACAATACCACAGCCATCTCCACCACAAGCCATGAATCACCCGGCAACGCCGCAAAGGGTGTAAACTATCCCACAACAGCGAAAATGCTGAATTTAATTCAGGAAGCGAAATAATCACGTTACAATTCCCCCCTACTTTAAAAAAAAATTTTACCAGAAGGGTCAAATTTTTTCTCTCTCCCTCTCCCTTTCCTTTCCAAGTACAAACCACACAATCTCCTATCCACTCAAAATCCGAAGAAAAAAAAAATTTGGGGCGGCTAGCTGTTCGCACACCCGTCGAGCATTGCGAAAGGCAATAGTGCTTGGCCAATCCTCGTTTACTCGACAACATCATAAAAATTAGAGAGAAGAAAGAAGCGAAGGCAAGAGAAGAAAGAAAAGAAAAGATAGCAATGCACCGTCGCTCGATTGACTCTCAACCACCTACCAAACCTCAAATAGAAAGTAAAAGGGCTACCGATTTCTGAAGGCCACTTCCACCGAAGTGGAAGAGGAGCGAGGACCAGACCCTTAGGAACAAAATCATCGCTCAACCGGAGCCCGAAACATGCCTGATGACTCTACAACAAAACAAACCGTCTCAACTAAAAAAAACATAACGTTAATGTATAACGTTCCTGCGTGAATACATTTTCTTTTTAGCAAAACTTAAAAAAAAAATCACCTTGCGTCCGAAACGAGGACAACAAGATGCAGGCATGGAAACTTATAGTTAGAGTCCAAAGTTTCAAAAGGACCCCATCATCCGACCACGTCCAGGACGATGTCAAATTCGGTATAAACAAAACGTCAAAATCGGTAAATCAAACGACTTAAACTCCAGCCAAATCACCAATGACTACGGTACCAAAAACGTCAAATCCGAGAAACTAAACAGTCGAATGTCACACTTAAAATAACTCCCAAAGTCCAAACTAACCAAAATCGGAACAGAATTGGAAAATACAGCATGTTGCTGTCGTGGATCTGACGATAACAAAAGATGTTCAAGTATGTCAACCACTGGATAGGGGTAGTGACCACCCTAGTACATTTATGCTCTCGGCAAGGGTCAGCTATCCTCTAACCCACAAACACAACAAAGGTCTCACCCAAGTCGATCCGCCGAGTATTCTGATTCCTCCGGTGGATGAGCCTTCAGGTCCTTCACATGCCAAACAGCCCGATATTTACCGTCCTCACCCTGTAATCCATATGTCCAAGGGGATACCCGCTTCGAAACCAAGAAAGGTCCAACATATTTGGGGGCCAGTTTAGCTGTAAAATATTTAGCTGCGTCCGAAAGTACCTGATTCCTTCTCCATACCAATTGATTAACCGTGTATTGGACGTCTCGACGTCGAAGATTGTAAGCTCGACTATTGGTCTCGTATGCTCTCGCTAGCTTAATTTTGACATCAGCATGCATCTTCGCGAAGGCCTGTTCCCGGTCATTAGTCAAGGCAGATCTGTCGAAATGAATTTGATCAGGGCAGGTGTTTTCACCCTTTTACGAAACTTCTCTCCCAAAAACAATAAAATTTGGGGAGTGACCGGTTACTTCATGTTTTGAGGAACGAATAGCTAACCCAACCTGGTTCAAGTGTTTATCCCAACCTCTCTGATCTTCTGAGAGATATGAACTCAACATGGTTTTGATAACCCTATTAATTCTCTCGACCGGATTGGCCTGGGGATGATATAGGGCGGTATACTGAATATCAACATTATTAAATTTTAAGAATTTAACAAATTCCTTAGAGCGAAATTGAACACCATTATCCACAATGATAGAATTAGGATATCCAAAAACCGGAAAAACATGTGCATCCAAAACCTTTATAATAGCCGAGGCCGTGGCGGTGCGTAGAGGAAAAAGCAAAGCAAACTTGCTGAAACAATCAGCGGCCACAAAAATATATTGGTTCCCTGAGCGAGACCGGGACAAAGGACCAACTAAATCAGCAGACGTGAGCTCGAAGGGTCGAGAAATTGAGACCTGTTTGGACAGCATGAAACCAGGGGAGGTTTTCTTTGCTCAGGTTTGATGGCATGACAGGTGGTACATCGACGGATGAATGAGGCTACGTCGTATTTCATTTTGGGCCAATAATAACGCCCTGCCAACTTATTATAGGTCTTATACACACCGACGTGGAGAAGAGATTCATGGACGCTCCTTATCAGAGCTCTTCGTTGGGGGCGTGGGGCAACTTCTCTCCAATAATCGGAAGGAGATGCCAATTCGGGAATACGCGGAGTCACATTCTTGAAAAGCTTTCCCTGATCAATCTGCCATGAAGGAAAGCGATGCGGGGCCTCAGTCACCCTATTCAACAGTTTCCCATACCAATGATCCGAAGAGTCATACTGCGAAGAGCGAATGGTGTCAATGATGGGTACAGCCCTAGACAAAGCATCAGGCACTACATTCTCTCGTCCTTTACGATGAATAATCGTGAAATCGTACTGTTGGAGTCTGATGGCCCAACGGGCGAGTCGTCCAGAAGGAGTCTTCAATCTATCTAACCAAATTAAACTGGCGTGATCAGTGATGACCGAAAAATGCGAACCCTCGATATAAGGTCGCAGCTTCTCTATAGCCCACAGGACAGCCAGACATTCACGTTCTGTGGTAGTATAATTGCGCTCTAACCGGGTCAAAGACCTGGAAAGATAGCATATCACCTTTTCTCCATCCTCTAGTTGCTGAGTCAGAACAGCACCAACCCCATAACCCGAAGCATCACACTGTATAATGAACGGCCTCGAAAAATCAGGACAAGACAAAACAGGGGCACTAATCAAATATTCCTTCAATTTGATCAAGGCTCCATCACATTGGGGACTCCATTGAAAAGACCGGTTCTTCTTGAGCAGTTCTGTCAATGGAGCAGTCAAATCCGCAAAATTTGGTACGAATCTTCGGTACCATGAAGCTAATCCCAGCACACGCCGAACCTCCGAGACACAAGAGGGGACCGGTATGTTCACAATGGCCTGAACCTTCGCTGGATCCATTCTCAAACCTTTTGAATCCACCACATAACCCAGATATAGCAGTTCAGGTCGACAAAAATGGCATTTCTTTTTAGAAACCGTTAAATTAGCGACTCTAATACCTCTACATGTTTTTCGAAGTTATCAGTGATGATAATGATATCGTCCAAATAGACGAACACAAACGGCTCCAAATCAGGACCAAGAACTCTGTCAACCAAACGTTGAAAGGTGGCGGGACTATTTGACAATCCCATAGGCAAGCGGCAGAATTCGAACAGACCTCGATTGGGCACTGTTAAGGCGGTGAGAGGTCGAGAGGACTCTTCCAAAGGCACTTGGAAATATGCCGACTTGATGTCCACTGACGACAAAAATTTTGCGTTGCGAAGGCGGTCCAAGGTCGAAGAAATATACGGGATGGGATACGCATCCTTTTCCGTGACCGCATTTAGCTTCCGGTAATCAACGCAAAACCGGTACGAACCGTCCTTCTTCTTCACCAGAAGAATAGGAGAAGACCAGGGGCTGGTCGATGGTGCGACAATACCTTGCTCGAGTAACTTATCTAGCTCGGCATTAATGTGATCCTGCATCACAGGACTTACAGGGTAATATCTTTGCTTGATTGGACTGCAGGATGTTTTTATTTCATGTTCAACCAGGCTTGTACACCCCAATTCGTCACCCATGTTCTCAAAAGCCTCCCGCACAACTCTATCCAAAACCCCAGACTGCGCAGATGTAAGATGTTCCTCTGACGCAATCGCATCCACAGAGAGATCAGCATCGCGCTGAAATACCCATGTTCCACCCCGAAGATCAGGAACAATCCCAAACCTCCTCCAGAAATCGATGCCCAGAATCAAAGTATGCGGCAAATCTGGAACTATCAACGCTGAAATAACCTTGACACTATTCTCGAGTTTCATCGGTAGATCCACCGAACCAATGCTTGAACACCTCTGTCCATTAGCCACCCTACAGGAAACGACATCATTAAAATTAGGGTTAATATTCAAATTCTTCAACATCCTCCAACCAGGACCTCCTATAATCGTGCTCGAAGCACCCGAATCCAGCAAACCCATCAAATTTACGTCCAAAACAGACACAGACAAATACAGCCGTTCGTCACCTTGCGCATGCGCAAGCACATAATCCAGAATAATTTTCTGTTCCAACGGCAAACGATACTTGGCAGACTGGTTGGGAAAGACACACATACTGCCATTAGAGGCTTTCCCTATTAGTTTTCCGACGACTTACATTTAGGACATGTACGAACCGTGCAATCGGGTCGACCACACTTAAAACATTTCTTCTTCTCCACCCTGCATTCCCTAGCAACATGGCCGGGTTGCCTACACTTCCAGCAGGTCAAGACTGCACTCACCTGAGTAGAAGAGGTGGGAGGTTGTTCAGCATAAACATATGCTAGATCGGGCTCCATTAAAGAGCTCCTATTTCGAGGAGGGGGTACGTAATGGATTCTTTACGAGCCTCAAGTTGTCGTCCGATATCTAAAAGCTGAGCTATTGAGGTGATGTTAGTCAAGCCCAATTGACTCTGATAAAAGGGTGAGATGTTACGCAATAGGACTCTCAAACGAGCATCCTCCCTGACTGGAATGGTGAGGCGATTGAACATATTGTCCATCATGGCAAGATACAAACCTATACTCTCATCAGGGCCCTGAGTTCTATGCTTAATTTCCTCGAAGAGTTTTTCATTATAATTGGGAGGAAGGAATTGTTTCCTCAATTCATCAACCAACTGTGACCACGTTGAAACTGTGGACCTAATAGATCTGAACCAAATCAGAGCTTTTCCCCCAAAAAGATCACTGGCGGATAAGAAAAGCTGCTCCTTTTTAATGGTTCGCGAAATACACAATTCCTCGACGTTTTCGAGAAAAGAACTCAGGGAGCATCGCGAACTATCACCATCGAATTTGATAATATTCCACTTGGCCACGGCCACCGAAGGACTACGACTCTGGTAAGGCGAAGCGGTGGGAGTCGACTGATGAACTATACCACTAGCTCCGTCATTATCTGACTCAGAGTCCGAGGAATCCGAGATACCCGCTGAAGCCATCAAAACGCTTAATTCAAGTGGTGACTGAATTTGTTGCAAAGACCTATGGTATTTCCGTGCTCGTGACCTTAATTCTGCTTGTAACCCAATTATCTGCGCCAAATATCCCGACCTAAGAACCTGTTCCGCCTCTGAAAGCGCTTGAGATCTTTCAATTCTCATAAACGTATGCACCAACCGAGTGGACATTTTCAGAAAAGACGAACTCTTCTCATCACCAGCAAAATCTGGAATCTCCCGCAGCAAAAGTGAAATCGAATCCTCTACCACCTTAGAATCATCGGCAAATTTATATGGATACGGTGGGTATTTGGTTGCAATTCCGTATTTTTCTAACCTCAAATACCCTTTAAGACTCTTTCTCATTTCATCAACAGTCTTCAAATTAGTTACACCTCTAACAGCTAATTCATATTCTAGCTCCTCCTTATCAAGGCGATTTACGTCTATTCGACCCTCCATACTAAAAAAAAATTCAAGAACAACCGCAGTCAAATTGATATTCCGACCCTAACCTCAAAAATAAGGGATAGTTAACGCAGCGCAAAAGAAAATCGACAGAGAGAAGAAGAAAAATAAGAATCTCAAAACAAATCACAAAGACAAAACCGATCAACCACTGCAAGTCAGATAGTATTGACTCTGGGGGCCCCACGTTGGGCGCCAAATGTGACGTGTTGACTTGGCAAATCAGGCTCGCGGCTAAACTCAGTGAAGATGGGAGTGAGTTAAAAAAAATTAAAGTTTATGAATGGGCGCCAGGTAGAGAATTTGCCTGTCTTACAATCCACAAAATTGCGTACTCCCCTATCAGAATAGCAATAAGACAACTGATACTCAATGTCAACCCCTTTATTTGAAATTAAACTAATTGAACAATATTAATGAAAAAGTAAAATTAGATTTGCAGTAGTTGATGGGTATATTCAGCGAAACAAAACTCCGCAAAATTGCTGAACTCGATTAAATCTTACTAAATCAAGTTATAAATTGGAAAAGGGAGTTCAAGTACCGTGGTTGTAATAACTGGCCAGTTAGTATCCACCTCAGTTCACAAATGTTTACACTTACGCCTATAGTAATTATGAACAGTATCGAAAAATCGCAATCCAGTATCAAATGAAACTGGTACAAAGGTAAAATGTAAATGGGGCAATCTGCCAATATAATAAACTCAATTGAGTCTGATAAAAGTTAAACATAAATGAAAGGAGCCAGCGATGATTGAAAGATCTCCCCTGCTATCAGTTATTCGCTTTGTACAATAATATATTATAAACCTAAAGCCAGTGCAAAGCACCGGTTACCTCAACCACTGAATGGCCTGAAGTAGAGACGTTGATAGTACTTATAACGCGGATGCTAAGCACTCATATGCCAGGCACTTGGATGCCAGATACTTGGATGCCTGATACTTAGATGGGTGGTACGTGGATGCCAGATACTTGTAAATCCGATACTAGGATGCCAGATACTTGTATATCCGATACCAGGATGCCAGATACTTGTATACCTGGATACTCGACACCTGGAGGCCTGGATGCCCGACACTTGGACCCTAATAAAACACCATAAGGCATTGTTCACAAAATTCAAAGAAAGTTCATACCTCTTAGGATATTGGTCGAGGGTAAAAAACGATCTCCTTTCCAAATTCTATATCTCCAACAATTTTCCAACAACAAATATTCGTATACAACTCCTAATAAAAAGACTGTTAGACAATGGTTTCATATAAAGCTCACATCATACCTCTACAGAGATTCCGGGTCTCATGGAAGAATATAATAATCCTTTATAACAAACGTACTCTTGGATTAAAACCAATATTCTCTATATTATCCTAGGAATTAACCAAATTG
Organism: Adalia decempunctata; assembly: GCA_951802165.1. Lineage (NCBI taxonomy): Eukaryota > Metazoa > Arthropoda > Insecta > Coleoptera > Coccinellidae > Adalia > Adalia decempunctata. The sequence continues at coordinate 50,318,531 of OX637695.1, forward strand.
AAATTATAATCGCCTACAACGAGGATGATTCCAGATAAAACTTCCAGACCAATAATTTACATTCAATTCAGCTTTTTCTCTTCCACAATTTTCAAAATTCTCCAAAAAGAGGTTACCTCGTTTTCACAGAGCAGCCAATTGTCAAACAATTCCTTCCTACTTCTATGACCGCACACAATACCACAGCCATCTCCACCACAAGCCATGAATCACCCGGCAACGCCGCAAAGGGTGTAAACTATCCCACAACAGCGAAAATGCTGAATTTAATTCAGGGAGCGAAATAATCACGTTACACCTGGTTTTACGATTTGGCGCGTGATCTATTGTTGTTTTCAAAATGATGCCGGAATGCACGCCAAACTTCTTCTATAAAAGTACTTCTAATTCAAGTTTCCACACAAAACACACGTTGCTGTACTGAGTATTCTATGAAAATTCAAACTTGATGAACACTTACAAACTTTTCGTAGAAAAATGACGTTTCAGGAAATTATTAATGCAGAAAAATAAATTTGTATATCAAAACGGCACTCTAGATTTCAGTACTGGTGCTACTTTCGGAATTAGCCGCAATATTTATCGGTCGTGGCGCAACTGCGGCAATGAAAAATAGCGGGAGAAATGAAAAATAGGTCAAATACTCAGATTTCGATCGACAAAAAAGGTTTGGACAATATCTAATCAGTGCCAACCATATATCTAATAATTCCTATATGGGGAATGAGCCAATCAAAACTGAAGCTGGGCTTTGGGAACAATACAGTACTGCGCTTGTGCGGCAATATTGCGAATAAAAATATTTTTTTAATTCTGTCTCTCTCCGAAACACCGTATTATGCCGTGAAACGTATGGCATTCCTAACTTCATGTGAATAGTTTCGATCGTAACCTCACAATTTAATGTGAAATGTTTAAATTGCCTTATTTGTTTTTTTCAAGTCCTTAATATCATTGTCGAATCCTATTCATAATCTAAAATTGAACTGAAAGTATTCAAGTGACATATTTTCATTCTCGATATCTATTTTCTTGTAGTCTTTCAGAATAAACATAACCTTCAAATTTCTCGCAATTTTTGAATTTCCAGTTGACGCAAACATGCAACTCAAGCCTTACCAAAGATATTTGGCTTCACTTTGTGACTGTGAAAAGCAGGGGTATAATCCATATTGATGTTATTAGATATATGGTGCCAACACCAAGTATTCTATGCATCTATATTCAGAACTTATTTGTGACAAGCGCCTACTTGATTAGTAATTATTATAACTTGAATCCCAGAGACTAAAGAAAGTATTCCCAAAGAGAAAAGTTAATTCAGTTATCTCGTAGGAAATTAATCAAGTAAAAAAAGTGGGCAGTATATTATGGTGAACCCTGTATGAATAAAAATTTCCTCTGAGGATCATACATTATCTTAATTAATTTATCCTGTATCCTTCTCGAAGTAGGCTCCTCTCGATAAAATAACTTTGCGACAACGTATAATCTATAATCGAAAACAGTATATTATCCAGTGACCATATTATATGATGGCTACTTTTCCCGCGGATGACATTTAATAGATGGGACAAAGAAGAGTTTTGTGAATCATCCAGGTGAATAATAGTCATAATCTGCGGGTAGATTATTTATCTTTCAATCTTTGTCGAAGACTATTGAACAATGTTTTCGGAATTATTTTCATCACTACGAACATAACTGATATCTAAATCAATGTTTTAAGAATATAACACAAATTATAGCTTGAACAACTATCGACAGGAACACTTGGGTATAGTCTAAGGGTATAGTATACTATACAGTGTTCCACCTAGCGGGTAAATGTCTACGCTTCTCCCCAAACGTTCCTTCAAAACGGGGAAGAAGCGTTATATAAGATCTGCCGTTTCAGGTGGTTTCTATCGCAGGAACCGGTCTGTCACTAAACTGATTTCTAGGGCCACATGAAAAGTCGTCATAAGGGCCACTGCCTGTCTACAAAGCAGAGGCGGCCCTTCTGAGCAATTCCTATGATAAATTTGTTAGTTTGATCATTACAGATGATCAAAAGTACAGTACTGAGTTTTTATTTTATTTCATCAATTTTCATAAGGTTATGTTCAAACAGCAATAACTCAAATTATGTAACATACAGAAATTACGTGGATGTCGTTTTGTAGCTGACATCCTTGCGTGTTAGATCATTGAAAATAAATTATACTTCAATGTGCTAGTTTTTTTTACTACTGAGGAGTTACGAAAAAATTCAGTACATTTTTTGACTAATTTTTTTAAAGAATTTTTTTTATGACGTTTTTGAATATTTTAACATTGTTCTAGTTTAATAAAAGGTGGTAGTATTATCTTTCAAAAAACATTTTTTTTCTCATCTGTAGGACTTTTATGTCCAGAGAAATCGATATCATTTGAAAGAGTCAACTAAAATATAAAAAATAATTCAAAATGGCGGCGATTCCAAAAATAGGGGGTAAACTCCCCAATGTGGGTGTTTTTGTCGATAATATTAGGTATATTTGAAGCCCTCAAATTATCACTAAGTCATTCCGAAACACACTGTATACGGGAATTCATTATCCAGTTATAGTCAGCGTATAGATTACTGAATTATTTCCATCAGAAATTATGCTCATCATCTGCTCCTGAAATCTCTTGAATGATAGTTGCTGCTGCAAACTTGTTCACCATTATTTCTTCCACATTACACATGTTGGAAATTATTCTGATCCTTTCATCCTCTCAAAACAACCTAAATTTTAGGAGCCCGACCTGGATTTTCAGATCTATAATGTTATGTATTGTTACTTATCAGAGACTCATTCCAATAGGAGAGTTGAAATGGAAAATGAAACTGGTATCAGGCATCACATCGCGCCAAATATGAATATAGCGTTTCTGTTCCCGCTTTTTTCATTAAGTAGAAAAAACCGAACAGTTATCTCCAATCATCTCCTGTTTCAGTTAACATGTCTGAAAACCCATATTCGGAGTGGTTTGAGCGAGGGTATCCGATAGGGTAAAAGGATATACCACAAAACATGGCTTCTAATAGAAGGCAAGTCTAGAAGGGTTGTTCGATTCATTCAAAGTTAATGGGGGGTCACCGAGTATCGAGTCGTATTGCGTTACGTGAAAATTGTACTACGATAATTAATTTTTGTCCAAATGGCGACTTTGGTCGGATCGCTCGTTATGTATATTCCGTAGGGTAAAAAGGCTTTAATTAGAGAGGACTCATTCGAAATATGGAGCATTTTACAAGGCTATGTTTCAAATGATGTTCGACATATAAAGTCGTAATTGGGGATACTTCATGCCGTGCCTTAATTCACCGGAAGAATTAAATGTTATCATATTCCCTATTCGAAGAAGATCTTAATAACCTCCCGATTTCTTCATAAATAAACAGTCAGTACCAAAATTCATTTCACAACTTTTTTTTGCGAAATATAGGCTGTTTAAATGAATATACCCCGTAATTTCAAATTCAAATGTGGATTTTTAGTATTTTATGAATCGCATGATATATCAGGACATTGTCAATATTTCTCTTTGTGAAATACAACGCAATAATTAAAACGTTGTGTTCTGAATTGAAAAAGTTATTTTCCTATTTTGTTGAAAAATATAAGGAACATCCTTGATGATATTCCTCAAATTCAAAAGATGCACAACATTCCCACATTCATTTACTTCGACAATGTGAAGACAGATTACGCAGAGAGTATTCACTTTAGCGTAATGAACCAGGTGTACCCTTTTTTATATAAAATACATTGGCGCATCAGAATTCGCTTTACAAATGCAAATTTGACCAGTGGTGTGAAAGTTGAAAGTAGAACCATTGTGCAAATTCATTATCTTCGCCACTGGCACTTGTAATGAAACCGATTCAAATGCAAGAAAATAGCTATTATTAGGTGCAATATGTGTACAGAAACTCACCTATGTAAGTCAAAAAGTTCCTGAAAAATAAGCTAAAAACTGAAAAAAAATTTTGGACACCCTGTATCTCTGAAACGAAGGACTTGTAACATTCCAAGTTTGTAATTCCTAGAACATTATTAAAAAGGGAGAGAAAAAGTGAATCCTGCCCTGCTCTGAAGAGCTGGCTAAGAGAAGAATTACGTTAAAGGGGGTTTTATACTTATAATTTTGGCATGTGATGTGATCGTCTAGATTGGTAGAACTCTATGTTATGTCGTAGTAATTCAGATTCGTAATAACTCGGATTAGTGAAATATAGGATGGGAAATAATGAGGCAAAATAGATAAATAATTCACTAGATTGGACATAAAGATGGAACAAGAGCCTTTATTCGTACAGCACCATAGTTCGAGGAACCATAGCCATATGGAGGAAAAACGAACGCGAATCAATTGAAACTCAAAGCGAAAAACCTTCTAGCACCACAGATGATACAATTACAATCCATAGAACAATTATAAATAAGACGAGCACTGGTGATATGTACAATATGGACCTTCCTATACTCCGGTAAAGTTATTACTGGCACAATTGTGATAAAGAGCAGAATCCAATACATCCAAAGGTTATAGGCATATAGAGTGTGTCACTTTATTGTTGCGCTGCGCTTTTACAGCTCCATGTGTAAGAATCCTTCCTTCCAAGTGTGTGTGTGTGTTTTTTATTCGCGTTGGTTTGGAAGTGGACAACAAACTCTTTAGATTTCCTGTTGACTGATGAACGGTGGACCTGGGGCGAAGCAATCCGGCCTAGGATACTTGCCCGGCTCACCAAGGCCAATGACCAAGGCTTGTTTTGCTGAGGATGTTCGTCTACAGAACTTTCAGAGGGAAGTCTCCTCCACGATGCTAGGGAGGATATTTTCCTTAGGCACAGGCGATGTAAACAGTTTAGCTTAGACCTCCAAACCATGTTTCCCCTGTACGTGAAATATTATACTAAAAGCAACAACTCCAATGCGTATACCATAATGTCGCGTGAATAGTTAAATGTCCAGTAGGCCTTACGAACAGTATAAGAATATTCCAAATGGGTTGGTAGCAGAACAGAGTTCCAAAATATTCAATAGAAATGCAATAATCAGATAGAATAAGCTTACATGAGATTAAATCCTGTGAAATGAAACAGAGTTATTTAAATGGGGACAGTGTACATACCAGATAACAAAGAAGCGTCTTGAAAATATACTAAAATGGCGGATTCCTAGAAGAGGAACTCCATTTCAAAGGAACACTATTGTGAACCAGAATGAAAGTGAAAACAGACAGCAGCTAAGTCAAAGTGAAGTAAAAAAAAAGGCCTTCCATTCGTTGTCGTTTCGGAGGGTAGTTTTTCTTCCACAGAATCGTATTTCTTCGATGGTCACAGAAGAACAAGTTTACTTCATGGTGAATCTTCGATATGATTAAAATCTCCTATTTATAAAGATGCGAATTGCCTAAAGTATTGCTTGAAGTCGTACTATCGTAATATCAAATAAGTTCATTCAACGTAGTTCCACGTTTCGACGTTGCAAAGTTGGAAGCCATGAAGTAGTCTGGCAACGGTGCATTTTATTTTATCGCAGGGTAGGAAATTCGGATATATTACAGACCGAAGGAAAAAATGGAAGAAAAAAAAAATTTTTTTGAGAAATCTACAGTTGATTCACTTATTTGGGAACACTCTGAAAATGATAGTGTTAAGGCATATTTCTTATTTTTCACAGTTTTTCTTAGTATTCAGAAAACAATTGAGACTAACCCATTGAAAATTGAAGAAATTGAAACAAAATTATAATAATCGGAAGTGCTGAAGCTCCAAACATATTTCATCTTGACGCAGATCTCGAACCATTTTATGATCAAAATTTTCAGATTACAAATAGGCCTTGTTCTCTAGAAACATATTTCATCTTGACACAGAATCTCACATAATAGTATCATCCTAAAACTGTTTGAATTTCAATTACAGGAACAGAATAATGAGGGAACACGATCATTATGAAAGAAACATTGAAGGGTCCACGTGTATTTATTTATATGATGTTGGTAATTTGTGCGTTGACAACTAAATTTCAATAGAATAAGCAAAAACCACGATTGCAATTTTTTTTACGTCTTCATCTGACCAAAGAGACAACATCAAAACTTTACACAGTTCATTGAGTTCTAATTTTCATACTCGAATCGATCTTTGTCACGCAACAATGTTTTGCAACTATTTTTCTCTTGACAAATAGAGCAAGAATGGACACAGAAGTATTCCCATTTTCCTGGAATTTTTTATTCAATTTTGTTTCAGGAACCGGGAGTGAAAACCCATAAAAGTTTTTTTAGAAGAAAAATAAACTCGAAAAAATATTATCGAATATTATCGAACAAAGAGATCTAGGAGCGAATAGCAGTTTTCTCTTTCATCACCAATCAGAATCAATTATATATTATATTGAATCAAATTCAAGTTTTTTATCTGAAAGTATTGTATTGTATTGGTCGGAACTTGGAAGGTGATAAAACAAGAATCTTCTCGTTGTCAATCATATGGAACAATTCGATTCTATCGGTATTCTCGGAGTCCTTGAAAATTTTGTCTCCAACACTCATTATATACATAGTTCTGGACCAGCTCATAGTGAGCATCGAATTTGGGACAGCCTGTGCATCTCTTCTCACCCGCCAATAATCTCACATATGCCAGCTTACAATTTCTCTCCGATTAAAATAACCTCACTTTGAACAATCCCTATAAAAGTGCTTAGGGCTCAGTGCTCGAAATGTCGAATTACTTTCACAAAGTGCTTAGTATTCGCGACCCTTTTGTGAAAATAAGTGCTTAGTGCTCGAGACTTAGGAGCCTTTTTTTTCCAAGTGCTTGGTGCTCGAGCACTATCCTTTAGTGCTCGTCACAGCTCTGCCTCAAGATCAAAAACAATAACATAAAACAAGTAGGTAGGCATATACAAATTCTTAGAACGTGAGATCTTTTTATAAGGGAATGATGCATAAGCCCTGCTGCTTAGCTCAAAATAATGGGTAAGCATCTCAGTCGGTAGAACTTTCATGTTTCCATGGATATGAGCTGTCACATAGATCAGAAACACGGAAATAATATGTCAATGACTATTTATGGACAACTATGGCTTTAATGATTCCCGAAAATATATTTTTTACCCAAACAGCAATTCGAAAACATTTCCAAAATGAAGAGAAAAGGTGAAAATTGACAACCAACTATGGGAACTAATCGTCAAAATCCGATTCACTCGGCATTTCGGCAAACAATTTCTTTGTTTCTATTCTGTGTGACGAATGTTATTCATGCAAACATGAAAACCTCTACGTTTCACCAGATGATTACCCGCTTTTTAATCTGGTAATAGCATTCCATGTCACTGTAAATTGTAGATACTATAAATCAAATCCATAGAATCAATCGTAGAATTGGTCTGATATATTCAGATTTTGGAAAAGTAGGAACAATATTTCGCTCTAGTCGTCTAATATGTTCATTGAGTGAAGTTTTTTGACCAATGCATTCTTCCTGGTACCGAATACTCAATAAACCATGAGATAAAATTCAGGAGTGCATATGAATGGGATGGCAGAGTCACTGAAAATCAGATGCGAGTTGCAGAGGATCGAAAAATATGGCACAATAAGGGAGAGGCTCTTGCCCAGCATTGAACAATATGAGCTTATAATTGATGTTCAAGAATATTTTGATGTATTTTACACACACAATTTTTTACAGCTGAAAACCAAGTTGTTATGAACATTGCAGCTTAATAGAGATTCCGTTTCGAATAGTTGATGACCATGTCATCAAAATCGAATGAAAGAGAGATGGAGTTCACCTCGCACTATCTTCTTCACTCCATTTTACTGGTACCAATATAATACTCTGGTTTTCATACTCAAAGTAAAAACATTCGGTAGATCTCCCCAACGTCGGCCGTTCGGTGAATTTGAGCCTCGCATGTCTTCGTCCTAGGCTGGATGTGGCTTTCTTGGTAGGTACTGGCACTGGCCTTGTTTTACTCAACTTTAGCGTGAAATGAAATGCATTTATTGGAGGATAATAAAGGTATTCTGATAATATAATATAAACTTTCTCCACAATCGTTGCAGGAATTCAACTTCAACATTCCAATTTATCATCGACACGCTACAAATCTGACCCCTCCGGTTTTACACTACTGAGGCTCAAAACCGACTAAGAAAACACCCCGCAATCCGATCAAAGAGCTTAGCTTCGGAATTTTGAACCAGAAGGTCTCCCCTAAGCCATTAGAGGAATCATTTCGACACCGCGTAATAGGAAACCAAGAAAATAGAGAAATCTAATCCCCATAACGAATTAAGTCGACGCAATGTGTCACACCCGATGCTGACGGAGGCGACGAAGCGTGGACTGCATCCCCATGGCGAGATTCTTGGAGAAGTCACGCCAAGGGAACCCGCGTTTCGGCGGGAGGCTGGGGCAGCAGGGAATGCACGCTTGAACGGGTCCAACGATGTTGCCGAATAGAAGCATTTACGTGATTGAAGTGTTTAGGTGGCCAAGAAGGGGAATGGGTCACTCGGTTTGAGCTCAATCTGGACGATCACGATTTGGAAACCCTTGAGTGGCATGTGAAATAGAAAGATTCAATTTATGATGAGTACCTACCTGGCATTCTATTCGGTTTATTTAGAAGAGTGTATTTACCTTTTCCAAGGTAGCCTCACACCGCTGAAATGGTATAACGATGGTGTTATAGCTTCCTCTTCCAAAATGGAGGAAATAGGAGAAAAAACACCAGCAAATGTAAACATCAGGAAGGCCAGTCAATCTTCTTTTGAAGTGAACAAATCACATCTGATTTTGATGAAATCGACTCGTATAATATGTCTAAAAAATGGTGTGAGCACTGATTGGATTTTGCTTGGCCAAATTTGAGAATATGAGAGAAGTTACGTTCTTTCTCCTTCGGGTGGCGCAATTTAGAAATTATGACTGAATTCCATAAGTTATTTCGAATACATATTTGAATTCATTCTGTTGATTGTTGAACGTGTTGTGTTAATAGTCTATAATTTTTCCAAAGCTATAATTTGTGTTTTTATACTTGACATTCTGATTTCTATCAGTTTTGAAGAAAGAAACGAAACTTGAATTCCATAAAAATGCCATGTCATAATTGACCGTGGCCGGTCAGCTCTTGATTTGTACATTAACCGAATCGATCAACGGAAAAAAACATCGCAATGACATTGCGGCATCGCCACAAAATAATTCTAATATCCTCGATTTGGTCGAATGCTTCAAAAAATGGACGAGTTCATACACCGTGTTTTCAGAGATCTTAGTTTCGTAAATGTATCTTGTAGCCAATTTTTGAGGCCCTCTGATTGAGGTCTAGCCATATTTTTGTGCAGGTTTGGAATCTTGTAGGTCATTTCAATATGATATTACATATATGCTGCATAGAGATAGAGAAAAACTATTGACACATTGCTGTATTTTTTTTATCAGTACACTCATAATGATATCAACTGCATTCTTGAAGCTTCTTTTGTTTTCGAGATATGAGCCAAAATTGACATTTGGTACATATCCCCGTTCCTGTTTGTGCTACGATGTTGAATGAGAAAACAATTCCAAAGACCTTTCGAATGTTGAAGAAACTTTATCCTCTGTTAATAGTGAAAATTTCATGCACATGGTTGGAAGATTCAATTATGCTATTTCATTTTACGGAAATTAAGAGTCGAGAGTTGAAATTTTAGTGATGAATAATGGACAGAATAGTCCGTTACTTTGTGACAGTTCAATAGAAAAGAATGCAACTACTCGAATGACCCGACAGAAAAACTCATAAACGAACAGTGGAATTCAACAGTTTTCAAAATTCTCGAGAAATAATAAGCCTACAGAAGACATTTAAATCCCTTTTTGCACAACTTGAAATACTCTAGTATGAAAATATAGTAGTACCTACTATGAAACCTGTGTCACAGTTAAACCTCGAAAGAACTAACTCCATTTACAAAGTTAAAAAGATTAAATAGAAATTAGCATTAGTAACGTCTCCGACAATTATTTTACATTCCACGAGTACCAACCTTCATTGACCTCAACCACTGCCACTTAACATTATAAAAGTGAATTGAGTATATTACATGACAAACATCGCCCCCTGATTGATTCAGATATGATAAAAATATAGTATACCTTGATTGTATGATCAAACAGTACGAAAAATGTCGGCAAAATCATACGTCGCGTCGTAGGATCATTCCAATAAATTATCGGAAAATGTGTATTCGATTTTGAGAATATGTGTTCACAGAGATTGTTATAAATGAAATTTTGTATACAGTTCCAGGAAAAAGCTTCTGTTCGAGTTTAGAATGGAATAGTGTGAACACTGTGAACAGTCAGTTTCGTGAGTGCAAGTGATATAGGATTTTCCCATATCCTTGCGTGATTGAGAACGTCAATGGGACATAACTGGTATTTAGGTGGGGACTGTGCGTGCTGTACAGCCCTAGAGCCCTGGGTATTAGAGTCGCTAATAGGAAATCTTCATGTTCATACTCGAAATGGGAATAACAGTTAAGCTATGCTCTAATTCGCCTCCAAATGCTTGTGGATGGAAGGAATTGATGTTTCACGTTAACTGGGGATTCTGGGGTGTAGGATGAAATCCGAATCATGGAGAGATGCAGCTGAATTATTTTGCAGTTTAATTGCTGAAAATATAATATCAACGATGCAAGGATTCTGCGATACAATTCAACAAATTTATTGGAAACTAGCTGTCCCAGCGAACTTTGTTTCGCCTAAATGATACTTACGGTGAATTTCACAAATCGTAATCACCGGTGATCGGAGATCAACGCCTTGGTTCTCTGATTTTTGAACTGTCAAATCTATTTGGTGCTAGATCAAGCTCCGATCACCGGTGATTACGCTTTGCGAAACCTACCGTTGAAGTTGTATAAACTAATCATTGCTATTTTTTCAAGCAGGCGATGAATTAGGCAAAATATACAAAATTTTAGTACTATTGTTCTTCGCACGAAAAAATTCTCCTCATTTAAGTGGTATCCAATTGTCGAACATATAAAATTTTGTTTTAAATGCTTTACAGTTCTGTCATTGCAGTACCTATATCTTGTAATGAATGACAACACGAATGCAAATATAAATCCCGATCGAATTGTATGGATGAGAAATAGTTCCAATGATGAATTACCTCTGATCACTCGATCACTGTATAAACCACTTTAGTTCTGCCAATACAACGCTGAAAATTTGAATTGAAGTACTTTGTCTATGGTTCTAACTTCAATTCACAAAAACGCTCAGACATTTTCTTATTTTCCTTCTTGACTTCTTGACGTTCACCAGAACCAAATATTTGAACCAACTAATAAAATTAGAACTTATTTTGTGAATAGCGCTTTCTGAAGTGGAAAAAACGAAACTTTTCTAATATTCTCAATGTTGGCTAATCAAAATCTAATTAGTGCTCACACCATTATTTTAAACATCTCAGCCTTTTGGTGCTCAGCTTAAAATAATTGGTAAACATCTCAGTTGGTAGAGTAGCGAGATTTCCATGTTCCCATGGATATGGGCTGTCACACAGAACAGAAACAAAAATGTAATTACTGATTATGGCAAACAGAAATTCGAAAACATTTCAAAAATTATGAGAATGCTCAATTCACGATTAAAACCAATCGCCAAAATCCGATTTACCTGACATTTCGATTAAAATTCACTGTGATATTCATTCGCTTCTTGACCTGGTAATAGCCTTTCATGGTACTATAAGTTCTATACACCGCCATCTAATGGTGATAATATCAAATGAAGTACCTTCGCGATTACCTTATTTTGTTTTGAATAAATAAAACTGTGAAAATAACTAATAACCAGTTTAGTATAGTATAGAACAATCAGTCATAATGTGTGAATAGCGCCACTTGAAGTGGTAAGAACGAATTTTCCCTCATATCTCAACGAAATCTAATCATTTTAGAGATCTGCACTCCTACGCTAAGACATTTTGGTTTTGGTCAACAGCGCAGAGTTAGAGGCAACCCAAATTACACACTATATGTTTACATCGCAATCTAAGCTGTAGCGTAACTGTAACTGTAGCGACACCTAGTGACCTTACTCAAAAGAAGGAAAAGCATTTCCTGTATGAGTGAGATTTTCATCGATCTTTTCAAAGTTTTATTGTATTTTATAATAACCAGACCGTAGACGAATCCATATTTGAAGTTTCATAACAAACAGTCCATCCGATCTCGAGTTATAAATGGTGTGTAACCAACATCTTTCTTTTATATATATAGATGTGCAAATCTTCGAGTAGTGTTGGGCAATTTAATCACAAGTCAACAATACTGGGTTGGGTGAGTCTTTGACTTGTATATTGTTTCAACTGTACGTTCCTGTCATAGGATGAAACACTTTCTATTCGTAACATTTTTCAAAATTAAACTTCGTTTGATGAATACAGGGTGTTGAAAATTCTCGAAAATACACTTTTCTTAACATATACAGTATACAGGGCGAATCTTTGACTTGTACATATATTTTAACAATAGATTCCTCTCATCAAACGAAACACTTTTTTCCTATATCATTTTTCAAAATTCGGTTTGGTTTGGGAGATACAGGGTGTCGAAAATCCATGAAAAAAACACTTTTCTGTTTATATCTTCGGAACCGTTATTTCGAATGAACTGAATTTTGGTTGAGTTTTTACTCTATTCATAGTGCATATAAAAGTTACAGGGTAGTCGACTCATCAATACACGCTAAAACACCATAAAACCACTTTAAAAAGATAAACGGTTCATATTTTCGAAAGAATCAATCATTTAAGAAACTAAAAGTATTCCCATGTTCAATAAAACGCGTCGTTTTCGAGTTATTTCCAATTTTACCCGGAGAAATTTGAGAAAAAAATCATTAATTTCAAGAATAATCTGAATGCGTCTCTGAATTAAATATCATCGAATATTATTCCTTCTCTGGTCTTTAAACGAGTTCACAATGTTGCCACAATATTTATCAACTTTGTAGAGATATTTCAATAATAAAATCCCACAAATGTGGGAGATAAAATTGAACACCCAGGAGGATTTAATACGCACAGTTTCTATTGGAAACTCATAGTTACCGGTCCAGATTGAACTAAAAAATGTCGATGAAATACAAAATTCGGATATGAATGATGAATCTCGATACGAACTACTCATTAAATTCAAATTAATGAAAAATAATACGATACCTGATAATCTGTGGCGATGTTTCTATCTAAACCAAATCCTCTTGGAATTTTATAAACTCGACACGGTTGAAATTAGATTAATTCACTTCACATAATAATCACATTAGAACAATAATTCACTGAATGTATTCAGAACTTCACATAATGTTTACAGTTTGTTCAGAGACTCTGGTTTGTTATTGTTTATAGTTGGCCTTCAGAAAACCACTACTTCGGTTTTCACTCTACGCATGCTTGGTAAAATTTGGCGGCAAAGTCGATTTATGATGGAAACGGCAGAATTCATAGATATTTATACCACGGTACACAAATGTATCGTGATTTATGCTATGTTTCGTAAAAAATCCTTAACCTCAATGAAAATATCAGCAATCTGACAACATCTTCTTGAAATTTCTGTGCAAAAATTCACAGAATCGATACAAATTAGATTAGGTTAGGTTGTTTCATAATAGGGCATTCTAATGACCTGTCAAAACAAATTCTCAATATGGCGGCTGAGGGCAAACCATAGAACTCATAGTACATGTACTATAAGTTCTATGGGGCAAACAATACGTTGGTGTTTAAATAAACACTTTGCATCTTAAAAAGTCTATCAACAACAACAAATACACACAACTAATTTATTCACCAGGTTCCTTATGACGTGTTATGACACTTCAGAAAGTTGTTTGCCCCATAGACAACTTGTTGTCTATGGTTTGCCCTCAGCAGACGCCATTTTAGGTCACGTGATTTAGAATGCCTAATAAATCGGAATGAAAAGTCTTTCTTCATGATATCTTGCTTCTGATGTGACAGTATAGATTGTCACGTTCAAAAGTGATGGTTAGTGGGGTAGAAGTTTCGAAAATTGAAAGGTTTAGAGTGGCTCGTTGAGTTTTAGAAATTTTAAAACTTTGGAGCGCCACTACAGAGCGCCTCGCCAAAGTGAAACGCCTAACCTTGGAGCGTTGATCGAACTAACCAAAACTTTTACACGGAACCTTCGCTCCGAAGTGGTGGTGTGTGGGCCGCTAAAGTGAAGCCAAATCTTTGGTAAGGATTGAGTTGTACGCTTGCGTCAACTGGAAATTCAGAAATTGCGAGAAATGTACAGGTTATGTTTGTTCTGGAAGACAACACGAAAATAGATAACGAGAATGAAAATATGTCACTTAAGTACTTTCAGTTCAATTTTAAAAATATGAATAGGAGTTAACAATGTTAATCAAGACTTGAAGAAAACGGAATAAAGCGATTGAAACATTTCACATGAAATTGTGAGGTTATGATCGGAGGTATTCAAATGAAGTTATGAATGACATACGTTTAACGATGTGTCGGAGTGAGACAGAATTAAAAAATTATTTCTATTCACAATATATCCGCACGAGCGCAGATCTGAATTGTTACAAAAGCCCAGCTTCAGTTTTGATTGGCTCATTTCGAATATTGGAATTATTAGATATATGGACAGGTCATGTCCATAGAAACATGGAAATCTCGCGGTTCGTCCAACTTGAGATGTTTAGCCACTTTTTTGTTTGGTAATAGCATTCCATGTCACTATGAGTTCTATGGAACAAATGGGCAACACATTAGACACATCAGAGAGTTTATGGTTAGAAGGACAGCAAGTAGAAAAAGTGAGCCCGAAGTGTATTCACCAAAATGAAAAAGGTTTTTTGGAAGAGATTTCACGCTACAACTTTGAATCAGGTTGTTAAAGTGTTAAGTCGGTGTGTCCCTCCATGTCATGGAAGAATCATGTGTTGAGAGAGTAGAAATATATCTCGTTGAAAATTATTATTCAGGGAAAGATACAGGGAAGGAGGAACATCGAAAAAAGAAGAATCTCCTAAATAAACAACTTGAAGCAATGTTCCAGGCTGCAGTATCGAGGATGCTGCTCAGCCAAGTTTTTCGCCGATAAACCGAAGGATTTGTATATATGGAATTATGAAATTAGCCAAAAAATGTTGGTAGTTGATAGAAATTATTGGCTACCATATAAACTGAACTGAAAATATGTGTTCAATTCACGAAAACACCTCGAAGAATTCTCACACATATTTTTACTGTTAGCTCGTCAAACAGGCAATAATGATGTGAAGGAATCAAATCACAGTAGGTAATATTATTACCACTTCTTCATTTCATCTCATCATACTAAATGGAATCAAAATGTATTATTTATATTTCAATTCAGAATTCCATATTCCATTCATCTGTTCCATGTAACTGCTGTTCTGACACATCGATTACGTCCCTGTTCGTCCTAAAATCCACACGCTGCCTCCTGTAATTCCTCAATACATGAATCCAAGATGACGGATATAATAATCCTACTTTGAAGGACCACGACTCTGAATCAACCCTCTCCAGAAGTTATATGTCAAGGAGGGGCTCCATAATTTGGGAATTATGAGTCAATGCACCGTCTTGTCGAACATTTAAACTCTCTCAAAGCACGTCTTTCATTAATTGCGGCCTAATATTCTCGGAGATATGGAAATATTGATCTGATGCTGCCGAAAACTGAGTCGGTATCACTCCACCGAGAATTCGCTTAAGTCTCTTGTTTCGAAATTGTTTGACGAACGAGAGGGAATTAATCTATAGGTAATAGGTTTAGGGAGAGTCCCGACGAGTCCGCGGTCGTGAGATTCATGACTGAGTAAATTATTCGATATTGAATATGGAACCAGATTTCGAATTAAAATCACTGAGAAAGACGCTCTGGGTCATTTGAATTAATGAATTCTTTGAATGAGGTTAATCTAACACTGAGATTTATGAATTCATGCGGAAAACATTTGTAACAGGAGTATAACTAAATAATATACACGGGCTCTCTTGGAGAGAATAAATGAACTGCTGTACAGAGCTGTGACGAGCACTGAATGATAGTGCTCCGAGCACTAAGCACTAAGCACCTGAACAAAAAGGCCCCCAAGTCTCGAGCACTAAGCACTTATTTTCACAAAAGGCTGGCGAGTACTAAGCACTTTGTGAAAGTAATTCGACATTTCGAGCACTAAGCCCTAAGCACTTTTTTAAGAATTTTTGAAAGTGAGGTTATTTTAATCGGGAAAGGAATCGTAAGCTATCCTATGTCACGGATACTGTTTGAGTATCTGTGGTCCTATGTAAGATTATTGACGGGAGAGAAGAGATGCACAGGGTGTCCCAAACTCGATGAGCTGATCCCGAACTATAAGTGATGGAGAAAAATATGTCCCATATATGCAAAAACTTACCATGTTTTACATTCATTTTTTTTAATGATAGATACCATTAATTACATCTGCCAAATTCCTCTTTATTCAGTAGCATGTAATTAATGATATCTATCATAAAAAAAAAAGAATGTAAAACATGGTAAGTTTTTGCATATGGTTCATAAGGAATTATTTATTTATCACTGGAGAGAAAACCGATGGCCGATTAGTTGAAATAAAGAGGTTTCCGATACAAATTCGAATCCAAATTCGCCATCTATTGAGGAACAACCTGTAACTTTTTTCTCTTGCATATTAGGGTAGTAAAATCTAAAACATGGTTTAAGTAACAGTTCCTGAAAATTTCATCTTTTCGGCGTGAAGGGAAAAGAAATAGCTGAAAATTCAAGACGAAAAACAGTTTTTTGTGAATAACTCAGAAAATATCCACTTTAGGGCAAGGGTGTGATGCATACACTCACATTATTTTTTAACGTAGATTCAATATCTGCCATAAAAAATGGGGTTCTAATTTAAAAAAATTTATTTTTCACGATTTTGTCATCCCTAACTTTGAAAGCGATTTTTCCACCCCCTGTATCATGAATCGCGATTTCGATTCTTAGAGTGGATACATCAATCTTACTTCTTGAAAAATCCCAAAAATGAAAATTTTCCATCCAAAAAGCTCGAAGTTATTCTTGTTTCAGCGGAGCTCTATTTTCGATTTTTTTTTCGAATTTTCCCGCTCAGAGAAAATTTTCCAACCAAAACTGAAAAATGTTACATCAAAATAACTTGAAATTTTCTAAGGAATCTATTTCTGCAATAAAAAAATGGTGTTCTAATTTGAAAAACGGAAGTTGACGTCATTTCCGGAAAAACAGGAGGTGCTCATGCCTTGAAAATATTTTAGATTTCATCAGCGTCGTGAAATACTTATAATTGCTGAATTTCATGAAAATACGTTCAGTAGTTTCCCGTATAAATATGGGT
Source organism: Adalia decempunctata (assembly GCA_951802165.1). NCBI lineage: Eukaryota > Metazoa > Arthropoda > Insecta > Coleoptera > Coccinellidae > Adalia > Adalia decempunctata. The sequence continues at coordinate 50,336,004 of OX637695.1, forward strand.
GAGGTTCCTCGTGAAAGACCCTGTATAAGACTTTAGTCAGATGAAAACGTAAAAAGTCAGAATCGTGCTTTATGGTTTTTCTATTGAAATTAAGTTGTCGACGCACAAATTACCCACTTCATATAAAGAAATACACGTGGACCCTTCAATGTTTCTTTCATGTTGTTTGGTTTCTCTCATCATCTTTTTTCTCTGTTATTGCAATTAACACAATTTTAGGATGTTATTATCATAAAAGGAAATGTTGTTTTCACATTGTATTTTATGTAAACATAAAAAATACAGGTTCACATTATAAATATTTTCCGTCAAAACGGTTTCACGGATTGTCAAAATAAAATTAAAGTCATATAAAAACAATCAAATTGTGACAATACAGATACAACACAATCTGAAATTCATCCAGTCTGTAAATGGTCTTCAGTAGCTATTTGTGATTATATAATTCAGAATAAACAATCTGAAGAAAAATAACAAAATATGAGATGTATGAGAAAACTCGAGATGTAAGAAAATAATTTCAACATTTAACACTTTTGTTCTAACCTGAAGAAGAATGTACGAGGATATTATAAAATGGTAATAGCTAATGATTGCAAAATGAATGGTAACTCTTCGTAGAGTGATTATAGGTATACTTGAGGATAGGCATTCTCGCACTCCATTTTTGATCAATTTCATAATGATCTTAGACGTGTTACGACAAGATTGGCTCATCGCTTAGTGCTTAGTAATCCGAAGAAGTGCTCGGGAGAACTTTTGGGATTACTAAGCATTAAGCCTTTTCTTGAAGGACTTCAATTACTAAGCACTAAGCACTGCTTTTGAAAAGTGCTCGGGAGCACAGTGCTCAGGAGCTCAAAAGGGCTCCGAGTACTTTCAAGAGCACAAAGCACAATGCTTTTGCACAGCTCTGCTGCTGTACCAATTCTTATCGCCTATTAAAGAAAAAAAATGGATGTTTGATAGAATTGAAACAAAAATACCACAAAGTTAACACTGAAGGAATGGTACTTACGGGTTTTCAGATCAAAAGTTACGTATCTGCTTCTGTCTGGTTTCGTAGGTGTTGTACTGTATGAAAGTCTTTATGAAATTAATTCACTTTGTAAGGGTGGCGAACTAAAGGCCCACGATGTGGAAACTATTTGTTGAGGGCTTCGAGCTAAGCCGTATAAAAACAATGCGACTGAAGGCAGGTATTTGGCGAACTGAGCAGGTATATGCTTGTGGTATTTTTGTAACAGCCATAGAATCGCACAGAGCATAGAAAATCTCGGTCTTATTCTCAACCGAGTAAGCCCATCCTATATATAAACTTTGAGGTATATAAAATAAAAAGTATGAATATTGAACAATAACTGACCCACGGCAGGAGTATAACTTAGCCACGGGAATAGACTAATTTTTCATAAAAAAAAATAGACGAATTTTTTGCCTTTGCTTTTATGAAGGTATGGATAATCATATGCCGCCCATATAGCATGAACCCAAATGAAGAGCCGATTAACGAAGTTCAGATGCAGTATCTGCAACATCTCTCCATCGATATACAGAATTTCACGACGTATTGATTTCTCGAGCTCTTCCAGTGTTATTGGCTTCAATCTTCTAGCTCCAAAGGAAAAGGTGACTGAAAGTAAGACCTAGTGATCTAAATAACTGTACAACTCAAAGACTGTATAATTTGTTTGTCTAGTTTATGATGCAATACCCTACAATTTGATAACTTATATAACAATAATTGTTATGATAGAACTCTCCGTTAAATCTGAGAGAGAGAGAGAGAGAGAACTTTATTGAAAAAACAAATTTTCAAAGGGCTATCGACCGAGGTCTTCCTGCCCTTGTACAATTTATATTTTACAATATAATTATTATTGTATGTAAAGGTGGGAGTCTGCGAAATATAGTGTGTCTGGAATATCAAAGTAGGCTACGTAAGTACTGGAATATTGGCTGTTCTGACAATTTACTTCTAGGTCTTTCAAGGTGGGATATGCCATATGTATTAGTGGTTCTATTGTATTAATGTTGTATTGTTGACTGATGAATTTCTTGTTTGGTCTCTGTATTCTACCACTTATTGGTTCTATTTTTGTTTTCCCATGAAGATATTCGTTGGCTGGGTTATGTAGCGGATTGTTTGGATGTCTTATTTTGGCCCCCTGTCTGGGGAAGAATTAGTTGGAAAGTGAGTTCCTGACTTTTACTTGAATTATCCTGTTTGTGAGAAATTCATTAATCAGTCTTAGGAGATATATATGGGACAGCCCAGACTATGCAGTTTGTAAATTATTCCAGCATACACTGTCGAACGCTTTTTGGATGACCATAAATATTGCTGCAGTATGATGTCCTTCTTTTCTTTTACATTGTACATTCTGGGTGAGTATGATCAGTGGGTGGATAGTCGATTTTTTATGTTTGAAACCAAATTGGAATTTGGGAATTTTGTGGCTTAGTATTTTCATCATCCTGGACTTGATTATTCTCTCAAAGTTCTTTCCAATTACTGGGAGTAAGGTGATTGGTCTATAGTTTCCGAGCTTCCTGGTATCGGCTCTTGATTTAGGAATTGTGATTAGTAGTCCTCTTTTCCAATGATTGTGAAAACAAGATTCTTGCATAAAATAGTTGTAGATTCGGATTATTTCTAGATGTAGTTGAAAATCTGATTTACAAGGAAAATCTAGTTTTACCTGTGAATTTCTTCGAAACGTAATTTAGAACTAGAATGAAATTTTCATCATGACGTATTGATCATACAATTCATCGACAAATTTTCATTCAAAAAACTCTACCTACAATAGAATCCAACCAAGATCTCTTGAGGACGTTCATATCTCACTCAAGACATACATAACGACGTGAAAATCATAACGAGCGACGAGATTCAATGATCTGGAATAATGCGAGCCGAATGGAATGAAAACGCACTTTTCCATTGAGACTGGCGGAAGTTGAAGTGGCACTCGTACAGACGATAGCGATGGGTGGAAAGCTTTGCAGACATGCCTTTATATCTCCGTTTCTGAGAGCCATAATCGGAATCCAGAGAGAACATTTCGCTCCCCTATAATTACTATTGCGAAAATTATCTTCCATGTGGAAGAATTATTGGCTCTCCAGGAGTTTTTACGGAACGATTGCCGGCTGGATTTGGATGTCGGTGGGGTCATGAAAATTCGAGACCTGTGAGATGTATTGAATATAGAATTCGATCACAAGCTTTTAAACGCACCACCAGATGGCTAAAATTCGATGTGCTTGAGACTTGAGAAGCAATACCGAAACAATTATACCAGTATCCCGATCTTTATCATCGAGAAACAACAGAGAAAGGAGACGTCACGTCTCTGTCCAACTAACTTTCAATAATCAAAAAAAAAAAAAATAAACAGGACAACTGAAAATCTGAAAGTAGTTTTTGCTGTCTTATCCGCAATATCCTTCCTGCAATTGACGTTATTGGGATTCGGGTGGACTTTTTTTTAAGGACAAGGGTGTAGAATTTATGACCCATAGTCGATGAGTCAAACCCGAATGGTTCTCGTTGTTACAACTGATATTATTTTGGTGTTGATATAATCTCTTCTTAAAATATTGCTTCGTTTCTCCTATGTAGAATGAATCACAAACGCCGCAGTGTTTGACATGGTAGTTACAGTATCCTGTAGTCTACTGAAAAGAGAATCAGTTTACTCTCCAAAGAAAACCCAGGAGGTGTGAAATTGTACGGCGAAAGGAGATTTTTGATGTTCTTAGCAATCGCGCAGTGAAACGGAAGGTTTATATTTACTCCATTCACATTTATAAGGTGCCGGGTTCGCCATGAAATTCTGACACATTTCTGTCAGATACATACGCAACGTTGTCATTTCTAAATAGGGATCTTAGTGATCATTCATTTACTTCAGGAAAATAATGAATTTAAGAAAATATTATGTGAATTCAATAATTTCGAAGACATGGTGGTTGTTGAAGAAACTTTTTTGTCTCTTAATACTTGAAATATTTTACGTATATGAGCATGGTTGAGTTATGCTCATTCCTTGTATGGAAATCAAAAATCGAGTGTTTAAATTTTACTGAAAAATAATGGACAGAATATAGTCCGTTACTTTGTGATAGCTCATTCGAAAAAAAAATAAAAGTACTCGAATGATCTGACAGAAAAACAGAACGGACCTATGGGATACCCCATTTTCAAAATTCTCCAGAAATGAGCCTACAGAAGACATGTAAATACCTTTTTGCACAACTTGAAATACTCCAGTATGAAAATGTAGTAGTAGAATCGAGCGTTGAAATTTTAATGAAAAATAATGCGCAGAATATTAGTACTACGAAACCTTTGTCACAGTTCAACCTTGAAATAACTCACTCCTTTTACAAAGTTAAAAAAGTATTGACAACGTCTCTCAGAATGGTTCGACTTTCGTGAGTGTCAACCTTCGTCAGTTTCAAGTAAAAGAACTTGATAAACCTAAATCATGGTCGACCGGAATACTTTATAAACGTGAATTATTATGTTATATTATGGAAAACAAGGTAAATTCGTGTGGATGAGAATGTCGACGGTTTTGACAGACTAATACGTCTTTCATAATTTGTTATATCAACTTAGTTGAAAAGAGTTAAGTCAAGGCCTTCATAACTATTTCAAAAATTTTCGGTGGTAGGAGTTATCGGAAAGCAAATTTCCAGATTTCCAGAGAAACGTTCAATTCTTTTTCTCCAAATCTTTAGCACTTACGACAAAACTACAAGTGACCATAAAGTTAAGTATAACATCAGAGTTTTATTTAACATGTTTTCAAAACGTGGTTCACCAAAAAAAAAATGGAGGAAAACAGCGGACAATGTTACAGAAACATATAATGACTATTTGAGATTCGCTTTTTTCGAGCTGAGGTTATATATTCGAAAGAAATGAATGTGGAATTCTGCTATTTTCCGGAATCCAGTACCTCAAAACAGAATTCCGTTCCTCCCAATGAGCCCGCTGAAAATTTTATCCTTACGTAAACGGTAGAAAGAGAATACATGGAAATTTCTTTCCACCCCCATACCACAACTAGCTTCAAATGAATGTTTCACGGTTTTGTGAACTGCTACATAGCAGTGAGTCAATGGAATTCCATTTAAACAACGCCACATTCAGAAGCCAAGCCCTCAATAGAATACCATTCGTAGTACAAAGGATTCCCTCACGAATTTTAGTTTTCATATCATCAACATTGTGGTTGTAACAGTTAATTTGACCCACGCTAGCGAAATGACTTTCTTTTGTGGAACTGAACAAATAAATGTTGAAGTTGATTATTTTCGGATTGGAGGTTGCTGAATACATATAGCCAATGATGTTGAAATATAGATAATTTGCATCGATTTCCAAATGCCTCAGCGTCAACTAGACCGGAAGAAGGAAATTTTGTTTCTGTCAGTCTATTTCCTTGACAAATTTAGGAAAATTTCGAGCCGGCTTTCAGTTCTAAGGCAGCTCAAAGTTACTTCACAAAAGGGATCATAGAATGGAAATGTGTACTCTCAAATTTTTATTGAGTTTCATTCGAGAAATCTATTTTTATCTTCCAATGAAATTATTTAATTTGGAGTATGGTCTTTGGAAACTCACTCATCTTACTGAAATGTAGTTTCTTTTGAAGAAAACTCATACTCACTTCATTGACATTAACACGTCATTTCATGTATAATATAATATTTTGGCGGTCTTACATGTATAGAAATGTATACCCCATTCACTTTTATGAAGTATTTCGGTTGGCCATGACATTCCAACACATTTCACCGTATAAATTTTGAAAATGTTAGGTACTAGTTATGGTCCTGTCAGATAAATACGCAACGTTGTCCTCTCTGAATAGAGCTCGCAGCAATTACGTATTTATCAAAATGTTTATTTACTTCGGGAAAATAAGGCATTTAAGAAAATGTTATGTGAACCAATGGGATCCAGACTCATGCAACTGAATCACAAATTTCATGAAAGATTGCAAGAAATGCCTGATATTATTGAACTCTTTCATGAAGACCCACATAAAAATACCACAAGAAAATTTTCACAAGCAAAAATCATTCATATTGTAAAATGTGATATCAAACCGAAAGAGCTGAATTCAACACATCCATGTTGAAGAAACTTTTTTTCCTGGAATTATTTCACGTATATAAACATGGTTGGAATATTCAGTTATGCATTTTTTTCGTACGGAAATCAAGAATCGAGCGTTGAAATTTTGATGATAAATAATGGGCAGAATATTAGTAATACGAAACCTTTGTCACATTTGAACCAAAAGAACGAACTCCATTTACAAAGTTCTTGGGAATCTATGTGAATGATACAATGAATTGGGAAGAACATAATTCTAAACTGGTATGTAGCTCAGCTTCAAATATCTTTGTTATCTTTAATATATTGACAAGATATCTGGATAAATTCTCCATGAAAACCAAAACTATCTATTATCACAAGTTTTCGAGTCAAAAGCAAGATATGAAATTATGTTTTATGGACATTTGCAACTTCTCTGAGAAATATATTGACGTTGCCGATATTTGTCAGTCTCGGGTGAAAAAACTTGATTAACCTAAATCTTTTTAAATTTTTTATAAAAGTGAATGGAGTATCATTAGCCTGACGTGACGTGTCATTGCGAGTTCACATGTCACGTCAGGATAATGGAAGTGTATGTTCCAATAAAAACATTGTTTAACGATCATGATCCTTCGCTGCATTGAATTTTGACTAATTTACCGCTGCAATCGAGGTCCTCTGTCTGTAGATTTATCCGTTCGAATGTTATCGTCTTTGTGGAGGGACGGACGGACAGGCAGAAATGAATTTGACCACGCATACTTGATCAGTGAATCAAACCTAGTCAATTGAGACCATTTTCAGCTCAAAATTCTAAAAATACACAGGTCGTGACGAAATGACATAGGCCTCGTTTAAGTATAACGAGCAATTAAAATTATTCTACTGGATGGGTTTTGAATTAATTCAATGAAAGGAATATTTTCAGAATATGTGAAAGAAATTCGAAGTCATATCCCTCAACGTAGGACACTTTGATATACCTAATAAAATCTCAAAAACGTATTCAGGCATGTAAAATAATAATGCAATTTCGAACTCGAAGACCCCCAAATGTTTCACTCACATCTGGAATTGGCACAATGATCTAAACAAATTTACTCGGAAACCGTGTTTTCCTCTTTCGTAACAATCCGAACCAATATCAATGTTTCCTTTTATTCAAATGATACGTCAACATCGTCCTTCTTTTCCCATATTCGAATTAAATCCGTTGCCTTATTATTCACAATTTCGGTTCAGTTCAATCTGAGAATAAAACCAATCTTACCTCTCTTCCCGATCTGTTTTTCCACCGCTTCCATTCGACTAATCCAGGCCTCCAATAATCCACCATGTACTCTTCAGCATATTCCCGCCCTTGCCCGTTACCATACCTCCCCTGGGTTCTGGTTTCCGTTATTACATGCAGTTTTTCCAGATCGATTTCAAGGTATTCTTTGGCCTCTCTCGATATTATATTTCTGGGACACCAGGCACCGCCGTTTTTGTTGTTGCGTAGCCTGTAACAGAGGAAGAAAACATGAAATTTGGAAACAATCTTGTGATGTTATTGTCGTTTGTGGACGGCTCGGTGTAGTAGGAACCCACTGTTACGATCGCGAGATACCCGTATTAGTTATCTATACAGGGTGAGTCTTCGACTTGTACATATATTTTAACTGTAGATTCTTGAGGTCCAAAGGAACCTTTTTCCATTTTCTATTGTTCCGAATCCGGCTCTGTTCTAAAGATATAGCCATAGACCTAACCCAAGTTATCTTCTATGAATATTTCACAGAGCTTTTGAGGAGAGGATGACCGATTGTTGATTTTCTCTTCAAACACTGGTAAAGGTCCATTCATATTTACCGACACCGTGCGTGGCAGACACGGACCAGCACAGACAGTAAACCGACAATAGTATTCATATTTACCACCAGGGATATTGCCAGCACCTGGCGTGGCAGACACCAACAAGATCTAACGTAACCTTAGGTAAATATATGTTGGTGTCTTCCGCGCTTATGGTTACACCTTTTCAACAGGTGCTGTAATGTATTCGCTATATTTCATAATTTGTCGATAGGAGAACTAGCCGTAATGGCATTGTTTAAACAATGGTAATGGCAATTCTTCAATAAGATTAATCGAGTTCCGTGGAAGAACAGCCGAAAAAATGAAGTATTGCTGTACATCCCATAAACACCAAGTGAAAAAAATAGGGATAATTTTACACATTATGCAAGGATCTCGTGGATGATGAAGATAGATTTTTCAATTATTCAATTATTTTAGAATGAGCAGTTATGAATTTGAAACTATTGTTTGTGAAATAACTCCAGTCATATCATATCTACACTCTTTATCGCTACGAGAAAATTAACTGTCTGTTTTAGGTACCTAGTTGTTATTTTTGGAATAAAAATAGAGATTATATAAATGTCATTTTTTTATTTTTATTGAATTCTGTCTCATCACTCTCATCTCGTACTTATAGTACTTTTGCAATTTCCTTCCATGTGTCATCTATTTTTATTGTTATCACCTACGATCGCTCATATCATATAGAAAAGAATAATCTCGAAATAATTCAATTAAATTCTCATTATTCAGTATTCTTACGACCTAAAATGTCCCCCCTTTACGCTTGCAGTCTGTCCGTTCCGCTGAGCGATGTTTTGATTTTGAATTTCACACCACACAGGACGCAGAGACATCGGCGACAAGTACCAGCGCAGACAAAACATTCTCGCCGAGAATGTCTTTCGCTGCTGGCCCGTGCCCGCCCGGCCACGCTACGTTCATACGCGGTAAATATGAATACGCCCATAAGAAATGTATGCAATCATATTTCTTCGTCTGTGCTTGTCCGTGTCTGCCACGTGCGGTGTCGGTAAATATGAATGGACCTTAAAACGGTGTGTCTTGCGAGGTAGCGGGCGCGCAAGACAAACCGTAAGATCCATTCCAAATCTCATATTGTTGTTCCACATCTCAAACGTAAGTGTCTGTAAACGACGCATGCGTATAGCTACAACAGGCGCGATCCGTGAATGGCGTAAACAAATATGGAAGAAATCATTTCTAGTTCTATTTTGTTATAAAAGAGATCTTGTGATGATTATGTGAAGACTTTCAGTGAATGAATGTAATATTCACCGTGTAGTGTCAAGTTTATAAAATTCCAAGAGGATATTGTTCAGATAGAAACATCGCCACAGATTATTTAGTGCTAAGTTTCATTTTATTTTTCAATAATTTCAATTCAATATGTGGTTTGTATCGACATTTATATATCTAGGTTTTGTCTTTCATTGACATTAATTTTTAATTTGAATCGGTAACAAAAAAATTTTTGATGGTAACTGTGCGTATCAAATGTGTCATTCCATGATCTCCCACATTTGTGAGATTTTATTATTACATATCTCTACTTCTTCTTAAGGTGCCGTCTTCGTTCCCAAGTTTGGCTATCATCAGAGCTATGCATATTTTTGATACTGCAGATCTGAACAGCTGGTAGTTTCTGCAATTGTACCATTCTCTCAGGTTCTTCAATCATGTATTCCTTACATATCTCTACATTAAACGTTTGATGAACATTTTGACAACATGCTTAACTTGTTTAAAGACCAGAAAAGTTATAATATTTAATGATATTTAATCCCGGGATGCATCCAGATTAATCTGAAAATTCATGATTTTTTCCTCACATTTTATAAGGAATACCCCGCAAACGGCGCGTTTTATCAAAAAAACATATGAAGAATTTAATTTTCTTAAATGATTGATTCTTTCGAAAATATTAACCGTTCACCTTTTCAAGTGGTTTCATTGTATTTTTGCGTAGATTTATGAGTTGCCTACACTGTAACTTTCAGACCAGGAGAAATATTGAATAGGATTTGATTGAGGAATATGCACCATGAATAGAGTAACAATCAACCAAAATTCAGTTCATTTGAAATAACGGTACTGAAGATATGAACAAAAAAGTGTTTTTTCAATGGATTTTCGACACCCTGTATCTAACAAACGAAACCAAATTTTGAAAAATGGTACAGGACAAAAGTGTAATCTTCAGTTAAAATATATGTACACCTCAAAGATTGACCCTGTATCTAAAATTTTCCATCGGACGTATAAAATGATCACGAAGTCACAACATTGCAGCCTGCAAGAATTTATATGTAGAAATGATTTCATAGTTCGCATTATTCATCTCAAAATCATATCACAATGATGAACAGATACCCCAAAAATTGGACGCTCACTGATTGCATCCCAATAATAATTCTTCGAGTAAATAATAAGATTTCAGAAAGCAGATCAAGTACAAAAAGGATGTCCCATTCCGAGGACAAAGTTGGAAAAACTTAATAATTTCGAAACATGGAATATTTTCGAAATACCAATTTCGTTATGATATCTGGGGCTACTAACTGTTTGAAAAACCTGGTGTGTCCCATTTGAAAACACCAACTTTGCTTCAGAGCTTTCCATATTGATCTAGTTTGTTGAATCTAGTTATTTAAAAATAAAATGTTTCTGTAACCCGAATGGTTCTGAGTGCTGTGGAAACAATAAAAATTCCGAAAAAATATTGTACGCAACATGCCCGAAAATAGTTTTTTTGGACTCACAGACTTCCAGGACTCGCCTCCGGCTCGTCCTAGAATTTAGACTTTTCGTACAAAAAAAACCCTTTTTTCCGGACTTGTTACGTAAATTAATATTTTTCATGTATCCAACGAAATAATGCGAATATTTCTGTTTGTGTACCGATACTTAGGCTAAGAAAAAACCGTCGAACTATAATTCGATTCTTTACTGGTCAAACATTTGAAAATATCGAAAAAGTATGACCAAGTGCGGCAATTAGAAGTCGCGTGGAAGAAGGTTGTCCTTCACGTTTTTTTCTGCAGAGAACTGAAGACTTAGTTTATCTGAAATTTATCTCAATATTTCTACATTCATATTATTTTTAATCTGTGGCCCATTGAGTAGATGGTAAGCAAAAGAATGGGCCATTTTAGCAAATTCTCTTCAATGAAAGAATCAATTCGTTGTGTCCACGAAGAGATCCCTTAATCGCTTCACTATAGGGGACATTTAGAATTTATTTACATTTTTCCATTTTCTGTCCGAAATTTTCCTTGAAAACTGCTATTCATATATCGACTGCCGTCATTAGGCGACGAAATGTTAATAAAAAGTTTTTCGATAATGGCGACATTGAAATCGAATAAAAAACGTTCGAGATTTCAGAGTAGAGAAATACGTTCAAATGCCCTCCTCGGCTCCGCATGAAGGATCCAATTTGGTTTATCCAATTTCCGATGGCCTTTAGCTTTAGCAATACATCAGGTGTAATTTCATCAAGGAAACATTCGAGATAACGAGCGTTGCAATGGTTTAGAATGTTTTGACATTCTACCGTGTTAAATTTTGTGAAGTGAAATACCAAGGCACACTAGACCACGAATTCAATTGAACTCTGGATAAACTTCAAAGCGAAAATATGACCAAAATTATTAATTCTAAGGTGGCAAAATAACAGTACACACTGCACAGACTTCCATTTCTGGAGGTTACACCATCTAGTTCAAAGAACGTCCAATTTTATAATAGAAGAAGGGTTAAAATCGGCTCACTATTTATACCGGTATTTCGTATTCAAGTTTTTTCTCAAAAATATAAGGTCCGATGCAGCCAAATCGAACACAAATCATTTATGGGTGCAAGAGGCTTCGAAAAATGTTTACATTTGGAACGATAATTCTTTCGCGTATTCGCTGATGCAGTTCGAAAAAAAATCAGGTTTTGACAAACATAAGTTCACATTGCAAGAAAACACGCAGAACTATAATAATGCTAACACTGATTTACTATTGCTATTGGATAACGGAGCTGAGTTCCTATTGTTACAAGATTACAAGAACGACTAGTATAAATCAAAAATGTGTCTTTAATTTTTTCACATTGACAAAGAGATATTTTTCAGTCCAGCTCTAATTTATACTGCAAGGTCATTAGACGCCGTCGTTTCTGCTGTTACATAGTCTGGAACAGGAGATAAAAACATAAGTCTACTTTGAAGTTGAAAAACAACATCGGAGTTCCCGGAGAGACAGCTCAAAAGGGTTTCACGGGTTTCTGCAAATTAAATGTAGAAATGGGAGGAATAATGAAGCTTGAAATGCGAGTAGGAGAACTTTCTCTGGGAATTATTATATTTCGAGCAACATGTAAATATACGAATCTCTGCAGTTATCATTTTTTGTGGGAAATTCCACAACTTCTTGTTTTACAGTGATGTCGGAAATATCAACCAGATTTCTCTCTGTTTTCATTCCCTTGACTTTGCCATATTTGTTGAGGTATATTCAATTCTGGATCAGTCATGAATAATGAAATGATCAACTCCGAGCAAAGTATTGTCAACTCAAAAAGCGCTATACACAAATGAAACAAATTATCCTCAATCCAACAAGTTCAATCTGCGAATTGTGATAATAGGTACAGCGGTCCATTATTCTCGCCAAGAGAGCTCTTGTATAATTAGAACTTTATTGTATGTGTGTATTTTTTTCAGTTTGAGAAATCAGTTTCAGATGAACTAAATATCACCCAGGAAAATTCGCTGGAATTTTATATGGTTTCGATCACTCGAATATTTCAGGTGTTTAAATACGCTATTCCCCCTCTTAATGCAAAGATTTATCTCGATGGAATCCGTTGTTAACAAATTATCAAGAAACCCATAGTAGTAGTCTGTCTGTTGAAGATTTTCGTGCTCAGGGGCAGAGGTTAATTCGATCACAGATTCATCAGTCAATAGATATTGATATGGATCATACTGATTGATTACTCCCAGGTCTGCTGAGGTGACCACTCAGAAACAACAACCATCAAAGCTTGTAACTTGTACGAGTTCGGAGAAGCAGTTGTGTTCTGTAAAGGCTTTGTTACTGTGTCCTATTGCCACCTTAGGCACATCACTGTTAATTTTAGACGGTGGAATGGCGGCCCACTTCCGAGACTAGCCAACTTGCCGGGTCCTAGTCCAACACCTTATAACCACTGAGTTAGGAGCACTCATAGAATCTAGAGTCTTAAGTTACCATTCAATACCATTTCCGTTTCGTAACTACAAAAATATGTACATACAAAATGACAAAATGATCTATTGCATTTCGTGCCATTTTCAAGCTTACATGACCATGTTTTCTTCCATATTCATTGAATAACAGAACGAAAAAATAATTGCCCAATATAATATCAGGTAGGCAAAGATTTGTTCGTAAGTTTCGGAAGGCTCTATGGGTGAATATACGTTCATATATCAACATTCATCACCAAAACAATAAAATAGTAGTGAAACTGCCTCTCAAAGTTCAGAGTCATTGTGAATACGACGGTGATGTCCAGGGTATACTAAAATTCTTGTTAATTGGCAGAAGCCGCTTGGGAGTTTGCAAAAACATTTGTCTGAACACAAAATGTCAAGAAGATTGACACAACAATGAAAACTCAAAAAATTGATATATCCTTTATCGCAAAGTTAAGCTAAAATTCCTTATATTGAACAATGAAATATGTTTATTGAATTACTCATTGAATCGTTATCATGGTGCCATTAGAATATCCGATGTTAAGTCCCTAAAGTATTGTGGATATGGAATAGGATACATAATTTCGAATTACTTGGGACCATTCAACTGAGAGATTCAGAAACTTACCCTAAGACTATGTCTTTTCCTTTTGAGCGTTATAATGTTCGGCCGGATAAACGGACAGGATTGAATTTTACCATGAATTCCTAATCTGTGAGACCAACCCAATCGTTGTTTTATCTGACAACCAAGCATCGTTTAACCGGTTTAGCGCATTCAGTATATGGACGAACGCGCTTATTACGAATTTGAACAAACGCGAACAAGCTCCGAACCTCTGATTATTGCTTTTATAATTTTTTTGAGTGATCAATTATTCATTCCGCGGGTTGAACCCATTTACTTTCATCCGATAAATTCCAAAAACATATCAGAACTCATCCGTGAAAAGTTTCCCGATTATTCAGGTTTGAAATTCCGATGCAGCACAATAAAATGCAGATTTCAAGAGGCCAATAACGGCAATTATTGGAAATATCGAGCCACCCTTCCCTCCGTTCTATCCCATCCATATGATTCTCCTTCAGAATTCCCGGTATTTTTGTATATCGAACAGCATCCTTTCATATAATTCTCGTCTAAAATTCAAGTCACTTGACTGCAAAGATAGGGAAGTGGTGAATTTATATTCATGCCGTCGCTTCGCATTCAATATTCCCTGTATTGACGAAAAGAAACGCCGGGAGCACCCTCCGCGTGAGTGATGGATTAGTTTGGATACAGGAAGAATGTGGCACCCATTTGTGATGTTATACTCGTTGTGAATTATTTGTAGGGCACTTTGGAACCATTTGGCAACTCAGGACAGAGGTGTCTAGGCTTTAGCCTAATATGAATTCCACTGAATTCATTATATTTCGCCTGGGGATGCCAGTTCAAAGGAAATTGATAAATATATCATTTGAGTATTTTTTTTCAAATCAGCAATCAAAAATGGCAATCAACCGAATTTATCACACCATACAGGTGTCCCACTGCGAATTTTCATCAAATTCCTCGTGAAATGTGTGAATATTATCAGCAAAATACGTCGAAAAAATGATTCCGAAGTGTCTTGTTTGTTGTGAATTGAACCCTATCCATCCTAATTTGAGTTCACACAGGTATGATCTATTCTTCTCATTCTAAGTAACAGTGGGATAGATTCTTCAATTTTTAGAATTTCACTTTTCAGATTTTCTTCTGATATTGAGAGGAGAAACATCAATTCTGAATTCAGCTGACTCTGTTTACCTCAGAATGTGTTTCAATGTTTGAAACATTTTATGAATTCGTCAAAAAGAGTTGATTCATTTGTGATTTTTGTTCCATTCTTCAATACCGATAAACCATATCTCAAAGTCATATTCTGCAATCTAATGATATTGCTATCCTTGGTGCTATCGTCGTCCCGCTCATTGATAACTGACTTTTGGCTTAAGCAATTCGCGATCATCTAAGGACTAAGGCATACACCATGTTTTTAGGTACACATCTTATATTGGACTTTCATATCAGTAGATCTCTTGGACAATATTTGCAGATTGTAGGAAAGACTATCAAGATAATTCGTATCAAAAAACATTGAAAGTTAATTATAGGACATGCACAGCATGTGATCAAAACGAAACGTAGGAACAACGAGTTCAACGAGCCAAAAAAAACAAATGAACAATATTTCATCGTTGCTATATAAGTGAAAACATAACCAAATCCGAAACAAATTCCTCGAAATAATAGGTAAAAACTTATGCATCATCCGGAAAACTTTCCTTTCAGCTTCTCCCTGAAATTCACGGGGATTTTACTCTCTAGTAATGGCAACACCGTTGAAACTTCGAACCTACGTTAGGTTGAAACTGAAAGTTTGTTCCTGAAAGCTATAATCTCACTTCCTTTCCATGAACATGACTTGTTTCTGACCTTCTGATTAGTTAAACGGTCCTTTTATGAAAAGTTTCAGATTGTTCTTCCGGAATTAGTTAACAAAACAGTTAGAATACAGAGTACATTCTCTTGTAAGAGGGTTGAATGTGTTGGATATGGTGAATGAGTTAGGGATTTTGATGTTAACATCCGCGCGAGATTTGTGAGGACTAACTAGGATGGTTTATATTATGTTTCTTTCAGTTTTATGTTTGCCAGAACGAATTGTAATAAATCGAAATATTGTGGTTAATCAATATAGACTTCTTAAATTACATTCTCGGCTTCGAATATTTCTTTGGTGCTAACGTGTTTCAATACGTGAAAAATATGATGTATTGGAGAAGATGAGCAATAAAGCTACGTATTGATTTTTCGGATAGTGTTTCCTAATACATATCAAACCAGAAATGAAAATAAATTGCATATCGAGACGGTATCACGGATTGTCCCACGACCTGGATGGCCTGGATGTGCTAATGACACCAGAAATTTCGAGGCTGAGATCGTGAAAATTGAAACTGGACCAAAAAGCTCGGACGATTATGATACCCTTCCGAAATCCGCCCACGGGAGTTGGGAAGAGTAAATCTTTAATTGTTTTTGAGAACCAGGGATTGAAGACAGTAGCTGGAGAAGCCTCGAACGGGAAGATTCTCAGTTGACTCGGGTTCGATTTTAGGGAGATCTATAGGAAGTACTGCAAAATTTGGAAGTACGGTCTCAAAGCGGAAACGGAAAATGTGCTATTCGGGAAATAGCGGGGTGGAGTGTTAAATCGGAAGTTAAAGGTTTAAAACTTAATTAGAATTATTTAAAACACGTCTCGTCAATAAGACCAGGAGTGAAGTTAAACCTCGAACAACGGGTTAGTGACTTGTTTCTTGTTGTCTTTTGTTTCGAATATATATTCATCGTCCTTTGGATTACCTCCCTTCGAAGGTGAAGATCAGGTAATTTTCAGTATGCTTTGTTTATTTGAGTATTGTTAGAAGACTGCATGTGACGCCGAAAGCATTCACAGTCTAGAGTCCTGAAATCTCCCCAAGTGTTCGGATTTGTGTTGTTTTGATGAATCCCGAAGTTTTCGGTTTTGTGTTGTTTTGATAATTTGATTTCGTTTCGATGAAATGATCAATTATTTTGATGATTCATCCTGTTGACGTGATTGAGTCATATACACACGTGTGTTAAACCGTTTATTTTATTTTAGTCTCAATACAGGGTCTTTCACGAGGAACCTCACCCATATTTATACGGAAAACTACTGAACGTATTTTCATGAAATTCAGCACTTATAAGTATTTCACGATGCTGATGAAATCTAAAATATTTTCAAGGCATGAGCATCTCCGGTTTTTCCGGAAATGACGTCAACTTCCGTTTTTCAAATTAGAACACCATTTTTTTATTGCAGAAATAGATTCCTTAGAAAATTTCAAGTTATTTTGATGTAACATTTTTCAGTTTTGGTTGGAAAATTCTCTCTGAGCGGGAAAATTCGAAAAAAAATCGAAAATAGAGCTCCGCTGAAACAAGAATAACTTCGAGGTTTTTGGATGGAAAATATTCATTTTCGGGATTTTTCAAGATGTAAGATTGATGTATCCACTTTGAAAATCGAAATCGCGATTAATGATACAGGGGGTGAAAAAATCGCTTTCAAAGTTAGGGATGACAAAATCGTGAAAAATCAATTTTTTCAAATTAGAACCCCATTTTTTTATGGCAGATATTGAATCTACGTTAAAAAATAATGTGAGTGTATGCATCACACCCTTGCCCTAAAGTGGATATTTTCTGAGTTATTCACAAAAAACTGTTTTTCGTCTTGAATTTTCAGCTATTTCTCTTCCCTTCACGCCAAAAAGATGAAATTTTCAGGAACTGTTACTTAAACCATGTTTTAGAATTTACTACCCTAATATGCAAGAGAAAAAAGTTACAGGTTGTTCCTAAATAGCTGGCGAATTTGGATTCGAATTTGTATCGGAAACCTCTTTATTTCAACTAATCGGCCATCGGTTTTCTCTCCAGTGATAAATAAATAATTCTTTATGAACCATATGCAAAAACTTACCATGTTTTACATTCTTTTTTTTTAATGATAGATATCATTAATTACATCTGCCAAATTCCTCTTTATTCAGTAGCATTTTGTGTTTACTATTAATTTGGTGATAATTCGTATTAAGTTATAAAATCGATCACTTTGCCTAATTTTACCAATGAAGATTATTTAAATCTCATTCTTCTTCATGGAGAATGTAATAAAGTTGTAGATAGAACGATTCGACTGTTCATTGAGAGGTTTCCTGACCGACCCAGACCAACGAGAGATACCATTAACACAACCATGACAAACTTGAGAAATGTCGGATCTTTCGTTAAGAAAACTATACACAGAGAAAAAAGTGTAGTAGAAGATGAGAACAACGAAATTACAGTTCTTGCATATTTTCCTGTGAATCCTCAAAATTCTCTCAAAGATGCCGAGATTGATCTGGGATTATCTCAATCGAGTGTTTGGAGAATATTAAAAAAACATGAAATGCACCCATATAAATTCAATTATTATTATTATTATTACAATACAATAAGAGTGGAGGTTAAACCTATACACTCAATACAGAACTGATATTAATGTATGCTAGAAAGAAGATAAATTTAAGGACTTCTCCATCGGTCGAACTTGTTCTTGAACTTGTTGACAGTAACAGCATTCACCACTTCATTCGGGAGACGATTCCAAACGTCGAAAATTCTGTTTGGTAGGAAGTTCATCCGGCAGGTGGTCTTGAAGGATTCCTTGGCAAGTTTGAAACTATGTCCGCGAAGATGGTTTGTATTTAAAGGAAATAAATGTTCAAGGTCTACACCAAAGAATCCATGCGTAGCCCGAAATGCCACTATCATGTCACCCCTGGCACGCCGGTCCTCGAAACTGGTCAGCCCAAATAATCCCATCCTTGCTTCGTAGCTTGGTCGAGAGAACCAGGAAAACAGGATTCTTGTGCACCATCTCTGTATAGACTCAAGAAGCTGTGAGTCAGATTTTAGAGCTACCCACCAAACTGACCCGGCGTACTCCAGGATAGGCCTCACGTAGGTTGTGTACAGCAATTTGGCAGTCTGTATACTACAACCCCTGAAAGACCGCTGAATGAGGTAGGCGGCCTTCTTAGCTTTACTGCAAGCCTCGGTTATATGCTCCGACCAGTCAAGATCAGAATTGACGATCACCCCAAGATCTCGATGGCTCCGGACTACAGTAAGAGGCTCTCCAGCCAACGTATAAGGAAGTTTGGGGTTGTTTCTGCCAAGGTGCAGAACACAGCACTTGCCGATGTTGAGAGGTAGCAACCATTTTTTAATCCAGAGAGAAATACTATCCAGGTCGGACTGCAGCTGGTTTGAGGTAAGGGACGGAACGCTGTACACTTTGGCATCGTCGGCGAACAGGAGGCACTTGGAGATCAATGATTGTGGGAGATCCGCTGTATACAGCAGGAAAAGGATCGGACCAAGAACCGACCCCTGGGGAACACCACTTGTAACCTTCATATTGCTTGCAGAGAAGACACCACCAACCCTAACTCTAAACGTTCTATCACTGAGGAAAGACTTTATCCATGAGAGCAATCCTCCTCGAATTCCCATATGCTCCAGTTTATGAATCAGCCGACGGTGGGGAACTCTGTCAAACGCCTTGGCGAAATCCAAATAAACAACATCAATCGGAATACCATCGTCCAAGCACCTGGACCAGTCATTTACTGCCATGAGAAGGTTAGTCATCGTTGATCGACCCGGAAGAAAACCGTGCTGAGCATCAGGTATCAGTTTATTAGACCGGGCAAAATCAAGAATGTGGTCGGTTATTATTCTTTCGAATACTTTGCAGACAGTAGACACGAGACTTATGGGGCGGTAGTTAGAAGGAGAGGTCTTATCTCCATTCTTATAAACAGGCGTCACCGAAGCCGAAAGCCACTGTGAAGGAAGTGATGAAGTAAGCATAGAACTTTGAAAAAGATGGAAAAGTGGTTCAGCAAAAGCACCAGAACACTTCGAAAGGAGAAGGCAAGTAATTCCATCACTACCGGGAGCAGCAGCGACCCTCAGGCTGGAAAGATACTTCTCTACAATGTCTGACGACAAAGGTATATGATCAAGGGAGCCAGAACATCGAGGAGTAAGTAAAGGTGGTATGGCTGACATAGGTTCATCAGTGAAATGGGAGGAGAATGTTTCAGCGAGAACATCAGCTGACTCAGAATAGGTGCTGCACTGCTCTCCAGATGAATTCCTCACCAGGGGAAAAGAGACCTTGCTATCAAAAGAACCTCGGACATATTTGAAGAACCTCTTCCGGTTCCCCCCCGACACCAAACCATTCTCATAATTGGCCTTTGCAGATCGGATTAAAGATGCCAAGTGATTGGAGTAGTTTCGATGGTTTATGTAATCAGTATCAGATCCACTTCTGACATAACGCTGCCATAGGGACTTTTTCACCTCAATTGAATCGTAGAGTTTGCCTGTTATCCATGGTTTCCTTGGATTATAATTTACTAGCTTGAAATATGTGTTAGATGAAACAGCGTCCAGTACAATTCTGTGAAATCTCTCCCAAAGAACATCGATGCCCTCATCACGGGAAAAAAAGTCCGACCAATCATAAGTCCCCAGCACTGCCGACACTCCCTCATAATCCGTCCTCTTAAAAACTTGGGTCTGCTTATACTGTGTAGATGGATAAAAAAATTGCAGGTCAAACTTCAAAACTACGTGATCGGATTTACCAAGAGGAGGTAAATACGATAGCTCGGACAGAAGATTGTTATCCGATGTGAAAATGAGATCTAGTGTAGAAGGATTTTGTCCGTGTCTGTACCTCGTTGGCTCTTGTACAATTTGTTGTAGCACCGTATTGAGGATGAGGTCTGCATATGGAAATGATGGTGAGCCCTCAGAGGGGCGCCTGGTGAGGGGCCATTCCAGATCAGGGCAGTTGAAATCGCCAATAATTATGAAGTTTCGTCTTGAAAGTGATAGCTCCTCCAGGTATTCACCAAGGGCCCCATCGTCTATGCAAGGTCGTGGTCTATAAATGCATGCCAAAGTAATAGATATATGTGGATCAGACAGATCCATGAAGATATTGTCTATACCGTCCCAGTCTCTATTGAAAACAGATATCTTGAAGGAAGCAACGATATCATCCCTCAAGAAGATGCAGACACCTCCGTGGCCGATAGTTCGGAGGCTGTCTCGGCGAAATATTGTGTAGCCTGGTATATGGCAAGTTCCGTCAGGAATGGAAGAGTGCAACCAAGTTTCGGTTATGAAAATAATGGATGGTTTCTTCATTTGGACGACAGTGAGCAACTCGTTGAATTTGGACAGTAAAGACTGGGCGTTAGTATAGACGATAGGCCACGAATTTAGGGTGTCCGGTTTTTTGCCGAAGATTTGGGTTGGTCTTTCCCTGTTGATGAGATAGTTGGTCGACCCCTGTCATATTTTATTGTGATATTCCTCTCACCTCCATCCTGTCTCCTCTGTAACTCCGCACGGAGTGCATTCAGCTCAGATACCTGGTTCTTCGTTTTATCATCACGTATTATTATGTCACGGAAACGTGAGTTTCCATGCAAGGGTTTCTTGTTCCTAAGGATTTTATTTACGACTTCAGAATTAGAAAAGGAAATCTTGAGCCATCTAGGTTTATTCGTATCCTTCCCAGGAATACGTGTGATGTTGGTCATGAATTTACTTGCTGAACTATGTATATGCTCAACAACCGCAACTGCATTATCTTCATCGCTAGAACTCTCGGGCAAATTGACAATTATTATATTGTGAGATTTTTCCACTCGTTTCATAATTTCAGGTATCAAATCAGGGGTGGTTTCATCGGCTTTGTCATCCAATCTAGACTCAAGGCCCAGAATCATAGAAGAGGCAGTTTTTATTTCTCTAGAAAGATTATTATGTGAATCTTTCAAATTTGACACATCCGATTCAAGAGCGGTTAGTGATTGCTCATGATTGGATAAAATCTCAGAATGCTTATTGATGGATGCAGAACAGACAGCTAATTGGCTGAGAATTTCATTCTGCCGCTCTTCCATACGATGAACACTGGAAGCAATCTCACCAATCCTGCTCATCATTTGATGAAAATGCTCCAGAGTCAAAGGAGAACCCTGGCTGCCCCCAACTCCAGACGTAGATGGTTTCATAGCAGCAGCATCCAAGGTGCGAGTTCCGGCGGAATTACTCCTAAGTCGGCGCTCCACGGACTGACAGATAGGACAGATCCAAGTTTCCTGTTTCTCGGAAAGAGAACTAATTTCGCTCGATGTGACATTCACGCATGATGCATGGAAAACTTTCGAACATTTAGTACAGGAAATCAAGAGATGTGAACCTGTTATATTTTTATTACACGAAGAACAATTTCGTGGCATTGCTGATAAATGGACAGGAGATGGATTTATGTTGAGACTCTTCACTTCCCTGGGTCGATAGGGAAGACTCAAGACAGAGATTTTGGTAGACCTCGGAAACAGAGGAATAAAGGAAAGGCGTAAAATGCAAGGATTCAGCGATCGCTATCTATTTCAATTCCCAAGAACGGAAAATTATTAAGACCGCAACACGTGAAAGATAACAGAATTTATCATATACGTTACCAACATACGGTGGAATGAACCGATTGATCAACACGATTATCTCAATTGAAATCAAAAATTAATTTCTAATCAAGTCCAAAACAATCATACACAAAAATTTGCGGATGAAATGAGGGTGACTGTAATCAATGGTATTTTACCTCAGTTAATCGTATTAGAAGCTGGTAACAAAGTCAACACTAATGTAAGCACTCTTTAAGAATTTCGAGGAGAAAACCAGAAACGCGTGTTAATCAACTGACTAGCCACGACTTTGTTTTGATAGGGTATAGGGTATAGGGTACAGCATTTGAAGGAAACTGATTTCGTCAGGAGAACAGATTTTTGCGAAGCTATGATGATTCGATTTCAAGAGAATGAAAACTTTTTGGACTGTATAATTTGGACAGATGAATCTAAATTAAATTCACAAAGAATGGTTTTTTCAATAGGCATAACAGTCATTATTGGGATGAAGAGAACAACCACCACTTCAGACAATGGAACTTTCAAGAGACCTGGAGTTTCAATGTTTTTTGCGCCATCAAAAATATTGCAATTCTCGATGTTCACATTTATGATGGGACTTTAACTGGTAAGATATAACACTACACATGTTTGCATTATTTAAAGAATGTTCTCCCTTAGGAGATAGATATTCTGACATATTGACTCAAATAATTGGGCCGCTAGTACAGAACCATAATGACTTATGGTATCAACAAGATGGCGCGCCTCCACACAATTCACTCAATGTGTCAAATATCCTCTACAGGCTATTTGAAGATCGATGGTTGGCGAACAATGGTCCACATCTTTGGCCACCACGTTCTCCCGATTTAACTCCTTTAGACTATTATGTTTGGGGTAGGATAAAAAATATTGTCTACTCAACTCCCCTGACTGATAAAGAGGACTGCATAGAACGAATCAGATGATGACAGCTCTGTCAGGGGGCACAATAGACCTTAAGGTCGCAGTGGACTGTAACCCCTTTTCACTATAACTATATAACGAGTCAGAAATGCGGTCAGGTTTGTTTAGATTTTTAGATTCATAGTTTTGAAACTCAATTTGGTTTTTAAACACTTTTGCAGATCTCTTCCTCCCGATGAAATAAGAAGAGCAACGCACGAAGCATTCCTGAGACGTATATAAATAAATGTCTAGAAATTAATGGTCAAAACTTTGAGCATCTTCTCTAGTTATAACTGCGAGAGTTTGCCATGGTTCTCCTAATAGTAACTTGAAGTCGGTTTCAAGAAGGGGTGAAAAATCTACAGCATGGTTCAAATAACAGTTCCTGAAAATTTCATCCCTTTGGCGTGAAGGGAAAATAAATAGCTGAAAATTCAAGACGAAAAACAGTTTTTGTGAATAACTCAGAAAATATCCATTTTAGGGCAAGGGTGTGATGCATACACTCACATTATTTTTTAACGTAGATTCAATATCTGCCATAAAAAATGGGGTTCTAATTTGAAAAAATTGATTTTTCATGATTTTGTCATCCCTAACTTTGAAAGCGATTTTTTCACCCCCTGTATCATGAATCGCGATTTCGATTTTCAAAGTGGATACATCAATCTTACATCTTGAAAAATCCCAAAAATGAAAATTTTCCATCCAAAAACCTCGAAGTTATTCTTGTTTCAGCGGAGCTCTATTTTCGATTTTTTTTAGAATTTTCCCGCTCAGAGAGAATTTTCCAACCAAAACTGAAATATGTTACATCAAAATAACTTGAAATTTTCTAAGGAATCTATTTCCGCAATAAAAAAATGGTGTTCTAATTTGAAAAACGGAAGTTGACGTCATTTCCGGAAAAACCGGAGGTGCTCATGCCTTGAAAATATTTTAGATTTCATCAGCATCGTGGAATACTTATAAGTGCTGAATTTTATGAAAATACGTTCAGTAGTTTCCCGTATAAATATGGGTGAGGTTCCTCGTGAAAGACCCTGTATACCTCTGAAGTTTAATCTCGTAGTGCTCCATTCACCACCCTTCTTCATGGAGAATAAATAAACACTACTTAAGTCCAGTCCCTAGTGCGTCAGGCCATTACCAACTTTCTCTTTTCAACGAGAAAGATCTCCAAGATTATTAACACCCCTTGATTGGTGAAAAGCCGTTCTTCCGTCGAATTTCAAAAGAGGAGTCTCTCACAAAATAGTTGTAGTTTATAATTTGAAGTTCCCATGCAAAAACGAATGTTGCATCCATTACGAAGTAGGAAAATATCAGATACGTAGGAAAATATCAGATACGTAGGAAAATATCAGATAATGAGGAAAAAATGAAAGAGAATACCATGAATTACAAGATATGGTAGGTAAAGAAGGATATGCCAAGATTATTATAATTTAGGAATTGAACTCTAGTCTTATCACATAAAAATCTGTAGGTGAAGTTGGACGTCTATTAAGTACGAACATGAGAGGGGGAAAGAAGGAGGGAGAGAATATATATTCATTTATAAAAGTCATGCAAGCTCAGATACTCAAATCCACATACCAAGAGATCAATCGTATCTTTCGAAACTGGAACTGTCTACCTGAGCACGTAGCGCGGTCATCCTCAATCAACGCTTTCAAAAACAGTTATCACTGGTGGAAATCCTCACTGCGAGAAACCCCCGCGGGAATGCCTGTGTGGCGTTACATGTCTTGTTTTTGCATATGATTTTTCAATTTTATATTTTATTTCGCTTGCATTTTTATTCATCAACAACTGTTTGTGTGCGTGTATGTTATCTTTAATGTACCTTCGAGTTCACAGGCCTGTCCTCAACTCGAGTCAATTGTGTAATAAATGAAATACATAGAAATTGATTGATAGTTAGAGAAACTTACTAGAACGAAACAAGAGATTACCGACGAAAACAATATCAACCCAGCTCAATGAAGTGCGAGAATTAACAAGCAAGAGATAACACGGTTTGTAGCAGGTCAGTGAACTTAGGAGAGCGAACACTTTAACACTCTTCCTCGGTAACAGAGGCTCGTCTGTAAATAGACTCCCCCTGTATAAAAAATCTAAAGAAAAAGTCATCGAAAGATTTTTTGCTATAGAAATTAAACATGTAAATGGTTTCGCAACAATTCATTGAATTATTTTGTCGGTACTTTGCGCCTATGATTTGAGGTCAGGAACATTTGAAACTATTCAGAAAATAGTCGTGATCACCACTAAACCCACAAAGAGTCTTTGACGTGCCATATATTTCAAAATCTATATTCGTTCCACAATGTGAATCAATATTTTTACACTATTATTCGACCTCGATCAAAAATTCGTTTCAAAACATAGTGTTGAAATATTTTTTTCTTTTTCAGTTTCCTAGTCGTTTATGATGTAATTGTACCGAACGGTGTATCTACAGATAAATATCACAACATAAATTATAGAAAACGCTGTTAACTTGAAAGTTTCGAATAATCCCTGACGTAATTATTTAAGAAATTTCAATCGTCACCAAGAATTGGAGACAATAATTCAGTATAAACTTCAAAGACAATCTGTGGATAATAGAATTCCATCCATCCATTTCAATTAACCCCAATTTTCCCATTCTCATCACATCTCCATGAAATATGGTGTGAATTTAAATTACTATAATAAATTACTTAAAGCTGATAAATCAAATCTAAATTGTTGGCTGAAAGATTGCCAGGGGATTTGTAAATGCTGTCAACGTGAAGTTAGGGGAACAACCAGCTTTTAATTCCCCCATACTCATTAGTCGATCAATCGAGTAATAAGAAGGCACGAGATAGCTGGGAGACCAATGGTATGCAAAACTAAAATATAAGCCGATGAAAATACATTCAAAAGGACATCTGTTGAAGGAAATTGAACTTTTAACCATCTGAAAATAAAAAGATTAAAAAAACAACACTGACGTGAAGCTTAGAATCTATCTAAGGATTCGCATTAAGAATGCAACGAGAAAAAATTCAACAGCTGTCGAAACAAATTGACAGCAGCCATGAAAGCTATTCTCTCATGATATTACGGGAATATTGTGAATTTTTTGTCAATAATCCACTAGCATTTTATGTGGTTCTGGTAGTGCGATCGGGTAAAATTTACGTAATTTTCTATCAAAATGCAAAATTCCATCTAGATCGAATTCGCAGTTTTGAAATAACCAGGGAAACCAAATTTTGATGAGCTATATTCACGGAACCCCTGGGTTACCCCCTGCCCCTCAAAATTCTACAGATACAAACATGGTGACGAATGATCGCTTGAGGAAATCGAGCGCTAAAAATGAAAGATTTTTCCGATTATTTTGGCATTCACTTGAAAGAAATTCATCTCAATTTGTATAATAATGATAAATGTAAATGATGTTTACTACTCGTATCAATGAAATTGATGTATTTCTTCGGCGTGTAGATTGAGTATAGGCAAAATAAAGACACACCGGTTTTTAACAATAAATCCAATTCTCACAATATGAGACAACAAAAGGTCCCAGTAACCCGGACTCTGCCAAGGCCCCAAATTAAATTACAAAATTCAGAATCGAGCGCAAAATTATGCCATCATCAGACCGTTCTGAAATGACACTCATATATATATATATAAATGGAAACGACCAACTTACAAAATAAAACAATAAAATACAATCAAATCTTACCGTCATGATATACAAGATCATTCTACAGAACATAAAATGCAGCATAATATATAGTTTAACTATTGCATCGATATTTGCAATAGTCTGGGATATAAAATTCGTAAACAGAAACAATTGATAGATACTTGCGTCGCGTTCAAACCATATAGAAGCAAGAAATCACAGAGATCCAAAGTTTCTTCCTCATGGCTGCTGCCTTTGAAGGATCGTCCTAAAAATACTATGAAAAGGAATTTATATATTTTCTTATATGACTACCACGCTGCTAATATAAGATACTCCGAACATGTGAAGAACAGACCCCTCTCAGCACTTACTAATTGTAACCATAAGACGGTCAATTCGTATTCTCAAAATTCTTCACTACGAAATAAATTTTTAAAGGTAAACCCTTCGGGTACAGTTGGACATTTTGAAGAGAGAAGATGACAGAAACCTTATAAACTATATAAAAGAATTTACTTTTCATGATATTTTGAAGACGATTTTTCAGAGGCAGCAGCCAAGAAGAAGAACCTTATGATCTCTGTGATTTCTTGCTTCCATGCGGTTTAAACGCGACGCATGTTCAGATTGTTTTTACATATTATGTCTCCCAGCTGATAATTCGTTTACGTATTTTATATCCTGGACTATTGCAAATATCGATGAAATAGTTAAAACACCTATATATTTATGCTGCATTTTGTGTTCATTAGCTTTATCTTGTATTTCATGACGGAGAGATTTTATTGTTTAATTTTGTACATTTGTCGTTTCCATTTAAATGCATAAGTGTCATTTCAGATGATGGCATATTTTTGGCGAAATCTATAGCTGAACAAATGAGATTAAGAAAAACCAGTGTGTCTTCATTTTGCTTTTACGGTTCACTATCTATTTGAAACTTCACAACCATCGTTTTGTCATAACCATAACTTCAGGTTGAGTGCACAAAATTGACAGAGGATTCTGAATAATTTTGGCTTTCCTATGATAAATTTTTTCATCGTCAATATTCCTTTTTTTCGGATCGTTTGACACCTTTTTTATAATTCAAAGTCTTCAACAAATGAGCGTTATGACTCAGTATTCATCAGGATCACGCGTTTCTATAATTGGCACATGAGTGCCGTAGACGTCTTCAATATCGCTATGAATAATTGTTCCAGAAAATCGGTTGAAAGATATTTAAAGTCTTCATATTGCTGAGAGTTCAAGGTGACGGGATGTATCTTTGTTTTTTTCTTCTTTAATAATAAATTTAGTTTGCTCACCTGCAAATATTAGGTATAGTACTTTGCTAGATGTTGAGAAATAACAAACATTTTCATTAATTGTAGTTCAAAATAGCATGTGAACCTCTATTATGGGGTGTCCTGTTGAGGTTCCTGTTCGAATAAATGAATAAATTATTTATTTTAGTCCTCCTGGAAAATTCAATCTGAGGAATTCATTTTTCGTACGTGAAAAATTAAAACTATTCCTTTTTATTGGTTATTAGTGGAAGAAGAAAATTGTTTCAACGAAAGCTTTGTTATTTCACTAATATGGAATAAATACGTCAAATTGTATTCATTTAAAGCCCTAAACTAAGTGAACAAAAAACATATTTCACTCAATGATCAAACAGATTTGGATAGAACCCTCTCGTGAATCTCCTTTGTATGTTTCTTTTTGTTTTCAAATGTTCAATTGTTATTTATGTTGAGATGCTGTTCTGTTTTCCGGAACTCTTTATACTAACAAATTGATGCCACATTTTTGTATGCGGAATTGCACCAGTTAGTTAGATTACCAAATATACACGGATTTTGTTTTGTTTTCCAAAGTCACATGTGCGAAATTGTATTCACAATTCATTTCTTATGTTGAACGCAAGCAAGCAACCCGAAGAGGAACGAATATTGTGGGAATTTTCCACAGCTCTTCGAATTTTGGGATTTATTTCGAGAATAAATAGTGGAATTTCCGTTCTAGAACGCTCGTTCACAAAATTTGTCTGAAGCCGCCAACATCCAAGGCTTCTTTATACAATTTTTGGTTGGTCGAAGAAGGTCAATATCTAAGTGAAACCTCGTAGTACGGAAGAGATTTCTCCTCACTTGATTGAAACTCACTGGGCTCCTAGTCTACCAACGGGGGAATCGAATCCATCCCCAACAGAACCGGATAATAACCAAAATTGGATCAGTACAATATTTGATTATTTTCCACATGTTTCCATGGATATGAGCTGTCCGAGGAGGTGTCACACAGA
The DNA here is from genome assembly GCA_951802165.1 of Adalia decempunctata. Taxonomy (NCBI): domain Eukaryota; kingdom Metazoa; phylum Arthropoda; class Insecta; order Coleoptera; family Coccinellidae; genus Adalia; species Adalia decempunctata. The sequence goes on from OX637695.1 coordinate 50,365,258, forward strand.
ACAGAAACAATATGTCAATTACTAGTTATGGGCAATTTTAGATTAGTAATTTCCGCAAAGATATTATTACCCGAACAGCAATTCAAAACCATTTACAAAATGAAGAGAAAAACCAACATTGACAACTCACGATTGAAACTACTCGTCAAAATCCGATTTGCTTGGCATTTCGGCGGAAAGTCATTTCTCCACCAACTTGAGATGTTTACCTACTTTTTGATCTGGTTATAGCATTTCTTATTTTCATGTTACTTCAAGTTCTATGAGGACATTCCACACAGTAATTATGTGTGTTAGAACAATATATCAATAAATGTATTCCCTGTTTTGTTTTAAGATTTTAGTTGTTTCAATCATATCTTTTCAGGTGCACCCATGGGTGCACTATTATTTTTGGATACCACTTGCGACCTAAAGTTACCTTTTTTTGAAATTTCTACCTCCTTCTCCACCGCAGCTTAGTCGTCAGCTGTTCCCGTAGAAGTAGCTCATATGTTACCGTATCTAGGATTCAGCTCAAAACGTAACAAAGTAATCGTTATAGCGAAACGAGTGTAATTTATTACTACACAAAATTAGATTTCGATATTGAAAAGCATACCTATCAAGTGTAGTATTTGTTTTGTGAAACAACTTCATCCTAGAGCCATTATGAAAAGAGCTCGAAAGTTTGGAATACGAGTAGACTAATTGCAAAGAAGATCAAAGCGTCAATAATTTACAGGAATTTTGCCATTATCTGAAATATCGAAAATATGAATTATTACTGCCTTCATTATCCATATTTTATTATTCACTTGCTTCAGATTCGGAAGAAAACGGATTAGCATCAAAAAGTTTCGTTGTCTTGTTTCCAGACAAATTTTGTCAGAACTCAACTTGTGACAAAAGAGATCAGAGAATTGTGTTAACTGTGTGTGTTTTCTATTACCAGTCGGACCTCAGAGTACATTGAATCGGCAATCTCATTAGGAAGTTACTACTGGGGTATAGGAACAGTGTTTTCGCTCTCTGTTCCATGATCAAAAGCTTGTCTGCCACTCTCATTGCATATTCACAACATTAGCTCAGGGAGAACATCGTCAACCCCAAACTTACGCAACGACGTACTACTCCATTCCTATTCATATCCCCTTTGCCCTTTTCTTTCACCTTCTACACCCCGCATTACCATTAATTTGTAGGGTATTATTCATGTAGTCCGTTAATTAGATGAATTTGGGACGGCAAAAAACTTTTACGCTGAGGCTAGATCTCGAATGTTAGGGTGGAGATACTGATGTCGATAAAGTTTGGGATCTCTGTGGAGCATCTTTATGTTTGTTTGCTGATGTGTTCCCTTCAGAAAGAATAGGTAAGCAACGATAATGTACGGATGAACTGATGAAGTGAAAAGGGGATGAGACAGTCAAAGCAAGATTTGACAATTCGTATTACAAATGGATGGGAGAATTTGTAAAGAAATTCCTTGGCCAAGATATACTCAGTACAGGGTGAAATAACCTGAATTACGAGTGCGCTTTTGTCACTATATTGTCATCTTTTGGATATTTTCGAGAAAGGGGAAAAGGCTTCGGGAATCTTCTATGACATGACTAAGGCCTTTGAAACCATAGATCATTAAACATTGTTTGTTAGATTAGAGTCTCTTGGTATTGGGAAGGCGTTGATGTGCTTGAAATAATTCTATACTATACTAAAATGGTAACTCGGTGGACCGGCCCGAGGGAATCTGTCGAAAAGTGGGTCCAGAAGAATTTTAAAATCGCAGCGAAGCTGCGATACTGTTAGAAAATTTTTTTACAGTCGAAAAGAGGAATAATCGATTCATACTTAAAAATTAGCAATCAGCGTGTGCGACTGAGAGATAATGGTGAGGACGATGGCAGCACAGAATTATTGCATCCTTCATTTACGACAGTCGGTGGGTTTCAGTGTTCTCAAACACTTCTACTACGGTCCATCTTCTTCTTGGGTGGGGCCTTTGGTTGGCCGAACGTAGGCCTTATGGCCCATTGTTAATACCGCATTTGTGGTTCCCTAGGTGTGTTAACCTCAGTGTAGATAAGTTGCCGCACGCGAACATCATATGCTCCGTCATTTCATCCGCGTTCCCGCACCAACGGCACAGGTAACACTCAGATTCTTTTTAAATGTTTGTTAAACAGATGGACAGTTAGAGCACCAGTCACCAGAGACAATTGCTTCCTCTCGAGAATCAATAGCTACTACGGTGCATGCTGTCATATGGATTATTGTGTTTGGGGACCAGTTCGAAATTGAGTAGGGTTTTTCTTATGCAGAAGAGAATCTTGAGAAGTAGGCTCAATCTTCGTTTTGGGGTTTTATGTAGAGATTATTTTAAGAAGAATAGGATATTGACACTTTATTCTATGTATATTTTAGAGGCTGCGACTTATGTCTATACACACGAATATTTCTGGATATCAGAAATTTGGGGATATAAATAGATATCAGACAGTCAGACACGAAATCAAAATAGTTTGTATGTTCCCGCATACAAGCTCACACAAGCAAAAAAGAGGACCAAATGTATATTTAATAAAATTATATAATAGTCTGCCCCAGGTGTACAATAGTGAATTTCATAACTAGTCCAGAAAGTAAGCTTTTACCGTGCGCGCGCGATGAGTTCCTGTGTGAGGCGGAGCAGAACACGGGAACTCGTGCAGGCACGGAAAAAGCCTTTCTGGACGTGTAATGAACGATATTTTTAATTACACCTCTCTGAAAACAATAAAAAACGATATTTTTTCTTCGACCGAAATCATTTCGATATTGTAAAACAATAATTATTCGAAACACTGACGTCTCTTGTCATCACGAATCGTTGCTCTGTGTCAGCATAGATGCATCTATGTCTCAGTGCACCGAAATAGTATATTCTAAAACTAGTTGCAGAATGGGCTCCTATTCCAATACGAATGAAATTGCATTCTGCAACGAGTATTAGACGATATTTTCTCTATTTCAGTCAAATTTTGTGAAATTCAATGAAAATTTCAAATTATAGGTCCTAGTGACTTTCATATTGTATCTTGGCAGTTGGTAGTTTTACGAAAATTGACATTTCCGAATTGACGTCTGCTGGAATTTGATAGGATCGGAAGTTATTGTTGACAACCACAAAACGAAAAATATAACTAAAAACAATGCTGTTATGAGTTCATTATAGCACTGTTTTTAGTACTGTAATGAAGTCATTACGATACTGAAATATAGAAAACGTTTTACGGTGCGGCCGCACGGAAAAGGGTCTCTTTCGGTGCTCTGAATCGACATGTTTTGATAAGGTTTTCAGAGCGGTGTACTCGTAATGAAAAAATATTTTGAATCCTGAAAAATTTAAGAATTCTGTGAAAATGATGTTGTCCAATTCTTTTTATTTATACCGGGAATATTATGACTTATTTTCGTCGATACTGCGTGATTGATTGTTGTGACCAAATTGTGATTTATGTAAATTTATTCATGAAATAATTCTGCTTTACCCATAATTTCTGAAGGTATTATGTTTCATTACATAAACACATCTTTGTTAACACTTCCACGTAAGTTTATTCTTTATTTAGGCTCTGATGTATATGTGGGTATAGTGCACCAGATAATGATAATCTTTTTCGCTAACCACTACCTGACATTCACTTAGTGGATGTTCGCACAACACATTTTCAAGAATATTCATATTTGATGAATTTGATTTCGTGTTGGATTGAGGTCAATCAAACAACGCTGAAGCTGAATATGTTGTGTTTGCCGACGATTCTATCATGAACAAAAATTTGAATTTTAAGACACGGCTCATTGCTGCATGTTGATAGTTTTGTACAATTTATATGGAAGTTATCACAAAAAAATTTCATTCATATCATCGTAATAGGATACAATATCCTGAATGAAACCGAAATCGATTTTGACTCTACCGTTCTGTTCTTCGAAAAGATAATTCTTGTACAAATGATTTATTCAACTGGATTGTGGGAATTCATAGTGTTTTTTTACATAATTGTTGAGAAAAAATAAATTGATATGAAACTGGTAGAAAGAAATAACACAGCAAATTGCAGAAAATCGTTTAGAACTGAAAATAGTATGATCAAAATTTGCATTTCCTACATTTTTTATAGCAACTGTTACCACCTAATGGAAGCATGTTATTCCTTCTGACAAATGAAAAACGCTCGGGGAAAATTATGTAGTTCATAATAATAGTCGTTTCCATGCCGTTCTCGAAAATCAACGGGAAAAACTGATGGGGTAAATCGCCCCGGAATCTGTTAGAACAGCTTCAGCATTCACTTCAAGAAAACCCATTTATTACACTAATGAAAAGAACATACTTTTTCATTTCTCGATTAGGTAAATTACCTTATAAATAACAAGCAGCAGTTTCTGCCCTCCGTATATAGTTGGAAAGTGAAGGCTTTTCGCCTTTCAGCACGCATAGCCTGCACAGTTCTCGATTGGAGTCAAACGAACGAGAAAATTGGAGATTTCTGTAACAGACATAGACACTGATAAATCTGTTTTGGGAAAACTAGTTTCGGCTCGCCAAAGGAGTATAATTTTTCTGGAATCGAATCACGGCGAGGGATGGCCAAGGAATATCGACAACGTACATAACTTTGTATATGTCCTCGACGTCTACTCTTGTTTCAACTGTAGATTCTTGTGATTTATATTTTTATCAAGGGAGTTAACGTCCTCAGGGTCAACATCTTCAATGAGAGAATTGGACTAGTGGAGATCTAACTTTGAAGTAAACCGCTGGATCGTGCTGCTATCGAAAGTGGATAGTGACAGACATGTTTATGGCTTGTGATGCCGTGCTACATAACCCAACCAACGGTTTTAACTCATTCCGAAACTATTCAATGACCACATTGTAGGCTTTATTTTGACAATAAATAGATACTATTTTCGAACAGTCAATTCTACTGAGAAAAGTTAATACTTAACCCGCTATTGGGGCTAGAATTAACGGTTCGGAAGCAAGTATCAACAAAGGAGGAAACCATTAACCTTGTAGGTAATTTCTTCTTGAAATAAAGAAAACGTATCCGAAATCCTTATTATTCAGCTAAATAATTAATCCTAGGTTCGAACAGTTATTGCACTTTTTCCCTGCAACAATGATGCAATACACGGTCAACAAAAACACAAAGAAAACCTCCCTAAGTCATTTTCACATTCAAATAAACGAAAATGATACATCAAGACTGGGACCATTGGTGGCGCAAGATGCATTGCAACTAGTCAGTACAAGATCACCAAAAATGATACATTCATCTTCCTCAATACCCTTTTCTTTTTCTTTCCACAGATATTGTTTCTCTTTCCTCTAATTAACTGTTGCCTTTACGATATTGTTCTATCTTAGAGTCCTTAGACAAAGGTTTTTTCTTCAAGTTTCTGTAGTTTTCTTCTTCTTCAGACTCTTCTTCTTCTGATGTATCAGTGATTATGGACGATTTTCTTGTATGCCTTGAATTCATATGAATACTGGTCCCGTATGTTTTGTTAATTCAAACCCCATGGATACTTTTTCAAAAAAAGTCATAATTAGGAAATATTTTACATAAGCCCTAGTAAAGCTTTAAAAGATTATTGCGAATAGGAGCTAATACGAAACCAAAAATATAACAGCGAAAACTAATTTCCAACACGTAAATCTAAGAATTGTAGTGAAAAAAGTTCGTTGAATAGCCAACATGATCAAACAGTTCACTACCACGGCGCACTGAGCGAACATGAAGAGTCTCAAACCGTACATACACTCCATTCACTTTTATAAAGTATCTTGGTGGGCCATGGTTTAGGTTTATCAAGTTCTTTTACTTAAAACGGACGCAGGTTGGCAATCGTGGAAATCAAGCGACATTGCCAAGTCTACTTTCTAATTACTCTTTTTTAACTTTGTGAATAGAGTTGGTTCTTTTAAGCTTCATCTGTGACACAAGATTCGTAGTAACACTACATTTTCATACTGGAGTATTTCAAGTTGCGCAAAAAGGTATTTAATTGTCGTCTGTAGGCTTATTTCTTCAGAATTTTTAAAAATGGGGATTTTCATAAGGCTGTTCGTCTAAACTCTAAAGAGTTCGTCTAAAAGTTTTTCTGTCGGGTTAATGAACTATCACAAAGAAACGGACTATTCTGTCTATTATTTTTCATATGTAATACCACTAGAGATGGAATTTTGCCGGCAAAATTTCTCGATTGTAATATGGAAGTTTGTTGCTCGGAAATTTCCGAAAAGCAACAAACTTGAATATTACAAGAGATAAATTTTACCTGCTTAAATTTCATCTCGATTGGAATCCGGCATGACTGTTCCACGAGAAAATAGGGTAATATGTTCACATTTGACGCGTATTGCGCTATTTGGCAAATTAGAATTCATCATAGATTAACTAAACCACTAAACATTGTTTGTTCTCTCTATGATATTTATTTCCGAAGCTATCTATGAATTCCAGAAACGTCAAAAATTTTGTCGCTGAAAAACCAACATGTTGGTTTTGCCGGATTGAAAATTTTTTCGGGATAAAACGATCGTTGCTACGGAAACTTCCTCACTAAAAATGAAAAGAGTGGAATAGTCAGTAAAATTTCAACACTCTGTTCTTGATTTCCGTACAAGAAAATAGCATAACTGAATCTTCCAATCATGTTTATACTAGTACACGTGAAATATTTCCAGTATTAACAGAGAAAAGAGTTTCTTCAATATTCGTCAGATCTTTGGAATTATTGAATTCACATAATATTTCCTCAAATTCATTGTTTTCCTGAAATAAATAAACATTTTGATAAATACGTAATTTCGACGATTTATATGTAGAAACGGCAACGTTGCGTTCATATCTGACAGAAGAATGACTATGACCTAACATTTTCAAAATATACGCGGTGAAATGTGTCAGAATTCCAGGGCCAACCGGGCTACTTTATAAAAGTGAATGGATTATAGTTGACGATGAGAAAAATTCCAGCAATCGCTTATGATTTGCTGTTTAAAGTTTTTAGAAAATTTGCTTCTTAATTCTCAATTGTCAATTGAACCCTGGTCCCTTCAACTCGTCTGGATGGCTATGGTTAGAAATACCCCAAGGTGTTGGTTCTGGATTTAAAATAAATGGATTATTGCAGGAATTATTCCACTATCAACAACGTCTTCAGATTTGTTCTGCACTGAACCCTCTTTCACGCAGGTTTTACTTACATTCTTTATTTTTTGGAGCCTTTGATGCCAATATTTTTCGAATTCTGCGTCCGATGCCCGATTATGAGCTCAATCGTCTAGGTCAGGGGTCTCCAAACTTTTTAGCCTAAGGGCCATAATGTTTACTCCAGCAAATGCGTAGGGCCAAAATATTTGAGCGTTTTTTTTTTCTTATGTTGAATTCTATATTTTGCTTGTTGATACGCTTCACCTAGCATGCAAGTGAATAAAGCCGAGTTACCATCATTCTGTGCTTTTTATCCAACATATTACAGCAACAGTAATAATATACAGGGTGTCCTAAGTTCGAGTGCCTATTAGACGTTTCTGGGTAACTGGACATATTTGAAATCTGAAAATTGAGATTATGATATTGTTCGAAATTTTCTACAGACCTAAAATATTTTTGGAGCCTGAACACTTCCGGTTATACAGGGAGTGAAAATAAATTTGTTCAAAAAATTTCGTTTTCAATTTATTCGTCTCTGATATGATGGATTATTCGATGGTGAATAGATTTCTGTTGAAACCATTGTATTCATTCAAATAGTTTTCAAAATATCGTAAAAAAAACTGAAAAAAAGTCAAATATTTATGGTCAGTATTATGTTCATTTTTCTTATTCTGAACATCCCGAGTGTAAACCTTTCTCATAACGTCAAAGTAGAAGAATGAAGAAAGGTCATGAATCTTTTGAAATTCTTAAATATCATTACAGGGTGTTCCAAATTTTGTGTCGAAAATTGTGATCCAAAATTGGCCATAACTTCTGTTTTTCAAATTAGAAGCCTATTTTTTTATTATTGCGTTGGATTCTACAAGGAAAAATAATGATAGCACCCCCAGATGCTCTTGCTCCTAAATTCAGTAATTCCCGTGTTATTTGTGCTTTTCTGGATTCATGTCGTACGTAGATTCAAATTCATCAAATCTAACGGCCGTATTCGCCGTATACTATTAAGCCAAGCTTAAAGCTTAAGCTCGCTTAACTTTATGAATTCGTATGCCCCGTATCCATGAACGCCTTTAGGCTGGCTTAACTCTAAGCGGCCATATTCGGCAGCTTTATATTTTAAGCCAGGCTTGTGCTGACATCATAACGTCACTTTTTTGATATTGTCAAAAATATAAATATTAGTATTTGCCCTTTTCGTATTAGGAGGTGAAGAAGTATACCAATGATGGAATTAGAAGATGAAATCCTGGAAGATGATAATGGCATATTAGATGTTATTGATTTCGGATTTCCACAAAGAATTTTCTGGAGGCCCAACTATTTCGAGGAGATGGATGATATGGCCTTCAATAGAAGATTCCGACTGACAAAGTCTACAACACTATAAGTGCTGGAGCTCTTAGAAGATGCTTTAGAATTCGAAAACGAATTGTATACAAAACATTTATATCTTTTACCTTCTTTTATCAATACAATGTATAAAGACAAAACACAATATCACTAGAGTAATGCACAATGGCATTCCCCCCCCTCCAGTGTGCCTGAATATGGAGGAATTGGAATATTGAGTCCAACAAGGAGACATACCTCGATTATTACTCAGAAAAATTTATTGCATACTTTAAGAAATTTTATTATAGACAATTACTTTGGAAATCTGTTATTCAAAGTATTCGAAGTGAATAGGTAGTAGTATTTATGAATATAATCATGTTGAAATTCTCAGTGAAAATGATTTCCAGTTTCCTAGTCGATCATGGCGATGTCTCCCTTCCAGAGTATATTTTCTGCGTTATTATCGTCTACTATATATCCCACTTCTTCTTCATCTGGGTCTCTATTCAGACTAGTGCTTTCATCTCCATCATCATCGAATTTGTTCTCAACACCCACCAATGTATTTTTATCGATATTCGACATTGAAAGACCGTCAGTTTCATCCCTTTCTATCTTTGGTAGAGGGCCACCGTCAGTAGTTTCTTCCTTCTTTTCCTCCGCCAAGGATTTCCTAAGCTCTTTTTCTATCCTCGGAGCATTTCTTCAAAGAAACCATACTGCGTATTATACCACTATACCAGTAGACGAAGATGCGTTGAACTCTTCTGTGATCTGCTGCTAGGTCTTTTCCTTTTTCTCTCCAGAAGCCTTATTGGTTTTCTCATCCTCTATTATGGATGATATGATACTACATAACTAGACACGTAAATATAAATGAAATCGAAATCACGATCCATGACTTTCAATTATGACTTTTCACGTTTGACACGTGAAATATTTTTGAAACGCTTGAAAAAAGCAATGTTGCCCAGTTTTTTTCACGCTAAGCTGAGCCACGTTTATCGTACTGCGGTACATAACGCATAAGTTTAAGCTTGGCTAAAGTTTCAAGCGCGCTTACGGAAGCTTCGCTTAATAGGGAAAACGGCGAATACGGCCGTAAATAGATTCGATGAATATCCTTTTGAAAAATTGAAACCATAGTAACAACTGATAATTAGACCTGTCACTTGTGAATTAATTTATCTTCTATGATCACAGAATATTCAAAAAATAAGATGAATTTGACTCTAGGTACAACATAAATCCAGTACAGCTCAAATAACTCGGAAAATACTGAATTTAGGAGCAAGAGCATCTGAAATTGCTATCATTATTTTTCTTCGCAGAATCCAACGCAATCATAAAGAAAATAGGGTTTTAATTTGAAAAACAGAAGTTATGGCCAATTATCGATCATAGTTTTCGACACAAAATTTGATACAACCTGTGTTGATATTTATGAAATTCAAAATGAGCATGACCTTTCCACATTCTTCTACATTCACGTTGTGAGAACAGTTTTGCACTCGGGATTTCCAGAAGAAGAAAAATAAACATGATACTGACTATGAATATTTTACTTTTTTTCAGGTTTTTTTTCGATATTTCGAAACCCATTCGATCAAATACGATGGTTTCAATAGAAATGTATTCAGCATTGAATACTCAATCATATCATAAACGAAAAAATTTGAAAAAAAAATTTTCGAACAAATTTATTTTCACTCCCTGTACAATCAGAAATGCTCAGGCTCCAAAAATATATTAGGTCTGTAGAGTCAATATCATAATCCCAATTTTCAGATTTCAAATAATCCAGTTCTCCAAAAACGTCTAATAGGCACTCGAACTTGGGACACCCTGTATACATATATAAGATGATGAGCTTTCGCGGGCCGGATTCTTAACACTGGCGGGCCAGATTTGGCCCGCGGGCCGTAGTTTGGAGACCCTTGGTCTAGGTTGTACTCATAGATCATGAATTCCGTCCGTCCGGCCGTGAGCACGAAAACTCACGAACGGATGAACCTTGAAATTTTCGGGGTTCCATAAGGTATGGCCGTTGAAAACGTTGTTTTCCTGGTTATTCCAAAATACAGATTCGAACTAGATGAAATTATTTCTGTAATAACATAATACAAGATCACCGACGATTACTTTGATAGCTGCCGTCATTTTTTTGCCGCCCGCCAGAACTTTCGTTGAATTCTTGAATGCGGATCTATTTAAAAAATGGAAGAACCGCAACAATTCAAACAATTACTTCAAAGCCACCTGAGCACTGCGACCTTTAGATCCATTTCGTGTGGAAATTTGAATGAAAACTTAATCATACGAGTATTTTAGTACCGTCCTTTTTTCACCGCTCACTTTTTCTATACAAACTCATTCGGTTTCGTTTCAATTTAATGTAATAATATTTCTTATTATCGATATATCGGTAAATTCCTGAATTCTCCCATACCTATTGTAAACGCCTCGAACGCTTCAACTCTAAAGTGCTAAATGGGATTTCCTGATTCCATGTTATCTGACATTATTCGAATAATTTCTGCGCAGCGGTTTATGAAAATGTCGATGTATTTGATGTTAAAATGATACACATTCCTAGTCATGCAGGTAATGCATGCAGCCTCGCACGTAGGTGGCGGTTCGTGCATTGATTGCATTTCTGCCGCTTTAAATTGAATTTTAATAACGAACTTGACTCGCTGGATCAGTGGCGCTGAATAAATGAATTTTCAGTTCAACATTCCTGGATGTTGGAAAAAAGGGGCCATCAGAGAGTTTCAGGCGGAGAAATACCTATAAGCTGTTTTTTGGAGCAAAAAATTGAACATTTACGTAGAAAGTCAAATATGTGTGTGCATAAATGTGAATTTGTTTTTGATCGGATTCTGCTATAACCCGCAGAATGCAGAAGCTGCAACAAAGGCAAACTGATTCTACTTCTGCGCTTCTACACTTTTGGATCACTTGTTCTACTTAAACTTGGCCAAATTCAATTATTTTCGATCGGTAATACGATAACTCATGAACAGATGAACCTATAAAATTGTAAATTTCGGTCAAGGTTCGGATCTCAAATGCCGTGGATGAGTTCGACCAGGAGTTCCGTAAATTTTGGAGTCAGGTGGAAAATTACATTTTCAAGGTACCTACCAGCGGGATTTTGTCCAGATCGCTTAACAAGATAAGATTTTAGTGAATTACAAAAATCTTGGGCGAAAAAATTTAATCAAATCGTGAATATTTTGCTGCGATGATTTTTTATTTTGTGACAAGTCGTGAGATTGAGATATACGCTTGGGCGTGAGTTCTGGCGCATAATTTGGTGCAATCGAATATTGAAAAATTCAATTGCTTCGAAAGAAGTCTTCGAAATCGTGACAGAGAACGAATCATGGATGTATGCATATGCAAACAAAACTAAACGAAAATCGACTGTATGGATCTTTTACGATGAACCAAATTTGTTCGGAACCAAGCACCTCGATAGGCTCAGTTGACTGTCCCGAAAACCACAGGAAAAAGTTCAGCAGAATCAAAAAAATTTTGGTATCTCATCTTTTTCCGTACTTCCATAATAGGACTAGAATTAAATGAAAAATTGACGTGAATTTAGCCTTAATAAAGCCGGTGTTGACTAGGTTTGAATATATTGAATTTTTTTATGAGTCAAATAGGAAGAAGGTTTAGAACCTAACTTTTGTAGAAAGCAAATCTAATGAAAGCAGTATAAGGTCTCTTTCAATTTCAAGGAATCATTTTAGTTGCTATCATGAATCATAAGAACGAGTACATTGCTCCTGCAGAATTCAATGGAGGATTGGACATAATTACGAGATAAGCCCTTAGTCTATTAGTTGAAAATGTGTCTCTGAATTCCATTTTCAGATTTGGAAGCCACCAAAAGATTAAATGAAATCGTTAAAAATCAATGTAGCAGATTATATAATGAAGCCACTTGTCACAACCAGTATCTAAGAGGATGCAATACCCTGAATATAACGTGTTTCGCTTTGTACGTTATGTATTTTTTTTCCAGAACTGCATACCAAAGAGAAACTGCTATTATTTACGCCGATATGAATTTTTTCAGAAATTCAAATATTCCTGACTGATGGTATTCACATGGTAAAGCAAGCTATCCGATGCTCGATGAATTTTGGAAACAATCCAGAGCATGTGAAAATAACACTACCTTCACGTCAGAAAGAACATTTCCCCAAAGTTTTATATGGAGTTGTGACATCGAAATATCAAACATGGGTAATACCATAAATTCAATATATCAACTTCCATTTGGAAATTGGATTAATGAAATTCCTGAATAAGTAATTTGTGTTCCATTTGCAATAATTGAACATAAATACATTTTGAACAATAATGATGCCAAATGATAGATGCATTATTTGGTTCACTTGTTGTATAATTCAAAATGAATATTAAATAGCAGAAAAGGAGATGTATATGTAAAATGAGAACAGATGGTGTCTAGACACCGATGAGTACGAGGAATTAATTACTATCCTAACAAAGGCTTGTCTTCGAACTTATGAGTCAAAATATACAATTCAAGATTTCGATTCGATTATCCATTAAATGTACTGAATTAATTTTTTTAACCATTACTAGCCTATCCATTCTTGAAACAGGAACTTTGTGAATTTTGTGTAAATAAAAATTTTTTGCAGTTAGAAACTAACGAGATGTGAGTTGTTCGTTCCATTGATCTTCATTTCAGCCTACTACATTTGGCAAATGAATGGATGTTTTATATACGTATAATGGAAGGACATTCGCCAATTTTCGATTGAAAATTTTTATTCATCAGTGAAGGAGGTGAATAACTTTCCTCTGTACAAGGTTCCCCATAATAGACTACCCATTTTATTTTATTGATAAATCTCCTGAGAGATAACTAAATGAGTTGTTCTCTGTGGGAATGTCTTCTGCAGTTTTTGGGATTTAAGTGAATTATTCAATAAGTAGGCGCCTGTCACGAATCAATTTTAAAATAAATGCATAGAAAACCTGGTGTAAGCACTGATTAGAGTTTGCTCAAGACTTTCTTGTCGATCGAAAATCTGTGATGGGATCCTACTTTTAATTTCTCCCGTAAGGTGAGTGCCGTTTTGCCGTTTTGATCACGAATGTAGAATTTTTGATCACGATTTTAGTTAGGAGTCGTTACACCAGGGTTTCTATTTTCAAATTAATAATTTCGTGAAACGTCATTTTTCTACGAGAACCTTGTCAGTTTTCATCAATAATAATTATTTGAATTATTTTTTTCAGACATTATTTCAACATCCGTTTGAATTTTCATGGAATACTCAGTACAATATCGTGTGTTTTGTGGAGAATCTTGCATAAGAAGCCATTCGATAGAGGTTAGGCCTGCATGCAAATCGTAAAACTGTTTAGATATGGATTCGCCATTGGTGTGAAAATGGTTTTGTATTAATTTGAAGATGCCTGGACGACGAAAAAGGGTTCGTAAAATAGAAAATATTGAGAGAGTTAGAACTGCGTTTACGAGAAGGTCTGCTAATTGACAAAGCCTAATCCTAGGAATATCAGGGGAAAGCTTGGATCGAATTCTTTGGAAGGATTTTAGATTTCATCCTTATAAAATATACCAAATGGCACAGCATCTAAGCAATCAAGATAAAGAAGCAGGTTAGGATTTTGTCAAGGATTTTTGGATTTACTTCAAGGAGCAATTCACAGTCTCCTAATGACCGCGCGACGAAGCAAATATTTATTTGACTGGCATGGTTAATAAACAGAATTTTTAATACTGGTTAAATGAAGATCCTCGTGAAATTTTAACACACAACCTCCGAAATCCGAATGTTGTTGTGTGGTGAGGGGTGGAATCTTTTGGCATTATGTCCATATTTTTTGAGGATTGAAAAAACCGCGCTGTAACAATAACATCCGATCGCTATGTGAACATGGTAGAGACATTCCTCATTCCAGAGAAATAAATAGACGAGGATCACTAAACAATTCCTTACTATTCCATATTTCCCGATTTGGAGATTCGAAAATCGAGGAACTCAAAGCCAAAATTCCTGATGGACTTGAAGGAATGGACAAAGACAAAGGTTTGCTACGCCGAGTAATGAACCACTTTTCAACTAAGATAGAAAAATTTGTTGAAGTTAGTGGATGTCATTCAGAAATCAGAAGACAGGATTTTTAAAAGTTGGAATTAAATTACCCAAATATTTATAAGTTATCATGAATCGCGATTGGTTATCTCTAATTTGGTATAATGAAGAGTGACATTTTGTTCGCTAGAACAGAGATAATTTTAAACATAAAGAGTTACTCTCCTAGGGTGAATATGGAGGCCTTCGAAATCCATAGGCACAAAAACAACATTGACCGGAAAGAGGAAACTCCCATTGTTCGAAAGTGCTTGGTTACAAGCTATCTGCCAGGCTAGAATCAAACATAGCCAAAATTCTAATTCAGAGGATGAATATGAAAATTTTTTTTTTGGTTTATATGTTTATCTACTCCCATAAAATAATATATCCATTATTCAACCGATTTTGATCTGTAATATTATCAATAAACCAATAGCGTGAGTTATAATAACTCACAACAAATAGGAAAAATGAAATTGGTTACGAAATGAATAAAAAAAGGCAGATCGATCGATCTATTTCAGACATCGAGGTTCTCGCCATTCATTCCTACATTTCCAACCAAAAATTACATTACAATTACGACGTTTTCTACGCGATTCGATTCTCGACCACAGAGATCGCTTTTAACAACTGTTCTCAATGATGAAAATGCAGATTATTTCGAATTTCACTGAAGATGTCCTATATAATGTATAGTATTCAGTTCGCGGCAATGGTCATCATAACACACTTGATGAATTCTTGTGCGGGTGTTATGACCTACATTACCTCTCGTTGAATAATATACTATTATATCACTGAAATCATTCAGATTCTTTTTCTTGAACAGAAATATTTTGTTCAATTTCTGTTTTTTTTTAAATTCATATCTTTCAATGAGTGGCTCAGTGGAATAGCATTGGAATTAGGACCCAAAGTTCCGAACTTCAATCCCGAGCTATGAAAGAAATTTTCTAGTCTCGGTAGGGGCCACCATTCTCACTGTTGGGTCAAAAATTAACAGTGCTGTGCCTAAGGTGGCGTAAGGACACAGTTACAAAGCCTACACAGAACACAACTGCTTATACTCAGAACTCGGCACAAGTTACAAGCTTCGAAGCTTATAGTTTCAAAGGGGTCTCCTCAGGAGACCTAGGAGTAATCAGGATAAACAATAATATATCATATCATCATATCGAATACAAGTTACATTATCAAAACGGGGAAAATGAGCGATAAATTTTCTAACCTTGTGTTAATCAATGTAGCTTGGTAAAAAAAACCATTATGGGTACTTGTTTTCTTCATCATAGAGGAAATGACCAAGAACCTTGATTGTTGCCTATTTTGTTAACACTCGCCTCGAAGCCGTTAATTCCTGTCCCAAGGGCGGGGTAAGTATTAACTTTGGACTTTTCTGACTAAAATAGACCCTTTGAGAAAAGTACCTATTTATTTTCGAAATAAAGCCTGCGATGTATTGTAGGCGTTCTGAAGTTGCAACTGAAAATATAAATTTTGTTAAGTCGCACTCTTTTGCAAAATGATCCATATGCTTTGTTAGTTAGCTTGTCTAAAAGTAAACTCTCCTTAGTAAACTTGGCGAACAATAATTCTACAATCCGAATCGTAAAGATATATACCTTGAATAAAACAAGAGAACAAGCAGCGGAAAAATAAAACAAAGTTTCTCATGTTCATGAAAGAATTCTCAAGCAGAACAATGTAAATGCATTATATCGAAAGAACGTTCCTCGATTCCCAAGCCTCATTACCAAAAATAATAAACCAAAAAACGTGTCTATCTTCCGCTTTTGATCATACAATTCCGTTCTCCCCCTGAAAGAAAGGAATTCTCAGCCGATAAAAACGGCTACCGTCGTAAAGAAAGTTGTTCCAGATAATCCTCACAACTCAACACAAACGTCGTCCATCAAGACACGAACCCGGCAGAGCAGATATTCAAGGATCAAAAACATCGTTGGAAAACGTTCGACAGGAATGAAAAAGGAAATAATTTGTCCAATTTTGCTTTAAACAAAGCAGCGAACCGAGCATTGAATAAGGGGTCCAATTATGGCCCCGATCCCGCGCAGAATACAGAAGGAAGAAATAATTTGTGGTGCGGAACCGGCAATCAGTAAACATCCGAAACAAGGAGCACAAATTCCACGTCAGGGTATTTCAACTATCCTACGGGAGTCCAGAGTCGTTCCGCCTAATTTATTTGGGAGCACTCAAGGAACCTGGAATCAATATGTACGTCATTGTCACGAAGAACAAAAAGAATGCTGCGGTTGATTTCAGGAGTTAAATCAATACGGAATCTTCGATGACACGTGTATTGAGTGTGGAAGACACGAAAATACCTGAACTGAATGGTGTCGTGATAACACTCTTTCAATTCAGCGTTTTCATTGTTTAACACCAACATTTGCTACTTAGATAAAAAAAGTGCACAATGAGGTGCAGGCAAAATTCCGACAAGAAGAATGGAAAAGTGAAAAATGAAGTGGATGCTACCTTCACGGACACTGGAATATTGTGATGGCTATTATTCACGACGGTGAGGTAATTGCTAATTATCCAAGTAGGTATCTATAGTATGGGAGTAGAATGTTCAATTTTGTCGATTCATTTTGTCCACGAGTATCGAATAAAGTATTCATAGATCCTCAGATTCACCAAGCATCATGTTAATTATGAGGAGAGCTCTTTTGGAGAGAAGAATGAACAGCTGTATCTATTCTTCTCAAAAATAAGTTAACAGTGAAACCATAGAGTCGAGGAGAAAGGTTCATCCCATAGAATTAAAAATATAGAATTTGGGCGTAGTGGCAAATCTATACTAATATTATAAAGAGAAAAGATTTGTATTTTTGTGTGTTTGATACGAATAGGCTCAAAAACTACTTGACCGATTTTGGAAATTCTTTCACCCTTAGAAAGCTACATTATGCCTGGGTGACATAGGCTATATGACAATATTCATATCGCACATGCGCTACAGTTTTCACTGTCGATTGTCAGAACCCAGTAGTAACTATATATTTCACTTCAAATTTCAAGGATCGAATTATAGGTACCTATAGAATTATGTGGATTAACTACTGAGGTCTGGGTCTTCTTCGTTGCCGACGAACTCCATTCACTGTATATACTTTGTGGTATTTAGTGTGACTAACAATAAATGGAATTTGTACACATCATGACATCTAGCAAAAATTTGATTTATGACATAATAATGAAATAATAACAAAAATATAGGATGAAGAAACGGGAAGAGACAGAGAGAAAAATTTGATTAGAACTCTGTATTTGGAAAAGGGGTGGTACCTGGAACGTTCCATAATTGCAACAATAAATGAATTCAGGTGAGAATTCCCATACAATTAATTATTCAATACCCTTCCATAATAATACTATATTCCCATAACTGCTATTAGAAATGGATAAACGTTCACGTCAATGCAGAATAGAAATCACAAGAAAAATAAAAAACAATAAGAGAAATATAAACAAATCCAATTATAGCTTGGAGAACTATTCACAAGTACTTCGACGTCGAATAGTAGCATCTGTCAAAAAAAAATATTTCCTTTTAAAAAACTGTGTCGGACAAATTCTTAAAATTATTTGCTAATTTATTGGATCCTTTTGTCAAATAATGATGAAAATCTGAATTTTTAGGGTACTGGAATTCGGTTAGCTGTATGTATGTACCTATAAGATGGATCAAATCACAAGACGCATGAATGAGCGCTCCAAAGCTCCCTACTTCACATCAGAGCTCAGGTGGACTATTAACATTTTTAGTTGAGATGTAAGCCTGTGTTTTTTATCTCATTATTCCAAGAATCTAGTCACAATTCACATACAGTTCAATAATGATCAGAGCCAGCCATAAAACACTTCATTTCATTTTCCGTTAAAAATCCTCATGAGATAAATTCACATTGGAGGCTGTAAAACCGAATATATGTCCAAGCCTGATGGAATCTGTTGAATCCAGAGAATTTAATGTGAAACAGAACTCTCCTAATTGTGATTTGGAACAAATGTCAGCACAACGATGCCCGTATAAAAGCATCGTTAGAGGCATCGATAGCCCTAGGTGGAATTTCGCTCTAATGTGAGTGGAAATGGACGTAGCAATTTCCATTCTTCCCATTTAAAAGCACTAAAAAGTTCCCCATTTCTAATACTCAATTAACGTTCCTTCCTGGAAAGAGTTTCTCTCGATAATGTTGTTTTATTTGCAATTTGGGTTTTTACTCTTCCTGCTATTATTCGAGAGTAATTTTAGGAATATATAAATATTATAAATATGTTGATAGTTTATATACATTCAATTCTTTCTCAACAAATAACGATATCTATATGTTGAACTAAAAGTACTCATCCACAGGGTACCATTTTTTTATGTTTTTATTTCAGGTGAGAATATTGACGATGGTGTAGATGTCATTCGGGCTGTACCACTCAATCTGATGGCGACAGGACGAAAAAGGAAACTAAGCCTATAAAGTATAGAGAGATACTGCAACAATTTTCATCGACTATTTTTTCTTAATTCATTTTGTAGGATAGTGCTTTTCGGTAGAATCTGGCCAAAGCCATGATGAATTCGAGATGGGATGTTGAAACATGTTGGGATGTTGTAGTTCATCGGACATATGTAGACGAACAGGCAGAATATCCAAATCTGAAAATTGGGATCATGATATTGTTCGAAATTATCTACATACCAAAAATATTTTTGGAGCCTGAGCACTTCTGGTTATACAAGTAGTGGAAATAAATTTGTTCAAAAAACTCTTTCAATTTTTTCGTTCGTGATATGATTGGGTATTGAACGCTGAACACATTTCTGTCTAAACCATTGTATTCATTCGAATAGTTTTCAAAATATCCAAAAGAACCTGAAAAAAGTCAAATATTCATACTCAGTATTATTCTCCTTTTTCTCATTCTCAACATCCTGAGTGTAAACCGTTCTCATAACATCAATGTAGAAGAACGTGGAAAGGTTATCTTTTCAATTTCATAAATTTTGTGTTGAAATAAAAACCCTATTATTTTATGATTCCGTTGGATTCTGCGAAGAAAAATAGTGATATTAGCACTCTAAGATGCTCTTGCTCCGCAATTCAGTAGTTCCTGAATTATTTGAGATTTTCTCGATTCATGTTGTACGTATAGTCTACAGTGGCTTTTTTATACAGGACAATGGCGACAATAGACGTTCACGTTTTGATTCGTCGGTTGGTCGATTGTTTACTGTGTGTTTTTTCACGAAATTGCTTCATTTTCGTCTTATAAAAGCATGCTACTATTATGTTGTGTGGTTAATTGGGGTAGTAGAAGACCTCTTGGCATTGTGAAATTCTATAAAATTTCTGCTACTTCAATTTCACCCATAAAATACGACTAAATGGTGTGGTGGGGAGATAGTTATCAGCTATTTGAAGACTTCATTGAACTGAGAAGAAATTGAAAAATACTATTGAATATTAAAAACATTTTATTACAGTTCGATGCACCTGATATTTGTGAGTTTTGTATTCTAATGTCCTCAAATTGTACCTTTGTCATGTCTTCAATGAATACGTACATACCCAAATTTTTTAATGTATATATTTTATTATAAACAAGAAATCAGTTAACATTCTTCAGTTTCAAATAGCATTTTGCTACAAATTGCATAAAACATTCACGTTCACGTGGTTTATACGTAGAAATTTCGGCAATATCTTTGTGCTACAGCTACATATCTTCAGTTGCAATTTTACGAAATAATTACTCATTTTGGATAGTCCTTTGATATCACACAATGTTTATTCACTCAAAAATTGGTATCATAACACTCAAACTCCGAGATAATGATAGTAATAATAGAGTTACACTCTAGCAGAAATACTGATTGGAGATTTTTGTTATTTGTTTGTTCCTAGCAGCCATCTTGAAAAGATGATCAGCTGTTTTGTTGGACTGGTCTATAATTCACAAGTGACAGGTCAAATTATTATTTGTTACGATGGTTTCATAAGAATATTCATCGAATCTTAAGATTTGACTGTACCTACGTACAACATGAATCCAGAAGAGCTCAAATAACTCGGGAATTATCGAATTTAGGAGCAAGAGCATCTGAGAGCACTATACTATCAGTATTTTTCTCCGCAGAATCCGACCCAATCATAAAAAATAGGTTTCTAATTCGAAAAACAGAAGTTATGGCCAATTTTCAATTTCAGTTTTCGACACAAAAATTGTGATGATAGGCATTCATGAAATTCATAAGATGCATGACCTTTCCACATTCTTCTACTTTGACGTTGTGAGAACGGTTCACTCTCGGGGTATTCAAAATAAGAAAAATGAACATTGTATTGACCATGAATATTTGACTCTTATTCAAATTGAAAAAACCATTTCTCAACAAATTTATTTTCTCTCCCTACAGGTATAACCGGAAGTTCTCAGGCTCCAAAGATATTTTAGATCTGTAGACAATTTTGACTGTTCCGAGCTGCAATGGACAAAGTTATGATAGTCAATCTACTAGCCAACATATAGTCAACGATCGAGTCGGTCATGACACTTGAAGAAAAAGAAGACAATTATGAACAATTTTCAGAATTCAAATATGGTTAGTTCTCCAGCAACGTCTAATAGGCACTCGACCTTGGGACACCCTGTATATCAATGAAGACGAGGTATTTGATTACGTTATAGAATATGTATATTCAGGGTGCCATTTTAAAGATGAAACTTAGGTCATATTTGGTAAAAAATCCAGATTTTGGAATATCGCTCGGACCTGTTAATTCTGTTCATAACGGAAAAATTTTTTCTACATAATATCCATGATTTCATCCCTCTTCGCGGTCACCGCAACCCCTTGAATTTGAATAGAAAAGACGAGTGGAGCGGTATGTTGTCGAAAAAAACTGTTTCGTTATTCGGGATGTGAAATTGAATTAAGAGTTGATCCTTCGACTGAGTGATATTCAACTAATCAGGAGCATAAGATGAGTGGGTACCAATCAAAGAAAGACAATACTGAAGAGAAAATTTTGTTCAGAAAAACGAGGAAGTGTTCTGAACAGTTCAAGAACTGAAGCTTGAATTTAGCCCGGGTAACTTCCGTGCAATGTTATCAATTTGGGTCAACCTTTCGATTTTTCGGATTTTCTGACAGCTGTACTCTTCATATTTACAAAGTTATTTCAATGTTCCTCTCCAGACTGTGCAAAATCTGCGCCAGTTAAGTTTGTAAATAGGCGAAATCGACACGATGAGTTCGATTTTAATAATTTCCTTCATTTTAAGTATTTTCGCATTACCTATTTCAAAACCCCAAACACGACTGGTTCAAAATTTTAAGAAAATCGTTGGATTTTCAATAAAAATATAAAACAGAGATCCCATGTTTGGTTGTGAGAAATTATCATTGTAAATTGCCATATATAACTGTGTATTAATCATTTCATATAAACATTGATATATTCTTTATCCTGATTACTCCTAGGTCTCCTGAGGAGACCCATGTGCCGAGTTCGGAGTAAGCAGTTGTGCTCTGTGAAGGCTTTGTTACTGTGTCCCTACGCCACCTTAGGCACAGCACTGTTAATTTTTGACCCAACAGTGAAATGGTGGCCCCTACCGAGACTAGAACATTTCTTTCCTATCTCGGGATTGAACTTCGGACTTGCAGAGTGTCGATGACCTAACATCGCGAATCTGAATGCAAAACAGCGTTCGACGGATATAGTACCTACCCAGAAGGATGACCTCGCTGGATGCGAATTTGAATAAGCGAGCTGAAGCTCTCATAATTTTTATTGAATAGAAGGTTTGAATAACTCCAAACGATGACGGTTCGCAACCACATATTCTTATTTCTGCTCATATTTAGAACGAACAAACAATAGGGTAAATTACGAAACACACGGGATTGTGTTAGCTTCCTTCTCTTTATGCATACCAACAAAAGACGTTCAACCCCGAGTTTGATATTTAGAACCCAACAGGAAAAACGGGAAGAGCCAGTTCGAATGTCCTAGTTTCAGCACACGTAACGCTGGCATTTCAGGGTTGAAAGAGATAAATTAAGCCGTTTCATCAAGGACATGTTGGTTCTCTTCGGAAATATCAATTCGTTGGACGTCTGTTTCACGAGGACCCCTCAGATCGATCCGAACTCGTCACTAGATAAGTGTGACCTACTCCTCGTGCTGGCGTCGAAAATTTTCTTCTTTGAGGTTTACCTCAACGTAGTGGCATGAGAAGTCAGAGAGATCCATCTAGAAGGATGAAACGATGAGGAATTTCTGAAATATATGTGAACAAGATGGGAAAAATTTGTTTAATAATGAGATAATAGTATTTCAATTCGTTTTGGTTTGCCAGTTGAAATCGGGTTGAAATTTTCGGTTCATTGATGTTAATTATTTCAACAAAAAACCTTTGCATGTAGGTACATGGTGTTTCACCATAAACTGGACAAAAAGTATGGCCCTATAGATGATATCGAGAGAATTATTTGTGTCTTATGACATATACCTCATTTTCGACGCATAAGCGAGATTCCAGTACCGTACTCAGATACTTCGTCTTTTGTGATATACAGGGGTGAATATGAAGAATGAAAAAATTTTTTTTTAAATCTGTGGAGGAAATCGTTGCCGTTCATCTTTTTAATTCATTGCGTTATATCAATTTTGAGAGAAATCACAGCATTTCATATGGTACCGTTCGCCTTACCCATCTGCGATTATTTTTTTGTTTATTTTTCGGTAGCCATGGTTATACAGGGTGTTTCACCATAAAATGGACCAACATATATAGCCGCATAGATTACACCAAATGTGTATTTTTTTTTTCTCAAGGCATATAACCCGTTTTCGAAGCATAAGCGAGATACAGGGTGTTGAATTTAAACTTTGAGTAATATTCATCTTAGTATTTTTCAGTTCTCAGTTCAATTTTGGTGTAGAATTCTGGAAAAAATGTTTTCTCTATTTCAGTATCGTAATGAGTACATTACAGTACTAAAAACAGTGCTGTAATGAATTCATTACAGCACCGTTTTCAGTAACATTTTTCGTTTTGTGGTTGTCAGCAATGACTTCCGATCCTTTTAAATTTCAGCAGACGTCAATTTAGAAACGTCAATTTTCGTATTTCCTAACATTCACACCAACTGCCAAGATACAATATGAAAGTCACTAGGACCTACAATTTGATTTTTTCATTGAATTTCACAAAATTTGAGTGAAATAGAGAAAATATCGTCTAATACTCGTTGCAGAATGCAGTACCAATACTCATGCGTTCAAAAACTCGCTCCTTCGACGCTCGTTTTCGAATTTCGCATTCGTATTGGAATAGGAGCCCATTCTGCAACTAGTTTTAGAATATACTATAAAATGGCAATAAGCCTGCAAAGTTAGATTTTTTTCTTTTCGATTGCCAAAATCAATAGTGTAGGTACTCAATTTCCTCAAATTTTCCTTTGGGAATCCAAAATTCCAACTCAACATGTTTAGAGAGTTTTTTCGAGTTATTACAACCCTTTAATTGTCAAATAAAGACAAATTTGGAAAAATGGTATGTTTTGTTCTATTGGATGAATATACAGATTAAAAAATGTGCTAGTCAAAGAATCACCACGTACATTTTTCTGGAGAATTGATAGACGGTAGCATTGATTACTATAACGTTACCATTCATTTGTCAATTTTCCAGAAAGATGCTCCTATGGGCCAGAATTCCAGAATTTTTTTCGTAGAAAAAAGATTTTCGTTTAATGTTTTTTTCGGAATGTTGGTGATTCTCTACCTATACGTGTTTTTCGAAATCTTATAAGTTCATTATTTTTGAATATAAGGACGCTGATCTAGCAATATCATTGTTTTGAATATTCTCTGAATTCCTTTCAGAAATTAGCTCTTGGATCTCCGATCTCCTTATTCTACAAATTTCAATCATTTCTTTTCCATTTTTCATAGGATGTACGGAGCCTTGAAATCTTAAACAGGGTGTTTCCAAATTCATGCGACAAAGTTCAGGAGGTGAAGGAAATTAAGATGGGTCCTTTCTAAAACAAAATTTCCTCAGCCCATCCCTTTCATGATATCACCCTTAAGAGATGGTGACTAAAATTGAGTTTTTATTGCTTTTCTCTCCAGTTATTGGATTAAAAAAAATATATTTTTTCATTTATTGTTTTTTTTTCAAACAAGGATTTTGATTTATCATTTCATTTCATGAACTTCATCTCAAAAAAAATGTAACAGGAATATTGAAAAAATACCCGTGTTTAGTCCTTTGCGAGTGTACGAGAATTACAGAATTTCGAATTTCTATCTTGACTGACATTTTGCTAAAAATAAAAACAACAATTTAGTCACCACCTTTTAAGGGTGGTATCTCGGAAAGGGGTGGACTGAGGAAATTTTTTTATAGACAAGACACATCTGAATTTCATACGAGCAATCACCTGTTGAATTTCGTCGCATGAATCTAGAAACACCCTGTTCGTATAAGGTGTTCTAGATAAGAGCATCTTGAAATATAGTATACTTTGGAGAATCCAAAATTTGAAAATATACAGAGCTGATACTACTCCTGTTTGACGAATCTTTCATATTGACATATCAGTGTTCTGATGGGCTACCCTGAAAGTAAATATGAAGTAGAGTTCCATAGAAAAGAATTCGAAAGTTTCGACTCTAGAGGACCACACTACCTTACTCATAATATTATACTCACACATACTGCCATATTCGAATTTCAAATTCTTCACGATAGCAATACTTCTTTTAAGACCTCCGGCTGGAATATGCAAAATTATGATCGATGGTGGAAAAGACGATGAAAACATTTCTGAACTCCATCACCTGTTTCTTCGTACCCATCTTTTGCCTTATCCCTCTTCTGAATATGCATTAGCCCTCATTATGTGTTTAAGCCTCTTTTCTATGAATGCTCTGGTTCGCATGAATACATTAAACTCTTTTCATCTGTCACGAGTGATTGCTGTATTCTTTGTGCAACCGGAGAATTTTTCTTTGTACCTAAATGGATTTCGGTCGACTCTGACGTGCGTGGAAAATTGAGAACTCTGCTTTCTACATCGGTTCCGCGAATTTTAATGGGTTATTCAGAGAATTCCCATTCCGATAGCGACGAAAGCTGTACGGAGCTGCGACATTGCCTCATATCCCATTTAATTCGATTAATGAGGATATAATTTTTCGGTACATACTTCACTCATTTCACAAATATTATTTGTTTGGACTAGTTTCCTGAAGGAGTTGAAATTATTCAGGAAAGTTCTGAGCGATATATTATCATTGACACCACTGTAAAGAATGATTGCGAATTCATATGGAATTATATAGCGTGGAAAAGCCCAGTGGAATAGATGAACTATCTTGCTAACTGTACGTATTCATGGAAAATCCAGAATCACGTAAAATTCATTTTTTTAATTTTCATTCTTCTTCGTAAAAATGCAAACCCACTTCGAAATTACTTCCCCCCATTTTTGAAATAGGCTTGTGGTACATCGGGTGAATGGTCGCATCATTCTTTATTCAGAAATGATATTAGTTCCATGTTTATTGTAAGACTCGAAGTAGAGAAAAAATTAAGAGATCATTGAAATTCGGAATAATATCGACAACTAAAAAGAAATACAAAATGGGTCCACCGCCAATGTCTTGGCAACATCCTAACCTCATATATATTCATCCCATGTGAATACTTAGAAAATGATGCATCATGAAAATCTCACATCGGAATATAGTATCTTAAAATTTTCATTGTACATGTATATAAACTATTTCTATGAAACATGGATGTTTTCTCATTTCGAGTTTCGTATGTTTCAAGTGGATTTCATGAACTTTTTTGGATCTGGATAAGGACAGCAAGAGCTTCCCTTGAATCATTAAGATCATTCAAAATTTGCTTCAAGGTACAATTTTGAAATTATCGATTCACAAATAGATCGAATATAATTTTACGTTTTCAGTAATGTAGTCCATCCAAAAATTGTTGGCATCTGAGTAGGCCTTGGGAGTCCAGTCGCAGCTTTATTTCTAGTTACCAAAAAGTTACTAAAAATTTCCTGGTGTTTCATCATAGCCATAAAATATATAAATATAACCTTAAAAAAAATTTTCATCTTTTATTCATAAATTTTCGAACTTTGAATAAATTTTAGGACCATTCATACAGCCTGGAAATTCTAGTTCCACAGTTCGATATAAATATTCGCTAAAGAAACAGAAAAATGTAGTTGATAATTTCAAGTGTGTTGCTGGGAAAATCGTGAAAGAGATCAAGACAGAAACAAAATGAATATATTCAATATATCAAAAAATTTTGTCATGACTTGTAACATTCAATATTTGTAAACAATGAAGCTGTAAATATAATGAAAATATCTTACCTATATATGAAAGCCATATAATCGATTAAAAATGTAAGTATTCCTATTTCTGTTTCAACAACTACAACCTGTCGTTATTTTATAATTTGGGCAAAACTTGTCATGTTTATAATGAAAGCTTTTATATCAGTTATATCATAACATCCAATATATTTCGACTAACTTTCTCTTATTTCTTTTTCCACTTGGCTGTACATTGTGTAAGATTCTCATGCCAAAGCTTATGAAATTTGGTTTTGTAATGAATTGCCTTCTTTTTGGACCAACCTACTTCGAACAGTACTGAGTTCCATTATTATTAGGCGAGGAGTATTTGGATCAATTCCATTCATTTTTACTAACACGAGACTGATGAAATACACGTATTCAGAACTAATGGATAAGTATTCAAAATTCATACAACAATCACTTTCCAAATTTGTTCGATTCAGAAAGGAACATTAAGAAATAGAAGCAAATGTCAAGGGTCAGTGATATTTCCAACACCAACTTGAATTCTGCAACTCAAAATATTACTGAATGGGTTACTACCAACATCAAGTACCAAGCACTATCGTTAGGCGCCTGTACAAGCGTCCTTCAAACGGAAATACTTGCAATCGGAAGATGTCTAAATATAAATCTAGAAAAAAACTATCAGAAGTGCAATATAGCTATTCATACAGATAGTCAAGCTGCTATTAAAGCACTGAGCTCCTACGTCATTGACTCAAAGCTGATTTGGGAGTGCCGAAACAAACTCAATGAGGTAGGCAAGAAGAATAAGGTCTTTTTAATCTGGGTTCAAGGTCATTCGGGAATCGTAGGAAACGAAGAGGCCAATATACTGGCCCGAAAGGGGGCACAAACGCCACTCACTGACCCAGAACCCTTCTGTGGTATAGGAAAATGCACCTATAAGTAGGAGTTTATGCTGATGGAGAAAACCGAAAGAGAAAAACCCTGGCGAAATCGCCCAGGGGTGGATCACTCCAAAAAGTTCCTCCGGAACTTTGAAACTGCTAGATCCAAAAAATATCTGGATCTCAGTAATACCCAAACTTCACCTACTCACTGGCTTTGTCACAGGACATTGTCGCCTAAACAAACATCTGTTGAGAATGGGTTTATCGGACACTGATGAGTGTAGATTCTGTGGGGAGGAGGAATAAACTCCTATTCATCTGGTTATGGAATGCTATGCCATTGAAAGCCAAAGGAAAGACTGCTTTGGACAAGAAATTTGTAGAAGTGGGGAGTTATCCTGCTTGAAGCCGTCCCAGATACTGGATCTCATCGAATCTCTGGAACTGGAGGGCGAGCTGTAGGAGGCGCGATGATAACAGCTCTTTCAGGGGGCACAATAGACCTCAAGGTCGTAGTGGACTGTAACCCCTTTTCACTATAACTATATACTACCAACATAATATCGATTTTCCAAGGCCGCCCGAGATGTCGATGATTCTTGGATGGAGTATACTATATTTCTCACATCAGATGACAAGTTTAGAATAAAAAGCGCAATAACGAATTTCGTATCTTTGTGATATTTCTTATTGAATTGCGATTCATACAAAACTTTCGAATTTCGTATCTTTGTGAACAAGCCTGTACACGTCAAACATCGCCATCATAGTTAATATTGAAAATTATGTTCAGTGTTCAGTAAATTGGATCAGATTGGAGGTATTTCCAATTTTCCTCGGAATCGCCAATTTTTCTGAGAAACCACGAAAAACAAACTTCTTCCAAAGAAACAGAAACGGCAAAACGGATCATATCAGAGGAAACAATTATTGTGACTTCATCAGGTATCCTCATGAGGGGTTCAAAACCAATGCACTCAACAGAAGCAGATGCGGTTTTACAAAGTAACTTCATCATATTAGAATCCAATTTGTCATAAGACACTGGTGAATTTTATCCTGTTACGTAAATGCGGAACCAACCACTCTCACTGCTCGTTCTAAATTCCTTAGCTTCACTGATCTTGCAGTAATCGTGGGGGACCACAGTAAAGCCAGTAGAGGGTGTGGATTTAAGGGGTGTCTAATTGAATTCGGGTCAGAAAGTCGATATGTGAGGGATGGATTCGATGCAGTATTTATTAGATTGGGATGTTCCAAATGAACCCCAAAGTTTTTATCCTTTGATTCTGTGGTATTGGTGTTGATATTCATGATACTCCTTAGTACTTAGTTTCTTCAGTAATATAGAGAAGACAAAGTGTCATAAAATGTGACGTATCCTTCGGAAAATCTAAACACGATAGAAAAAATGTGATTTCCGGCAATTACGACCAATATAATAATTATCGAATATGGTTTTTCACGTCTGCTATTATGAAATAGAAAGATAATTTTTCAGCAAACACAAGTATAGTTACTACATTTTTTTCGAACCTATTTGAGTTCTATTTGCGATGTGAGGAAATAATAGTATGGTTTGTGGATTAAATGATAGTTTGGGAGGAATGTTCTACCGCATGGCTGTTAGAACTTTTGTTTATTATAGTAATTATAATTATAAATGAATAATAACCTTAATATTTCTGCACATGCGCAGATCTCGATTAGTACCTAACCCAGCGAATTATTAAATATACAGGGTGATTCACGGTGGATGACATTAGACGTTTCTGGTGAAC
Source organism: Adalia decempunctata (assembly GCA_951802165.1). Lineage (NCBI taxonomy): Eukaryota > Metazoa > Arthropoda > Insecta > Coleoptera > Coccinellidae > Adalia > Adalia decempunctata. Next base: position 50,395,018 of record OX637695.1, read on the forward strand.
CAGATATCGGATCGATTTGAAAATTTGCACGGGTGCATCATCGGACATTCTCAACCCAACTAAAATATTTTCGTCAATGCGGTGTTGCCACTTCCATTAGAAAGTAGTAGCAACTTTGTTTTTTCGAATGGAACTCCGGATATATTATATTATTTTTGGAATCTCCAACAACTTCTCTACAACTTTTCCTAACATTTCCCTATACCTATCCGTTGCCGTTTTCGAAATATAAATTATTTTCATTCTTTTTCACCGAAAATCATGACCTCCAAAAATGCTGATAACTTCGGGTTGAGAGACACTATGGCATTGACATTTGGTTTGTAGTTAGGTGATACTGACTGATACATGAATGCTTCCAACACATCAGCCTGATCTACATTACTTACAATACAGGGTGGTAAAAAATACAGTCTTTTCGTTTGCTTGAAAAAGTGACTGAAAGTTGTTTATTTCAAATGGAACGCCCTGTTTATCATTAGAAATTCAGAAAGCTGATGAAATTTGCTACTATTATTATATCATGCCTATATCTAACTAGTCAAATTTCAGACTTATGAGCAATATGAGCATTTATTTGTCAAAATGTCCCTTCAGAATGGTATCCCCATTCGGTATTTGGTAGGCAGGCCATGAGTACTATTTCACAGTACCTTGTGACATTCTCCTAATAATAAAGGCACCAAGAAACTTGAATTTCGACATTTTCGTCATTTCAGAAGTTGCAAAAACCCTCGAAACGATGGAAGAAAACTATTCGAACGAAGTGCTCATGAATTTGTATATTATTATTAACTGGAGAGACTTTTTGACGATCGGTGGATAAGGCGCTTGGGACCGTGGAATTGGCCAGCAAGATTACCCGATCTTAGTCGAGTAGATTCATTATCTGTGGGGAATGTTGAAAGAAAAAGTTTACAAAACACCCGTGCATTCGAGAAATGAATTGTTGGAAAGGATTACCCAAGCATTTGAAGATTTGGATTTCAAAGAAATACGATCTGCCACGACGAAAGCAGTGCTTGGAAGTGAACTGTCAGCGATTCGAACATACTTTGAAATATTCGACATGAGTGTTCTACTTTTTAATAATAATTCATATAAATATTTTGACTTTCAAGTTTCTTGGTGCCTTTATTATTAGGAGAATGTCACAAGGTACTATCAAATAGAAATCATGGCCTGCCTACCATATACCGAATGGAAATACCATTCTGAAGGGACATTTTAACAAATAAATGCTCATGAGTCCGAAACTTGACTAGTTAGGTATAGGCATGATATACATAGAATGAAGGAAAATTTCATCAGCTTTCTGAATTTACAATAATGTACAGGGCGTTCCATTTGAAATTGGCACTTAGCAAATTAGAACTGAGGAAAATGACGGGCTTACTCAGGGGACACTGTCCTGTAAATTATCATCTTCGGAACATGGGAAAGGTTCCTGATGATACCTGTCGCTTCTGTCAAGAAGCCACCGGAACAGCTGAACACCTGCTTTGCAATTGTGGAGCTGTCTTCAGGAAAAGGCTACAACATCTTGACTTCTGTTTCTTAAAACCGGAACAAGTAATGGGCGTGGCAGCACCGAGAAGAGTAGCGAAGTTCATATAGAGGCTTTGCTACCTGATTGGTACTTTCACTTTTTCAAGCAAACGAAAAGACTGTATTTTTTACCACCCTGTATTGTGAGTAACGTAGATCAGCTAATGTGTTGGAAGCATTCATGTATCACCTGATTCCGAACCAAATTTCAATGCCATAGTGTCTCTCGACCCGAAGTTATCAGCATTATTAGAGGTGATGATTTTCGGTGGAAAAAATTGAAAATAATTCATATTTCTAAAACAGATATGTAAGGGGAAGTGTTGAGAAAAGTTTTCGGGAAGATATTAGAGATTCCAAATATAATATAATATACCAGGTGTTCCATTTGAAAAAGCGTATTTGCTACTACTTTCTAATAGAAGTGGCAACACTGCATTGACGAAAATATTTTTGTTGGGTAGAGAATGTCCGATAATGCACTGATGCAAATGCACTGATCCTGTATCTGGTTCACCAGAAACGTCTAATGTGCCATCCACCGTGAATCACCCTGTATAATCTATAGTTTAGCCTGTGAAAATTGAAGGCCGTCACAAAATGGCGAAGGAACCGGTGTGTTGAAGTATTTCAGCCTTTTTTTTTTCTATATCAGACACTGTTATAATGTTATTTCCATATCTGATATAATTTAAAAGTGTAAATCTTCTATCACAATCTTCACAGATAATTCTTCAATCGATGTTGTTTATATAAAGAACTCAAAATTGATATGTCTCGATTGAAATTGAGTTAATACATTCGAGGATAACTCAAGTATTAACCTTATTTGCATTGAAATGTTACAAACACGATATTTCACAACAAAAACACTCAGTTTTGTCCGCCTATGTCTGCAATTAAAGAGGTATATTTCTCCCATCAAAATAAGTTCCGAAAGATTAGTTTGTAAACATTAATAGTTTGTTCATATTTCCCTCGATATAGCAAAAATATTCTATAGAGAAAGGTTTTTCATTCGATTTGTGATTAATCAAGCTATATCGACCTATTTTGTACTCAAACCCATTATCGCTTATGGATATTTCACCTAGGTTTAGAGAAGACGATGCCAGATTGTTGTTTCTTCGGATAACATAGTATTACGGTGTGTCTTGCGAGGCAGCGGCCAAACGACCTCGCGCCATTTATGCATTCAGACAACGCAAAAGTAGTCGAGTCGGACACCACTTTTGCGTATTTAGTATTGTTTGGATTAGTAAAGCGCCCGCTGCCACGCGGGGCACACCGTGAGATTTATGAATGGACTCATCCCAAAGGTCTGTGTCTGTGAAACATAATAACGCATGCATTTTACAACCACCGCCGCGATCTGTAAAAAAAAACAAGGAGGAAATCTTTTCCAGAGCTTTGTTGTTTTGAAGGAGAAAAGTTATTATTTTAAGCGTTTTCCTCCCATCTCGTGCAAATTGAAAGACATGAAAGACATTGAATTAATGTAATATTAACCTTGTAGGGTCGAGTTTATAAAATTCCAGGAAGATATTGTTTGGATAGAAACATCGCCACAGACTATTTAGTGCTGAGTATCACACTATTTTTCAATAATTTCATCTTTATACGTGATTTGCATCGATATTCAATATTCATATATCTCAATTTTGTATTCAATCGATCTTCATTTTCAATATGGACCGGTAATAATAAATTTAAAAAAACTGTGCGTATTAAATGTATAATTTCATGCTCCTTGGTATTCAATTTCATCTCACACATTTTTGGGATTTTATTATACCATATCTCTTCATCATACGTTTTTCCATCATTCAGATTTTAGTCTCGACAATGTTGATAAACCTTCTAACAACATTGTTAACTAGTAGTGCGATTAATTCTGATATTCGATGATATTTGAAATCCGGGGAACCATTCAGATTATTCTTAGATTTATGGTTTTTTCGTCAATCAATTCGTCTATTTTTTCCAAGTGGTTTCACAACAATTTGGCGTGGAATTATGAGTCGGCTAATTTGTAACTTCCATACCAGGCGGAATATTGAACAAATTTTGATTGGAGAATAAGTACCATGAATAGCGTAAACAATCAACTAAAATTCAGACCATTTGAAGTAATAGTTTCGAAGACATTTAAAGAAAGGTGTTTTTTTCTTGTATTTTCGACACCCTATACGGAACCGTATTTTGAAAAATGGTATAATAAAGTGATTTTTTCTATAAGAGGAATCTACAGTTGAAATACAAGGTGCGGCACGGAGGGCGGACGTTTTTCAGATGGGCATAACTTTCCCCCACTGAGGACGAGAGAAGTGGGGAAGGTGCCGTTAGACTCGTGTGTTCCTAGCATTTATTTACCAGTTGTCGTCATGGAGCCTTGGACGGTGGAGCATCGTGTTTTCGCCTATGATAGTTTCGTCCGAAATAATGAGTCAGTCACGGTCGTGCAGCGTGAGTTTCGTCGCCATTTCCACATTCATCGAAATAGAGCTATTCCCTCTCGAAACACCATCTTTCGTTGGGTTGAATCACTTCGCAGACGTGGTGAACTGATCAACAGAAGACCAAGAGGACCTGTGCGAACAGTTCGAACGCCTGAAAATGTTGAACGCGTTCGACAAGCCATTCTTCGCAGTCCGTCGCGATCTGCGATCGTTCGGTGAGGCGAATTTTGCATATGGATCTTCGCTTTCACCCCTACAAATTGGCCATTGTGCAACAGTTACACCCCCGAGATTATGCACAACGAATGAACTTCGCACTTGAGATGGAAGCACTGATCGATCAAAATGAGAACCTCATTTTGTTCATGAGTGACGAAGCCCACTTTCACCTCAACGGCATAGTTAACCGGCAGAATTGCCGTTATTGGGCTAATGAAAATCCGCAACACTTACACGAAAGACCGCTGCACAGCCCAAAAGTTACGGTTTGGTGCGCTGTATCGCAAACTCGCATCATTGGCCCTTACTTCTTCGAAGACGTTAATGGTCGTGCTGTTACCGTGAACTCAGAGCGGTACGTCGAAATGATCAACAACTTCTTTATCCCCGAATTACGACGGCAACGTGTTCCAATCCGACGTGTGTGGTTCCAACAGGATGGGGCGACCGCCCACACAGCCAGAGCATCAATGGACGTTATTCGCCCTCTCTTCCCTGGTCGCCTTATTTCCAGGTTTGGCGATGTTCATTGGCCTCCCCGGTCCCCAGATTTATCCATATGCGATTTTTTCTTATGGGGACATCTCAAGGCTAGAGTATACGAGACCAAGCCCCGAACTCTGGACGAATTGAAAAGGGCTATTCGCGTGGAAGTTGCCCAAGTTGAGAGAGCGATGTTGGAGAGAGTCTACGCGAACTTCCAAGAGCGCCTCCAGCACTGCATCACCGATTTCGGCCACCACATGCCTGATGTGATTTTCCACACTTGACTGTCTCAAATGCTATTTCCTTGAGAATCTGATTCCGTCAATAAATGTGTTTTTGAGTAAAAATTAACGCTTTTATTATTTTTTTAAAACCATCCATCCTCCGTGCCGCACCCTGTACAAGTTAAGGATTCAATCTGTATATGACCGCATCATGATAAAGATTCATATTTCTCTTCGTAAAATGAACTGAAAACAATAAACAAAATTATGGTATTTTGACGTATTTTTTTGTATGTACCTTTTGTATGCATTCGTGTGTTTCTGAAAACACTAAAATTTTAACATGCTAAACATCCAGAAAATTTTTCACATGGAAATATTCTCAAACGAGTAACATTCGTCAATATTCATTCCTGACGAGTTCCGAGAGAAGTTTTTCCGTGGTCTCCTCTTTCAAACTTTCGTTTTCGGCCCGGATTGAGGCACAAGCAGACCCCAACTTCTCGAGTCTGAAACTACCATTTATCAATCCAAATCTCCGTATAAATAACGAACGCGAATAGGCAATAAATCATCACTCGATACAAACCACCTCAAAGTAAGCCAATCAATACAATACCTCTCCAACTGAAATTAGGCAGATTTGAATCTAGTTGGGAACTCGTTCCCTATAATAGTTCGAATTGTGATGTCACAAGGTGAATAATTACTCTTTCCCTTTCTGGGATGATTTAAGGACGATGATAAGATCTGAATTGACTTCTATTCTCCTTGGGAACAAGGGAAATGAAAACGGAGCGGTAGCTCTCATGACAAATAAATGAGAATTTTTCGTCCATTTCGTTCAATATAGCATATTATTATGATGATGATGGTATTTGACTTTTCTATAAGTTAGGGTGATTGTTGCAATTGTACGATTTTCCACAGTAGATTCTTCCCATCGAACCACCCTTTGCCGTCCCGTTTTTCGAAATTCGTATTCCTTTAAAAAAAACAGGGTCTGAAAAATCCATGAAAAAACAGTTTTTTCGGCAACTGTCGGGAATGTACCCACTTCCTAAATACTTTTTCTTCGAGGAAGTAGCACTTCCCGGCCCTTGCGTACAAAATGCCTAGTCCGGGAAGTACGTACTTCCCGGACTAGGCATTTTGTACGCAAGAAGCGTACTGCTGGACTCGAAGCCTTCCAGAATTCTGTCTGGTAGTCCAAAAAATAACCTCTTTTCGGGACTTTCAACGTAAATTATTATTCTGTCCATAATTTCGAAATCGTTATATCCAATGAACTTAATTTTGGGATAAGACTTCTAGCAGACTACTTGAGTACGATAAACGTTTCATATTTTTGGATGAACGGATCATCAAACTCCTAAATTCAAAAATCATTCTGGATTTGATTTGTTTGACATATCATCGAAACTCATGAGACTTATGATAGATGCATCATTGATGCATAGAATACCTGGATGAAAAGCAGGACAAATACTAGTCTAGTCGCCAACATCAGGTATCATACTATGCACCTATTACCAATGTTATCAGTTAGATTTTTGAATGATTATGAATGAAACTCACCCATAATTTCATCCCATATCAGTTGATATTTATTCGGAAGGTACACAGATGTTTTTCTCCTCATCTTATTGAAAACAGTAATTTAGAAAATACAATAACTTCAAAACTAACATCGACATAAAAATAACTGAAATTGAGAGCTTTCCTTGTAATGACTGGTTAGATTGAGAGTAGAAATATCTACGGCCTCAACAGAGTTGTCAGAACATCTTTCTACAAACAATTTTGGCCAAGGTATTATAGAAATAATCGACAGAATTTCATCCAATAATATGACTGAGTCAGTAGTGTCTGATTGATGTATTATAGAATATAAAAAAATAGTTGATTATTAGATATTTTTGGGCGATTAAAGAACATTCATTAGAAATATTATAATCATCAAAGGAAATTACGAATTTTTCCAAACTTGTGGAAAATCAAAAAAGTGGTTCTGGGAAACGAACAATTTATTTTCAATTACAGACACATAATAGGACAATACATTTCGGCTTGAAAAAGTTGGGTATTTTATCGAAGTATTTACTCAGTTTCAATCAAGAAATAGGGTATTTACATCCTTAACAAAAATCATGTCAGTCAGGTTCTCAACCAGCTGTTTTTGGGTGAAAAATTGCTTTTTTCAAGAAAGCCGAATTTGCTAGAATGAAAAATTACAACAATTTTTCTATAGATCCAAAAGAATCTCTTTTAAAAAAATGATCTATCCGAAGCACAGTCCTATATATCTTAGAGTCAGTGGGATTTCAATAATCGATATGAAAACGAGGTTTGAATCTACTAACTGTTGAAATTGTCTGGTGGTGTCTGGGTGTACTTGCGCAAATATTTCATTATGAACGGCTATTTTTCCAACAGAGACGAATTAGACAACTGAAGAGGAGTCTCTTTGAGAAATCAAAGGCACTCTGTTTTTATAAAAAAAATGCATCTTTCAATAAACATCAACGTTGAAACATGTGGTACGACCGATCATATAACGAACAAAAAACTCCATGCATTACGCTTGGTTTCAATGAAATCACTAAAAGTTAATCACATTCGTGAAAAATATCCAACCAAGCAGAACGGGATGGAATAATCACCCGACAAGGAGAGAAGCATGTCTTGTCTTATCCGGTGACAGCCTCATTCCATTATGTGAAGCCAACACCTTTTTCCGAATTTCACCGTTGAAATCCACGAAAAAGGAACACATGTAAAATTCAAGGTTCGTGCCTTGCTGCTCACCCGAAGGATCACGAGAGGGTCTCCTAAGTGAGCAGGATTAGAGGCTCCTATTGAATATTTTCGACTCTGTTCGAAGCCAAACCAGGCGGAGGTATACAAGGTGTGCGTGACACACGAGGAGTTAACCGCTGAGGGAAATGGAGAGTACAGGTACATGGCCACAGATTTACGGCCAAATAATTTGGTTAACAAACAACCAACATGTCTCATGTTCCTTCGAATGGATCCAGAGATATATGGCCTGGAATATTTGTTTTTTGTTTCTTTGGTATACATCGAGGTAAATGGAAGGAATCTGGAATCTTCTAGGTTACAACCTTATGCTAAATATATTAAAAAGTAGTCTTTTTATAAGCTTTTATTTAGTTTCACCTGTCCCGGTGTCTGTCTGTCTGTAATCAAATCTTGCAAGTTAAATTTTTTTGGAAACATTTCTCAGATAGAATATGTCAAGGGCAATGTTACACTAAAATTGGATGGAATTCCTTTGTCGTATTCGGAATCGGGTAGGAGCTTGGGTTTGTTATTGGACTCGAGACTGCGATTCAGGGAGCATACTACTAATAAGCTGAGAATTGCTTACAGTAACTTGAAGATAATATACCGTCATCGACATTGTCATCCATTTTCAACTGAAGAAAAACTTTTGAATTCTCTTGTCCTGTCACACTTCAATTTCTGCAGCTCCGTGTATGTGCCTTGTTTGGATGCTTATGATCGCTATAGAATTCAGAAAGTTCAGAATTCTTGTTTGAGATTACTATACGGCGTGGGGAGGAGAAGTCACATCTCACCATTTCTTGAGAAGTCGGGTTGGCTCAGTATGTCGGATAGGCGTAGATTGCACGATATGCTCTTCTTTTTCAGAATTCTCAAGTTCAAGACTCCACCTTATCTTTACAACAAGATTAAATTCAGAACGGATGTACATAGTTTGAATCTTAGGAGGAGGGGTATGTTGTCAATTCCTAGGCACAGAAAGGAAATTTTTAAGAGATCCTTTTCTTACAACATATGAACATAGCAAACACTATTAATGCTTTTAACGATCTTGATATGTCCTGGTCGATACAATCTTTCAAGAACAGGTGTAAGCGAGATCTCTTAAACGTTAGCAATGAATAATTGCCATTTTTCACTAGTTATCTGCTACGCCTCCTCATCCCTTAGTTTTTTCCCTCTATTATCCCATTATCTCAACTCCAAGTAAATTTTTATTGTTTTTTTTTTCATCGGAATTTTCAAACTTAAAAATTGCTTTTTTCTTCTCGTTCGAATTGCAGAGAATTTGTAAATTTTATTTTTTTCTCTAATTGATTGCTGTATTCTAAATAAGATTTTTTTGTTGTATGATGAGAATATTGATATTTTTTGTTATTGGTTGCTCATGATTTTTAATTTTGTTATTCAAATTGAGGCCCTATAAGAGTCCGGGTTACTGGAACTCTGATAATGAGGCCTTTTGTTGTCCCACATTGTGAGACTTTACAATAAATGGATTTATTATTATTATTATTAAATATGACACACTTCTAATCGTCCGATTGATTTGAAATTTTGCAGGTGTACCTAATCCTGGTGACAATGCATCATGAAATATTTTTTATGGAAAAAAACAAAATGGCGGCTCCAAAATGGCGGATGAGTTTTGTAATTATGATCCGATTCCATTCAAAATCAGTATCTGGGGGTATTTGGGTTCGATAATGATGATACTCTTGTCAAAACTGGGAAATTCAAGATGGCGGCCAAAATATGGCGGACGAGTTGTGTAATTATGATCATATTCTATTCAAAATTGGTATATGGGGGTTTTCTGGGTAGGAAATTACGATTCTTCAAAATCGAGGAATTCAAGATGGCGGCTTCAAAATGAGGGATGAATGTTGTTATAAAGGCTTATCTTCAAAAATGTTTTTTGAGAATTAGGCTTGTTCACAAGCTTTTATTTAGTTTCACCTGTCCCGGTGTCTGTCTGTCTGTCTGTAATCAAATCTTGCAAGTAAAATATGACACACTTCTAATCGTCCGATTGATTTGAAATGCATCATGAAATATTTTTTATATAAAAAACAAAATGGCGGCTCCAAAATGGCGGATGAGTTTTGTAATTATGATCCGATTTCATTCAAAAATAATATCTAGGGGTATTTGGGTTCTAAAATGATGATAGTTTTGTCAAAATGGGGAAATTCAAGATGGCGGCCACAATATGGCGGACGAGTTTTGTAATTATTTATTTATTCACAAGAAGGAATACAAACAGATGCATGAGAGCACCCAAGAGCAGTATTCACAATATAGAACCTAATTAGAGTAGAAACTACATTATTGGCATACAAATTAGAAAAATTTCCTCATTCTATAATTATACAAGATTAAACATAACATCTCATTCCAAAAATAAACGTCTCAACCTATTTTTGAGTACATTCTTAGTATGATGGAAAACATCAATGTCATCCATAAGTTCATTATTAATTCGAAGAATTCTACATAGGGGTGAATTGAAAGATCTGTTCGTATTTACAGATGGTATGTGAAAAGTGTATGTCGTTTATTATCCTATGGTTTTCTAAACTGGGCCAACCAAAAAATTTGAGTCTAATAAAATAGTTTTCAGCATTTCTAGGACTCAATCTAAGATTGACCTTATAACTCAAAAACTTGAGGAATCTGTTTTGGACTCTTTGTAAACGTGATTTATATATTTCGTAATTGGGATTCCAAATGACTGATGCATAATTCATTTTACTGAAAATAAGTGGTTAAAGCACCTATATCCTTGAAATGACGACATTCCCTCAATAAGAAACCAGTCAGTCTGCTACATGATTCAACTACAGAATTGACATGGGCATCGAATATAAGTTTGCGGTCGAATATTACACCAAGATCTTTTACTTTTTCTACTATTGGCAATGGAGTATCATCTAGTTTATATGAAAATACTAGTGGAGTTTTATTACGAGTAAAAGAAACCACACTGCATTTTGACAAATTCAAGTATAGGCCATTTCTTTTACAACACAGCACAAGGTTATTCAACTCATTCTGCAAAATCAGGCATAGTCCCGAAGAGAACGAACTCTCATGCAAACCTTCAGGTCATCGGCAAACAAATAGAATTTACATTTAGTGAAGCAATGACCTATATTATTGACATATATTATGAACAACAGGGGGCCCAAATGTGACCCTTGTGGCACCCCTGATGTCACAATGAAGTCTTCAGTTTTGAATCCCTGGACTGATATGAACTGTCTTCGGCCTGTTAGATATGATCGAAACCATTGCAATAGAGCACCAGAGATTCCAACTTCTGCTAGTCTATATATCAATATATTTGTGTCTGTTCTGTCGAAAGCCTTGCTGAAATCAGTATATACCACGTCGACCTGAACACGCTCATCAAGGCTTTCATTTAGATGCCCAATGAAGTTCAGCAGGTTAGTTTCAACTGATCGACCCCTGTAGAAACCGTGTTGTTCTGGTATTATCTGAGACTTAATGAGATGAAACAAATTGGGGGAAACTAGACATTCAAAAACCTCCTCAAAAACAGAGATCTTACTAATATAGGTCGATAGTTATTATGATCCTATTCTATTCAAAATTGGTATATAGGGGTTTTCTGGGTCGGAAATTACAATTCTTCAAAATTGAGGAATTTGAGATGGCGGCTTCAAAATGGCGGATGAGTGTTGTTATAAAAGCTAACTATGGAATTAGTGAATATGTGGGTAGAGCAGGAATTTTTCCCGCCATATATTTGAATTTGGCCATTCTCTGATGCCAATTCCGTATTTCAAGTTGTTTGTCTGAACGAATTTGTTTGTAGATTCATTTTTAATCGGGAGTGGAAAGTGGAACTATTTTCATGAGTCCTTCGTTTGAAATGAAACAGAAGCATGCGTTGGCGCTCATTTCCTTTTATTTTTGAAAGAAAATAAATGAACTTTCGAAATGAAATCGATTTCAATTATTTCATTGGGAACTCCAATCCTTTCCACAAAATTTCAAATTTTCAAAATGACACTATTTTCAAATGCAAGTCGAATTTGATCATTTGAGACAATTCCAAGCTCAAAAGTCGAAGAATGCTGACAAATGAATTTCGATTTGTGAAGTTTCCGCGAATGTGGTTCTTTTTACAAGCTTTCATGTCTGTCTGTCTGACTGTCTGTAATCAAATCTTGCGAGATAAATATGACACACTTCTAATCGTCCGATTGCTTTGAAATTAGGCAGGCGTCCTAGATATTTCTCGTGACAATGCATCATGAAATATTCGTTATAGAAAAAAAAACAAAATGCGGATCCAAAATGGCGGATGAGTTTTGTAATTGATCCGATTCCATTCAAAATTAGTATCTGGGGATTTTTTGGTTTGGCAATGATGATTCTCCTGTCAAAATTGAAAAATTCTAAATGGCGGCTACAATATAGCGAACGAGTTTTGTAATTATCATTAAATTTCATTCAAAATTGGTATCTGGAGGTTTTCTGGGTCGGAAATTACGATTCTTCAAAATTGTGGAATTCAAGATGGCGGCTTCAAAATGGCGGATGGCTGTTATGAAAGCTTGCATTCGAAAATATTTTTTTTTATAAAAGCTTGTTTTAGGTGACCTTTAGCCAATACAAATATTTTAAGTAGGGTAATGCATTATAAAAGACATGTTCATTTCACGTGGAAATATGACTGAGTTAGGAAATCAACATTTGTTTCCTCATTCTTCAAAATTTTAATTCGACGCCAAACCACTTTTGATAATCAAGATTTGAATCTTTCAACTCGATCAGGCTTTTTTTTTAATGAGTATCGGATCACAAGATACTTGAACATGATTTCAAAAGGAGCCGAAGAATTTCATGTCGACATTGAAAATATGAAACGAAAACGGAATATCTCCATCTCTACATCTTGAACCTCTCGAATTATTCGATAATATAGTCTAGTTGGCTTCGTGCCGCACTGTATCGCGGTTATATCGCTATTCAGATCACGCACTCCTTTATTGGATTTGAAAATTTGGCTACTTATTTAGAGTTTCAGTGCCGCCATGCGACGGATGTGCTCTCCCTTCCGAAAATATTGCATTTTATGGTCTTGCCTCTCGTCGTCAACTTAGTTAGCCACAACGCAGAAGAGAAGGGTGGAACAGAGTTGCCACCATGCCAACCCTCTTATTGAGTAGTATTATCAGACTTACACTGAAGCTGCTTCCTTCTAATTAAGAATAATCTGCATTTCTACCTCTAACGAATTTCTGTCCGCTTGAAATGAGATGAAAAATTCGTTGTAATAACCAGAGATAGATGATCATGAAAATTTAATTAATGTTCAGATTCGAGTCGCCTGCTCTTCAGCTTACATCAATTTGTGGATCGTGGTTGAGATAAAAATATTCAATTTGAGAGATACCAGAAAATATCAAGAAGGCCGTCGAGGCATCAGAGAGAATTTGGGTATGCATTTTTTTTAATTTCAAGCAAAAAATGTTCTAGCATTACTTTTATTCCACTGGTAAATTAAGAAGCTCCAATCAATAAAAAAACGGTTGTAAATTCGGTCGACGTGAATTCAATTATTTTTGCTTGAGAGGGTTATCTAACATTGCGGAACATTTGAGCCATAATTAAGACCACGATAGGTGTGAGTATGATTCGATATTTACCGAAAACATTCGCTTAACATTGTTAATGCGATTCTACCTACAAGATGAATGAACGAGCGCTCAAAGCTACTCAACCATTTTATTGTCGAGATAAAGCCGTCTAATTGATGATTGAACTAACGCTAATATTTTGCCTGATTATTTAATATTTTGCCAATATCTGGTAGTTTGTGCTTTTCAATGACAGTTATAAAAATAATAATACTGATACCAGGATTGTGTTGAAAAAATTCTAACATGTGTAATTTCATTAACAAATGATAAATACCAAGATTCGTGTCCTTAGCTAAAATATAAAAGTACATAAAATAAAAAAGAAAACAATTTTTTTTGTCAATCTTCGGAGGGGTGTAACTTTTCCGGGAGGAGATTTTTCAAAAACTTTCATAACAAATACCCACTTTAAGTTTCCTCAAAGAATTACCCCTTTCATTTTTTCGGTGTTCAGATACACCCTAATATAATAGCACTATACAGGGTGGTCCAGATCGTAACCAAGAAATTCAAACCTTGTAATCTACATCAAAAATAAGCCATAGGTTGTCATTTAAACATATGTCGAGAAATGTTTCTTCTCCGAGATACGGGGTGTTGAATGTATAGAAAAAAAATGTTTTTTATTAATAACTTTCACACTGCTTGGAATATTTTTATGAAACTTGGGACATAGGTTCTGAGCGTCAAGGAGCACTTTTTGTATAATATCATTTCTTTTCTATTTTACCAGTGGCGTTCGTACTGCAGTGAGACTGAATATTTTCAGATAAAAAAATGATACGCCACTGGTTTTTCCGACAACAAAAATTACTATTCGAATCACTATTTAATCAGGAGCAAATTTAGTCTCCTGACTTTTGGCTGTACGAGGCACCGTTTCCGGTTAAAAAAATAAAACACATTCTCATGCATGCAGAAATCGCCAAAATTTGATATAGCAATAAAAAGCTTAGTACGGTTTTGTAGCAATTTTCTAACATTAGATAAATTCAACACACACCCAACTCCTATTTTTAGGGTAGAGTAATTCGATTAAAAAACTTAAATGACAGTTTTCGTTTCCAATAACTCATTTCAATACAATCATAACCATAAAAAACTGTAATTTCCTTATTTGGAAAGCAAAGTGTGTCATGGAAAAAAAACTGTTGTCAGCTTCGACCGTCGACATGTTTTCCATTTGCAACCCGTCCAAGGTTTGCGAGAAGGTGATGAACAGCGAAGGTTATTTTTTCGCCAATGGATTCTTCGTTCAATTGAGCAGAATAGAAACTTTTTAAAAACCATATTATGGACTGATTAATAGTGTTTTACTCGTCGGGGCGTGGTAAACTTTCATAACCATGCCTGTATGGGCCCACGAAAATCCACATCCCATTCGACCAAGAAATTTCCAAGTAGAATTTAATGTTAATGTTTGGCTTGGAGTTTATACTAATCACCTATTTGGACCCTATTTCTTACCAGAACGAGTTAATGGTGAAATTTTTCACAATTTCTAATGGTAGAGCATGCAAATATGTGGGAAAATATTCCAGGAGAATCAAGATTAGCGGCTTGGTTTCAACTTGACGGTTGTCCAGCCCACTTTCATAAAAATGTGAGGAACTGGTTGGATAATAATTTTCCAGAAAGATGGAACGGACGTAATGGGCCAGTCAGTTGGCCTCCACGGGGCCCCGATATTACCCCTTTGTACTTCTTCATATGGGGGTTTCTGAGAGAAATCGTATATGTGACTCCTGTGAACTCAAGGGTGAAGGGAAGAACTTATTGGCCGTCTTCAAAATGCTTGCGACGAATTAAGAAATCGAAATTCAGCTGCTGCTGTCGGATCTGTTAGACGTCGATGTGAATTATGGTTCATACTTCGAACATCTTCTTTAGGTTCGTTCTGAGTGTGGTTGTTAATGCTTATTTTCTTTTTACACGTTTCGCTCACAAAAATAGTCTTATTATTATTATGTACCGACCATATCAAATTTTGGCGATTTCCTCATGCCTGATAATGTGTTTTATTTTTTTAACCGAAAACGGTGCCTCGTACAGCAAAAAGTCAAGAAACCAAATTTGCTCCTAATCAAATAAGGATTTAAAGAATGATTTTTATTGTCGAAAAAATCAGTGGCGTATAATTTTTTTACCTGAAAATATTCAGTCTCGCTGCAGTACGGACGCCACTGGTAGAAAAGAAAAGAAATGATATTCTGCAAAACGTGCCCCTTGACGCTCAAAACCTATGTCTCAAGTTTCATAAAAATATTTCAAGCAGTGAGTTATTAATAAAAAACATTTTTTTTATAAATTTAACACCTCGTATCTCGGAGAGGAAACATATCTCGACATATGTTTTTATGACAAACTAGGGCTTATTCTTGATGTAGAATACTTGGTTAAAATTTCTTGGTTACGATCTGGACCACCCTGTAGATTAAATTTAGCCGATAAAATTTCTCGATGGTAATATGAAAGTTTGTTGCTAGGCAATTTAGCGAATGACATTTGTATCAAAATGACGAGCCGTTAGTGGAGTGATTTTGGAAAACATTTCATGAGCGAAATTGCCGAAAAGCAACAAACTTAAATTTCATCTCGAGTGGTATTCGACAGGACTATTTTACGAGAAAATGTGTCTAGGAGTAATATGGTCACATTTGACACGTATTGCGCTATTTATCATAGATTACCTGAACGTTGTTTGTTTTCTCTATGGTATTCATTTCTCAAGCTATCTATGAATCTGAGAAATGTCAAAATTTTATCGCTGGAAATAGAACATTGTTTACCGGGTAGAAAAAGCGTAACATTCCTGGACGATTGTGAAGATTGCTAAGTCGAGGTACAAGCACAAGCACAGAATATTTTTCTACGAGGTAAACATACTATTTTTACACAAATCGTTTGAAATTCGACAGATTTCGATTAATTCTGAAGAAATCGCGAATTTTTTCATTTATAAAAAGTGTTGCATCGAAATTAGAAATGAAATTGGTTACGTTACTATGGAAACGTATTCATGTTGAACTGCCAACGTTGACGATATAAATTTAATTCCTAGTGTTTCCGATAACAAATCAACTTTCTATTTCTGGGACGCCTCCAGAGCTGATTTAGGCAGTGAAAATACTGCTCCTTTAGAATGATTGCTGAAGA
Organism: Adalia decempunctata; assembly: GCA_951802165.1. Taxonomy (NCBI): domain Eukaryota; kingdom Metazoa; phylum Arthropoda; class Insecta; order Coleoptera; family Coccinellidae; genus Adalia; species Adalia decempunctata. Next base: position 50,411,593 of record OX637695.1, read on the forward strand.
AATCATGAGAATAGTTCGAATATGCATATGTCGAACGCTAACAACTGTAAGGAAATATCATTTCCTTACAGTAAGGAAATGAATATTTTCAGTTAGGAAATCTTGACTTTTTCTGTGACAAATTTTGAGTGGAATGTCAACATTTCCTAGCGATTTTTCGGAAAAAAGTATATTATTTTATGAGGAGGAGAAGTGCCACTTTTCATGGTGAGCCATGAAAAATCACTTCTCCTTCGAATGAAATATGTCATTTTATTTTCAAACATTTTGAAATTCATGGAAATCTGAATATTCACTTTTGGATTGACATTTACGTTCATTTAAATTGAGTGAAAAATGGAACATTTGCTTAGTTACGGTTGTCATGCAAAATTCATCCTTTGCATAACAACACTTTTCCTGCCGCCGCGGCCGGAGGGAAAAGTAAGCCATTGCACATTGAATGAAATATGTTATTTTATTTTCAAACATTTTGAAATTAATGGAAATCTGCATATCCACTTCTGGATTTGCATTAACGATCTTTATATGAGTAAAAAAGGAAACAATTGCCTAGTTACGGTTGTCTTGGAAAATTCATCTTTTCATAACAACACTTTTCCTGCCGCGCGAGGGATAAGTAAGTCATAGCAACTATGTATTTTTCCTCATTGGCGGAGAAATAGAACTTTTCGATTATCCTTTCAGTAGAAAAATTACGTTGTTATCGTACGTTTGGAAATAAACTTACTTACTAGGTTTTGTCAGCTTGCATGTTTTATCGCTGATGTGAAACGAGTGGAATGAGTGAAATAGTCAATTTAATAAGTTTTTTCATACAATTACTAACCGAAAAACGGTCCTTGAAAACACACTTGCATTGGATGAAGAAACTATTTCGAAATAATTAATTTTCCAAATGTAATAAAACTTATCAACAAAACATTATATTCCTTCATTTTGAAGGTATCGGAAATCCAAATGTACGAATGATACAGGAAAAAATCGGATGATCAACTAGCAAATTTTATCGGATCCGTTGTTCAGCATAACATTTATCGCATACCGAAATGATCCCATATTTCATGGACCTTTAGTTGGCATATACATATCAATCGTTTTAGTGCCCATAAAACGCAGATCGTAATAACCAGATTTCCGCTGTTGGATACACGGGAACGACCCACGTTTAGCGACGGTTGATCGGGAAATTCAATTATGTCACTGTTGGTGATAATTACAGTAGGTAAACCATGATAATGAGAAGCGTATTCCTGGAAATGATGTTACATATAAATCTAATTGGACAGAACTCAGGAATGCAAGTTTGGAAACTGTAAAATTTAGGGATATTTACGAACCACAAGGGGGGATATGGATGTCTTTTTCATTATCTGTTTTTTATGCCGAATACTGATGATTTGAAATCGAACGAGTGCGAAGCGTAGCTTTTTATTTCGATATCTTCAATATCGATAATTCGGGTGTTACGTACTTAATGCACGGCCGGATTCAACCACAAAATTAAAAAATTCCGGGCTTCCGAGCCGTGGTCTAATGGGGGCTACGCATCTTGACTAGAAACTACTAGATCGAGCACTGGAGTAATTATAGCCGTAGCTCCACCAGCGGTGTGGTAGGTTGGTCCATTCCGTCCGCCTCAGACATATTTATTTTCATATTGCCGATGACAAGTAAAGGCGAGTTTATACAGCAACTAAAATAAAATAAGAACTAAAATAAAATAAAATAAGAAATAAGAGCAGACAACATAGGTTTATAGAGATCACTAGAATAAAATAAGAAATAAGAATGAACCAATCAAATCGCAGATTTTTTGACAGTGATTAGTTGTCATTTTATTTATATTTTTCAAAATTTAATTTCCCAATAGAATCACTATAGAAAATATCATTAGAAAATATCATTAGTTAAATGGATGATGGCATTTTGATCGCGTTTTGAATCGCCTATATTCCGCCTCTTATTAAGGCGATAATCGCAGTACTTGGTTTCAATAACAACATCGCTTCCATCATGATTTCCTGGTCATCCATATTAAATATATTATCAACAATGATTTGAAAAAATATTCATTAAATTTTAGATTAGAAAACTAGAACTTGTCAAAAGTGTCAATACGGAAAAGATTGGGGAGTGGATTTGGGTCATGCGCACTATCATTTTCCAAATAAAATAAGCGAAAAAGATAAAAGTTGACCATCTCTTATTCTTATTCTTATTCCTTATTTAAGCTTATTTCCTGTATAAACGCTGTCATTGAAATGCATCAAGTGAACATTCTTATTTTATTTTATTTTAGTTCTTATTTTATTTTATTTATACTATGCAGTATAAACGATGGAAGTTTTTTTTTTCTGTTCGTGCTGTTTTTGTGCTTATAGATTCCTAAGTCCTCCATATTCATTCTTGGAGAACATTTGACTTTTGTTGAAGCGGAGGAATTGCTATGTCCATTCATCACAAAATATTCCGAAAGTGCTCTGTTTGATCAAATCGATAACGCGTACTTTTTGTTTCAGCCATCTTTGAATGCTTCCTTTTTCTAGTCCCCTGTCGTATAGTCGCAGTATTTGTCTCTCCCCCCTCTTGTTTTTCGATTCTTTCTGATATAAATGACATACTGAGCCTGAGATCCCAATTGAGGAAATATAACTTTTGGCGATAACCCGAATAATTATCCACATTCATTTCTTATTTCGTAGATACCACTGGATTTAAGAGAAAGGAGTGCTTTTTAATGATCTCAATCCTGTTTTTCAGAAACTGTAACTGATAATAAAGAGAAGGATAACGACCCTAGGACATAGCATAATTATTGGAAATGAACTAGCCGAGATCTAATTGCCGAAATACACCACTGGTGTCACCACCACAGCCGGATAATGACAAACCGATTTCTGTCTAGTTAGCCTTCATCAGTGCCGCATAACCCTTACTGCGGTAGCGACCGACTGAAACGCCAGATCTTATACTACCCCCAAGCAGGAACACTTGGGTTTCTACAGAAAAATCACAAATGATATTTGTTCAATTCGAAAAAACAAATAAATAATGTCAAATGGATAGTTCTAGAAGGTTCCATATTTCCAAAGGTTTGAGTGACAACACTTTTCTTGTTAACCTAATAATTTCAAAACTGCAGATTCGGTCCAAATGAAATGGAGAAATCTTATTCAAGCTTTATGCAAAATTTTTTCCAGACTGTCACCAGAACCATTTATAATAAATGCGAGCGAATAATTGACAAACAAATTTACAGTATTTCTATAATAACATACTCGACATCAATGGTGATTTCTTTGATAGCTGCGGACAATTTTTCTGAAAGCTTTCGAAAATGGAGAAAATCCGACCATGGGTTTCGTCAATAGGGTTCTTTCCGATTCATTCATAACTATAATAAATACTGATTTCATGCAGTTGGCATTTCTCGCTTAGATGGACTTATGTGAGCTACAGAAAAATTTTTGTTTGAATCTCATCACCAGAAGCATATGAAATTCTAGCGAATTTTGGAAAAACAATCTAACATGTCTACAATACCTGATGAATGTACGAATGTACCTACAAGGTGGATCTTTATGTATTTTATATATTACCTAAGCAAACGCATATCGTTCGTGATAATCAACGCTCATCTCAGTAGATCACAACAATTCGAATTTGTCATACCACATGGAACAATCCTGGGTCCACAACTGTTTCTGATATACAGTATGGTGCAAATGAAAGGAATAAATTCGTTATTTCGTAAACCGGCGACTTCAATGAAAAATCCTGAAACCCGTCGATTTTTATTTTAAAACGGGCTATTCGATACCTTTTCATATTCGACGTCATAAAATATTCAAATGAAAATGTGGGTGTTGTAGTACATTATTTGAAAGGTCTCTTGAATACCTTTTCAGTCATATCAATAATTTACAGTAATTAATTTTTGTATTTGTTTAAAAAATATATGAAATTTCATTATTACAATGAATAATTAATACGTATTACACATACTACTAAACCTAAATTAAGTGCTAAAATTGTTTACCTTCAGCTAAAATACAATGACGGCCTTTACAAAATTTATTTTTGTGTATCAATAAATACATCATACCAATACTTAATACACTTTATCGAGAAAACTGTTGAAATTTCATCAATAATATTTGTGACAATACAATAACACTCAATTACTGTACATATTGGTATGGCTGAATAATGTATCACAACACCCACATTTCCATTTAAAAATTTTAGCGATGACGTCATCACGCTCATATTTATAGATGACGTCGAAAACGAAAAGGTATCCTTACGAATAGCCCGTTTTAAAATAAAAATCGACGGGTTTCAGGATTTTTCCTTAAAGTCGCCGGTTCACAAAATAACGAATTTATTCCTTTCATTTGCACCATACTGTATATTAATGACATGTTGAAGATTAATTTGAATGGAGATATCATCTCGTACGCCGATGATACGGTTCTACTTTTCGCCGAGGACACCTGGGAACATGTGAAATCGACATCCGAGATAGGCCTAAATAAAATCAAATGCTGGCTGGGTATTAACCTATTGAGTTTAAACTTACAAAAAACTACATTCGTCACGTTTTCCAACTCCACAGTATCTCAGCCCACTTTTTCTACAATTACATATCATACAAAATGTAGCATCAATGAATGCTGTTTCAGATGAGAGATAGACAAGACTGATAGTATAAAATACCGAGGCTTAATCATAAATAATACATTGAAATGGGACAATGATTCACATTACTTAACCAACCGATTAAGAAAATTTGTGTACACCTTTCACGAACTGAGAAAATTCTTACCAATAGAAATACTTGAAATAGCATACAAAGCTCTGGTCGAATCTATCCTTTCATACGGAATAATTGTTTGGGGCGGTACTTACGAAAGTCAGATAAAAACCTTGAATTTGACGCAAAATGGATTTTGAAAGTGATAACCTCAAAACCAAAGAGATTTTCCAACAAGTGAGCTGTTCTCAAAAAGTCTACCAAAATAAGATGACAACAAGCAGAAACAAACATATGTACTGTTATGGTTCTGAATGTTCTTCTCCAAAATTCAAAATTAATTTCGATTTACTGAGGCCAAATTTCAAATGAAAGATCTAGATATAGATTTATTTTGAAGTTTGTACATAGAAAATAGATTCTGTGAATAGTTAGGATTATATTAGAAAAATCAAGAATGTGGAAGAGTTTGAAGGATGGAAACCCAGGAGATGAATTGAATTAAAAAAAATCGATAAGTCAAGAAAGAAATTGGGGAAAAGTATAACGATTACGATAAATGGAATGAAATGATTAAAAAAAGAAGAACGAATCAGAATTGATGTGATCATAAATAACGAATCGTTAAATAAGAAGATTGATACTTGGATATTAATTTATATCTAAATTTTTCAATTTTGAGTTGGACCCTCAATTCAGAGAAAGAGTTTACCGGGAAAAGCGAAATTCAAATTTTTTTATTAATTTGTTGGATTCCAAATTTATTTCTATCCGTAATATAAAGGCTTATAATATCAGGAATCATAACAATTTGGCGCCCAACGTGGGTCTGAAAACTTTTTGGTTATCTACAATTCAAAAGTATTAAAAGAGTTTTAACAAGTTTTTTGATTCAACATATAAAAAATATATATTATATATTCCGAAGCATAGAATTGATATTTAAAAAAATGGCCAACCATAAAATGGAATCAAGAAATGAAGAAACTGTGACTGATGAGGAAGGAACAACCAGAGAGCAGAGACAGGAAAGCCAAATGGAGAAAATTATAAAATTAATAGAGACAATAAATACAAAAGATGATAATATGGTAGCAGATTTAAAGGACGCACTGAAAAATGAAAAAAGAGAAAATCTAACAGAAATAGAAGATAATGAAGATAAAACCAATGAAACAAATAATAAAGTAGAAACAAAAATGATATTGATGAAGATGAAATGGAAAAATATAAACTAGATTTCACAGAAGAAGTAACAGTACAACTCGAACATTATCAACAGAAACAACAAGAAAAAAATCAGTATGGTCGAACGAAACAAAAGCGAAAAAATACAATTTTAATGAAAATTTCATCAATCTACATACTGGAGAACGTTCTTTACATCAAAAGGAACATAAATTTATACATCTGTCGCCGTGATATCAATGACCATGATGCTAGAAATGGTTGCCAGCTTGTACCAAATTTCACAAGGTTGGCCAGGTGCCGGGGTAGACCAGGTCAGATGGGTCTTAGATTCTTCAATAAGCTGCCTGCTGCTGTGAGAAGCCTTGATGATCGACATTTCAAGAGGAAGGTTAGTGAGCTACTGATTCGGCACGCTTTTTATACCACAGAAGACTTTTTAAATTGCTCTCGCCTAGAATAGTCGCTCTAGTATTCCTGCGTGAGATTTCACAGTTTTTCAGAACCACATTTTGATTTGTAAATTTCGTATATTTATCTTTTGTAAAGTTTTATGGTCGATTGCATCGTAGACAAAACTGTAGATTAAATCTTAAACCTCGATTAGTGTCTATGATAATCAATAGACACTAATCGAGGTTTAAGATTTAATCTACAGTTTTGTCTACGGTGCAATCGGCCCTTATTGTAAGTGTAAAGCATGATTGATGAATTACAGATACTTATATGTGTGTATATTTATATATAATTGACGTGTGCAAATACTGTATGAAAACACCAATAAATCTGAATCTGAATAATATAGAGGTAGAATAAGTTGTTTATTTTTGAATTCGAATTAGAAGTAGAATTGATATTAAATATTAATTTATATCTAAATTTTTCAATTTTGAGTTGGACCCTCAATTGAGAGAAAGAGTTTACCACGAATACCGAAATTCAAAATTTTTTATTAATTTGTTGGATTCCAAAATTTCTATCCGAAATATAAAGGCTAATATCAGGAATCATAACAGTACCTACCACACAAGACAAAGACAAAATTTGCAGATACCACAGGTCAATACAACACTGTTTCAAAAGTTTATATGCACTATTGGTCCTAAAATATATAAATGCATCCCTGAGGAGGTAAAGAACCTAAGGAATTTCAGACTTTTCTCCAAGAAGTTGAAACAACTGATCATATCCGGTAAAGATCTTTTCCAGAACACATAAAAGACGAAAAAAAGTGATTATATCCTGCTCTGACCAGAAGAAATATATTACTATGGGGAGTCTATTTCATTGATGTTTTTCCTCAACTTATGATAAATTCTTTCACATGAATTACCTAAACCAACAAAATTTTACAAATCAGCCACAAAACAACTTCCTCGGGAGTTAGGTGCAATAAATTATTATTGGAATTTTGTATAACTCTGTAGATGTTGAAGTCGTTCGATAAATGTATTCTATTCTATGTCAGTGCCCATTTCTAATCTGGCTACGAATTTTGTTATACTGAAAGACTTCACGAATGAAACAACATGGTTCAATCTGAATATTAATGCTTCTCAACTGTCGCATCATTTACAGATCATGCCGAGCCGAACATACCTACGATCAGGATCAGGATTATCTCACTAAAACGTCTATTTTATACGGCAACTGTTAAATTTCCGACTTTCTGCTTTGCAAAAGCATTTCATTAAACTATAAGTCATATCAGTATCACATAGGAATCACATAAAGAAGTGCAATATTATGCATTATCAGTCTATGAAAATATTGACCGGAAGGATCATTCGAAAGTCCTTCTCCTTCTGACTAAAATATTCAACGAAATCAATATTCGATCTCTTAAACTCATATTTCTCCAAGAAATGAATCGATATCTCACGGGTAGATTGCGAGAATTTCACACATCATTCATTCCGTAAATGACCAACCTATTTATTATAACTCAAGTTGGGTTCGCCACTAACCCACACACATAATGGAATGAACTCATGAACTCGTTCAACTGTATCATTTGTGAATTTGTTCAATCAATAAATACGAAATAGCTTGGTCTGATTTCAGAATAATTAGAAATTGATGAATATCGAATATACCTAACACATAATTAATTTTGTCATCGCACACAAAGATGCCATACGATCATCACATAATTTGGGTAACATTTCCGTTCATTGGTTGAATCACGGATGATATCGGAATCGAAATTATTCATAATTAATTCGAGTTCATAGGAGCATAACCACGAAATTTGTATAGTTGGTAGAAATATCCATACGAAATGAATGTACGGTCATAAGAGTTCATCGAAATAATATTGAGCAAACATCATAATTTGTAGACGGTTTTCATTCTGTACTTATTGGATAACATGCAGAACACGAGTCCACTAATATTTTTCTGAAGTTGTGTCTCAATAACTCTTATGCTCAGATTGGAATTGAGTGTTTTTGAGCGCTCGTTCCACTCGACCGTGGGCTATGTCATTTCGTCACGATCTCTGTATTTCTCGAATTTTGAGCAAGAAATAGTCTCAAATTCAATTATGTCTGTCCGTCCCTCCGACCTGCCGTAGACACGATATCTGTCGAACGGATAAACCTATACAGACTTGAAACTTTCGGATAGTTTAGCCAGGGGTTTCGTAAATATGGTCGTTGGAAATTCCATTTCCCAAATCATTTTGAAGAAATTTCTAATGAGATATTCAATAATCGAAAGCTTGACTGTTTGTAATTTATATTCCGCAAGGTTTCGCTGACTTTTTCAGTGAGATACTGTTCGCTGTTTGTTTGTCATATATCCTGTGAGTTTTCCAGAAAATTTTAGATGTAGGGGCTAGATTTTGTTCGTATGATTTTAGTTAGTATTCTGAATGACTAATGGATTGAGATATTTTAAGGGGCCTGAAGAAGCAGATGAAAAAGTCGGCGAAACGTGTCTGAATATAAATTGCATACAATCCAGCTGTTAATTATTGTCTTATATCCCACAACATATGTAATTAAATCTCATCAATTAAGGGGGTACAATAGCGTAAAGGTATAAAAAAATTTCTAATAATTTGTGATATTGCACTGGAAAATGTCTTCAAGAAGCTGGAATGTAAAGAAAAGGGCTTAAACATCGACGGCGCCTACCTCAATCATCTTAGATTCGCAGATGATATAGTCTTGCTGAGCACTGATGATATCCAAGAACTGAACACCATGCTGAATCAGTTAAACGAACAATCTAAGCGAATAGGCCTAAAAATGAACATAGGTAAGGCCAAAATAATGAGCAACAATAAATATAAAATTACCATCGACAACATTACCATAGCAAATGTGGATCATTACCTATATATATTTGTTTTTACCTATGGCTTGGAAACAATGGCAATAACCCAAAAAGCAGCAGAACAACTGAGAGTCACAAAGAGCCATGGAGAGAATATTGCTGGGAGTCACCTTGAGGGACAAAATACGAAATAGCCATATTGGGGATAAAACCAAGGTAACAGATATTATTAGGAGAGTACCAATCCTAAAATGGCGATGGATCGGCCATGTGGCGAGGCAGGAGCCGGACAGATGGACCCAGAGAGTGATAATGTGGAGACCAAGAGGGACAAAAAGAAGTGTGGGCCGACCGAAAAATAGATGGAACGATGACGTCAGAAAGGTGGCAGGAGGACAATGGATGAGATTGGCAACAGATCGTATAGCATGGAAAAACCTGGAAGAGGCCTATATCCGACAATGGATGGACACGGGATGAAGAAGAAGAAGAATTAAGGATCATGAGGGATTTTTTATTGGAGATCTGTTGGATTCCACAATGAATTATCATTTCAGTTCAATGTTCAGAATTTGAAATATAGAGATATACTTTGTGAGATTTAGAATCTATAGGAATGTTGAATAAGGGTAGCTTCTGAATTATAGGTACATGGATATAGAGTAGTTGGCCTACTAATAACATCATGCATTTCAATTCTTGTCTTTCATATTGTTCAATACCGAATAGAAGTGGCAGATTTCCTAGAACTAGAAATTCAGTTGATGATATAAGAAGTGTATATTATCGACTCACCTTCCATGCTGAGGTCCCACACTGCTGAAGTCGTAGACTGAACTGGCCGTAATAGAGGAGTTCTTTATAGCTCCAGACTCCATTCCGAGTGGTACATTACAAATATCTGCAAAGAATTTCAATATCAATAATCGATAATATTCTTTTCGATGAAATTCATACTTATATACGTGGAGATAAGGGTATGGAAAGACTTTTCGTAAACGGAAAGGAAACATTTTGATTTTTCTTCCCTTAATGTTGTCCGCTGTCTTTTTTATTCTCATCAGTAGCGTTTTATTCCAAATTCAAAAGCGTCTCATTAATAAATAACGAGGATGAGTTTATTTCAAAGGAATAATTATTTTTGAAAGCTTACTGTTGAAATGAATAAATACATACAGAGATTCACTATAGGAGTGACAGAGAGTTTTCTCATTTTCTGAATGGATTTTCATTATGATGTACCTATAATGTGAATAAACTGCAAGATACGTTCAATTGCGATTGGATTTTCGACCCACGTATTGGGTTATTTCTGTCGAGAGAACTTTCAAGCACATATTTCGTCATGAGTCAAATTCTGTCATGAAGTTTTCGCTGCGCTTTGACCGGAAGAATCTGTAGATCAGGTTCTATCCACCAAGCGATGTATCTTCTATTTTTTGGAGGAAAGCTCATTATTTCATCCAGAATAATATAATAAGAACCAGAATCATGCTCAAAATATTTTGGATAATTCAATCGACTAAATTTAAAAGAATTGTGATATGAAATATGATTATTCTTAACTCATTCTGGTTTCTACGCGAGTAATTCGTACTTCGTTTTATTGAAAAATATAGTTGTAAAGCCAAACTTCGCAGTTGGACCCACTACCTCAATTTCCAATAAACTTACTTTTCCGAAGTTTGATATTAATCAGGATTTGCCAAAAATAAATCCTATTTTCTTTCCTCTTCTGCGAACAAACTTCCTAACTCACACAAATTATGTCTCACTGATGAGGATTTACAACATGCTATGAGACTTAGTTGTTGACCGAGTCACTTACGAATCGTTGATCACAAAAGCACGCCAACTGTTCGAACAGGCTCATAAATAGTCGGAAAATCTTTAACTGGAAGAGGATGAAAGGATAAGCCGAGTTCCTAAAAAAAATGTTACATCCAGCTATGCTGAAGTTCAATGTTCGGAAGCGCTCCCCAGCTACTAACGAAAATTATCCGTTTTTTTCAGATACCTTCCACTTTCAAAATGAATTAATGTGATCCGAAATTACATTTGAAACTGTATTGTGTTTCTTGCCTTGACCTTCTTCGCACAGAGAAATAGTGGTCTACATAGATCATCAGCTATGTCATTATATGAATGAAGTTCACGAAATAGATGACAAAAAATTGTAGTTGCAAAGTTCTGAAAATGTATGCCAACAATGTTGTCATAATAGTTAGTATATTGTTCAATGCGCGGCAATGTAAGTCATAACACACGCAGATGAATTCTGCAGCACGAGCCGTTAGGCGAGTGGTGATATTCACCAATTCGACTTCTTCAGTAAAATTCGAATTAATCTGCATTAAAAAAAAAAGATTCGACTTTCTCATTTATTTCGTAAGTAATTTAATTTTTACTATTTTTATTAGGGTAAGTTATATCATAACTCACGCTATTGATTTATATAGACTATTAAAGATCAAGAGCAGTTGAATAATGGATATATAATTCAACATATTTTGAGCTGTAATAATGTCTACAGGCATCTAAAAATAAGAATGCAGCGCCAAGGTGGGCAGTCGTAGAACTATAAATATTGACATTGGAGTGTTGTGCTGTATTAGTTCTGTGTGTATATTTGCGTAATAAAAATTAGATTTTACAATAAATAGAAAAACATGCCAGAATTATAGGAAGACTATATTGAACGAAAGTGTTACTGTGTATGTATACGTATAATTTCATTGAAGGTAAAAGCGGTAATAATCATGATTTGTTTCAGTTCAGTGAAGTGATATTGAAAGTTATGCGTGGTTAGAAGACTTCAAAAAATGACGGATAACATTCGTGTGCATACCCCATGTGAACGGTTCAATCATTATACTACAGGATTCTAATAGTTCCTTTTTTTCAAATGGCGAGACTGATAAGTTTAGTAGAATACTTGGGGTATCTTAAAGGCACGAACACTTCTAGAACTGTTTATGAAGGTGAAGAAGTTTTGAATGCTTTTCACAATATTATATGGAAAGTTGAATTCTTCCACTCCTGACAAAATCAAGATTTGTGCTTTGTGTCTTCGAGTAGCGCAATTAATTCAGGCCCACATCACATTCGATTATTACACCCATAAATCTAACATAAAATTCATGTGTAATCCGTGCTTACCTCGACAGAAATAATCATAATCGATAAAATGTAGGGAACATACCTCCATATTTCGTGTTACTGGTTAACCGATTTTGAGTTTCAGTTGGCAAGCTTTTTGTCGATAATAATAATAATAATAATAATAAAGTTTATTTCGATGAATAAACAAATTACATCACTGAGGTACAATCAAATATTATAACCTGTACGTGATAATAAAATAATAGTTATTCTTAAAAATTGTTCCATGAAGAAAAATTTTGAAAAAAAGACAAATAGCAAAATAAGAATGCAAATTACAGAACACTAATGTGAAAGATCCATCAACACTTCACTCCCCAATTTCCCTTCCACTCTAACACGATGTTAATCACCAGTTTTAGGAAAAGCAAGGAAATTGAAATTTGAACTTTCTCCCAGGAAGAACACTGAGGAGCTGAACAATAGCGATTCGAACGACTCATAACTATTGAAATTATTTAAAAGTATAAATATTTGTAGAATATCACACGAACACAAAGCACAATGCAAGAACTATATATGTCAAGATTTTCAATTACTCTGATTGTCACTAGGTGCCGTAGTGCTTATTTTCAGATGCCTATAAACCAATAACGTGAATGATAATAATAACTCACGCCTATATAACCCACTCTAAAACAAATATGAAAAATGAAATTGCTTTCGAAATTAATAAGAAAAGTCGGATCGATCAGGAATTCTATTTCAGACATCTAAGTAACTAACTAACTCATTTCTACATTTCTTTGGGTAAGTATATCCAAAAATTGCGTTTGAAAAACGTGAATTTTTGACTTCTTCTACTCGACTCGATTCTCGATCACAGAGATCCCTTTTGACAACTGTTCTTGAATCTGACAATGAAGATTAATTAGAATGTAACTGAAGAAGTCGTAGAGAAAGTATAGTATTCAATTCGCGGTAATGGTCATAACATACTTGATGAATTACCCCACTCGCCTGACGGCCGTGTTGCAGAATTCATATGCGTTTGTTATGACTCACATTACCGCTCGTGGAATAATTTGATAATTCCTCCAGATTCCGTAGACATGAGGTTGATTACATTTGAAAGGATTCAAAATGACGATTTTTCAATTAATCTCTTGTGATCAATTGGGAAATTACTCGAAAACTTTTCGTTTTATACAGAAAGATATGAATCAGTGTCGATAATTTCAAGATTATCAAATATTTATCGTTTTAAAGTAGTAAATTGAACAATTGTGATCGAGGAAATAGCTTTATAGGTGCAGCGAACTCGTGAAAAAAATTAGGTTCATTTCATATAACGGTTCAGAACATATGGTAACACATGAAAAGTGAATTTTTCACCCATAAACCCATAAATTCTATGTTGGATACTATTTTGTGAATTTTCAATTTTTAGGTTCTCTGTTTCTGAGATCATCCTAACAAAACATTACATTAATGCAGGCACAACCGTTGATCTCAACATTATCTACCTGTTCTATAGGAGAGATACTGCGAAATTCAATTAAACCAGATCAAACTGAGAGGAAACATGTAGAAATAGAATAGGAGCAGTTAGTAGATGTAATCACGCTTTAAACTCCAGCAAATTATAGGGTAAATAATTATTCCTCTCGGAATCGCAGGAGTGGAAACCTGATGGGACAATAGGCCATTTGGCTACGCGAGCGAGATCTTATCGAGTAGACTATTAAACACTCGCAAACTGTCAACTTTGTTTACACTTTACCGAGATAAAATTTACCTCCAGGATAAAATGGTTGTAACAGTCGGACAGCATGCAAAAATCAACAGATTAACACCGACTCAGTTCTTGTAATGAGCTCTATTCCCTAAGCATACATGAGGGATTTCGACCGTGAGTTTAACTGGTTTTTCGATAATGACCCTCCTAAGCGGGTGTGATATTTTTTATCACCTTCATACTGCTATTCAGCTGATGTCACCTTGCGTATCTTGGATATTAGAGGTTCTGAATTGTACATTGTGATCATTATTTTCATTTCAAATGGAGTTTCCGTACGAAGTTGGAAATTAATGATAACGATTTCACATTCGAAAGTAGAGTATCTATAAAATATGAGTATATGTTTGTGGTTCCAGAGATGAGTTTTTGTAGGGAATTGTTTTTTTTTTCTCGATATTCAGTTAGAAGTCGTTACATCGTTATAAAAACACTAGCTGACCCCGCGAACTCCGTTCCGCCTTAGAGGCAATAAATAAGCAGTTTTTGTTATACCACGTTCCCGTTAGGTTAGGTAGGGGGGTGAAAATTTAGGGTTGTATGTATTTTTGTGTGCTGTATTATGAAAAATTGAAATAAAAAATTTTGTCCAAAAAAATTGAAAAAAAAGTTAGGGGTAAACCACCCTTAACATGTAGGGGGATGAAAAATGAATTTAGCCGATTCCCGGTCGTACCCGATATGCACACAAAATTTTACGAAAATCAGTCGAGCCGTTTCGGAGGAGTTCGGCCACAAAGTGCAAACAGGAGAATTTTATACATACAGGGTGAGTCTTTGACTTGTACATATATTTTAACTATAGATTCTTGAGGCCAAAGGACACCTTTTTTTCATTTTCCATTTTTCCGAATTCGGCTCTGTTGAAGAGGTATAGCCATTCGAAAAAATCAATCGGGCTGAATACGTGCCTGATATTATTATCTGCAAACACTTCAAATTTCATATTTTTCGATTGAAATTGAGGTGATTAGATGTTCTGGGTGATACAATTAGAAAATACTCAAGCACTAACCTTATTCGAATAAGAATGTAACAAGAACGATATTTCCTAAAAGAAATACTTAGTTCTTTCCGATCATTTCTGCATTTGAAAAGCCATATTTCTCCCACCAAAATAAGTTCCTTCTTCGATTTTCCTGAAGATTAGTTTATAAACACTAATAATTGGTTAATATTTTCCTCGATATTTTGGAACGATCTCATGAAAATTGGTTTCTCACCAACCTATTCTAACTCCATCAACCTAAGTCAGATGATTCGAGGTCAATGACCTAACCTAACTCATCTTCTGTGATATGATATTCCACAGAACCTGTCTAAGCACAGAACTCTAGAGAAGACGATGCCAGATTGCCGATTTTCTCTTCAAACAATGCGAACTCAAGAAAGCAGTACGTCCCCTATCGTTAGCGGATGAACTATCACAATCGCTAAAGGCGTCTAGGCGTGGCTCTTTGGAGATGCCAAACGAGTTCTGATTCTTGCCGATATAGCCGGCACGCAAGGCAGACAGGCGGGACAGGCCGTTGTGGTTGTTCTGTTTCTGTGTCTCGAACCGCAGGCCAGTCTATGATAATGAAAGACGCTTAAACGGGATAACCTTAATTATCTATCTAAATCTACTTGCAGATAATAAAGCAAACAGGTGATGATTGTGATGTGCAGACCGTGTAGTGTCGATTGAAATCTCCAAGAGGATATTGTTGAGATAGATATTTTCCTGAAAGACCGGTAATAATAAATTTTCAATAGAAACTGTGCTTATAGACTGTGTAATTTCATTTCATGCTTCTCAGAATTCAATTATTACATCGAACGTTTTTCCATCATGTAGATTTTAGTCTTGACGAAGTTGATAAACATTGACAACGTTGTTAATTTGTTAAGATCAGAGAATACATAATATTCGATGATATTTAATTCAGGGAAGCACTCAGATTTTTTATGAAATTCATGATTTTTTCCTCGAATTTGTTCGTATACAATTAGGAATAACTCGAAAACGACGCGTTTTATTGAAAAAATATAGGAATACTTTTATTTTCTAAAATGGTTGATTCTTTCGAAAATATGAACCGTTTATCTTTTTCGAGTGATTTCATAGTATTTTTGCATGAATTCATGAGACGAGTAGGCTGTAACTCTTATACTAGAAGGAATATGGAATAAGTTTCAATTGAGGAATATGCACCATGAATAGAGTAAACAATCAACCAAAATTCAGTTCATTCGGATTATCGGTTTCGAATATATGGAAAGAATAGTGTTAATTTCATAGATTTTTGACACCCTGTATCTTTCAAACGAAACCGAATTTTGAAAAATGGTATAGGAAAAAAGTGTTTCGTTTGATGAGAGGAATCTACAGTTAGAATATATGTACAAGTCAAAGACTCACCCTGTATAGGAATAAGATAGTGTTTACTATAGATAACATCTTGAAACCTTTTTGTAGGTATTCATTTTTCAACTGAACTAACAAGTTAACATCGGAAGAGATTACCTACCAACATAGATGTTTCGATGTTTGGTACTTTCCTCCCTTGTGAGATCGCACCTGGTCGCAAAATCACCCCTGTCAGACAGCAGAATGAAAACTTCACGAAGGAGGTTTTTTAGAAATACTCTGTCTAACTCGGAATATAAATGAAGAAGACATATTGTTTCAAGTACAAAAAGCCATGCTACAAAAATATATCAGCTTATTCTGTGAACAAATTCGCTATCACTACACAAACTGCATATCGTTAGATGACCACGCCAAAAGATTTCTGAGTCAGATCAAAGGAAACGCACGACGCGACGACTCGGAACTCGGAATAACAACAAAGGGATCCGCTGATTCGAAAAGTCCTGTATAAGTATGTAGTTGGAATCGGTGTATAAACGGGAAAACAGAGATTTTTTTGCGGTTTTTATCTGGGCTCTTGTATCATAATTGAAATTGTATGGTGTTCTGTTGACATTTTCCTTGCTAACACTGGGTTTGTATAGGAACACAGGGTGTTTTTTTCTTTTATAGTTTCTGTTCCAGATTGTTACATTTTTGAGAAGTCTCTGTTGCACTCTAACAAAAGAATATAAAAAAAAGATGTTGCACTAAACCAACATCAGATTCATGTAGTAGTGTAGATGAGATCGAGAATGACATTATGATAAAAAAGTCTTCTCCGTTCGCGGAGCATATTCGAAATCCAGGGTGTTCAAGGTCATTTTTGAGGAATATTGAATATGGCCATATTATGTTCGGGTTCTGAAATATCTGGTCAATTCTTGAATTTTTTCCACTTAATTCAATCATTGTGTATTGGTGTAAATATCAAAAATGGCGAAAAGCCTACGAAAATCACGCATTTCGCCAGAAATTTTTAAAATGTTTTCATCCTCAACTAAACTATAAAAATAAGGAATATTGATCCTATTTCAGACGAACATATTGAATATTTAAAATAGTTCGGAATAACATAATTGAAAGAATTGAAGTCGAATGAGCTATCGAAGAAACTATGCGGTTCACCTCTGCCTATCGACATATACTCCATTCTCTTTTATAAACTTATAAAGTATCGCGGTTAGCCGTGATTTATGTTTATAGAGTTCTTTCACTTAATATTGACGCAGGTTGGCACTCGTGGAAATCAAGCGACATTGCCAAGATTACTTTCAATTTACTCTTTTTTAACTTTGTAAATGGGGTAAGTTCTTTTGAGGTTTAGATATTATGACACAGGTTTCGTAATACTACTACATATTATTAATTGGAGTATTTCAGGTTGGGAAAAAATGTATTTAATTGCCTTCTGTAGGTATTTCTTGAGAATTTAAAAAAGTGGGGAATTCCATAGCTCCGTCGGTTCCGTTCGTTTTTCTGGTTATTCGAATGCATACTTTTATTCTTTTTCCGAATGAACTATCACAAAGTGAGGGACCATTCTGTCCATTATTTTTCAGTGAAATTTCAACACTCGTTTCTTGATTTCCGTACAAGAAAATAGCATAACTGAATCTTCCAACTATTTTTATATACGTGAAATATTTTGAGTATTGACAGAGAAAAAGTTTCTTCACCATTCTCCAGGTCTTTCAAATAATTGAATTTACACAGGTACTGCAATGCATTCAAAACAAAAAGTTATATGTTCAACAATTAGGTACCGCTTGAATAAGGAGAATAACAATGGTACTAAAATTTTGAATATTTTGCCTAATTTATCTCCTGCTTGAAAAAATAGCAATGATTAGTTTATACTTTTATACAACTTTAACGGTTTTATAGAGCGTAATCACCGGTGATAGGAGCTTGATCTACCATCAACCCGATTTGACAGATTGACACAAAAATCAGAGAACTAAGCCGTTGATCTCCGTTCACCAGTGATTACGATTTGTGAAATCCACCGTAAGTATCATTTAGGCGAAACAAAGTTCGCCGGGCCAGCTAGTTATTATATAATTCTCAATGGAATAACAGAGGTATAAAAACCTTCTAAAGTGACGATAAAAACTGAACAATGAATGCATATGTTTGGGTAGGTACTTTTTGTCAAATAGTTTATTCTACTAAACCTTGTGGCAGTGTGTAGACCTCTGCACACTGCGCGCTTGAGCACGCGCTCAGCGGATGGCGCCACCCCCCCGCTATATCTGGGTCCACCTCCAACGGGGCTTTAGGATGGACATCATCGTCAAGCTTGGTACCCTCGAGCAGGGCAACTCAAACAACAACGTCACTGGCAGGCCTCACTCACATTAGCCAATCTGATGCAACTCGCTACAGCTTTAAACTATGAAGATTCTGCTTCGAAAGTCCTAACTGTTTCAATTCTAAAATTGCCATATTTTATCGTTCGCTGCAATGTGCCAATATATACTCCATTCACTTTTATAAAGTAGCCCGGTTGGCGCTGGAATTCTGACACATTTCACCTAGTATATTTTGAAAATGTTAGGTTATACTCATTCTTCTGTCAGATATGGATGTAACGTTGCCGTTTCTACATATAAATCGTAGAAATTACGTATTTATCAAAATGTTTATTTACTTTGGGAAAACAATGAATTTGAGGAAATATTATGTGAATTCAATAATTCCAAAGATCTGACGAATATTGAAGGAACTTTTTTTTCTGTTAATAATGGAAATATTGCACGTGTACGAGTATAAACATGATTGGAAGATTCAGTTATGCTATTTTCTTGTACGGAAATCAAGAACCGAGTGTTGAAATTTTACTGAAAGATAATGGACAGAATAGTCCGTTACTTTGTGATAGTTCATCAACCCGATAGAAACACTTTTAGACGAACAGAACAGACGGTCGTATGGAAATCCCCACTTTTCAAAATTCACAAAAAATAAGCCTACAGAGGACAATTAAATACCTCTTTGCGCAACTTGAAATACTCCAGTATGAAAATGTATTGATACTACGAATCTTGTGTCACAGTTAAAGCTTAAAAGAACTAACTTCATTCACAAAGTTAAAAAAGAGTAATTAGAAAGTAGACTTGGCAATGTCGCTTGATTTTCACGCGTGCCAACCTGCGTCAGTTTTAAGTGAAAGAACTTGATAAACCTAAACCATGGCCCACCAAGATACTTTATAAAAGTGAATGGAGTATATCATATATATTTCATTTTCCGAAAAAGGAGAAATATCATTCATTTTCGAACGAGAGAATTCTGGAAGTTACAGAAAAGTTTCATTCGTCAAAGTACGAATAAAATATTGAAACACTCATACCTGCATCTACTGCTTGCACCTCCTTCTCCTGTCTCCAGAGGACAGCTCGCTCGAGTCGAAATAATCTAATACATCCCATCTTCCATTTGCGGGAATATAATATAGTTCATACATACGTGAACAGTTGGGGAAGAAATACCGATGTATGGTAGGGGAAATAAGCGAATCGAAATGTTCCCATTGTGATGCGAATATTGTATCCAATTCGGTAAACTATCGAAGAGGCAGTGAACTTAGAAATTTCATGTTATTGAAGAATCCTAGAAAATTGTCTGAATCCTTTTCGGATGATAAAAATAAACGAGCTCTTACTTTAAATGAAAAACTTCATAGCTCAATGAAACGATTGAATAAAAAAAATAACATCATATGTTAATTTGGATCAGGATATCAAACAACATTCGGAGCGAAATTATTGAAGTCATGGTACTGAGCAATTCATCGATGATTTTGAGGCCCATGTCGAGCAAAGGACCATTTTCCCCATAATGAAAGTAATCGATTCACTCATGCATCCATCACGATAAAAACAAAATCTTATTTCAATATTCAAAACATAGTTTGAATGTCTGAAATATGGAAGACCCTGTGATTGCTTTGATCCTCTCTGCAGCTGACAAGTGCCATTGCTTGGAATCCCAACTCTCAAATAAACAGAATGCACCAAAAGTAGATATTGTAGTGGTGGAGTCACTGAAGTCGATAAAAAGGCTATCGATGCCTGCCTTTATGAACTGAATGTGACGTTAATGAGGTCAATACTCACAGGGGTTGTGCTCCATTCTCCAAACCTGAGGGGAATTGGCGCCGAACTTATGGGGTCAGAAATATATCAAAGATTGTGTCGGCGACCGCAGGTTTTGTGTGGCATGGAGCGGGTAACAAGACCTCTCATTATGCGACAATCTAGGCTCCCTAATATAGGTGACATTGATATTGAACCGGCAGAAATAAGCCATGAAAGAGAAAAATCTCTTTTTATTAATAATTGAACAATTAAACTTCACTCTTGATACTTGGCCCTTCTGATAAATGAACAGATGACAAAGGGTTGAAGAAACAAACTTTAAAAAATATGGACTTATTCTTAGGCGGCTAACGCACGGAGGTAACACCGGGTAACACGTGACGCAATTTTTGTTGGAAACATTTGAAGGATATAGAGGCTTTTATACTGGAGGTACATAATTGGTAGAATAGGAGCTGCCATGGTTGCTATTCAGAGTGTAACAGCCAAATGGAATAAATTCGATAACGAATAAATGAGGGGGTGTTACGGAAAACACTCGGACACGTCGATTTGTAATTTTAAAAGCGCATATTCTTCAAGAAAATGAAATTATATAGGGTGTTCCATGCGACCGTGGCCAATACCAACTTTCTTATTTCAAATGCAACCCCCTGTATATTATTTATTTTTTGGATTCTTCAGAAAATTCTAGACATAATTCATGTACAATGTCCTATACCTTTCTTCAACTTTTTCGGAAATATTAAGTGTTTTCAGATTTTTTACAAAAATTAACATTTTAAATGAAAATTATTTCATTTCACAAATTCGATACATTACACTCAATACTCATTTCCCATTTACCTCTTGATATGAAGAAAGTAAGCAAAAACCATTGCTGAGAAGAAATTAAAAAAAACAAAAATAGATTTGTTTATTCTCATAGCCTTAGTAACACGTTGTCTGTTTGCATGACAATAAGTGATCAGTGTGAGTGCTATTGTCTTTTGAATTTCGATAACTGTACGTAATAATATTAGAAAAATGGTTCATTTAACAGAAATGCACAAAATAACCATTCTTCAAATGATTGGTTGTGGAGATTACACACCGACACAAATGGAAGTTTCTCGCTTATTTCACGAAAAATTTCCAAATTTGCCGCCAATATCCCAAGGAGCAATAATCAAAATAGAAAAGCAGTTTCGAGAGCTTGGTCATGTAAGACAAATAAAAAAATTGTTGACAATGCAGTAAGTGATGATACGAAATTGGATATTGAGCTTGAGTTTCAAGAAAGCCCACATAATTCTGTTCGAAAAGTAGCCCCGCTGTTCACCGTCAGCCACACGTCAATATTTCGAATATTGAAGGACAGTAAGATGCATCCCTATAGAATGATGGCAATGTTAGATAACAATGTGATCTAATCAGAAAATGTTTTGTTTTCTGATGAGAGTACCTTTTCACTACAGGGTCATGTTAATCGTCAAAATTGCCGCTATTGGTCTGATGAGAATCCTCACTGGATGAGGGAAGAACATACGCAATATCCTGAAAATGTTAATGTTTAGGCAGGAATTGTTGGAAATCATATCGTAGGTCCCTTTGTCATTGACGGCAACTTGAATGAAGAAAAACATTTAGAACTACTCCAAAATAATGTGGTCCCAACTTTGATAAACTTATATCCTGATCCAGCAAATCTACAAGTTCCTGCCAATATAATATGGTTTCATCAAGATGGAGCACCGCCCCGTTACCAAATCAATGTCCGGCAGTACTCGAACCAAATTTTTCCAAATCGGTAAATAGAGAGGCACGGATCGATAGAATGGTCAGCACGATCTCCTGATCTGACACCATTAGACTTCTTTTTGTGGGGATATGTCAAAAGTATTGAATACGCAACGAAACCCTTAAACTTAGAAGACTAAAAAACCGAATCACGCTTGCGATTAGATCAGTCACGCCTGAAATGTTGAGTAACGTTAAAAGACAATTCTACACCAGATTAGCATGTGGCCAAGACGATCGCGGCGAGCATTTTGAACATTTCCTACATTGACATTAATGTTTTTTTTTTGTTTAATTAAGAAATAATCAGTATTTCTTATAAGGTTTTAAGTGTAATGTACCGAATTTGTGAAATAAAATAATTTTTATTTAAAACGTTGATTTTCGCAATAAATCTGAAAACACTGAACACTTCCGAAATAGTTAAAGATAGGTATAGTACATTGTGCATGAATTGTGTCTAGAATTCTCTGAAGAATCCAAAAAATAAATAATATACAGGGGGTTGCATTTGAAATAAGAAAGATGGTATTGGCCACGGTCACATGGAACACCCTATATAATATTATCTTGAAAAATATGCGCATTTAAAATTACAAATCAACGTGCCCGAGCGTTTTTCCCAACACGCCCTCATTTATTCGTTATCGAATTTATTCCATTTTGCTGTTACACTCTGTATATTCGTGGTATTTCGTTCGCTAATTTAATTTCGATATGTTTTATCAGTTTCGAAGTTACGAAGATCAGATGATATACACAAGGAGTATTGACGTTTTTTCCAAATGTACCAAAAATTGTAGTTGAATGCGAAATATTGATATATTATTGATATATTAATATACATATTGATTGATATATTGTAATATTGATATTTATATTAATGAACGCGATGTATCTGATAAACAAACGATGTGTTAAAAACAAACATATCTGATGGTATGCATGAGTGTAATTATCCAGGAAGAAGAGCGTGAAGTCAAATTCAAGAAATGTTGGGGGCACTTCGAAGCAAATGATCGCCTGTTTTTTTGTTTTTTTTTCGGAATAACTGGACATGTCGCCCCATTTCGAATAACGTAGAATTATTCTGAAAAGTATACCAGCATATCTTCGTACATATTTGGCGACTTCAGATGTATAGTCCATCCAAGAATGATTGACATCAGAGCAGGCCTTGAAAGTCCAGTCGCAGCTTTATTTCTAGTTACAAAAAAGGAACTAAAAATTTTCTGTGCTTTCATCATAGATATAGAAATAACCTAAAAATTGAACGAAATTTTTTTTTCAAGTAAGGAACTTTGAGCATCAAAATGTTCCCAATTTTCACATACGATTACCAGCGTGTGAATCTGTATACCAGCAGTATATTATTTTCATCTTGTATTGATACATTTTCGATCTTACGATCAATTATAGGAGCATACAGCCTGGAAATTCTGGTTTGGTAACGAAAAATATCGTGGGTGATTAAATAGCACGGTCCTTTTAAACGTTCAATATGAATATTCGCTAAACCGAAAAAATCTAGTTGATAATTTGAAGCGTGTTACTGCAATGTGAATTGATTGGGAAATTTGTAATGGATATCAAGACACTAAGATAGAAACAAAACTTAACCAATGGATCTATTCAATATAATATGAAGAATTTTGTCATGACATTGTAACTTTCAATCTTTGTGAACAATGAAGGTGTAAAATATGAAATATGAAAAATATAAATATTCCTATTAATCTGCTTCAACAACCACAACATGTTATTTTTTCCTCATCTGGGCAGAACTCGTCATGTTCATAATGAAAGGTTTTGTCAGCAATATATCATAACATTGCTTATATTTTGACTAATCTTCTCTCATTTCTTTTTCTACGTGCTCTGTGCAGGCTTTCCATTTTTTAGCTGTTCACTCTTCAAGAGCCTCATTTCAAAGATATTTATTTCACTTGTTCAATTTTTTGCCAAATTTGTTCGAAACATTAATGACAGAACGAAATGTCAGTGTTATTTCCAACACCAACCTGAATTCTGCAACTCAAAATATTACTGAATGGGCATCACCAACATAATTTCGATTTTCCAAAGCCCCCCGAGATGTCAATCATTCTTGGATGGACTATAGAAGGTGATTTTTTCAAAAGAGAAGATCCAGAAAAGCTACTATCAGCTGTACAAAAAATGAAATTCAACCAAAAATTAGCAGTACCTAATATTTCAACGGATAATGAAACTGCTTTTATTATTTTACTCAAAAACGACGAATCGCAGAGTTGAAGACTCTGGTGAAAACCTTCATTGTTTGAAATTGGAGGATTGGTTTGAAATTACTTTATTTTGCCAAAAACAATATAATTCTCGTACTGGCTATGGCTTTCTATTGATATGAACGAGAATGGAAGGGTGGAACTACCGCTAGTTTCCCTGAATTAATCGTCACCCTATTTAACTTTTTCTTGCTTCCGCGATGCAATGCAAAACTCAAGATTTTTCCTTCGATATATTCATCCCTTGTGAAAATCGAAAAACACACTTGGTATGAAATGACGAAACTTAGCACTGTGAACAAACTAAATGACGACAGTTGCACGACATAAACAACATAACGACGTTTTATGTGTTCAATTCTCAAGGTTTTCTTGACTGTTTGTATCTTTGTTGGAAGACTTTGTCCGAGATGAGTTTCATAAAACTCACAATTCGGAGAAAGCGCCGAGAAATAATTATTATGGATGGAAAAATCTTGGCTCAAATCAAGATGTGACTGATGAAGTGGTAGCCTTTTTCGAAAGCAAAGATAAAACTTTCTACAAAACGGTATGAAAATTATAGGTGCCCGGGAGCAAATGTATAATTCTTGAATGAGTGTATTATTTTTGATTAAAACAGTTTATGTTTGCCTGAAAGTTCTTGTTTTGTTAGGCCCCGAACTTCATGAGCAATCTGCAGTTTCCCCAATCCCAAATAATACCACCATGTTAAAATAAATCTCATACCAATTTTTTGTCTCGAATTATAATTAGTTCGATGTCATGAAGAAATAAAATATTGTGCCATTTTTCTGGGAATAATTTTTATTGGATAGGATTGGATGTATCAGCGCAAGAGGCTCTAAAAAGATCTCTGAAGAATCTTCAATTAAATCCGCATTCCTGGATTTTCGCTCTCTCTACAGTCTACAGTATCCGAAACATCTCGTAATGAAAAAGTTACAATTAAGTTTCTCAGATTTTATTTAAGTTCCTCAACGGCATTGATCTGATTATTCACTGGAGGAAATCGGAGAAATGAGTTCTTTTGCGGAACTTTTCTCCTGTCTATTAGGATTTATTTGTGCTTTCTCAGTATCCCGACTCTTCTATGTGAAAAACCAATTAGACCTTATGTTTTCTTTGTGGGGTAATTTCAATTCTCCCAGCTTTGGTGGAGCCCAAACGAAAATCTTGGAATTATTGGCATGTCATTCACAAGGAGCAAAATTTCATATCGAATGTTTTTTCTTCATGGGAAATTATTGGAGAATATTTTGTAATTGATATTTCCGTATCTTTATCGTATCTTTTTGTACAATGAGATATTGATGTTCTTTTTGGTAAAATTAGGAAATTCGCTCGATATGATTTCCGCTCATTCCATATTTTGTTATCTCGCTTCTAAATCCAAAGCACCAGGAGATTTGAAGTAATTTAGTTACATTGAAGTTATAGTATGTATTGGATACTAGCGACCCGCCCCGGCTTCGCACTAATGCAATGCTGATTCTAAATACCTACTACCTACTACAGAATGTACTTATAAACAAACAAGTTTTACGGCATATTTTTTTCCTTGCCCATCTAGGCAAAGAAAAAAGAAGGGATCAAGAAAACATTATTTTCCTGCACCAAAAAATAAGCATTGAAAAATTCTATGATATCCCGATCAAAAGTACATCTCTAGGTACGCATCTCAAGTATACGATATTGAGAAAAATTGAAGGTCACATAGGCTGGCGACTTTCGATATTTCCTGTATCCCAGGAGGGGATACCGTTTCCAATTCTCAAACCCTTTCCTTGTGGATGCTCAGCAATAAGAATTCTTCAAGTTTTAAGGGCTGATAAAAATTCAATGATCCATTCGAAGGTCCATCGTCAGGAAATGACAAATTTTCTCATAAATGTTTCAATGCCATCTCCTCCATGTCCTACTTTTGCTGCAAGCGCTCCGTAAATTCTTTGCAACTAATCGCTCCGAAAATCCATCATTCGGTGTCTATCCCGCTTTTTCTGGATAACTTGGCCATTTGGTTCAGAAGTTGCGAACGTCGACTGTATAGGCTGAAAGGCCCTCAGATCGATATATGAAACTCACACGACCTTAAAATTGTCTGGGTCCCCAGCTTTCAACTTTCTTTTGTCCTGATGTCTTCTTTATTGGTTTCAGAGTTCACAGGCCAATTTTTTTCTTCCTTTCGCGTTATTAGCTTTCCAGAACTCTCGAGTTGTAAATATTTTGTCTGCGGTTCTGTTATTAATTGAACTGTTTATTTCTTTTTCTGGCAAACTTTCTTCTGTACTGACATTAAATTTTTATTTATTTGCGAAAGTTGGAGGAAAGAAACTGTTTCAATTGCGAATGCAATCGATTTATTTTCTGGCTGTGAACAATCGAATAATACTGAATGAAGGGCAAACATGCGCATGACTTAATTGAAATGAAGGTATATTAACACACCTGTTCTTGCAAAATCAACAAAAGCCAGTCACTGTTAACCAGGAGGCGTAAATTTAATGTGAAATTCGAAAAGGTTCAATATTTCTTTGTTCTGTGAAAAATCAAGTCAACCTAGAATTTGGAGGTTGAGTGAAACCAGAAACCATAGAATTATAAATATAGAAATTGAGCGTAGTGCCGAATAAGTAGACAAAAGTTTAATCCTAAATCTAGGGTCAGTTGTCGCTATACGCATGCGTCGGGCGAAGAGGAGGTTCATGTCATCATGGATACCTTATGGAAGTTTCTTCGTGCAGCTGAGTACCCAATCACAATATTTCTATCACACATGCGCAATAGTTCAGATTGAATTCATTGAATTCAGAGTTTCTTGCGAACATTTCCAACATGAATCTAAATTATTTTCTATTATTCTTTATGTTTTTTGCATATTTCAACACCATTTTGAAATTATCCATCCGAAACAATACGTTTCAATGTTTTAATCAATATCCACGAAAAACATTGGTGAAAATTCTTTATTTTAGAGCGGAACGACGGATTTTCCATTCGGATATAGTAAAGCCCAAATTTCAATATCCAAACTCATAGCGAGAAATATATTGAGCAATTTGGCGTGGTTGTCAAGCTAATTGTCCTGAGTGTACTCAGTCTCTGGCTGCAGGAACTCATTTGGATAGTTCATTATATTTGTTCTTTCAATCGACATCTTCAATTAAAAACTTTTGATCTTTGTGAACAATTAATACCTATTGTTTGCAAGGAAAATATACGAACTCATTTCGATCAAAAATATGCATGCAACCACACTCACATTCTAATCGATTTTTAATGAGGATTTAGTTCCGAACATGTAGGTACATTTATTCTGTGCATGTAAGTTTGATACATATTCGAATTGCAACCCAATTCTGATAGTGAGAGGGAAACGTTACACGTACATACATGGCATGCATGATATTCCAATTTCATATCGTAGTGTTCAGTTGACCTTCGTCAATAATTGCAACGAACACAGTTTTCGAATATCCCGTATGCTGTGAACTTATGCTGGAACATAACCACGTAATTTCCATCGGCTATTGATTAAAACTTACTTCTCTTGGCTCCACGAACACTTCGTCATAAACCACTTGTCAGTCACGGAACGCCAATCAATTTTATGTTGAGCTGTTCGAAATTTCATTATTCCAAGAACAACACACGGGAATTTATGTATGAAAAATCGACAGAGGGTAAGCATAGTGTAAATTTTGATTACCACATATCGGAAAGCTGTTATGAACTCTGAATATTGCGGGTTTCTACATAAACAGTTTTTCACACAAATTTTCGGTACTATTCCCATTCTTATTTCTTTGATTAGTATTAAATGTAGTAATAATACTCACAAGGAAGGTTTATCGATTAAACCCGGTTTTATGTTGAAAAAAAAAAGACTGTCCCTTTACCACATTGAAAATGAAACAGTTGGTTGTGGTGGTCACCGGTTTGCGGCTAAAGCAAGAACTCATTGCAAAGGAATCAGCTATTTCGTCTTCATATTGACAGAATGACCTGGATCCTATAACCCATATCAACTGCGGTAAGTTACTTTTCCCGAGCAATGAGAGGATAGTTCTGCTCTCTTTCACTACCCTGCCAAAAATACCTCATGAAATCTCATAAAAACATATAGACAATTTATGAGATTTCATAAGGATCTATGAGGAGAAGCTGTATCCTATACGTACGTTATCCATGACATGTAAACTTTCTATAAGTTTTTATGAGGATTTATAAGTATAAGTAATTTATGAGCATACCCGAATACAAGTTGTACGAGTTTCTATTAGGTAGTATTCGTTTGAGGAGGCTATGAGATTCTATAAGGTATTCCAGTTTCAATCATAATAATGTTTTATGCTCATTCACAAGCCTGAAAACCTATGAGGAATATGTGGAATGTATCAGGAATTCCTTATGTGATTTTATGCGGATCTTATGAGTTTCAATGTGGCTCAAATTAACTGAGAATTCACAAGTTTCAGTGAGGAAGCTCGGCTGTGAAGTATAAGAGTCTGTATCAGGCATTGTTAGATTCTGGCGGCTACGAGGTTCAATAAGGTATTCCAATTTCAATCATAATAATGTTTTATGCTCCTTCACGAGCCTGAAAACCTGTGAGAAATATGTGGAATGTATCAGGAATTCCTTATGTGATTTCATGCGTATCTTATGAGTTTTAATCTGGCTCAAATTAACCGAGAATTCACAAGTTTCAGTGAGGAAGCTCGGCTGTGAAGTATAAGAGTCTGTATCAGGCATTGTTAGATTCTGGCGGCTACGAGGTTCAATAAGGTATTCCAATTTCAATCATAATAATGTTTTATGCTTATTCACGAGCCTGAAAACCTATGAGAAATATGTGGAATGTATCAGGAATTCCTTATGTGATTTCATGCGGATCTTATGTGTTTTAATTTGACTCAAATTAACTGAGAATTCACAAGTTTCAGTGAGGAAGCTCGGCTGTGAAGTATAAGAGTCTGTATCAGGCATTGTTAGATTCTGGCGGCTACGAGATTCAATAAGGTATTCCAATTTCAATCATAATAATGTTTTATGCTCCTTCACGAGCCTGAAAACCTATGAGAAATATGTGGAATGTATCAGGAATTCCTTATGTGATTTCATGCGGATCTTATGAGTTTTAATCTGGCTCAAATTAACCGAGAATTCACAAGTTTCAGTGAGGAAGCTCGGCTGTGAAGTATAAGAGTCTGTATCAGGCATTGTTAGATTCTGGCGGCTACGAGATTCAATAAGGTATTCCAATTTCAATCATAATAATGTTTTATGCTCCTTCACGAGCCTGAAAACCTGTGAGAAATATGTGGAATGTATCAGGAACTCCTTATGTGATTTCATGCGTATCTTATGAGTTTTAATCTGGCTCAAATTAACCGAGAATTCACAAGTTTCAGTGAGGAAGCTCGGCTGTGAAGTATAAGAGTCTGTATCAGGCATTGTTAGATTCTGACCTCTGGCGGCTACGAGATTCAATAAGGTATTCCAATTTCAATCATAATAATGTTTTATGCTTATTCACGAGCCTGAAAACATATGAGAAATATGTGGAATGCGTCAGGAATTCCTTATGCAATTTTAGGCGGATCTTATGAGTTTCAATGTGGCTCAAATGAGAGTTCAAGATTTTATTGGGAATTTTGTGTGGAGAGTGCTTCCAGGATTCGATGGTTTCTATCAGGAATTCCTTATGCAATTTTAGGCGGATCTTATGAGTTTCAATGTGGCTCAAATGAGAGTTCAAGATTTTATTGGGAATTTTGTGTGGAGAGTGCTTCCAGGATTCGATGGTTTCTATCAGGAATTCCTTATCCAATTTCATGCGAATCTTATGAGTTTTAATGTGGCTCGAATTATCTGAGAATTCACAAGTGTCAATGAGGAATGTCGATTTTATAAGAGTCTGTAACAAGCAGCAAGGGCGGATTTACGGGGGGGGTACATGTACTATGTACTAAAGACACAATGAACGAATAAAGGAATCGTTAAGGAAATATGAGTCGTAAGACCATTGGAATATGGACCAAATTCCCTTTCCGTTGAATGTACTAAAAGACCGAATAAGTGAATGTATCCCAATCCCAATAGTTCGTTCTTTCTTGAGCGCTAAGCGATCTCAAATGTACTAGAGTACTAGACAAATGAACGAATAAGGAAAACGTTGAGGCAATATGAGTCGTAAGTACAATGGAATAAGGACCAAATTCCCATCCCGTTGAATGTATGTATGACGCCGTGGAGCGTCGCCGCCATGAAACGTGATTACGTGAAACACGTGTGAATGAGTGAAGCAAATTGACGTATAAAGAAGTTTATTTCTTATTTGTTGGGAAATTACAATAATAATTAATTTCACTTTTCTAGAATGAAAATGTGATGCATACGTTCCTTTATGAAAGACTTTATTATGTGTTTTCGGTCTGAAGAGAACATTGTATTTTGTGTGAAGTGAGGTTATATTGTAGAAACAAGCTGAACTCTGATGTGAATTATATCTTTTTAGAAGAAAAATGTGATGGATTAGTGCCTTTATGAAAGACTCTTATGTGTTTTCGTTCAAAAGAGAACATTGTATTTTGTGTGAAGTGAGGTTATATTGTAAAAACAAGCTGGAATATGATGTGAATTATATAAATAGGTATGCTTTTCCGTAATTATGTGTTCTTTTCAAGTTACTTCTGTAAAATTATTCCATAATATTGTCCTCAATGAAATTATGAAATGTCAATGTCACTGTGGTCAGTGAAATACGTAATAATTCAGTATGTACCTATTCAAGCATCTCATGAACGGATAAGAAATAAACATTTCAAGCCGCTATGAATTCTTTCACTCCAACTGTATAAATCCACCAACCAATAGTTCGAACATTGTAAATGATTGTATTTGATTGTGGTGGTAATAATAAACATATTTGATTTGATTTGATAGGTACCTATAACCATATAAAAACGTATTATTATAATCCTAGGAATTTCAGTTAGAAACATATGGATATTTTAAGTAAACTTTCAAACTGTCAAATTCTCAATAGCGAATGATTAAGTGTGAATTATTATGATTTCTGGCGAATATCGGTGATGGTACGATATATGAATTTACATTTTCACTCTAACTTCAATGTCGTACATTCTCTTCTATTATCCTCTTGGTAAAACACATGCAAACCATATTGTCCTAATTTTCTGAATTGCCATCTGAAACACAATTTGAGAAATACAGGGTGCCTATTAGACGTTTCTAGAGAACGGGACATATTTGAAATCTGAAAATTGGGATTATGATATTGTTCGAAATTCTCTATTCTTAGAGCCAGAGCACTTCCGGTTATACTGGGAGTGAAAATAAATTTGCATGAATATCAGGGATTTTCCAATTTTGTGTCGAAAACGCTGATCGAAAATCGGTCATAACTTCTGTTTTTCAAATTAGAACCCTATTTTTTCATAATTTCGTTGGATTCTGCGAAAAAAAGTAATGAAAGCACTCTCAGATGCTCTTTCTCCTAAATTCAGTAATTCCCGAGTTATTTGAGCTTTTCTGGATTCATGTTGTACGTAGAATCAAATTCATCTGATCTTTTACTTGAGAATATTCTGTGACCAAAGAAGATACATTTTCCCATTAATAATTTACAAGTGACAGGTCTAATTTTAGGTTTTATCTGTATACTTTTCGATTTTATTCCATGAAAATATTGCATGAGAATATTCTGTGACCATAGAAGATGAATGATTCCATTGATAATTCACAAGTGGCAGGTCTAATTATAAGTTGTTACTATGGTTTCATAAAGATTTCCATCGAATCTGAACCAGATTCGATGAATTTGAATCTATGTAGCTACTACATGAATCTAGAAAAGTTCGAATAACTCGAGAATTACTGATTTTAGGAGCAAGAGCATCTGAGAGTGCTATCATTATTTTTCTCAATCAACGCAATTTTTCTCATCAACGCAATCATAAAAAAATAGGGTTCTAATTTGAAAAACAGAAGTTATGGCCAATTTTCGATCACAGTTTTCGACACAAAAATTGGAACACCCTGTGATGATATTTATGAAATTCAAAAGATGTATGACCTCTCCACGCTCTTCTACTTTGACGTTGTGAGAACGGTTCACACTCGGGATGTTCAGAATAAGAAAAATGAGCATGATACTGGCTATGAATATTTTACTTTTTCTCAGGTTTTTTTTTCGATATTCTGAAAACTGTTTGAATGAATACAATGTTTTTAACAGAAATGTATTCAGAATTGAATACTCAATCATATCAGGAACGAAAAGATTGAAAAAAAAATTTTTTTAGCAAATTTATTTTCACTCCCTGTATAACCGGAAGTGCTCTGGCCTTGAAACTATTTTAGGTCGGTAGAAAATTTAGAACAATATCATAATCCCAATTTTCAGATCTCAAATAAGTCCAGTTCTCCAGAAACGTCTAGTAGGCACTCGAACTTCGGACATCCTGTATAGATCCTTATAACTTGTGACTGCTATAAAATCTTATACATTCTCATTTATTCTCAAACCTCAACTCGTAGAAACATACAGCAGAAATTAATTTTGTGTACAAACAGATTTTAAACAGGTAAGTATTACGTGTGAAAACCACATTGGAAAACTATAGATTCTCATAGAAACGGATATGAAGCATGTGTAAAAACACATTAGAAACCGGTAGGTACCTATAATGTGTGAAAAGCACATTTGAAAACTATAGATCCTTATAAAAACTCGTAGGAACGGATATGGGTTATGTGTAAAAACACATTAGAAACAGATAGGTCTTTGTGTCAAAACCACATTTGAAAACTATAGATCCTTATAAAAACTCGTAGGAACGGATATGGGTTATGTGTAAAAACACATTAGAAACAGATAGGTCTTATGTGTGAAAAACACATTTGAAAACTATAGATTCTTATAGAAACTGGTAAAAACACATTAGAAACAGGTAGGTATTATGTGTGAAAACCACATTTGAAAACTATAGATCCTTATAAAAACTCGTAGGAACGGATATGGGTTATGTGTAAAAACACATTAGAAACAGATAGGTCTTATGTGTGAAAAACACATTTGAAAACTATAGATTCTTATAGAAACTGGTAAAAACACATTAGAAACAGGTAGGTATTATTGTGAAAACCACATTTGAAAACTATAGATCCTTATAAAAACTCGTAGGAACGGATATGGGTTATGTGTAAAAACACATTAGAAACAGATAGGTCTTATGTGTGAAAAACACATTTGAAAACTATAGATTCTTATAGAAACTGGTAAAAACACATTAGAAACAGGTAGGTATTATTGTGAAAACCACATTTGAAAACTATAGATCCTTTTAAAAACTCGTAGGAACGGATATGGGTTATGTATAAAAACACATTAGAAACAGATAGGTCTTATCTGTGAAAAACACATTTGAAAACTATAGAGCCTTATAAAAACTCGTAGGAACAAGGTCCATTCAATGTAGGAATCGCTTATAGAAACGTATATGATTTACGTTAGTAAATGCCATTAGAAACTAAAGCAATGTGTATCAGTAGTCTCCATTAAATACTGATGAATATCGTATATGGTTTTATACGGATTTGCGGTTTCACTATCCAATTAGGATCTCATCAGTTCTCATACATAAATTTTCTATCAGTTTCTATGAGACATTTTTGGCAGGGTATATACGATTTGCACTTGTGAGAAACAAGCACTTTCGAAGCTTGTGGCTTTCAGAAAATATATTTAATGATGTCCTTGCCATCCAATTACGAACATCGACCAACTAAAAAAAATGTCGCAAATCTACCGTTCTAGGAGTGGAGGTTTGCAACGATCGTTTCGTTGTCTTAGATACCGATGTGCACTCTTCAATCGTTCCTGAGGAGTGCAAGTCATATAGAAAGGAATCCTTTGCTGCAGTAATACGAATCGGATGGTCTCACCTAGCCTGAGTGATTTCCTCTTGTTAATACTCGAACCCTACGTTTGCGAGTAGCCTCTTCAGTTTAACCAGATGAGAATTTTATATGAAACGAAACTTCTCTGCATTGACCAAAGCTGATCACATGACAAGGATCGCGGTCCAGCAGGATCTCCAACGATGTTGATAGACTTTTCATGGCAGTTTGGAGAGTTTAACGCAACGTAGGTCTAGGAGCATAGAATAACTGGAGAGAAGGCAAAACGCCCGAACTTGTCAGTTCGCCGCAAGGTCACGAGATGGCGACAACTTCGTTCGTAGCTACAACATGTATATCCTTAATAGAATTATCTTTAATGATTATTAGTTGTTATTACTTAGTAGGTACCATTTTGTTACTATGTCATAATATACAGGGTGAGTCTTTGACTTGTACATATATTTTAACTGTAGATTTCTCTCATCAAACGAAACACTTTTTTTCCCTACCATTTTTCAAAATTCGGTTTCGTTTGAAAGATACAGGGTGTCAAAAATCCATGAAATTAACACTATTCTTTCCATATATTCGGACGCAATATTTCGAATGAACTGAATTTTGGTTGATTGTCTACTCTATTCATGGTGCATATTCCTCAATCGAAACTTATTCTATATTCCTCCTGGTATAAGAGTTACAGCCTACTCGTCTCATGAATTCATGCAAAAATACTATAAAATCACTCGAAAAGGATAAACGGTTCATATTTTCGAAAGAATCAACCATTTCAGAAAATAAAACAAATTAACAACGTTGTCAATGTTTATCAACTTCGTCAAGACTAAAATCTCCATGATGGAAAAATGTTCGATGTAATAATTGAATTCTGAGAAGCATAAAATGAAATTACACAGTTTATGAGCACAGTTTCTATTGAAAATTAATTGTTAACGGTCTTTCAGGAAAATATCTATTTCAACAATATCCTCTTGGAATTTATAATCGACACTACACGGTCTGCACATCACAATCATCACCTGTTTGCTTTATTATCTGAAAGTAGATTTAGATAGATAATTAAGGTTATCCCGTTTAAGCGTCGTTCATTGATCATAGACTGGCCTGCGGTTGGAGACACAGAAAAAGAACAACGGCCTGTCCCGCCTGTCTGCCTTGCGTACCGGCTATATCGTAGCGCTATATCGGCAAGAATCAGAACTCGTTTGGCATCTCCAAAGAGCCACGCCTAGACGCCTTCAGCAAAAAGTGAACAAAACTGGTGTCCTTGTGATAGTTCATCCGCTAACGATAGGGGACGTACTGCTTTATTGAGTTCGCCTCTATGGTTCGCCTATGGCATTGTTTGAAGAGAAAATCGGCAATCTGGCATCGTCCCCTCTAGTGTTCTGTGGAATAAAACACAGAGGTTGGGTAAGGTTAGGTTATTGACCTCTAATCATATGACTTTAAGTGCGTTCCACTTGGCGCTCACAACGATCAAGACGCTCCTTTGGCCGTTCTACATGGCGACTACGGTCGTTGTGAACGCGGCGAATACGTCACTCATGACGTCATTGTTTTCGCCCACGCCAAGCTCACAACGACTCATCCCAAGACTTGGGTCTTTGCGGTCGTTCGAGGAGTGGGGATGATAATTTGGTCACGGCCTGCTAAAGACTGATGTAGTAAGCCAATGCCAATCTAGCCCGTTCCACTTGAATGTTTGATTGCAACGATCGCGAGCACGTTGAATGGGATAAAGAGCGGTCGTGAGCGTGAGCATTGTGAGCGCCAAGTGGAACGCACTATTTGGCTGATGGAGTTAGGATAAGTTAGTGAGAAACCAATTTTATGAGATCGTTTCCGAATATCGAGGAAAATATTAACCAATTATTAGTGTTTATAAACTAATCTTCATGAAAATCGAAGAAGGAATTTATTTTGGTGGGAGAAATATGGCTTTTCAATTGCAGAAAGAATCGGACAGTGTTTTTGTTAGGAAATATCGTTTTTGTTACATTCTTATTCAAATAAGGTTAGTGCTTGAGTATTTTCTAATTGTACCACCCAGAACATCTAATCACCTCAATTTCAATCGAAAAATATGAACTTTGAAGTGCTTGCAGAGAATAATATCAGGCACGTATTCAGCCCGATTGATTTTTTCGAATGGCTATATCTCTTCAACATAGCCGAATTCGGAAAAATGGAAAATGAAAAAAGGTTTCCTTTGGCCTCAAGAATCCACAGTTAAAATCATAGACTTACTATCCATTTCGATAAGTCTATGGTTAAAATATATGTACAAGTCAAAGACTCACCCTGTATATGAAGGGAAAACATTTTTTGACGGCTGTCGAAAAATTTTACAGTGCCTGCCAAATAAATTCTCCATAATTCCAAATATGAAATCACAGAAAAATCGAAAACTTTTCCATAATTTGCTAGAACTTCATACAGGCTGTTTCACCATTAACTGGACAAACATAATATATAGCCGTGTAGATGACTTTGGGAAAGTCATTTTGGCCTAATATGGCATATACCTACCCCTTTCTCAAAGCATAAGCGAGATACAGTGTGTTCAATGTCAACTTTCAGCAATGTTCTGATAACGATGGTAAGTACATCAGGGTCACCCAAATTGCTTGATTTTGGCTGTTTGTGGTACTCCTAGGCTAGATAGGTGAAAATGTTGAAAGGAGTCCTGGGCTCGATTTTCGTGAAAACTCCAAAACTGAAAGCCATTTCACGATATCTTCATTTGTTTTGAAGATATAACGAAATGTAAAACCCTCTTATTAGTAAATTAGAGTAAATCGAGTAGTATGAGTAGTGATTTTTCAATTTGTTAGTCTGTTTCTTTACAGTTTATTTATTCAATATTAAATATTATGAAGTACTCTGAGAAAGAGGAGATATGATTTTCAGTTTGGTAGAATGTTACAAAATACTAGATTCAAAGATTCGAGCTCAAAAATGCGCAGAAATAAAATTTCCTTCAAGATAAAATATAAATTCCTTTAACATATTCTGTGATAAATTTCAAACATTTTGACAACTGAAATTTAAGATTGTTCGTTGCTTGTGTTTTGATTTTATAAAATAGTGAAATTATCGAAATGGCCAATTTCAAAAATAGAGAATAATATGCTGATATGATGTTCGTGCATGGTAAATGTGAGGGAAATAGTCGAGCTGCTGTGAGAGAGTATCGTCTGAGATTTCCGACGCGCAGAATTCCCAATCACCAAACATTTTCTGCAGTATTTAGTTGTATAGCGCAATATGGTAGAGTGCCAGATAGGAAGAAGGATCGCCAAAGCAATCTAGAAAGAGGTGATGAAGTACTCCAATTAATTCAAGCACAACCTTTAACTAGTATAAGGAGAGTAAGTGCACAATTACATTTGCCGAAGCATAAGGTGCACATAATAATCAAAGAGGAAAATATGTACCCGTACTACATACAACAGGTACAACGATTGGAACCTGGCGATAATGTCTTAAGACTGAATTTTGTACATTGGATAGCAAATCACAGAGTCATTTTGTACAGAAAAATATTCAGTGATGAGGCTCAATTCACCAGAGATGGTGTGTTCAATGTTCATAACTCGCACATTTGGGCCGAAAATAATTCACACAGTATAAGACTGAGAAAATCACAACATGAATTTTCAGTAAATGTTTGGTGTGTTGTGATAAACAAACATTTGATAGGGCCTCATTTTTTTGACGGTCGCCTCATAAGTGCGATTTATCTAGATTTCTTGCAAAATATTTTACCCGGCATGCTACAAGGAATAAATATTAGAGGAATTTATTTACAGCATGATGGAGCTGGACCTCATTTTGGCTTGGAAGTGAGAAGTTACCTCGACAATACCTATCCAAATAGATGGATAGGTCGAGGAGGACCTATTCCATGGCCTCATCTATCTCCAGATTTCAACCCGCTAGACTATTTTGTATGGGGAAAATTGAAGGATATGGTATATTCTGAAGAAATCCAGACAAGAGAACAGCTGATGAACAGAATTACCAACTGTTGCGATATTTTAAGAAATAATGGCGATATGATTCGCAAGGCTGTATCCAATTTGAACGTTCGGCAAGAGAAATGTATACAAGCTGATGGTTTTCATTTCGAGCCACTTCTAAAATAACGTTGAATCAGCAATTCATTCGTTCCTATTTTCAATTTTATTAGGTACTCTTTACTGTGCTTATTAAAGCTTCGAACTTTTTTGAAGATATTCTACTAATACCTTCGCTTTTTATATTCAAACATGTGATTTTCAGTTCTCTTCATGGCGAAAAATTCAATTTATCGAACTTTATCCAAATTCAAAAATTCATAATAAAATAACTGTTGATGTGACAACTTTAAGCGATATCACAAATCGTCACAAATTGAAGCATAATTTAGCTTCTTTCTAAAAAGCGAATCAATTATTTGTAATTCGAAATACAAAGTGTTTTTTTTACCCTGAACACTTTAAATGAAGATTAATGAGTCCGGCCCTGGAATAATGGAATAATTGATATCTTTCAGACTCGACCTCAGCATGTGCCAATAACCTCCCAAGTTTCAATAATATACGTCAATAAGTTTGGATTTCATGATGGTCTTATATAATATTTCCATGAAGCTGGAATATCACCCTGTATCTTTCTAGGGAAATCCAGAAATTAATTTTTTATAGTCAATTCGTAATCAGCTAGTCCAACTCTATCTCTGGTATGAGTATGTACATTTATTCCCCGGACACACTGTATAGGCAGATCTTGAGGTGGTTTTGAATTGAATATTGAAAGATTGCAATCACGAGGAGAAAATATGACGTTACAACAGACACAGTGGATCGATTTGAACGAATTATTTCAAACTACTTCAAAGATTTGGGTTTTCCAGCTTTTTTGTGTTTAGCTATGTGATAAAATTAATCCATTTAGACACTGTATTTGTGATGCTATTACTTTTTCAATCACCCATTCTTTTTTGAAATAATCTTCCGCTGCTGAGTTCCTCGAAGTAATGTTTCTCAAGAGTCCCATGCATTCAGATGTCTCGCCTGAATCATGATTCGGTTTGAACTTTTCACATGAAGTTATTCAACTTATAGCCGTAAAAACCGTTGTGAGGTCTTATCTTCTGGACTTTCATGAATGGTGAAAAGATTTATATCTTCCCCATACAAATCATATGGAAAATAAACAAATGAATTCCAAATTCTCCGAAATCTTTCACAGAAAAAGGAGTAGGTTTATGTACGAATGAACTATACAACAAAAGAACAGCCTATCTGAATATTTTCACGAAATGCTTCGATTTTCATGAAAGGTTCAGGCAATTTCAAGGATGACTGAAATATCAAAAAATGAAATGAGTTGGATTAATAAGCATACAGATGTTCGAAAATGATCCTGAATGAGTTACGTTAAGATCCTTTATTTTGTTTTAACTAAGGTTCCTTCGGTATTTTGGTAAAAAACGAATAGTTTTCAATCTTTCTATTCACTACAATTTCGGAAACTATCGTTCCTTCTTCAGGCTAAAAATTTCAAAAAACACAAATTACCACAAAATGAAACAAGTAGGTAGGTACACAAACGAGACTTACTGATCTAAATAAAAAATTTGAAACCAGCTTCATTCTTCAATCTTCTCGAACATTCTTAAAACTCTCTACAGATATTATAACCTCTAAAAAACATAGGTTATGACCACATAGTGGAGCAGCATCACTCCACGCACCTTTATGAATCCAAACCTGCAACAATAGGCAACGCAAACAACAAAGAGAAAAACTTCCCAAAAAGCTACAAGTAGTCCTATATAACTTGGCTATTGAATGATTATAAAATACATACACTCAATCCTTCCACATCAGATCTATTGTTTACAGAATCATTTTTCTTTATAAATATCATCTCAGATTAAATCCTTTTTTTATAATTCTTGTCCCTATCAAGAATATCAACATCTTCTACATCGGCATTATTTCGAATCAGATGAAGTGAATGTGGATATCGCACAAAACTATTGGCTATTGTTGAAAAATATATCCTATTTTCAATATTTTCATTACTAGGTTCTTCTGATTGTGCCCTGTCAGGTCCCCCTGACGTTGGCGATCACTATGGCGAGTTGATCTCTGCTTTCAGCTATTATAAATACAATAGGTTAAAACCAGAATAATTCCTACAAGTGAAAAGGAGGATCATGTCCCTAAGTTGGAACAACTAAAATACATAACAGAAATAGACTAGTAGAGATCTAGTTTCCAAAGCACACCACCAGGTGGCACCACCACAGGAAGACAATGCATTACCGGTTTCTGGCTTGTTGGCCGTCATCAGATGCATGTAGTATCCTGAGATGAATGCCAACTGCCTTTTCATGATTAATATTTGCGGGCTCCATAACCGTACGAACCGGGCGTATTCGACTTCCCTCGGAAAGTGCATGAGACTTCATATAAGTACTTGCAAAACTCCGAATGGGAAAAATGAATGTACGTAGAGATCTAGTTTTTGAAGTAGCCTCCGGGATGAAGCGTAGACATTTGCCCCCTAGGTGGAACTACTGTACGAAACTGTACCCAATAGTTCTTGCTAGGACGCAATATAAGTTCTACCGTTTCAGTTGGCATTCATCTCAGGATACTACATGCATCTGATGACGGCCAACAAGCCAGAAACCGGTAATGCATTGTCTTCCTGTGGTGGTGCCACCTGGTGGTGTGCTTTGGAAACTAGATCTCTACTAGTCTATTTCTGTTATATAAATTCCTACAAGTAACCACATATTTCAAATCGTGAACCTTTGAGTTTTTTCATTCCATACCAAAAAAATTCATTCAGGTAATAACCCATATATTTTCCGAAAAATCTCCTTACTAGAGCTGAATTAGAAAAAATGAAAAATTAGAGATTCTTTCAATCTACCATTAGTACTGATATATTTTTCCCCTCACATCGAAGTTATTCTAATTCTTTAAGTTAAAACGCGGAAACCTTAAAATATAGAGCAATAATTAATTTCTGTTCTTGTCCTCGTAACTATACGTGAGTCCGCCCGGTCCTAGATTTATTCGCCGTTTTAGCATCCAGCTTAGCCTCCGTGCTTTAAATATTTAGCTGGGTTGATATCCGGACATAATGTGTACTGTTTATAATGAAAATGAATATGTAAGTAGTGCCCGATGCTTTCTTCCGGATTTATGGTTTCATTTAGGATGTTTTAAGAAAGGTCATTTTCGACGGCTACATCTTGAATTAGTAATAGTTTCAGGAGAAGTTCAACCGAATGGAGGCGGGAGCAGTTAACTTTTGGAGTACGGAAATATGGTGCCAGGAAGCCTGAAGCTCGTGGCGTCAGAAACAGAGTCCATTAGCTCCTAATTGAATGAGATGATTACTTTAGAAATTGCTACTAAGTTCGTGATAATTAAACAGTTTTCTGATACGTCTGAAGTTGGGAACTCACCCGATTTTAATAAAAAATTGGCGTACAGATTTGAATATTCGCGAATTTCATATCAATAAATCAGCGGGCTTTCGGAAAACAGAAATTATCTCAAATTCATTGGAATTATTGAACCCATTGAAGACTTCAGGAATGAAAAGTATGGC
Source organism: Adalia decempunctata (assembly GCA_951802165.1). NCBI lineage: Eukaryota > Metazoa > Arthropoda > Insecta > Coleoptera > Coccinellidae > Adalia > Adalia decempunctata. Next base: position 50,453,831 of record OX637695.1, read on the forward strand.
ATTTCAGATTTGAGGATTTAGATGATGCGTCTTCAGATCTACCTTGAGCGGACTAGAAGTTTGAACTGACTTCGAATACACATGATCCACTGAAAGCTTTCTGTTATAAACAATATTGAAAATGAAAATCATGAAAGCAGTATCCTGCAGCTAGGAATTTTCAGGCGCTTGTCAAATTCGTAGCCAAACAGATAACTATACAGGGTGTCTACTTTTAAAACGGCAAAACTTCAAGGGGAGATTATTCAAGTGATTTGCAACAAAAAATGTCATATAACACATGGTCGAAATCTTGACGGATATTCTTCAATTTAACATTTCTCGTTTTCACGAAATATTTCAATTTTTTCCATGAAATCTTTAATATATCAGTTATGCTTGTAGCTTAATCGAATTCGATCACATATTTGGAAATGGTATTAAATTTTCTACAAGAAAAGAATTTCAGTGTGCCAAAAATATTTCTATTGCGGGTTTGGTGAGGAGATGAATATCACGATACTGAAGTGAACAAAATCAGTCATAATTTTCCAATAGGTTTTTCGTTGAAAAATTATCTATTATGGACATGTTTTCTTTTCAGCAAAAAATACCTCATTTAGTGTACTTTCGAATGACATATCAACTTTCTTGCTAACTGCTTGTTTTCTGCCATAATATCATGGCTTATAAGATGAAAACGAAAAAGTCGAAAAATTTCAAACCTAAATTTGTTCCATTTTGAAACTCATTATGATTGAATATCGAAGTAATTCTTATGGAAATCTGACAGTTTCTGTCACTTAACTTTTGTTAAGAGCTATTTAGTGCCGGCTGAGACGTCATCACATTTTTATGCTCAGCCTACCCTCTCTGGGGTCAACGCCTATCTGTTCTTCTTCTCTCTTCATCTTCTTTACATTCTATGGCGAGGGAGGTATGAATAGAGTTACACTGTTAGTTGACAGTTCACAGTTAATTATACTACGAATTAATTTGATTTATAATTAATAAGTATTCGAGAAGATAATGCCAGTTTTTTCGAACATAGAATATCGCGATATGTTGTTCATATATGGATTTGCGAATGGAAATGCTAACGCAGCTCTTCGCGAGTACGGTTTAAGTTTTCCCAATAGGCGACAACCAGATAGAAAAACATTTGAACAAGTGTTCAGAAGATTAGGCGAAACAGGCTCGTTTGGTGGTTTCCGAATTAGAGAAGGTGGTCGAAATAGTCAACAAGGCCAGCATGCACCTGTTATTCTTCAAGCTGTTGGGGAGGACCCCACAATAAGTACTCGTCGAATTGGTTCTCAATTGAGCATACATCATTCTACTGTACACAAAGTACTAAAAAAAAATAAGTTACATCCATACCATTTCAAAAAGGTGCTGGATCTTTTAGTTGTAGATGCTGAGGTACGATTAATATTTTGTAGGTGATACCTGAATAAGTTAGGAGAATGGGTGGGTGATAGAATATTATGGACTGATGGGGCAACTTTCACGAGATCGGGTTTCATGAATTTGCGAAATAGCCATGTATGGAAGAGAGAAAACGCCCATGCTAATATTGTTTCCATTATCAACATGAAATAAGGGTCAACGTGTGGTTAGCAGTTATGAGAGGTGAACTTTTCGGACCAGTTATACTCCCCGATCGCCTCAACTCTGATGAATTCATAAGATTAATCCAAATCAGCTCAACAGACATATTGGATGAAATGCCGGTGGCTACCAGACAAAATGTCTGGTTTCAAATGGATGGCTGCCTAGCTCATAATAGCCGGAACGTACGACAGTTGATGAATGAGTATTTTGGGGAGAAATGGATTGGAAGGTACGGTCCGGTAAGATGGCCACCAAGGAGCCCAGACCTGACGCCTTTGGATTTTTATGTCTGGAGCACCTTAAAAGAAAATGTGTACCGAATTCGCGTTCAGACTCGAGAGGCTCTGATCGAAAGGATTGAATTGTGTTGTGTAGAAATGCGTCAGAAACATTGCGAACTTCGCAAGGTTGTTGATTCAGTTCGAAAACGATGTGTTAAATGTATTGAACAATATTGACATTTTGAACAATTGTTATAAATAGTGATAGTCTTTTTTTTAAATTTCTTCATAAAATCTGTATTATTAACAATTTTTTCATTGTTCTGAATTATTCTCATTTCATTGATAAATTCATGATTTCCATTAGAATTACTTCGATGTTCAATCATAATGAGTTTCAAAATGGAGCAAATTTAGGTTTGAAATGTTTCGACTTTTTCGTTTTCATCTTATAAGCCATGATATTATGGCAGAAAACAAGCAGTTAGCACGAAAGTTGATATGTCATTCAAAAGTACACTAAATGAGGTATTTTTTGCTGAAAAGAAAACATGTCCATAATAGATAATTTTTCAACGAAAAACCCATTGGAAAAATATGACTGATTTTGTTCACTTCAGTATCGTGATATTCATCTCCTCACCAAACCCGCAATAGAAATATTTTTGGCACACTGAAATTCTTTTCTTGTAGAAAATTTAATAGCATTTCCAAATATGTGATCGAGTTCGATGAAGCTACAAGCATAACTGATATATTAAAGATTTCATGGAAAAAATTGAAATATTTCGTGAAAACGAGAAATGTTAAATTGAAGAATATCCGTCAAGATTTCGACCATGTGTTATATGACATTTTTTGTTGCAAATCACTTGAATAATCTCCCCTTGAAGTTTTGCCGTTTTAAAAGTAGACACCCTGTATAATCCACTCAACTTCCACAACCAAATAGGAAAGTGACTGCCCTATGTCCTCGATAGCCTCACGAATTCCATCTTTGAGGTCTCCAATCGACGCTGGGCTCTTGACCAAAGTAAGGAAAGGAGTCGGAAGGTGTTTAATCACAAGATCTCGGTGGCCAGTTATTGTATTGTATTGTATTGTTTATATTGATTAGGTTTACTCCTAGATGTCCCGAGGAGACCACTCAGAAGCTTGTGTACTGTGTATGCTTCACTCGCACAAGCTACCAGCTTCTGAGGGGTCTCCTCGGGAGACCTAGGAGTATACCCAATCAATATAAACAATACAATACAATACAACAACTGGCCACCGAGATGTTGTGATTTAACACCTTCCGACTTATTCTCTTACTTTGGGGCTATGTGGAAGAGATGGTTTACGCCGAGAGCCCAGCGTCGATTCGAGACCTCAAAGATGACATTGGTGAGGCTATCGAGGACATAGGGCAGCCACTTTCTGATTTGGTTTTGAAAAATTTCATGAGAAGGATGTGGTCGTGATGGTCGTGATGGTTGTGATCGTGGTGGTCATTTGGCTAATGCTATTCTCCATTATAAACGGCATACAGAGGTATATGCTTAATCATGCAATAAAAAACCGATAATTCATAAAAAAAGATGGTATCTCTTATTGGAAAAGCCCATATTTTTCAATTATGTGGGGCCTCGTACCTAGTACGCACGCTTCATGGATTCCTGGCCAAGAGAAGAGATATCTTATGTGCCTATAGTTACCGTCTTGAATTTATTATGAAATTTATCTTCATAACCTAACTCAACACGTGGAGCCGCTGCCGAAAGCCTCATCGTCATATTGCTCCTACTTTATTTGAAATCCTACACCAAGCCACTTCCATGTACGCTCATAAAAACAAGTTGCGTGTAACTAAAAATATATTGAAAATACAATACAAACAGTTAGAAAGAACAAAAATAGTTAATATTATAATTAGGTATCTTTCCAATATTTTTAAGTTGTAGAAAAGAAAAGAGTGTAAAATTCTGTATATCCTCATTGAGAAAAAATCAGTAACTTCAAAGTAAGAAGTGGAACTTCTGGGAAAAAGAACAGAACTCTATCCCAAATTTCATTAACTTGAGTAATTGCAAAGTTTTCGGTGCAGATTCTCTTCTTTTTCCAGCTTCCGGCTATACAAATCCAATACTTTTTTTGCAACGAAATCGTCCTGACGCAGACAGTATCCGGTCAATTATAGGGGATGAGAATGTTCCGCATATATCACCGGGGATGACCTTAATCGATAGAAACAACCTTTCCTGTTCCTGCCATTTGAAGAGAAGAAGGAAACTATTTCACTGGTTTATGTGAAAACGAATGCATGAGTTACCTGGTCGCAGGGGTGTTGCTATGATACGGAATATAAGTGTCTAAATTCGAGATATATGGTTCGTTATTAAGGCAAATAGAGGAAAGTACAAAGTAATATTGCATTCTTCACATATGAGTGTTTATTCACGTTTGCTTTTTTGTTTTCTTTCACATTCTGTGGAAGTGAAGATAGTTCTCAGGAGGGTCAGTTAAATTTTCAATATGTAATTCCAATGGTGTTGGAATTCATAAAAACGTGGATGTTTTTCGACATACTGAATTCTATGAATTCTCGAACAATTCAGGTCCGCTGAGGAAAATCAATATATTCATATATAATTCCCTAAATTTGAGAAATTTATTCAGCTCGATCGAAGGATCTCTCATGTATGTATATGTTTTTAAGCACGAAACCAGCACGAAGATGGTTTTCATCTGTGTCGAGGGTCTACGTAGATCTGCGAAAGGCGAGCGAAGGGTCAATTTGCGAATACTTCGTAAAAATGCGATTCTTGACAACCCTTCGCAAAATCGTTCGAACTTTATCATTCGCATGTTCAAATGATCTTGGAAACAGCGAAATTTTTAAATACAACAAACTATACGCTATGGTCAACGTAGAAATCAGCTGTTGATGGGGGGAACAAACCCTTTTCAAAGAGGTTTATAATATTTGCACGTCAGTTGAGTGCATTTTGTTGAAACTTGGAGATAAAAAAAACCGTTTTAAGACTAGTTTTTCAAACAATTAAGAGTTCGGTTGGTCCTTTGAGAATACTGCGAAGTACGTGAATATTCGACAAAGTTGTTGAAAGATTACCAGTTTAAATATATTGTTAGATCACAAGCGACTCAATAGAATTCATGATTGCGTTTCAGACCTTGGGTAAGGAAACCCAAAAATAGTATGCTAACGCCACCCAAATTATTCTTCATTCGATATTATAAATGTGTATCTTTTTTGAAATGAGCCTTTCTAAAACTTCAAAATAATTCATGTTGAACAAGGCTGAAGTGAATATCAATATAATCATCGTAATCTGCAATAAATAATTGAACAAGGCGGTTTTTCTTTTTGACCATACAGGTCATCAAAAAAATTGTTCTCTTTTGTTTTTTCTGTTTTTCTTGTAACTCTGAATGAATGAGTTTGTAAAACAAATTGTTTCATTAATTCGAACGGAAAGGTAGGGTGGCACGAACAGAAAATGGAATGGTAATAAGCAATTCTCACACGAATAAAATATGAATTCCTTTTTCCCATACAATGAAACTAACATGGTGATGTATTACAGGAGTGAGAAGAAAAGCCATAAAATGGCAAAAGTGGAAAATTCCCCAACATCCTGAATTAAACGTCATCATCTGTTGATCGCTGACATTTCCTCATCCAGCACAAATATGCTACGGCTCTTTCCCAAAACAAAGTTGATGGAAGGCCGGCCATTCCCTTGCGATATGATCCTGTCATGGAGGGTTCGGATATTCCACACTTGCGAGCAAAGCTCATCTCATGTAATTCATTTCTATTCTAGTCAGCCCAGACACAAAGAGTTACCGGATGTACACCTTCCGTTGCAATTAAAGTGATCTGCGAAATCTCGTGTTCTCTCATAATCCCGGCCTGTCGCCTCTGCGGAAAGGTTTCACCTTTTACTTTCGGCCATATCTCATCCCTTTTATCCATCTTCCAGGGAAGTGACAGGGGCAGCATTAGCAAGGGGATCATCTGTAATCGAACGTGGCTGACTCTAATTCCTCTATTGCGGTTACAGAAAATTGTTGTAGCATTCTACTATATCTATATAAAGCTTCAGTATCTATTTTGCTATTTCGTCTGCAGGGGTTTCAACCTCAAAAAGCGTCGTTCTCGAATTTACCCAGATTTACGACCATTTTTCCGAACCACGGAATTCATGATTCGTTTTTTCGGTCTCGATTGGCCATCAATGTTTCGTGTTCGTAAGTACGATATGTTGTGTGAAGATTGATTTGTATTTTACAATCCCAACCACAGTATAGAATCTACTCTTCTGACTCATTCGAGTTGTCTCTATACACCCTATGAATGAAATTTTCAAATTTGTTTGGTAGCAACACTTTTACCACCATGAAGCATCTTGAGGCGTAATGGTGCTTCAAAATTGTTGAAGCAAAGTCAAAATAATGTATGTTACTGGCAATCTGTATGGTTCAGGCTTTCCATACACTGCCTAGAGAATGTATAGAATACCTGGTCTATGAAATACTCTGAACATTGTATATATTAATATTAATTTTCCTTCAAAATTAATTTTTACACAATCTATAATTATGTCACAATTGGAATCCTACTGGGTGAACAAACATAACATAATTTGCTTCCAAATAATTTGGTAATAGTTGGTATTGAAAACTCAGGAAACAGAAAAATAAGTAAGGATTATTTAAAAAACTACTACCGAATCATCATAAAATTTTTCTATAATCAAAATGTATGTGAAATTGTTCTGAGAATATTCGCTCTATACTTTATAGTTTATTCAAATCTGAATTAATAGATATATTATTTCGAACTCAAACAGCCCAAATAAGAGTTCGTTGTCTATGATATACTAGCTCACGATATAAGAAATTATTCAACGAGCGGGAATATAGGTCATAACACACGCAAATGAATTTTGCATCACGAGCCGTCAGGCGAGTGGTGTAATTCATCAAGTGTATTATGACTATTACCGTGAATTGAATACTATACTTTATCTTTGACGACTTCTTAAGTAAAATTCAAATTAATCTGCATTTTCAAAATTGACGACAGTTGTCAAAAGGTATCTCTGTGGTCGAGAATCGAATCGCGTAGAAAACGTCAAAAATGCACGTTTTCCAAATGCAATTTTTGAATATTCAGACCCAACGAAATGTAGGAATGGATGGAGAGAACTTTACCTTGATGTCTGGAGTAGATTTCCCGATCCATCCGACTTTTTTATTCATTTTGTAAGCAATTTAATTTTCCCTATTTGTATTAGAGTCAGTTATTATAACTCACGCTATTGATTATAGATACTTTTACAGATCAAAATCAGTTCAATAATGGATATATTATTCTATAGGAGTAGATAATAGTTTATTGTTCAATGAGCGGTTTAATGTAAGTATCATAACACACGCAAATGATTTCTCTCACTTTTTTCCATTCTCGTTATTATAGAACTTTTAAGTTCTTACCTATGTGGAAAGTGCTCCATAATTGATAATCATAGGTGCGTTTGAGTTGACGATCGGCGGAGCGAGTAGAATAGTGAACAGAGTAGAAAGAGGAGCTCCCCAGCATTTTTGTCAAATCGAACACGGTGAAGTCAAAGCTTGCTAACCTAACCTAACGGAAGAATTGTTTTGTGACAGAAATTCGAATTTATTTTCGAGAAATAAAACTCTAAAGTAGACGTGGAGTGCGCTCGGAGCATTTTGACCGTCAACTCAAACGCTCCTCATATCGACGCGTTCAAGCCAAAACGACGTAAGCGCCATTTTTTCAAAAATTGAGTTTTTAGTTGCAATAAATTGTCTTAAGTACCTTCTCTAAGTAGAACGTTCGATTTAGTCCAAAAAATTCACGAATTTTCCTGTATTTCAATTCAAAGTTGCGTAAGCGACAATTTCGACTAAACAGAATTTGTCAAGTCTGTTCACTACCGTCACAAGCGACAGTATTGCACTGATTATTCCACTCTTTTCATTTTTAGTGAGGAAGTTTCCGTAGCAACGATCATTTCATCCCGAAAAAATTTTCAAGTCGGCAAAACCAACATGTTGGCTTTTCAGCGACAAAATTTTTGACGTTTCTCGAATTCATAGATAGCTTCGGAAATGAATATCATAGAGAGAACAAACAACGTTTAGTGGTTTAGTTAATCTATGATGAATTCTATAATTTGCCAAATAGCGCAATCCACGTCAAATGTGAACATATTACCCTATTTTCTCGTGGAATACTCAAGCCGAATTCCACTCGAGATGAAATTTAAGCAGGTACAATTTCTCTCTTGTAATATTCAAGTTTGTTGCTTTTCGGAAATTTCGCTCATGACATTTTTTCCAAAATCACTCGCCTAACGGCTCGTGATTTTGATACAAATGTCATTCGCGAAATTTCCGAGCAACAAACTTTCATATCACAATCGAGAAATTTTGCCGGCAAAATTCCATCTCTAGTGGTATTACGTATGAAAATATCGTTCGCGTTTCAACAAAATTACAACGGAAAGGGTGAGTAATTTCAGTGATAACTAAAAAGGTTTTCTTAAATCTTTTTTAATTAATTCTTCAAATTCTGTTAGTCTTCGTATTTAAATCGCTTATTTTTATAGTGTCGCTTATGCCAAAACAAATTGTTTGTTTACAGTATAGCATAAGCGCCTTTTAGTATAGGAATATTCGTAATTATTTTTTGTAAGATAATTATTGATATAAGGCTCTAGCTTAGTCATATTTTCAAATTTATTCAGTGGTGATAGGTGAACTTGAGAATTCAGTGTGAAGATTTTAAATAAAAACATGTTTTGTCTTTTATTTCAGCTTTTTATAGTTGGCGCTTATGCCGAAAAAAAGTCTTCGAAAGCTAAACGGATTTCAATGATTGTCAAAGAGTCTTCAAATGAACCAGGCCCGTAGCCAGGAATTTTTTTCGGGTGGAAGCTCATTTGGGTACAAACAGGTTTGCTCATTACATGAAGATTATCATTTTTTGTTCTATATTATTTAATTTCTACCACTATAAATTCAAATTTTGAATTTTTGACCAAAGATCCAGGATTTTTATAGAAGATGATACTTGTTTCGAGATCTCAATCTCACCGGGAGACAGGTCACTGTAACCGACGGACCTAAAGAGTGAATACATAACAATACAGGGTGTCACAAGTTCGAGTGCCTATTAGACGTTTCTGGAAAACTGAACATTAGGATATTATATGAAATTCCCTACTGAGGTAAAATATTTCGGAAGCCTGAGCACTTCCGTTTATACAAGGAGCCAAAATAAATTGGTTCAAATTTTTTTTTTCAATTTTTGAATTTGCTTTTTGTGCAAGAATAAGACGAAAAACGAGGCTGCAATGAAATCTGCAGTAATTTGCTGAGTTACCTACGCAATACAGATGATACTAATCCTAGGATAACATCTATTGAATTTTTTTTGTGACAACTGTGGGGAACAGAATAAAAACTCAGGTATACTTTTCATGATTCATTATTTCCTTAGAACATCAAAAAATATCAAAGAAATTTCAATTACCTATTTAGTAACAGGACATACTTACATGCCTGTTGATTTTATGCATGCTGTTATAGAAAGGTCAATAAAACGTAAGTCCATCATGGCCCCATCAGAATGGCCAACAATTTTGAGAAATGCAAGATCGAAACCAAAAACCTTATGATGTAAACGTTCTTTCTCATAATGATTTCTATGAATTCAAGGATCTTTTGAAAAAATTGAAAATTAAATTTCGGTTGAACGATGATAATAACAAGAAAAAAGAAACTCTCAAAATCACAGATCTTAAAGTAGCAACATTTTTCAAAGATAGGCCCATTTTTCTTTACCGTTATAAATATGATGACATTGATAAGGAATGCTTGATAAAAACTATCAAAAACAAGGATGACCAACAATTAAAAAAATGCTTATTCTGTCCTCTTGCCGATATCTAAAAAAAAATACAATAATCTTAAAACTCTGTGCAAAAAAATACATTTTCACCGAGGTATCTTTTACTAAAGCATAGTACAGTTGTAGCAGACGTTCTAGATGAAACCGACATTGAAGACATTGAATAATTCACCGTACAAATTCAATGTATCAATTCTTATTTCGTGTTTTTCTCAAGAAAATACTGGTTGGGTTTTTGTTTCTGTTAATCTTTTATTTTTTGTCATTTTTTCAACACTTTAGTGTAGTTTATGTCTTAAGGTTATCATGAAATTTGTAAAAGTTCGTGATAATATAGTGTTTCCGTTTTTCACTTCCTTATTATCTTTATTTCATTTTGGATGTTCGAGAATGTTTAAAATTTCAATCTTTGTACTCTTCTAGGTTAAAATAGTTATTAGTATTTTTAATTCCTGTTCTCTTGTCCCTTGTTTTCTAGGAAGTAATGTAACTGCGTTTTCATTCAGTGTTCATTTAAAAATTTTTTGATCTCACCTTTCATACTCTTGTGTAGTTTTTGATTTTGAGAAATTTTGTCAAAAATGTTAATATTCTAGTATTTTAATAAAATATTAACTAAATGTATCTTTCTTTCATATTGGCGTTTCAAGTTCATCTTTGAGCCACGAACGGCAATTTCTTGGTTAGGTGTTAGAATGTGGGAAGCACACTTTTTTGAGCTGATGCTCCTTCCTGTTGTTCTATATTCAAAGGAAGCTTTGATAACGTGCATTAATCACCGTTGAATTTTCATATTCACAATTTTTTGCCAGTTTATTCAAAGCACTTCGAATAGTCTGATTTTCATACATAAAGTGAGTCGTTAAAATGTTAGTTGAGTTCCATGTGTATCAGTGTTTTTCAATATTCGGGGGAGGATCCATAAGAATTGGGTTTGGGACTAAGAAAAACTGTTTTAATTCTTCATCATATTTTTTCCTGAATAAATATCACAAATCACCCTAAAATACACAATGATCTTACCTACTAATGAAAACGCATGATGTAGACGGGGCAGCTTACTCTTGAATCGCGAATAGACCTAAGCGCCATTGAAATAATAATAATCCTATAATGAAATGGCATAAGTTGTTATAAACGACATCTTTTACAAAACCTTGTAAGCATAAGCGACGTCATAAACGACATGACATCACGTTAAATGACTTAACCACCATTTTTGCCTTTTTTACTACTTTTTGCTGCTCAATTTCGACGAAACGTTTACACCCAGTGGTGTTTAGTATTGTTACTTATCACAAGTCCAGTTTTTAATAATTTTTTGAAGAAATACTCTCGAAACACGTTTTTCGCAAATTACTCGAAATTATTGAAATGGCACTTACGTCGTTTTGGCTTGAACGCGTCGATATCGTTCAGCATAATTTATCAACTCCGGTTTTGTTCGAACGTAAAGCTGCGTATACATGTGCGAGCCGAACCAACAACGAACTTACCGGCATACTACTTTGGCTCTTTTTAATGTTTACTTTCTCCCTCCAGAAGAAAGGCAATAAGCAAACAACCTTTTTTTTCAGTCCTCGATAGACTTCTCCGCCATAGCAGCGGCGATTTCCCTCCATGCATCGGCATCCTCTTTTAAATGCTTTTTAAAATGATCCTCGTGTTTAGGATACCACAATTAAGGTTTACTTTTGTGAATATCAATAAGCTGAATAGTTTCTTCCTCTGACCACTGCATGATAAAAAAAATGATATTCGTAAAAACTGACCAACCTGTCTACGCGCCTTCCAAACTAACACTGGGCTCGCCTTGTGTTCGTGAAAAAAAAAAACGATTATCGATGGATCGGCGCGAACGGTTTTCGAGCGGCTCTATAGACGTTCGACATGCCGTCCAAATAATTGTCGCTATTGGTTCGCGAGCGGTTCGCGATAGGTTCGGCTCGCATATGTATACGCAGCTTTAGACTGACCTATGATTTCGTTTGCTTCTGTTCTGATGATATGATTTTCATTATCAGATTCAATCAAATTATGAAAATCCAAGTTGTGGAGGTTGAAAATTTCGCCAAATGTCACTTCATTACGAATCGATTCTAGTAATTTCTATCGATAAACGGTTAGCATCTAATTGAGTTGAACCAATATCCATCTGAGCTTACAAATTCGGGTCATGAAAAAGACGAGAACCCGCAATAAAAACTGCCTGCGTTTATTTCCCCACACTTCAACGATGACGGCTCGGAATCCCTTTATGAGATCCCATTTGAAGCCGTCGAATTTTACTCACTACCCGACCAATCCACAAATCCCGCGGAATTTACGTACAGCGGAACAGAAATTAATTATTGCAGTATACAGGGGGCGTCTGGGTTGAGCAACATTCCGAGCATCGGAAATTATTGGAAACTAACAGAGGAAGTCAGTTATATTAACGAAAACAAGCGGGAAAATAATTGAGCGTAGTAATCAAAGGTGTACGGAACGAACGTCGGAAACCGAAAATATCCAATAAGCGCTAGGATAAAGCTGGGGCTCTAACAGCACGATGGAAGCAAAGTGAATAATTGAGAGGCATAATTTCGGTCGGACGGTGGGTTTGGAGAAGAATAGGTGATTACGCCGGTAATGTTTCGAGAGGGCGAGATGGCGGAGTAAGGGAGAATGATGGGGGAAAGTCCTTTCTACCGAATTGAACTGCGATCTTGAATTCACTAACACGGTCGTTAAACGTAGGTGATAAACGCTACCCCATACGTTTGTTTCTAGAGAATGGAGTGATGGGGACAATCTCCGGCCAATTATAGTGAATAAAAATGTCGGGAATGTCAGCTGGGATGACCGCGATCGATGTATCGAGAACTGTTTCTAATAGTTCGCTTATTCTTAAAACAGTCCGGTTTCAGGGAGAATAATTCTTATTTCTGAAATCTTACAGTGGCTTCTTTTATTTCCCCATTCTTTTCTGTTTCAGTCGGATGCTTTTCTGAAACAAATGTAGATGAGGCAATTCAAAATACTTATATAAGAAAGTACCACTTTGATTCTGACAATTGATTGAAAGATGGTGGTTTGGGTTACAGAAAAACCCATTCAAAATTGATTATTGAATCAGATACATACCTAACAATAAATAATTTCCTTATGGAAAGAACAGAGAATAAAAAATGAATTAAATCTATCACGAGAAAACAATACTACATATGAACATGAGGGGGTTCCTAGGTGGGGAGCACTGATTCGCCATCATTAGCCAGGGTATTCTACCTATGCTTCACGTCCTCGAATTTTTCGATTTCAGTTTAGGTTGGATTTTGGATTCCGACCAATGACGAAATACAAAGCCGAGAATTAATATTATGAATGCGTTTAAAGCGAGTAGGAAAGATCAGCCGATAGAGGCGCCACCGTCCATTTTAAGAAATATCTCCATAGACTTACATTATCACAATAAGTTCTATGAGTATCTCTCTAATCATGAATGAAATGTACAATGGCGCTCTCTATCCGAAAATCGCCGAACTATGAAATAAGCTAATTTGTGGGTAAAGCAGGAATATTTTCCCGCGAAAATTTGAATTTGTCCATTCTCTGCCAATTCCGTATTTCAAGTTGATCTTCTGAACGAAATTATTAGTAGATTCACTTTTAATCGGAAGTTGAACTATTTTCATGGGTCTTTCTGTTGAATTAAAACAGAAGCATGGGTTGGCTCATTTTCTTCTATTTTTGAAAGAAAAAAATTGACTGTCGGAATGAAATCGATTAAAATTATTTCAACAAGAACCCTAATCCTTTCTGAGTTTACCCACAAAATTTCAGTTCTCAAAGTGAAACCGTTTTCGAAATCAACTTGAAATAAAAACACACTACATTGAACGCCCACCTTAACGTCTGTGAAATTATTAGAGAGAAAGCGATGATGAAAACTGTTCAATCTGAAAAGAGAAATTTGAATTCCAAAGCTTGTTCGGTCGGAGAGTTTTCGAGAAACGTCAGCTGTTACGATGAACGTAAACCAGATGAGTTGAAAAAAAATTTTTTCGTTTATATTCCATCAACTTGACGTGACAATGAGGCAGTTTATTGCAAAAGATATTTTATTTCCTAACGTATGACAGCAACATCATTTTCCGACTGATCTGATAGGATCATCGAAAAGTTCTATTTCCCCGCCTAGGAGGAGGAAACTGTTGCTATGTCAAAGTCAAATATTACTTACTTTTCCGTCTGGCGGCAAGAAAAGAGTTTCTAATTAGGCAACGTCACAATATGAAGAAGTTCAAAAACCGTAATGGACAAAAAACCTGGTTCAAACAAAAAAAGTACTTAAATGATAATGATTGATTCAAATGGGAGTTATAGATATTATTGAATAATTATAAACTCTATGTTTTTGTTATCATTAGAAACAAAAAAAGACAAATTTTAATTTGAGTCGAGTTTTTATGAAATAATTATTTATATTTCCTCTCAGTTGTTAGCGTTTTCCATATGCATATTCATACTTTTCTCTTGATTTCTTTGGCAATAATTTTAATGAACCGGTATTTACTGCCCTAACCAGCTCTGGAGGAGTCCCAGAAATAAAAAGTGCTCATGAAAAAAATGAATTTTGCCCCAACTAGGCAAATGTTCCATTCTTCACAGACACAAATTGATACATAACCACTTGAGACTTCCCTGCAGCCACAATTTTAATCTCACGTAACTATTGACGTAACTGTATATCTCACAATAACACTCGAGTGGTGATGTTTGGTCGCAGGTATGGAAGCTACGAGAGGTAATTTCTTTATTTCCTCATCTCATGCAAAATTTCCGAGTTGCACCAGTACGTGAGACTAGGGAAGAAATGTATCCATCAGATCTCCGATGCCACTCTGAAATAACGTTGGGGATCCACTGCTGAACACCTCATTCACTCAACGCCGAGCAATTTGATTAATTGAAGACCACTAACTGACAGCAAACATGCAAAGTTTGATTCTATTTTGATTAGTGATGAGGCGCATTGGATTTTGCCCAGAAAATGGATAATAGATGTCTGGCTTTTACCGATTAAAACCACAATGATTGAAAATTGGACATTTCGTTATAACTATCGTTTTGATTGGAAGAAAGAAAAAACACTGGCAATTGGAATACAGAACTGAATCTTTCTATGACTATTGCGCCCAGAGTGCATTTAAAAGAATCTTCATTGGTGAAGTAATACACACAGAAATCGCGAATTCGCAGAATAATATGATATTTTATAAGAACGCTGAGATCATTGGTATTTTTTGCATATAAATCTTCAATAATCGGAAAATGCAATTCAATCTGCAAGCAATTTTCGCCATGGAATAACATGTGTTTTTAACATAGGTACTAAAATATCACTGTATTCTTTGGTATAAGTAATTACATCTATACTTCATTCACCTCTATAAAGTTTCCCAGTTGGCCATGATTTAGGTTTATCAAGTTTTTCTATTCAAAACTGACGCAGGTTGTCACTAGTGAAAGTCGAACAATTCTGAGCGTCATTGCCAAGACTACTTTCTATTTACTCTTTTTGAACTGAATGGAGTCAGTTCTATTGAGGTTTAACTGTGGCACAGGATTCGTAGTACTACTACCTATATTTTCATACTGAAGTATTTCAACTTATTATTTTCCTATCTAGTGCGGAAAGTTGTACTTTCTCTCAGGAGATTGCCGCTCCACGTCGTTCGGGCGAGCAATCTAGTGCGGGAAAGATATTTTCCGCTCAAGATAGAAACAATATCTTTTCTACAACCGTATTATGAGATTAGAAAAACACGTCGACACAACTTACAACTTTTGACAACGTGTTGACACATTGATTAACGGGTTTCTATGGAAAATCATAAACCATGACATAGAAATAAATACACACATCCATGTATGCCATGAAGAGCAAACTATTGACCATTTGGTCGATAATTGTTCAATATATAAATTTCCAGATGGTTTTAAGGCTATTCATTCAGTATCTGATTCATTATTTCAAAATGATTTGAATATATTATTTGATTTTCCTTTTTCGTTTTTTCTCCCGTTGGTTTTTTGTTTCAGAATAATTGAAAATGCTTTGTCAACTCCTTTGAGGAGAAGAAGAACGAATTGTATTCGAAGAAGAAGATGCCCTTCAATATGAATATCAGCTTATCCAATATCGCTACACTTATACGGGGAGACAGAGTTTTTGCTGAGGTTTTCATCTGTGCTCTTGCATCATACGCAGAACTGTATGGTGCCACGTTTAACATTCCTCTGCTATAGTGAACTTAGAAGCGGGGAATGGATAAATCTGTTTGTTCAAATGATCTGTTGCCTTTTCATAACACATGCCATAATGTTTTGATTGGAAAAAAATGCTCCCTTTCATTTAAATGTCTTGTGTAGGCTTATTTCGTGAGAATTTTGGAAATTGTTCTGTTCGTTTAAAAGTTTTTCTGGATCATTCGAGTACTTTATTTTTTTTCCGAATGAACAATCACAAAGTAAAGGACTATTCTGTCCATTATTCTTCAGTGAAATTTCATCACTCGTTTCTCGATTTCCGTCGTTCATATTTTTTGTTAAAATACTCCCTAGAACACCTAGCACACCGTGTCTCTTGGATACAAAACGTAAACAGTTTTTGGAACTTTCTTTCTTAAAATTTTGCAAGGAATCTCCTCTTTTCGTGTCTACCTCCAATTAAGGAACAATCTGTATGAATAGCAGAGTCCTCGAATGACATGTTGATACATTTCCGGTAGCACGGACACGCCATTCTCAAAATTTCATTTCGATCGAATATACTACTTCACAAGCGTACAAAAGTATGTCCGGCCATGTTAACGGAACCCCTGGTCGAATTTTACCTACTACAAATATTCCCGAGGTATTCGATAAATACAGTCATAATAAGGAAATTATATAACCCTCGTTCAAGTAGGAGGAGCGCTCAGTAAAAAAAAATGAAGTAGATAAAATGCAGAATTATTGAAATAAATCAAATATAAAAAGGCTTCAAAAATTCTTCAGCCATCTTCCAAAGAACCTTTTTTTCAGAATATGTTGTTCAAACTACTGCTCTATGGTATGCACTCACTCCACTCCTTAACCTTAATGTTTCCTTCGAAAGAGAAAAACAAAGTTATAAATTTAGGGTTTATAGAAACACAGATAATCTCCCTGATAAGCGATCAGACGCAGTTATTCTTTTTCTCCGTAATAGCCTCCCCTTCGCTAATGTATGGGAAATACAAGATGTTTTCTTTTTTTATCATTCATTGGTATAGATTTTTCATTTATTGTAATTCGTATTCAATTGAATTCCAATAATCACTTATGCTGAAAGATGGAGTATAAATAAATCGGAAGCACACATTAGATACAAAACTTTATAATATGTAGTAATGATCATCAACATACAAATACTGATCCATCATAAAAATGGCTCGTGATAAGTCAGATCATTCACTGTTGTATTTCGGTCAACATCAAGAGGAATTATTCACTTATGACAAATGATTTGCTCATTTACTGAGTTTTGAGTTGTAAGTCAAAACTCTAGTCATCTAATATATTATTCAAAATAACTCACCGAAATGTCTTGTTCGATATCAAACTACCATTTTTGTCATTAGTGAATATTTGTATGAAGTTTCGTGTAGATTCGGATATATTAGATTCTTGAATATTTGAAGTAGTTCATGAATTCGGGAACATAATGACAACGCTTCCGTTGGAATGATGAATATTTGATATTTCAAGCGAGTATAGTATTTGGGTTCATAATTATTATTATTATTTGTTCGATAAGAGTAGAGGTTTTTCAACCTATGAACTCATTACAAAGCTTGATAATAGAATGGTAAACGCTTAATTATGTAAAAGAAAAAAATCAGTATTACTAACAAGAGAAAAGTTGTCAACCCGAACATTCTCACCAATATTTATTTTGATCTCGAATATGTCGTGGGCCTTCACATGATACCAATCATACACTTTGGAATGTACATTACAGTAAGATAATTATAGTTAAATCCCATTACCTGTTTTGTTTAATCGCGGTTGAATTGTATTCAGAATTTGAAATGGTTGTATGAGAACTTTACTATACAGACTTCCTCAATGCAATAACATTTTTTCGTTCTGAAATAGAGATTTTATTTATGCTGATATACGTGAATTCGATGTTCACATTAAGAGGAAGACGGAACACTATATGTTAAAATTTCAATTTCTATTTTTCGACATTTCTTAGTTTTCTTTTTTCTTGTAGAGTTTCATAAAGCAACAATTTAATTGAAAAACGTCGCTACATAGCCGATTAAGTATTTTTCCTAATCTTAGTCCTTTAAAATAGTTATTAATTTTCAAAACAATCGTAATATTATTCACTCAAAAAACCCGAAAACTTAACATTTCTATATGTTTTTGTACTATTTCATTCTGAATCAACTGTGTCTCAAGGAAATAAAATACGGATTCAATCAGCTCCATCGGGGTTGAACAAATCTGCCGATCTGATTTCAATGGACTGAATGATTAATGTCCGTAAATAGAAATTCATCCTTTCCATTGCCAGAATTTATGCACAAAAAGTGGGAATTTGAAGGGCTAATCCAAATAATCGTTTTTATATTTTTAAAATACCATTTGTCGGGAAGGCTGACTGAAAATTTATTAAACTTTATCGATTACCGGCCATAAGCCAGGCGAATTACGTTTTTTCCCGTGAACCCTTTTTGAATCCATAATCAGTTCGTTTCAAGCCCCTGATGCAAATTCAATATTGATGAATCCCTCAAAACTTCATTAATTTCATTTGGAAAGTAGCATCCGTGGTGTTGATTGGGTTCCATCAGTGTGAACAGAATATTTTTGGGAAGCACATAGATTGGACATTTTGAATTTTGAATTTGACTCGAAAGTGAATTTGAGAAATGATTATTTTCAATAATCAAAATTACTTAACTTAATAAGTGTATAATGGACATATGTACAGACAAAAAAGTACCGGGGATTGATCCTTAACAAATTGCGCTTGAAGGAATTGTTGAAATACTATTTTCTTCCTAAGTTGGCACAAATGTCTTCTATGTTCACGGTGATCTAGTTTATCAGTTTCATCAAGTATGTTTTGTAATAAAAATACTGCGCACCAAATTTGTCCCAAATTTTGGGTGGCAAATGTAATTTCGTGTACAAAGCGCACACATGTATGGCCTCCACGGGCATCAATAACAGCTTGACATCTTCTTTGCATACTACACACGAGGTTGTTGAACATTTCTTGAGGAATTTGGTTTCATAAACGGGGCAGAAGCTCTCTCAGATAATTCAAGGATTCTGGGGTAGGTTGATGATTATCTCATCTTCTTCGGAGCATATTCCATGCATGTTCTATGCAATTCAAATCTGGTGAGTGCGGAGGTATTGATAAATGTGGAAACCAAGCTCCTCGCGCGCATTCTCAACTATGGCTGCACGGTGCGGTCTAGCGTTATCGTCTAGGAATTGAAAAGTTCCACCAATAGCAGCGTGAAAATTTGGCACAACATTGTCAATGACATGATCCCTATAGTGTAAGGCGTTCATATTCCCCGGACAAATGTGTAGATCTGTGCGCCCGTTGAAACATATCCGGCCCATACCTTAACACTACCCCCTGAGAATGAATGGACTTCTTGGACAAAGCGACGATTACGGGGATTGTCCATACCCTTATTCTTCGAGAATCTGAAAATCTTTTATATCTGGATTCATCAGTGAAAAGGACACTACGCCATTGATCGTTCCAATTGATATGTTGCCTTGCCCATTCCATTCTTTGACTCTTATGGTCACGTGTTAATGAAACTCCTCTTAATGGACGTCTAGAACCTAGATTCACCTCTCTCAACGTCGGCGTCGTCTGATGGTTTCGATGGAGACTTGGACGCCATCTGCATTTTGAAGAGTATTCCGTAGCATTCTACACGTAGATGTAGGATTTCTTCTCGCCGAAACGGTGATGAAACGATCTTGAGCAGGTGTTGTTTTTCCTCGCTAACCAAGCCTTGGTCTTTCCAAAACGAAACCTATCTCCCTGAACCTATTCAAAATAAAATAAAACATGCTGTTATCAGAAAAGCAATACAACCGAGGGATCCTAATTACTTGCTTTCTCGATATACTAACTAGTGAATGACATTGAATAATTTCATACCTTGTCAAATATAAACGGATCCCTGATGGTCGAAGATCAAAGGATCCACAAGTTAATTGATGAAAGTAGAGCTTGTTTTTCTCAAGGCGAGTTTATACAGCAACTAAAATAAAATAAGAACTAAAATAAAATAAGAATGTTCACTTGATGCATTTCAATGACAGCGTTTATACAGGAAATAAGCTAAAATAAGGAATACGAATATTCTTATTCCTTATTTTAGCTCATTTCCTGTATAAACGCTGTCATTGAAATGCATCAAGTGAACATTCTTATTTTATTTTAGTTCTTATTTTATTTTAGTTGCTGTATAAACTCGCCTTCATTCTAGGCGTAGTATGTCTCACTGGTTGTAGTGGTGGGGGTTGAGATTATTGTTAAAGTGAGAAGGAAGTGTGACGTTCGGAATGAAATTTGTATATTCTCAATAGAAGTTCAATTACTGTGCTTACAAAAGGTTGCTTGTTCCAATCTTCCTAGAAATAAAATGGTTTACTTCAGATCGATTCAGGTCAGTCGTGCTTGTTTTTCGCTTTTTGAAAAAATTAATTGTCATTGGGAAGTAATTGCTTATATGAACTATAAATTTGGATTATTCTATCTTCTCAATCGTCCTACAGAATGTAAACATGAACAAAAAGGTTGAAATCACTTCTAGATGGGCAAACACATCTCGCGTACATGCATGAGTGAATCGTTTCCTTTTGCCGAACAATCGACTGTACGACTGAGAAATTTTACATGCA
The DNA here is from genome assembly GCA_951802165.1 of Adalia decempunctata. NCBI lineage: Eukaryota > Metazoa > Arthropoda > Insecta > Coleoptera > Coccinellidae > Adalia > Adalia decempunctata. The sequence goes on from OX637695.1 coordinate 50,474,555, forward strand.
TATTCATGTAAACCACGAAGTGACATGTTATGAATCTACGTTCTGAGTTCGAGCCCAATATATCTGATAGACTGACAAGCAGACTTTCATTAAATGGAATGATCCAAGAACCCTTCCTTACACTCGACATTGATTATGAACGCAACAGAGAGAGAAGCTGTCAAGTTGTGACAGGGAGAAATTTCAGTGGTTGGCCCAAGCTCATTTTGATACCTTCTTGCCATCTCAAGATGCAGGATGTGACAGGCGACTTATTGCAACCTTATCGTACTAAAACGGGTAAAACTTAATTGTTTCGTTCTTAGTAGACATATAACAAACTGGGAATTTTTGCGAATGTGAAGGGAGCTTTTATTGGAAATGACAATCGCTGACCTCGAAGAAATTTCATGGTTCCACGTTTTCAAGTATGCTTGGTTTTAAAACATGTGAATCTCGAAAAATAATTCCATAGGTATTATTGTGCGCCAGGTAAATAGGTCTGGTTGGTTTTAAGATGAATAAATTTTTCCGAATGCCTTTGTCTGTTAATCGTTTTCGTTTTTCAGAATGATTTTTTTTTAAATTGATGATTCATACTTCTTGAGAATGATCCAAACTAAATGTGTGACAAACGTCGACATTTCCTATAATAAGCACTGAGGTCGATAAAAAGACAAACTAATTTTTCTCAGAATTCTATATACGAATAAAAGAATTGAGAATCTTCAGAGAGTTTTTTCAGTCAGATAGGCATCTGAACATAAGCGCTACGCCACCTGGTGACAATCAAAGTCCCTAAAGATCTTGACATAGTTCGTGCATTGGGCTTTGTGTTCATGTGAATTTATACAAATATTTATATTTTAAAATTATTCTAATAGTTATGGGTCGTTCGAATCAAATTTTTATAACGAAAATATACACTCAGAACTGACACAACACAACAATCTAATGTCAATAACTGTAGTTCCACTACTGCCCACTTTGGCGCTGCATTCTTATTTCCAGATGCCTATATAAGAGTTACTTCTCCGTTGATGATATCGATGAAATCATATGTGGTGAAATTGGTCTATTGCCAACAACTTTCTTCGAAAGATAACATAATTATCATAATTTAATTGATCTTTCTAGAAAACAGAATGTATAGATGACAAGTCAAATGATTCATAATTCATAGTTTTTCCGGTAAAATCTGAAAAATCATGTATTTACCAAATGAAAAAACTTTCGTAAAAGTAGAGATTTTACAACTTTTTGAAACTTATCAACATCTAGTGATTGCAGAGTTTGATACGTACTGTGATACATTGAGGATTTCTTAAATTGGGTAGTTTGATGTTTTGGAATCAATACATAGTATAAAACGAATTCGCTATCGCTGTCAGTCCCTTGTATGCTTAAATCTCCAAAACTACGCAACGGATTTTGAAACGCTTTTTTTATTGATAAAGTGATTCAAGAGGAAGGTTTATATGTATGATACTTGCGGGAAAAGCTCCTAACCTTAGTATATAATTATTTTAACATTGCCCTACTTCTCAGTGGGTTTTCGACACCATAATGATAAAAAAGTATTTTATAATACTCTCAATTAACGAAATCAAAGAGAACATAGAATATTCAGTTCTGCACCTTTTTCAGGAATTTCATCATATTAACACATTCTCCTGAGCCGTGTTAATTGAATTCTGTTTCCACTCTGAAGGGAAGTGTGGAAACGAAGAGTATTTGATTACACGATATCAAAGAGACTTTTTCAAAAGTGAATCTCATAATTAGTTAAGTAAAACTTCATCACGAAAAATTAGGGTTCAAAAATATGAAATTCTGTGAAGCCTTCAATGGAAACTTTCAGCCAGTTGGGAAGTTCCGCGCTGTGAGACAAGTGTATAAAGTGACGCATATTGCAATGACAGGCAGCGGATATGAAACTTTGTGATATTTTCATTAGTTCGCAGTAAAAAGGACGAGGTATCCTATCACATTGTTTTTTAAAATCTGCTTAGAGCACCGTATTTTTCTTTGATATCGCTTTGTGTCAAGACAAAATTAGTTGCTCAAAGAATCATTTTTGATATAGAACGTGTCGGAGTACAAAGTATCAATAGTAGGAGTGGACATTCTTTAGCTATTTCAACGATAAACTCACCCGTTTATGAAACGACAGCTAATTTTGAGCCCTTGTTTCTACGGAGGAGAATGTGATCATTTCGCCCAAAACGACTGTAATTGTGGGTGGAAAATTGAGCCAAATGTGATCTTCAAAAACTAGTTTGAACTCGAAGAAAAATAATTAGTGGACGAATGCATTTCTGTTCGTTCGTCGTGTAGGCCGTACACACGAAAACTATAAAAAAAGTCCTAGTTCTTGAAATTTTCAGGGTAAGACTGAAATTTATCATGTTCTCGAATGGGCAAAATAGGTCATAGTCTATGATTATATACTTTCCTGATGACTCACTTTCAGATCGTGTCATTGCAAGAAAAATGATTTTAAAGTGAATCAGATCAGGAATTTGTTTTAATCTGGAGGCCCATAGTGCTCGGGTGCTTCATAAGGTGTCAGGATGACCACGCTTCGAATTTGAACAATGCATTTCTGTTCGTTCGTCGTGTAGGCCGTACACACGAAAACTATAAAAAAAGTCCTAGTTCTTGAAATTTTCAGGGTAAGACTGAAATTTATCATGTTCTCGAATGGGCAAAATAGGTCATAGTCTATGATTATATACTTTCCTGATGACTCACTTTCAGATCGTGTCATTGCAAGAAAAATGATTTTAAAGTGAATCAGATCAGGAATTTGTTTTAATCTGGAGGCCCATAGTGCTCGGGTGCTTCATAAGGTGTCAGGATGACCACGCTTCGAATTTGAACAATCGGAAAAAAACACCAAACCTCAGGTTATTGCTCTCATGGAATTTTTTCAATATCATAATATTGGTCCATGCACCTACCTCAGACTAGGGCTGGGACTTCTTTGCCTTTTTGTATTCGGATATTCATTCTTCAATGTATTCGATTATCCGAATAATTCATTCAAACAATTATTCATGGTTGATTATTCATGAGTAGTCATGCATATTCAAGTATTCATGTGTATTCATGAATATTCAACTTTTCATGAGGATTCATGAATATTCAACTATTCATGAGAGTGAATATGTATTCGAATATTCAGGCAGGTAGTATTAGATGATATTGTTTATTTTTACTTAAGTAGATATAAATATTACCTATACATAATTTCATAGAAAGTGATATCTTGTGACCGGTCAACATAGATAAGATGTCAATAGTTTTTCCCGTCATAGGAAGAATAAAATTGATTTCCTCAACTTTTCATATAACGACAATTGATTCGCCCAAAAAGTAGCTTCATCAGGTAAATTTTGCATTTCACCTGAAACCAATCAGAGTCTGTAGAGTGTAGACAAATATATACAGTGTGTCCCAGAAGTCCCGCACTTCTTTGAGGGGATCGAAAGTGAAAAATATTCTAAGCCCAAATATCCATGTTTGAAATTTTTTGATGTAGTAGTTAATCAGTAATTAATTAATGAAAGTGAACAATCAGGAGCGTGCTACAGAAGAATGAGTAAGCAATTGGGGAAGCGAGAGTGAGACGCCAGAGCTGCTGGCGGCTTTCCACGCAGTAAACCGAGACTGGCGTCTCACTTTCGCGTCCCCACTGCTTACTCATTCTTCTGTATCGCGCTCCTGATTGGTCACTTTCATTAATTAATAAATAATGAACTACGTGATCAAAAAATTTCAAACATGGATATTTGGGCTTAGGATATTTTTCACTTTCGATCCCCTCAAGGAAGTGCGGGACTTCTGGGACACCCTGTATATGTACAAAAATTTGAACGTTAACACTAATTCCCTGAAGACTGAAAAAAAAACAAATAAAATCAATTTATATTGAATTTTTGTCGCCGGGGATACTCAAACTATCCGAGGAATATTCAACAATGGTTATGAGTTTGCATTTTATTGTTCATTCAAAATATAATTTTGGACCCATTTAAATATTTATACCGGCATAAGTTGGTTCACAAGTTCTGATCTATTTAACGGACAGGTGATTATTATTATTATTTGAACTGGGGTCAATTATGGCTCAGTTAGCCTTCCGGGAACTGCGACCACATGGACCTTTTGTTCACTATCCTACTCATTCATTGAAACCCAAGGAGGTCGTCGTCTATGGTGTGGATAGAACCGACAACATCCCTAGGAGTCTTGGCCGTTACCTCGTGGGTATCCAGAACTGGTTTCCTCATATGAATGGTTCTTAGACTAGCCAGTTCTGGACACTTGCATACCATGTGTTCAGCTGTTTCTGCCTCTGATCCACAGAGTCTACAAATCTCATCTGTTGACTTCCCCAGTGCCTGGCAGCAGACCTATCATCACCCTAAGCTCAGCTCGTGACAGCTTTAAGAGCTTACTGGTATAGGTCGGAGAAATTATCACGAATTTCTTGGACTGAGTAAGTCCAGGAGTATTACTCCAGAGGGTTATTCTGTTGTTCAACGCCCATTGTTGAACCGCTGCAGTATAGTAGTCTTTTCCAAGCTCAAGTTAACCTTGATGCACTTTTAGCAAGCCCATCGGCTTTTTCATTTCCTTCAACACCACAATGCCCTGGCACCCATAGTAGAACGGACAGATGATACAGAACACAGTTTACTGTTATCCGTTATATAGATACAGTTTTGAACTATTCGGTTGGGAGTACTTTAGTACTCTGGTTTTACCAAAAAATGATGATATCCAACAATGAGATTCATTTGTAAGACCAACAATTACCCCATAAATAAATAAAAGTAGTGGCACTCAACATGGAATGGATCCATTCGTCATATTTGGGTATAGAATATGACGAATGGGATGTTAATATGAGTTCTCTGAAGCTTAGAATATTTTACTTTGTTCTGAATTTTGAAGCAGTCGTGGAGTCGAAGGGATAAATCCATAATTACAATGTCGAAAAAAAGTTATGTCTGGAAATATTTTCTGAGAAATGATGATGGTCAAGTTCACTGTAAATTGCGCCCTTACAATACAAAGGTCCCACAAGCAATCTATGGACTCATTTCAAGGTCAGATATGAACATAATATGAATATCAAAGAATTGGTTCACGAATGATTACTCAGCTCAGTCTGAATAAATAATTAAAATTAATTTGTGGAGCATTCTTGATTAGCTGAATATTAGTATAAGATTCACTGAATATTTGACTAATATTTGATGGATTCAGTCTTTACTTGATGGAAATTCATGTTCAATAACAGGTAAATAAAATTCAATTTCCACAAACAATATTTAATTTTGAACAACGATCGTTTCGCCTCACTGAGGCGAAACGATCGTTGTTCAAAATTAAATATTGTTTGTGGAAATTGAATTTTATTTACCTGTTATTGAATATTTGACTATTCACCGAATATTCAGCTTTTCAATGAATATTCGAGCATTCACTGAATATTCAAGTATTCAATAAATATTCAAGTATTTACTTAATATTCAAGTATTCACTGAATATTCATGAATATTCGAATAATGCAAACCTAAATTATTCGAATGAATATTCAATGAATATTCGAATAATGAAATCATTCATTCATGCTTCCTAGCCCTACCTCAGATCCCTTAAAACGTGATACTTCAACCGCCTGGACGTAAAAAAAAATTGGAGGGTATCCAACAATATGTAGGAATGTCTCATATACATCGCCATTGCGAAAATGGAGAAATTTCGAATAATAGTGCCTAGGATAATTCATTCCAGCAGAGTCCTTTCAATAAAGTATCATATCCCTCGTTGCAGGCTGGCCATCAATAAGTTCCATAAACAAAAAGAGATCTGACCTATTGTCCCCCTCAAGGCCCAAATTTATATTCAAAACCCTTTTCTCTTGCAGTCTGGAATCCTTTATTAAACTTCCAATTAAAAATGTCGAGGAATGGTAAATAAGCGCCATTTCAGGGGACCGAAATGATGAATAGATTGCCCTACCTTCCATTTCAAAAGCTCGATAAACAACAGTTGTTAACTCACATGTACCTGCACCAACTCATCTTAAAAGTGACGTTCACGTCAAAAACATATAGCCCCTTTTTTATTTTCACTCCCATTCAAACGGGATACATCTGTTTTGAAGGGTTCTGACGAAACGCTTGGAGGGAAATGTACAAACGTTCAACTACTAGAACGCGAATGAGTTATGATCTCTTTAATGAACGCAGTAAACTAACAGAAAATAGTAAACACGAAGATTTAGTGTTTGCACAGGGAGGAGACGTAACTAGATGTTCATCGTTCAGAACTTAAGAAGCTCTAACAAAGCTTCAGTCGAGTCGAGGATCATTTGGATTTCGTTAGGATGATATTTTTTGATTGAATCATTGAATTAAATACGGACCTGATTGGGAATTTCGATTTTTCTCCTAGTTTTTTCGTGTATCGATGTAATCGTCTTTCTCATCAGTCAATTCGAGTTCTTACCTGAAACAAAAAAAATATTGTTTTAAAATCTACGATTCCAATTTTATATGCTGTGTGTTTCGCTTCCTTATTTCATAACGAGTCGATCGATTGCCATAATTATTTTTTCTAGATGAAGAATTGCGAGAGCTTCAATATCCTGTTTTCCTGTGTTGCATTTTTTTGATTTTCTCTTTTTTATAGCATATTAAATTATCATTTTATGCAATACCACTGGAGATGGAATTTTGCCGGCCAAGTTTCTCGATTGTATTATGAAATTTCCGAGAAGCAACAAACTTGAATACTACAAGAGAGAAATTTCACCTGCTTGCGTTCAATGTAGTGTGTTTTTATTTCAAGTTGTATTTGGAAATGGCTTCACTTTGAGAACTGAAAGGATTGGAGGTCTTAATGAAATGATGGAGATCGATTTTATATCGAGAGTTTTTTGTTTTCTTTCAAAAATATAAGAAAATGAGACAACTGGAGCTTCTGCTTTATTTCAAACGAAAGACCCATGAAACAAATTCAAATTATGGCGAGAAAAAGTTCTTGCTTTACCCACAAATCATTTCATAGTTCGGCGATTTTCGGATAGAGTGCGCCATTGTACATTTCATTCATGATTAGAGAGATATTCATAGAACTTATTGTCATAATGTAAGTTTTATGGAGATATTCCATAAAATGCACGGTGGCGCCTCTATCGGATGAGCTTTCTTACTCGCTTCAAACGGCGACCTTAAATTTCATCTCGAGTGGTATTCGACATCATTATTCCACGAGAAAATATGTCTAAAAGTAAGTAATATGGCCAAATTTGACACGGATTGCGCTATTTGGCAAATAAGAATTCATCATAGATTAACTAAACGTTGTTTGTTTTCTCTCTGATATTCATTTCCGAAGCTATCTATGAATTTGAGAAACGTCAAAAATTTTGTCGCTGAAAACCCAACTTGTTAATTTTTCCGGCTTGAGAGTTTTATCGAGATGAAACGATCATTGCTACGGAAACTTCCTCACTAAAAATGGAATGAGTGAAATGGTCAATAAAAAAACACAAACTATTTTATTTTTTCTGGTTAACTGTGAAACTCTTGATTTTCTATCTCTAATCAATCATATGGTTCACGAACTCGTTCCCTTTTTTCAGTAATAAGCTGATTTCCGTCGCTTTTGGAACTTTTGGATGCATTACAGTCTCACCTTTTTGAGACGAAAAATTGTCTTATTTTAAAACTATTCTAATTTTACGATTCCTTCATAGGATTCCAATCGACTCTAAATAAAAACATTTGTGATTCAGCAAAAATGCACAAACCATTGAAATATAGGTACAAAGATCATGTAAGGATTTTACTTCTTAAGGTTGAAATACTCGAAAAATTAAGAAATAGAACATATCCTTCCTTGTGCTCCCATATATACTTCTTTTAATCGATTAAAATAAAGGAGCAAAAAACGTGTTTTTTGCTCAACATAGGACTTCCTAGTGTTACGCGTTTGATACAGAGAAATGGTAAAATGAGCGAAAGCCGTTTTGAAATGAATTGCCTGTCCAGTTCACTCGACGGTGTTCCGTTTCAAGTGGAAGAAATGTCTAGTCGTTTTATTGATCTACCCGAGGTAATGAGGAACTCTAAAAGGAATTAGTTGTTTTGACGACTGGGGGGAAAATTTAATTCCTCGGCATGAAGCCGATTTTCATATTTCTCAAGCAATAAAAATTTGAAATCGAGCTCATTTGCAAACCGAATGACGTCGATAATAATCCTACCTGATATTTGAAGAAATATGTGACATTTTCAATTTTTTTCACTTCAGTTTGAAAAGTTCATCTTTTGAAATTAATGGGGAAGTTATGTTTGCACATAACTATTATATTTTCTTACCACGCTTTCATTACCTAACTACAGGGTGACCCATTTTGGAAGATACACTGAAATAATTCCCTGTGAAGAACCTGTATCAAAAAATGTTTTAAATGAAAGTTTTTTAGTTTTAAGGGGGGCATCAAGTGCTGGCATTTAGTCCGAACTTAGTTTGATTTCAAGGTCAAGTAGATTTTTTGAATACGGAATGTACTTTTTACGTGGCAGAATCTTCGTGAAAAACTAAAACATTCTGTATTTTTCCATGAAAAAATTTCTCTGGCAATATTAAGTGTCTCATAGTTAAGAACAGGGTGCGGCAACTAGTTCTCCCACATTTGTAGAAGCTGTTTGAAGAATATGAAAATATTTTTTCTTTCATTCTGAAGGCCTGCATAATCAAGTTTTTTTTTTTCATTAGGTAGGATATCTTGAAAATAATATCATCCAAATGTCGTCATCGGCGAGCGACGCACATGTGGAGTTTTCCATTACTCTCTTCAGCATATATAGCGGTTTCAATTTGAATGATTTCCTCCTTGATTGCCCTTTTCAACTCATAAATGGTTCTAAGATATAAGAAGACCTCGGACTTGAGGTAAGCCCACGGAAAGAAATCACAGGGATTCAAATAGGAGGAGCGCGGGGGCCACAAAATGACCTCCCGTATAGGTAGATCACTCGATCGGGGAACATGTCCTGCAGAATCTCACGTGAACGACCGGCTCTATGGGCGGCTCCATCCTGCTGGAACCAGAAGTTCCTTGTGCCATGCTCTTCCCCATATTCCACAATTTTCTACCGCACAAATTTCTCCAACATGTTGCAATATCGTTGGGACGTCACAGTGACTGAAGCGCCTTGCTCCTCAAAAAAGTAAGGGCCTATGGGTTACCTCAAAAATGAGGTCTTCTAACATCGTCCTAGAACCCCTGATGACTTGAAAGAGGCAATCAAAGAAGAAATCATACAAAGTGAAACCGCTATTCCGAAGAGAGTGAGGAAAAACTTCCGCGAAAGACTCCACATGGGCGTCGCTCGCTGAGGCCGTCATTTGGAGGATATTATTTTCAAGACATTAATGAAAACAATTACAATTGCCGCACTCTGTACTTCGAAGTTATTTCTCATCGAATCATTTGGTTTGTTTCCTGAATTTTTTTTTCAAATTTGCTCAGTAATGTGTAGCAGATTTTCACCATAACCATTCTGAGCATGAAAGACCTCATATTTCCACAACGATTCATAGTATGGCAGAAAGAAAAATAGGCAGAATGCTTTATTTTTTCAAGGAGATCAATATTCTGCAACGAAAAATGCATGTACCCTATTCAAAAAACTACTATACTCTGAAAGGACCTTGAAATCCAACTCCAAGGTCAGACTAAGTGTCTGCATTTAATGTCTTCTTAAAAACTAAGAAATTTTCATTTGCAACAGTTTTTGATACAGGCTCTTTCCAAGGAGTTATTTCAGTGGGTATATTAAAATGGGTCATCCTGTATAACGGAATAAGTACTTCAATGTAATGTCTCCACCAACTTCCATAGGTCTGATTGATTGAGTACGAATTTGCATGCATGAGTATCGAATCCATGACTGATGACATTACATTCGACCTCACATTATCTTGCAGGATCTCTAGGTTGATTGAAATGTTTTATTTCATTGCGGAGAGGATCCTTCGCCACTTTGTAACCATGTTAACGAAAAAACAAAAATCTCCGTTAACGTCAAGAATGGAGCAGAATTCTCAGAGATTTCCTGTTTTTATTGATCGGTATTGTTCTGATCTATGGAACGAAATCTTTCTAGGTCGGATTAAATTGGGAAATTCCTCCTTTCTAATGTTTTTATCTGTGAAACGGATCATCTGTTTTTTGATACAATATAATTGTATGATTAAAAAACAGACATAAATATTCCGATGAATTTGAGTTCATAAACTTTCAAATGAAAGACGTATAATCAGAAACTGGATTTTAATTCGAAAGATTAAACTTAAACCTAAACATTTTAGTGCAAAACTAAATTGAAAGAATGGATTTGGCGTGGTCAGCCTGAACGAAGAAAAACGCCATACCTTCCAATTGCCTCCTCAACATAATTCAGTGCGATATTTGCAAATAATAATAATAATAACGTCTTTATTTCACTTGAAATCCCAAGGGGAAGTTCACCCAAAGGTGCTCTACCACTTAACCCTTGTAGTACAGAACAATTACATTTGAACATAACTTATACAAAAATGAAAATATGTAAACATAATTGAACAAGAAGAGAAAATATTAAAAAACAAAGAAAAAAAACGAGCATATCAATAAACAAATCCCATAAACTGCCAAAAAATCACACAAACAAGGAACCGAGGAGATAGGCCTTAATCTTTTTCTTAAAACTATTCGGATTCAACAGCTTAAAATTATCAGGAATACCGTTGTACAACCTGCAAATATTGTAACTGAAACTTCTTTCAAAAGTAGATGTTCTATGACGGGGACATGACAATATATTCCTACGGCGTATGTTGATATTATGAACGTCAGCTCTGTAAACCAATCTATTGAAGAGATATGGTGGGCTTCTCTTTAAAATGATTTTATGAAATATACAGAGAGAGTAAAATTCAAAACAGTTGCATTTATGTTTTAGAACGTGGTGTGGGATTTTATTCAATATAAAAATTAAAGATTATTCATACTTCTTAATGAGTTTCAACACGGTCGCGATAACCAATCATCATTAGCGGAGTATTCACGTGAAATTCGAAACAAGTTTGAATGGGTATATTTGAGGTCGAAAATAATTCCAGCCTCTACAACTCAGGTGTATTATCTGTTGATAATTTTTTTTTTCAATTGCCGAAGAAGAAATCACAAGAAACCTTATTTGTTAAGTATGGATCAAGCTATCCAAAATCAATTTTTTATTGTAAAATATGAATATGTGAAAAGTTTTTCGCGAAACAAGGTTTAGAGGTGGCTTTTTCTATCCCTGACAATCACCAAAACATTTTTTGATAGCCTTTACGCTCGCATAAGATATCTCCCTGATTTTTTCCTTGTCAGTTTTCTGGTTCTTAAGAAAAAAGAATAAAAACAAAGTTTAAGGGGCTGCAACTAAGCTAGGGGAGCTCAAAAAAATTTATAACAGAGCCACGCTATTCTTGGACTAGTTATCACCTCTTTATTTTTTTCAAGGATAATGAACATTTCATCCTGAAACACTCTGTATATCCATGTTTAATCATCCGACACAGAATAAAAAGTGTATATATGTTCCACTGAACTAGAAAAAGTAGAATAGGTGCTCTTCAACAGCAGAAGAGATATTTCACCGAAAGCCAACATCTCGAAGTAAGCTCAATGCATGTGCATGTCAGTTAACAACGATATAGGATCTCCCGACAACGCGAGGAAGGTACATCTGGCCCGCCGTTCTTTGAAGTTCCATATAGTTTCGGCCAGTAATGGTCAATTATGAAATGTCCTTCTGGCGCCCTAAATGGTCTGGAGAGATTTCAGCAGCTTCATCGTTTTCGGAAGCCTGCCTTTTCAAAGTGGTCTCCTCCACTTTTATGCCCTCATTTGTTATAGCGACTAGGTATTAAAGCCGGACTCGTTCAAATGCCGTGCGGAATAGGGTTCTGGAAATTGAGGACAACTTTACCGGTAAAATCGACTGTCAAATTTGTGTTTCCCCTTTTATTTGCAGAGAATTTCATTCCTCTTAGGCAAAAATGAATTTTCAGGCGAAGTCGCCTTTTCGATGGGAAAAACCTATAATTTTTGATCTAAAATCTGCATTCTAGATCTTATTATCAAGTCTAATTTTTGTATCACTTTCCGTTAGACGATTCCATTTAAGGTGGGCGTTCAATGTAGTGTGTTTTTATTTCAAGTTGATTTCGAAAACGGTTTCACTTTGAGAACTGAAATTTTGTGGGTGAACTCAGAAAGGATTAGGGTTCTTGTTGAAATAATTTTGATCGATTTCATTCCGACAGTTAATTTTTTTTCTTTCAAAAATAGAAGAAAATGAGCTTCTGTTTTATTTCAACAGAAAGACCCATGAAAATAGTTCAACTTCCGATTAAAAGTGAATCTACTGATAATTTCGTTCAGAAGATCAACTTGAAATACGAAATTGGCAGAAAATGGCCAAATTCAAATTTTGGCGGGAAAAAATTCCTGCTTTACCCACAAATTCACGTATTTCAAAGTTCGGCAATTTTCGGATAGAGAGCGCCATTGTACATTTCATTCATGATTAGAGAGATACTCATAGAACTTATTGTGATAATGAAAGTTCTATGGAGATATTCCTTAAAATGGACGGTGGCGCCTCTATCGGCTGATCTTTCCTACTCGGTTTAAACGCCGACCTTAATATGCATTCTTACATTGAGAAACAATGGTTCTTGTTGCCAGCAGTTGGCCGTCGGTACTCGAAGTATATTTCTTCACATTTACTCCTTCTTCGTTTCTTTGTCACTCTGTCTAGTCTACCTAATATCTCTGTGAAATTGAATGTCTTAAGACACAAATGATACCACACATGTCTCGGTCCGTCAATTGTCACAATAGGCACGTGATTTGAAGTCGAGAGTGGCTTGTCAGAAACTAACGAGTGTAGATTCTGTGAGGAAGAATCTGCAAGTCTGCGCAAAAAATGTCTTGGACAAGATAATAGCAGGAACGAGGACTCAACCCACATGAAGCCCGCTCATATGGTGTTCATTGGAGTTGGAGGGCGAGCTGTAGATAGCGCAGTTGCGAAAACAGCTCTGATGAGGGCACATAGACCTTGAGGTCGCAGTGGAATATTTACCAAAATATATAAACTATATTGTTCATTTTCCTCGGAAACACATTTTTTCTGGTATCTGAGCTACAGCCTGGCGGACTCTCGACTCCACCAGAAAAATTATGAGAATTATTGAAAACGATAAATATTTGATATTTTTGGAGGAAACGAATCTGACGTTTTTTCTATTTTATTTCACATTTTATTTCACATTTTATCCGTCAAGATCTGTTGGAACAATCGTAAATTTCAGTATTTTTCCGAATTTTGAATCTTCATGTTCTTACTTTTATTTTTCCGATTTGGAAGGAATATTCAATAATAATAATAGGAATTTCACCAAATTTACGTCCTATCAGACCATATAAGTATAATTGCATTCTTCGATGTCGAAGCTCAAATAATTCCAGCAGCTTTACTGAATTGATTATTTCAAAATAAGATTGAAACAACTAAATTTCCTTATCCAGGAATTTATGCCAGTCGCTAGAATGTGGAATTCTCGCACTAAATGTAACGTTGTTAATCATAGGCGTGTGAAAATGTACTTCCCATCATCCTATACAAAGAACGTGACCCTCCACAGTTATATCGGATGAAACCTTGAAGATCGTGCATTAAAATCGTTCGCATCCCAAACACGAGTTAGCATTTGTGCCTTCGTATAAAATATAGAAAAGTATGCTGTCACGATCCATGTTTAAAAATTTCGAGATTCATGCATTTGCGAGATTAGGGAAGGTCACGTTCGTGACAGAGTTATTTTCAAGTGTAAATTGGGAGTGTTATTATCAAAATGGTATCTTTCATGGATGATTCATGTTTTATGAAATGATGGCAGTTTCTCTGAGTACGAAGAAGCGACTGAGTGCTATTGCCATATAGTGTAATTACAATGAGAAGGTTCTAGACTGCTCTGAACATTTATTTCTAGATTGGCTTTTTCCAGGCTTTTTCCGTAGTAAGTTCCATCACTGGTGTTCGAATGAACATAAAATATTTTATTGAAAGCTATTTCGGGGGAGTTCAAAAACAAATCATCAAATGGTCATCTGTTTTGTAAATAAACAACTTGTGACCTGTGTCATTTAAACACAGGTCACATATTTAATGTGGCGAACATTTCTTTGAATGCGACGGTGAGATGGAGATGATCAACGTTTGAATGAATGTAAATATTTCATTCTGGTATGCTGAAGAAGCAATTAGGAAATATGTAAGCCAGTCATCTTCTTACAGGCGGAAGGGAATTTTTATGTTGGGTCTGTTTCCATACTAGAAAAAATCCTAGTATATTCTTACTCATGACTATTTCTAGTATTACTATGGGATGGCCCAGATTTCAATGGGATTCTTTCAAAGGTATCGCCATAATTATACACTGCGAAAAAAAATTAACGCACATTCTGAAAATCTCAATTTTAATGAAAGTTAACTCAACATTGACTTTATAACCTATTTTTTATGTTCTCTCGGGAATTTTTGAACGAAACAAGACACATTAAATGGAAGAAAAATTCAGGATTTCACCGAATCTTATGTGAAAGAAGAGACATGAAAATTTTTCAAAATACTGAAATGCTGAAAAGTGATTTAATACTTGGTATTTCCACCCCTTGCGTTAATTACAGCTCGGCAACGACGGTTCATACTCAAAATGAGTGATCTTAAAATGTTCTGATCTATAAATTCTTCCCAGATTTCCCCGAGTTGGATTCCTAAGTCATTAAGAGTAGCTGGATGATTTTCTGAACTTCTCAGCCTACTATTGAGGTTGTGCCAAACCTGCTCAATCGGATTGAGATCTGGACTATTTGCTGACCATTTCATTCAAGAGACTCCAACATCTTCAAGGTACTCCTGAACGATGCGCGCACGGTGGGGTCTGGCATTATCGTCCATAAAAATGATATTTTCACCAATGTATGGGGCAAATGGCACTGCATGCTCTTCAAGAATGTTTCTTATATACTTATCAGCATTCATATCTCCCTTATCAACGACCACTAGGTCTGTGCGAGCAGTGAAAGATATTCCACCCCATACCATAATCGATCCTCCCCCGAAACCAGTAGTATTCAGAAAATTGCAATGAGCATATCATTCATGTGGACATCTGTATACAAGGGAACGTCGATCACAATGGTAGAGGCAGAATCTAGACTCATCTGTGAAGAGAACTCTTTCCCAATCGGCCTCTTCCCAATGGATATGCTCTCTCGCAAAATCCAAACGCGCCCTTCGATGGGCTGGGGTAAGAGCTGGGCCTCTTGCCGCGACACGAGGCCTTGAATCATATTCACTGAGGCGATTTCTTATTGTCTGAGTGCTAATTCGCACCTAATGAGTTTGCTCAAGCTGATTTTGAAGGAGGCGAGCGGTTGCAAACCGTTGTCTCAACGAATAAACTCTCAAGTAACGTTCTTGAATGGCAGTTGTTACCCGTGGTCTACCCTGTCCTGGTCTTCGGACATTCATACCTATCTCCCTGAATCGCTGCAACATTCTGGACACACTTGTATGGGAAACTCCAAACCTTTCTGCAATTCTTGTGTATGTCCACCCTTCTTCTCGCAAAACTACCGCTTGGGCACATTCCTCTTGGGTCAAATTGCGTGTTTCGCGTTGCATAGCGATCGAGTGTAGAAAATAAAACGAAAGAAAAACTATTGATGACTGATTTTAGAATGGAGCCAATACATTCAAAATCTGATAATATCATCTTTTTTTATTCCTGCTGGGAGAATACATATCTGTATTGAAGGAAAACGTTGAAAGTGGATAACATATGCATGCAAAATTCTGATAAAAATAATTATCATTGGGAACACCTTCAGTTGTAGAATAAATTTGAGATTTCCATAATGTGCGTTAATTTTTTTGCGCAGTGTAGATTGCATCTTTCGTTGATCTATAGGGTTTATATGGAATTGGCCAAAAAATTTATGGATGATTCCTTGTCAAAAATAGATTGGGTCTTTCACATCAACGTTTCGTGTGTTGACATATTGTTTTTTCCAAAAACCGCGAACTTTAGCAAGAAATTACAAGAGACTTCATTTTGAAGAATAGGTGAAAATGTCCAAAATTAATTTTCTGATTGTACAATATGAATAAAAGAAAAAGTTTCATGCGAAACAAGGTTCAGGGATGGCTTTTTCTACCCCTTACAATCATAGAGTGCCTTCTCAATCGCATAAAATATCTACTTAATTTTATTCTTGCCATCAGTCGTGGTAAGTCTTGGTTTTGAAGAAAATAATTAAAAACGGTATTCCGGTCACCATCTCAAAGGGGCTGTAAATAAGCAGGGGAAGGGCCAAAAATCTGTCTCCCTCTCTTTGTACAAGTTTGAAAAAATTATTATTATTATTATGCATATCCCCTCTACGTTTCCTGCGATTCGTGAATTTCCAGTTTGGCTTCACTCTGTGACTTTTAATAGCCTGCTTATGATCCATATTGGTTTTTGACACTATTTCATTTCTTTTCTTATTTTTGAAATAAAGATCTTTCTTATCTCATCTTATCTTATCTTATCTTATCTATTAGATATAGGTACGAGGATATATTGAAAAATTCTTATCCTAAAAGAACCAAAAAAAATTTCAATGGCAAAATATTTCATTACTCAACATATTTTCCTCTAGATTGAAAACATTTATTACAGCGAACTTGCAACGTCTCTAGACCTTTCAAAAAAAATGTTTCTTCTTGCTCTGCAAACCAGTCCTCCGCAGCTTTTATTACCTCCTCCTTGGAAGAAATTTACGACGTTTTCAACTTTTTTTTCAGTTGAGGAAAGAGATCCAAATCTGGTGAATAAGGGAGGTGTTCTAGCAATTCTTACTTTAAATCACGAAGAGATTTGTGTACTGGGGAGTTGTCCTGTAAAAACAAAATACCTTTGGATAGCTTTCCGCGTCTTTTCTTTCGGACACGAAACTTCTTAGGTCTTGGAGAACCAGAGTGTTGCTATTTCATCGATTGTTGATTTGTTTCTGGATCGTAGAAATGTACCCAAGTCTCATCCATAGTAACAATCCGGTTTAAGAAGTCTACATCGTTTTCAAATCGAGCACAGATCCACCGCGATGCTTCTACCCTTGCACGCTCTTCGTCAACATTCAAACATTTGGGGATCCAGTTTTGCAGAAAATTTTGTCATGTCCAAATTGACGTGAACTATATGATGAACGCGTTCGTATGGAATCCGTTTCAGCCCAATTTGACGGTCTGATGGAATCATGTCATGAACTGCATCTATATTTTCGGGGACTGACACAGAAACTGGCCATCCCGATCGGTCATCATCTTCAATGGAAAATTTACCTCTTTTGAAGCTTGCAATCCAATTTTTCACGGTCGCATACGAAGGACATTGATCACCAAGTGTATTAAGCATATCTTCGTAAATCTGCTTACCTCTTAAACTTTTTAAATACAGGTACTTGAGGATGGCTCGATACTCCAATTTTTGGATTTTTACAATTTCGGTGGACATCTTTTTTTTATTTATTGCGTAACTCTGGTTTACTTTTTTGACGTCGAACTCTACACTGACACTTCTAATAAGTTATGGTTCATTGATATGGTATCGCAATATTTTGTATAAACAAAATAAGCATAAGCATGGAACTGGTCTAGGCTAACTAGATATCAATACATCCTAGTATGCTACTTCCGACATAAGGAAATGAGGCATTGACAATTCTCTTTGCGCGGATCACCAAATGAAATATATGAATGTACTGATTATACTAATTCCAATCAGAATGAAAATTGAAAAAAAAAGTGAGTATGAGATGGAAAATATACCACAAAGTGAATACTGGAAGAATTGTACTCACGGTTTGGGTTGAGAGATATATCTGCTTGTCTGCTAGATTTGTGTATGTGTCGATAGAATCAGAGTATTTTCTCTCACGATTCGAATTCACTCAATGAAAACGCGTGGATTTCAAATAAGTTTGTGTAGACGAGTGCTTCGATCGAGATCGAAACTCAGCGCGTAGTAGCGGGCTAACTGGTTCAGTCTTCAGTCTAGCGAATTGAATAGCATTAGGATGCACGTGGTCCTTCCTTACCTCGATTCTTGAATTCTGTAGACCACAGAATAAATAAGATATGAAGAAAAATAGCAACATGAATTCTGAACAATAACTGCGTCTGAACGGGACTCGGTACTGCATAACCCCGAGTTCAGTGAGTTTTCAGGTTTCTTCATTCTGAATATTTGTCATTTTGGAGGGTATAATTTTCTGAAGATACTCATAACGCTGAAAACCATTCGATGAACTTCTGGGAATGCTTTTGTGTATCTCATTTCACATTAGGATTTATTCATTCGAATTGCTCCTAAGTAGTTGGTTTATTACCAAGTCTTTAATCAATTATTGTCAACAGAAACCACCGAGGGGAGTTTTTAGTCGAAAACCCTTACACAATATGAGCCCGCATTGCCGCTTTCTGGGATATCTAGCCATTTCTCACCAGCTGATATATTCAGGCTTCTTACCCCGTGTCATATTTTGGATTAGTTTATGTGGCACTCCAACGTTTTTTCCATTCCAAACTGAATTTATCGTTCCCCAAGGAATAATTGGACAGTGGTTATGGTCGCCGTGTTGTTTTAGTGGAATTAATTTTCGCTTTCATATAAATGAACCTGAACTAGTATCGCCTGGGATATCTTGTAGGAATACTTCCATTAGGGCCCACTACAAAGGCTCCATAAAATGGTATCCTCCAAATATCAGAAGATATTAGAGATGTCAATTTTATTTCAGTCCATATTGGATTGGTTCAACATTCGATGGATGTTATATTGGAATTATGCTTGCAATGATCTTGATTGAACTTTCATATGCATTTTCAGCATCCACAATTCGAAAAATTGGATTTTTATATGCTGTTATCGATATGTTTCACACTTAGCCCATAGAAAGAGCAGACACACCTTTCAATAATGAATAGTGAAGCCAATTTTCAAAATCATCAGAACTGAACTGGGTGATTGTAGTACTACGGAATGGAAATGTAGTAAAAATTTTTGCAACGTTGTGAGGTTCCTTGAATTTTCTAATGAATAAACTCAATCAAAATGGAAAGTACTTCAGATTGAAATGCAGTTACCCATTTGTGTGTGGATGACAGAAACGAGTATTGGTTCAAATATTGTGCATTCTTCACATTCCATAGATTAAAGTATATGCAAATGTTCGCGAAACGGATCGATCTTTTTACCTCAGATTAATGTATCTGCAACGAGTATTAGACGATATTTTCTCTATTTCACTCGAATTTTGTGAAATTCAATGAAAAAATTCAAATTATAGGTCCTAGTGACTTTCATATTGTATCTTGGCAGTTGGTGTGAATGTTATTAAGTACGAAAATTGACATTTCCAAATTGACGTCTGCTGAAATTTAAAAGGATCGGAAGTCATTGCTGACAACCACAAAACGAAAATTGTTACTGAAAACGATGCTGTAATGAATTCATTACAGCACTGTTTTTAGTACTGTAATGAACACATTACGATACTGAAATAGAGAAAAGCGTTATTTGGATTTATTTCTGAATATCTCCATCTAAATACGATGAAAAAATGGTTCGTCAGTGTCTTGTGTGTGGTAAATTGGACTATTTGAATCATTACTTGAGTTTCCACAAGTATGTTCCAATCTTTACATACTAAGTATCAGAGGCGTAGATTTTTTGAATTTCACTTTTCTGATTCCCTTCTGATATTGAGAAGAGGAGCATCTGGTTCTCAATCCTGAATATGACTGACTCTGATGATCTTCCTCAGAAACTGTTTGTATGTTCCGAACACAGCTCAAAGATTTCGTTATTCGAGTGAATGGTACCAAATATCTCAAAAATTATGCCAAACCAATCTTCGAACCTGCGTCCTCAAGGTAAGTTTCTGGGAATTTCCAGAGAAAGAACCAAAATATTGAAATCAAATATTAGCGTTTCACCAAAAAAATTATTATTGTGTATGTACCTACTCTGAAAACTCAACTGAGGGATGGATCAGATATATGCATTTCACATATGAAGTATAATTCGATAAATTGATAAGTTATATTTTTCCACAGTTCAACCTCAACTCTCCGTGTAACTTCTCCATTTGTGAAAAGGTAATTTATTCAATGAAGTATTCGTTATGTGAATATTGAAATATTTGCCGCGTTCAAGATTCTTCTCTCAATGCAGAAGTTGACGAAAGAATGGAATCTCTTTTCAGTACCTGTTCTCATACTGGCAGGTGAAAGGGTTGTAATTTTTGTTGTGTTAGTGAATAATTATATCTGGTGTGATCTGTTTTGCAGGGTTGAAAAAATTGAGCCAGTGGAGAATGAGATTCATCTTCCCGTTTCACTGAGGCACCATCTTCTTCTAAAATTAGAAGAATAAGGTGAATATTTTATCTGAAATCTCTTCAATTCCATTAACAATGACAACTTATACAGGGTTTTTTTTAAAACGAGATTTCATATGGACCATATAAATACTATCTAGTGATTTTCCTTCTCCTGAAAAGAGGAAAAATAATGTGAATGTCATCAGGACAAAAGTTAACAGTCAGAAGAGAAAGATACTTTCACAACAACAGTCTGTTCGAGGAATGAGACATAAAATAACATCCATGAAAACATTGATAGACAATATAAAAGAAAAATCCCTCATGTCAGAAGCAACTTTACATGTATGTTGCCTTTTTGTTTATCTTTCAGAAATGAAAGAACTAAGTCATGATCATGTCGAAAAATCTTTTCTTATTTTCAGGCATTTGTTAATTCAGGAGCTGCAAGAGATTTATTTAAGAGAATGTTGAAAGATCCAAGCAAGCAGAAGTACAACCCAACATTGAAAGCCTTTGCATTAACATTTTCTTCTTTTTTTCCAAAGAAAACAATTCTGTGAGAAAACATTCATCAACAGCCCTTTTCTTTTAGAAAGTATCTCAAAGTATAGATCTGTGGATGGAAATCCAGGTTTCATAAGAGAAGCATTGACTGCTTTGGTTCAAAGACAAGAAGAAGTTTCAAATCCCTAGTACCGGTACAAGATTCTGGACCTGTTTTCAATATCAATATTTATTTTAATATCGCATTCAGTAGATTAAGTATGGTTTTATGATTGTATTATGTTCTTCTTCATGATAATGGTTTATAGAAAATGTTATATTGGTGCTCATGGCTTATCAAAAACGACATTTTCAAAAAATATATTTCTGCTTCGTATGAATGAAATATCTCAGTTTCTTTCCTTTACACATGTGGCCGACTTCATCTCATATCAGATAAGAAAATTGTTGTCATAATTAACTCCCAGACACCATCCGATTTCTGCGTTTCTAATCTCGAACCAGCAGCCTACAACTCCTACAAGATGGCGATTAAAATAATTACTAGATCTTGTTCGGCTTCTTATAGTCTCTGAATTCACTGGACAGTCTACAAGTATTTCAGATTTGGAGATTAGAGTAAGCTTGGGCGGATGAATGTGAGGTTTATGCTCGGCTTTTCTAATCAATCCCGGTAGCTTCCCGGCTCATTCCCGCAGTAACTTGGGGGGTCACGTTGAGGCGTAACGCAGTAGTGCTAAGCTAATTAGTACGTCTTTGTGCGTGACTCTAATAGTCACGCAAGGAGACTGTAAGTGTGAAATGTTGGCGAATACTGCTGAAGAGAATGCACGAATGAAAAAGGATCGATTTTTAGGTAGGTGCATAGCGAATCGTCATTGGGAAACCCTGGGTTTAGTGGATTTTGTTGGCAGATTATCTGATGTATTAAATGACCAATGACATTACAAAGTAGCACATTTCATACACCGAAGTTTACTGAACGTTTCACTGAATCAGCGAAATTAGTCATCTTTTTTGCATTCAACTGCTGATGGAAAATACACAGGGCCTTTCAGAATATTTATCCTTGATCTTGTGCAACCCTCTCTTCAAGATTCATAGAAAGACATATTCAAATGTGATTTAATCATGTAACATATTTCGCTTATGTGATTAGTTGGGGAAAGAAGCATGAACATGAAGTCAGTAGCTTTTGAGAGATCGTTCAGCCCTCTTCTTTGTAGATTCGCATTTTTAGTTTCAGAAATCAAAAGAAACAAATTTCATTGTTGTTCCGTGATCTAGACAATGTTGACATGGCCAGCTTTCCGCCTCGAGACCGCTAGAGGTTATTTTTGGTGGTCACACATGGGAACAAAGTGTAGTTTTCAAATATCTCTTCATGAAGGCATCATCCATTTTTCTCATGTCCGAAAGCTCGGCTCAATTCTTAATTACAGTATTTACAGTTCCGGTTCTGAGGGCATTAGTTCTTGTGGCCAAATAATTCTGTTCCTATAATGTCATGATTGAAATTTAAGGTGGAACATCTAGTCGCTAGAACGAGGCCTACACTTTTGTGTACTTATTGGCCACAACGCTGACATTCCATGTACAGGGTATTTCACCTTAGACGAGCCACCCTGGATATTTCTAATCCCATGGTGATTGGAAAAATTGCCCGAAACATGTCGAATAATTTTGTTTGGAGGTCATCTTTTGACGTACATTCAAAGCTTGAACGACGGACCTCCTAAGAGAATAGAATATGGGCGAGGGGTTGAGTGGTACTTCATTTGAAAGTTCTTGGTTGTCGTTTAACAATGGTGTATAAAAAACGTAATTCTGATGAACCGTTTTCGCCAAAAATGTTTTCTTCAGCTCAAATGAGCCACCTCGAATATTTTGATTATTTTTACAATAACAAGCTAATTTTTATTAAGGGAAAGTGGTACACGTCCGAGCTCGCGAGCTCTCTTCAGAAAGTGAGTTTTTTATTTCCATGATATCTCAGTTCGTATGCGGCGTAGACCAAAAATTTTTTTTTTAATATAAAAGCTCAATCATTCTTATAATGTGTATCACTCGATTTTTCGTTTTTCTCCGTATATTAGGAAAAAACCTGCTGAACTGAATTTTCATAAAAATCTAGACAAACGATTTTATTTCCATGACATCTCCGTCAATTTTCGGGATAACTGTATGACATTTTCAGTATACATGCGGAATAGTATACTGCAGGATGTGTATTACTCAGTTTTTTCTGTTTATTGTCCCCCTGAATTTTTAAATGAATTATAAAGTAGGAACTTTATTGGTCATATTTTCAACCAGGTTTTTTCTCCTAATATAAGAATAAAAACGGAAAAACGAGTAATACACATTCTAGAGAAATGATTAAGCTTTAATTCAAAAAAAAATTGTTGGTCTACGCCGCATACGTACTGAGATATCTTGAAACTAAAAAACCCAATTTTTGAAGGGTGCTTTTCTTACAAACTTAAGAGAATTGAATTGCCCCCTCTTAGGGGGTTGCTCGTTCAAGCCTCAAATGTACGTCAACAGATTTCTCCCAAACAAATTCATTCGTCGTTTTACGGGAATTTTTCCTAAATATACGGGGTGGCTCGTCTGAGATGGAACACCCTGTAGGTATTTATCATTCTATGCTTTTGGCACTACTTTATAGTTTTCCATATTAATTATATTTGAGGCAACACTTATTACATGGTGAATTTTTTCATGAATTAATCTTCCCTGTATATTATTTCGTGAAAAACCATTCTCTCATAATATAAGAACAAATTGTGGAACGCGTTCCTGACAAAATCGTACTTTGTTAATTCGGTCATCAGTGAACTCACAGGATGGGATTAAAATATTAAGCTTTTCGAGTTGAACAAAAAAATTGGAAAGGTCCCGAGGATGTGCAAATATCATTTGACAAACTCTTGGAAACTGTACAATTTTTATGATAAGATTTTTATTCTGAAATTCAGAGAAATCGATTGACCTGTATTTGGGAAATTTACGTTCCAAGCATGAACCTATAATACTGTGCATTAACCTTTCAAATATATATATAATAATTCTGAACATCTCCACCTTTGTCGAAGATAATTATCATCTGGAGGAGACATAGCTCATTATTCAAGGCTCAATGAACAGCTAGTAGGCTGTGTACTCATGTTAGACATGTTGTGATCCAACAATTTCAAATATTGGTGAATTGATAGTCGATACAACTATTAGCAAAACAATACCCAATCGAATCTATAATTGATTTAATTGATGAACGGTCATAGGACCTGTCAACCAAATCAGCAGCAGATCTCCACATAATATAGATCGTAGATAGTTGTTTTTATCATGTATTAAGACAATAGAAAAGAACTATCATAGGTGCCTCTTATTATATTGGTTAGCAATGAGTCAGTGAGGGTTTCACTTAGTCTTCAGCTTCTATAGTCAGGTTTTCTATTATGTTTCATGTTTTCCGTAGCAAATTGAAAACTTCGCGGGGTATGACAAATTTTGCATATTTTCTCGAATGTCCTCTGAACTATGCATCTGAAAAAATTTGCTGTTGATTCTTTCTGCTTCACTATGGAAGTTTTGATTCGTGTAAAATTCGTGCAAAATTATACACTCGAAAATTATTCTTTCAATTTTCTACTGAAAATTTCCATTGAATATCAAACTTTGTTGATTTTTCTGTCACCAACTAGGTATCAATGAATTATTCTGAATTTCTATAATTATAATGATAGAACTGTAGACTGACATACGTATGGGATTCACTGTCAATCTTTATTTTAGTTACCTACCTCAACAGTTATGAAGATTTAATTCGTCTTAGATCATAATGATAATTAAAATAATAATAATACGTCTTTATTCCCAAACAACACACACACATCTAAATGACATCTAATCGATATCAAAAGTGATCTAAAGCCATCTTGCTCTAAATTCTGATTGAAATTAGATTATCTAAATAAGATGTTTTCTATACATGATGTCTAGAAGACATCCTTTAGATGCATTATCGAAGACCTGAAAAAAAATTTATATCCTGCAGATATCCAAAAATGTATAGCTCTTTGATTACACGTTTAAAAGCCGTATATTAAATATCAAATTTTTAAAATCGTGGTGGGGGTATTTTATTAAACGTTCAATGGACATCTTTTGTTTTACGTATGTTAGACATCCAAATTTGGCTCTTTTTTGTCATCTAAAATACATCGATAAAACATCTAACTCATATGGTCATAAAACAGTAGATTGATTGACATTTTTTAAATTTATACTGTATTGTCTTTAAACGTACCGTTTTGTATGTCTCAAATATGTCGATAATTGTATTTCAATTCGACCACACGTTTTTTAAACGTTTATAAGATATCTGATTGATACTATCGAAAAAAGAATAACTTTTTGACGTGTAATAGATATGCCATGCCACATCGATTTTAGACATCATTATTCGAGATAATTTAGTCGTCTAGAATACATAAATAAAATATCTAACTTCAAAGGTCAGAGAATTGTGAATTGATTAACATCTTTAAGAAGTATTATTTTTATAAAGTCTCTGAACCAATGATTATGCATGTTTTTAAGATGTTGATGGAAATATTGCATTTCGACCATACGTTTTTAAAATGTTTATACGAGTAGAATATCCATTTGATGCAATAGAGAAATGAGCCATTTGTGGATGTTTTTCAGATATGCTTTGCTACAATTTCAATAATATCATATTGAAAATAAAAATTTATTTAGGTATGAATTCGACAAGCAGATACGCATAGACATACAGGTTGTATGTCTCACACCATCCCTTTTCGAGATATCACCCTTGAAAGGTGGTGACTAAAAAAAAAATCCTTGAACGTGCACGGCAATCCATGACATGTAAACTACGTTCACATATTTTGGCTGGAGGTTGTCATTTCCAGCATTCAGCATTCATTATGTTTTTTTTTTTTCAAATGGCGCAATGGTATATTTTTTCACATTTTTATTGTAAATATCAATTTTAGTATAAATTGGTGTCACTTGTTAATATCTTATATTATGTGATTTTTTTTTTATTATTTCAGTTTCGTCCTAAATGAGTGAAATTTCCCAGTTGCTTCATCCTTCAATATTTTCGGAATGTTAATCTTTTTCTTCAGATGTAAATGCATTGGAAACAAAGTATTATTAGAAAAGCCATTTTTTCTGCTTAATTCGATACATAATACATCAGAATCGCATTAATAATCATCAAGAGATAATACTCTATATCTGGCAATCTTGTCAGATGACGCATATTGTGCTCTGGAAATAAAATATAAATATAAATTCTAATATTTCGGTATCTTAGTTAAATTTAAAAAAAAACGAAATCGATAACTTCAATTGCACCTATTCAAATGTGAGCGTGTTTCCATATTCCGTTAAAATATAAAATAGGTGATCTATGCGATCACGATGAGAAAAGAAAGCGATATGTGAACACCTATATCGGCCTCGATCACGTGGTAACGAACCACCGTACCGCCGAATGTTAAAGTTCATACAGGGATAGCGGATGCCGGACAGGGTTATAGATAGGAAGACATTTGAACTTGGTCATTTCGTTAGAACACTGCTTCGTCAAAAGGTCAAGTCGAATGGTGATTGTTTTCCCTTTCGCCGTAGTTTAGTGAATATAGTGTTTAGTGATTAGTGCTGTCACAATTGAAGAAGATGAGTGCAAATGTTGCTTATGGTACCTAGTTCCAGTAAGTATAATTTCTTCATCATTTAGCTCTTGAAATGTAGCGGGTTCAGGTCTGGGCTCACTATTATAAAAATGAGATTTATTTATAATTTTCAAAGACTAACCTGCATTTTTAGATACAAGCAAAATAGGTATTATGGTAGATCTTGAATGAAAATATCTTCCATAAATGGATCATCTTTTAAGATCTATTGAATGATGTTTTTTAGATAACCGTTCAAAAGTGAATATGTAATGTTGAATTATATAGGAACCTATTATTCCCGGTGTAGTACCTAAAATGTGTTCCTTCGAATAATGTGGTAGCACTGAGATATGCTAATTATTATAAAATTGGAGATTTGTTATCTTTCATGGTCCGATGATCTAGAAAAGTCGATTGAATGATATCTTTCAGATAACCGTTCACTAGTGAATAACTTTTGATTAGCCCTGTAAATTATACCTATAACATGTGTTCTACTGGAGAATATATTGATTAATTAATGATTAATTATTAGGAATTAGGTAGGTAAATTGTGATAAGAAATTTGAAACCTTTCATAGAATGATCATCTGAAAGAGTCTATTGAATGATATCTTTTGAATAACCGTTCCATTGAATTGTTATGTCTGTTATCACTATTTTGAATACTCTGTTTATTCAGATATTATCCCAGGAATATATAATACCTGAAATCCACTCTTTCTGAAAATATGTTTATAGTTTACACGATGATCGGTTTCGAAATCTTTTTCGAATAGTTTAGAATGAATGTTTCAAGATCATCTGAAATTTCAAATTATAGAATTTCGTAATTTGCGTTGGAGATTTCGTAGGGCTGAAATTATAACAGTCCCTATCATAGTGGTAATATTTTTCTGAATAAATAACTTGGTAAGAATATTATCTAAGAAATCTATTGATAGACCTCTTTGAGATATTGGTTGAGTAAGTAATAATACTCAACCACTCGACTTGAAAAACTTGCTGAAAAATATTACCATTACACTTTAGTCAAAAATTCGAGCACAAAATAGATTCAATCAGGATTTGAAGAATAATTGAATTTCCAGAGTTTGAAATCTTCGAAGAAATGTTTAGATGTTTTTCAGATCATTTTAGACTCCAAATGTAATTCGTAACTCGACGTTCGAATTAAAAACTTTTGTATGAATAATTGAACCATTAGAACCCCAATTATAGCAGTAGGTATAAGTTTTCCATTTATGTGTAGAATGTTGCCCTTTTTCATATATCGTTTCAAAATTGGATATTTATTGGATATAAGTACTCAATATAAAATGTCAAAAAATGAAGCATTCATATGAAAGATAGATTTAATAAACAATATTGCAATTTTATCGATTTTGGAATTATCAGATTATTCACATTCACTTTTTGACATTTCTTGATCATCTTGAATTCAAAAGATCATTTATTATTTTTCTGATGTTGTATTCGAAGGTCATATTATTACGAATAGGTCGAAATCTCAAAAAAAAATACACTCTGTATTCATAAACTTTCAATTCTTTCTATTTCTTATAAAAAACTGAACGCAATATCGTTTGAAAAAAAACTAAAATAATTTTCTGCAAAACTTTGATATTCTTTTATTCTAAGATATAGCATTTGTTGTGATTGTTTTCAAAAGTTGTACTTAATTGCAAAAAAAATCACTTATTTTGATTTGTGTGTTGGTTCCAGAGGCTGATGTTTATAATCTGTTCGAGAGTGAAACACGGCAGATCTCAACGACACGACCATAACAAAGGAAATTCAAGACTTGTTACGCCTTGCAAACCAACGAAACGAATATGAGACAACGAAGAGCAAATCCTCACGAAGTGCCAGTGCCTACGACACAGTTATATATTTTTTTATTTAAACAAATTGTCTCGACTACATTGGTCACTGACACAATTTATATTTTTGATACATTTGAATTATGTTTATTTATTTTTTTATTATTATGAATATACCTTTTTATTTTTTCATATCAGAACTTGTTTTTGCTTTCCTAACTGATATGAGAGATTTCAACTGTGTAGATAATAATATATTATATCTGATAATTAGCCGGGCCGCACACCACAGAAACATGAAACGAGAAACAAAATACATGAAACCCTTTTCATACTCACAATGTGATCTGATGGAAATGCAATAATATTTAAGAATATTCAGAAGTTATGAAATTTAAATCTATATCTGCATACTTTTGAAGTCTCTCACCAAATCTCCTCAGGGTAACCATGATCTTGAAACGATCAAATGTCAATTTTCTTTGAAATTTTAGACCATATAACTCCCTTCTTCGAAAAATCTGATGGAATTAATCAGTAGGTCATTAATATGATGTTTTTCAAATCATTACATCAATATTGTTTTGGAATTGACAATAATTAGATGTCAAAAACTATACAATACAAAGACTTTTTAGGGACATTGAACAAACGCTCATCTAATGTCATCTTATAAACGTGTACAATATGACCAACTATTTTCATCAATAATATTCCGTCTAATAGACGTCTAATTTCGATCATGACGACAATGCTCCAAAAAAGATCTATGATGTTATATATTTTAGAGGTCATGAGTGTGGATGTTTTTCGGATCATCTATATATTATCAGATTGTTGATAAACAAAAAACGACAAAAATCTAATGATATATAGACATAAGCGAGTCATAACAATAACATAAATCCTCAAACGTCTAATACATGTCAAACGTGATACTAAGTTAGGATAAACTAAAAAAAGACAGAAATTTCACTTGTTATAGAAAGACTTCTTTTTACGTAAAATAGACGTCTGAAAAAGTAATATTTTTCAACGTAAATCTCGCGGACATTTTTACGTCGAATCTAGGTTAGAAATTCAATACATTTTGATGTTTTATAGATAATCTAATAATCTATTTCATGTCGTCTATAAAATGTTCAAAAGATGTTTGTGTGTTGTTTGGGTTATACAGAAATTGACTTTTGATAAAATTCAGTTGTTCATCACACTGGAGGATTTGAGGTCCAATTTCTGATGATTAAATGATGATTAAAGGCAAATCGTTCAATTAATTAATTTATTTCTCTGCATATCGCCGAACACGAATGAAACGAAATATTTTAAAATAGATCCGACTTCTTCAAGCAGTAAGACTGAACAATAGATATCATAAATGCAGACAAAGGTTTTAGAATGCTCCGAATTCGTCTTGTGCATACTCCCCACCCATTGAAAAGGCAATAAATAATGAATATATCGATAAATATAAGCTACTGCTATGCGTTGCTAGATTACTGATGTCGGAAGTTAATTTTCATGGTGAAAACAGAATATCTATATATGTATTCGAGTTAGAGTTTCAGTTTATCTAGTTTATAAATAGGGATCTACATTCAAAAGTGTCCAGTTTGGATCACTCTGTACACTTATTTGAAAAATTTCGGGCCCCCATCTGAAAAACACTCTAGATCCGCCAGTAGTTCATCACAATATGTTAGAATATCTGCTAGGCGAATATGACAGCAATTATGCGAGCTCAATTCAAAACAAATCAGAACATTCAGATGACCAATAGACTTTTATTTAGGTTTAGTTGACTATCTGAACGGTATCGAACTTCAGTTGAAAGTAGAATGTCATTTCAGCTGGATCTGGATATAGGTCATATGAACCCTTGCTAATTCCGTTTTAGGAGCTAGCGTGCCTGGTTGGAATTATAATTTCACACTTGAGTTGAAAGATTTAGTGTTTGCGGTACTCGATATTGCGGTATTTCTCGTTACAGTCCCCGCATGAAAAGTTACAGATTATCGGCGTAAAATCAATTTTCTCATCGAAAAAACATATTGCAAATTGACAAGCTGTTTCATAATTGCCAATCTGTTAGAATCTTCAATCAGAAGGTGAAATAATAATTTCAGAGGAATATTTCGTGACAAAAGAAAGAAAATGGAATATGCATGTTGGAATCAAGGATATTTCGTGGGAACCAAAGATTTGAAAATTCCAAGAACGCCTTCAACATCTTCCTTGGCCCAAGGGCATCGATATGGGGTGTACCGGGGGTTAATCCGAGAAAAATTATTGATATACGTTCGGCGATTCTTGAGGTTGAGTAAACTTCTTCAAATTTAATACGTATGCTTTGAAAGACATTGATGTAATTTCCCTAGAAACGACAATTCTGTTGTCAACATTATGCTGACAGAGCGAATTTGCATATCTACTGAAACTGGTTGAAAAATTCTAGTGTCAGTGAACGTACTATAAGAGAAGAAAACCCCAAATATTTCACCAACATCATTATGATGGAATCCGACTTCGTTTTGTCGGAGAATATATTAATTTCAAGTTTGAAGTATTCCGGACTTTCTAGCCGTGGTCCAATAGAAAGCTCGAAAGCTTCAATGTTGTGCTATGGGTCTTACCCACCCAGTGCTGCGACTGCCAAATTCCCTAGGAAAAATTTGAAAAGAACGCCATTGACGCAGCCCTACAGAAACCAACCAAATTGCTGCGATTTTTGGATGCTACAATCCTGAGTTGGTGTCCCGATGACTGAATGTCGTCATTGGACAACTCGATAACAGGCATCCAAACGACATGTTTACCATGGAAGAAGAGAGAGATGGCTTACTACCATTCTGGAATGTTTTGGTTACTAGTAAGCCTATCAAACTATAAGGTTTCATAAGGCTTATAGAAAACCCACCCACACAGACAAATATCTACACAAGGAGTCCAATAACCATCAAAAACGGAGTATGATCGGAACACTTGTTGAGAGAGCTCTGTGGATATGTGAGCCCGAATATCTGCCAGATGAACAGGAACATTTGCGACAAGCCTTTATTTCAAATGGGTACAACTCGGAACAGAACGAAGGAGGGAACAAAAAAGGAAAATAGACCATCCCGAATAATTTCTAAGGAATAGGCATACTTGAATCTCATCACATCGGTGACGGACAAAATGCACAAACTTCTCAGAAGACATGATATCAAAACAATCTTCAAACTTACACAAAACCTGGGACAAGTCCTATGGGATGCCAAAGACCCATATTACCCATATAATGATATAGAAAGAAACCAAGAGGTGCAGTGAATTATGCAAAAACGAGGTTATCGATTTAAAAAAAAACACAACTGAATTCAAGTAGCTACATACATACAATGGCAGTTGGTGTATGCGATAAAACCTGAAATTATTTTCCGAATATATACCATACATAAATGATGTGAAGAAAAATTTCATTAATCTTGTGAAGAAATCACTCGAAGTTTATGTCCATGAATAAAATGGATCTGTGCTGTTCAACATACTTGATGCCATGACTTACTACTAGTGTCCAAAGACTCCGCATTGAGAATTCCAAATAAATCTCAGTTTACATTTCGTAGAAAAAAGTCATTACGACAATATACAATGTATGTGGTAACTACAAGAAGGGAAACTGAATCCGCTCATGTGAAATTTCAAATCGCGCGTGACTTACACGCTACAGGAAACATAATCCGGCGTTTGTAAATCCCAAGCCACCCTAATGAGATGAACAGGCCAGCAGGCCCACGGCTCATGATCCATACGTCTTCACGGTTATTCTGTTTCAGGTATTCTTATTGCCCCGGCTCCGGGATCCAGAACTAATGTATTAGTAATCCGAACTTCAGTTCGGCCCCGTTTTATGTATTCCGGCTTCTGCCGAGATACACAATTTCGTTTCGCTCCATACATTTTTTATGTTGTGCATATTGAAAGGTTCTTTAGGCTCCCCATGAAATATTGAACGTCGAGCAGACAGAGCAACAATCACCGGATACACCTTGGAGTCAGCCCTTAACCGATTGCAATTTGCGTAGCGCCGCGACGCGTCGGCTGTACATACGGCGGCTGTTGGGGGGCACTGGTTGGAAACTTTACATCAGCCTACCGAAATTGGCTTTCTGTTCCCCGGCGGGATACAATCGACTCGGAATATTATGTACCAGTGCTAGCAGGTGATCGGCATATATAAAATGAAGTTCGAGAGTGATGTCGGGCAAGATTGGAACATGCCGAACTGAGCACATAAATGGTCATTTAGGACTGCATACATGGAGTTTTCGTAAAAGAGGAGTGAGGAAATTTTCGAACTGAGTACTGAACGAGTCCCCTGGAGCATGTATTGATCATTATCTCAAATTCGGATATTGTTTGAAATCGAATCATAGATCGAATAATAATGTGAATGTATTCATAATTCAAATTTATAAGAAGGCGAGATATAATTACTTAAAAAACGAGAGTTTTTGACAATTGTAGAAAAGTCAGTCATTATATTCAAACAAGTAAGAACTCAAGTATTTCTTTATCAAAAATTAGGGGATAAAACCCCACAAATTGGTCCTTCGAGAGCCGGATATCAATCCGTACAAGAAAATCAAGAGCAATTCAGCAATTTCATATCATCTCAAGAACATTTCCAAGGCGTACACGTCGAACGAAGAAGATTCATCATTCTCATAAGAAAGGAGCAGATTCAGATTCAAGGAGATCAGATTCAAAGAATTCAGATTCCGAACCATTTGGAAGGCAGGTCTGTCTTGAAATACGCAAACTTCATTTTGATTTGTGTGAGCAATCATTTTTGAAACATCATGAGTGAATTTCAAAATTGTATCATAACTAAAGAAACTCTTGAAAGTCAATTAGTCAGATTTCAGCAATTTTTAGAAAAACTATACGATAACAACACGTTGATTAACCAACTACAAATTAGATTAGACAAAATTCAAAATCTTCCTAACAGTTACAGTAATATTCATATTAAATTGGTTGCATTAGACCCAGACAATAAAGAAACTTACAATACAGAGTTTGAGAAATTTGAAGAATTATATTTTACGGTCACTGCTGCTGCATCTGATTTATTAGAAAATGCAGGTCTTTCTCAAGTGCAACTAACGCAAGTTGTTCATGAAACAAATTCATCGTCAAATGGCATTAATTTGCCACAAATTGATCTTCCTACATTTGCGGGAGATAGTAATCAATGGTTAGAATTCAATGACACATTCACCTCATTAATAGAGAACAATGAAAGCCTAAGCAATGTTCAAAAATTCTATTATTTGAAATCATGTTTGAAAAAGGATGCTGAAGCAGTAATTCATTCTTTGAAAGTTTCCAATGATAATTACCCAATTGCATGGAATCTTCTTAGGGAAAGATATCAAAATGACAAATTAATTATTAATAGTCATATTCGAGCACTCTTTGATCTACCCTCAATTCCAAAGGAATCTTTTGCAGCATTAAGAAAATTACTAGACGATGTTAAAAGGATTTTGAGAGTGCTGGAAAGTTTCAAACAACCCGTCTCTCAATGGGATTTGTTGCTTATTCACTTGATTAGCGGTAAACTAGATTTTCAAACACGCAAAACATGGGAATCAGTAAATATCACGTCTAAGTTGCCAACAATGCCAGAACTTTTGAATTTCTTGAAAGAAAGGTGTTCATTATTAGAAACTTTGAATGAAAATCCATGTTACAAAACAGGCAAATTCAATATCAAATCGAACAACTATAAACCAAATCAAAAAACCTTTTTATCAACAAATAAACACAACAAGCACACTTGTCAGTTCTGCAATGAAGAGCATTTATTGTTTTATTGTAAAAAGTTTTTGGGTTTATCAGTTGATTCTCGAAGAAACGAGGTCAAACGTTTGGGCTTATGTTTTAATTGTTTGAAGCCTAATCATAAGGTGAATTCTTGCTCATCAATGAATTGTAAGAATTGTGGTCAGAGGCATAACACTCTATTACATATCAATAATCAGCAAGAGCATAACAGGGTTTCACAAGAAAGGCATGTCCAAAATAACTTGGCTGAACAGTCGAGAGAAAATCAAACAAGTCTCTTGTCAGTCATGTCTTCATCGAAATCCAATGATGTGCTATTGGCAACAGCAATCGTTGACGTAGTTGATCACAGGGGAAATTTCATTCAAGCTAGGGTATTGCTGGATTCAGGATCTCAAACGAATCTTATCACAAAGGACTTGGTTAATAGACTGCAATTGAAGACCAAAAAAGTGAATGTTCCAGTAGTTGGGATCAATCAAGGATGTTTCCACATAAATGAAATGGCCAAGATTAAATTGAAGTCAAGGTTCAATTCATTCCAGGCCGATTTATCATTTTTAATTATACATAAAATAACAGATGATTTGCCGTCTTCTAAAATTACCTTTGAAATTCCATCCAACATTAATTTGGCAGACCCCACTTTTTGTTCTCCAGGGAAAGTGGACATGCTATTGGGCGCTTCAATATTTTACGAGCTCATGTGCATTGGTCAGATAAAAAGTGGTGAAAATCGTCCTTTGTTACAAAAAACCAAATTGGGTTGGATTTTAGCAGGCAACACAACCTCGAATTCAACTCAATTAAAAAAAAGCTGTAACTTAGTCAGAGACGTGAACTTCGACTTGAAGAAGTTTTGGGAAATGGAGGAATGTTCAAAAGGGAATTTCACAAGTCAGGACCATCAAGAATGTGAAAGGGAATTCACAGAAAAATATAAAAGGAATGAGACAGGACAGTTCATTGTGCCATTGCTATTCAAGGGAAACATTGAAGATATAGGTGACACATATCAAACAGCTTTGAAGAGGCTCAAAAACATGGAAAGAAAATTCTCCAGAAGTAACATTCTGAAAGAGTATTACATCAATTTCATGGAGGAATATGAAAGTCTAGGTCATATGACTTTGGTAAAGGAGTCAACATCAAAGGAAACGTTGGTTAATTATTTACCTCATCACGGAGTTTGGAAGGAAGACAGTTCAACAACTAAATTGAGAGTAGTCTTCGACGGTTCATGCGCTCCTAGCACAGGAATCTCACTGAATGATCATTTGAAAGTAGGTCCAACTATTCAACAAGATCTTTTTTCTATTTTAGTCAGGTTCAGGAAACACAATGTTGTGTTATCGGCAGACATAGAAAAAATGTATCGTCAAGTTCTTGTCCAAGAAGAGCATCAAGACTTGCAAAGAATTCTCTGGAGATTGAATCCTGATGACGAAGTCAAGGAATACAAATTGAAGACCGTGACATATGGCACGTCATCAGCTTCATATCTGGCAATACGTTGTCTACATCAAGTTGGCATAGAATCAATGGGAACAGAACCATTAGCAGCAAATATAATTTGCAAGGATTTCTATGTCGACGATTTATTGACCGGAGCCAGTTCAGTAGAAGAAGCAACAAATATCAAAGTGATACTCCAGAGTATATTAGATAAGGCTCACTTCAACCTCCGCAAGTGGTCATCAAATGTTCCCCAAATTATAAATAACAGTAATGATAATCCAAGCAAGCATTTGATTCCAGAGGATGGAATCAAGAAAACATTAGGCTTGCTGTGGAATTCAACGGAAGATATTCTACATTTCACTATTCAGCAATCTCCAGTTGAAAGAAGAGTCACCAAGAGGAAAATTTTATCAACACTGTCGAAGACATTTGACCCTCTTGGATTGGTAGGACCTTGCACGATTAAAGCCAAATTAATTATGCAGACATTGTGGAGATTGAATTTGTCTTGGGATGAGTCAGTTCCAGCTGATATTCATTTTGAATGGCTGAAATTTCAAGAAAGGTTTCTGAAACTGAAACACATCAAAATTCCCAGACAAATAATCTGTCAAGTATCAGTGGAAGTACAGATCCATGGATACTCTGATGCTTCAGAACAAGCCTATGGTGCTTGTGTATATGCACGTTCCACTGCATTGGATGGCACTCATTACATCCAGTTGATCTGTGCCAAATCAAAAGTTTCTCCCCTGAAGTCTATTTCACTACCAAAATTGGAGCTGTGTGGTGCATTATTATTGGCTCGGTTAGTTCATTCAACTGTGAGCGCAATGGAACTTGATATCAACCGCATTACATATTGGTGTGACTCCCAAATAACACTTGCTTGGATATCAGGAGAACCATACAAATGGAAAACTTTCGTTGCCAACCGGGTCTCAGAAATACAAGAATTAACAAATATTCACCAGTGGAAGTACGTAGCAAGTAGAGACAACCCAGCAGACATTATCTCTAGAGGACTCGCACCTGATGAGTTGGAAAAGTCGAATCTTTGGTGGAAAGCTTCATCATGGCTTTCTGAAAATGAAGAGTTTTGGCCAGAAGGTTCATCAACTGTTCCTGAAGAGATCCCTGAATGTAAACCAATTATGATAAATTTAGTGAAATCGGAACAAAATTCAGAGTTTTTTAATAAATTCTCTTCATTGTTGAAATTGCAAAGAGTTACAGCTTACATGCTCAGATTCGTTCAAAGTTGCAAAGTCATGAGTGAAAAACTAAAGAAAGAATTCATAACAGTCGAAGAGCTCAACAGAGCTATGAAATTTCTGATAAAAACTGCTCAAATAGAATCATTCTATGATGACATGAATGCGTTGATAAAAGGAAATCCCATTTCCAAGCGAAGTAAAATATTAGCTCTCAATCCATTCATAGATGATGAAAAAATTTTAAGGGTTGGTGGCAGATTGAAGAATGCTACTAATATGATATTTTCACAGAAATTTCCAATCATTTTGCCACAAAATCATAAGTTAACAGAACTAATCATCCAGTCATTTCATTATAAAAATTTGCACGCTGGTCCACTGGCACTCTTATCAATAATCCGTCAGCAATATTGGCCAATTTCAGGCAAAAATAAAATAAAGTCAGTGTTAAAAAAAATGCATAATTTGTTTTAGAGCCAAACCTCTTTCCATGCAACAATTAATGGGGAATTTACCGAAAGAACGAATTACGGCAACTCGTCCTTTTCTCTTTTGCGGAACAGATTTTGCCGGTCCATTCAATATCAAAGCCAACAAATTGAGAAACACGAAAATAATAAAGGTGTATTTATGCATTTTCGTGTGTTTCGCCACTAAGGCTACTCATCTAGAATTAGTGAGTGACATGAGCTCGGATGCTTTTCTCAATTGTTTAAAGAGATTTATCGGTAGAAGGGGCAAACCTGTCAAAATATTTTCCGACAACGGTACAAACTTTATTGGCGCAAACTCTGCATTGAAAGATTTCTTGAAGGTCTTGGGTGCAGAACAGAATAAAATTGGAAATCATTTAGCATCTGAGTCGATTCAATGGAGTTTCATTCCAAGCAGATCACCTCATCAAGGTGGTATATGGGAATCCGCCGTGAAGGCAGCAAAATTTCATTTATATAAAATTCTTAATGTAAACTTTACACCAACTTTTGAAACGTTGCACACATTAATAGTTCAAATAGAAGCTTGTCTCAATTCAAGACCTTTGACTCCCCTGTCTTCTGATCCTCAAGATATTCAAGCCCTAACACCAGGTCATTTCCTCATTGGTGCATCTTTATCATCAATACCAGAGCCTGATCTAGAACAAACCAAAGTCTGTCGTCTGACCCAATATCAACAAATCACTCAGGCGATGCAACGATTTTGGTCAAGATGGTCATTAGAGTACATCTCCACACTACAACAAAGAACGAAATGGAGGACAACGAACAAAGATGTGTTGAAACCAGGATTATTGGTTATCTTGAAGGAAGATCATCTTCCCCCTCTGAAGTGGAAATTGGGCAGAGTTTTAAAGGTTTTCCCAGGATCAGATGGGATCATTCGAGTGGTGTCGATAAAAACACAAGGCGGTGAAGTAACTCGTGCCGTGCAAAAGATTTGTGTGCTTCCGATTGAAGACAATTTTATTAGTTAATAAGTAACACATTTATAATCTAGCTATATTTCAATCAGTTTGTAAATTTATCATTTCTCATTTTTCGTTTTGTTGAAACTATGAGGTTTCAAGGTGGGCGGAATGTTTGAAATCGAATCATAGATCGAATAATAATGTGAATGTATTCATAATTCAAATTTATAAGAAGGCGAGATATAATTACTTAAAAAACGAGAGTTTTTGACAATTGTAGAAAAGTCAGTCATTATATTCAAACAAGTAAGAACTCAAGTATTTCTTTATCAAAAATTAGGGGATAAAACCCCACAGATATTGTATATCTAATTAAATATTCGTATAGAGCATGCCGAATGAAACAACCATGAAAGAGTCAATGGAATTCGGTGACTTCTTAATTGGCTTTCGATAAATTGGTTTGTCTTCATTCTCATAGATCACTTTGATCAATTACGCCGAAACAGTCGAATAGAACTGACCCATCTTTTCCCTCTCATCATTTGAAACAGTTGACATCCACTATTACTTGGTATTAGATACTTTTGGGTGCGAAAAGTATACGGGATGTTTCTACTAAAGGTGCAAACGAATAGAGACGGTTAATTATATAATATCAAGAATAAAGGCCTCACGAACATGGACTTGCGAACGCTTCGTTTTCGAGACACAGTGTTGAAGTTTTTCCTAATGACAGAAGCATTTGTCAAGAAAATCATCTGACATTTGGTATAGATTAGAGGAGTATCATATGACATGTCAATTGCACGTGAGAATCTACAGGTCATATTTTTCTGGAAGAGTGTCTTCCTTTTTCCCTCCGAAAAAGAAACTCCTGCAATTGCCCCACCTCTGCTCATGTACTCTTCTTTATTGGGACAATTTCTAGCTTTCGACTTACGTCTCTGTATTCTTCGGGGAAACTGAATTGGAACAATCGTGTAGAAATGCTGACAAGGATATCAATGAATGAAAATTTAAATATCATTGAAACTGTTATGCAGAAAATTTGAAAATGTCAAAATTTTTCAAATCAGCACAGGTGGGAAGTAAAATGTTTTGAATTAGGTCGATAACTACAAAAGATATCAACAAATGTTCAAATATACGCACAAAAATGTAGATATTTAATATTAACCTGGACACGAACAGAGAACTCCCTCCAATGTGATATTTATTCATACAGTTTCTATTCGGGTTATCATATCATTTCGACATCTTCTGTTGTTGTCGACCATATTCCCATACATTTTACTCCTCACATTTGTTAGAAACAACTGTCGTTTTCAATTATGTCAAAAGATTCTTCAATGATTTTTAGCGGAATTCTGTCTCATCCTACACTATTTTATTTCTTCAGAGATAATTACCCATAGTTCATCTCCTCTAACCTCAAACATATCTAATGAATTTTCCATTCTATCTATATCAATCAATCAATGTCATCCTTTATTCTTGTGATATCCTGCATCGGATCAAAAGCTTTTTCAATGAAATAATCATAAAAGTTATCCACCGTTAGTGATATATTTCTAGGTTTTTTTTCTGTCTTATTTTTGTTTTCAGTTCGGATGACCTGTCTGGTAAATCTAGATTCGTTTCAGAAATTTGTTTTTTTTTTTTCATATATTTTATTTGATATGTTTATAATGCTCTTTAATATCGGGTCTCTTCATGGAGGCCATATATAAATTGTCTTACATGTCTTTACGTAGCATTATGTCTTCGTTTTTTTGTTTTAATTTTTTTGTTGCAACTTCAATTTCACCCATGAAGAATTTTTATCAAACATTTTCAGTATTGACATTCGAAATGGTCTCACATATCATTCATGTTTTCTTCCAGTACTTCTTTGGAAGATGTTACTGCCCATTCCTTGAAATGTCTGATTAGGTTTTATTTACAGGTTTTTTTATTGAATTGTAGTAAACTGTAAAGGACTCCGCACTTTTAGTAGGTAAAGTGGCGACCGATCAAATTTTCTGAAAATTTGGTATGTTGTTGTACCCGACTCATTGACCAAAAGTGTCAATGGGCCAAACCCAATCCTATGGCTAGTTTTCTGAATACGGGGTGTTAAAGTTGAAAATTGCCCAGATTTTCGTATTTATTTGCTAATCATTAAGAGTTATATTGGATTTTTGTTGCATACACACGTTTACTACATGTTCTAGGTATGAAATTAGAGGATACGTATGATTAAAAATATTTATATTTACCGGGTGATTCACGAATATATGACGGTAGTTTTTTTCCAAAATTAACTTTTTCTACTGTGACGTCAGGAGGGCATATTTTTTAAATGATCTTTCCGATTTAGTATTATGACGACAAAATATTGCACAGTGCAAATTTTTTATACAGGGTGTTTCACAGAGAGAACCACTAGACATAATCATATTTTTTTAGGATTAATTCGAAATCCTGTATTTTTGAATTGATTTTTGGGAAAAGTAATACCACAAACATATGTTTGTCTCTAATCTCCAAAATATTCAGGGTGGTTTATTCATAGGAAGGTATTCAATTTTGGGAGAAGTACAAAAAACATGAACACCCTGTATTCGAAAATTTCCTCGGTCGAATGCAACTATTTTATCACTTTATATTGATTCCCACAACATCTCCCGAAGTATGAATTTTAAATCCGATACTATGACAAGTTTTCGAGATACATGGCGTAAAAGCGGAGAATAACTTATTTCATCAATTTTTTTTTAAATTGAAAAGCCGAATTTATTTCATGTTGCGCCCATGAGTTCAGTATGAGAGGAGATCAGATGCACATGGGAAGATTCAGCTAAAATATTTACTGTTACAGGGTGATTCATGAATAAATCACAATAGATTTTGAAAACACTCGATAATTCTAAAGTTTCGTCACAACGAAATTATTCCATGAAGTTAATACCTATAGTCGTTCACAATTTTCAGTCTGAAATACTTCACTTGATGTAATGTTAGACAGTTATTCAAAATTCACCAGAAAAGTTCTCCTTTCAATTATTTCAAAGCATATTATTTATGACTCACCCTGTATGAAAAGTACCTAATTATTATGAAGTATTTCAGACTGAAAATTGTGAACGACTAGGTATTAACTTCATGGAATAAGTTCTCTGTGATGAAACTGTAGAATTATCAAGTGTTTGCAAAAGCTATTGTGATTTATTCGTGGATTACCCTGTAACAGTAAATATTTTAGCTGAACCTTTCCTTGTGCATCTGATCTGTACTCATACTGAACGCAATAACTCATGGGCGCAACATAAAATCAATCCGGCTTTTCAATTTGAAAAAAAAATTGATGAAATAAGTTATTCTCCGCTTTTACGCCCTGTATCTCGAAAACTGGTCATAGTATCGGATTTAAAATTCATACCTCGGGAGATGTTGTGGGAATCAATATATAGTGATCAAATAGTTGCATTTGACCGAGGAAATTTTCGCATACAGGGTGTTCATGTTTTTTGTACTTTTCCCAAAATTGAATACCTTCGTATGAATAAACCACCCTGAATATTTTGGAGATTAGAGACACACATATGTTTGTGGTATTACTTTTCCCAAAGATCAATTCAAAAATACAGGATTTCGAATTAATCCTAAAAAAATATGATTATGTCTAGTGGTTCTTTCTGTGAAACACCCTGTATAAAAAATATGCACTGTGCAATATTTTGTCGTCATAATACTAAATCGGAAAGAACATTTCAAAAATATGCCCTCCTGACGTCACAGTAGAAAAAGTGAATTTTGGGAAAAAACTACCGTCATATATTCGTGAATCACCCGGTAAATATAAATATTTTTAATCATACGTATCCTCTAATTTCATACCTAGAACATGTAGTAAACGTGTGTATGCAACAGAAATCCAATGTAACTCTTAATAATTAGCAAATAAATCCGAAAATCTGGACAATTTTCAACTTCAACACCCCGTATTTAGAAAACTAGCCATAGGATTGGGTTGGGCCCATTGACACTTTTGGTCAATGAGTCGGGTACAACAACATACCAAATTTTCAGAAAATTTGACCGGTCGCCACTTTACCTACTAAAAGTGCGGGGTCCTTTCAGCGCTCAATGATGGGGGTTTATCATCAATGAAACAATATCATCTATGCAAGACTTTTAGTAGCTGATATTATGGTAGGTTCTGCAAATAAAGTTGTACCGTGAAAATTTTTATCACACGGCTAGGGAGAATTTCCTTCCTAATCGTGTTTTTCATTAATGGAATCGGCTTTCATCTGTTGTCGCGTATAGTGAGAGTGTCAATTCATTGTAGAACAATATGGACCGATCGTCATTGACAAATTTGAGATTAATAGTAGAGCCCCTAGATCTAGGGGAAGTGTGCCTATGTTGGCACCCTTAACGAATTATCCACATATCTCATTGGAAGAAAATTTTTTTGGATAATCGATTTCATAGATTTACTTATGCTCATATGTAGTATGCATTCTTGAGTATATTTTCAGTATAAATTTTGAAGGAAATGAATGATAGCACTTTTCAAAATTTGGCCAAGGGTGCCATCATAGGCGCACATATGTCCTATGATGGCATATGACTGAAAATGAAAAGAAACTAATTATTGAATTGGTTTTTTGAAAAAAAATTGCACTCTCATGGCATAAAAATGAAATTGAGAGGTAAACAGATGAGTATACCTGCACGTAAGAGTGTAACAAAACATAAAACTAAATTTAAATTCTTTGACATTTATATTATTAGATATCTTAATATTATTTGTTTTTCACAGCATTTAGCGCTGCCTCCATATCTTCCTCTTTCCAAAGTTGCCTCTTGCTTCTTGTTGTCATAAAGTTGATTTAGAAAAAAAGAATATTCAATGTGATGAACCACTTTTGTCCTATGATGGCACCCTTTGCTATCATAGGAACACTTCGACTATGCCATCATAGGCATAAATGTCATATATCTTTCAACCAACCGAAGAAGGCAATTACAATACGACATTACCTCAAACTTCACACTTACAGCATTGTTATAAGGCATTCAAAGGAAAGTAAAATTTTTTTAACACAAAGTTGTGAAACATCTGAATAATAAGAAAATAAAGGAGATAATTATCATACATCAACACTTACCAAAATAATTGAACTGTTATAAAAGACACAAAATGCCACGTATTAAGTTGTAACTACGAATACCTCTCATTAATACTATCTGGCGAACAACCTCAGTGAACATAAGTTTATTCAGTTGATATTAACAGACTTCTTCATGGTGTGCCATCATAGGCAAGGTGCCATCATAGGCATACTTCCCCTACCTATTAAGTAGTTATCCTTACCGATAGATCTCTGCAAATCATGGGATTTTGTAGGCGAAATGTCAAAGTTGGATTAATTTTCCTGAAGAAATGGAAGAATTATGGAAAAAAATATGAATACCAAGTTATTTTGCATTGACCTTCTCTCTTTCGATCCGTATATTTACATCACGGCTAGGATATCTGTAAAATAAGCTTTATCGAGTTCAAAATTGACCTTTTTTCGGATTGTTGCGATTTTCGCGAATTTAAAGAAAAATCTTCTACATCGCCTAGAGAATCG
Source organism: Adalia decempunctata (assembly GCA_951802165.1). Taxonomy (NCBI): domain Eukaryota; kingdom Metazoa; phylum Arthropoda; class Insecta; order Coleoptera; family Coccinellidae; genus Adalia; species Adalia decempunctata. Next base: position 50,518,695 of record OX637695.1, read on the forward strand.
AAATTTCACCTACGTATAAATCTATTATTCTTCTTCCCGACCGTATAAAAATTTCCTTAATGTATCGCAGCTGCGATTTCAAGATTCTTCTGGACCCATTTTTCGAGAGATTCCCTCAGGCCGGTCCAAAGAGTTACCAGTTTAGTATAGATAGTATCGAATAATGATATGTATCGATAAAATGAGACTTCACACTGTGTGTGTCTGTCTTGTTATTTTTAAGCCTTATGAATTTCGATCTTGATATGAATAGATAATAATAATAAAAGTTGTGAATTTGAGTTATTCACAAAAGATTTAAATCTATAGAATTATCTATAGTTTCGAAGAATGCAAAAATCTCTGAAAACCCATCAAATATTGTTCAGAGCAAAAACCGTTTCCTTAAGGATGTCTGTTTATATATATTATATTAGTTACCCATAATCCGAATGAGATTAATTATCCCTGTCCCACCAAATTCCTTCAATATCCGATTATATCTGAAGTATCATTACCTCCCTCATAAAGGCATATTAAAAACAAGATTTAATTAGCTGTTTTATGATAAATATTTCCTTCATTATTTCCTTAAAGCACCGAACAAATATTCACCCTATAATCACTAGGAACTCAAATATAGCGGGGTTTGATATTACTGACCACCTTCAACAAGAAATTTTAATCAAACTTTGCGAGGGTTGAAATACGATCTTCATTTTGTACGATATTCCGCCGCCTGAGCAGAGGAGAAAACTTACGACAGATTGCGTGGTATATTAGAGCATTTGAACTTTCTATGAGTTCATTTATGCGAATCCCAGTTCGTCTAATATAAAATAAGTTAGGCGAACTCACTGGAAAAGTTTGAATGCATGAATCACGAAGGCTATGCGTTCATTTGCTCAAATTTTGTACTGTGTTTTTTGTTCGATTTTCATTTGGTACGATGCGAGGGCGTGAATCATAACTATTCCTTATAATTGTAAATGAAATTTAATATACTTTTTTTCCCCCTTCTGGGTCGGGAGAAATCACAACTCATTCATTCTCTTGAGCTAGAAAACCTGCGACATGGTTCAATCCGTTAGAACAATTTCAAATTCAGAATCAGATTCTTTTAATCATACTTTCATGCCGAAGTACTCACATATTATGTCAATCATCAAAACAACACTTACAAAATCAAGCTTGATTCAGAAAGACGATCATGAACTTTGACTATTTATTTTGAGTCAGATTGAATTGAGCAAAGCCACACAGAATTTAACACTTGAGAAGTCGTCAACGTAATTCAGAACAAGAGAATATTCAGTTGTCGCATTCGTTTCCTTTCCATATCTTTCAAAAATATTCAAAAACAAAACTTAAAGCCTAATTCGAATTTAATCATACACCATATTCTGATCTGTTGTATTTACATTTTGAATAAATGTCAAGCGCAACAATAAATATCATTTTTGATATCGATTTATTTCCTATAATATGTACAACGTACCAATTTTTTCGAAGGAACTAAATCGGTTTTTTACCGGATTAAAAAATCGACTTTCAACCGCCAAGTAGAAAGATATCTGGCATTCAAAATGTTAATTTTTCATTACAGAATAAACTAAAACACTGAATATTGAGCGCTTTGGTTTGAAAGAAGTTCGATATCTACAATAAATAAAAGAAAGATGTTGGTTACACCATTTATAACTCAAGATCGGATGGACTGTTTGTTATGAAACTTCATATATAGATTCGTGTACGTTCTGGTTATTATAAAATATGATAAAACTCTGAAAAAATCGATGAAAATTTAACTTATACAGATAATGCTCTTCCTTCTTTTGAGTAAGGCCACTATAGATGTCACTACTGTTACAGTTGCGCTACAGCTTATTCGTAGTACAGTGACTAGATAAGAGCCACTGACCACTGTAATTCGGAGGCACTTTATTCGATATTCTCCCCGTTAGATTGCGATGTAAACATATGGTGTATCTGTGTCTGGTCAACAATAATTAGTTCATAGAACTTTAACGATAGGTTTCACAAAGCGTAATCACCGGTGATCGGAGCATGATCTTGCATCAACTCGATTTGACAAATCAGAAATAAGAGAACCAAGCCGTTGATCACCGGTGATTACGATTTGTGGAATTCACCGTAAGTATCATTTAGTTTGGGCGAAACAAAGTTCGCCGGGCCAGCTAGTAACAAATAAATAAATTCCACGAATGAAAGACATCATTTTCATTTGGAAAATAATCTCTCAAAATCAACAATGCTAAAGATGTACAATAAGACCTAAATAAAAAGAATTCAAACATGCAAATCAACTTCAACTCAGAATTCGAATTTTCAACTGAAGCAATGGTAAAACGAGCCTATGACCCATCATTCTAGAAACACAACTCAAGTCAGCATTAGTATTAGCATCAGAATCAAGATCCACCAAAACTTAAAATAAACTGTGTTTCAAAGTATTCTTTGATGTTGAGCATGAATTAAGAAATAGGAATGTTACTAAAGCTAAGTATTTCCCTTGAGAGGGTGAAGTCTATAGAAATGAAGTTTTCTATAGACTTCAAAATATTTTTTGAATATTACCATCTTACTCCGCCATCAAAACCGATATTCAAGGATGTTGATATTTATTGAAAATTATAATGCCAAATATCGGCCTGTGTTGTATTGTTGTAGATGAAGTATTTTGTTTTGTTCGTATTTCAAAAAAATCCTGTACAGAGTGGGCGAAACTGAACACATTTGAACGGGAAGTACCATTTATACGTTATATAGCCAGAAACTGGCCGGTGTCTAAAGGTCATTTTTCATGAAGAACTCAATAATGAAAGCCACATATATCGATATCTACCATCACTTCAGGGGTATAAGGTGTTCATGGTAAAAGTGCAATTTTGAAGAATTGCTGTAACTTCCTTCTTGCCGGAAGCTTTTAATTTCTGTAAAACCTTATGAACCACTTTTAAACTTAGGAGTACATATTGGTAAATTTTCCTAGAACTCAGCGTCATAATAATTTAAAAAAAATCGTATCAAATGCAACATCTTATACGGGGTATATTTAAAGGTGGGGCTCCTCTTTTAACAGATCAGAATATTTTATAGATTCTAGGTGAATCTGAAAATTCCACAGTCCGTACCTGCTCCCTCGACTACTTCTCCGTAGATTCAACATCTTTACGGCGAAGATACGTTTATTCAAATAATGAACTTGTTGATATGCTTTTATTTTTATGGTAAATCAAAACAAAATGCCAGTTCAGCGTATCAGTTACAGAACAAGATTTCCGCTGAGAAATCACTTCGCGGAAGTTCATAAACTTGGTGCATTGATGTAGAGATATGATGCAGGCCAGAGTGTTATTAAGGTATTGATGCCCAAAATTTTTAATGAATTATTTATAAATTTTTTGAACTGACCATTTTATGTTAGAAATATTCGGTAAAATGACTTATTTTGATGAGTTCTATCACCTGTCAAAAGAAAAGCCTCACCTCAAAATACACCCTGTATATTGTATATTTCACTAGAGCTTGAAACTACCAATCCCAAAATATATCATACTTCCTATTTTGCGTTCAGTTGAATTGAGCAACGTCATCACTGTCTGAATACAAATTCCACATGTACCAATAACTTGGGTGAACATTCGATTCTGTTGTTCACCGCATCATCCAGAGCCTCCTTGTGACTTCTTCTATGCCTAGGTATGTGTAAAGAATCATGCACATTAGCAAAAATCCTGTATCTCTGAGACGAGGATTGATATCGATACATGGTTTTCACCATTGAGTGATACATAAAAATTGATCGATCAGGTGCTGACATCAGTTCTTGTCTATACAGCTTGTATTTAGGACCTTTCATTCAAAAGTGCCCAATTTGGCTGGTCCTCTAGAGAGTGTTCAGTAGACTAAAATTCTCGAAAGAGCCCTGATACATATTTTGAAATTTTTCAGATCTGATTTCAGCCCGAACTAACGAAGCCCTCTCTACTAACCGATTTGGAGGTTATCAAACAATTTAACAGTTTTCAGGCAACGAAGTCTATAAAATTGGAAAATATTCAGTATATGAGTTGAATATTTGCAAGCAATTTGAAATTCTTGCCACCTTTGAAGTAATCTTATAATATACCGAGGCCATGTTCACTGTAAAGATCTATAGCGTAAGAAGGAATTCGTAAACCAATTTGAGTGTTTTATTATTTAACTTATATTGCATTCCAATGAATGAAAAAAGATTCTATGTTAGATACCTTCCTATTTCACTTACTAATTTAATCATTCATATTTCGAATTAAAAATTCATCTCTGTAGAAACATGTGTAAACTGAATGTCTGATGTTATATACCAAGTTACCGATCACAATATTATTCAAGTAATAAACAAAACAACACTAGTCGAAAAACAGAAGCTTCACCCCCTCGTTCGTTCCAGTGATATCTTTCTGCTGAAGCAGGGGAAATACCTCTTCTGAAACTGACAGTCCAGCAATCCCAGTGAAAAATATGAAATGTGAAATAGCCCGAAAACTTCAAAAACATAAGACATAGTAATCGTCATCTGGAGACGGTCCATTAAACTCACTTTATTTTTATCAGTGGTGCCGGAGTTACAATTTGATTTAATAACATATTCGGGCACAAAACACTCACTTCATCTTGATCGGATTAGGTTCGAGAGCTGACAGGTAATTTCACACAACAGATTAATATCGATGCAACAGCTGGAATGTGGGGTAGGATTTACACCCTCTGTTGTGAACGAGGGTGTGAATTCAATTAGTAATATATCAATAACATAACGTTCTATTTGATGGTGATATCGATAACTCTTTAATTTTCCGAATGTCAAAGCTGAAATAGAAGGCAAATTATTCCTGCAGTGCCACGAAGGTTGCATTGTGTGGTGATGAAATTCGAATAACATTGAGCTGTAGACTAGACTGCTCAAAAAGTTTTGAAAATGGAAAAACATGAGTTCATCGACAAGTGTGGGTAGAAGTCGCGTTGAAAAGAGTTGCTCACAATCATTTTTGGTAGTCTGGAAATTTGAAGATTCAGTATTTTCGCAGTAGTTTTCCTGAAGTGTATTGGTAGACCTCCACATAATGTTTTCAAAATCTTAGTCATACACTCAGTTGCAGGAACGTCCATTATAATTTAAAAGTGTCATTAAAATCCTAATGCCACCTTGAACATGGTTTCCTGCCACAGAATACCATGTTTAATGTGGCATTAGGATTTTAATGACACTTTTAAATTATAATGGACGTTCCTGCAACTGAGTGTCAGTACCTTAAAATATTCCGTTCAGATTTTATTTTGATGTATGCATCTCAAAATTTTGAACATTTCTTTTTATCTCCACAATAAAAGGGAAACCTTCTATTCTGAATTTTCGTGAATTTCTCCTGTTGGCAAGGGCGGATTTGCGGGGGGGGGGGGGGGGGGTACTGGGGGCGTAACTACCCTGAATGAATATCGAAGACCTCAGAAAAAGGTGGTGCAAATAAAATATTTCATACAATATGTACCTGATTTAATGGTTCTCAATCGTTATTACCCCTCCATGAAAAAGAGCTATATCCGCCCTTGCCTGTTAGTATAGGTACTACAGTAGCGATGGAATTTTGCATTCGAATGGAGCATAAAATTAGGTTCAGATAGCGTAACAAAACCATTTGGAAATTCTGATATTTCTGTTATAACATTTCTGAAACGAAACTAATGAAATAAACATTCCACTTTTATTAGATTTAAGTATTAATCAGATATTTTGAATTTTGGTTCGTCCAAAGATTCGAAATTAGAATTTCTTGAGTTTGAAAATTGAAGTCTTCTAACAAAGGGTTTCATTCTGAATGGGAGAAAATTATAGGGCTCTTGTCTTGATATTTTCATTTCAATCCGTAGTATAAAGTATAAGACTGATAGCAAAACTCGATGAAATAGCCGATGAAAAAGCCGCCTCAAATCGTGCAGACGGTCATTTTTTTGCCGACACATTTCAGCAGTATGTTTGTATCAACAGCTCTTAGGATATCTGGAATGATTTCTGAAACATTGGCGTAGACCTTCTCATTGGCAGAGAGCCACAAAGAAAAAATGAATTGGTATTTATATTCACTATGGGTGATTCGCAAACCGTAAATAAATGCACTTATATAAAGTCATAAAGCATTGGTATATGCTATATTTATTGATAACAGCCCTTTTTTTGACAGCATAGATTGAAGAAACAATACGAAGTATTACCGTCTCATTCCCTACGTCATCAAATACTTCGTTGTTTTCCCATTTATATTTCTGACCCGTCATTGTGCTCAACTTTTCTCTTTATTTTAGAAGCTTTGTTTAGTATGTTTGTTCGAGTGGAATCTTACTATACTCAATTTTGAAGCAGATATCTTCATTCGATTAAGCTGAAATTTTGTATACACGTTTAATTTGGTCATTTGGATGACAACACACGATGAGCTGCGTGACGTCCTTCTATATCCAATATGGCGGAATAGTTATTTGTAATTCATTTCTATAATATGGCTATCAAATAAAAGAGCTTGTTGAGAGTACCTCAAAAAATACTGTATCTTTATTCTAAATCCAATATGGCGAAACATCCAAGATGGCGAAATCGTTACATCTACAATATGGTTATCGAAAAAAGGGCTTGTTGAGAGTAACTCGAAAAATAATGTGGACGTCATTCTGAATTCAATATGGCGGAATAGTTATTTTTGTGCACTTCTGCAATATGGGTATCAAATGAAAGGGCTTGTTGAAAGTTAGTCGAAGAATAATATGACGTCATTCTGAATCTTATATGGCACAACATCCAAGATGGCGGAATAGTTATTTTTATTGCACTTCCACAATATAAAAGGCTTGCCAAGAATAATCAGAAATAACCTAGATGTGAAAAATAAATTGAAAGCAAAAAAAATCCCTTCAAAGAAAGCTTTCATTTGAGTGCTCCAAAAAGAAGAAAATAAAATTTTCCTTTAAAATTTTAACTATTAACTTGGAACCTCATTATACACAATTTATATGATCATAAAAGATTGTCGCGAGGTTTGCATGAGAAGCTTTAAGTATTGAATTGAACTAAATTGAAAAAAAAAATAACTTGGCAGATTAAGTTACTGAATGCAATAGGTGGTAGTTTATTTACACAAGTAAATCGCGCGACAAGCTTTCATGATTATATGAACTGTGTAAAATGAGGTTATATGCTGATAGTTAAAATTTCAAAGGAAATTTCATTATTTTTAGAGCATTTGAAAGAAGTTTTCTTCAAAAAAGTTATTTTGCTTCAAATTCATTCCTGATGAGAAAGGTATATTCTAGATATCAGTGAACAATTTTATGAATTCCTCAATGTGGGAGATTAACCAAAAACTTGATTTTTTCCATTTACGCCAGAAATATATGGGGAAGAAGAGAGCATTGTGGTGTTCCAAAAGGTTGCGTTCAGTTCTCCTCAATCGTTGGTACCGACTGTTCAAGGTGGGCATTCAATGTAGTGTATTTTTATTTCAAGTTGCATTTGAAAATGGTTTCACTTTGAGAACTGAAATTTTATGTGTAAACACAGAAAGGATTGCAGATCTTGATGAAATAATTTAAATCGATTCAATTTCGAAAGTTCAGTTTTTTCTTTCAAAAATAGAAGAAAATAAGCCAACCCATGCTTCTGTTTTATTTCAAACGATAGCCCCATGAACACTTCCCATTAAGAGTGAATCTACAGATAATTTCCTTCAGAAAAACGAATTGAAATACGGAATTGGCAGAGAATGGCCAAATTCAAATATATGGCGGGAAAAAGTTTCTGCTTTACCCACATATTCACTAATTTCATAGTACAGTGATTTTCGGATTAGAAGTGCCATTCTACATTTCATTCATAAGGATAGAGATATTCATAGAACTTATAGTGATAATGTAAGTTCTATGGAGATATTCCATAAAATGCACAGTGGCGCCTCTATCGGATTAGTTTTCCTACTCGCTCTGAACGGTGACCTTAATAAAAAGATCAAAAAAGTTAACATTAGAGTCACTCAATTCTTATTCACCGTCAGTTAGCGCAATGAGATTGATTGCGCTTTCGATTATCCTCCATAACTCTTTTCATCTTCAACTTAGTGTTCACACAAGTTTGACTAACTATGGGCTCATCTGAATCTCCCCAATTATACGGATTCCAATCTCTAGAAATGAACAGGCAAAACCCAAATCGACAACACCTGTATCAATAGATTCTGGAGAAGTCGCAGAAATATGCCAACTACCAGAGTAAACCTTGTAAATCACTTTCTATTGAAGTAAAAGCATTAGAATACAAGTTGGAGTCGAACGAAACAGCACAGCTTCCGATAGCGCCATTCCGATTCGATTATTCACCTGCATTCTCCCCCACCGCTAATAAACTAATATATTCGGAAATATTCAGAATGTAGACCATAATCTATCAAGCTCCCTCACCGGGATACACAAAAGGTCAGGCCTTCCGGGAAAGCAGCCTATGCAAAATATATATATTCCGCTTGAGTGGAAAATCCTTTTCCGAAGTCAGCGTTTTCGCACAATCTGTTCGGGCCAATCCCGGTATTATTGTTTTCTCAAACATTCATAAAAGCATCGAATTCAAACGAGATGGCTTATTGGACAATCGTTATTTATGTCACAGGCGTCCGTTCTCCTATCCTGAATTGCGGTGTGCCGCAAGCTGTGTGTTGTATTTTTTTTTTCGATAAATTCTCAATCAAGGCAATCTGACCTGCTGTCCTATCTCAACCAAGAGAGATCGATCTGTAGTGTCTGAATATTTCCATACTAATAATTATGGCAGCATATAAATCTTTCAAAATTGAAAACTTTCATATCGATTCGTCCTTTTTTGGGAGCTCGTTCCACTTAAACAGCAGCTATATCATTTGGTCACGATGTATTTATCGAATTAAGGATCGATAATGGTCTCAATCGACTACGTTCAACTCACTGGTCACGAATACGTGGCCGTATACAATTCTGTCCGTCCTTCCGGCCGTAAACACGATAACTCTCGAACGGATGAATTTAGAAATTCGAAATTCTCAAAAGACGTTCGGATATCGAATTCCGTGGTCAAGTAAATAATATGGGCGTTCGAAATTATGATTTCCTAATTATTTAAAGACTACAGATTTCTTACAAGAGGGATAAACGGGTGATCAATTGCTCCTGAATTCAAGCTGGCGGCCCATTTACAACATATATGGTCCTGGAAGCTTTGGTATGACATGACAAAAATGGAAGAAGAGACAGCTTAAAAGCATGTACTCTTGTATCATTTCCTTTAACAACAAACTAGTTCTGAGCTGATATTGACAGTTTCACAGTTTTTTTCTCTCTTGACAAATCAGAATAGAGAATTTTTGAAACTGCAGCATTCAATTTATGATGGCCACCATCGTTATGATGTTTTAAAGGTGGCCAGATTCCGATGGTTTAGTACTACATCTCAAACTAACTATAAGAGATAGAGAAAAAGTAATATACATGTCATGTTCTGTTTTTTCTAGAAAAGGAAAATGCTGAAAACCCAAGTTGTCTCGGCGTCTAGTATCCGAGCTACAGGGTGATTTTGGCATTTGTTCCATTTTTATAATTCAGTATAACTTCCATATTATAGGATCTACGCTCTCGAAATGAACACACCTTAAGGGCACTTTTTTACTGCTTTTCAGCGGTGCTATTGGATTTTTGTATCTGCTCAAATTTCGGAGCTATAACAAAAAAAAAATCAAATGGAAACCATTGTGGGAAATTATATTTCTAAATTGGTCTTTCTCCAACACTTTCAGAAATATATATCATGTTATACTTCCGAGTTTACCATATATCGAAAATTTCGAAAAATTACTTTTCGTCCAACAAAATCCATGCAGGCTTCGATTCACTTCCTTCAAAACTGAGACGGTCATAGAATTTCAAGTCTTATTTATTTTCACTTGTCAAATTAAATTCAGTTTCAACATTATTGTATATTGTCTGGCGCCTTCAAAGTTCTTATAATGTCATAGAATTCGATATCTCAAAATTATTGTAAGCTGCCAAATTGATTCAGTAAATATTATAGCTTCATTATTTCTCAGACCAAAACTTGTTGATTTCAGTATGATTTCTCTGCTTAATTAAAAAATGAGGAGCATTTATTAAACAGATGATTTGATGATGACGGAACACAAAGTTTTATGTAACCCGTTGAAACCGGTAACGAATGTTTCCATGAGGGGCAAAAAAGCTCCTTCAAGAAAAATATAGATTTATTTGAAAAGAATAATATTCACAACAAATGTGCAAATTGTGGTCCATTCGAGGAAATACATAAACTGCATATTTAAATGATGTGATATAAATAAGAATTTCAGAAGGTCCAGACGATAAAACAATAATGAAACTGAATTGAATTTGAGTGAAATCGAATAAGACATGAAATTCTATAACCGCCACAGTTCTGAAGGAGGTGAATCAAAGCCTGCTTGGAGTTTGTTGAATGAAAAGTGTTTCTTCGAAATTTTCGATATATTAATAGTGAACTCGGAAGTATATCATGATATATATTTGTGAAATTGTTGGAGAAAGATCAATTTTGAAATATCATTTCCCACTATGGTTTCCATTTGAATTTTTTTTTTGTTATAGCCTCGAAATTTGAGCAGATACAAAGAATCCAACAGCACCGATGAAAAGCAGTCAAAAAAGCCCTTAAGATGTGTTAATTTCGAGAGCGCAGATCCTATAATACGGAAATTTATAGTCAATTATAAAAATGGACCAAAATCACCCTGTAGCTCGGAAACTAGACGCCGTAGCCACTTGGGGTTATCAGCAATTTATGTTTCTCGAAGAAAGGGAACATGACATGCATATCAATTTTTGTCTATTATAGTCCAAGAGATGTAGTACTAAAGCATCGAAATTTGGCCACCCTGTACATTGAAATAATAGTCTCATTTCAAATGGTGAAAAAATCTGCGAAATGAAACAATATCATCAGATGAATTTATCCAAGGAATTAAAGTAATGAACTCTGCAATGTCCTATCCGAAACAATATCATTATAGATACTTTCGTCGCCACTCCACAACTCGTCATTTTTTTCAAAAATTTACGTGAGTGATATTTCAGCAGTGGATATTTCTTTGCGGTGCATTCGCCATTTTGTAACAAATATTTCCCAAATCACGCATTGAAAATCCATATTTCCTGACTCACTTATGGGTTGAATGATTTCACGTCTACAGATCATTTCAACCCCTTCAAATTACTGAATAGTGGGCCTAGGAAATGTTTTTTTTTTGGGATACTTTCATCAACTAGTATTCAGGTGAAAGTGAAAGGCGTGAAAGCTATGAAATGTGTAGTAAGTACTTCATTTCAAACATCTCTGATGATATTTCTCTTTCAATGCTGTGGTATAAATACAGTGCGCAAAAAAATTAATGCACATTATGGAAATCTCAAAATTATTCTACAACTGAAGGTGTTCTCAATGATAATTATTTTTATCAGAATTATGCATGCATATGTTATCCACTTTCAACGTTTTTCTTCAATACAGATGTTTTCTCCCAGCAGGAATAAAAAAGATGATATTATCAGATTTTGAATGTATTGGCTCTATTCTAAAATCAGTTGTTCTCGATCAATTCTAGTGATCAATAGTTTTTCTTTCGTTTGATTTCCTACACTCGATCGCTATGCAACGCGAAACACGCAATTTGACCCAAGAGGAATGTGCCCAAGCGGTAGTTTTGCGAGAAGAAGGGTGGACATACACAAGAATTGCAGAAAAATTTGGAGTTTCCCATACAAGTGTGTCCAGAATGTTGCAGCGATTCAGGGAGACAGGTATGAATGTCCGAAGACCAGGACAGGGTAGACCACGGGTAACAACTGCCATTCAAGAACGTTACGTGAGAGTTTCTTCGTTGAGACAACGGTTTGCAACCGCTCGCCTCCTTCAAAATCAGCTCGAGCAAACTCATGAGGTGCAAATTAGCACTCAGACAAATAAGAAATCGCCTCGGAGAATATGATTTAAGGCCTCGTGTCGCGGCAAGAGGCCCAGCTCTTACCCCAGCCCATCGAGGGTCGCGTTTGGATTTTGCGAGAGAGCATATCCATTGGGAAGAGGCCGATTGGGAAAGAGTTCTCTTCACAGATGAGACTAGATTCTGCCTCTACCATTGTGATCGACGTTCCCTTGTATACAGACGTCCACATGAAAGATATGCTCAGTGCAATTTCCTGAATACTACTGGTTTCGGGGAAGGATCGATTATGGGTGGAATATCTTTGACTGCTCGCACAGACCTAGTGGTCGTTGATAATGGAGCTATGAATGCTGATAAGTATATAAGGAACATTCTTGAAGAGCATGTAGTGCCATTTTCCCCATACATTGGTGAAAATTTCATTTTTATGAACGATAATGCCAGCCTTCATCGTGCGCGCATCGTTCAGGATTACCTTGAAGAGGTTGAAGTCTCTCGAATGGAATGGCCAGCAAGAAGTCCAGATCTCAATCCGATTGAGCAGGTTTGGGACAACCTCAATAGAAGGCTGAGAAGTTCAGAAAATCATCCAGCTACTCTTAATGACTTAGGAATCCAACTCGGAGAAATCTGGGAAGGATTAGATCAGAACATTTCAAGATCACTCATATTGAGTATGAAGCGTCTTTGCCGAGCCGTAATTAACGCAAGGGGTGGAAATACCAAGTATTAAATCACTTATCAGCATTTCAGTATTTTGAAAATGTTCATTTCTCTTCTTTCACATAAGATTCGGTGAAATCATGAATTTGTCTTCCATTTAATGTGTCTTGTTTCGTTCAAAACCTTCCCGAGAGAACATAAAAAATAAGTTATGAAGTCAATGTAGAGTTAACTTTCATTAAAATTGAGATTTTCAGAATGAGCGTTAATTTTTTTGCTCAGTGTAGATTGGATTGTTGCATAATGATATTCATATAATTAGAAAATATAAATTTTTTGTCCCATATTTCATATATAGGTACAGTTTTCTTAGGCTTAGAATACATTAAAACTTTAGATATTCATATTATGTTTCGCCGTATAATGAGCTGAGACCTTTACATTAGTCCACTTGTCAATTATTTTGAAATTAAATCTCAATTAAAATAAGATTATGAAATATATAATAAAATTAGAATATACAAAGTTTAACTGTGCTCTGGACCCAAGAAAACTGCACCTTCAATATAAATAATGATGATAATAATATGAGATTTATTGTCCTCGACGTTTTATTGTGCATTGTTTCTGTGAGAGGCAGTTTTATGATGAATGATTACCCAGATGAATAATTTCGGAACTAGCTCAAACACCTCCATTTTTAGAAGACAAGTTTATGGAATGAAATGTCTACTCATTGATCAACTATTCTGCCCTCAGAAGTATTCGAAACTTGGAAGGTAAGTCCAAATTTCCAAGTCCTCTGCCTTACCCCCTTCCAAATCTAGATGTCCATTAATATTCAAAACCTGCATATTTCATGAGACGCTAATAGCAGCGCTACACCTTCAGTGAGAATTCATTCAGATGAGGGACATTGGAATAAAAATAAGGGCAAATACATTTTGGAGTGGCATCCTAATAGAAAACTGTCAGGAAAGGATGGGGAGGAGTGAATAATGAACAAGTTCGGGTTACCCTTACCCCAGAACCGTGAGAGAATTATAAATGGCGGCAGCCAGTCCTAATTTCTACCTGTGGGAAGTAACGCTCATGAAAAACGTAACGTCACGATGTACATACTCATATTTCCATATGCTAACTATTTTAATTGGTTCGGAAGTTATTCCGTTTAAACTGAGCGAAAACTCGTTTAGCAGATTTCGCGAAGTTCATTTGAAGGGAAAATTGGTGGAAAATTGGGGACGGTTATAGATTCCGTTTAATGAGCGTTGCGGAAAAAGGTTCCTACGACGTTTCGCGCAAAAATCAGATCACGCATTTTGGAATGAGGGAGTTTCAGAGCTTCAACGGCTACTATTAGATTTTAGGAATAACGAAATTGGTGTTTTTGAGATGAGTTTTCACACGGTGCGATAGCTACGGGTTTGTAATGGCCGATAAAAAAAAACGTTATTCAGGTGTATCCCTCGATTATTCTCAGAATTTAATGCTGCACGAAGTGATCTGATAGTATCTTCTTCTGTATGAACATAGATATCACTTATCTTCCTGTTCGCCCATTTTTCTCCTGGGGTCATGATTCATTTTGAAAAATGGGGATTCGTTGGTAGGGAAAAACATCATTGATGTACCAAGAAGATTTTATGATATTTTCCAAAGGATTAAGTGTCACCTAGTATAGCTAGGTTTGCGCCCCAAAGTTTTGGGATCAAGTCGATTTTAAACGCATGTAATCTGCATCTTCATCAATTTTTATTTTTAACAACTTCATTTATACAGGGAGTATTTTAAGGTGAGGATTTTCTTTTGACTGGGGATGGAATTCATCAAAATAAGCCATTTTACGGAAAAATTTTTATATGAATATGCCCCTGTTTCGAGAAAATAGAACTAGAATATTTTATAGTTTCTAGGTGAATCTAAAAATTCCTCAAACCGAACCTGCTCACACGACTGCTCGTCCGTAGATATCAACATGTTTTTTGTCTACTCTACATGACAAATAATATCGATTGTGATCAGTGGTACGGTGTAGATTGTACGAGTGTTTATGTTTAAAAAATGTCGCACGTTTATTCAAATAATGAACTTGTTGATATAATTTTGATTCATGGTGAATCAAAAACTCCAGTTCAGCATATAAGTTGTACAGAACAAGATTTCCGCTCAGAAATCACCTGCGCGGATGTCCATAAACAGAGATGTAGAGATATGATGCAGGCCAGATTGGTATTAAGGTAGTGATGCCCAAAATTTTTTACGAATTTTTGAATTGAACGTTTCATATAAGAAATTATGACTTATTTTGATGAGTTTCATCGCCTCATCTTAAAATACACCTTGTATATTATATCTGAGCGATCGCAATATCTCGGACAACTACATAAACGATAACCAAAAGTTGGAAAAATACGGATAAGTTTTATGTGAGATTCTTACATGTATTAATGATTCTACAAAATCATTATGTGTCGATATTCTTCAGTCTTGAGACTCATGACATTATTGTAAAAAAATGTTGCCCCCGATGAGAGAAATAATTCCAAAGAAACTTTTTCATGGTGTGTTTTCTCAGAAATTTAACAATTTGAAGTAGGTACCTCCAATCTTCCAGATCTTCCGATTATAGAGGTAACTGAAATTGACAATCATCTTCCAATTCCAATTTCCCAGAAGTTTTTATGAATTGAAGCAACGGTTCGTCATATTGAATTCTTCATCCAGACAGTGTATTCGTTCTTCCATCCAAAATACAATTACCTCTTGAATCGATTTACTTTTCATTATTTTACCATGCGTTCTGTGTATATTTTCTCCCGAATATCATTTTGTCTCCTGCTGTTCCAGCCCGTTGAATATTTTTCCTAACACTTAATTATTGCACCCCACTTTCTTGAATGCCAGTATATTTTCTTCCCTTCTCCAGTCTTTTATGTTTATACGGAGGAAAGGCACTTCCGAATTCTCATTCCATTCTTCGGATGTAAGCAAGCACTGCACCTTACTTGGGGGAATCTAGGTCTACTTTAGGAAGATGAGACGCACCTTTCAATAATAAATAGTGAAGCCAATTTTCAAAATCATCAGGACTAAACTGGGTAACTATACTACTACGAAATCAAAATGTAGTAGAAATTTTTGCAACGTTGTGATGTCCGTTGAATTTTCCAATAAATAAACTCTCAATCAAAATGAAAAGTACTTTAGATAGTACTTTTTACATATCTTCAATTAACGTTGCATTGGCAATTCATATAAATCAATATTTAGTTGCGCCCATTGGCTCCTGCACTTGAGCTCAGTTTCATTTTTGCGAAGTCATTTTCATTCTTCTTCTATCCCCCTTGAAGAATAATTTCATGAAGAATGTTCCTATCAAAAACTCAATGAAAAAAAAGGTGATATTAAATAATTGTTCAATTCATTGGAGGAATCGTTTGAAGAAAATAAATCGAAGTGACACCATATATCTAATGAGATCAATATGGATTATGTCTCTGATTTTTACAGCCAAATCTTTGGTAAGGATTGAGCTGTACTCTTGCGTCAACTGGAAATTCAAAAATGTACAGGTTATGTATATTTCGAAGGACGACAAGAAAATAGATATCGGGGATGAAAATATGTCACTTAGATTTATATATTTTGCGTTTAATTGTAAAATAGGAGTGATATGCAGAACTCAAAGGAAACGGAATAACGCGATTGAAACATCTCACATGAAATGAATGGCATACGTTTCACGATATAATTCGATGTGTCAGAGAGACAGAGACAGAATAAGGAAACTATTTTGATTCTCAATATTGCTGCCTAAGTGCCTATCTGGATTCTTATACCAAAGCTAAGCTTCAATTTTCATTGGCTCCATCCCCTTTCCATATTGGAATTATTTGATATATGGACAACATGCTGAACATTAGATCTATGACATTTAAAATACAGAAACGGGTCCAGAATAATAAAGAAATTTCAGACGTTTTAGAATGAGGATTAATTCAGAGAAAAGCATGATTAGTTCTTGCAAAAATACCAGGTTTGCAAGCAGTCCTGGATTTAAAAGTCGGTCAGGCTGTTACACAGAAGCAAGTTGAAATATTCAATGAAATAAGTTGATTCAATATGTACAGAGTGTCTCATTTTAAATTACTAGATGGCTATCTCTGTTATTTTTGATCACCCTATATAATTCGAAGTAGCAAAGTTGTAGTATTTGTCCCGAATCGTTCAAATCTGATGACAAAATTGACATATGTCAATCGCTTGTCAGATTTTCACATATCACATTTATGTCTTGCTTATTTTAAATAGGACACCCTGTATAATTTGCAGTTTATCGATCCTCCCTTAAATTACAATTAATTAGATGTATTCCTGGAAAACTTACGTTCAACTGTTTTTAAGATATAAACAATTGAAAACCGAGGTTATACTTATATTGTTATATCAACAAAAGAGTTTATTTGTTGTATGATTGTATAATATGGGTAATTATTATGACATTTTTAGTTGGATATATTTTTATTCATTAACAACATATTATATATACTCTTTCGTTTATATAACAATATGAGTAGAACCATGATTTTGTTAATACAGGGTGGGGCAGAAAAACCTATCCGATTTCAAAACGTTATAAAATTAAAACCACTCAGCTTGTCAAAAAATTTTTTTTATTAACATATCGCAAATTTTATGCCATTTTTAAATTTAAGTTTTGAAAAGCACATCACTCAAATGTCGTCCTTGGGAGCGGATACACTTATTTAGGCGCTCGCGGTAGCTTTCCATGACTTTCACCGTCATTTCCACAGGAATTTCTTCAATTGCCCGAGCAATTTCCCTTCGTAAAGCAAGAAGGGTCCTTGGTCGATGCTGGTAAACCTTCGATTTGAGGTAACCCCTTCACATCATGGGCTTCGTCCGTGAAGAGCACAACATCGTCGTTTGGCAGTTCTCGGAGATCGCGACACAGGTTCGTACGGGTTTCAAAATCCCTTTCACTTAATTTCTGTGCAACAACCATTTTGTAGGGATGCATTTTGAGGTCCCGGTGCAAAATTCGCCGAATACTGCGGTTGGAAATCCCCAAAGCGAGCGAATGTTTTCGCGCCGAACGACGCGGGGAACGTTCAATCGCGGCTCTCACATTGGCCACGTTTTCAGGTCCTGTTGCTGTCCTGGGACGTCCAGGCGACTTCTTTTTCAATGCTGAACTCGTCTGTCTAAAATTTGACACCCACACTTTAATCGTAGCGTGATGTGGAACAGGATCATGACGCCCGAGTCCGAAATGAATTCGAAAAGCACGTTGTGTAGCAATTATCGAACCGCCGCATTCGATAAACCGCTCAATAACAAAAGCACGATGTTCACCAGACCAAGGCATGTTGACTACTGACAAATGGCATAAAACCAGCTTTCTAACGGTTTTTACCCCACTACTCTACCTGCTCTCTCTTCTGAGAAAAAGGGATTTGAAATCGGATAGGTTCTTCTGCCCCACCCTGTATCTTAAAGTAAGTTGAACGTAAGTTTGCCTGTGATACATCAAATTAATTGCATTTTTAAGGATAATCGATAAACTGCAAATAATACAGGGTGTCTCATTTAAAATAAGCAAGACATATGTGAAAAATCTGACAAGCGATTGACATATGTCAATTTTGTCATCAGATTTGGACGATTCAGGACGGATACTACAACTTTGCTAATTTTAACCTTACAGGGTGATCAAAAATGACGGAGATAGCCATCTAGTAATTGATAATGAGACACCTTGTACCTCTTCACCAGAATTTGGTTTATTCGAAATAATAGAGTACATTAATGGTATATGGTATATTGTATACTCCATTCACTTCTATAATGTATCCCAGTTGGCCATGAAATTCTGACACATTTCACCGTGTATATTTTGAAAATTTCATGTTATAGTCATTTTCCTGTCAGATGAATGAGCAACGTTGTCTATTCTACATGGGAGTCGCAGTTATTACGTATTTATCGAAGTGTTCATTAATTTTCGGAAATAATGAATTTGAGGAAATATTATGTGTATTCAGTAATTCCAAAGACCTGGCGAATGTTCAAGAAACTTTTTCTCTGCTAATACTGGAAATATTTCACGTATATAAACGTGGTTGGAAGATTCAGTTTATACGGAAATCAAGAATCGCGTGTTTAATTTCTACTGAAAAATTATGGACAGGATAGTCCGTTACTTTATGATAGTATATTCGAAAAAACAATAAAAGTACTCGAATAACCCGACAGAAAAACTTATGAACGAACAGTGGAATTCCCCACTTTTTAAAATTCTCAAGAAATAAGCCCAGATAATACATTCAAAATTCAAATACCTTTTTGCAAAACTTGAAATACTCCAGTATGAAAATGTACTATTACAACGAAACCTGTGTCACACTTAAACCTTGGTAGAACTTACTCCACTTACAAGGTTGAAAAAGAGAAAATCGAAATTAGTATTGGCAACTTCTCTGAGAATCATTTTACATTTAGCGAGTGCCAATCAGCGTCCGTTTCATGTGAAAAAAAAATTGATCAACCTAAATCATGACCATCCGGGATACATTATAAAAGTGAATGAAGTATATATATAGTATATAGTACTTTCGACAAACCCTTCAAGTGAAAGGAAATGAATAGGTACGTAAAAATCGAAGTGTCAACGTCCATATCAATCTATGAAATCAGAAAAAAGGTCGGTATCCCAATGACAGTCCCCTTGTAAGGAGCAGTTTCTATGGCAACGCTCTGACATTTTCATTGTTTTGCCTGAATGTTTCAATTAGAGCCTCAGCGCCGATATCAGGAGCAGGGTTCGGTTGATTTGTCAATCACTGCTTCCAGGTTTTTTCTCCAACTTGTATTTGATCTGAAGAAGACGGGAATTGTTTTCGTTCCCCGGTACGTGACCTTTGAATAATGCGAAAATCATCGAAGTTATCGTCATCCACGTTTGTTTTTCGGGGGAAAGACCCCATCCTTGCCAGGCACCAACGCGTTCTTCGTTTGTGTGCGTTCGATCCTCTGCGTTTATTCAACACATTTTGTATTTTTGCCTAGGGCACGGATTATTATTTTTTCGAACGTAATCTTCAGCCCCACTTTTCAACGCTGTTGTCATTCCATTCTGTTTGTTTGCGATTCGCGTTCAATATTTGAACGAATATTTCGTTTGGAGTATGTTTATTCCATTTACAAAAACTTTCGGACTAGAGATGGCAAATGCTATAGATGAAAAGTTTGAAATTAAATTTTCGGATCACGTCGTACACATAAACTCATTTTTTTTTGTGGATTCTAAATGAAAACACTTTGTTCACCACTGGTTTATAAAATGGTCATAAAGCTAGTGGTTCAATTTATTGATCATTGTATACATATATTTAATGTCATTTTGGGTGGTTACAGCTGAAAATTTGAAAATCGCCCTGACAGGTCAGTTTTGTTCTCAAAATATTTTGGAATATAAACCATCACCATACCAATGCACCCCCCATTCTTTCAAATTTTGAGTCCTGAAAAGGCATCTTGTCTTATGATGAATATTTTGGTCCTTTTGTTTTTTGAAATTCGAAATTAAACGTCTCTTGATATAAAGTGCAGTTTTCCATTTCAAAATGTATCCTTCTGAATGAGGCAAATTGAGAAAAAATTCATTGAAATGGGTAAAACATCACCGATTAATTGAAAAAAAAATCATTCTCGAAGTTAAATATGCGGATTCTAATAATTGGGTAAACAGTTTCCATTATTCTGTATTCAGGAAATATGAATTTTATTATGATAAATCTTAGGTCCATAATTTAACTCGTATGATTCCCGAATGATTCCTTGCATAAATTTTGTCTTAACATTTGGTACAGGTACATATGATATGGGTATGTACATAATTAAATCCACTTCATTACCTGATTATCATCTGATCTGAATGTTACTTTTCGAGTTTTCACTTTTGAAAGATCATTTAGTGGGAGCTATTATCTGCCTTGAGACTTCCTCACTTTTTTTTCTGGCACCTTCGCAATTGTCTTTTTCATCTTTTCAAATATCTAAACTTTGTATCCATATCATTGCCAATCATTAACCTTCATAGTCAGCTTCTCTACTACTAGCACCATCCTGATGTTATCGATGGTCTATCATCAAATTATGTCCAGTTATACAGGGTGAGTCTTTGACTTGTACATATATTTTAACTGTAGATTCCTCTCATCAAACGAAACACTTTTTACCCATACCATTTTTCAAAATTCGGTTTCGTTTGGAAGATACAGGGTGTCAAAAATCCATGAAATTAACACTATTCTTTCCATATATTCGGAACCGATATTTCGAATGAACTGAATTTTGGTTGATTGTTTACTCTATTCATGGTGTATATTCCTCAATTGAAACTTATTTCATATTTCTACTGGTAAAAAAGTTACAGTACAGTCGACTTATAAATTCACGCAAAAATACTATAAAACCACTTGAAAAAGATGAACGGTTCACGTTTTCTGAAGAATTAATTATTTTAGAAAACAAAAGTATTCTTATATTTTTTCAATAAAACGCGTCGTTCTCAAGTTATTCCTAATTGTATAAGATTGAATTAGAGGAAAAAATCATGAATTTCAAGAATAACCTGAATCCTGTCCTGAGTCAAATCTCATCGAATATGATTTTTCTCTGGCCTCTCAACAAGTTACCAACGTTGTCAGAATGTTTTTCAACTTTGTCAAGACTAAAATCTCTATGATGAAAAAAGTTGGATGTAGAGATATGTGATAATAAAATTCCACAATCGTGGGACATAAAATTATTCATTTTATATGCAGTTTCTATTTGAAATTCATTGTTACCAGTCCTTCAGCAAAATATCTATCGAAACAATATAACTCGACACCAGAACGACACTAATAATATTACATCAATTCACTGAAAGTCATTTACATAATCATCACCTGTTTGCTTCATTCTCTGTAAATAAATAAAGCGTGAAATTTGTTTATGCCGTGCTATAACGTTTTAGGTTGGACTGGTTGGAGCACAGAGCATCGCGGTTACATCTACGGCCTTCTGAAGGGAAGAGTGGCCTACTCTTAGACAAAGGGTCTAAGGGCCTACTCTTCCCTTCAGAAGGCCGTGGATGCATGGCAACTGAAATTAGGAACGTAGCGCTATATTGGCGATAGGGGACGTACTGCTTTCTTGAGTTCGCATTGTTTGAAGAGAAAATCGGCAATCTGGCATCGTCTTCTCTATAGTTCTGTGCTATATCACAGAGAATGTGGTAAGCTTATGTCATTGACCCTGAATCATATGACTTTGGTTAATGGAGTTAGGATAGGTTAGTGAAAAACCATTTTTTATGCGATCGTTTTAGAATATCGAGGAAAATATGAACAAATTATTGGTGTTTACAAACTAATCTTCAGGAAAATCGAAGGAGGAACTTATTTTGGTGGGAGAAATATAGCTTTTCAATTGCCGAAATGATCGGACAGAACTGAGTGTTTTGTTAGGAAATATCGTGTTTGTAACATTCTTATTCAAATAAGGTCAGTGCTTGAGTATTTTCTAATTGTATCAACCAGAACATTTAATAATCACCTCAATTTCAATCGAAAAGTATGAACTTTGAGGTGTTTGCAGAGAATTGATCCAGGCACGCATTAAGCTCAACTTTTTTTTTCAAATGGCTATATCTCTTTAACAGAGCCGAATTCGGAAAAATGGAAAATGAAAAAAAGGTTTCCTTTAGCATCAAGAATCTACAGTTAAAATATATGTACAAGTCAAAGACTCACCCTGTATATCACCGGATAAAATGTGAAAATTATTTTTTCTTCTGTTCATTCCTTTCATCTCATCTTGCTGAAACGTCAGCAGGGCGAGCGGCATGTAAAGTAGTGAGCAGCTCTCATATTTAGCATTTCGAAAAATTCATTCTTGGCTGTACAGAAAAAGCTGCCGATCATCGGGGATAAGCACAAGTGAATCATAGATATTCATACACGATGAAAATGTATTCGGCCATCTTGAGAATTGTGTTGTTGAATTTTGTTTCGATAAAGATCTTCTCATGATCATAGTCCTCTATAGTGCATCTGTTTTGTTCGTATGTTGTTTTCTGGCCAGGAGAAAATGAAATAATATTCAATCCAACCATATTGAAAATCCTCTTTCTTCTCCAAGAGAGTCCAAAGAAGGACAGCGATTATTATTTGAATTATTCGACATGTTCATTTGAGAAGGGACTATTTTAACCTCCTGTCGGTTCGAAAAATGTTCTTTTCTGTATTTTTCGACTCAATTATGATTATCTGTTCATGATCAATAAAACCTAATTTCAGTCAGTTCAAGAGAACTTCTATCGACTGATCATAGTTTATATATAGGCAATGAATCATGTCAATACTTGACAGTTGTGGAAAAATAATCCCTCTTTATATGGGAAAGTACCTATTTCAATGTGAATTCGGTGAAGAAAGAAATGATGAGAAATTCCCAATAAAAAAGATTTTCTCCAGATCAAATCACTTGAAAATTCTATGGAATCCCCAACGAAATAAGCGAGCCAAAGAATAGACCCAACAAGATATCATTTCCAACAAATATCAGACAGCCCCCTCACCATTCTTCGTTTTGAGATTCATGGATAATCCGAATAGATAAGAGGTCTGAGGCGGATAAAATACGAGATATACGATTTCTTATGCAGTGGAAGCCGGAGTGCCTTCGAATAATATTCTGACACATGACAGGTTTCACTTCCACCGAGCTAAGGCGCGGCTTAAACTCTTCAGATTCATAATACCCGCGTACTCCTGTTGAATGGACTCAAGTCAACGACGCGACGTCTGCTTCAATCCGTCCATGCTGAATTATATAACAAAGAATATGCTTGAATATATGCCACTCATGCGTGAATTCGCATTCTACGGTGGATGTAGGAACCTTAAACTAATCTGTAGAATAATTCGGATGGATTCTGAAAGCAGAAACTTTCACAAGATATCTTTTAATCATAACATTTCAGATGGTTTGGCGAAGCATTCGATGAAATCAATACATAACGCTGTATTGTGAGTCCCAAACCAGAATAATATTAGTTTTATCATCTGTGTTCAAAAAATATGGTCAGAGATTTTAGAAATGTTACACCCAGAGAAATGATTTTTAAACTTGATTTTTTGGCTTCATGGTTGATTTACATCAGGAATTAAATATATCATTTGCAGGAAATTTTGAGATGGTAGTCATCGCATCTAGGTACATCCTGTTCTCGTTCAGGCCTCGACAAAATGAAATGGTCAATGTCTGCTTGTCGCACCCCATTTCAAGCAACTCAAACTTTGTGAATTAGCTGACCCAAAGTCCGCAACATGAACAACCTTCTCCCCATAATTCATTCGATTGGATTCGAATCCAGTGAATGAGATGAAAATGACAAAACATAGTACTGCTGGGTTTATTTCTTCAGATGCGCTGGTATGCATATGCAAACAAGGTGTTTCGAAAGGTGGTTTGTTCTTTTAACATGAAGTAGAACCAAAACTAACTAAAATGGATGATTTCACCACAATCACCCATGAAAATGTTTCAAGATATGAAACTAGAAAAAAAACATCAATTATATCGATGGTATAATGCGAAGATTACCAATTTTACACCACAGGACCCCTCCAAGTATGCATGACGTTAAGAGAGCGGCACTGATTTCGAACGGAAACGGTTGATCGGGTAAGTAGTCTATTGTTTAAAGTATTTAGCTCTTTATGGTCTCAGCCAAGCTTTCGGATAATCACTTCCCCTTTTCGGGGCTACTGGAAAATTACATAACATTGTGAAGATTTATAAAGAAGTAAGCGTACTAAAACTTACAACAATGTGAGAATTCGATAACAATAAAAACGGTAAAAATCACACTATAATCTCCATATAGATCACCAGGAAAATCTTTTGTTCATTCTTAAAAACCAATATCATGGAAAAGTCAAATGACACAAGAATGAGCAATGTCAAAATTAAAACATTTGAAAACACAAGAAACAAGAAGTACAAAGGTTTTATTACGCTTACTTCTTCATAAGTCTTTACAATGTTATGTAATTTTCCAGTAGCCCCGAAGAAGGATGAGCGATTATCCGAAAGCTTGGCTGAGATCATAAAGAGCTAAAAACTTTTAACAATAGACTACGGTACTTACCCGATAAAACGTTTCCGTTATAAATATTTTATAGTCGAGATAAACAACTACTTACTGATTTTTAGCTTCTACGACAAGATCTCGGACAGAAACAGATCCGCATAACATAATTCGAGATGAAGCGCACATAAATTTGCCATCTTGAAAGCATACAACTTATTCTTGAGATGCATGTATCCGACGGGACAGAAACCGGAGACCGCGAACTGAGACCGAGACCAGTGACAGAAACCTTAGACGTCAGTCTTCGCTCTTGGTTCCAGCGAGAACCGAAACCTTAGGAAAGCTTATATATTATTGTCTAGTAGCGAATTCGGTATCGAGACTCTGCCTCTTGTCTGGGTCTCTAGTACCGGTCGTCGCTTAGACTGGCACATTAAGTGAAGTCTTAGTTCAATTTCTTTTTGATCAGTTCACATGGAGTGGCAAAAATTATTTGACCAAAGCATTTTATTATCTCTGTTTGGTTGTAGATTAACAATAATGTGCCTTTGAGTTTGCTTAAGAAAGCAGAAACAAAGCTTGAGGTCCTCTTTAGAACTCAAGTTACCAAAAATAACTGCTTTGAATTTGAAAATTTATCCGCTGGCAAAATAGTTATTTTCCTATCAAGGGCGGAAAGTTGTACCTTCCCGCACTAGATTGCCGTTGCCCGAACGACGCGGAGCGTTAAAGTACTTTCCTCTCAAGATAGGAACAATAGTTTTCTACAACCGTATTATAAAATGAAAAAAAACTTCTACACAACATTGGCGCATATTCGTTTTGACACATTGATCAACGAATTTGGGATTCTATATGGAAAATCATAGACCATGACATAGATGCATAGAATACCTGGTGTATCGACTCCTTACTAAAAATCGTGACCAAAATTTGTAGATCAAAACGGCATCCTAGATTTCAGATTTTGGTCTAGTCTTAAACAAAATCTAATCAGTGCCAACACCAGGTATTTCTATGCATCTATACCATGACATACAATAAATGCACAGATCCATGTATGCCAGTATAGATGCATAGAAATACCTGGTGTTGGCACTGATTAGATTTTGTTTAAGACTAGACCAAAATCTGAAATCTAGGATGCCGTTTTGATCTACAAATTTTGGTCACGATTTTTAGTAAGGAGTCGATACACCAGGTATTCTATGCATCTATATGCCAGTCATAATTTTTGAAGGATGTCAAGTTTCCTTTGAAAATGCAATAATTTTCAAACGGAAATCTGCATTAATAACTAGTTCGACATGGATGATACTGCAAAATTTGAAATATTTGACTAAATATATAAGTAAGTAGATTACGAGATTTCATGTTGAAGGTCTCATTATACACAAATTCAACACATATTTACTTCGGGAAAGTTACTTTCTTGCACTAGTGCAAGAAAGTGCGACACTTTCCGAATCGAAAACAATGCGGGAAAGTAGTTAGTTAGACCCGGTTGTAGAAAAAAGGGTTTTACAACAGCTCTAGATAGCGCACTTATGGCACATTGTTGATCAAGATTTTAGAGGTGATCCACATCTAAAATAAAAAACGCCAATTTTGTTGTCAATTTGGAAATGAGCCCAAACATCTTTCTACTGGAAAACATAATTTTATATTCTTTTGAGACTTGAGAGAAATCACTTAAAGTGTCCTAAATAAATTTCGCCTCTGGAAAATGTAGGATTTGATACGAACCTCGAAATGCCTTCAATCATATTTTAAGGTCAACCTTAAGAATCTTGCGTTTTCTGAAAAATTGTTGAGTGGTTCCAAAAAACTTGCGGTATGACTTGATTCTCTAAAACTTCGTTAAGGCGCAAAATTCAGGGTAGATTCAGATTTCGAATGGGTCGAATTCGTTAATGGACAAAATTCGACCAGGGGTAACATAAATATGAGCAATTGAAATTTTGTTCTCCTGATAATTACAAAACTACGGAATCGGGCGAAACGAAATTCTGCATTCAGTTGGAAAATGACGATAAGATAAGGTAAGATAAGATTTTATTCATACTGATCATGCAGTAACAGTCAATGTATACAGCAAGCTACACGCATTATTTTATTGAGATCACGTTAACTATAACCATATATTATTTCGAATATTTTTGTTATAACAGATCCCGGATCATGACAGCATATTCTTCGTTGAATTATTAAGGTGCGAGTAGGAAAACTAATCCGATAGAGGCGCCACCGTGCATTTTATGGAATATATCCATAGAACTTACATTATCACTAAAGGATCTATAAATATCTCTCTAATTATGAATGAAATGTACAATGGCGCTCTCTATCCGAAAATCGCTGAACTATGAAATTAGTGATATATGGGTAAAGCAGGAACTATTTCCTACCATATATTTGAATTTGGCCATTCTCTGCCAATTCCGTATTTCAAGTTGTTTTTCTGAACGAAATCATCTGTAGATTCACTTTTAATCGGAATTTGAACTATTTTCATTGGTCTTTCGTTTGAACAAAAACAAAAGCATGAGTTGGCTTATTTTCTTCTATTTTTGAAAAATAAAAAAAAAGATCTTTTGAAATGCAATCGATTTCAATTATTTCATTAAGAACTCCAATTCTTTCGGAGTTCACCCAGAAAATTTCAGTTCTCAAAGTAAAACCATTTGCAAATGCACTACATTGAACGCCCACCTTGAATGTGAGTCCTACCTACAAGGTGGATGTAGTCACATATGAAACAGTGCTCAAAAGCTCATGACTTCACTTCAGTTCACCCCATTTTGGAAATCCACTAGTGTTAATATCATTTCAAAACTATAATCTACCGCATGAAAGAATTATATGTCACTTTATCCTTTCGAAGTTCAGAAATGAGAGTTAAGTTTCGGCGTCACTCGTGAAATAGCGGAAACCATGACTTCCCACTAGAACTGCTTTGACTGCTTGAAGGGACGACAAATTTCCCCAATACTAATTCGATTTTTATCGTTTCGCTCAGTCAGCATTCGCAAATTCATTACGGAACTTAGAGAAATATAATTGTTTCAAAGCGATAAATCGGTCTCTGTTCTGGGATTTACCGTGACAATAATTATTATTTATTCATTTCGAAACATCGTAATTAAGTTGGGGTGCAGAAAAGCGATAAATACCCTCCACTTAATGGCGCCTTCGCTGCGCCTCTACTCACTCACTGCTACGGCACGGCATTTGTCATCCGTATAAGGCCAGTAACAGACACAGCGGTTTTCGCCGAGTCGACGGCTGATTTTCCTTCTGTGGGACGAGTCGGCTTGGGCGGCGGTGTGTGGTTTCATAGCGCAAAAGCACAGGCCAATTCCGCCGACTCGGCGATTTTTTCGGCCGCCGACTCGGCGGAAACCGCTGTGTCTGTAACTGGCCTTAGGAATGGCCAAGAGAAGTACCTACATCGCCGATAAATGAATACCAAAGCATCGATAGTTCAAGCAGAAGAAATCGAAATGTTAAAATCTTCTTTAATTTAATTTCCTTAGAAAAATGTTCTCCTTCTAAACACATTAAGTACCTAACTGCAAAACAATGGCCATAATAATTCCTGTGTGGTACATGGGGCATGGAGTAACAGTTTTGTTAAAGCCAAAGCCCTAGGATTTTTTTGAACTTTCACTACAGAATGTATCTTTGGAAGCAGAATCGTGATTGTATCTGCATGAGGACAAGAAAAGAAGACTAAACCGCGGCATTTGAGATCCGATTCTACCCCGAAAATAGGTTCATCCGTTCTGGAGTAATCGTATTTGCAGACGGTCGGACGCATTGGCATTGTTTACTATGCTGCAACGCATACCTACATGGTGTTGCAACGCGGTGAAGAATAACTGAACCAATGCTCTCTCTACCCAGACATATCTTACTACGACTCAGCGCAAGAGGGTGTTCAGACGAAGTACTTAATTACATATTGTATTATGGATACGCGCCCATTCTCTTTCTTTCGCAATTTTGCAATCCACTTTCATAAAAATAACAATAGTATACAATCGTCAACAATAGTTTATTAAACCACAATAATGAAAAAAAAAACACATTAAATGCAAAATCCACTAAAGTATAAATTCCCAGTGTGCATTTCCATGTGATTTAGCATTTGATCTATTGAGTTCAATATTTTTCTTCAAAGATCTTTTCATTTTTGGATTGTTTGGCATTTCTTGAATACGTTTTGCGCCGCGTCTAATTTTTCTTATGCTCACTGATGTTGGCTGAGAAGAAATGTTCTTTTTTAGTGAGATATTTTTTGATAAATGAATAGAATTAAATAAGTTAGAGGGTGTAATAATTTCGTTTAGACTTTTATTGGATTTTTTCATGGCATTAACCATATCAACCGTTTTATTTTTGTATGCTATTTCAACTTTTGCGTTAAAAATTTTCTGATATTTGTTACAGCTGCGGAATGTTCTGAATACAGATGCGAAAAGTCCTAAATTTGGTTCATTGGCATTGTCGACAGTGTTTATTGTTTCTATAGAAAAATTATTCTGTTAGGTAAAAACATTACTTTGACGCTCTGTACTAGTTGGCAAGTTATTTTCCATATCCACATCTGTTCATATTATGTCGTCATAAAATTATGTATATGTTTTTATGTTTTCTTCTAGAGCTAATTTTGCTAATTCTTTTCTTTTATCAGTGTTTATTTGCCTACAGGTCCTAAAAGTGATTCCAAATTTATTTGGTATCGCCCAAAGGTGTTCACAATACCTCCCACCCTGACCAAAAACACAGACGCAAAATGCAATATCTACATATGATCATGGCTTTCCGAAGAAGCTAAAAAAGTATTATCGTCGAACAGAGACATTAGAAGAATGTGACAATTTTCTAAAGAGTATTTTATTCTTGTGTTCCGGAAATTGGCAAATGACAGCAATTTTCTTTATACAGGGTGATTCACGGTGGATGGCACATTAGACGTTTCTGGAGAACCAGACTTCAGATCGGTCTGAAAATTTAAAGGAATGCATTATCGGACCTGTTCTACCCAACTAAAATATTTTCGTCAATGCGGTGTTGCCACTTCTATTAGAAAGTTGTAGAAACTTTGCTTTTTCAAATGGAACACCCGGCATATTATATTATTTTTGGAATCTCCAACAACTTCTCGACAACTTTCATTGACATTTCTCTATACCTATCTGTTGCCGTTTTCGAAATATAAATCAATTTCAATTTTTTTTACCAGAAAACATGATCTCTAAATATGCTGATAACTTCGGATTGAGAAACACTATGGCATGGAAATTTGGTTTGGAGTTAGGTGATACATAAATGCTTCCAACACTTTAGCCTGATTTACGTTACTTCAATACAGGGTGATAAAAAAATACAGTCTCTTCGGTTGCTTGAAAAAGGGACTGAAAGTTGTTTATCTCAAATGGAATGCCCTGTATATTATTGGAGATTCGGAATACTGATGAAATTCGCTTTCATTCTATGTATATCATGCCTATACCTAATTAGTCAAATTTCGGACTTATGGGCATTTATTTGTCAAAATGTCCCTTCAGAATGGTATTTCCATTCAGTATTTGGTAGGCAGGCCATGACTACTACTTGATAATACCTTGTGACATTCTCCTTATAATAAAGGCAACAAGAAACTTGAGAGTCAAACTATTTATATAAATTATTATTAAAAAGTAGAACAATCATGTCGAATACTTCATATGACGGTGGATGACACAAATTTTATTCCGAATTAATCATAATTCGGGAAAATTTCACGTTGAATAGCCAATTTTATTATTGTTTTTTGTGTGTGCTATCATATTGCCGATTTTATTCTTATGTGTGCGCTTTATATTTTGCTATCATATGCTGACTTGTGTAAACAACATTGTTTTGTAAAACACCAATAAATCTCTCTCTCACTCTCTCTCTCTCTTCAAAGTATGTTCGAATCGCTGGCCGTTCACTTCCAAGCACTTCAAAATGCGGGTGTTGACTGCTTTCGTCGTGGCAGATCGTATTCCTTTGAAATCCACATCTTCAAATGCTTGGGCAATCCTTTCCCACAATTCATTTCTCGAATGCACGGGTGTTTTGTAAACTTTTTGTTTCAACATTCCCCACAGATAAAAATCTAACGGACTAAGATCGGGTATTCTTGCTGGCCAATTCCATGGTCCCAAGCGCCTTATCCACCGATCTTGAAAAAGTCTCTCCAGTTAATAATAATGAACAAATTCATGAGCACTTCGTTTGAATAGTTTTCTTCCTTCGTTTCGAGGGCATTCGCAACTTCTGGAATGGAGAAAATGTCGAAATTCGAGCTTCTTGTTGCCTGTATTATTAGGAGAATGTCAAATAGTAATCATGGCCTGCCTACCAAATACCGAATGGAAATACCATTCTGAAGGGACATTTTGACAAATAAATGCTCATAAGTCCGAACGACTAGTTAGGCATAGGCATGATAGACATAGAAGAAAAGCGAATTTCATCAGTTTTCCGAATTTCCAATGATATACAGGGCGTTCCATTTGAAATGAACAACTTTCAGTCACCTTTTCAAGCAACCGAAAAGACTGTACTTTTTTATCACCCTGTATTGAAGTAACGTAAATCAGGCTGAAGTGTTGGAAGCATTTATGTATCACCTAACTCCAAACCAAATTTCAATGCCATTGTGTTTCTCAACCCGAAGTTATCAGCATTTTTAGAAGTCATGTTTTCCGTTGAAAAAAATTGAAATTAATTTATATTTCGAAAACGGCAATAGATAGGTATAGGGAAATGTCTATAAAAGTTGTCGAGAAGTTGTTGCAGATTCCAAAAATAATATAATATACCGGGTGTTCCATTTGAAAAAGCAAAGTTGCTACTACTTTCTAATAGAAGTGGCAACACCGCATTGACGAAAATATTTTGCTTGGGTAGAACAGGTTCAATAATGCATTCCATTAAATTTTCAAACCGATCTGAAGTCTGGTTCTCCAGAAACGTCTGATGTGCCATCCAACGTGAATCACCCTGTATAAGCAGCAAAAAGTCGTCTTTGATAGGACTCGAAAACATTGGCTACGAAATTCACCAAGGCACAAGCAATGTTGAGTTGGAATGCGGTGAACAATGCCCCGAGAATTGGCGCGTATCCATAATACAATAGTTACTATACTCCATTCACTTTTATAAACTATCGCGGTTTGCCATGGAATTCTGACATATTTCATCGCGTATATTTTGAAAATGTTATGGTCATTTCTCTGTCAGATACGCCCGGAACCTTGCCGTTTCTGAACTAAAATCGTAGTCAATACGTATTCATCAAAATGTTGATTTACTTTGAGAAACTAATGAATTTGAGAAAATATTAAATAAATAATAATAATTTTATTATTTATTTAAAATGAATTTCCATCAAGTGAAGACCGAATCAATCAAATATTGAGAAAATATTATGTGAATTCAATAATGTCAAAGACCTGGCGAATGCTGAAGAAACTTTCTCTTAGTTATGCTATTTTCTTTTACGGAAATCAAGAAACGAGTGTTAAAATTTGACTGAAAAATTATGTACAGAATAGTCCGTTACTTTGTGATAGTTCATTCGAAAAAACAATAAAAGTACTCAAATAACCCAGAAATACGAACGGCACAGACGAAACTATGGATTACGGAATTCCCCACTTTTCAACATTCTCAGAAAAACATTTAAATACCTTTTGCACAACTTGAAATACTCCAGTATGAAAATGTAGTAGTTCTACGAAACCTGAGTCACAGTTAAACCTTAGAAGAACTAACTCCATTTACAAAGTTGAAAAAGTGTAAAAAGAGAGTAGACTTGGCAATGTCGCTTGATTTTCACGAGTGCCAACCTGTGTCAGTTTTAAGTGAAAGAACTTGATAAACCTAAATCAAGGTTAACCGCGATATTTTATAAAAGTGACGAGTAATGCCGAGGCCACACCGAGCGCTACGTACGCTATGTTCGCGATGTTCGCGATGCATTTCAAAAATAGCCATCGTTTTTTTAAACGTACCCGGCCACACCGACACTGGTACGCTATGTCCGCTATGTTCGCGATCGCCACGTCACCGACTGTTTGATTCTCGGCTATATTCTCTGGCTATATTCAAAACATCGCGAGGGCTGTAGTGTAGTGCGATAATATGCCGAGGGAAAATGTCGTTCCTTTTCAATAATGCCTAAAAATTGGTCAAACTGCTGCGGGCTCATTCGAAAATATTCTCTGAACTTTTATTCATCTTTTCGCAACTGTACTATGAGATTATGAAATTCATCGAAATCATTTCTTATTTTGTTCACTTCGTGGACCCATTTTCTTCTACGTTTATTTTTGCACAACGATAACAATAGAAGCAACTCATCGTCATCGCTATCACTATCCCATATGGGATATGGCACCGTGCTTGGTAACATCGTGAAATACAACTGAACCTAATGATTGCGAAAACGCAAAAGATATACTCGAGTATGTAGCTTTCGGTGTGGCCGCTGAACTTAGCGAACATCGCATACGTAGCGTCCATAGCGTCTATAGTGTATCTAGCATAGCGCTTGGTCTGGCCTCGGCATTATGTCGAGGCCACACCGAGCGCTACGTACGCTATGTTCGCCATGTTCGCGATGCATTTCAAAAATAGCCACCGTTATTTTAAACGTACCCGGCCACACCGACACTGGTACGCTATGTACGCTATTTTCGCGATGTAAGCCACGTCGCCGACTGTTTGATTCTCAGCTATATTCTCTGGCTATATTCAAAACATCGCGAGGGCTGCCGCGGTGTAGTGCAATCAGTCGAGGGAAAATGTCGTTCCTTTTCAATAATGCCTAACAATTGGCCAAACTGCTGCGGACTCATTCGAAAATATTCTCCAAACTTTTATTCATCTTCTCGCCACTGTACAAGAGATGATGAAATTAATCGAAATCATTTCTTTTTTGTTCACTTCGTGGACCCATTTTCTTCTACGTTTATTTTTGCACAACGATAACAGCGGTGCAACACCATGTATGCGTTGCAGCGTAGTAAACATGCCAATAGGCCGGCCGGACTGCTAAAATTAAATTGAACCACCAATTCTGATAGTCGAAACTAATCCAACGAAACCATTCTCGGCTCAGTATTGGACAAAAATGCGGCAGCAAATATTTTAGCTTGGGAAATCTTATTCGTATACTCCTGCACACTGATATTCAGGAAAACATGTAGCTACAAGTAGATTTCCATATGCATATTGATCCATTTTGTCGAGAAAGTGCTTGCTCAGTCATCAGTGAGTGTACGAAATTTCAGTCGATTCCACCACCTTCAACCATTTCTGCAGATTCTGCACACAGGTGTCTTCTCCTACGTGGCGCTCTTCTGCTGACTATTTTACTGTATTGAACGATGAATTCGAGCAGGCAATACTTATCGTGTCTCATTATATGGCCCAGATATTAAAATTCCCACTGTTTAATTGTGCTCATCATTTCTTTCGAATTTTCGATGTTGCCGATCTCTACGTTAATTACATGATCGGTCCAGGATATACGAAGGATTCGTCGGTATTCCCCTATCTCAAATGTCTTCAGCCTTTTCATGAGTGGCTCGGTCAGCGTCCAGGGCTGTCGCACTTTGAAAGTAAGAGACATATCCTTGCTTATGCTGTTCGAACTCAGTCTATTCTTGCTCTGATTTCTGTGTTCTGTTCCCACGTTGTATTCATACTACGAGATAAACGTAAGATTATACATGAATTAATAAAGAGTATGTTGTTTATTCGTAGTGTTTCAACTCCTTATTGTTTTTAGCTTATCAGCATCCATTTTGTTGGGGTTAACACTCACACCGTACAGCTATCTGACTCCATGCTACCGGCAAGAATCGCCGTGTTATCGGCACATCTTATGTTCTTGAATTCACCTTTTATTTTTATGTCCCCTTCTGCTCCTCTCAAGCATTTTTTTTATGTTTCCTCGGACTAGTTATTGAAAAGGAGTTTCAACCTCCACACTATCAGAAGATAATTGCATTTCCTATTTTCATTCTCACTTTTTGTGCCTATCTTTCGTAAAATATCTATGGGCTGTTCATGATTGATTTAAGCAAATGTCTTTCTAAAATCAGCAAAGCAGTAGTACACGTCTTCATTAACGCCTTTACACCAGTTTATAAGCTCCTGGAGTGCTTCTCTAGTTCCAAGACCCTTTCGAAACCTAATTTAGGTTTATCGACATTCGAACCGGATTAATCATTATATTCTTCTATGAATGATCTCGGTTAATACATTGGAAATGTGATTGATCGGGTTGATCGTCATCACAGAGTTTGCTATTTGGTTTCTTAGGGATTGCCAGAAATTTCGACTGGGTGCCGTTCTCCGGAAATTTCACCAATGTTCTATACAGTGTGAGTCTTTGACTTGTACATATATTTTAACTGAAGATTCTTGAGGCCAAAGGAAACCTTTTTTTCATTTTCCATTTTTCCGAATTTGGCTCTGTTGAAGAGATAAAGCCATTTGAAAACAAAAATCGGGCTAAATACGTGCCTGAAAAAGTTCTCTGCAAACACTAAGAAGTTCATATTTTTCGATTGAAATTTAGGTGATAAGATGTTCTGGGTGATACAATTAGAAAATACTCAAGCACAAACCTTATTTGAATAAGAATGTGACAAACACGTTATTTCCTAACAAAAACACTCAGGCTGCCCGATTATTTCTGCAATTAAAAAGCCATATTTCTCCCACCAAAATTAGTTCCTTCTTCGATTTTCCTGAAGATTTGTTTATAAACACTAATAATTTGTTCATATTTTCCTCGATATTCTAAAACGATCACATAAAAATTGGTTTCTCACTAACCTATCCTAACTTTATTAATATTGATATTTCACTCACAGAACTCTAGAGAAGACGATGCCAGATTGTCGATTTTCTCTTCAAATAATGGTGTAGGCGAACTCAAGAAAGCACCCCATCGTTAGCGGAAGAACTATCACAAGGACACTAGTTTTGTTCACTTTTCGCTGAAGGCGTCTAGGCGTTGCTCTTTGGAAATTCCAAACCAGTAGTTCTGATTCTCGCTGATTTGGCGCTACGATCTTAATTTCAGTCGCGGTGCGCTGCGATGTAGCCGCCACGCAAGACAAGCCGTTGTACTGTGTCTCCACCGCTAACGCAACGACTAACGAGTCCCATCACAGGCCAGTCTCAAGTCTGTGATACAATGAACGACGCTTACACGATAACCTTCTCCATGCACTTCGATTTATTTATTTATTTACTTACAAAGAATAAATCAAACAGGTGATGATTGTGATGTGGAGTGTAGTGTCGTTTAAAAATTCCAAGAGGATATTGTTCAGATAGATGCTTCTCAGAATTCAATGTTATCTCCCACATTTGTGGGATTTTTTTACATCGAACATTTTTCCATTATATGGATTTTAATTTTGGTCTTGACGAAGTTAAAAACATCCTGAAAACATTGTTAATTTTTCAAGAGACCAGAGAAGAAATAATATTCGATGATATTGAATTCAGGGAAGCATTCAGATTTTTTATGAAATTCATGATTTTTTCCTCGAATTCGTTCGTATACAATTAGGAATAACTCGTTTTGTTGAAAAATATAGGCATACTTTTATTTTCTAAAATGTTTGATTCTTTCGAAAATATGAACCGTTTATCTTTTTCGAGTGATTTAATAGTATTTTAGCCTGAATTTATGAGTCGACTGCGCTGTAACTTTTATACCAGGAGAAATATGGAGTATGTTTCAATTGAGGAATATGCACCATGAATAGAGTAAACAATCAACCAAAATTCAGTTCATTCGAAATATCGGTTCCGAATATATGGAAAGAATAGTGTTGAATTAATGGATTTTTGGCCTTCTGTATCTTTCAAACGAAACCGGATTTTGAAGAATGGTATGGGAAAAAGTGTTTTGTTCGATGAGAGGAATCTAAAAATAAAATATATGTCCAAGTCAAACGCTCACCCTATATAAATGAAAATTTGTCATTTTTCTTCGAAAAAAATGCGAAAGAATCATATGAAACCCTTCCAATTTTTGAAAAGGGAAATATGGCCTTGTGATGCATGGTTTGAAAGGGAGCGTCAATCCCTATCCAGAAATTTTTGGATCAAGTGAGATTTGGTACAATCAAAAACTAAAATGTAATACGAAATGTAGCAAAAAATCATGAATGTAAAACAAGGAGATGTTCGAAGTGTTCACCAGGAGTGCCTTGGTAACATCCTAATCTCAAAAAAAAAAAATCCAACACTATTCAAAATTTTAGATCCTTCCAATGAAGGGATTTGGTTTTGTACACAATGTTCTACATAACCCATAAAATATTGAAAAATATATAATTTTTTGGATTTTTGCAATAAACATGATGATGATAACATTTCTGCATACGGAATGGTCTACCAAAAGATGTATCGCAAACCCATAATTCCTTCGAGCTTGTCAAGAAATCTTGTCTGTTTTACATAAGATCTCTAGTATTTCGCCGTATACTTCATCCAATGAAGAAATTATCGATACTTCGAAGTATTGAAGCCATCCCTGATCAGGTCGATCTGGATGAAGAATGCCAATACAGTAGGCAATATCGGATTTCGGGCGTAGGGGCTCAGGCGCTGACTCACCAACATACGCAAACAGAACAAAATAGAAACATGGTTAATATGCCTTCCGTAACGTCAGCAACAATGGTTCATATGTTTCATCCCTTCAGGTAACGATTTATTGCAAGAGACCACCCATAAATACAAAGGGTTTTATGATGTATGAGTGGGAGATTTTTCCGATCAGGCAGCCGATTTCTGGGCAATTTCAATTTCGCCGTCCGGACGGACGATTGAATCCGTCGAGGACAATAAGCGGCCGATAGTAGAAACTTTCTGATCGGACTACATCATCAATTTTACTCGCTGTCATTCCGAAATGAAACCCCGAAATGAAACTGCCGCCCAAAAATTCGTAATCGAAAAGTGTTTTCGGAATACAGGTGACCAGATGGGGGATGGAGTGATTAGTCAAACTGCATCGGCAAAACTAATAAACTGAAGTTGGGTCATTTTCAACTGGAGGGAGAACACGTCAAAATAAACCATTTTACGAAAAAATTCCCATACAAATTTTCCGAAATAAAAAAGCTGAGAACGTAATCGAATTGATTCAATACTAACGAAGCCATACCTGACATCGAATAGTTCGAATAATGCGTGACATTGATCAGGTCTCCTTTGAATTTCACAAATGCGGAACAGTATCGAATTTCATAGATTTCTTGAAGAAAAGTCTAGTTCGAAGTTTAGTAACTTCATCATCTTGAAATTTTTGAATGGGCGATTTTCGATGAAATGATTTATTTAAATGAGTTACATTTCCTGTTGAAAATTAACACTGATCTTAAAACCTGTATAAATTTGCAATGGAGTGTGGCGTTGAAACAATTCCTGATGATGAAACGCTATCTTGATTTCATGAGATCCAAAACCTGGAAAATTACACTTTCAAACTTGAATAGCCATTTTGATGTCTTATGCTTCCATTTGATTTTGCTTGGTCTCAAGTTGAAAATGTCAGTTCTGAATTTCATTGCGTTTATTCTCAATTTGAAGTTAAAATGATAAGGTTTGAATACTTCTACTTTTCAGTATGGTCGGTGGTACCTACGATCGAAACGAAATACAAAATGTTAACATTTTATAATGTCAATTTTGAACAATTTCTAACATGTAAGGACCCAATCAATCAAAAAATCATTGGATTTTTTTCTGAAATTAATTAAAACGTAGTTGTAGTTAATATTAAGAACATACAGAACGCCGTTTGATTTTTATTAAAGTAACCAGAAAATAATCATTAGTGGTGGATTTCACAAATCGCGATCAGCGCTAAAAGGGAATCACGGGTTTGATTTTGAACTGTCAAATCGAGTTGATTGCCCTTTGTGAAACCCGCTTTAGGTGTATTAATTGGAGTGGAAATTGAATTTTTTTTCAGCAATAATCTGAGTTTGCTTTTCATTGATGTCCTGGAATGTTTTACAGGTCCAGTGAAGGCACCCACGCCGTTCATCGCTGTTTGACGTTATCGTCTATTGGGTTGTCCAGACGCTCCAGCTTCTTGACGTTTTTGTCTGCATAAACTTATATGCAGCATGAGGCCTGTGCCGTTGGGGAAGTACGTAATGTTCTATTCTTCGACAATAATCTTTAGCCCTTTCTATACAAAATTTCATCAACATTCATAAAATAAAAGTGCCAAAAAATAAGATATCCCCAAATGAATTGAGATCCACGAAAATTCATTTTGTCCGTATACTATGGACAAAATGACACATTCATATCTGACAAAATGACATACAGGCAACAGGCAACAAAACTACTAACAAAATTCGCAAATAAAACGCTAAGTTCTACTAGAAAGATTAGAACAAGATGCGTGAGCCCAATTGAAGCAATTTATGCTGCGTAACCATTCTTCTCCAGGCTAAGATCGGAAAAAAAGTTCATAGCAATATATACATGGACAGTCATCATCTCGAAAGTTGACTCGAACATTTTCTTCCTCGCTCTCCTCTTCAAATAATGCCTTACTGACTTTAGGTCTGCTTTTATTTGGTGAAGTAATGGACTATTCGTTGATGAGATGGCAATCATATTCGGCGAGGAAGTTAAAACTAAGGACGATTGTGGAGTTTGCTGCTGTGTGGATGGTCCAGCTATGGGAAGTGGGTCAGATGTTGTTCGCTGATGACCTTGTTCATTAGAAATGCTTTCTATAGGTATGTTTGTAGTTTCCGAAGGCTCGTACATATAATCGGGAAATATTTCAGGATTTAGAGGCCAAATACCGGTAGCCCTAAATCCATGACAACCATTTTGAACAGTTGCTGCCTTACCATATGATTCGTTGAATAGGCCGGCTATCTGGAACTGTGTTACGACACGTCCAGGGTGTGCTCTCAGCCATTTAGTTATTTCCTGATTGAAT
Source organism: Adalia decempunctata (assembly GCA_951802165.1). Lineage (NCBI taxonomy): Eukaryota > Metazoa > Arthropoda > Insecta > Coleoptera > Coccinellidae > Adalia > Adalia decempunctata. The sequence goes on from OX637695.1 coordinate 50,558,614, forward strand.
TAAGTTTTTAAGGGTGAGAAAAAAGAGACATCCAGAGGCTGCATGTGGTGAGTGCGGTGCGGAGGTAAACAAATTATAATTATGCCGTTTTGCTTAGCAAATTCTAATGTTTGAATTTCTTTATGGCTAGCATGACCGTCCAGAATCAAAATGACCTTATCGTCATTAGATGATTTAACAAAATTCTGAAAATGTTTGATCCATTTTAAAAACATTTCTGTTGTCATCCCACCCTAATAGATGTGCTACACCCAAAGTGCCAGGGGGAGCTTCGTCGACCAATTCATTTCTCATATTTTTCCTAGAGGAAATATTCATCGGCGGAACATATGTACCAATGGCATTAACACAACAGACAATCGTGGTGTTTGTTCCACGCTCTGCGCTGGTTATAACGCCAACTCGTTTCCTTCCGGTTGTAGCAAATATTTTTTGAGGTTTTCGGACAGTAGATAGGCCCGACTCGTCAGCATTATAAATGCGATGTGGCCTAAAATTTACAGACTCCAGCAAATTTCCATAAAGATCAAAAAATTTTTTTACTTGGGGCCGATTGACAGCCTGAGCACGAGCTGCTGAAGTAGCTTCTGGCTTGCGTAAAGATATCTCCCGATTCCATTTTAAAAAACCTGGTTACCACTCTTGTCTCGCTTTTTTTTTCTGTGGGTTAGGTCTATGGGAGAAACCATCTCTTTCAGCAATCTCAAAAGCTAATTCTTGAATCGATGTTCGTGTCAATCCAAATAACCGAGGCTCTAGTAATTTTAAATGTTAAACTAATTGTTTTTCAACATCTGGAGGAAAAGTTGTTTTCCAACAACCAAGACCCTTCGAATTGGACTTCAAATTTACCAAATATTTTTGATGCCAACAACCAACCCATTTTATTATTTTTCACTGCTTCTATAGCTTTTTGCATTGACTCTGCACTCCAGGATTGACGATCAGTCGTGCGCTGATAGTTACGCGGCATAATAGTATATCTGTAAAGAAAATCAACACCTTATTGAATTTAGTTCCTTGCCAGAGTTCTTATGGACAAAATGACCTATTTCATTTTGTCCATATAGCAATATTACAAAAGAAACATATCAAATGAATGCAAAAAGGATATCTAACATGAAAAAAGCTTTGTGAATTCAATGATGCATAAGTAAAGTTTGAAATGAATGCAACAAAAATGAAAAAATTGTAAAAACTTACCAATTATTGGGAAAATTCGGTGCAATGAAAAAAAACTCGTAATCTATCCAAACTTGATATTACTCACAACGACCGAATGGAGTAGTTGAGCGCTTGTGAGTTTTCAGAGGTTGGAAGGGGCCACTCGGATCACTTAATACAGAAAACAGTTTCGCATTTGATACCTTCAAACTCAAATTATGATGCCTATGTCATTTTGTCCATATATGTAATTTTGTACGTATTTCCCCTATAGCTATCACAGAGAGATGCACAGTTCCAAAAGCGGAGCTCGAGTACATTGACGAACAGAAACGAATTATGGCGCTCAATCTTACTTGAACGTCTGTCTGGCCACGGCAGCGGGTTCCCTGTTGATGACGCAAACTAGCCTGTGCAGGAATAATAAAATTTATACATGTGAATATCGTTCATAAGATGTAACACAAGAGACTTATTGATTCGAAATCCCAAAGTGATATCGATAGTCACCGAAAATTCCCGCTAGGTCCCGATCATGATTTAATCTCCTATCTGTTGGAACGGTTTACAGTTGAGTACTTGTCTATCTAGAAGACACAAATCTAATTTCCCATTTCCTGCTATATCAAACGCCGCGTCGTACAGTGTTACCTCTGACTATCTCCCATGAATACACAATATGCAGGTTTTGATCCAAAGAGCACGCCAGATCTCCCTGTGCGAGTGCCTGCCTTCACACAGATCGATGAAACAATTTACCGCTGAGCAATTGATTAGGTGAGGCATAAACACCTGCGTCTGTACCAATCCATGTAGTATTCCATAGCACCAAAGCCATAAATGCAATTAATGCAAATGTGCGATGCAGGTCCAATATTCCATTGTCATGTCCGATGTCGGCATATGTGAATGTACCCGACAAGTGGTGCGTGCTTGTTCGAAAAATTAGTCATCTGGACATAACAAGGAGGTACTTGAACTATTACTTGTTGGCTCTTTAATTAAGTTGTGGTAACTGAATGAACGTGCATGAAACTTATGTGCGGATATTCATATTTGGGAGGTCTATTATTCATTATAGGGTATTGTTCTAGTTTGGGAGATTTGTACACTTCACGATTATTTTTGGTCCTCGTCGGAATGGAGTCGAGAAAAACTATTTTCTTCCCCCAGAAAATATCCACAAAAGTTTAGGAAATGAAGAATCACATCCGTCCTCAAAAGGCAGTTGTGCAATATATCAATGCTTTACTTTCATCTATCTGCATCACTAAACAGGTTGGGAAGCATATTTCTATCAAACTTAAGCTGGAGTTATATACAGGATATATCTTAACGAGAATGAGCTAAACGATGTCCGACAAAAATGTTGATAGAGGTAAATTCTGATCCAAAGTGCATAAGATATCTTCAAGGGTACAGACTTCTTGCGGCGTAGTAATAGTGAACTACAGGTACAACAAACTTCAGCCCATCTTTACACTCACACTGGATTTGGCAAAGGTATTTTGGCAGAATCGCTAGCATTATAATGATTATCTGATTTGTCAAACCACTACATACAGGATGTCCCATTCGAGAGTGTCCACCCTCAACCACTCAGAATTTGTGAAAACAATCAGACAGGTCGAGTTTTGAAGCTAGGGAGTCATGATTTGGGATACAAGGCTTGTTTTTACTAGCAACCCCACGAAGAAGGTTGCTTGACTCCTCTTCTAAAAGGTTTTCATCTGCCTCCAAAGCTTCGGTTATTAAAAGATCAATAATCACAATCAGTGAGATTTCCAGGAATGAACACAAGACCAATCAAATGTTCCCCAAAATACCCATCCAGACGTTCAGTTTTTGTGGGTGTTGAAAATGTTGCTCCATAAGGAGATGAGGATTTTCATCGGACCAAAACCTACAATTATGTTTGTGGACGTTACCGTTGAGGAAAAAGATTCATTCATCCAAAAAGCACACGTTGTACAAAAAACAGGATTTGCAATAATTTCTTGCGGAATTAATTGCCCTTGAATATCTACTTTCCTGTGACAATTTTCTAACACTTCCACATTGTTCCTGTTCAACTAATCACGGCGACTTCATCATTTTCACCCGTAACCGTACGAGTGCGATTATGTTTTTTGTTTGCAACTGATCCTCTTACCTCAAATTTATGTACCAACTGAATAATAAACATTTTTATCAGGGTGTCGTTCATTAAAAATCCTCGCAGTAGCAATAGCACAGTCATCCTTCTGGAAATAAATCTTCAACATTTCCTTTCTCTCTTCCAACGTGTAAACCATTTTGCAATTTTTATTGAAAACTGATAAAACGCACCTCTAATAGTTCTGCAAGGCAGAATACTGAAATCAAATTTTCTGAAAGCAATAATATCTTTTCGTAGGGTCTGGCAATGCAGATTCTCATGAGCACGAAGAGAATAAAAGGAATTTAACACATTCTGATCACTTTATCGTTTGTTTTTTTTTTCAATAGAAATTATACCATCAATTAGAACATCTCTGTTTCATTTACTTTTATCGGTACCATAATTCCATAAAAACACCCTGTAACTTTGTGAATATTCGTTCATAAGAACACTAACAGCAGGTCAATACAAATTTGAATCCATAAATACATTTGTGCTACAAAACTACCCACTTTTCCTATTCAAATTCCTGATGTGGTTGCCACCCTCTCCAGGGGGTTGCTAGTAGGAACTGAGTTTGTTCAGCAATTAGGTGATGAAAAATTTCGCCTCAAAACATCAAGAAAAAACTGTTGATCTGTTTCATTGACATGATGACTTATAGTCCGTGTTTAAAGATTCTTTGGGCACCTTAAATGAAGGAGGGTTAATTTTCGATGGTATCTCATAGTCATGAGGAAAAATTTCGTAATGCACCCTAGTTGGATGAAGCATTTCTGTAGCATTCTGTATACATCCTGGGTTTCTGTAAGAGCATCTGATTTATATTTCACAGTTGCACAAGTAGAAAATTTCAAGCTGCAAAGGTTAACAGATTATGAGAGAGACAGATGCATAGAATACCTGGTGTATCGACTCCTTACTAAAAATCGTGACCAAAATTTGTAGACCAAAACGGCATCCTAGATTTCAGATTTTGGTCTAGTTCCGGAATAAATCCGCAATATTTATCGGTCGTGGCGCTACTGCGGCAACGACAAATAACGCGACCCCTTTCGGGAGAAATGAAAAGCCGCACAAAATATCACATTTTCGATCGACAAGAAAGTCTTGAACAAAATCTAATCAATGCCAACACCAGGTATTTCTATGCATCTATTGAGAGAGCTTATGTTTGAAGTGGAGGTTCACAAACTAGAAAATTGCAAATAACCCTACTGACGTATCAATATTTGTCTTCCATATTTCAGATATAACATAATTTCTGAAGAAAAATCCGTTCACATTCAGGATGTGTGGTATCGATTTATGCAGAATTTCAGTGAAGAGCATTTCTAGCGTTCATCAGAGTATGTATGATTTGACCTCAATCTACTGGCATAAAGCAAAATCCCTCTCTGCCCTCGTAATGTAATTAGGACTAATGCAATCATGGTTTTTATTGAAACTCTAATAATGTGCGGTAATGAAGTATGGTTTTGATTGATTTTGAGGCAGCCGCGCTTTCGTTCTGTCGATACTACGACCAGGCAGATTCAATTGATTGATGATAGCGAACTAATTGATTGTGTTGATTGAAATTAGCTGTGGTTTCACTTCAGTTTGTATCGGACATGGAAAATAGTGAATTGTTCATTAAAAAGCAAAGAACTTGCGTCATTGAAAATCTTGTGTTGTTTCTCGTACTTTGAAACATATGATGTTACAAAATCGCTACAATCTTCATGTTTCAGAGTTCACAAATATTCGAGATCTCGCTTTCTATAATGCTGACCAAACTGTGATAGCTTGAAATCTGAGGATCCAGGAATAAAAAGGTGTGGATATTTAGGTTAAAATTTAGCATAACTTTTGAATGAATGGAATTTTATCTCATAGATTTCGAGACTATATCCTTTATACTTCAAACAGTCAGGTTCTGTACACTAAAATCACAATTACGCGCAAATTTGTAGAATAATTGAGGATTCTGTGCTTTGTCAATTGAAAATAATAATAATTATTTTTTATTCACAAATAATACTCATATCATTATGAAACCCCAAAATATAAAATACAGGGTGAGTCTTTGACTTGTACATATATTTAAACTGTAGATTCCTCTCATCAAACGAAACACTTTTTTCTCATACCATTTTTCAAAATTCGGTTTCATTTGAAAGATACAGGATGTCAAAAATCCATGAATTTAACACTATTCTTTCCATATATTCGGAACCGATATTTCGAATGAACTGAATTTTGGTTGATTGGTTACTCTATTCGTGGCGCATATTCCCCAATTGAAACTTATTCCATATTTCTGCTGGTATGAAAGTAGCAGCGTAATAATTCATAAATTCACGCAAAAATACTATTAAATCACTCGAAAAAGATAAACGGTTCATATTTTCGAAAAAATCGACCATTTTAGAAAATAAAAGTATTCCTATATTTTTTCAATAAAACGCGTCGTTTTCGAGTTATTCCTAATTTGAGGAAAAAATCATGAATTTCATAAAAAATCTGAATGCTTCCCTGAATAAAATATCATCGAATATTATTTTTTCTCTGGTCTTTTGACAAATTAACATTGTTGTCAGGATGTTTATCAACTTCGTCAAGACTAAAATCTCTATGATGGAAAAACGTTCGATGTAAAAAACATCGAGATAACATTTAATTCCGAGAAGCATGAAATACCACAGTTTCTATTGGAAATTTATTGTTACCGGTCCTTGAGGAAAATATCTATCTGAACAATATCCTCTTGGAATTCTTAATCGACACTAGACTTCACATGATAATCATCACCTGTTTGCTTCATTCTTTGTAAGTAAATAAATAAATAAATCGGAGCCCATTGAGAAGGTTATCGTGTAAGCGTCGTTCATTGTATCACAGACTTGAGACTGGCCTGTGATGGGACTCGTTAGTCGTTGCGTTGGCGGTGGAGACACAGAACAACGGCTTGTCTTGCGTGGCGGCCACATCGCGGCAATTTGGCATCGTCTTCTCTAGAGTTCTGTGGGTGAAATATCACAGAGGAATGGTGAGGATAGGTCATATGACTTCGGTTAATGGAGTTAGGATAGGTTAGTTCCTTTTAGAATATAGTGTTTATACACTAATCTTCAGGAAAATCGAAGAAGGAACTTATTTTGGTGGGAGACTAATGTATGGCTTTTCAATTGCAGAAATAATCGGTACAGACCTGAGTGTTTTTGTTAGGAAATAATGTGTTTGTTACATTCTTATTGAAACATTGGATGCAGCCAATCTAGAAATAGTGCATAAATATAAAGATCTATCGGACATTATACATCTAGAAAAAAAACTGTAATGAAATGAATTGTCGTTACTGTCATCAAATGGCCGGAAATTCATAATAATAAAAACGAAAGAAGAAATGAAATTTTTTCGTTATGACAAGAGCGAACCACCTACCATTGCTGCATTGCGGTTCTATAGAACCGGTACGTATACGTTCTGTGAAAAGAGTGTCAAAAGTATACAAATAATGCAGGACCATGTCCCAGTTCCGAGCTACATTAGGATAATTGTTCGAACACAAAATAAATAAAACCTACCCATCAGTTGAAACTTGGAAACTAATCGCATGTCAGGGGTAACCTGTCAGTTTTACTACACCTAAATTTTATGTGTGTGCTGTGTCAATAAAACTCCGTAGACGTGAAACAGAAGAGACATCAAAAAAATATGAACAAATATCGATTTTCCATCAAGTTCAAATATTCAGCGAGCATTCATCGATAAGTTATTTATACGGTTTCAGGTTCCACAGCCCTAATGAAACTTACGGAATCGAGGAGTATCAATAATGGAATAACCCCAAATTACAAACTGGTGGTCTGCTAGACGATTAGCTCTCAGCGTTCCCGCCTGAGCGTAAATTCTGTTTCCAGAATTTCAAAGAAATGGAGTAATGACGGTAATTGTTCAAGGCAAGTTGAATCTGAAGGGAGAAAAGTTTCCACAAATGAGCGGGACCAAGATCTAATTAATAAATTACGGGAAAACCTTTTCCCGAAAGGCACAGCCTGTTTCTGAGAGTTATTTCCCTGGTCTGGACTGCTAGACGGCGAACTGGGGAAACTCGGAATTCCAGTGTTGTAAAACAGGCACTAAAAAGTTCATGCCGATATAAAAGGCTCGAATTGGATGCGCTTTTAATTCCTTTAAAAATACATTAAAGGTGACGTGTTTGCAATGGACATATCGGTTATCTACATTCTACATTAATTACTGCTGAAATAGTGAAACCGAAAGGAAATTGAATAAAAATTCCTATTTTCAAGCCGATGCGGTTAGATCTCTACATGAAATGTGGACAATGACTAGGCTCCTATGGCGTATTGCAAGACCACATATTGAAAGATTGTAAGTTAAAAGTGCATTTTTGCGCGTGCCAAAAGTATGCATTCAACATCAGCGTTGTTGGCTTTCCTAAGCAGAAGCCATGGAAAGTACTAATTTACTCCATCATCCTATATAGCATTCGTTTTATAGTATTTTTCTTTGTTTTTCATTAATAATTCTTCAGTTATAATGAGTGCGCTACTGGGTTTTTTGATGGGTTTTCTGATGATAATAAAACTTTTTACAAATGAATCATTGTTAGCTAGAACTTTTTTCATTATTTCCTACATTCCTGGTAGAGCTCGAATACCGTTACGATAAAAGTGATCATCTTTTGAGGCCAACCCCGACTCAAGCCATTATTTGATGTCTTCATATGAGTACTGATGAGACAGATCATGTGAAATCGACCGAAACAAGTGATAATCTATCGAAGCAATACGTGGGAAATAGTATAAGTGGGATAGGACGTCCCATTTGAGCTTTTCTCCAGATAGGTTTCTATGAGTTTAGGAAAGTGAGGCCAAGCGTTGTCATGCTGTAGAATCACTTTTTCGTAATCCTTCTCATATGTAGCCGTTCTCCGCGAAGTGCTCGGCTCAATCGCATTAACTGAAGGCCGTACCGGTCCTCAGTAATGATTTAGGTAAATAGGTTCTGAGAGCTCATTATAAATCCGACCGACCTGATCCCACCAAATACTCATCCTAGCCTTTGCAGCGTGATTATTCGGTCCGGGCAGTCCTCTTGACTTTTTTTTTCTTTTGGTTTATGTAATATATCCATTTCTCATCACCCGTCACGATGCGATGAAGAAACCCTTTTATTTCCAAACGTACGACAAAGACGTCATTTCTCGACTGACAGGATCATCGAAAAGTTCTATTTCTCCGCCTAGGCGGAGAAATAGTTGTTATGGCTTACTTCTTTCTCCGGCGACAGGAAAAGTGTCGTTATGCAAAGGATGAATTTTGCATGACAACCGTAACTAAGCAAATATTCCATTTTTCACTCAATTTAAATAAACGTGAATGTCAAGCCAAAAGTGAATATTCAGATTCACATGAATTTTGAAATGTTTGAAAATAAAATAACATATTTCATTCGAAGAAGTGACTTTTCGTGGCTCGCTTTCAATTACCACTACGTTCGGTAGGTACACTCAAGCTCGCCAAGAAAAGTGACACTTCTCCTTATGAAATAATATACTATTTTTGCCGCTGAAACAATTGTCCGCAGGCGTAAAAATGACGTTCATCTTCTCCCATAGAATAATATAACCATTATTCAACAGATTTTGAGCTGTGAGTTATAATGATCACTCAAGCATCTTACTCACTCTAATACAAATATGAAACTCACGAGATTAATAAAAAAGTCGGATCAATCAGGAACTCTATTTCAGACATCAGAAGGTATCGTTCTCGCCATTCATTTCTATATTTCCTTGGGTCTGAATATCCAAAAATTGCATTTGGGAAATGGGATTTTTTGACTTTTTTTGATTCGATTCTCGACCACAGAGATCGCTTTCGACAACTGTTGCCACTTTTGAAAATGCAGAATAATTCGAATTTTACTGGAGAAGTCGAAGATGATGTATAGTGTTCAATTCGCGGTAATGGCCATAACACACTCGATGAAATTACACCACTTCAACGCAAGAATACAACAAAAGATTATGAAAAATTGGGGGACCAGATGCCCTTTCGGATTCACTCGACCCAAAAAGCAATTTTCAGTAGAACAAACTGAATCCATCCATGAGAAATCCATGCGAATGTTCAAATAACATACGAATAATCGGAATATGAAAATTTAACAACTCATAGGGAAAAACATCAAAGATGTTTCTCCTTCAAAAACTTCCCCACTGAATCTGTGAACGAAAACCAAACAGATTCGAAGTTGAACTTTTCATTCGTAACTGCAACTCGAGAAATTAAGAATCCACGAATTCCTTTTTATAGACTCATTTCCAGAGTATCCAGTGCCCCATAAAATGAAACTTTCGCCACAATTGAATAAATGTTTTAGATAAGTAGTTTCAAGATATTCAGTAACCGCAGATTCCAACGAACAGTCAAGTTTAAAACTTTTTGAAAACACGATTCGTTACAGCTTCCCAAAGTCAACGTTATTAAATAGTTCAATGCTATTACCGCTGAGTTGTTTGGCGCTCCTGCAAAATTAGCCGTTCCTGCTGTTCATTAACCACTTTCCGTGTTATGAATCGATGAAACATTGTTCGGAATGAGTACCTCTGTTCTCATATATCTCGAATCGCATGGAATTCACTACGATTTTAAGTTCAGGCATAGGAAATGTTATACAAGTTATTGCATTTCATTTGAATCAATATTTCATAGTTTCGAGTAATTGTAGAAGATTTTTTCAGGAATTATTCGCATAAAACAATCTTTTTTAGAAGTGACACTTTTAATAACAGCAAACAATGTTAAAATTGATCGTTTACTTGGAAGCGTGTTAAAAATATTATTAACATTAGTGTTAAAAATATTTTTGGCACTCCATTTTCTTATGATGAAATCAGATGAAAAAAATTCAGCAATTGCAAATTTTTATTATCAATATTTAACAATCATTACTTATGAACATTAATATTAATCGTAAAACTAGAACAATTACTAACATTAATGCCCTGTGACGTTAGGGAGCTTTGCCACACATTATTAGCACCATCAGTACTTGTAGAAACCGGTAAGTAAAATATTGGATGATGATGATCCAAAATCTGTTGAGGTTGGGAGAATTTTTTCAGCAATGACATTTCTATATGCAATGGAATGATCAACATAGCCCTCGGCTACCGTCGTGGACTTCCATCCACCATGTTTTTTTATATCCGTAAAGCCGGCCATAGACATCGTTATTTTTCATCCGTTTATAACGCCGCGATACGAACCGTCACGGCAAAAGCGCCAAAAACCGATGTGTGTGGCGAAGAACCGTCGGTACGAATCGTCGGTAGAAATATCTGCCGCGGCTTGATTTTTGTCACGACGGTTCATCGGTTGTCGTGCCATACCGATTGTGTATGGGGATTTCGTCGAGAATCGGCGGTTATTTTCCATTGGCGTAGTACAAATCCCATATTGACCGTTTCTTTATTTCTTTTTTATTCAGCACCGAAACCGCGGCTGCCACTGCTAAGAGATGTTTCCTCTTCATGACGTGCTAATTCGCGATCGACAGCAAAATAACTGGTAGAATTTACCGAAGTGTGTGGGCAAAACAGTTCTGCGATATGACTTGACGGTTCGTATCGCGGCGTTATAAACGGATGAAAAATAACGATGTCTATGGCCGGCTTAATATTTGCTCCTGATTCTGCTAGCAATGAAGCGGAGGATCTTCGAAAACAGTGTCCTGTATATTGCTTTGGTTCTGGCAGTTTGAAGTTCGGCAACAATAGATGGAATTTTCCCAAATGTATTGATACCAACTGGATTGGCAGTGCATTTATTATTTAAGTATTTCAGGAAAAAAAGACGATGTTTGATGACAGAAGGGCGCAGTGCAAAGTACTTATGAAAATAGTCAACATACTTCCCAATAATACTGAAAGAACGAATGACTTTCGTTTTTGTGTTTGGAAGTTGTATAACCAATGATTTATTTGTTATTTCGATGTCCTCCACTGATAAATTACATAATTCTTCACGCCGACAGGCTCCAAATAATCCGAAAATAGTTGCAACCTTAACCATCAAGTATTTCTCATCTGGTGCTTCATTCATAAACTTTTCAACTTGTTCACGAGTGAGAATTTTAGATTTTTTGGGGCTATATTCTTCACTTTTCCATTTTAAATAAGCTATTGCCTTAAAATATTCACCAACATCCACCATCCACACCATTTTTAATAAGGGCGCTTGACTTCATCATTGAAAATTTGCTCCACAAAGTTGATGAACCCTATATTTTTGATTTTTTTTCTAAGTATGCCCGGAAAACAGGTTCACTGAAGTTTCCCCCTACGTTATTCAATTTACACCAGGCCAGGAAATTGGACTGGAACGAAATTCAAATGACAGCGTCTTTTTTCATTTGTTAGTAATCATAACGTTGGCAACGTTTGCCATTCACAACTTTTGATTATGATTATTTGAATAATAAAATGCATTTTGAAGTTTATTGTCACTGCAAATTCGCCCATTTCATTATCGAAATGGGGCAGTTGTACAAAAAACATTGTATGGTATTCGTGTTAAAAGTGATTTTATTTTGTTGGTGGAATTGTTCAATTCGCTCCGCTCATTTCATAAACTTTTTCACTCACAAAATAAAACGTCACTTTTAACACTCATATCATAAATAACTATTTTCAAATGCATGTTTTTACATATATCACTTGTAGAATTAACGAAATAGGTGTAGCATAAGTTTATTATATCAATGGCCCTAAGATTAATCGAAGTGTGTCCACAGATTCGATCAACATCACTGGGTTAATCTCTAGGCTGGATGATTTTTGAAAAAGAAATCAAACTCCAAAAATCCCTTCATTTTGTAATAGCAACTATCGTGACGCCATGCTTATTATAATCCAACTCAAATTGATTTAATAAATCAAAATAATTTATGGCTGCCTATATCAATATATCATTATTTAAAATAATAAATTCTCGGCTTATACCAGTCCGAGGCTCGCATGATCCGCCATGATTTTGTTAAACATCTAACGGAATTAATGTTCGTCGTAAGCTGGTAGCATACAATAAAAATGTAAGGAATCAATCTCGCATCGGTGTATGTGTAATTAGGAAGGAACCGAACCACGCAATATCAAAATGATGGGGAAAATTAATACTTGGGAAACTTACCTAACTCCAATGCGCCGAGGACGAGGAGTGGGGTGGCTAGAATGAGCAATAGGGCGACGGAGACCGACCAAGCAATTGCTGATGCCGAACCGATAGTTGCCATGATAGCTGTCGACTATGGAGAGTCGTGTTGCATGCCAAAGTAGTCTCTGAAAGAAGGAAAAAATCAGTCTTGTGTTCCCAGGTGAAATATTGTGCTATAATATTTTATCGTCATAATTTGCGGTAGTGTGATATATGGCTTTAGAAAAAGTAATCAATATAGCTCATTTTATGTTCTAGTATGATATATCAACTCAGGATTCTATACCATACCGAAGAATGTTCTGGAACTCAAACAACTCACTGCAATAAATACTATGTATCTCAATTCCCAACAGGGTAGGAACTATTGGAGCCTTGAGTTCTTATGCAAAAATTTTGACTCATCAAATAATCATCTCAACTACCAACAAATAATGAACAAATTATATATATACAGTGTGTTTGGGTATGACTTAGCGATAAATTAAAGGCATCTAATATACCTAATTTCATCGACAAAAACAACTACATTGTGGAGTTTACCCCCCTATTTTTGGAATTTTTTTTTTTTAATTTTAGTTGACCCTTTCAAATGATATCGATTTCTTCGGACATAAAGGGCCTACAGATTAAACAAAATTAAAAAAAAATACTACCACCTTTCATTGAAGTAGAGCAATATAAAAACATTCAACTCAAAAATGTCATAAAAAAAATTCTTAGAAAAATTGAGTCACAAAATTCACTCAATTTTTTAGTGAATCCTCAATAGTACAAAAACTAGCACATTGAAGTATAATTTTTTTTCAATGAACTAACTCGCGAGGATACCAGCTACAAAACGACACCCACATCATTTCTGTATGTTACATAATTTGAAAGTTATTGATGTTTGTAAATGACCCTCATGAAGATGAAGGAAATAAAATGAACTGTGCTTTTGATCATTTTTTGAGATCTGACTAACAAATTTATCATAAAAATTTCTCAAAATGGCCGCTTCTTCTTCGCAAACAGGCAGTGTCCCTTATGACGACTTGTCTTGTGGCCCTGGAAATCAATGCAGTGTCTGATCTTATTTCGTTTGCAACAGTCACCAAGCTCTCCGGACTTAACACCGCTGGACTATTTTTTATGGGGATGGATGGAGCAAAATGTAGGTATATTCCACAGTTCCAAACACCAAAGAAGAAATGGTCCAAAAAATGATGACTGTTGCAAACGAAATAAAAGCAGACACTGCATTGATTTCCCAGGGCCTCAAGACAAATCGTCATAAGGGCCACTGCCTGTCTACAAAGCAGAGGCAGCCTTTTCGAACAATTTTCATGATAAATTTGTTAGTTTTATCATTGAAAATGTTCAATAGTATATTCTAAAACTAGTTGCAGAATGCTCCTATTCCGATACGAATGCTAAATTCGAAAACGAGCGACGAAAAAGGGAGTTTTCGAACGCATGACTATTGGAATTGCATTCTGCAACGAGTATTAGACGATATTTTCTCTATTTCACTCAAATTTTGTGAAATTCAATGAAAAAATTTGGATTATAGGACCTAGTGACTTTCATATTGTATCTTGGCAGTTGGTGTGAATGTTAGGAAATACGAAAATTGACATTTTCAAATTGACGTCTGCTGAAATTTAAAAGGATCGGAAGTCATTGCTGACAACCACGAAACGAAAAATGTTACTGAAAACGATGCTGTAATGAATTCATTACAGTACTGTTTTTAGTACTTTAATGAACTCATTACGATACTGAAATAGAGAAAAGTACTTACAGCACTGAGTCTTTATTTTATTTCATCAATTTTCATAAGGGTCATGTTCAAACAGCAATAACCCAATAAACACAGTAACCATTAAGAAACGTTGTATTTTTTAGGTAACGTCACCATATTTCATCGTTGAAAAAACGGTAAAATGTCGTTATGAAATACGTTTCTTATTGGTTTCTTCGTAACGTTTTCCCTGCACGTTGATTCAACGTTGCAAACCTCCTATTGTCATAAGTAAAATACCGTGATATAACGTTATTATTAAGTTACAACGTAACGATGTATTTTCGTTTCGGAAATAACGTTGATGGTATACGAATTCTCAACGTTGATGTTTATGCCTAAATACCACAAATATATAACTTTCATTTCAAGTGTCAAGGTAACGTTGATTTTAGGGAATGAAAATACCTTGATATAACGTTATTTTTAAGTTTCAACGTAACGACGTATTTTCGTTTCGGAAATAACGTTGATGGTATACGAATTCTCAACGTTGATGTTAATACCAAAATACCACAAATATTCGACGTTCATTGCAAGTGTCAAGGTAACGTTGATTTTAGAGAATGAATTAATCTTGAGTAAAAATATTTTTGAATTGTTATTATTTGAATTTCAGCATAATTTGTCCTAAACTAAGGAAACTCATAAACCTTTGTCATCTACATCTTGAAAAATATTCTAAAAACTTTCAAGATATTCAAATGTTTCTTCATGAATATGAAAATAAAGAACAGGAAATAAATTTTGGTCCAAATTTTAAATGAAGTATTATCACAAAAAATGTTTCTCATTGGAGATATAATTTTGGTCAGATATATAGGTGTAGTTATCGTTAGTAGTACAACATTATTTCTGTGGACTCTTGTTATTTATAATGGGTGAAAAATTTGGAAATATTCGAGTACTTATCTATTCAAGTGGACAACAATTTCAAAATGCTGACAATTAAACACAGATTCATCAATATTTTGTAATAATAAAAAAATAAACAGAATAAGAAAAATATGAAAGAAAAAACATAACTATAAATATAAAGAGAACAAACAAAAAAAATTATAGATTTTTAAATGTACCTACATATTAAAAAAAATGTTTAAATTTCATTTTTTTCTTTACTTAATGCAGCGTCCTTGAGTCTTCTTTCGCAAATTCCAGCCAATCTTTTGTTGCGTCTGCAATTTTTAGGTCTGTGGCTGCCGCAAATTCTTTCTTGACAGCTACTGAAAAAACCCATAATGCTCATTAGATATTTTGAAAATATAGGTTTACAAAATAAAGCCTTACCATAAATGAGTTCCGTCGACTTCTTATCTCTAAAAGGTTTTTTCTCCCTGCCCTTCCAATTGTATTGGCAAGCTAAATCATTACTCAAAATGAATCTGAGAATTCTTCTGGTATGGTCCTCGGGACCATTACCTCCCATTGACTTATATCGGTTAACCTTAAAAAAAACGAGAATAATTATTTTTACAGGGAACTGGGGTAATAATTTTAGCATTGCTATATCAATTTATGCCTTCGTAAAAAAACAAACATTATTTATGTAACAAATTTCACAATTAACTATGTTAGGAATGACAAAGCTTTCATATTATGTAGATATGTCCAAAAATTAACATTTACTCACAAATTATTTCGGTATCCTCTGCTGATGAAACAGGAACTGATTCATCCAAAAAAATCGGTTGTGTTAAATGTTCCATATTCGAGTTCTCCGATTCTTCAGAAGAGCTCTGGAAGCTTTCCAATCTTCTTTTACCAATCAATAATCAATATGAAACTTTAGGGTACTGATAGGTACTTACCAAAATCTTTGTTGTCGCACTTCTAAACAAATCAGATAATTTTCCTAGCAAACTCGATTTACCACGTCGAAAATAGCGAAGGGAACTATCGGGTGACTGCGGCACTAGCTCTTCAATATGTGGAATGCACGAATGCAGGATTCAACTTAACTCGATCACAGCAGGATCGCCGGCGCCGGCCTATATGGCGCCGGCACTATCACGTATCACGTCATCACAACCCCTGCCGACTCTAGTGCACCCTTGCCTAGGTTGATTAATTATTATCTTTCAAGAAACTTCATAATTTTCTATTAATTGATTTTAGCAAAGACGATGTAGGTATGTTACGAATATAAGGTTATTACTAATAATGGGTTTCATATTTTGAACGAATAAAAAATTCAAAGTAAAGAATGCAGGAAATAAGTTCGGACATTTCGGTAGGTATGAAATCACTATATCGCTTCACATAAAATGATAATATTTCTCCATCCTTTCGAAATGAAAGATTTTATAAAAGAAACATTAAAAGCGTTTCAAAAAGGTATATTTAGGTACCTACCTTAATTATAATATGCTGTTAAATATTCCTTCGAATTAATAAGAAGCTGATATAATACAATACATGTAATAAATAAAAATGTAATAAATATACGTTTCATAATGGTGGATGAATCAACCAGTTGAATTGGGTAAGTATATTATATGTATAATCAACGTTCCGTTGAATTTGTGTTTCGGATGTAATAAGTAGAATTGAAGTGGGTTAACGTCTGAGTTGATAAAAAGTAACTCATTTAACGTTTATTCAATGTTACTGAGCTCACGTTGAAAAAACAATTAAAAAACTGTAATGAATATACGTTTCATAATGGTGGATGAATCAATCAGTTGAATTGGGTACGTATATTATATGTATAATCAACGTTTCGTTGAATTTGTGTTTCGGTTGTAATAAGTAGAATTGAAGTGGGTTAACGTCTGAGTTGATAAAAAGTAACTCATTTAACGTTTATTCAATATTACTAAGCTCACGTTGAAAAAACAATTAAAAAACTGTAATGAATACCTATACGTTTCATAATGGTGGATGAATCAACCAGTTGAATTGGGTGAGTATATTATATGTATAATCAACGTTTCGTTGAATTTGTGTTTCGGTTGTAACAAGTAGAATCAAAGTAGGTTGACGTCTGAGTTGATAAAGAGTGACTAATTAAACGTTTCTTCAATGTTAAAGAGCTCACGTTGAAAAATCGTTTGAAAAAATACAATAAATATACGTTTTATAACGGTTCATCAACCAGTTGAATTGGGTACGTATATTATATGTATATTCAACGTTTCGTTGAATTTGTGTTTCGGATGTTATTAGTAGAATTAAGGTTGGTTTACGTCAGAGTTGATGAAGAGTGACTCATTTAACGTTTATTCAATGTTACTGAGCTCACGTTGAAAGAACGTTTGAAAAAATTTAATAAATATACGTTTCATAATGGTGGATGAGTCAAACAGTTGAATTGGGTACGTATATTATGTGTATAATTAACGTTTCGTGGAATTTTCGTTTCGGATGTAACGTAGAAAATTCAACGTGTAACGTTAAATCAACTTCAGCCACTAGAAATAAACGTTTATTATACGTTTGTGTGTTTATTGGGAACTTTCAAATTGTGTAACAAACAGAAATGGTGTGGGTGTAGTTTTGTAGCTGATATCCTTGCGTGTTAGCTCATTGAAAAAAAATTATACTTCAATATGCTAGTTTTCATACTATTGAGGATTCACTAAAAAATTCAATGAAATTTTTGACTAAATTTTTTTTACGAATGTTTTATGACATTTTTTAGTTGAATATTTTCTTATTGTTCTACTTCAAAAAGTAGTATTATCTTTCAAAAACATTTTTTTCACATCTGCAGGACCTTTATGTTCGAAGAAATCGATATAATTTGAAAGGCCGATCCACTAAAATAAAGAAATCAATTTAAAATGGCGGCTATTCCAAAAATAGGAGGGTGTTTTTGTCGATAAAATTAAGTATATTTGATTGTCATAAATTATCATACCCAAACACACTGTATATAGTATAGTCCTTTTCCCATTTCATCGTCGTTTGAACTCATCAATTTCCAGAGTAGGGTCGTGTTTTTTCATAATAAAAGTAACACAGTAGCATTCTCAAAATATTTTTCAATAATCTGAAGATGGTCTTTCACTAAAATGAATCTTGGAGAAATTATGCACAATAAATCTTAGCGACAGAATCAGAATACCCTACCCAACATCTTACTCATTGCATGAGGTCAGTAGTTAATGAGATTATGAGATATTTTTGTCAGACTCATGATGCAATGATAGCTCGAACATACAAATGTTCATCAATCATCAGTGACAAAGCATCAGGGTTAAAATGATGTAAATTTTTGCCCTTTCATGCCACGTTATGTGGGAAGATACGAAATCACTGAAGTTCTCCTAAAAACGTAATGATAGCGTGAACGACTAAGTTTTACTGAGTGAAAATAATGGAGAGATTCTCAGGGAGTTTTGATTAAAGTTAAGTTCTGCATTATATGATTGAATTTGATGACGATTTTTATTTATTGATATCAAAAGCTCCTTTGGAATTGCGAATGTCTCTTAGTATTTTTTCATGCAAGGAAATTTTCCGTCATTAAATTACCGTGTGTAATCAAAATTTCTCATTGTCTCGAAGCGATTGATTTGAGGAACATGAAATGAAAGATATCATCACTATTATTCAATGACCCATACGATGTAGTAAAAAAATTAGGGTATATCGAGAAAAAAGCATTGACGTGAAGTCGGGAGAGCTTTGAAGAACTCGTTCATCAACAGACGAACGTTCAGACAGAACGACATTTAACCAGGGATTTCAGATTGAGAAAGAAGAAGATGAGAATCCAACGGGAAAATTTTTTGACAACTATAAAAAAAAATACAACAGCTGTCAAAGAAAAAATCTGTTGAGATTCGATGAATATCCTTTTGAAACCATAGTAACAACAGATAATCAGACCTGTCACTTGTGAATTATTGATGGGATCATTTATTTTCAATGGTCACCGAATATTCTGATGCAACAAATTCGATGAATATTCTCATGAACAAATATATTTCATTGAATACAATGGTTTTATCAGAAATGTATTCAACATTGAATACTCAATCATATCAGAAACGAAAACATTGAAAAAAAATTTTTTTAGCAAATTTATTTTCACTCCCAGTATAACCGGAAGTGCTCAAGCTTCAAAAACATTTTCGGTCTGTAGAGAATTTCGAATAATATAATAATTTCCATTTTCAGATTTCAAATATGTCCCGTTCTCCAGAAACTTCTAATAGGAGGCACTCGAACTTGGGACACCCTGTATACTTACACACGCTTTCATAAAATATCCTGGTTGTCCAATATTTAGGTTTATCAAGTTTTTTCAAATAAAACTGGCACTCGTGAAATGTCAAATAATTCTGAGAGACGTTGTCAATGCTAACTTCTAATTACTCTTCTTCAACTTCGTTAATGGAATAAGATCTTTTGAGATTTGACTGTGACACAGGTTTCGTAGTACAACTACATTTTCATACCGGGGTATTTCAAGTGGTGCAAAAAGGTGTTAAATGTCTTCTGTAGGCTTATTTCTTGAGAATTTTGAAAAGTGGGGAATTCCGTCTGTTGCTCTATTCGTTTAGATTAGAAGTTTTTCTGTCGGGTTATACGAGTATTTTCATGAATGAATTATCACAAAAAACGGACTATTCCGTACATTATTTCACAGTAAAATTCACTCGATTCTTAATTTCCGTACAAGAAAATAGCATAACCGAATCTTCCAACCATGTTTATATGAAATATTTTCAGTAGGTATTAACAGAGAAAAAAGTTTCCTCAACATTCGCCAGGTCTTTGGAATTATTGAAATCACTTAATATTTTCCCAATGAAATGAACATTTCGATAAATGCGTTATTACTATGACCTCTATCATCATCATCATCATCATAAAGCTTATCCTGTCCACTGCTGAACGAAAGCCTCCCTCAACTCTAGCCATCTTTTTCGGTCCTGTGCCACCTGAATCCAGTTTCCAACTACTCTTTTTATATCATCCGTCCACCGACTAGGAGGTCGACCTCTACTTCTATATGCTTCATGTCTGGGCCTCCATTCCACAAGTCTCTTCGTCCATCTTCCATCACTCATTCTCGCCACATGTCCAGCCCAATTCCACTTGAGCTGTACGATAGTCTCGACTGCGTCCCGTACTCCTGTTCGGTTTCTTATTGTTCGGTTTGGTATCCTATCTCTAAGGGTAACTCCTAACATTGATCTTTCCATTCTCCGTTGCATCACTTGTATTTTGCAGATGTTCCTTTTGGTCAATGTAAGTGTCTCAGCTCCATACGTGAGAACAGGCAAAATACATTGATTGAATACCCTCCTCTTTAAGCATATTGGGACATCAGCTGCTCTCAGTACATGTTTGAGTCTACCGAAAGCCGCCCACGTCAAACCTATTCTTCGTTGGATTTCGTGAGTCTGGTTATCTCTCCTGATGCCGATTTCATGGCCCAAATATTTGTAGACATGCACTTGCTCTAAGTTAATGTTGTTGACTTTTAGAGGGCTACTCAGTACCAGATTTGTCATGTATTGAGTCTTCGATAGATTCATTTTCAAACCGAAATCCCCCAAGATATCGTTCAGCATATCCAACATGTACTGCGTCTCTCGTATGTTGTCAGCTATGAGCACAATATCATCTGCAAAGCAGAGATGGCTTATATTTTCACCATCGATGTTTATTCCTGTTGTACTCCAGTTTGCTCTCTTCAGTATACTCTGTATCAATGCAACAAACAATTTAGGTGAAAGTGTGTCGCCTTGTCTTACCCCTCGATCGATATCAAACTTATCAGTGCTCCGATCCATCGATACTTTAACGTTTGCCGTGGCGTTATTATATATATGTTCGATAATTCTTGAGCATCTATGATCGATGCGGCACTCCACAAGTGTCTCTAGAAGTCTTCGTTGATCCACCGAATCAAAGGCCTTCTCAAAATCCACAAACACGAGCATTAGTGGTCTGTTATACTCGATACATTTCTCAATTAGAACTCTAATTGTCAGAAGATGGTCATTAGTTCCGTAACCTGATCTGAATCCCGCCTGCTCTCTCGAAAGGAAGAAATCTATTTTATTTGTCAAACGCTTCGCGAGTATTTTGGTAAACAATTTATAAATGTGGTTGAGGAGGCTGATCGGTCTGTAGTTCTTAAGATCTGTTACGTCCCCTTTTTTGTGTAGAACAACAATGGTTGCGTTATTCCATTGTGATGGTGTAGTTCCTTCCTCGAGGCACTTATTGAATAGAACCTTTATAGCCTCGATGATTTTTGGGCCTCCTTCTTTGATCGACTCTATAACTAGTTCATCGTCGCCGGGAGCTCTATTATTCTTCATATCTCTCAAAGCACTCCTTATTTCATCACCGGTTATTTCTGGAATGTCTTCTGATCCCTGGTTTTGTATCTTTGGGATATCGGCTTCGATCACTTGTTGCTTGGATGTATATAAATCTTGGTAGAAAAGTTTTATAGACTTTAAAATTTCTTGTTTTTGAGTCACTACTTTTCCGTGTCTATCCTTGATCTTCTGTATCTCCCTTTTCCCCATCGTAGTCTTCCTCAGCAGCTTAAAACTTTTATTCTCCTCTATAACACTCTTTATTTTTTCAGCATTCAGTTGTCGTTTTTGCTTTCTCATTTCTCTAGATATTTTTCTGTTGAGGATTCTATATTCCTGTGTGGTCTTGTCCTCCATGTCTCTTCTTTGTTTCATTAGATGTTTTATTCCTTGGTTTAGTTTCTGTTCTTTTACTTCTTTCGGGCAAAATTGTTCAATCGCCGTTTTTATAGACTCTCTTATGTTCTCATATATTTCGTCCATTGGCATATTATCCTCATAATTCAGATTTGAAGATATACAATTAATATAGGAATCTGTATTCTTGGGGGTTACCCATTTCTTGCTTTTTCTTTTGAGTACCATATTGGCTCTTTCCTTTTTTATGTTCAATTTTATTTCGCCTCTTATCATACGGTGGTCGCTTCCTGTCGAAAACCTGTTCAAGACATCAATGTCGTTGATTATGTCCTTTCTGCTGCTGATTATGAAATCTATTGCATTTCTGGTTTTGCCATCTGGACTAGCCCACGTCCACTTTTTATTGTCTCTTTTCTTAAAGAAGGTGTTCATTATATATAAGTTATTGTGGTGGGCAAAATCTATAAGTGCGTCACCTCTTTCGTTCCGACTTCCCAGTCCATGATAGTTGACTGCAGTTTCCACTTCATCTTGTTTACTACCAACTTTGGCATTAAAATCTCCGATTAACAGAGTGAAGTATGTTTTTCCGTATAGTAGGGCTGTGGATATATCTTCGTAGAAGATATCCAACTCTTCATCAGTAGATGCGATGGTCGGTGCATAAGCCTGGATAATTTTCAAAGAGTATTTTCGATTTATCTGGAGTATCAAACACAAGACTCGTGAGCTTATTGATTTGACATCTAAAATCCTATCTCTATGTCTCTTGTGAACTAATATTCCAACGCCCCTTAAGGCAGTTTCTTCACCTGAATAGCATAATGTATTTCCAGATTGTAAAACAACTTGGCCCTCTCCTATCCGGCGGGCCTCACTTATGCCTATTATGTCCCATTTCACATTTTTCAGTTCTTCCTCTAGTTCCAGAAGTTTTTCGTCTGTTGACAGTGCCCTGGCATTGTATGTCGCAATATAGAGCAGCTGTGATTTTTGGAAACGTTTTCTATTCGTTTTGATTGGATGATACGAATTTTTGCCTCCCCCAGAATCCTCGAGGCAGACCTTTTTCAAGGTGTGGGAGTTGACATTTGTTCCACCCACCTGGGGTACACTTACCGTTTTCGTTTTAAAATTCGCCATGTTAGGGGTTTTAGCCATAATCTTCCACGTTGGCCAAACGTCTTGGAAGATTGGGTAGGATGTGGAGAGGGAAAATAGGTTTGAACTCGGAATTGAGGGATAGGACAATGGTTTCCCTATTCGGTATCAGGGATGAAACCAAAGCTCGCGTAGGCAGGAGCGCATTCCTGAAGTAGATCTGTCAACTATCGGGATCATAGATGACTTTTATGTGGATAGTAAAACCTTGCATATTTATTAGACAGGAAAATGACTATGACTCAACATTTTCAAAATATAAACGGTAAAATGTGTCAGAGTATATATACGACATAACCTAAGCCTACTATTCCAAGGTTATCTTGACATTCTTTTTAATGGCCATTAGGGTGAATAAGGCTTTCACGGATGGATTCAACTTCAAATCTAGAATGCTCTAGATTCAAACTTCAAATCTAGATCTCACGTGAGTTCATTCGATTGCTTCGTTGTATATGAACAGAAAAATAAGCCGGTTTTTCCTATCGAAATCAAATGATGTGTAATGCGCTTCATAACTAGCAGGACATCCACCTCTTTGTGAAGACTTATGCGATCGTTTTTCGCTTTTCGATAGTATCTTAATCTTGGGATTCTAAGACCCCACAAAGGTTTATTTCTCCCGTCCGCATTATTGACGAATAAGTTATCCAATTCCTTCTCTTCACTGCCTTGAGTATTCTATAGGGAATTACTTCCTCCATTCATCCCTTCATAAATATATCAGGTAGGTACATCGATTTGTTTTCATAAAACAACTGCCGCCACTCAGCTCCCCTATGACAGTCGGAGTAATGTGAGGGAATCCTTCGATATAAAAGATCATTCTTGGTGTTGTTAATTTGCGACAATTTAGGTACGTATCATTCTGAAGCTTTTGATCTTGACGACATGTGCTTTCAGAAGGATAGTGCCACATGTCATGCCGCCCATGAAACATGGACGATCTTACACGAGTTTGATCCTGGTCGTGTCATTTTCCGATTTGGTCACCAGCTTTAGCCACCACGCTCTTGCGATTCGACGGTTTCAGACTTCTGGCTGTAGAATCTGGAGTACCCAACAAGTTTATGCCAATAAGTCTGCAACCATCGAAGCATTAAAAGCCAAAACTCGACGATGTATAATGAAATACCCTCACATGTATTCAGTTTCGTCAAAAGTGCACGCATATGCCAGCAAAGCAGTGGCGGCCTTTTGCAAGATATTTAGTCCCATACATAATTCCTAAATGAATATTTTTTGAACCAATAAATATTTCAATACTTTGCTACAGAAAATCATGATTCGTTGAACAATGAAATCTTGCGCATTTACTAAAGCAACCTTTATAATCAACACGTGAATTCTTGATGTGATAATTCGGGACACAAGAAAAACATTCTACTATGGAATAGTTTCTTGTTTTATCTTTCAAAACGAAATATTAAAGCCGATCAGAATGTTATTATACTGAATATATAATAAATGAAAGAGGGGCGTTTAATGAGAGATCGGTTACCCGGAGTTCGGAATGACGAGATTTTTTAAGGAAAACTCTAGAAGTTCAGAAACTTTTTAATATAAGGTAATAAAGAAAACCCGTAATCAAATTCAATCATGTGATGAAAAACAAGACTTTTATTAAAACTCGCCGAGAATCCCTTCATTATTTCCACTCCGTAAAACATAATCGTATTCAACCGTTTACGATATCATTACTTTTATAAGAGGACTTCAGTAATTCCTAATCTACCCACATTACGATGCATCAAAAGAGAATCCTCAGAGGCTCACTGGCTAAAATTTAATCATTCTAATGGCTAAGCCGAACAGCATTTCAAGGTGGAAATGAATTTAAGAATATAAGCATTTCAACTACAAATCTCTGTACCTCAATTGTTGTGTCTAAGTTTTAAATTATAGCCTGTGCCATCAATTTGCATAATGAGTATTTCCTGGCTTCATTTAAAGCTTCTGGATTCGGGAATTCTAGACGAAGCGACGTTGAGTTGATAGGTATGTATCTGCTGAATACATAAAAACAAAAGCCGCTGAATCTAATCGCCAGTTTGCGGGATTTGAACCTCTTGAACTCTTGAAGCAATGGTTTTTGAGATACTGCCACAAAGTAGTGCACATTTCTTCCATTTAAAACACAGTTATTCGCGATATCACTCTTTGTACCTGCTTGACAATTTCGAATATTGAAAATTTTCAACGCCACTTAGTGTCGATTTTGTGTAGCTCATTCATGTCTTCCATATGACTTTTTTCCTTCTGATATTTTTTTTGGTTTTTGTATTTCACACTGGTTTATTTCAATTTGGTAGCTAATATTATAGTTTCCAAGAAAATTTACGGCACTAATTGATCAAAGTGAAGAAATACCACTTTATAAATAATAAAATCAGCGTGTATTTTTATTTGCAGAATCAACGGAAAAACTGAGAAATCCTTCCGTGCGGAATGGTGCAGGCCTATATAACTCATGTCACAAAAGTTTTGGCACGAATTCCATAGACCCATAATATAGTGGTGATAGGTAGAAGACAACAGGTAGCTATGGAAATAAAACTTTGTTCATAGATTCATAGAATACTTGGTGTTGGCACTGATTGGATAGTCGTTACATCAGGGTTTCTATTCATCTATGTTTGTTCGTAACCTTGACTTTACTCTAAAACTCCAATTGTTGGAGCGGTTAAGGTCTCTGTTCAGAGCGAGTAGGAAAACTAATCCGATAGTGGCGCCACCGTGCATTTGATGGAATATCTCCATAGAACTAACATTATCATTATGAATTCTATGAATATCTCTCTGTTCATAAATGAAATGAACAATGGCGATCTCTATCCGAGAATAGCTGAACTATGAAATTAGTGAATATGTGGGTAAAGCACATATTTGAATTCGGCCAATCTCTGCCAATTCCGTATTTCAAGTTGTTTTTATGAACGAAATTATCTGTAAATTCACTTTTAATCGGCAGTTGAACTAATTTCATGGGTCTTTCGTTTGAAATAAAACAGAAGCATGAGTTGGCTTATTTTCTTCTATTTTTTAATGAAAAAAAACTTCCGAAATGAAACTGATTTAAATTATTTCATCAAGAACTCCAATCCTTTCTGAGCTTACCCACAAAATTTCAGTTCTCAAAAAGAAACCATTTTCAAATGCACCTTGAAATAAAAACACACTACATTGAACGTCCATTTAAGTCGATATGGCTTACAAAATAGAAATTCGGAAAAGTTTTTATAATAGTTGGACAAGTCAATAAGGCCGAGAAAATAGTGATAATACAAATTTTTGAAAATCAAAATATAATCCGTAGAACTAGTGTTATCGGAATCGGACAATAGCTGAATGTGAACAAGGTATTTCTTGTTTGAACCTACCAAAAAGTGGACCTAGAATTTTTACCCAAGCAAGGACCGGAAGATTGGTAAGAGGAGCGAAACGACAATGCTCCTCAACTACCACAGGCTCGACCCTTAGCATTGTAAAAAGTTTAAGATAAGGCCGTCTTAATTTGATTCAAATTGATAGTTTTGTTGCTTCTGAAACGTCAAATAATGTATTTCACAATCCAATATACTAATGTATATTTTTTGTCTCGGAAATTGGTGCCACAACTCATGGGACATATAACATTTATAATGGGTGGTAATCGGGAGTATTCCCAAAAATTTGAGGAAACTGATAATTGATAAAGAAGCTAGATGGTGATTCTATTTATTCACCAAATATGTATTTGAAAGAAAAAAGAACGACGAAGATTACATATGTTACGAAGCAAAAAAAGGGCGTAACCGCTCTTCTACCTAGTCTTCATTCTTATTTGCTGGGGCAGGCGATGGGTTAATCTCTCCAATTTATTGTCTTTTAACTCGGGGAAATGTTCCTATGTTCGAAATGATTTCAATTTTTTTACTGATGAAATCTGTGAAGGCCGAATTCAATCACACAATTAGAAAATTTCTGTTAGAGCACGACTATAAGGATAGTCGTGCTCTAACAGAAATTTAACCGTACGTTTCGCCTACAACTACGATAGGCATCTTCAGAGGTATCTCGGTCGGAGGTTGTAACCTGAGGTTTGATTACTACGAATGTCCCTCAGTGGAACCCTACCTAGCCATTTAAGCATTTTTGTTATGACATTTCCTGAATTATATACTGAACATGGCAATTAACAAGGAGAAATATACAATATACCTTCTGTATAAAAAGTACCCGGAATTGTAAAAAAAACACATAAATTTAAATTTAATCATCAATATTTATTTTGTAGGAGGTAATATCGAACTTCGTTTGACACCAAGAGATAGGTAAGTTATCGGGTATTAAGTTCCAAGGGCTCTTATTACGTGTACTTTTTATTGATCACAATTCCAAGCTTTCGGCTGCATTCCAGCCTTCTTCAGGGACTACAAAATTCAAAAAATTGATCATTAATTTGGTTTAAGACGTTAACAAAAATGGTACATAAAGTTCTCTGCCTGTTACTTACTATCAATGTAAGACTTTTAAAGTGGATCTGTCCCCTTTCATCATCGGACCATAAATAACATAAAGGATAAAATATTTTCCGTGTTAACGGTTTTTTACATTTAAAATTACCACAAACAACCAGCATTTACACAACGTTCACTACTCTCTAAAATTGCCAAGATCAAAAATTTTGAACGACAGAATCATCATCAGATACTTTGTTTTTTTATTTATTATTTTATAGGTTAACCACAATGATAAAACAGTTGCTAGGTCACCTATCAATCCGCCCCCTCCCGAGCCTCACACTCTGCATGCTATGTAATATGTTACAATAAATTAGGTTTACGTCATCTGTGTCAGTACACACATTGATGTTGTTCGTATGATTGTTAATTTCAACTGCTTCTAGGAACAAACGTTTCTTTTGATTTGAAACCGTTCTCAAAATTTCAACACTATCAAAATTCATAATATGTCCCGTTTCTCTTGCGTGTTTAGACAGACCTGTTTTATTACCCAACAACTGCACATCCCTCCTATGTTCCTTCAATCTTACTTTTAATTGTTGGGTAATAAAACAGGTCTGTCTAAACACGCAAGAGAAACGGGACATATTATGAATTTTGATAGTGTTGAAATTTTGAGAACGGTTTCAAATCAAAAGAAACGTTTGTTCCTAGAAGCAGTTGAAATTAACAATCATACGAACAACATCAATGTGTGTACTGACACAGATGACGTAAACCTAATTTATTGTAACATATTACATAGCATGCAGAGTGTGAGGCTCGGGAGGGGGCGGATTGATAGGTGACCTAGCAACTGTTTTATCATTGTGGTTAACCTATAAAATAATAAATAAAAAAAAAACAAAGTATTTGATGATGATTCTGTCGTTCAAAATTTTTGATCTTGGCAATTTTAGAGAGTAGTGAACGTTGTGTAAATGCTGGTTGTTTGTGGTAATTTTAAATGTAAAAAACCGTTAACACGGAAAATATTTTATCCTTTATGTTATTTATGGTCCGATGATGAAAGGGGACAGATCCACTTTAAAAGTCTTACATTGATAGTAAGTAACAGGCAGAGAACTTTATGTACCATTTTTGTTAACGTCTTAAACCAAATTAATGATCAATTTTTTGAATTTTGTAGTCCCTGAAGAAGGCTGGAATGCAGCCGAAAGCTTGGAATTGTGATCAATAAAAAGTACACGTAATAAGAGCCCTTGGAACTTAATACCCGATAACTTACCTATCTCTTAATATTTATTTTGTCTCCTTCAAAATAGTCCCCATTGCTTACAATACAACTATGATATCGGCGAACCCACTTTTCCATGCACCGCTCATACGCCGCCAAAGGTATGGCCTTCAGTTCTCGTTGCGAATTTGTTTTGATGGCTTCAATGGACTCAAAACGCGTTCCACGTAGGGGCAATTTGAGTCTTGGGAATAGAAAATAGTCGCACGGAGCTAAGTCAGGTGAATACGGCGGTTGTTCGATGGTATTTATTGAGTTTTTGGTCTTGAATTCCTTAATAATTATGGCTCGGTGCGACGGCGCGTTATCATCATGCAAAATCCACGAATTGTCTTTCCATAAATCTGGCCGTTTACGACGAACATTCTCACGCAAACGCCTCAATACACCCAAGTAATACTCCTTATTCACTGTCTGTCTTTCAGGAAGAAATTCTGAGTGCACAACACCACGATAATCGAAGAAAACAGTGAGCAAAACTTTAATTTTCGATCGACTTTGACGTGGTTTTTTCGGACCGTCTTTGAATGATTTTTTAACATTTTCAATGAATCGGCACAAGAAAATTCGTTTGCAAGACAAAATTTGAGGCAAACTCTTTGATCAACTATTTTTTCCATTGTAAAATTCGCAGAGCACTTTTGAGGTCGACTGATACTGACAGCTGTTGTAAACACACTAGTTGACAGATCGCGCTCAAATTTGGCTTGGTAATAAAGGAAGGTCCTACCAACTTTAAGAAAAAAAAATTACCGATTCCTTTTTGGCGGTTCATTTAAATTAAACATTTTCCGGGTACTTTTCATACAGAGAGTATATAAACTCAAATTTTGGTTCACAATGAGTACCTACCTAATCCTATGATTGGGTAATATTATGAATTCAAACTATTTTTACAATCATTGAGTTTTCGATGCTATCGAATATTCTGTAGGGATGAGTGGACTCAATTATACCCAACTTTTTCTCAGGTGGGATTGACAATGTCACTGGATCGAACCGCAATTATAGCCGTAGCTCCACCGTCGGCGTGGTCGGTTGGTTTGAACCTTCGGACAGTTTAAGTTTCAGTATTCGAGAAAAAATGCACTGTGAAGACTGGAAGTCTCTTATTTCTCCTGTTCACATGTGTAACATCTTCAAATAAACAAATAGATGCAAAGATATCTTCCTTTTTGATGAATATCTTCACGGTGGATTCCAACAAAACTGACTTCCAGTTTACCACGTCTCTTTGTTCTTTAAAATGTTTAATGTTTGTATATTTGAGACTTGGTTCACCTTCATATCAATCAGTTCAAAATTTAAACCTGATGAAGCCACTATGTGGCGAAACAATTGTTATTTCACAATATCTTTGTTATTTTTATTTAATCTAAAAACATTGAATGAGAAGATGGGGAATTTCAGAAGTCCAAGTATCATTTCATCATTTTTTAAAGCTTGATATACAGGATGTTTGGAGGGTGAGTAGCCATAGGTGAATGGTGGATAGGTGATCCTCTTGGCTACTTGTTGCGCCTAATAAAATAACAAATAAAGTTCAAAGTGTTAGAAATTTCCCATTTTCCTCATTAAAATCTTGAATTATATTAAATTTAATGCTCGAGGTGGTTATAAAATGAGCACGCTATTTTTAGCTGTGTTAGAATGAGAGAAAAGATTTGACCTGCTCAATGGAATAGTTTTGTCGTCACCCTTTTAAGGCATCCTTGAAGACAAAACGGTGTTTTGTTGAGTTATCTGATTATTTATGGTACATGTTACATACCATTTCAAAGAGTATTAACTACAGAAGTTTTTGAAAGCATTTTAAAACCCCACACTATGTATTTTTTTTTTATTTCACTTTGTAAAGTGGACACAACATTATTTTTTTTTATTTTGATGTTTGATACGACGCTGTCAGGTTTTTTGAAGAAGTTTGTATGAAATTATGATTCAATCTGAATAAGACAAGACTAAATTGAAAAATAAATCATTTTATGGGCACCTCAAGCATGAAATTTGAAAAAATTCAAGATTTTAATAAGAAAAATGGAAAATTTCTAGAAATTTCTTTGAACTTTGGGCGAAATAATATTTTATTAGGCACAACAAGTAGCCAAGAGAATCACCTATCCATCATTGAACACTCAGATAAAATTGAAGCTGAATAATCGTAGTATGTAGTATACAAGTTCGCAAGCAAACACCATCATGCCGAAAATTTCACAAAGCCATCTTGTTTGAGGAAGAAACCCAAGAATTCCTTTCAACTCCGCCCTACAAACTTCGAGGTTGTCGTACATCGACTTATTACAGGTGATCTTTTACGCCACCGAATTCTCCAAATTCTAACTCAATACCAGACTATCGTGGGGTTAGCAGATGGCGGTCTCGAGGTTTTCTTGATTGAATAACTCGCAAGCCTCGTGGGCTTAATTTATCGCAGGATCTAACCGTAATTAGAATTTTTATTCTTAGTGACCCGGCCTGTACTCATGCCTTTGAACGATTCGCGGTAATTCTTCCGCAAAAATCCTTCTTTGAGAGAATTTTGAAGACGAAGCGCTTATTCTTCCGTTGGAGTTATCGCAGCGAGAAATAACATTTGAAACTTGGGAATTATTCACTGGGATCAACAGCAAAAATCCTAATTCAGCGAGCTCAGACGTGATTGTTTTGGAATGTTGAAATTTTTTAACCAGAAAAGAGAAATTCAACTTCAGTCATTGAAAATTCACAAAAGGCAAAGAACATTACGAAAAGAATTGATTGGCTCATTTGATCTGACTAGGACCCCGCATGAGTTAATTCGAAACATAGATTCAGGATTATAACTAGAGAAAAGAAATGCAGAAAGCATATACCTTGATTAGGAAAGCTGATGATGAATATCTAACTGGTTTTCCTTTGAGGAATTAATTCAATTCGCGTTATTGCTTGTCCTAAAAATTTCATACTGATCATAGTAGGTCACATTAACTAGCTCATTCATTTAATGAGCTCTCAATGGAAGATTCAGATGTTTCACTTTGTATTAGACTCCTTCATCGCCAGATGAAAGAAAAATACAACGCTAAAGATCGTATCGTAGGATGAAACGAACATACTGAGACTCGTGACAATATAAGCGGCTTTCCAATTGCAAAATTTGAGCACCCAGTCGAGCACATGCGTGCGCAGTGCTTCAAACGCATGTTAATTTTGAAGCACTGCGCACGCATGTGCTCTACTGGGTGCTCAAATTGTGCAATTGGAAAGCCACTATATTTAGGAGTGACAACAACAGAAAAGCAGGTCTGAGATGAAACAAATTGGACTATTCCTACTGACTTGTGTCTTAAAGATGGCTCTTACATAGCCGTAGATCCTTCATCATCTATCTAGGGCCTCTGGGCGTAGTTCAGAGTAACTGGTACTACACTACAACGCCGAAATGATCATAATTTCAGCTCGTGATTACGTCGGTACATGGGTTTAGATGATATTTCAAACTAGGAGTAATCAGGATAAACAATATATCAATGGGCATTTCCAGTACTTTTCAGAAAAAATATATGTTGACATATTGAATTCTCACGAAATTCGTGATTTTTTCTTTAATTTTTCTTCATCAATTTATCTACAGAATTCAAACGATCAGAAGAAGCGGGAAATCGTGACGTCGGTGTCCAGAAAGATATTGATTGGTTGTATACTCCATTCACTTTTATAAAGTATCTTGGTGGGCCATGGTTTAGGTTTATCAAGTTCTTTTACTTAAAACGGACGCAGGTTGGCAATCGTGAAAATCGAGCGACATTGCCAAGTCTACTTTCTAATTACTCTTTTTTAACTTTGTGAATGGAGTTAGTTCTTTTAAGTGACACAAGATTCGTAGTACCACTACATTTTCATACTGAAAAGTATTTCAAGTTGCGCAAAGAGGTATTTAATTGTCGTCTATAGGCTTATTTCTTGAGAATTTCAAAAGTTGGGATTTCCATAGGTCCGTCTGTTTTGTTCGTC
Organism: Adalia decempunctata; assembly: GCA_951802165.1. Taxonomy (NCBI): domain Eukaryota; kingdom Metazoa; phylum Arthropoda; class Insecta; order Coleoptera; family Coccinellidae; genus Adalia; species Adalia decempunctata. Next base: position 50,591,476 of record OX637695.1, read on the forward strand.
TGAAAGTTTTTTTGTCGGGTTAATGGACTATCACAAAGTAACGGACCATTCTGTCCATTATTTTTCAGTAAAATTTCAACACTCGGTTCTTGATTTCCGTACAAGAAAATAGCATAACTGAATCTTCCAAACATGTTTATACTCGTACACGTGAAATATTTCCAGTATTAACAGAGAAAAAAGTTTCTTCAATTTTCGTCAGATCTTTGGAATTATTGAATTCACATAAAATTCCCTCAAATTCATTGTTTTCCCAAAGTGAATAAACATTTTGACAAATACGTAATTTCTACGATTTATATGTAGAAACAGCAACGTTGCGTTCATATCTGACAGAAGAATGACTATAACGTAACATTTTCAAAATATACGCGGTGAAATATGTCAGAATTCTAGGGCCAACCGGACTACTTACATATACATGACGTGCTGCCATAGAACTTATAGTTAATATATCAAAATCAATGAGAATAGTCGTCGATAATGGCAAATAAAAAGGTTATGTTTTATCATAGAACTTATAGTGACTATAAGTTCTATAGTTTTTATTTATAATTTTTATACGTGGTTGCCACATATGTGTTTTTGTATTTTCAAATTAAGTTGTTATATGACGATGTTTCGAAAACATTATAATGATTACATACAATATAATACGGTTACTAAATATATTCATGAATAAATTCAGAGATTTTACAAAGACTGGACAACAGCGGCGTGTATCTCAGTTACTCTCGGCTTCAACCAATCATAGTACAAATTGAGCAGCAGGACGTTTGAAGTCACACGCGTTGAAATCACATTTTTAATATAGAATAATAAATCAGTTCTTCAAAATTCAGAGTGAATAAATGGGTACAACTGTGTCATAAACTGCCCTCCATGTCGTCATGTGAACAAAAGTGCATATTTTGAGGTACTGGAAATGCCCATTAAAATCATAAGCCTGCATATTTTTGTGAAATATTATGGGATTAAAATTAAATGAATGTTATTTGAGTAGTGAGAACCATACCAAAAGACAAAGTAAACATATTCTCATCACCAGAATTTAGTTCATTCGAAATAACGGTTTCGAAGATAGACATAAAAGTGTTTTTTCGGAAATCTTCGACATCCCGTGTCTTTCAAATAAATCTGTGGTCTTCGGAGTATCTCAATAGGTAAATGACAAGAAAATCTTTCTTAATATTCCACCCGCTTTTTTACTGATCCATATAAAACTGATGTGAGGAACTTCTTATCCTAGGAATAGGTTGAGCTATGAATAAATGATCACACAAAATCATCGTTTTATAAGATTCCTATTTTACTCACACCACCGCTCAGTTTAATTTCGAGATTACCCTCCCGCCTATATTAAATAGCAGAAAAAACTACAGCCCTCAATTGAGATAAATGCGCGATTTTAGGTCAAAATGTAACTAGGTACTGAAGTAACGATAATGTTTTCCATTAGAAACAATTGACGGACTATCTAAGATAATCGATTTGAACATTTTGCTAATAAATAATTCCATTCTTCTCGTCAATTTGGCTTATCCAAAAACAGAGAAAATAATTAGACAACCAGACAGCGCAGAAAAATGATGTGATGTGATTTCAATCGTGAAAATAAAGTAATTTCATTATTATTATTTTCTGGAGTGACATCATTTCCTCAAATATGAAATTCATTAGTCATTACTTCCACTAAACCTTCAATCTTTATGCTTCATTTATCAATTCCCATTGAAACCTAATTGGACTTTGACGTTTACAGGGCTAATTTGAATCTGACTACTGCGTTGCCTACAACACAGGTATATCTATCTGCATCTGAACTTGAAGCCAAAGGCTTATGTAGTAAATATTCTGCATCCAGAGATAGATACCTCGTTATCCATAATACCAGTCCCTCTCTATTAGCAGTGATTGGCTAGTTGCGTCCACCCACGAGGAACGACCCTCACCTTTGTGTTCTTAGCGTAAATGTGAAGCTGGTGGAAATCGAATTCGCATTGATGCGGTTGATGCAGATGCGACACATGCTTCGTAATCGATAATGGGATATACTCTGGAAATTGTTTGGGATGCAAAAAGTAAGCTGAATAATTATAATCCTCACATTCAATGTGAAAGTGCTTCCAATCGTTAACTGAGTAGGCAAACTCTTCTTGGTATAAAAATGCCTTGAATGCTATAATCAAGTGATTGTTTTCAATAAACCAGGTAAAGACAAAAAGTTTTCATAGAACTATAGACCACCAAGCCTGCTCCCAGCCTTAGGAAAAATTGTGGAGAAAGTATATCAGCCAGACGACTCAATGAAGAAACTGAAGCGTTGGCGACGAAACCGAGTGAACAATTTGGATTCCGAAAACAACATTCAACTGAACAACAGCTCCTAAGAATTACCGAATAAATCGCAGAAGGGTTTAAGAATAAAGAAGCCACAGGACTACAACTACTATATGTAACCAAAGCTTTTGATAGAGTATGGCATGGAGGACTAGCATAAAAAATGATTACCGCAGGTTATTCACCCAAGCTATGCAGAATAATAAGAAATTATTCGAGGGATTATAGGCAGAAGAAGCCAAAGGAACAGAAACACGCACTTGAGGATTATAAAAGCAGTCGCCAGAGCGCAGCTAACATATGGATCAACATCATGGGGCTATGCAGCGAGAACTCATATAAAGAGGATACAAAGTACAGAAAATAAATTTCTGAGATGGGCATTAGACTCTCCCTGGTTTGTCAGGAATGAGCAAATCCGAAAAGATCTAAAATGGGAGTCAATTACTACATTCACCAAACAAAAAGCTGCAAAAGCCAATGTAAGAGCTAGTGAACATCCAAATGACGAGCTTTAGATGGTTAGTTGACTATGACCCCGATGAAGATGAAAAAACCGCGAGATTTTACCCCAAGAGATCTAGAGCGAAAATGAAGATATAGAACTCTAGAAGAATGTGAAAGATAAAATAACAAATAAGAAGATGAAAGGTTTATAGGCTTATGCCCGGAACCAACCATAGGAGAGGCGTTTAGTCGGTAAGAATCCGACACTACCCAGAAAGACTGGATGTCTGATTCATCTTTTCGTTAACAAAAAAAAACTACAAAACCATGACTCCAAATTGTATCGTGTGCAGGACAATTTTGATCTGAATTGAATGCCTTAGGTCATCCCACTATCATAATAATTTCAAGGAGTCCAAACATCTTCGAAAATGGAACATATTATCAATACACTTTGCAGAAAGAAATTGGATCATTGTGAGCTATTCTATAAGAGCAAACCCGGAATACTCTAGATTTGAAGTTAAATCCGTTAAATCCATTCACTTTTATAAAGTTCGGTTCGCCATGATTCAGGTTTATCAAGTTTTTTCACTTAAAACTGACGTAGTTTGGCACCCGTGAAAGTTGAATAATTCGGAGAGATATTGACAAAGCAATTATGTACTATTTACTCTTTTTAAACGTTTTAAATGGAGTTTTTTCCTTTAAGGTTGAACTGTGAGACATGTTTCGAAGTACCACTACATTCTCGAACTGGAGTATTCCAAGTTGTGCAGAAAGGTGTTTGAATGTCTTCTGTAGGCTTATTTCATGAGATTTTTGAAAGGGGGGAATTCAACTGTTCGTTTCTAAGTTTTTCTGTCGGGTTATTCGAGTATTTTTATTATTTTTTCGAATAATCTATCACAAAGTAACGGAATGTTCTGTCCATTATTTTTCAGTTAAATTTCTCACTCGACTCTTGATTTCCTTACAAGAAACTAGCATAACTGAATCTTTCAACCATGTTTATATACGTGAAATATTTCCAGTATTAACAGAAAAAGAGTTTATTTCCAAACGTACGATAACAACGTCAGTTCTCGACTGACAGGATCATCGAAAAGTTCTATTTCTCCGCCTAGGCGGAGAAATATTTACTTTTCCCTCCGGCGGCAGGAAAAGTGTTGCTACGAAAAAAAAAATACTTGGTTACCATTGAACATAGATGCATAGAATACAAAAACTTCCAATTCAAACGTCATTTGTATTTGATAAAGTTACATTAAATGTACAATTTTCATGAATTCGAAAACGTTTGGAAATAAAATAGCATATTTCATTCGGAGAAGAAGTGACTTTTCGTAGCTCGCTTTCAATTATCCGCCTCACTCCGTTCGGCGGATAAACTCACGAAAAGTGACACTTCTCTTCCTAATGAAATAATATACTATTATCCAACATTCGCCAGGTCTTTGGAATTATTGAATTCACATAATATTTTCTCAAATTCATTATTTTCGCAAACTGAATAAACATTTCGACGAATATGTTATTATTACGACTCAATTTAGAAGGTACAACGTTGTTCATTCATCTGACAGGAGAATGACTATAACCAAACATTTTCAAAATTTACGCGGTGAAATGTGTCAGAGTTTCATGGCCAACCGAGATTCGTTATAAAAGCGAATGGAGTAGAAGATATATACTGTCACGGACATTTCGAGGCATACACAATATTGTAAGGCATCCTTTTGGATTATACCGAACTGTTTGCTCATTTGAAGCGGTAAATTCTTCGATTGGAATCGCAGTATTTCAACAATGCACGGAGAAAATTTCGGAAAAACATAGGCTATGTCCCACAAATCATACAAATCTGATGACATCCCATACATATGGTATTGAAATCCATCAAATCGTTCTGGCAGTAGAGAGTGAAAAAGAAATAGATATACATATAGTACAATCCAAAAACCTTACCCTCCTTCTGCCGCAGACGGATAAAATGTTACTATTCCAAGTCTTTTTACATGATGCCGTAGCGATCTTCCATTAAAAATTATTTTTTCGTGCAATATACAGGGTATCTCATAATTAGGAGGTGTTGGTATATGACAGCATGAGCATGCGGATTTCAGTTGCGAAAGCATCATGGTATGCAAACTAACGAGCGTTTCATGTCATGACTATGACGATAACTGTACGTGGTTTTAACAAGATGATGTCATGGCGGCCATGGCGCGTAGTATGGGGTAATGTAGATCAACGCAGTTATGTAACTGTTTCTTGGCAGGGATATTTCCATGCAGATACAGTTTCCTCCACGATCCCCAGACCTGCCCCTTTAGCTTTTTCTTATAAAGAGAGATAGGGTACCACAAACCCTCCAGCAACTGAAACCTATAACCAATGCTATAGGTATAGAATGGAATTCAAATTTTCTGAAATGCTAAATTGGTGACTTTATTGGGAAGATGGTAATGGTAATGACTTAAATTCTGATTGAATTTTTCTCAGAAATTCCATAGATCCTCAACACCCTGTGGAAATTAATCCTGGAGATCTCTTGTGTTGACAAATCTGCCAGTTTCGGTTGGATAAGTTTGCGTGCCTTTTCCGCGCTTTCTAACTTCATTCATTTATCCATGTTCCGCGTACGGAATAAGGAAAGCCGAGTCATATAGCGGACTAAGAATTTTTCCATCATTCCGCAATACTCTCCCCAGTGTTCCATTTGGCGGGATTATAACGGATCCAGTTCTCTCCGAGCATAATTCAGGAAACGGAATGGAAACTGGAGTTTTAAAAAGTCTGTTGCTTTCTGGAACACCGACCACAAACTAAAACCTGCGCATGTGCCTGAAAGATCGATTGATAAAGCATTTGTTCTAGTCATTCTCGTATTAGCATGTTAACCGTAACATATGACATCTGACTATTTCGGCCTTTTCCTTTCTCCCGATGGACGTGGAAGCCGAAGGAATTTGTAAATTGTTCGGTTTCGTTTTCCGTCGACGAGTTCATTCGAAACGTTCTGTCCGAATATCATGCAGGAATGTTCCATCTATTCATTTTGAGGAGAGTTTCACTTGAGCTTATTGTGGGTTTTGTTTTCTTTTCGAGAAAAATTAATCATCACATAACTTTGGCAATCAACCGCAAATGAAAAGGATCCAGAGCTGGATCTTGGGAAGGTTAACCGTGTGTTTCGATCTTCGACGCTTGCAGAGTGCGAATCGGTTAAATGCTTAATTCCAGTAAATTTTCCCCCTGCAAATGAGCAATAGCGAAGACCTTGAAGAAGGAGATGATTAATGATTTGCACCCCAGGATGCGTCAGTAACCCTGAATGGATTTAATAGAAAATGAAGCAAATCGTCGGGTGCTAGAGCCATTAAAAATTAAACTTTTTTCAGGTGAAAGCTATGAACTGAAGTGAACCAGTGAAAAATGAATCAACGATTATCATACGTGTAAAAATACATCTATTAGGTGGTCAACTTGAACAGAAACAGCGCCAACCAAAACTAGACGTTTTTTTTTAAATAACACCAGACGAGATTATCACCACGGTTGAGAAAATGAAGAATAAGAACTCTTCTGGGAATGATGGTATACCAATGTCGGTTATTAAGAGTTTGGTTGAGTTCATTGCTGAGCAATCTGCCATTGACTAATATTGTAAATGTCTATCAGAGAGGTAATTTTTCCTTAGTCCTTGAAAATTGCTGTAGCGAAGCCCCTTTGCAAAAAAGAAAATCATGAAGATCACGGTAACCACCGACCCATAACCTTTCGATAGGCTTCGAAGTTTAAGATAGTGGGGGTTGTACTAGATATTAGTTGGAATTACCAGTTGTTTGTGAGAGTTGAGAGCCTGAAAGTTGTTTTTCCTCTTGTGTTTATGATATTTATTTGTGTTTGGAAATAAGTGATAAAGTTCTCCAAATGTCTAACTCAAGAGTATATTGTTCTTCTAAGGTCGTCATTTGGATGTTCACTAGCTCTTTCATAGGCTTTTGCAGCTTTTCGTTTGATGAATGTAGTAATGGACTCCCATTTTATTTCTTTTCGGATTTGTTCATTCCTAACAAACCAGGGGGCGTCTAATGCCCATCTCAGAAATTTGTTTTCTGTACTTTGTTTCCTCTTTATATGGGTTCTCGCAGCATATTCCCATGCTGTTGATCCATATGTTAGCTGCGGTCTGGTGACTGCTTATTATTTTATTTCATTTGGCTTCTTCTGCCCATAATCGGGTATAATCTTTTCATTGCTACATTCGTTTCATCCACTGCATACTTAATGTGCTGTTTTCACGTTAGTCCTTTGTCTAATATTACTCCTAGGTATTTTGCTTCATCCTTCCATTCAATTTCATTATTGTCCATGGATATCTTCGATTCCATCTTCAGTCTTCTCTCTTGAAGAAGTATTGCTTGACTCTTTTCTCCATCGATTTTGATTTTCCATCTGTTACACCATTGACTGCTATCATCTGCAGCTTCTTGAAGTCTTTTTGAATTATTTTTGTATTTTTGTGCCTTATTGCTATGCCTGTATCGTCTGCGGATAGAGCAAGCAGGCATCTTGGATTTCTTGGTATATTATGTATGTATATGTTATAGAGTAGCGGTCCTAGTATGGATCCTTGGGGAACTCCTGCTTCTAAATATCTGAGTATGGAATGAACATAACCTATTTTCAAACAAAAGTTCCTATCCCTCAAATAATTTCTTATTATTCCGCATAACTTGGGTGAATAACCTGCGGTTATCATTTTATATGCTAGTCCTTCATGCCATACTCTATCAAAAGCTCTGGTTACATCTAGTAGTATGAGTCCTGTGGCTTGTTTATTCTGAAATCCTTCTGTGATTTACTCAGTCATTCTTAGGAGCTGTTGTTCAGTAGAATGTTGTTTTCGGAACCTAAATTGTTCAATCGGTATCGTCGCTAGGGTTTCTGTTTCTTCATTAAGTCGTCTAAGACTCCATCTACAATTTTTCCTAGGGCTGGGAGCAGGCTTATCGGTCTATAGTTCTGTGGGAACTTTTTGTCTTTACCTGGTTTATTGAAAACAATCACTTCGGCAGTTTTCCATCTTTTTGGAAAGTGCTCTGTTCTCATCACGCCATTTGCTGCCATTCCTTTCTTTGACATTTTCTTCAGCATTAGATTTGTAATTTCATCTTTTCCAGGAGCCTTTCTTGTTTTCAGATTATTGATTAACTCTTTGATGTCGGCCGGAGATGTTGGGTGAGAGATTTTGCCATCCGGTGGTGCTTCTTTCATCTCTTCTTCAAGTTTCAGTTTTCAAGTTTTAGCGTTTATGTTTAGTTGCTTTGTTTAAGGTGACGTATTTTTTTTCAATGTAGGTATGAATTGATTATGGGAATAAAAAATTGCAAAAACGCTGGGTTTTATTTTCTGGTGTCCGTTACTTTAACGTCTCTCAACTAGGGAAAGAATTACCCCAAGATATTGGTATTCGAGTAAGATTTCGTTCTCTGTCATCTAGGGATTATAAACATCAGGTTGCGTTTTGACAAACAATGCTGCATAGAACCGGGAACAACAACAATTCTCAAAAAAATTGTGGACGCATAAATCGACATGATTGGCACGTAGAAAATCCGAATTTATTGCTACAATATCGTTCCGAAGTGAACATGTGGACTAGAATTTTGAACAGAAGATTCTTAAAACCTTTCGAAATTTATTCAAATTTATCACAAAATCATGTACCAAATATACCAGAAAAAGTGCCCAGAATTTTCAGAGAAAATTGCTTTCAACAAGTTGGCTTCTCAGCGAACTATGCGCTTTCAGTTAGTGAATATCTATTTGTGTCATAATTCTAAAAAGAAAACGAAAACAGATGACACGCAATGGAGGAAAGACGTCAACAAAAAAATCAGACATCACTGATTTCTTTTTAATTTTTTCATCGATGCTCTTCGGCAGAAATATTATGCCACACTGTTTACGCGATGGAAGTCACAGTATTTCGCATTGGATTAATCGGAAACAATAATTCAATTCATGTACCTAGATAATTACAAAATAGTATTAATCCGAAAATAGGTCACTCATTAACATAATGGAATGTAATACAGAAATAGATTAAAATGAGCCTGCGTTATTTTATAGAGCCGGAAAATCAACAAGTAAGCTGAATATTAATGATAGATGCTAACAACGTAGCATGACCCCAACCTCGAGTTATATTTTTCAGCTTTGACGACATGACCTGTAAGAAAAACTCCATTGTCGTTTTTGCCACATCTTTCCCGTCGTTAATGGATGGCATCAGGAAAATTCTTTTTAAAAATAATTAATCATCATATAACGTTCCTATCAGAATGTCGTTCTCATCAAGGAAAAGAGATCGTGGACGAACATACATTATTATATTCTAAACGTTCTTAATGAGAATAAAATGAAATTCAATGGATATCATTATGGTTCAGCTTTCGAACTCATTGCTGAATTTCATTCTGAGCTACAATTTCATGTCGTTTGAGGTTATTTTGAATAGAGGGTCATCCTTTTTCAAAGTAGCCCAAAATTATTCGAAGAACTACTCAGGAAATGTTCATGCAATTAATTATCACTATACCCAGGGTATCTATAATATTTTCATATTTCTGCCCCTTCCGGTTATACTGGACGTAATTGTCAATTTTTCAAGATAGCAATTCGTGTGTAAAAAAATTAAAAAAAATAAATAAATGTATTTAAGGCAATTGACCTAAGTCCTTCAGCGAATTCTTGTGTATTTTCCGTCAAATTGCAATCTGACAAGTTGACATGGTTTCATTGATATTTCGAATCATTCCAAAGTTATTTCAGCCTTTATAAAGGGTGCTCCAATAAGAGTGCATCATTTGAATGTCACATGATTATGACGTGACATATCGAAAGCTGACAGATGAGAGTTAGTCAATATGGAGCATTACACGGTAGAACAACGCGTCCTGATGGTCAAAAATTGAATACGGTAATGCAGTAACAGTGAATGGCGAACGTTATCGTGCTATGATAATACAGTTTCTCATGCCTCATTTTGAAACTATTGATCTTGACGACATGTGGTTTCAGCAGGACGGTGCCACATGTCATACCGCCCATGAAACATTGACGTCTTGCATGAGTTTGCTCCTGGTCGTGTAATTTATCGATTGGGATACTAGAATTTAGACTTCTAGCTCTGGGGTTATCTGAAGTCACAGGTTTATGCCAATGAGCCATCGAAGCGTTGAAAGCCAAAATTGAACGCTGTATCAATGAAATATCCCAACATGTATACAATTACGTTATTGAAAATTTCGTCAAAAAGGTGCGCATGAGCCAGCAAAGCCGTGGCGGGCATTCACAAAATATTTTATTTCCTGCATAATTCCCAAAGGTATATTTTTTAAATCAATAAATATTTCAATGCATACTTTGCTACAAAAAAACATGATTTTTTGAAAACTGAAATTTGCGTTGTTATTGAAACAACCTTCACAAACTATTCGAAATTATCAGAAAGATGAAGAATGGCAAAGTATCCACGAAATCATGCCGAAAATCGATTCGAAGTAACACAATTCGTTATAATTATGATTTAATTATCATATAATGCAATCGTTCATTACTGTAGAAAATGGTGAACATCAGCAATGCATATCTGCGTAATTTATTTTCATTCGTCTCATTTTGTGTTCATTGTTTACTGAAGTTTCGGCAAAATGCCTCATTTCACGATTGAAGATTATTTAAATTTCATTCTGATTCATGGCGAATGTAATCGAGTGGTGAATAACAATTAAACAATCCATTGAGAAATTTCCTGAACGACCAAGACCATCAGTGGAAAAATGAACAAAACTGTCAGATATAGGGTTATACTGTTATACTAATTTTTTGAAAAGGATAGAGTTTGGTGCGAACATTCTGATTCGCGTTCAAGAGGATCAAAACTTCTTGGAATGTGTCATGTGAGCAGACGAATCGAAATTGACATCGTACATGTTATATTGGTACGAGAAAAACAATCACCACTTTGGACACTGAAATTTTCAGGAAACCGGTAGTTCAATATTTTCTACTATATCAAAAATACCACTATTCTAAATGATGGAAAAACGTTGGATGTAGAGATATGTAATAATAATATCCCACAAATGTGGGAGATGGAATTGAATTCCAAGATGCATGAAACTACCCATTTAATGCGCACAGTTTCTATGAGCTGAATGACGATACACACCACGTATTGAGTTGAAATTAATGAAAAATAGAATTGAACTTAGCAGTCAATAATCTGTGCAATTTTTTCATCTGAACAATATCCACTTGCAATTTTATAAACTCTGCACTACACGGTTTATATGACATTCATCCAATGAAAGTCTTCACATAAACATCACGGGAACGAAGAAAAACACTTAAGCTTAACATGATAACTTTTCCCTCTCATAACAACATGGCTCTGAAAAATATTTCCTCCATGTTGGTTTGGTGGTCGCTATACGCATGAGTAGTTCCACTGTACCCAGATGTTATACTACGTACCTACACGGTACAAAGAGTATCTCCTTAATTTTGATTACTCAGGGTACGGATAGGTCGATTCACAATCCTCTCTACAGAAGGCTGTGGTCGATTCACAGATCTCACTTAGTTTCAGGAGTATTGGTTGAACTGGCAACGTCCACTAAACATTTCTGTGATCCATTCACAGAATGGATACAGAATGGGTTAGGTTAAGTTGATTATTAATAAATTCTGATGAATTGATAGAGACATTCTTTACGATATATTTTTGAAATATCGAGGATATGAACAACTTATTAGTTTTTTACAAACTAATCTATAGAAAAATCTAAGAAGGAACTTATTTTGATAGGAGCACGAACTTATTTTGATACGAGAAATATGGCTTTTCGATGGCAGACATAATCGGACAAAACTAAATGTTTTTGTTAAGAAATGTCGTGTTTTTAACATCCTTATTCAAATAAGGTTTGTACTGGTTTACCTCCTTTAAAGTGTCAACTAAATTTGAATCGAAATTCGAAAATATTAACTTTGATGTGTTTGCAGAGAATCGTATTTCGCCCTTTTTTTTTTCAAATGGCTATATCTTCCTGAAAGAGCCGAATTCGGAAAAATGGAAAAAGACGGCCTCGGCGAGCGACGCACGTGTGGAGTCTTCCGTGGAAGGTTTTCATTACTCTCTTCAGCAAAGCTGTTTCAGTTTGGATGATTTCCTCCCTGATTATCTCTTTCAAGTCATCAAGGGTTTCAGGGCGATGTTTAAAGACCTAATTCTTGAGATTCACGTGACATTCACGTGAGATTCTGCAGGACATTTTCTTTGATCGAGTGATCTCCCTACTGGAGGTCATTCCATGGCCCCCGCGCTCCCCTGATTCGAGTACCTCTTCTACCTATGATTTCTTCCTGTGGGGTTACCTGAAGAATGAGGTCTTCAAATATGGCCCTAGGACCCTTGATGACTTGAAAGAAGAAATCATCCAAATTGAAACCGCTATGCTGAAGACACGAGTGTCGCTCGCAGAGGCCTTTATTTGGATGATATTATTTTCAAGATATAAATAAAAAAAACCTTAATTATGTAGGCTTTCGAAATGAAGCAGAATTTTTTCAATATCTTTCTTCGTACTTTTTCAATAGCTCCTCCAAATTTGGCAGAATTAGTTGCCTCAACCTTAATGAAGTTTTGCTCCTATTTTTCCGGTCACCTATACACATATCAGGATTTCGATCAATCGAAGAAGTGAAAATCAACTGGATAGTGAATAAAGGCAAGCAGGAAAATATGCAGGTTTTTATTCAACAAGATACAATCAAAATAAAGCCTTATCCGCTACTGATGCGCATGGAGTGAAAAATGAAATTGAATCGAAATGGTTTGAAGCAATCATTTGTTCGCTATGATATTTTCAATTGAGGCAAATATCAACCTTTATTGAAAAATTCACCAGAGAAATAGTATAGTTACACATTCATATCCGAACACATTTTGAGATATAGTTCACATCTTGCACCCTCGATGAAATATTCTTTCTTATTTATTCCTGCCTCCAGAATATTCTTGGAGTATATACTTCAAGTCGTAGGAAAACACTTCACTCAATTTGAAACGTCCAATTCCAGAACAACACTTAAATATAGTTAACTGAAGGCATCCGAGAATTCCTAATTTACAGGTGGCATTTTCTTAGCGCGACCGGATCCACCAAATCCCAGTGGATCCCTTCATCCGGACACAATCCATTTTTTACTGTCCTTTGAGTAATACGAAGTAACTGTTGGGCAAAATAGAGGATGATGAATCACCCCTTCAATTTGGTGAGGGTATCCGTATGTCGACATCACGGTGAATAAAATTATTGATTGAAATCTTATACTTGCGGTATTGATTTTCGCTTAGAAGCATGGAATTTAAGATACGGGAGTATCTTCATCACCAGAATGAATTGCGAGATGCAGTGATCGATGAAATATAGAGGGCTCTTCAAGAATTTATCCAATATCGATATGCGTGGCGACAAAATTTGAAAATAAAATTTGCAAAATATTTTATATCTGGAATGAGTCCTAGAATGAACGATCCAGATTTTGTTGTGACCGATGTGCCATTTTAAGACCAGTGAGAGTGACAAACTCAAGATCGACAATACAGAACCCTTTGCTCCAGCCACTCTCTTCAGCAACAGAATGGGCTACAATAAAAGCACATTGCTACACGAATGATAAGGGAATAGGTGAGAACTATTTCATTTCACTGCTCAGGGTCAACGGGTTTTACAATCACGTATTTCAAAACCAACATCTGTGAGATATAACTTTCAATAATCTGAGAAAATAGTCTGATTTCAAGGAAAAAATCTGAATTTGTAGAGAAAGATCTCATGCCAGAGAAAGAGAAGACAAAGCATCTCATTCATAAATTCGAGAATTGGTGGGGCCAAAATTCAATCAGTATTCGAAGAGTAGAACGAAGATAGCATAAAGGATAGCAATATCATATCTGGCCGTGGCAACATTGCGGAATCTAACTGTAAAAGGTCCAGTGTCGTGGTGTTAACGGCATTGAGGAAAGGAAATAAAATTCAAGTGAATTAACTCTTTTTGACGACGAATTCATAGAATGTTCCGAAAATTGAAACAGATTCTGAGTTAGGTGAACATAGCTAAATTCAGAATTGATTACCAAATGTTCCTCCTCTCAACATAAGAAGGGAATCTGAAAAATCGAAGAACCTACGCCATTGTTACTTAGAAATTATAAGAGTAGAACATATCTGTGTAAACTCAAATCAGGATTCAAATAGTCCAATTTACCAATATTCAGAAATAAATTCAAATTTCACTTTTCCTACGCGATATCCTGCTGACAACACTGTTCAACTTCATTAGTTACACAAAATTGAAATAGCGGAACGAAATTGATGAATGATCTGGCCACAGATTCAGAAAACGGTGCTGCCATAACTTATCTAAATCAAAAATAACAGAGCCAACATTCCGATACTTTAGTATTTGTAATGTGAGGAATTCACAATATTTGGGGAAACAAATAGGTACTAATTAACTCATTTAAGACATTCACGCATAAATTAGTCAATGGAATGAGGTAGTTTTCATTTTGACTGAGAGTTTATTTATAAGAAAATTCAAGGAACGTCACAACTTTGTAAAAATTTCTTTTACGTTTTGATGCCGTAGTAATACAATTACTCAGTTCAGTTCTTATGATTTCGAAAATTGGCCTCACTATTTTTTATTGAAAGGCGCCGGCGCGTCTCCTCTTCCTGTCTGAGAGAAAGTCCAAAATCGTGCACATCATGTAACATAATAATAATAAACAGGGTGTTTGGAGGGTGAGTAGCCATAGGTAAATGGTAAATTGGCTATATGTTGCGCCTAAAAAAAAAACGTTTTGTCCAAAGTTCAAAGTGTTATAATTTTTTTGCCATTTTTCTAGAAATTTCCCATTTGTCTCATTATAATCTTGAATTTTTTGAATTTAATGCTCGAGGTGCCTATAAAATGATTTATTTTTTAGTCTAGTCTTGTCTTATTCAGATTGCATCATAATTTCATACAAATGTCTTCAAAAAACCTGACAGCGTCGTATCAAACATCAAAATGAAAAAAAAAATAATGTTGTGTCCACTTCACAAAGTGAATTAAAAAACATATTTAGATAGTCTGGAATTTTAAAAAGGTTCTAAAAACTTCTCTACTTAATACTCTTTGCAATAGTATGTAACATGTACCATAAATAATCAGTTTTGTCCTCAAGGATGCCTGTAATAGAGTAGAAAAAGTGCAATGTGTTGAGCTGTGTTAATAATTAATCTAACATAGCTTTTTGTTGAGTTATCTGATTATTACTGGTACATGTTGCATACCATTGCAAAAAGTATTAACTAGAGAAGTTTTTAAAACCCAACACTATGTAATTTTTTTTTATTCCACTTTGTAAAGTTTGATACGACGCTGTCAGGTTTTTTGAAGACTTTTGTATGAAATCATGATTCAATCTGAATAAGACAAGACTAGACTAAAAAAATAAATCATCTTATAGGCACTTCGAGCATTAAATTTGAAAAAATTCAAAAATTGGGCAAAATGTTATTTTAATAGGCGCAACAAGTAGCCAAGAGCATCACCTATCCACCATTTACCTATGGCTACTCACTCTCCAAACACCCCGTATATTTCCGAAACTATACTGTAATATCAGGATATCTTTAGAAAAAACCACTTTTCTCACAAGAACTAGCTTAGCTAGCGATGTATTGAAAGCCTAGATATTTAGACAGCTGTTTTCATTTCTCTCGAAGCATCAGGGATTTTAGTGGAACTAGAACACCAACCCAAATCAAGATTGTGATACCGATCCATAATTTTTCACAAAGAGTATCTTTCAGAAAATTAGGGTAAATTATTACAGCGTTTGTCCTAGACACATCAAAAAGTATACTAACAGATTTCCTAGAATAAATCTCCATCGGTAATTGTATCGTATTTCTCAAAAGTAGGAAATGGCTTCAACCAATCGCAGTGAATTCCACTTCTATTTAACTTCGGCTAGGATAGTTTGATGAGGGTTTCATTAGAATTGCAGAAATCTACGACATTTCAGTTGTTCAAAACAGCTACTGAATGTAAATGAACTTCTCAGAGAAATTGTACTGGTTGAGACCGATTCTGAAATCGATCGCTAAGTTGTCGCATACATTGAAAGTCCATTTGCTCTTCATCGTTTATTGTAGTTGACAATTTTCATCCATCAATTAGGCGAGTCCGGAAATCTAGGCGTTTCAGTGTTTCGAGTCGATCGAACCCTATGCGAGTCTAATGAACTTGCACCAGATAACGTCAATTTGATAATTTTCATCAAAAGAAGGAAAACTACTTTGAACTAAATATCGTTATTCATAGATGAATTTCACAGGTCAGAGCCATGAATAGACATCTACTTTAGTGTTCATCATAGCAAAATCAGCTAAGTATCAAACTCAGCTCATCCTAGATCAACTAGGATTAAGTTGTGTAAAATAATGGTATAGGCCCTGATTAGATTTTGTTCCACCAAATTTGAGAATATGAGAGAAGTTTCTTTCTTTCCATTTCAGGTGCCGGTGTTCATGAATTATGACTGATTTATTTCAAATATTTTAATTTATTTTGGTAACTGTATGCTGTTAATTAATTCGATAGTTTTTTTCATGGAATAATTTGTGCTTCTATTCTTGACATTTTGATTTATATTATTTCTGAGGGAAGATGTAATGAGCAACATGTTTTAGAGCATGATGTATGTACTCGCCATTGACAGTCGATCTAATCGAAAATATCAGATTTGTTTCCTGGCGACGCAGCAATGTCATACTTGTCATTGCAATGTTTTTTTCACTGGTTTATTTGATTGATGAATCAACAGCTGATCTGCCAAGGAAATCAACTGAGATGGATTAATGAAGAGCGTTTGCTAATGGGATATTTTTGGGTTATCAAGAAGAATATGCATAAATTATTAATAGTATACAGGGTGAGTCTTTGACTTGTACATATATTTTAACAGTAGTTTCTTGATGTTAAAGGAAACCTTTTTTTCATTTTCCATTTTTCTGAATTCGGCTCTGTTAAAGAGATATAGCCATTTGAAAAAAATAGTGCTGAATACTAGCCTGATATTATTCTTTACAAACACCTCAAAGTTCGTATTTTTCGATTGAAATTGATGTGATTATTAGATATGCTGGGTGATACATTTGAAAAATACTCAAGCACTAACCTTATTTGAATAAGAATGTTACAAACTCGATATTTCCTAACAAAACCCTCGATTCTGTCCGATCATTACGGCAATTGAAAAGCTATATTTCTCACACCAAAATGAGATCCTTCTTCGATTGTCCTGAAGTTTAGTTAATAGACACTAATAATTTGTTCATATTTTCCTCGATATTCTAAAACGATCTCATAAAAATTGGTTTTTCACTAACCTATCCTCACTTCATTAACCAATGTCATATGATTCGGGGTCAATGACCTAACCTTACCACATTCTCTGTGATATTTCACAGAACTATAGAGAGGACGATGCCAGATTGACGATTTTCTCTTCAAACAATGCGAACTCAAGAAAGCAGTACGTCCCCTATCGTTAGCGGATGACCTACCACAATCGCTAAAGGCGTCTAGGCGTTGCTCTTTGAAAATGCCAAACGAGTAGTTCTGATTCTCGCCAATATAGCGCTACGTTCCTAATTTCAGTCGCCAACGGCCTACTCCTTCCTTCAGAAGGCCGTGGATGTAGCCGCGACGCAAGACCGTTGTTCTGTGCTCCAACCAGTCCAACCTAAAACGTTAGTCAGTTATCCCATACACGGCATAAACGAAGTTCACGCTTTATTTTATTCACAGAGAATGAAGCAAACAGGTGATGATTATGTAAATGACTTTCAGTGAATTGATGTAACAGTTGTGTCGTTCTGATGTCGAATTATATTGTTTCGATAGATTTTGGACCGGTAACAATGAATTTTAAATAGAAACTGCCTATAAAGTGTATTATTTCATGCTTCTTAGAATCCAATTTT
Source organism: Adalia decempunctata (assembly GCA_951802165.1). Classification (NCBI taxonomy): domain Eukaryota; kingdom Metazoa; phylum Arthropoda; class Insecta; order Coleoptera; family Coccinellidae; genus Adalia; species Adalia decempunctata. The sequence continues at coordinate 50,609,385 of OX637695.1, forward strand.
ATGTCCCACGAATGTGGAATTTTATTATTACATATACATCAAACGTTTTTTCATCATAGAGATTTTAGTCTAGACAAAGTTGATAAACATTCTGACAACGTGGATAACTTATTGAGAGACCAGAGAAGAAATAATATTCGATGAGATTTAACTCAGGACAGCATTCAGATTATTATTGAAATTCATGATTTTTTCCTCTGATTCAATCTTATACAATTAGGAATAACTTGAGAACGACGCGTTTTATTGAAAAAACTAGCTGGCCCGGCGAACTTTGTTCCGCCTATAAATGATACGGTGGATTCCACAAATCGAAATCACCGATGATCGGAGATCAACGGCTTGGTTCTCTGATTTTTGAACTGTCAAATCAAGTTGATGGTAGATCAAGCTCCTATCACCAGTGATTACGCTTTATAAAACCCACCGTTAAAGTTATAAACCTATCATTGCTATTTTTTCAAGCAGGAGATAAATTAGGCCAAATATTCAAAATTTTAGTAGAATTCTCTTTATTCAAGCGTTCTTTCATTGCAGTACCTAACTTGTGATGAACGACACCACGAATGCAAATATAAATCACGATCGAATTATATGGATGAGAAATAGTTCCAATGATTAATTACCTCTGATCTGATAAAAATTAGAACTCATTTTGTGAATGGCGCTTTCTGAAGTGGAAAAACCGAAACTTTTCTAATATTCTCAATGTTGGCTAATCAAAATCTAATTAGTACTTACACCATAAACATCTTAGCCTTTCGGTGCTCAGCTAACAGCTTAAAATAATTGGTAAACACCTCAGTTGGTGGAGCAGCGACATATCCACATTTCTATAGATATGAGCTGTCGCCTGTCACACACAACAGAAACTCGAAATAATATGTCAATTACTAATGATGGCAATTTTGGATTCAGTTATTTCCGCAAATATATTCATAACCCAAACAGAAATTCAAAAACATTTCAAAAATTATGAGAAAAGATTGAACGATTGAAACTGTTCGCCAAAATCCGATTTACTCGACATTCCGATAAAAATTCACTGTGATATTCACCCGATTCTTGATCTGGTAATAGCCTTTCATGGACCATGGTACTATAAGTTCTTTGCAAAATACACAGTAATATTATATACATCGCCATCTTATGGTGATAATATCAAATATATACAACCTTCACGATTGCTTAATTCTGAATAAACAAAACTCTTAAAATAACTAATAATAATCATTATTTGTGAATGGCGCCACCTGAAGTGGTAAGAACCGAAACTGCTCTCATATCTCAACGAAATCTAATCATTTTAGAGATCTATACTCCTGCGCTAAGACATTTTGGTATGGTAAACAGAGCAGGGTTGAATGCAACTCAAATTACACACTATTTGTTCACATCGCCATCTAACGGAGAGCATATCCAATGAAGTACCTACGAATAAGCTGTGGCGAAACTTTAACTGTGGCGACACCTATTAGCCTTACTCGAAAGAAGGAAAAGCATTTCCTGTATAAGTAGAATTTTCATCGATTTTTTCAAGTTTTATTTTATTTTATAATAACCAGACCGTAGACGAATCCATATATGAAGTTTCATAACAAACAGTCCATCCGATCTCGAGTTATAAATGGTGTAACCAACATCTTTCTTTTATATATATAGATATATGAATACTTTTGTTTTCTAAAATAATCAATTCTTTCGAAAACGTGAACCGTTCATCTACTTCAAGTGGTTTTATAGTATTTTTGCGTGAATTTATAAGTCGACTATACTGTAACTTTTTAACCACGAGAAATATGAAATGAGTTTCAATTGAGGAATATGCACCATGAATAGAGTAAACAATCAACCATAATTCAGTTCATTCGAAATATCGGTTCCGAATATATGGAAAGAATAGTGTTGATTTCATGGATTTTTGACATCCTGTATCTTCCAAACCAAACCGAATTTTGAAAAATGGTATGAGAAAAAAGTGTTTCTTTTGATGGGAGGAATCTACAGTTAAAATATATGTAAAAGTCAAAGACTCACCCTGTATACAGAACTGGCTTTTAAAAAATGGAAGGTGATGGAAAGTATTTGTGGGGCACAGGTATTGCTATTTTGATTGCAGATATACTCGAATAAAACTTATGTCCATAAAGTTAGCAGTGCCACTTGGGAGAAAATCAATAAAACCTATTGCATTAATTGTCGTATAATTGTCGAGAATTTGTCGTGAAAGAAAAAAATTTGTCGCGTCCTTAGTTTTTTCTACGGGGTGGCTTTGCTAACTTAACGTTAAGTTAGCAGAACCACACTCTCAATATCTACCAAATATCATGAGAATGATTATAAATAATTGTGGAGTAATTGTCGAAGTCCATATGAAGCAAAAAAAAAACACAAAAAATCCATTCCTTTCTAGCAATTTTCACTCCATTTTCTCGCGATTTTCCTATATTTCGACCATTATTTGCTAAATTTATATCTAAAGTAAGCAAAGCCACCCAGTGGAAAAAAAAAACGAAGGTCGCGACAATTTTTTTTCGTGGCAGGTATTCGACAATTTTATTAATGCAAAAAAAGAGTCAATTACGAATACGCTGTGGCCAAAAATGATATAATTCCAGAAATATCTCGAACGCGCAGGCAAAAGACGTAAAATAAACAAAAAGGAATGGATTTTTCGTCTTTTTTTTTAGTTCATATGGACTCGACAATCATTTGTAACCATTTTCATGATATTTGGTCGATATTGTGAAAGTGGTTCTGATAACTTAACGTTAAGTTAGCAAAGCCACCCGGTAGAAAAAAACTGAGGACGCGACAAACTTTTTTCTTTCACGACAAATTCGGGGCAGGTATTCGACAATTATTGCAATAGAAAAAGAGTCAATCACGAATGCGCTGTTGCCAAAAATGCGATAATTCCAGAAATATCTCAAACTCGCGGGAAAAAGACGTAAAATAAACAAGGAGGAATGGACTTTTTGTATTTTTTTTACTTCATATAGACTTCGACAATTACTCGACAATTATTAATAACCATTTTCATGATATTTGGTAGATTTTGAGAAAGTGGTTCTGCTAACTTAACGTTAAGTTAGCAAAGCCACCCCGTAGAAAAAAAACTCAGGACGCAACAATTTTTTTTCACGACAAATTCTCGACAATTAATGCAATAGGTTCTATTGATTTTCTCGCAAGTGACACTGCTGACTTTAAAGACATAACTAAATGTTATTGTTTCGAAATATCGTTCTGATTTTTCACCTAGTTTCGGCTAAGTAACAACAACTTCGAGGTGTTTATACATTCAAACCAGAATGTCGTATATTAGAAACTTGCACAAAAATATTATGAAAATTGTCTTTGTCAGCTTAACAGATCGGAATGATGGAAAATGAAGAAAAGGTTTCTTTTCATATTTACGAATCTTATATACAAGTCAAGTCTTTCAACAGTAGATAATTGAGAACGAAAGAAAGATTAATTTCATATTCCATGTTTCAAAATTGGTTCTTTTGAAGAAAGATAGCTGGATAACTTTTGTGTTCAATGGTCGATTTGGTTTCCAATAAGCAATAAGCTGACTTTCGAGGTCGACGAAAAAATACATTTATTTTCAAGAAATTCCGTTGCCGCAGTTTATTGACTGAAAGAGGATGTGCACAATGATTTTTCCAACGGGTATACGCACACAAATTCGACTCGCACATCCCTGAATTTTCCATGAACAAATCCATGGCAAGAACACCGAAATTTTCATGCCACTATCATCGAGGTGAAGGGAACAAAAACAGACGAATGAATCTATTTCGCTTCGCTGCGAAAAACCATGTAAATTCCATGAGGGTTGTATGATGTACGCTAGCCCACATTCAATTCGAAAACTAAAGAATTATTCAAATGAAAGGGAATGTTGAATTCCCGACAGCCTGATGGACATATACGTGTGGCCCGCACAAATAAATCTGCATATCCTGAGTGACTCGAAAAGCTATTTCTTTTATGTTCCGCCCTAGAAATCCGCAAACAGAGGTAAAACACAAAGGGCGCGGGGATTTTTCATCGTGAGGCATTTGGATTCCTTATGAACTTTATTGTTGAATTGAGGCTGCATTATTGGGGATCTGCGCTGGGTATTTACGAGTGTGTTCGGTTGCTTCGGGGTGTTTCGAACGAAGAATGAGCATATCCCTCCGTGTATTCCGTGGAAAATATGGTCAGTATTACGACAGAGTCAATACTGTGGATTTCCGGGTTTCGACGTTTTTCAGTGATCGCGAAAATCTATTTGGATTTTTACGGCATGTACGTGTTTGTTCTTTGAGGGAGGATTTGTGTCTATAAAATACCTGATACGAAAAAAACAGGAAAAGGGATGGAATATTCCTGTTTGACTAGCATCCGGTTTTCTTTTTATTTACCTTGTATTTGAGGTCAGACTGAATCCATATTTGACTTTTTTTTCGAACAGCATCCAGGATTTATTTTTTTGTGAATCGTGAAAATCGATACTGAAAGCCTTATCCAATTAGGTAAAATACATGACGTCACGAAATGTGCATAGACATTGGTTATAATATATTTTAATATATGTAATACCTACGCACCAATTGGACGAGTTACAAACGACCAACAATTCCCTTTATATAAACAGATCGTTACCTAGCATATCTTTTCTTAGACGGAATGGAACTTAGTCTCTCTGGATGGTTGTTAATGTAAAGTTCGAGTCGAATACCAGCGTCGGTTGATACTTACATTTTTGTATGACTCTTCATAATACTCATATGTCACTTACCACGCACTGTACAAGTTCATGAGAGTTCTTTGGATGCAATGAGGGACTTGGATTCTTTACTTACTCGATCATCGAAAGGATTAATGGACTTTTCAAATTCACACAGAAAATTATTTCTATTTGAATCAGAGTTTTGATTTCATTTGAACCATTGATTGATACCAATAAGGGATTAACAAAAATATCATTAGATTAGAATGATAAAGTATCTTTAACTACTCCCATAGAATAATATATCCATTATTCAACTGATATGGATGTGTAATGGTCTCTGTAAACCAATAGTGTGAGATAATAATAACTCACGCCTATAACTTACTCTAATACAAATAGGAAAAATGTAGCTTACGAAATGAATAAAAAGGTCGGGTCAATGGGGAACTCCATTTCAGACATCAAGGTAACGTTCTCGCCATCCATTTCTACATTTTCTTACGTCTGAATATCCAAAAATTGCATTTGGAAAAATTGAATTCTTGACGTTTTCTACGGGAGTCGATATCGATTCGATTTTCGACCACAGAAATCGCTTTTGACAACTGATGTCAATTTTGAAAATGCAGATTAATTCGAATTTTACTGAAGAAGTCGAAGATAAAATATAGTGTTCAATGAGCGGTAATACAAGTCATAACACACGCAGATGAATTTTGCATTACCGCGAATTGATATATTATTTTCCCTGTTTCAGTATCGTAATAAGTTCATTACAGTAATGAAAACAGTGCTGTAATGAATTCATTACAGCATCGTTTTCAGTTACATTTTTTGTTTTTTGATTGTCAGCAATGACTTCCGATTTCAAGCAGACGTCAATTTGGAAACGTCAATTTTCGTATTTTCTAACATTCACACCAACTGCCAAGATACAATATGAAAGTCACTAGGGCCTATAATTTCAATTTTTTCATTGAATTCCACAAAATTTGAGAGAAAAAGAGAAAATATCGTCTAATACTCGTTGCAGAATGCAATTCCAATACTCATGCGTTCGAAAACTCGCTCCTTCGTCGCTCGTTTTCGAATTTCGCATTCGTATTGGAATAGGAGCCCATTCTGCAACTAGTTTTAGAATATACTATTCTACTCTGCGAATGACATATAATAAAATGATGAACGTTATAAGAACTATGGTTTGGATCGACAGATACACTGTCAACTTATAATATAAGATGCATTTTCATATTGAAAAACTACAATTCTTAAAATTGGCACATCCAGTTCACTGGATTCAAATACATTCGGAAATTTGTAGATGTAGGCAGATATTGGATAGAGTAGTCCGTTACTTTGTGATAGTTCATGATGAGGAATAATAAAAATAAATTTACTTTGTTTTCTATCACTTAATTTATTAAATACAGATTCAATAGTTACTCGAGTCACAGTAAATTCATTTTAATTATTCCTCATGATGTAGGCAGAGCAAATATGTACAGGGTGGTCCAGATCGTAACCAAGAAATTTTAACCACGTATTCTACATAAAAATAAGCCCTAGTTTGTCATATAAACATATGTCGAGAAATGTTTCCTCTCCGAGATACGGGGTGTTGAAATTATAGAAAAAAAAAATGTTTTCAATAATAATAACTTCCACACTGCTTGAAATATTTTTATGAAATTTGAGACGTAGGTTCTGAGCGTCAAGGAGCACTTTTTGCATTATATCATTTCTTTTCTATTTCACCAGTGGTGTCCGTACTGCAGCTACAAAACCGTAGTAAGCTTTTTATTGCTATATCAAATTTTTTTAACCGCAAACGGTGCCTCGTACAGCAAAAATTCAAGAGACCGACTTTGCTCCAAATTAAATAAGGATTCAAATAATAATTTTTATTGTCGAAAAAACCAGTAGCGTATCATTTTGTCATCCGAAAATATTCAGTATTGCTGCAGTACGTACGCCACTGGTAGAATAGAAAAGAAATGATATTATGCAAAAAGTGCTCCTTGACGCTCAAGACATATGTCTCAAATTTCATAAAAATATTTCAAGCAGTGTGAAAGTAATTGATAAAAATTTTTTTTTTCTATAATTTTAACACCCCGTATCTCGGAGAGTAAACATTTCTCGACATATGTTTATATTACAAACTGGGGCTTATTTTTGATGTAGAATACGTGGTTAAGATTTCTTGGTATCGATCTGGACCACCCTGTATTTATAGTGCAGAAAATGTTATCCCAGAACACAAAAACACAGGTGAACATCTCAACAGATAACTATACAGGATGTCCCAGAAGTCCCGCAATTCCTTGAGGAGATCGAAAATGAAAAATATTCTGAGCCGAAATAACCATGTTTGAAATTTTTTTACAACGTAGTTAATTAGTTATTAATTAATGAAAGTGACCAATCAGGAGCGCGCTACAGAGAATAACTAGGCAGTGGGGACTTGCGATTGACTACCGTTGCTTGGTAACCGAAGTCAATAAGATAAGAAGGAATCAAATTCATACTCGAGAGTTGTTGAGACCCTATTTCAGAAAGTGAAGAGTTCGATTCTCACCAAGGTAGGTATTTTGAAAGAAATTTTTTGTTTTTAAATTCATATTTTCATTCGGGTCATTTTGGCAGCCCAATAGCACAATTTTGACCTCTGAAAGAGCAAAAGCGCTAACCCGGTCTCTTGTTTGTCAGCTTATCAATCAATCACTCAATCAATAGTAGATACATTGAAATGATGCTATTCAATCTGGCCATCGGCAATAACAAAATTCCCACTTTGCATGTTTTCCGCCATTTTGTACTTGTTTCCAGAATTCTGCGCCACAATTGAATTGAGCCCTGAACAATACGACCAGAAACCGTTATTTTAAAAGTCACGGCTCCCTTCACACAGTTATTAGATTATTGTTCAAAGTTGACATTTTGAACACCCTGTATCTCGTTTATGCTTCGAAAACGGGGTATATGTTATGAGGCAAAAATGTTCTTGGTGTCATGCATCTACATGCACGGCTACACAGGGTGTTTCACCATAAACTGGACGAACATATATAGCCGTGTAGATGGCATCAAGAAAGTCATTTTTGCCCCATGACATAATATACCCCTGTTTTCGAAGCATGAGCGAGATACACAGTGTTTAATGTCAAGTTTGAGCAATATTCTGATAACTGCGGTAAGTTAAACGTGGCATTTTAACAGTTTCTGTTTATACAGGGTGGCCATTTGAAAACGAAACAGACGAGATTACAGACGAAATAAATTTTTTCGATAGAAATTCTCGGACAGGTCGATTTCTGTTTCGAGGGGGACAACTAAAGATGTAGGTTACGGACGCATAGCGCTTCAACCCTTGCTGCTACAACCCCCATCCCCAATTTTTGAATAGGGAAGATGGGGTGAGTGATACCTCATTTGAAAGGTATTTTTATACTGATTTCATCACAGTAATTGTTTTTTCATTTTATGCATTAGTTCTCGAAATATTCTTAACTAAGTATTTGAAAATGAAGTGGTGTTTTCATGGCACTTGTAGTGTTTTTTTGTGAAAAATCGACATCTTGATTAAAGATTTCCATGTCAGTGGATTGGAGGAAGGAAGTCACAGTCATGGTTGTTTTGAAGCTCAAAATGTCGATTTTTCACAAAAAAACACTACAAGTGCCATGAAAACACCACTTCATTTTCAAATACTTAGTTAAGAATATTTCGAGAACTAATGCATAAAATGAAAAAAACAATTACTGTGCTGAAATCAGTATAAAAATACCTTTCAAATGAGGTATCACTCACCCCATCTTCCCTATTCAAAAATTGGGGGTGAGGGTTGTAGTAGCAAGGGTTGAAGCGCTATGCGTCCGTAACCTACATCTTGAGTTGTCCCCCTGGAAACAGAAATCGACCTGTCCGAGCATTTCTATCGAAAAAATTAATTTCGTCTGTAATCTCGTCTGTTTCGTTTTCAAATGGCCACCCTGTATATTAGTATTTTCAGGAATCCATTCTATACTGGTGTCAAATTCTGAAAAAAAATTCAAAATGGCGGAAAACCTGCAAGGTTGGAATTTTTTTTCTCGGTTTTCGATTTGGGAAGCATCATTTCAACGTATTCGATTCTATGAGATTTTCGAACTCACCTGTCTTCAGTGACAAGAAATTCACGTAGATTGTTAGCATCTTTCGAGGTTGAACTATTTTTCATTCTGAATACTGATGTGAGAAGTGAAAACAGAATAAAAGATTTCCGTTGGTTTCTTTGTAGCCTTCTAATGAATTTTTCGCTGGGAGTACTTTTTTTTATTTAAGACACTGGAGGCCGTAAGAAGTCCGAAATTGGCTGCCATAATGGACCGGATTGAAAAATGTATTAACCAAAAAAAATGTTTTCAAAAAATTTGGTGATAATCGAACAAGCTTTCGTTTAACTAGCTTTGCGCGATAACGAACATTGGACAGATAAGAATAAATCCAATTCATACCGATTCCCACCAAGGTTTTTTGAACAAAATATTTTAGTTTTTAAATTCATATTTCTGTATGTGTTTGTCCACTTTATGTGAAACACCCTGTATAATGGTGCTGGAATTGATTCAAAGGCACAAATGAGCACAAAAAACTGAGCTTAGTTTCAGAACTTCACGCGGCCTCTTTCTTCCGGTCACGAGATTGCCAAACACATATTGATTTTTTTCGAATTAAGTAGGTACATGTTAATGAAGTTTTTTTGCAAACACTATCATTTCATTTTTATACAAAACTACTGTATTGCCCGTGAATCGACTTTACCTTTCTAGGTGATGTTTCTCATGTCAAAGAATGCACAATCTTATATTCGCAAGGACAAGAACATCCTCATTCGATGGCGGAATAGAAGGCCACCACATCGTGAAGTCGTAATTCCTCTCAATAGCTCCCCCTCAGTCCATCCTCTTACATTAGCCCTAATATATTTCATTCCGATCTTGTTCCAAGTCGTAAAATCAATGCGAATACATAATTCGATCATGATTCGTCGAAATTTCGGTGCTTTTATGGTGCCCTGTTCTCTTCCGCTAGTCCGATAACTTTATTATCGAAGTTAACTGGAAGATTCTTTCAATAATTCATGAGATCTGCGGCAATGGTGGGCATTTCAGGTTGAATCTTTTCGGAAAATCAAGTTCATGCACTCATTAGATTCCCATTTTGAGAAATGATCAGGAAAATCTCAGTCTCAATAAGGATAATCGAAATGGAATGGTTTTCCAGAAATCAATGATGCAGTAGATATGGTGAGAGGTGAAAATCTGTTGAGAAATATCTAACCCTGGTTGTTATCATTCAGATTAAATGAAAATAGTATGAGGGAAATGGACTCTCAGATTTTTCATTTCCAAAGTATACCACCGGGTGGCGCCACCGTAGCAGGATAATGACCAACCGGTTTCTGGCATATTAGCCGTCATCAGGCAATGGGTTATATGGCGCTGATGACGGCTAATAAGCCAGAAACCGGTTCGTCATTATCCTGCTACGGTGGTGCCACCCGGTGGTATACTTTGGAAATTAGATCTCTACTAGTCCATTTCCCGCATTGATTATTCTTATGGACGCACTGGCGGATCCAGACCGTTTTTCAGGGGGGGGGGGCATCAATGGACATAAATTTTTAACCAACGTTATAGGACCATTAATAAAGGGATTATTGTCAATTTCGAGGTCCAAGGGGGTGCTTCCCCTCCCCCCTTATCGTACTTATAGTAACTATAAGTTCTATAGTTTTTATTTACAATTTTTATACGTGGTTGCCACATTAGTATTTGTATTTTCAGAGAATGAGTATAATATTAACTTTAATAAAAATTAAGTTGTTATATAACGATGTTTCGAAAACATTATAGTGATCACATCAAATATAATACGATTAGTGAATATATTTATGAATAAATTCAGAGATTTTACAAAGACTTGACGACGTGTCTCCCAATTTCTCTGGGCTTCAACCAATCATATTACAAATTGAGCCACTGACGTCACAGCAGCAGGACGTTTGAATGCGCACATTTCACATTTTCAATATCGAATAATAAATTAGTCATTCAAAATTCAGAGTGACTAAATGGGTAGAACTGTGTTATAAATTGCCCTCAATCACCCCATGTGAACAAAAGTGCATATTTTGGGGGTACTGGAAATGCCCATTGTAACAACTTTACTATACAGGGTGTAACTGAATAAGTGTAAAACATTTAAGGAGGTGATTCCTCATCGAAAAAAAGATAGGATCTTTCATATAAAGAAACTTCATTGGAGCATCCCTTGTTAAGATACAGCCCCTTAATGCGTAATGTTTGAAGGTAGACATATTGAACATTCACTATGATTTCTACATGTTGTGTGTTTTGTTATTAATAACTTAGTTTTGTTTATTACCCTTTAATCGTTTAATGCAGGTACTAACTACAAAATAACAATAAATCCAGTTCGCATTTATGACGATCTATCTCTGTGGTTGTTCGTAAAATAATGTTTTGCTGCTTACTGGTTTATTTTGGGCAAAAAACCCATGAGACATTTTTTGTTTAGAATGAAACAGGCTATAGGAAATAAATTCTTAAATGGTAAACAAATAATAAGACAAAAAGTTACATTGGAAATAAATTACTGGCTAAGTGTCTTTTTGGTAGTACAAAACGTCAGGTTAATTTCAATATTGTAACTTTTTCAGTGCTTGTGAAAAAAATTGTTATACAAATTTTATGTACCCCCTTTAAGGAGCTGTATCTTAACAAGGGATGCTCCAATGAAGTTTCTTTATATGGAAGATCCTATCTTTTTTTCGATGAGGAATCACCTCCTTAAATGTTTTACACTTATTCAGTTACACCCTGTATACTAGTTCTGACATAAGCTTAAATATGTGGCATAATGATAACTACTTAGTTCAGTATTTCTTTTATTGTGCTTGTGCCCAACAGGGCAATCTAATCAGTTTACAACCATTTGTCATCGCTGCACTTTGCTTTCACTATTTTGCAAATACTCCTGGCAAATGTTAGGCCGACACCTATCGGAACGAGTAACATGCTGTGTTTGAAACCGGCCATGATGACAAGCCATCATCGACTTTCATGTCCTATGTCCATATTGGTAATGTGATACTCCAATAGAGCAAGTTCACAAACTGATACAATCAGCTAGTCAATATGTTCCCTGAAGCCCCAAGTTTTGATTCTGCCAAATGTAATTATTACTCTGATCCTATACCGATAGATTTCTGTTCGATTCATGTCTTCTTTGCAAATGCTCATCTCAAATCGGGGTTCCAATGGCAGTAGCTCCTTTTACAAGACAATTACCTATTTAAAATTCGGAATATGGAAACATAGGGTTCACCCGAATTCGCGAGAGCTCTAGGAATGAATGAACAATAAAATCCCGAGAATCCACAGAATAAAAAGCTGCACCCCATCCCCGTCTTTTTAATTCTTAATTGCTCTTCTACCGGTATGGAAGCAGCTGAGTGAAATTTCATAATTTTCTCACTCTTTTAAATTGCTCGAGAGTATTCCGGAAATTTGAGGCATCCCCCGAATCTTGAGCTACTTAAATAAATTCCAAAATAAAATGAATTTTAGGAAATATGCATTACACTGGATTATTCAAGGTGGAAAAAGCGCGGGGTTGCTGATTCTGCTTTCGAAATTTAAACACCATTCTTGGAGTATTCACGATCATTTCGAATCATTCGTGAATGTTGGAGAGTACCATCTGGTCAATGTTTATGAAATTAACGAACATTTGGCAAATATTGAGACATTGGCTGAATTTATTCGAGAGAATCGTGTGGTTTTTTCAGCGCTCGTTTTACTTAAACGAGGATTGTAACATTTCGTTTCGACATCTGCATTCTTCGACATTCCCGGGAGTTGAATAGATGACTAACTATAACTTCTCTTGGTTTGTAGAATCAACACCGATGTAATTATTTCTTTGAATACCCATGTATACTTTGAAAACCATGATAGTTTAAATTATAGATATTTTCCATTGTCTATAGAAAAAAATCCAAACAAACAATGTGAATGCAAAGATTTATAACAGTACATAATCCATATGATTGTCATAAGTTTGACATCATGATAAATGAGAGTAATGCTGGTTAATATGCGTGATTGAAAATTATTGCTGTGTATCGCCACCATAAATAAATTACCATACAGACGTCGAGCAATCGTTAAGAATGCGATTCGAATGGAGCCCCTTTCATATACTCCTGGAAAATTATTTTTCATGCCTCGAATTGAGAAAAGTCCGTCACAGAAATGTTATGGAATAGATATGTCTAGAAGTGAACGTTTTTGAAGGTTAAATGAAAAACATTATGAAAAAAAATCCTATGGAAAGTTGCATACCTGGCGTGGACACCTTTAGACGGGCGCCATTGTTCTACTTCAATTTCCGCCGATAGATGTCGGCATCGAGAAATTTTCCCGAAGATCGAAGTTTTTTTATTTCTATGTTTTATTGAGTTATACTTTTTTCTGCAATTTCGAATTTTGAAATTTTAATTTAATTTCTTCATGGCTATTTCTGTTGATCGTAGCTGTGCTTCCTAGTCCATGCTTTCGGAGATTAACAAAAGTGAAAGATGGTATTTGTTCATATGAATAAGTTCCCGACTACTCAATGTTTTTGTTTTTTCTACCGAAAGTAATACAAAAAACATAGACTCAATCCAAACATAATTAAATTCATAATATTCATGTTATGTCGTGAAACGTACGTCTTCCATTAATTCAATCATCGATTATGCTGAAAGGCATTGTTTACTCCCAATCGTATTTTGGAACTGAACTGAAAATATTTCAGTGGCATATTTTCATACCTTTTTCTTGTTGTCTGTCGGCATATCTTTTTATAAACCTCTTCACCTCGATACTTCCCGCTGATTTCGAATTTCCAGTTAACGCATGCGTACAACGATATATGGTTACATTACTTCTATTTACAAGGGAAGAGATGAAATGTCCTGGCATTAATATCGCCCTATTAGCTCACTTTCTTCGGTGTCGAAGATCTTTGAGAGAATTATAGGCAATCATCACACAGAAGACCACACACATTTTAATATAATATGTGGTGATTTCAATGCCAAATAAGGTTTGAAAGCTGATCCACTGGAGGTTGCCCTTGGTGAGTTCGGTAGTCCGGGACGAAATGACCGAGGAGATGTTCTTCTAGGTTTTCTGTTAGAGAAAAACCTTTTTCAAATGAACAGCTTCTTTTACAAAAAGCCACATAGAAGATGGACCTGGAAGAGTCCAGATGGGAGAACAGAAAATGAAATAGATTATTTCATCACCGATAAACGGCACATATTCCAAGACGTTACCGTGTTGAATAAGTTCGCTGCCGGAAGTGATCACCGGATGGTTAGAGCAAAAATCCAAATTAACATCAGTAAAGAGCGACAGAAAATGATGGAGATGAAAAGACCGAAGAAATGGACGTCCCCAACGAATACGCAAGAGTTTGCAGACTACATAAGTAAGTCATTAAGCGACAGACCAACAACTGATGACATCAACATACTGAATGACACAATAGTCAACACAACAACTGAAGCCCAGAGGAAATTCTGCCCCAAAAAGTTGAGAGAACAAAAACTTAGTCTGGAAACAAAACTGAAAATCGAAGAAAATTAAACAGCGACAGACTCACTAGTACACAAGAGATCAGCTCACTCAACAAAGAGATCTCCAAGGCTATTAGGAAGGATTTAAGGCAGTATAAGAACAACGAGATCATACGGACCATTGAGGATAATAAGAGCATGAAAGTTATGAGGAGAGACCTTGCAAGTGGAAGGAAAGAAATTTTCAAACTTAGAGACGAAACAGGTGAAGCGACATCCAACAGAGAAAAGATTATCCAAGTAGTTGAGAAATTTTACGAGACTCTGTACAAGAACCAGCAAGTATTGAACCAGGCGGAATATTTCCAGAGAAAAGTCCAGAACCAAGGATCGGAAGATATTCCGGATTTTTCCACGGATGAAATTGAGATGGCTCTGAAGAAAATGAGCAATAATAAAGCTCCTGGAGAGGACGGGGTGGCTGTGGAGGCCATAAAGATTGGAGGTGAAACACTTATCAATAAAATTCGTACCCTTTTCAATCTGTGTTTGCACGGCCACAACATTCCCGAAAAGTGGAATAACTCAATTATGATCTTAATCCATAAAAAAGGAGATAGAACAGACCTCGACAACTATAGACCAATTAGCTTACTCAACCATCTATATAAATTGTACACCCGCGTAATAATGAATCGACTTCAAGCTAAATTGGAATTCTATCAATCCCGAGAACAGGCTGGCTTTCGCTCTGGATTTGGGACCAATGACCACCTTCAGTGTCTGAAAACCCTCATACAAAAGTGTATGGAATACAATCGTCCCTTGGTGCTAGTGTTTGTTGACTTTAAAAAAGCGTTTGACACCGTGGAACTGCCTGCTATCTTGAAGTCACTACAGGAGACTAGAATTGACCATCGATATTGCGAAATCATAAGAAAAATATACGAAAACTCAACGACGACTATAAATCTTCACTCTTCGACTAAAAAGCTGAATATTAAAAGGGGAATCAGACAAGGTGACACTATGTCACCGAAATTGTTCATCACTGTTCTTGAACACGCTTTTAAGAAACTTCCTTGGGAACAAAAAGGAATATATATCGATGGGGAATACCTAAACCATCTTCGTTTTGCGGACGACATCGTCATCATAACAGACAACTTGGGAGAAGCCAATAATATGCTGCGAGATCTCCATGATTCCATGCAAGAAGTTGGGTTGAATATAAATTTTTCGAAGACCAAAATGATGACAAACCTTGTGCCTAGTGAACAATTTCACATAGATAATGAAAGCATAGATATAGTTCACAAATACATATATCTGGGCCATGAGATACAAATTCACAGAGATAATCAAACTTGTGAACTGAGGAGAAGAATAACTTTGGGATGGGCAGCATACGGAAAAATGAAAGATGTGTTCAAGACTGATATCCCAATGTCACTGAAGCGAAGGGCGTTTAACCAGTGTGTTCTGCCGGTTCTGACATATGGTGCGGAGACACTGACCCTAACTAAATCATCAGCAAACAAACTTAGAGTTATCCAGAGACGGATGGAGAGATCCATGCTAGGACTGTCGTTGAGAGACCGAGTTAGAAACCAGGAGATACGCAGAAGGACCATGGTGGATGACATCATCGAGCGCGTGACCAGACAAAAATGGAGATGGGCGGGACATGTCGCAAGATTCGTGGATGGAAGATGGACGAAGAAACTTATCGAGTGGAGACCGAGAACCGATAAGAGAAACCGCGGAAGACCCCCTACCCGCTGGACAGACGACCTGAAAAGAATTTCAACAAATTGGATCGCGGCTGCCCAGGATAGACATGGTTGGAAAAGCTTGGAGGAGGCCTATGTCCGACAATGGACGAATGAGGCTGTATGATGATGATGATGACTCACTTGAATTTTGCTGCCCCAACAAATTAGGTAATTCCTGGAGAACAGCATGGTTTCATCCCGAGGCGTTCAATCATTTTAATCACCTGTATTTCTGACTGGAAGAAAGCATGGGATTGCTTCGTTCTAGTCGCCGTCTTCTCACAAATCAAGAGCACATGGGAATTAAAAGTGATCTACTATTCTAGTTTGAGACCAACACCACGAGGCATCGTTTTTGGCCCCATACTATTCCTTCTGTACACGTCAGATCTGCCGTGTATCATAAAATCTTCCTCTTTTTTCTTATGACTCCAAATTGTACAACTATCCTACAACAGCACTCCGATCCGGCCTGTCCAGAAACACCGCTCAAAAATCTGAGCGAATACATACCTGACATTTTTTGGTAGGGATGTAAAGGGATGTAAAGTTGTAATACTTGATAGAAACTGCGAAATAGTTTTTTTTATAGATTACCCGTAATAATATCACTAAATTCTGTTCGATAACGTCTTCAATTGAAACGCAATATGTATTTTTTTCTTTCAAATACGTTGCAAGGTATTCAATTTCAGCTTCTGACAAACTTGACCGTATATACTTAACTAGGGACTTCTAGGCGTTGTTCAAACTGAATATTCTCACAAATTCAAAGTGCTTTCGAATTCATTTTGTGTTTATATCGGTGTCAGTTTTCAAATTTTTGTCTTTACCAAATTACTGTCCCCAAACAGAATCTTACTCATACGAGATGGAATTGTCAATTCATATTTCATTAGAGGAATGTTTTGACGGATATTTGCTCCGAAAGGCAACTGTTTTTAAGAAATGATTATATGAATTTAGTATTATGGGGTATCAGCATTAGTGAGTATTGATTAGAATTCAAAAACCATACCGACAACCACAGGTAGGTGGATGGGTTTCGGTGATATATCAAACAATTCAAATTCCAGAGCCACATCCAAAATCTTCTTTGAATTGGAGACACACATTTTATTGGATAAATTAGGGATAATAAGGGTAATTTGCGCGTTCTACTCTATGCTTCAAATTAATCTTTTTTTTTTCAAAAAGAGGAATTCTCAATCGCTTTCAAGTAGTATTTTAGATTTTTTTATATATTTGTGTTGGCTACTCAGCTAGGGTGTAATTTGGATACCAGGAAAATAATTGAATACGTTAATTCAGAAATAAGTGTTGATTAGAGGATACATAAATCATTCTAGCATTACCAGTTTTGGTATACCTACATCAGCGACCTTGGATAATGAAATAGATTAGTATAATATGACAATATTATCGTTATAATTCTGTTTAAAAACTGAAAAAATACTCCATATTTCGGATAAATTCGTTAAAAGCGAATCTGATATTGAAAAGTAAAAATATTTGGATATGATTCCGGACCGAAAACCTGTATTTCGTCTGTTGTTGTATGAATTTTTGCACGTGGTTATTTCGAGATTGTTGTAAGTTTTCTTTGTGTGTAAGCTAGCTTTTAGTTATTTTATCACTGTTTGTAGCACCCTGAAGAAGGAAATGAAGATTTCCGAAAGCTTGGTCAAGATACAATAAAGAAATTCTAACCGAAACTTTGACTTTTACCCGATACCATTTGAACAAAAATATTTGGATTGTCAATTACTCCTTCCTTTCCTCCGCGGCATGAAATTCAAAATCGAGAACAGATTGGTCCATGTTTTCAAAGGATATGAAGCCCCAATGTGATCCGAGATCCCTTATCTTTGACCGTGTTTCTTTCCGCCATACAAACGAATATTCGCAAAAAAACTTCGAACCATTTGATGTCTCGGATCACTCAACAACCCCTATTGGCAAGAAATACTCGACTTGTATCCTTTCACTCTCTCGCAGATAAAATCTTCCGCTCGAGTTATAAATATAAATCTAGGCGGCTGAGAAGAATGGGGCGACCTCACTTATGACGTTACCTCAGATCTTCAGCGGGAGATCCTGTGTTGTTACACACCTAGATAAGGGCTATTTATGTGGAGAATCCTTGTTTGCTCCTCTGAATGTCTGGGATAGGTCCGTTCCGCTGAACTTGCAAGATGTGGTTCAAAGCTTTCAATTAGAAACGAAAACAAAGGGATACCTTTGACGAGGCATGAGTTTCTCATTACTCACTCGTAAAATCAGAGAACTTTGGTGAAGTAAATTAGTTCCGCTTTATGTAGGTATATGCAGTGCAACTGTTGCCAAATATGCTTAGCCCGTCGCCTTTTGTTCATACCGAGAATGATATTCGAAGCTACGGTTGGTTTGCTCAATGCGTTCAGGAGAATTGAATTCTGTCGAGTGGGCTGGAGCACAGTTGAGGCCATTGGGGGTCTGTTTTGCGAACATTTACATGAAGGGGATATGATAGGAAGTAGGAGGAACTGAAATAAACTTCGAGCCAATTTATTTTCTTCGACCATTACGTCGTACAATTTTGCCACAATGAAAGTTTAAAAAACAGAAAAAACGCCTGCAAAAATCATATAACCCAAAAGAAAAAACAGGACCTATACTTAAGCATTGAAATTTTTTGTGAGTTATATATGGGATGCACTACGGAATCGTTTTCTTGTTACCTTCCTGAACAGTTTATAGTATAAATTCCGATATCAATGTCAATATTGATATAAATATCAATATAAATTCTATAATGTAATGCAGGCGAGGACAAAATGATATCAACCTTTCTTAATTTTCGCGATATGTTTCGTACATTTCATTTGTTCTCGTTTGCAATACATTATATATAGCACTATATGAGATCAAAATGTGTAATGTGTTTTTATATATTTCTTTGAAGTTACCAATTTAATATATATCTGTAACTAGTAGGTCAATTCGCTAACTGTGAATTATTTAATAAAAATAATTACATACACTCATTTCAAAAGAATTATTGGTAGAATCTGAACATCTTAACTCGAATATGAAAATATACATGATTATGCGGATAGCGGATGGGTCTCCCGAGGAGACCTCTAAAAAACTACATGCTTCTGAGCTTATACGAGAATTTTGATACCAATTCAAGATTCTGTATTTTTGATTTCAGTAAATTAACTTATATTGTTAAATAGTTTCAAGCGGAATCTACTTCCGGTTCTACCGGATACGAATGTGAACTTCGTTATTTCAAATGTAACTCCCTATACAGGGTCTTTCACGAGGAACCTCACCCATATTTATACGGGAAACTACTGAACGTATTTTCATGAAATTCAGGACTTATAAGTATTTCACGATGCTGATGAAATCTAAAATATTTTCAAGGCATGAGCACCTCCGGTTTTTCCGGAAATGACGTCAACTTCCGTTTTTCAAATTAGAACACCATTTTTTATTGCAGAAATAGATTCCTTAGAAATTTTCAAGTTATTTTGATATAACATTTTTCAGTTTTGGTTGGAAAATTCTCTCTGAGCGGGAAAATTCGAAAAAAAAATCGAAAATAGAGCTCCGCTGAAACAAGAATAACTTCGAGGTTTTTGAAAGGAAAATTTTCATTTTTGGGATTTTTCAAGATGTAAGATTGATGTATCCACTTTGAGAATCGAAATCGTGATTCATGATACAGGGGGTGAAAAAATCGCTTTCAAAGTTAGGGATGACAAAATCGTGGAAAATCAATTTTTTCAAATTAGAACCCCATTTTTTTATGGCAGATATTGAATCTACGTTGAAAAATATTGTGAGTGTATGCATCACACCCTTGCTCTAAAGTGGATATTTTCTGAGTTATTCACAAAAAACTGTTTTTCCTCTTGAATTTTCAGCTATTTCTTTTCCCTTCACGCCACAAAGATGAAATTTTCAGGAACTGTTACTTAAACCATTTTTTAGATTTTACTACCCTTATATTCAAGAGAAAAAAGTTACAGGTTGTTCCCAAATAGATGGCGAATTTGGATTCGAATTTGTATCGGAAACCTCTTTATTTCAACTAATCGGCCATCGGTTTTCTCTCCAGTGATAGATAAATAATTCCTTATGAACCATATGCAAGAACTTACCATGTTTTACATTCTTTTTTATTAATGATATCTATCATTAATGATATCTATCATTAATGATATCTATCATTAATGATATCTATCATTAAAAAAAAAGAATGTAAAACATGGCAAGTTTTTGCATATGGTTCATAAGGAATTATTTATTTATCACTGGAGAGAAAACCGATGGCCGATTAGTTAAAATAAAGAGGTTTCCGATACAAATTCGAATCCAAATTCGCCATCTTTTCAGGAACAACCTGTAACTTTTTTCTCTTGCATATTAGGGTAGTAAAATCTAAAATATGGTTTAAGTAACAGTTCCTGAAAATTTCATCTTTTTGGCGTGAAGGGAAAAGAAATAGCTGAAAATTCAAGACGAAAAACAGTTTTTTGTGAATAACTCAGAAATTATTCACTTTAGGGCAAGGGTGTGATGCATACACTCACATTATTTTTCAACGTAGATTCAATATCTGCCATAAAAAAATGGGGTTCTAATTTGAAAAAAAATGATTTTTCACGATTTTGTCATCACTAACTTTGAAAGCGATTTTTTCACCCCCTGTATCATGAATCGCGATTTCGATTCTCAAAGTGGATACATCAATCTCACATCTTGAAAAATCCCAAAAATGAAAATTTTCTATCCAAAAACCTCGAAGTTATTCTTGTTTCAGCGGAGCTCTATTTTCGATTTTTTTTTCGAATTTTCCCGCTCAGAGAGAATTTTCCAACCAAAACTGAAAAATGTTACATCAAAATAACTTGAAAATTTCTAAGGAATCTATTTCTGTAATAAAAAAATGGTTTTCTAATTTGAAAAACGGAAGTTGACGTCATTTCCGGAAAAACCGGAGGTGCTCATGCCTTGAAAATATTTTAGATTTCATCAGCATCGTGAAATACTTATAAGTGCTGAATTTCATGAAATTACGTTCAGTAGTTTCCCGTATAAATATGGGTGAGGTTCCTCGTGAAAGACCCTGTATACATATACATATTTGAATCCTTTGTTTAATTCTGCACTGATTTGATGTATGGTATGCTCCACCACTTCAAGCGATCGTTGAGTTATAGCCTGATTGGCAAATTTGTTGACAGAAGGAGTGTAACAAATTATTGTTTATATCTCGAAATTCCCTCATTTTAAGACTTTTTCTTGCAACATTGGAACAAAACAAAGTACGCCGATACTGCTTCTTGTAAAATTATGAGGAGATATCATACAGGGTGCCTGGAAGAGATCTTCAAAGTGAGCCTCAATTTTCAAATGGTAACAATATAATTTCGTGATTCCGATCGATTGCCTCGTCTAAAACAATTCAGAGTGCGCCAAACATTTCATGTCTTTAAAATCAGTAGTATTGAATAAAATTAGAATTTTACGTCTATAATTTTTGACTCTTTGTGAAATAATGGTTTTGGAGATATAGGCATGAAAGCTATTAAGGATTTTCAATACCCTGTATCCTTCAAAAGAAGCCAAATATTAAAAAATGGTGTTGAGTTTGATGAAGGAAATCTTTAGTTGAAAATTTAGTCAAAATCTCACCCTTGTTAATTCGTCATTGCATTATTCAAACTTGTTTTTTCATTTCCCACTTTTGACCTCTCAACAAGCAGTCATTGCTTCAATGCAGCATTATTTGTTTTAAAATAATCTATGTACGTCATTACGAATAATATTTAATAATTTCATATCCTGGATAAGGAACGCTTCTGCACTATATAAATTATTGATTCATTTATGTAGATCCACTCCACTTTACCTGCTCCTAATATTTTTAAATCTATGAATGGGAAATAAATTCTCATGCAAGTTTTCGAAAATAATAAATCTAGATTGTATTCGATTGAAATACTTTGAACTATCTAGTAATCAAAGACCCCTTTCTGGAAGTGAATAGACATAATAAGATATAAGAGACGCAGCAAATGGGGAGAAGACATCTGACAGTCATTTACATGAGCATTCAGATCAGATAAAGATGATTTGTAAGAGATCTCCCTGTAGAGATGGTTAGATACCAAGAATGTATAATTTACGTTTCCTCTAGCTCATTTATTAATTTATGGTCTATTAATAACCGTTCAGGAAAGACTTAACGGATTATTTAATGTGGCGGTAGTTAAATTCCTCACTTGTCGACTGTCTCAGAGACAATGAATTTCAATGCCTTCTCGTTTGATTCAGATTCTCTTTGAAATCGAATGAATCATGATTAATTTTTTTCTCTTCACGGCACGTTATCTGACATTGAATGAATTCAATATAAAGTTAGAAAAAAAATTAAGCTAACAATCATTAAATGGAATTTATATGATAAGATGTCATTTCTGTACAACGCGGTTAATAAAAAATGTTTCTTATACAGGGTGTCCCGGAAACAGTGGGAAATCTCTCGGATTCAGATGAAACATAAAAAAATAAGATGACAAGTTCCCCTATTTTTTTTCCCAGCGGCACTCCCTACAGAGATACGGCCTCCTGAATGACGTCACTGAAAATCCATTTTACTGGAATAAATCTCAAATTACTTAATATGATTAAAAAAAATTGATATGATGAACAGTAGTAAGGACCTCTTAAAATACGACCCTTAAATTTAAATTAGCTCGTTTAGGTTACTAGGGGCGGACTAGGTTGTACATTTTAATGCTTACATTTTCCCTGTATGATAAGGATTAGAAAAAACAAATTTATTTAGCTTGAACATTCAGCTAAAAAAAGGTACTCTTGTTTATTGTCGATGAAATGAACCGTTTTCGAAAAACAAAATTACAGAGTTTCTTAACTATGCAGTTTTGGCACAGAAAAACACGTTAAAAAAATATTTTTCAGAAATTTACTCTTATGAAGTTTTTAATAGATTATTTATAACTAGCGTATTCATATTCAATCGTTGCAAGTTTTAGTGAGAATACATTTCCAAAAAATTATTTTTGTTAACGTGCCTTTCTATGCCAAAACTGCATGGTTAAGGATCTTTGTAATTTTATTTTTCGAAACCGGTTCATTTTATCGACAATAAACAAGATTGCCTTTTTTTAGCTTTATGCTCAAGCTATCCAAATTTGTTTTTCTCTACTCCTTATCATACAGGGTGTTGAAAATATAAGCATTAAAATGTACAACCTAGTCCGCCCCTGGTAACCCAAAAGAGCTAATGAGATAAAATGATATTTCTCGTTAAAATTGAATCAGAGCACAGGAAGAGATTAATACTCCTTTGGGCGAAATACAACCTAAATATCCACGAACGAAAGTTCCAATTTATTGGGGAAACCTAGTCTATATAAATTTGTGATAGTTGCTGGATGTTGATCGTTGAAAAAATTTAGAGCCAAATAAGGCCCCATATTTCTCAGTTTATCAAACGTACAGATACAAAACTCAGTTACTCTACCAGTCTACCAGATATGGTGAATGTTAAACCTAAGCCCACTTTCAATTTTATTATGGCCAACCTACGTGACGTGACCCCAATTTTTTTTGGACTCTCTATATATAATTCATTTCAGATGATGAGGCTACGACCAGGTGCATAGAGTTTTGTGACCACCCAAATGCGAGAAGCATCAAGAAAAAACGAACAACTGTTAAAAAGTACGGCTCGTTTTATATGAAATCCAGAAAATACTTCTTTTTTTTTTCAAAATGATTCGATATTTTCGAATAAATTGGATGAAAATTATATGGAATTGTTGATTGAGAAATACAGAAATCCCGACGAAACGATAAAGCCCTCCTTTAAGTACGAACGAGAACCCAAAAATGTATTTAATCGGTGGTTAGACGCTTTTGTGCGCTTATCGAACTAGTTGCAGTGGCCTTGAGTTCAAATATACATAAAAGAGCAACGTAGGTGAACGATTTGATGCAAACATTTTTGGCAGTTTACTGCCAACTATAGTGCGGCACATAGGAGCTACTTAAGTAACTATAATCTGCCGATACTTTTTGTTAGTTATTCATTCACAGAAATCTGTAGGATATTTATTTTCCTCTATTTCTTTGAATCATAGGCAAAATTGATTGTCGTTTTATTGAATCTGAAAAATCAGGTGTGATGAAATACCGAACATCCCACATTTACATACGCCGATCTGGATCGTCATTGCATTCGGCTTAGGAAATAGTGCTTTATAGTTCAGCTACTCACCGTCAGATGCGAGGGGGAAAATTTTAGATTCTCTCAAACACATTTGCCCCTTCTATGAACGGGTGAAGAAACTACAACTAAAATTAGCTTCAAATCGTTGAACTGTGATGCTCCTTCATGTATAGCAGCTAGAGTAATCGAGATATTAAATCCGCACCACGCTGCTTGACAGATAAAACAATTTGGATATGTCATTTCATTTATTTTATTCAGATATCTACATGAGAAATTTCAGACGAATTGAACGATTTTTTCATTCGTTTGATTACACGATCTTCACGAAACTCGCTATATACGCTCATACAAAGTATTTTCACCAAATTCCTCCGTATTTGTGACATTGAATCCAAATCAAAAGCACCTAAACAGGTGGACCGTATTTTGCTTGGTGAGGGCCTCTGCCTAGGAATTCATGTATTTTTTTCAAAAGTTATCAGGTTTGGGGTTTGCCGGAGAGATGATATAATTGAATATGATTACGAATTATTCACCAGAGAGTCCAAGCTTATCGTTCGAGGCTTTCTTAGCACTAAATTCAACAACTCCAGAGATTTGGGAAGATGATGATGCTCTTATCCATATATGAACTCGCACACAAAAATCAAAAAGGACGTAAATTCGCTGTCTCTGACGTATGATTGCAATGCTACGTACAACACAAGTTTCGCCCTATTCAGACCAGGAGTTCGACTTTGATCTTTCGAGGCTTCACCAACTCATCTAGAACTCTGTCGAACGTTAGAAGCTCGTCCATACTCGAATGAAGGGTCCGAATCTCTGTTCGATTCGGAGAAAATTTCGTTTTTTTTCGAAAATTGTTACTTGCTGAATATTTCCTTGATAAAAAGTGAACAATATGAATACATCTTTCTAAAAGTATAACCCATTTCACATATCAAGGGTTCCGTAACGATCAACAATTTTTGCTCGCGAATTCCATTTCCTACTAGTTTCTTACTAGGGTCTCGATGCGTCTATTGCGCGGAATATAATTGACAGCTCTTATTGAAAAATCTTCTGTATCTAATTGTATCCCTGTTGGATGAAAAACTGACGTATTGTTTGTCAACGAAAGGTAGCAATATTCCAACATGACAATAGAAACGACACGTATCCATGAAGACTTTCATCTTTCTCATATAAATATTGTGAATGCATTCGCTTCGATAAGTCTTCTCTGAAGGAACAAGAAAATCTTATTTCAATTACGAGTGCACAGAATACGAGTGAAATGCAAATATCATGAATTTAACGCAAGCGAATAAATTAGAATCAGGGGAGGTGTATCCGTCACCGTATTCCGTACATAGAATGTACATAGAATGAATATATACATAGTACATACTTATTGATTGCTTTGTTCACAACGCAAGTCGACTCAATTATGAAATGCAGTAAAAAACACATATAAACAGCACATTTTTCCCATCAATATGAATTCTGACATATCACTCTTTCGATCAGTTTCATTGCTTTCGAAAATCTTCCATTCTTTGAACACGACAAAACGTACACTGCGCAAAAAATTAACGCACATTATTGAAATCTCAAATTTATTCTACAACTGAAGGTGTTCTCAATGATAATTTTTTTTATCAGAGTTATACATGCATATGTTATCCACTTTCAACGTTTTTCTTTAATACAGATGTTTTCTCCCAGCAGGAATAAAAAAAGATGATATTATCAGATTTTGAATGTATCTGCTCCATTCTAAAATCAGTTGTTCTCGATCAATTCTAGTGATCAATAGTTTTTCTTTCGTTTGATTTTCTACACTCAATCGCTATACAACGCGAAACACGCAATTTGACCCAAGAGGAATGTGCCCAAGCGGTATTTTTGCGAGAAGAAGGGTGGACATACACAAGAATTGCAGAAAGGTTTGAAGTTTCCCATACAAGTGTGTCCAGAATATTGCAGCGATTCAGGAAGACAGGTATGAATGTCCGAAGACCAGGACAGGGTAGACCACGAGTAACAACTGCCATTCAAGAGCGTTACTTGAGAGTTTCTTCGTTGAGACAACGGTTTGCAACCGCTCGTCTCCTTCAAAATCAGCTTGAGCAAACTCATGAGGTACAAATTAGCACTCAGACAATAAGAAATCGCCTCAGAGAATAGGATTTAAGGCCTCGTGTCGCGGCAAGAGGTCCAGCTCTTACCCCAGCCCATCGAAGGGCGAGTTTGGATTTTGCGAGAGAGCATATCCATTGGGAAGAGGCCGATTGGGAAAGAGTTCTCTTCACAAATGAGTCTAGATTCTGCCTCTACCATTGTGATCGACGTTCCCTTGTATACAGACGTCCACATGAAACATAAGGTACCTGCAATTTCCTGAATACTACTGGTTTCGGGGGGGGATCGGTTATGGTATGTGGGGTGGAATATCTTTGACTGCTCGCACAGACCTATTGGTCGTTGATAATGGAGCTATGAATGCTGATAAGTATATAAGGAACATTCTTGAAGAGCATGTTGTGCCATTTGCCCCATACATTGGTGAAAATTTCATTTTTATGGACGATAATGCCAGACTTCATCGTGCGCGCATCTTTCAGGAGTACCTTGAAGAGGTTGAAGTCTCAAATCTCAATCCGATTTAGCAGGTTTGGGACAACCTCAATAGAAGGCTAAGAAGTTCAGAAAATCATCCAGCTACTCTTAATGACTTAGGAATCCAACTCGGAGAAATCTGGGAAGGATTAGATCAGAACATTTTAAGATCACTCATTTTGAGTATGAACCGTCGTTGCCGAACTGTAATTAACGCAAGGGGTGGAAATACCAACTATTAAATCACTTATCAGCATTTCAGTATTTTGAAAATTGTTCATTTCTCTTCTTTCACATAAGATTCGGTGAAATCCTGAATTTTTCTTCCATTTCATGTGTCTTGTTTCGTTCAAAACCTTCCCGAGAGAATATAAAAAATAAGTTATAAAGTCAATGTAGAGTTAACTTTCATTAAAATTCAGATTTTCAGAATGTGCGTTAATTTTTTTGCGCAGTGTATATTCAATTTATAAAGTATCTCGGCTTGCCATGAAATTCTGACACATTTCCCCGCGTAGATTTCGAAAATGTTAGGTTATGGTCATTTCCCTGTCAGATACGCCGCAACGTTGTCGTTTCTACATAAAAATCGCAGTCATTACGTATTTATCAAAATGTTCATTTACTTCGGGAAAATAATGAATCTGAGAAAATATTATGTGAACTCAATAATAATAAGACCTGGCGAATGTTGAAGAAACTTTTTCTCTGTTAATACTGTTAATACAATGGAAATATTTCACGTATATAAACATGGTTGGAAGATTGAGTTATGCTATTCTCTTTCACGGAAATCAAGAAACGAGTGTTGAAATTTTACTGAAAAATAATGGACAGAATTGTCGGTTACTTCGTGATAGTTCATGAGGAAAAGGAATAAAAGTACTCGAATAACCCAGAAAAATAAACAGAACAAACGGACTATGGACTTCCCTTAGACCATAATATGGTCTAAGGGAATTCCTCACTTCAAAATTTCCAAGAAATAAGCCTAGAGAAGACATTTAAATACCTTTTTGCACAACTTGAAATACTCCAGTATGAAAATGTAGCAGTACTTCGAAACCTGTGTCACAGTTGAACCTTAGGAGAACTATAACTCCATTTACAAAGTTTAAAAAGAGTAAATAGAAAGTAGCCTTGGCAATTTCGCTCGATTTTCACGAGTTTTTTCCCCAAAATTAGGCAAGGAATCTTTCATCTTCGTTTGTATCTCCAATTGTATCTCCTGTGTTGATTTAGTTTCTCAAGGGTGATTATTCATAAATAGTGCGTTCCACTTGGCGATCACAACGATCAAAACGCTCCTTTGGCCGTTCCACAGGCGACTACGGTCGTTGTGGACGCGGCGAATACGTCACTCATGACGTCATTGTTTTCGCCCACGCCAAGCTCACAACGACCCATCCCAAGACATGGGTCTTTGCGGTCGTTCGAGGAGTGGGGATGATAATTTGGTCACGGCCTACTAAAGACTGATGTAGTAGGCCAATGCCAATCTAGCCCGTTCCACTTGAATGTATGATTGCAACGATCGCGAGCATGTGGAATGGGATAAACAGCGGTCGTGAGCGTGAGCATTGTGAGCGCCAAGTGGAACGCACTAAAACAGGGTCGAAAAAACATTCTTTCTAAAAAAATAATCTTCAAATAATAAACGTATTAGAGTTATTATCAATTTTATCCACGACTATCGAATGGAGTGTTTATAATCCATCTGTTTCATTATGCATTATGAAGATCCATAAAT
Organism: Adalia decempunctata; assembly: GCA_951802165.1. NCBI lineage: Eukaryota > Metazoa > Arthropoda > Insecta > Coleoptera > Coccinellidae > Adalia > Adalia decempunctata. Next base: position 50,638,131 of record OX637695.1, read on the forward strand.
CACTTGTGATTCATGTGTCACTAATCGCTAGTGATTTATACTTCAACTTAAATCTGACAACCACAGAATACATCAATAGAAAACTCAAAATCTTCTGAGCAGTAGTGGTACGAATCCGGTTGCAAAAATTATGATGATAGTGGCTGGAATTCACCAAATTCATATTGCGCGCCATCTCGTCGAGAGCTAACAAACCCGCATTAACCACCACGAAACCTATATTGGATAAAATTACATTTCAAAGAAAACAAGTTGGGCCAACATCAGAGATTACAAGGGCGGTTGAGATCGCTCCGAGAAACTATTCGAGTATCTCGAAATCCAGGGACCGCAGATAAGAGGCCGAAAGCCAAAAGGAAGTCGTGGGAAAGTTTCAATAGTACAAAGTACCCCGTATCGACCTTCCGAAGTGAAATTTGTAAGCTATCTTGTGTTCGATTTCCTCCGTGGCTATGACGAATAGACCTGGCTTTCGAGGTTGATTCAAGAGGGACGCTCAAGAGCTTCGGAACTCTTAGGACAGAATAAAATTGACCGTTCATATTGGGGTTTTAGGTCGACAAAAACGGACAATGGAAGATTGACGATAGATAAACCGAACCAGCCTTGGGTCAGATGACAGACGTGTGGAATGAGCGTGATAGGAGAAACATTACAGCTGAATTTCATGTTGGTATAAATCTATTTTTCTCATTTCCTATATCTAAAAGCAAGTGTCATTTCTACATATATTCAATTAGCAGAGGAACCTATTGCATTAGTTGTCGAATAATTAATTTTTTTCTCGCGGGTGTCAATGTTATCTTTATACGGGTTTTATTCCTCAATGGATTAACAAGGCCGTAGCTAGAAAAAAATTTCGGGGGGGGTCCGTCCGAGGCCGTAGCTAGAAAAAAATTTATTCGAAGAATTTTCGGTGAAATTATTATCTGGCATTTCTGACGAAATAAATTTCGGGGGGGGTCCGGACCCCATCGGACCCCCCCCTGGCTACGGCCTTGTGGATTAAAGATTATTTCTAGCAATGAAATCAACGATCAATAGGTGCCAATTCGACTTATTTGTGGAGTTTTCTGCACTTTGAACATATGATACTCTTGACTGCAATCTTCAACCAGTGAACTGTCTTTAAGTGTGTAACATATCTGAATTTCCTACCCTGCAACGAAATAAAATGCGCCGTTGCCAGACTCCATGGCTTCCAACTTTGCAACGTCTGTTGTCGAAACGTGGAACTACGTTGAATGAAATTATTTGATATTATTTTATAATTCTATGAATGATGAATATTAGTACGACTTCAATCAATACTTTAGGAAATTCGCATCTTTATAAATAGGAGATTTTAATCATATCTAAGATCCACCATGAAGTAAACTTGTTCTTCTGTGACCATCGAAGAAATACGATTCTGTGGAAGTAAAATTAACCTCGAAAACGACAACGAAGGAAAGGCTCTTTTTGGTTCACTAGGCGTCGGTCGGAATTCACTTGGATGCTGGTTAAAAATAGTGTCCCTTTGAAATAGAGTCCCTCTTTTAGGAATCCACCATTTTTAGTATATTTTAAAGACGCTTTTTTGTTATCTGGTATGTACACGATCTCCATTTAAATAACCATGTTTCATTTCACAGGATTTAATCTCATGTAAGCTTGTTCTATTTTATTATTGCATTTCTATTGAATATTGTGGAACTCTGCTCTGCTACCAACCCATTTGGAATATTCTTATACTGTTCGTAAGGCCTACTGCACATTTAACTATTCACTCGACATTATGGTTTAGGCATTTGGAGTTGTTGCTTTAGTATAATATTTTACGTACAAATATCACTGGTTTGGAGGCCTAGAGTAAACTGTTTATATCGCTTGTGCCAAGGAGAATAGCCCCCACAACAGTGGCAGTGCCAACTCCTCTGGGGGTTCTATAACGAACGTCCCAGTAAACATAGCCTCGTCTTCGGGCCATGGCGAGCCAGGCAAGTGAAGGATTGCTTCGATCTGGTTCCACCGTTCATCAGTTAACAGGAAATATAAAGAGTTTATTGTCCACTTCCAAACCAACGCGAATAAAATCACACACACACTTGGAAGGAAGGATTCTTACACATGGAACTTTAAAAGCTCTGCGCAACAATAAAGTGACACACTCTTTATGCCTATACCCTTTGGATAACTTTGGATGTATTGGATTCTGCTTTTTATCACAATTGTGCCAGTAATAACCTTACCGGAGTATAGGAAGCTCCATATTGTACATATCACCAGTGCTCGTCTTATTAATAATTGTTCTATGGATTGTAAACATATCATCTGTAATGCTAGAAGGTTTTTTGCTTTGAGTTTCAATTGATTCTCGTTCGTTTTTCCTTCATAGCCTATGGTTCCCCGAACTATGGCGCTGGACGAATAAAGGGCTCTTGTTCCACCTCTATGTCCAATCTAGTGTTTTATTTATCAATTTTACCTCATTATTTCCCATCCTATATTTCACTAATCTGAGTTATTACGAATCTGAATTACTACGACATAACATAGAGTTCTACCAATCTAGACGATCACATCACAAGCCAAAAATATAAGTATAAAACCCCCTTTAACGTAATTCTACCCTCAGCTCTTCAGAGCAGGGTTGCCCTTTTCTCTTTTTCATAATGTTCCTAGGATTTACAAACTTGGAATGTTACAAGTGGGACGTGGAGTTCTCGATAATTAACGAATATAAGCCTTTTCTTTCTAGCGTCTACCTGACTGACTACTGGTTCAACAATGTTGCAAGAACGTTCAAAATGTCACCAGATGTTTTCCTCGATTTTTTCCATTTTTCGGCCTGTGTATTGACTCATTGTGTGATTTCTATACAGGATGTCCCGGAAAATCTGGAAAATCTCTCGGATTCAGCTAAAACATAAAAAAATAAGATGACAAGTTCCTATAATTTTTTTTCCTATCGGCCTTAAATTCAAATTAGCTCTTTTAGTTTCCCAGGGGCGGACTAGGTTGTACATTTCAATGGTTACATTTTCAACACCCTGTATGATAAGGAGTAGAAAGAAACAAATTTGGATAGCTTGAACATTGAGCTGAAAAAAGGTACTCTTGGTTATTGTCGATAAAATGAACGGTTTTCGAAAAACAAAATTACAAAGATTCTAAACTATGCAGTTTTGGCACAGAAAGACACATTAAAAAAAATATTTTTTAGAAATGTACTCTCACCAAAGCTGGCAACAATTGAATATGAATACGCTGCTAGTTATAAATAATCTAGTAAAAACTTCATAAGAGTAAATTTCAAAAAAATAATTTTTTCAATGTGTCTTTCTGTACCAAAACTGCATAGTTAAGAATCTTTGTAATTTTGTTTTTCGGAAACGGTTCATTTTATCGACAATCAACAAGAGTACCTTTTTTTAGCCTAATGTTCAAGCTATCCAAATTTGTTTTTTTTTCTACTCCTTATTATACAGGGTGTTGAAAATGTAAGCATTAAAATGTACAACCTAGTCCGCCCCTGGTAAACTCAAAGAGCTAATTTAAATTTAGGGGCAGTATTTCGAGAGGTCCTTACTACTGTTCATCATTTTTTCAATTATATTAAGTAGTTTGAGATTTATTCCAGTAAAATGGATTTCCAGTGTTGTCATTCAGGAGGCCGTATCTCCGTAGGGAGGGCCGCTAGGAAAAAAAACTATTGGCACTTGTCATCTTATTTTTTTATATAGAGAGAATTATTAATCGGCATTCAGACAATTTTTTTCGAATTTCGGAAAAAGTAATAATTCTGTCTATACAGGGTGAGTCTTTGACTTGTACATATATTTTAACTGTAGATTCTTGATGCTAAAGGAAACCTTTTTTTCATTTTCCATTTTTCCGAATTAGGCTCTGTTAAAGAGATATAGCCATTTGAAAAAAAAGGGTTGGGCTTAATGCGTGCCTGGATCAATTCTCTGCAAACACCTCAAAGTTCATACTTTTCGATTGAAATTGAGGTGACTATTAGATGTTCTGGTTGATACAATTAGAAAATACTCAAGCACCAACCTTATTTGAATAAGAATGTTACAAACACGATATTTCCTAACAAAACACTTAGTTCTATCCGATCATTTCGGCAATTGAAAAGCTTTATTTCTCACACCAAAATAAGTTCCTTCTTCGATTGTCCTGAAGTTTAGTTTATAGACACTAATAATTTGTTCATATTTTCCTCAATATTCTAAAACGATCTCATAAAAATTGGTTTTCCACTTACCTATCTTAACTCCATTAACCAGTCATATGATTCAGGGTCAATGACCTAACCTTACCACTTTATCTGTGATATTCCACAGAACTATAGAGAAGACGATGCCAGATTGCCGATTTTCTCTTCAAACAATGCGAACTCAAGAAAGCAGTACGTCCCCTATCGTTAGCGGATGAACTATCACAATCGCTAAAGGCGTCTAGGAGTTGCTCTTTGAAAATGCCAAAAGAGTAGTTCTGATTCTCGCCAATATAGCGCTACGTTCTTAATTTCAACGGCCTACTCTTCCCTTCAGAAGGCCGTGGATGTATCCGCGATGCTCTGTGCTCCAATCAGTCCAACCTAAAACGTAAGTCAGCACCAAGGACTATAAACAAGAATTCTTGTTTATAGTCCTTGAGTCAGCACGGCATAAACGAAGTTCACGCTTTATTTATTTACAGAGAATGAAGCCAACAGGTGATGATTATGTAAATGACTTTCAGTGAATTGATTTAATAGTAGTGTCGTTCTGGTGTCGAGGTATATTGTTTCGATAGATATTTTGCTGAAGGACCGGTAACAATGAATTTCAAATAGAAACTGCCTATAAAATGTATAATTTCATCCTTCTTAGAATTCAATTTTATGTCCCACGAATGTGGAATTTTATTATCACATATCTCTACATCCAACTTTTTTCATCATAGAGATTTTAGTCTTGACAAAGTTAAAAAACATTTTGACAACGTTGGTAACTTGTTGAGAGAACAGAGAAAAATAATATTCGATGAGATTTAACTCAGGACAGCATTCAGATTATTCTTGAAATTCATGACTTTTTCCTCTAATTCAATCTTATACAATTAGGAATAACTTGAGAACGACGCGTTTTTTTGAAAAAATATAAGAATATTTTTGTTTTCTAAAATAATTAATTCTTTCGAAAACGTGAACCGTTCATCTTTTTCAAGTGGTTTTATAGTATTTTTGCGTGAATTTATAAGTCGACTATACTGTAACTTTTTTACCAGGAGAAATATGAAATAAGTTTCAATTTAGGAATATGCACCATGAATAGAGTAAACAATCAACCAAAATTCAGTTCATTCGAAATATCGGTTCCGAATATATGGAAAGAATAGTGTTAATTTCATGGATTTTTGACACCCTGTATATTCCAAACGAAACCGAATTTTGAAAAATGGTATGGGAAAAAAAGTGTTTGTTTTGATGGGAGGAATCTACAGTTAAAATATATGTACAAGTCAAAGACTCCCCCTGTATATATTTCACAGACATTAAACTTTATCATTATTTTTTTATGTTTTATATGAATCCGAGAGATTTCCCACATTTTCCGGGACACCCTGTATATAAAAAACTTCAGAGTCAATCATTGTATGCGTTAAAGGGCAACAGATGTTGAAATAATTACTTTTGAATATACGAATTCTCATTTATGAATTGTATTTTTCATATGCTAATGCTTTCGAAAGCACGGAATCAATTAGAGCATTAGAATCGATGGAAAATGAGAAAAATTATTTATTCGAGCGCCTATATGCTACAGAAACACAATTCCACTTTCTCCGTACTCATTTTTTCAAATCAATTGCTATTTACAGGTACTCTTTACAATTTTCCAAACTGAAATTTGAAAGCAATTGACAATGTGAACACTCAGTTTTATTGTTTCGTAAGTTCTGTGTGGTCCACTGTTTTTGTGAAATTTTTTGGAAGAAAACAGATTTCAGCACAATTTCGAAAGACGGTTCATCAGCTGAAGAGCCAACTTACAATATTCCCGCAACTGACACGTTTGAAGCAGTAGCAAGCTAGGGTCGATTCACCTCAAATTTGAGCGGAATCCTGTCGATGATCTTAGCAACAGAGAATAAAGCTGAATACAGATTACTCTGACGTGACGTGTAAGGACGTCACGTCAGACGTGTACTGTGCTCCTATTGGCCTAATATGAACGTGAACGTCAAAATGTGAGTGAAATAAAAATGCAACACATTGTTCTGTGCGTTCACGTTCATATCAGGCCAATGGGAGTTTAGTTTATAAGTCTTTGGTCTGACGTGACGTCCTTACACGTCACGTCAGAGTAATCTGTATTCAGCTTAAGGCCGAGTTTTTAAGCGTTCCTTTCACTCAAACGAGATCTATCTCATTTCGTAAGAATGTCTGCATTTTTCAAATTTTTAGCCGTTAATGTTCTCAATCGGCAGATTCAATTCTGTATGGCCGGCTGCGTGAATACGACATAAACTTTCAGGGTTAACAAGAAGAAATCGGGAAAACACAAACTCCAAGCCTCATATGCCATTAAATAAATTTCAGGGTTAGTTTGGAATGTTTGGATCTAGAATGCCGAGGTATAGTTTTTCAATGGTCAAAACTCGTCCAGGGATTTCGTAAAAAAAAAAGACTTAAATTTTGTTTTTCAAACTACGTATTCGAACTCGATGAAATTTTTCATTTATATGGAGAATTCCAGGCAACATGCAAAGTACCAGATTTCATATTCAGAACTATTCAAAATACTGTCCATGACAAAAACATCCGATAAACGCAATTTTTCTGTTTCCTATCATGGGTGACTTCAGAGCATTGCCTCTGAACAGAGATAGCACTGATAGCAGCAGATGCTGCTATCCTATGTGAGATCACATACGAAAGTCGCATTACATAAATAATCTTCTAAGCTTTCTACGCACCCTGGAGACAAATTCATGAAGACATTCGGTACGGAACAACTATCAAATATCAGCCTAACAAACATTCGTATCAAATTGCACAGAACGGGAAAAGGGACACGAATCCAGAGGCCATAAATTATCGCAACTTTTCTTTTTCTCCTGAACATGATGGTCTCACCGCTGTGACCTCCTTAAAAAATAATGGAATTAGGATTCGATGAATGCCCTTCCTGCCTCTCATTCATAATACAGGCGTACGTGCCTTGCCTGCGAGACGAGAAAAAGCTCCATTATAATCATGTAATTAGAAATACCAACTACGGGTAAACATCGCTTCGAATCTGAAACCGGCAAGCAGATCGGAAAAGAAAATTTGTATTCGAGAGGAAATTAGCTCTGGCAGATAAAAGAAAGATTGGAGGATCGATGGGGTCTGCGGAAAGAGCAGTGGGGTTCCGTTGGAGTGCTTCAACAGATTTTTAATTTGAAATTCGCTCCGAACTTTATTCAAGGCAATCAATGATATTCATAGACAGTGCACATATCCAGAAATAAAACGATGTTTATGTGCTCCAAGAAAATAGTTATTTTCCTAACGAGTGCGGAAAGTGGTACTTCTCCTCACGTAATTGCAGTTGCCCGAAACAGGCGCAGTCAGGTTCCGTCATGCGATTGAGTGCAAAAAAAAAAAAACATTTCGCATGAGTTACAGACAATATTTCTTCTACTAGAGTTTAGACACCCGACCGTGAAATTCTATGGCTAGTTTATATTTCACGATATCGATAATAATTTTTACACAGAGCCCAGAGGGTTACAAGATATTCTGCACGACTTATAAATAAACAAAAGTATTATGAGAGCAGTACAGTTATATTTTCATTCTTTATTCTTCATCTGAACCATCTATTGCTTATGGTCATTCTCAAATATTTGAATAAATTACTTGGCAGTTAGCGAAAGATTGAAAAATTATTCTACATTTCCATATTATGTTATCAGAACTCTTGTACTATAGCATTTATATTATATTCATTCTTACAAGAAATACAGAGGGTGGGCATATCTAAGCGATATATCAAAATCTCATGCCTGATGTTGATTGATCAAACTCACCCATCTGTCTCCTCATTGCGGAAAAGTTACAGGATATTTCTATCCCATACACATTTGCACACAGAATATATACTTTCCTATCAAAGGCGGAAAGTTGTACTTTTCCGCACTAGATTGCCGTTGCCCGAACGACGACGAGTGCGGGAAAAATACTTTCCGCTCAAGATAGGAACAGAGTTTCTTCTACAACCGGGCCTAACTATCTACTTTCACGCATTGTTTTCGATTCGGAAAGTGAATATGTGTTGAATTTGGGTATAATTATACTTTCAACATGAAATCTCTCGATCTATTTACTTATATATTTAGTTAAATATTTCATATTATGCAGTTCCATCCATGTCAAACTAATTATTAATGCAGATATTCCGTTTGAAAATTATTGCATTTTCAAAGAGAACTTGACATCCTTCAAGAATTATGACTGGCATCCATGGATCTGTGTATTTATTTCTATGCCATGGTCTATGATATTCCATGGAAATCCAAACTCTTCAGTCAATGTGTCAAAACCAATATTCGCCAATGTTGTGTGGAAGTTTTTTTTCTATTTTATAATACGGTTGTAGAAAAAACATTGTTCCTATCATGAGCGGAAAGTATCTTTCCCGCTTCGCGTCGTTCGGGCAATGGCGATCTAGTGCGGGAAAGTGCTACTTTCCGCCCTTGATAGAAAAATAACTATTTTCTACAACCGTATTATAAAATAAAAAACACTTCTACACTAATTTGGCGAATATTCGTTTTGACACATTGATTAACGATTTGGGGTTTCTAAGGAAAATCATAGACCATGACATAGAAATAAATATACAGATCCATGTATGCTGCTAGTCAAAATTTTTGAAGGATGTCAAGTTCTCTCCGAAAATGCAATAATTTTCAAACGGAAATCTGCCTTAATAGGTAATTAGGTTGACATGGATAAAACTGAATAATTTGAAATATTCAACTAAAGATTTAATTGAGTACTTTAAGAGAGTTCATGTTAAAGGTATCAATATTCACAAATATTCACTTTGCCGCACAAGTGACACTTTCCGAATCGAAAACAATGCGTTAAAGTAGTAATTTATGTCCTCAAATATCGCAACTTTTTTCTAAGCCACCCTGTATCTCCAACGGTTTTCGATATCCCTGTAGTGCCCCTCTCTGAATAGTTCTAACCCTGCATATACAGGATGGTCCTAAATTGGAGTTCAAAACGAAAGGTAATTCTTTGCATAATTTCAAAACAAATGTTTCATAAACAAGGGACCGACAATTAAGTATCGTTTTCGTGATACAGGGTATTGAAATTTCAATTTTACTTCTCGTAGTTTCTGCATGTCGCAATATATTCGACTGAAATTTGGCATAGAATTTAGATTTCACAACATGTGACATGCCAATTTCGATTGCAAATCTAAAGGGTCAAATTTTTTCAGACACCATGCCCTTTTTTCCTCCAGAACTGTTCGTTGGAAAAATTGTCAAAAAAAGCTTTGTTGTTATACCACAGACCAACAAGACTTGCAACTCTTTCAATTTAGTTCCCAGCTATTGGTCGCAAGCTTTGCAACCTTGAGTGTTTTCTGTTCTTGTCTTAGTCTCAAGTTCTTGCATTTGATAGCATTTGAAAATGGTTAAATCCTAGAGGCTGTCATTCAGAGCGCAGATAAAACCGAATAACACCAATCAGCTCTCGTTTTCCATGTGAGATGTAATTAAATGAAATATGAAACGACATATCAATGTCCTGTTTACATATTTCGCTGATGAAAATTCTCGAATGGAGAACTTTTTCGTTGAGAATCCATGCATTTATCTTCGACTCTTAATTTTCGTCTCGCCCTCGTTCTTCGACATATACAGCTTTCCAGGGATTGTCAACAAATACTTGCGGTTTCGAAAGTTTTAATTGCAGCACCGACCAAGATAAGTAGGTATTTGCACTCATTATTTTTTGTTTCTCTCAAAATTTGCGAACATATAAATTATGTCAAATTTCATATATTCATATTCTGAAAATACAATTCGAGTTTATGAACTTTCAAATTAGTCTTGTTTGGATATTGGTTATTCCGAAGAGATACATTTCCATAAATTGAAGAACAAATAAATGTGGGTGATTCATAATGAATACGGAGAAAAAGTCCTTTTTATCCCACAATCTTTTTGGGTGACGACTAGTTTCGAGACCTTCAAAATGGTCTCATTTTCAAGTCAAAGCTACAAGATTAGAAAATAAAAACACAAATGATAATTAATGATATTAAGTTATAAAACTCTTACATACAAGCTACAAAAGTCGAAGAATTAAAAACAAATCTTGCGTCATACAATTATGTGTCGAAATTATCAAATTAGGCATTTCGAGTCAGCTGATTTTGACAGAAATCGCCATTTTGGCTGTGGGTTAACCAGTTAGTTATTTGCATTTTGTTGAGTCTCCTATGGAGTGTTTTATATTTACTTAGCGAAAAAAAGTTTAAGATGTGAAAAATATGATCAAAATCTGAGATTCTGCCACGTTCTGCCTGCTAAATGAACTAATGTGTGCCCCACAGATCATAGAATTGATGCACTGTGACGTCAGCTCGAAATGCCTAATATAGAGCAACATCATGTGAGTGATAGATGTTTACGGAAATATAGAGTGATACTTCTGAAGAATGAACATTTGCAAATTCCTCGGACTATTCCGAAATCATCTAGGCTTCTACAAGTTTTCACAATGTGAACTCATAGATTCTGAAGTATTCCACATGATAATCGGATCCTGAAAATGTGTATGAACTTTGGTATAAGCGTATCCCGAGGCGTATCCCCTTCTAGAGCTGAAACTATGTAAGCAAATTTTTCCAAATTTATATATGAGCTCCCCGTGCGTTTTTCATTTCTAATTAACCCTAAAATTGAGGGTAGTTCACACGAACTGAATATGAAAGAAACCGACATTGTGAAACATGTATCTAACGGTTTTGATTTCGGAACTTCATTTCCATGTTTCTTGTCCTTCATTGTGATAGTTACAGTTGGTTCGCGCAGGAAGATGTGCACAGGGTGAGGTCACTCATAAACAAAATGTCTACATATATTATGATAAGTAGGCATAATAATACTAATACTTGATACTTGGTTTTTTCCGAAAGAAATATAGGATATTCATCGAATATTCTATTGCAACGAACATGACTTGTCCTAAAAGATTGTGAACACACCATATTTTCCTGGACAGATGAAAACCAGAAATTTTGTCAGAAGGATCAAGAATAATTGAACTTCTGTAGAAAACATCATATGGAGTCCATTCCGAACTCCAAATTGCCTTATCAATTTTAGAATAGAAACAATCATCAATCCATAAAGGTTCTGGAGACTTCGATCTAGCAAATTAATCTTGTATGTAATTGGAAATTAATTTGGGAATGCAATTTATCTCGGGATTTCATGGCAGCATATAAGTAATGAATCACTTGGAGATTCCGGTATATTATTTACCTTATTTAGCTTTCTTTAGCATTTGAAAGTGCAAATATGCATACCTACTACTTTTTATTCAATTAGAATATTGGGTTACCTATATTTTATGAGGATGAGTGATGCCTGCATCCACTTCGAGTTCATTTCACCTATAGGTAGGTACCTAACCTAAGAATTTTCATAATAACTCACAGTCACACATGTTGAGGATATTTTTCTACACATTAGTTCGCAACTTGTTTCTAACGCATGCACCAGTAGATGAACTAGTGAGTGGTGTGTACTTAAATTCAGATTTCCCACAGAAAAATACAAAAAAGATCGATGCGGTTAAATAATTGGTTCTTTGCATTACAATTGGCAGAATTCATAGTTTTAATGTCGCAAATGTATCAACTCATTTTTGTATCCATGCGGGACATTTCCATCGAAAATATACAATATTAAATCAAGCTGTCCTTTCAATATCCCTTCGTTACGGGTTAGGGAACTGGTAACTTTTAATCAATATTGGTTAAATTCACAGGATATTTTCATTCATGAATGCCAATACTTCAATACACCGGCTTATCCATCAAGATGCTCTGAAAGGAGGGTGAAACATCACTCACAAGTAATTATAGAATCTATACTGGATTGAGAGAAGTTGCTAGATGAAAGAAATTTCATGAACTGCACGAATCTTTGAAGAGTAATAGGCATTAAGTGAATTAGATGACTAAAATGGGACGAGAAAGACAGAGCATGAAGTGTGTCTGCTGCTGAATTATCCTAGGTTATCTTTCGAGACATTTCAAAGATTGAAAATTGCAGTGTTTCGCATTTTCATGAACTTTTTTGTAAAATGATTTCATTTCACGAGTAACGAACGACAACTTTTCATATTCACATTCTGGGCTCTGGCCTTCAACTTCTCACGAAAATTGGATAGGCTCCTGATTGGTATGATTTTCAGTACTGTATTATCGAATTCATCTCCAGATGAACATTTTTGTCAGCTTCAAAATCCTCAGCATAATATTTTGCGATTTATGATTGAGTCAAATTGAAATTTGGAGCTGTTTCTACAATATTGAACCAAATCCAAAGTAACTTCATTAATTATAATATGTACGTATGTGTTTTTGTTGAGCTTCCCAAAAGAATCACTTCTTGAATAACAAATAAATATCGGCAATTTCGAAACCGATTTGTCCTCAACGAAAAAATGTTAATTTCGAAACCTCAGAATGTAGGGAAAAGGACGTAGATAAATTGATTAAAATACTGGTGATGTCCAAAATAATAAAGTGCACATGGCTTTAAATTCAGAGTTTGCAATAATATCAGTGTTCAAAAAAATATGAAAGACCATCAAAATTTTGCAACTTTTCAAATCATCGTTAACTATAGATGACTCGATAACCCAAGAACTCCTAAAGAACATATCTGGACAACAATTCAATCATCGGCACCTGTAGAAAATATTTCTTAAAGTTGTACCTTTTTCCGCAAAACTTTTTCCGAATATTTCGGCAGCGCACTCTAGAACAGTCCAGTCGAAAAAAATCCAAAAGTCGGTTCACAACATAACCTCAATAATTGTTCCAACTTTAACGTACGTATTGACAGGTACAGGTCACGCGAAAATCACGAATTAAACATCCCTCATCGCAGAGCACCGTGAAGCAACCTCACGTCGGCACGCGACAATACGCGGTTCACTCCCACGCACGACTACGGGGATCGTGGAAGGAGCGCGACTGGCACCGTAGCGCCAGCTCACTGCGCGTGTATATTTCCATCTGGCCTCTGCCACAAAAGTATTTCCTGACGATTTAATACTTATCCCTTCAACTTCCCGTCTCTAACTTGTTCATTCATCATTAGTGGGACCCGAATGGATAATCTCCAAATCTGGGTTCTGGGCACATATCGTCCGAAAAAAAGTTCACCGCAGCTTTGCGTGTGGTTTTCGAGTTGAACCCTTTCAGTTCGAAAGGGTTCTTATTGTAACAACAACCTTTTTCTATGATATTGAACGATATGAATCTGTTCATAATGACATCCACCACTTTCCTGATACCAGATGTCCTGAGAAAGTTAGTTTGGAAACGTGAAAATCGGTTAATTTGCATCCAATAGACTCACTGATTATGAGACTTTGACTTCAAAAAGGTTATGCTTGTGCTTTTATATGTGTGTATTATATTATCATTTATAGATACCTAAATAAATGTCGAGTTCCCAAGAAAAGTTACAAACAATATTCAATATTTGTCTCCCCCAGAGATTTATAACGAGCGTTCAAATAATTTCGTGCATTACTGTGCTGTGATATTTTACCGCGCACAACTTTTGTATACAACCTTACAACTTCAACCCAGCCCTGTAGACCATCAATTTTCTTCAACACTCGTTACATGCGTATTATCATGAATTTATCTATAGTTTTTGTGCATCTATGTATTTCTTTGGGACAATTTAATTCTTTTCAGTACGAAAATTTACGACTTATGACCGAAATATCTGTCATTGAGATCTATTTATAAATTGCCTTGCTATTTTCATGATATATCGGGATAATTATTTATTTTCCCCATGATTTTTTCTAAATCTATATTAAATTGTAGGAATTTTCGAGTCAACTGTTCAAAAATATGGCTCTCATTTGAAATCTTTATTGCTCATTCCTAGCTTTCGGCTTTTGGTTTGAGCCTCACTCACAATTCATTCTAGAATAATTGAATCTGTCTTTGTTTTGGTCTATCGCTATAGTAATCATATATCATACGACTTAAATTCAGCCAATAAAAAACTTTCAATTAACTTCGCTGTAAAAACTATCACGTTCCGTTATTATTCGCTCAAGAAAACAATTAACCTCACATCTAGGAAGACAAAACTCAGTAGTCATCACTGTCAATCACATCAATCATATGTCCCGGTCTTTCCCCTGGTCGCAACCCCTATGCTTACCCAATGATATTACAATAAATATGACTTATCATAGATGCATAGAATACCTGGTGTTGGCACTCAGGGCCGATCCTAGCAGGTGTGCAGCGCGTGCCCCGCACGCGGGCGGCCAAACTCAAGGGGCGGCCGCAGGCCGCCACATTTTTATGTCAGTTTGTAAACAATATGATTTTCAACAAATAATTATAATTGTTTTCAATTATTGATTAATACTTTCCAACTCTAATCATCCGAATTTTGAATGAGACGAGAAAAAAAATTAAATGAAACTGAATTTTTCAATCATGTCAAATCAAATATTCTTTGTTCCCCCTTACCGACGAAAAGAAACAAAGTAATGCTGTAGTACAATTTTTGACTAGTCAGAATTTGGCAATTAGAAGAACTAGTTCAGAATTATATCGTAGAGATGATGGAAATTTTTCGAAAGCAGTACAGATGTTGGCTAAATTTGATCCAATTATATCGGAACACCTTAACAATATTAGTAGAAGTAAGGGTAAGGACGTGAGACGTATTCTACAGTCTACACTACTTGGGGCAGCATTTTCAAAACGACATTATTAACATTTTAGCCGAATCTATTCGTGAAGAGATTACATACCTTGTCAAAAAAGCCAAATATTACGCCATCATTATGGATTCATTTGCTATTAGGTATATAGACTTATCGAATAGTACAGTAGACATTTTAGAGTACTTTATAGGCTTTTTTCCACTAACTTATACTACTGGACAAGGTTCATGTAATTTTTTGTTTTAAAAGCTACTACCTAGCTAGCCTCCAGCTTCGTTCATGAATTTCGGGGTCAAAGATATGATAATGGAGCAAATATGAAACGGAAAAATGTAGGCCTTCAAAAAAGGATACTCACCATTAATCCTAGAGCATTTTATGTTCCATGCTCGGCTCATACCTTAAATCTAGTGGTTAATGATGCTGCCACTTCTAGTGGGGGAATTTCGGGTTTTTTTGACGCAGTGAGAGAATTATTTAATTCTTTTTTGGATCTCCATATCGATGGAATATATTTATAAAATATGTCAAAGGTTCAACTTTGAAACCCGACACAGTGGGAGAGTCGCATAAATACTATAAGACCTTCAAAACAGGACTTTAAAAATATCGTAGAAGCTTTAAATGAAATTGGAGATCCCACTTGGGATAATAGGATAAAAATTGCAGATGAAACACTAGTGAAAAACATGAAAAAATTTAAGTTTCTATTCTCAATGTTAATTTGGCATGACTTATTAACAAGAATAGACGTTTTAAGTAGAATGCCACAGAACCCTAGAGTAACTATTGCAGAGAGTATAAAGGGTTTAGAAAATTTAAAAAAAATATTTAATTTCACAAAGATCTGATGAGAATTTCAAAACATTTGTTGATTCAGCAACATGTTTAGCCAATTACTCAGAAATTGATCCAAGCTTCTCCATCCCTAAACCCAGAAATAAAGTTCGCGTATATAAATATGATGGCATCAGCGATGAACCAATTTCTAATTCCTACCAGAAATTTAAGGCTGAGTTTAGTTATTCCATTCTGGATCACGCTACACATGCGCAGTACAGGAAAGATTTACTTTACTGTCTGAATGTTATAATCAATTTTGCTTCCTCTATGAGTTCGAAAATTTTTCTAATGATGATCTTATGAAAGCCTGCATGTACTTAGATACTCGTAGTAGATTACAGGTAAATGCGGAAGGAAATTTTGTTAAGGATTTAGATGGCGTACAATTTTTCAACGAAATTAATTCATTTGAACATATTTTCCCAGGTAAAGATCAACCTACAGAAATATTAGAAATCATTGTTGAAAATGATTTGATTTCTTGTTTTTCCAATTTCACATTAGCCATAAGAATTTTATTAACATTGCCTGTCTCTGTTGCTTCAGGAGAAAAGAGTTTCAGTAAATTAAAAATAATTGAAGATTACTTGATATGAGCGAAATTATTGATTACTTGCTTCTCAAAAACCTGGGAAAGTTATTTTATAGGTACCTGTTTATACATATACTAGTCATCACAGACTCGATAAAAGACTGTTCCTGTTCGTATTTATACTTTTTGTTATACAGGGTGAGTCTTTGACTTGTACATATATTTTAACTGAAGATTCTTGAGGCCAAGGGAAACCTTTTTTTCATTTTCCATTTTTCCGAATTCGGCCCTGTTAAAGAGATATAGCCATTCGAAAAAATCAATCGAGCTGAGTACGTGCCTGATATTATTCTCTGCAAACGCTTCGAAGTTCATATTTTTCGATTGAAATTGATGTGATTAGTAGATATTCTGGGTGCTACATATAAAAAATACTCATGCTCTAACCTTATTTGAATAATAATGTTATAAACACGATATTTCCTAACAAAACACTTAGTTCTGTCCGATCATTTCGGCTGTATGGAAAGCTATATTTCTCACACCAAAATAAGTTCCTTCGTCGATTGTCCTGAAGATTAGTTTATAGACACTAATAATTTGTTCATATTTCCTCGATATTCTAAAACGATCTCATAAAAATTGGTTTCTCACTAACCTATCCCAACTCCATTAACCAAAGTCATATGTTTCGGTGTCAATGACCTAACCATATCCATCCTCTGTGCCCTGTGCAGAATGCAGATATTCAATTCACCCACAGAACTCTAGAGAAGACGATGCCAGATTGCCGATTTTCTCTTCAAACAATGCGAACTCAAGAAAGCAGTACGTCCCCTATCGTTAGCGGATGAACTATCACAATCGCTAAAGGCGTAGGCGTTGCTCTTTAAAAATGCCAAAAGAGTAGTTCTGATTCTCGCCAATATAGCGCTACGTTCCCATAGGCCGTGGAATCCACGGCGTGGATGTAGCCATTGTAGCCGTGACGCAAGAGCGTTATATGTTCTGTGCAAGAGCGTTGGTCTGTGGCGTTGTTCTGTGCTCCAACCAGTTCAACCTAAAACTTTAGTCAGTGATCCCATAGACGAAGTTCACTCTTTATTTATTTACAGAGAATGAAGCAAACAGGCTTAGAATATAAAACAACTATTCTAAGCAAACAGGTGATGATTATGTAAATGACTTCCAGTGAATGGATGTGATATAGTAGTGTCGTTCTGGTGTCGAGTTATATTGTTTCGATAGATATTTTGCTGAAGGACCGGTAACAATGAATTTTAAATAGAAACTGTCTATAAAATAATTTCATGCTTCTTAGAATTCAATTTTATGTCCCACGAATGTAGAATTTTATTATTACATATCTCTACATCAAACGTTTTTTCATCATAGAGATTTTAGTCTTGACAAAGTTGATAAACATTCTGACAACGTTGGTAACTTGTTGAGAGACCAGAGAAAAAAATTATATTCGATGAGACACGACAGCATTCAGAGAATTCTTGAAATTCATGATTTTTTCCTCTAATTCAATCTTATACAATTAGGAATAACTTGAGAACGACGCGTTTTATTGAAAAAATATAAGAATACTTTTGTTTTCTAAAATAATTAATTCTTTCGAAAACGTAAACCGTTCATCTTTTTCAAGTGGTTTCATAGTATTTTTGCGTGAATTTATAAGTCGACTATACTGTAACTTTTTTACCAGGAGAAATATGAAATAAGTTTCAATTGAGGAATATGCACCATGAATAGAGTAGACTATAAACCCAAATTCAGTTCATTCGAAATATCGGTTCCGAATATATGGAAAGAATAGTGTTAATTTCATGGATTTTTGACACCCTGTATCTTCCAAACGGAACCGAATTTTGAAAAATGGTATGGGAAAAAAGTATTTCTTTTGGATGGGAGGAATCTATAGTTAAAATATATGTACAAGTCAAAGACTCACCCTGTATACATATCAGTTTATTTGTTTTTGTTCTTTTCTTTCAGTATTAAAGAGGATATACTGTATGTACAGTTTTTTCCTAACAATAAAAGGAGGACCATTAAAGTGTTTTATATAATATGTCAAAAAAAGGTATTTATTTTTTGTCTTTGGGGCGGCACATAAGGATTCTGCACGCGGGCGGCCAACACCCTAGGATCGGCCCTGTTGGCACTGATAAGATTATGTTTAATACTTTCTTGTCGATCGAAAATCTGAGCTGATGTCCTACTTTTCATTTCTCCCGAAAGGGGTCGCGTCATTTTTCATTGCCGCAGTAGTGCTACGACCACGAAATATTGCGGATTATTCCCGAAGTAGGACCCGTCGTACTATACATTCTAGATTGCCGTTTCTGATCTACAAACTTTGGTCACGATTTTCAGTTAGGTTTCGATACACCAGGGTTTCTATGCATCTATGATTGATCTCTTCAGTGTCTGTTTGAATGATCACATTATTTCCATGTCTGCTTATTTCTACGGATTCAAAGAACATGCATTTCCTCTTGTTGTATTTTAATTCCTCAACATAATTAAAATCCATTAGGTAGACTTTTTAGTGTGTTTGGACCCACCTGGTTTTTGTTTGTTTTTGTCCCAAGTAACTATGCTGCTAGCGCGTCATGATTCACATCACGTCAGTGCTTATACCCATTCGCGGTAATTCATTATCGTAGCTCGTTTTTGAACATCACATCAACAGGATATGTAACCTTTTTGGAAAAAGTTTCAAGTCATTCTGTACAAGTTTATACAGAGTTAGAACCATAGACATACTATCCACTATTCTGATAAGTCTATGGTTAGAACTATTTAAAGTGGCACTACAGAGATCTCGAAAAGCGTTGGAGATACAGGGTGGCTTGAATTAGAAAAAAGTTGTGTTAGTTCGTTAGTTGAAGTGTTGATCCTATCAGATCCAAAATATGTCTCATGTTTCCCGAGATATCTTGAAAAAACTGAAAATCGAGATTTTCTATTTTTCTTCATAACTGATTTGTTTCTGGAGATAAGTTCACGAAATTCGGTTTGTAGCCATTATTCAATATAACGATTCTACTGGTGTTGTCAGATTTTTTCTATTCTCTATTGTTTCAGAGACGCGATTGTCAACTATTTTTTTATTTTGACGCCATGTTGGTTCTTTTCATGAGGTGATGAAAAAAAAATTATGAATTCAACAGTGTATCACACTCAACAAAAATATCGGGTCTAGTCACGCAAATTTCAACTGCTTTTATTTTTTGTTTAAGTATTAGGCTGATGTCAGAATTGTCAAATAACTTCCTACTCGGTGTGTAACTTTTCCGGAATTTCAAAAATTGTCTGCATGCTATTGAAATCGTTCTCTAACTTGTTGACAATTATAAAGCGGAAACCCCAATCTTGTCCGATAAGTAACGTGGTATTTATTACTCAAATAATGAAATATTAATTTTCGGAAAAACAAGACCTGTAGGTATACTTAGGTACATACGAACATACAGGGTCCTGCAATAGAGCGAAAATCTTCGATAACTGCCGAACCAGACATCTCAGAGCATCAAAATAATTATGATATTTTTTCCGTACATGCAGTACATTTTGATCATGTATTCGACCAAATATATCAGTTTTTATCGGGTTTCCCAAAAAAATATTATTCAAGTTTTTGCTACTTAGAGCTCAAAGGTACTTTCGAATACAGTGAATCAGTATGAGTTTTTGGAAAAAATGGGATGGTTGATATGATTTTTATGCAAGGACAGTGCCACAGAACCTGTTTTTTTTTCGAAGTCGAACTGCTGCCCAATATCTCGATAGGAAACATTCAAAAGAAGAGTTTTCGGTGTTTTTTACAAGCATTACTCCAGCCATGTTGAGCGGGGAAAGCGGAAGTTAACTTGGTCATCTCTTTGATCATTAGAATAAAGATACCTTGAAAGCTTTCTCGAGAATCTACAATAGGAGAAAATCAAAAAACATCCGTACAAATGCTACCAATTATCGATTTCGAACAGCCTGTCTATCGAAGATACACATTATGAGTAATGCTGTGTTGAATAAATCCTGCTGAGTTTCATTTGGTCTATTTTTAACGTCCATTTGTTTTTATTATGTTATTATTTGAATAAAATTTCCAGTTGCGATATAATTTTCGTGTCTGCTGGATGCGGGAGTGAAAAGTTCCAACCAAAACTTATTTTGAGCTATAAGAATTAATATTTTTGTGGGGAGGGATACACTCTTGAATTTGTAATTTTTTTCTTCATCAACCCAAGAGAAAAACCAATATGACGTTCATGAGAAAATAAAAAATTGACAATCGCGACTCTGAAACAATAAAGAATAGAGAAAATCTGATAACGTTTTATTCGTTTTATTAGATAATGGCTGCAAACCGAATTTCGTGAAGTTATTTCCAGAAACAAAAGAGTTATGAAGAAAAAAATAAAATTTTCAGTTTTTTCAAGATATCTCGAAAAGCATTAAAGATATTTTGTATCTGTTAAGACCAACACAATCATCCTTAAATAACGCAACTTTTTTTTAAATTTAAGCCGCCCTGTAACAACAAAGCTTTTCGATATCCCTGTAGAGTGGTGTGCCCCTCTAAATAGTTAACCCTGTATATTGCAAGGGGACAAGGCCATATTCTCAGATTTTTTCATATTAGATAAATCTAAGATCTGAAATTATTTTAAGCCCACAAAGTCTACTATCATATCAAATCAAATCGACCTCGAATTCTCCATTTCGATTGAAATTCGACTAAACAATCCTTGCAAACTCTGGATTGCCTACCATCACCGGCAGATTATTTTTAAAACTTCCACTGTTATAATATCTCTCCGTAATGAGCACATTTTTAGTGTCATATACGGAAAATGGTATACCTCGATGTACATATTCAGGATGCAATCAAGCACTAATTAAAAACCCTTTTTCATATTCGTTATTCGACATGTTTTTTGTGGCTTTCAAATCGTATTGCCAGCTTTGAGTAAGCTCGTTACTAGCCGCAACGGTCTGTATCATTTTGGACACCCGATTTTGCAAAGAGCACATTTCCCTTGATGATATATCTACGTCATACAATAAATCCTGGTCTTTGATGGTGTAACTAAATATACATAAATGATTTCTTACCTACCGCTGCAATTCTGATACGTCGTTGGCATTTGGCCATGAAGTGGATGTGCAGATTTCGAAGCTGTTCCTTTGATAAAAAGTCTGAAACTTGAATCATTTTGTTTGAGAGGAACTCTAATTGGTAGTTTCAGTCCAGAATTGCTTCAAGCTGCCCATGTAGTGGAAAGTAAGGGGAATATGCAACTTTTATGCAAGGCTGGGTGTAAATTAATTAGACTATATATGAGCCAACAATGATAATAATACGTCTATGAGAATACAAATCTATATATGTTTTCTTTATCAATGAAAAATTCATATCTAATACCCAGAACTTTCATTCTACAAACCTCCGATTGAAATTCTTCCAACTTCATGAAATGAAGAAAACAGAAATTGGATTTCTACGTTTATAACTGCCACTCCTACGACCTACGGCAAAACTTCAAGGGCAGATTGTTCAAGTGATTTGCAAAAAAATGTCATATAACCCATAGTCGAAATCTTGACGGTTATTCTTCAATTTAACATTTCCCGTTTTCACGAAATATCTCAATTTTTTCCATGAAATCTTTAATATATATCAGTTATGCTTGTAGCTTCATCGAATTCGATCACATATTTGGAAATGGTATTGAATTTTCTACAAGAAAAGAATTTCAGTGTGCCAAAAATATTTCTATTGCGGGTTAGGTGAGGAGATGAATATCACGATACTGAAGTGAACAAAATCAGTCATATTTTTCCAACGGGGTTTTCGTTGAAAAATTATCTATTATGGACATGTTTGTTTTTTTCAGCAAAAAATACCTCATTTTGTGTACTTTCGAATGACATATCAACTTTTTTGCTATTTGCTTGTTTTCTGCCATAATGTCATGGCTAACAAGATAAAAACGAAAGAGTCGAAAAATGTCAAACCTAAATTTGCTCCATTTTGAAACTCATTATGATTGAATATCGAAGTATTTCTAATGGAAATCATGAATTTATCAATAAAAAAAGAATAATTCAGAAGAATGAAATAATTTTTAATAATACAGATATTACGAAAAAATGTAGGAAACTATTACTATTTATAACAATTGTTCGAAATGTCCACCTCCTTGTTCAATACATTTAACGAACTGAATCAGCAACCCTGCGAAGTTCGCAATGTTTCTGACGCATTTCTGCACAACACAATTTAATCGTTTCGATCAGAGCCTCTCGAGTCTGAACGCGAATTCGGTACACATTTTCTTTTGGTGCTCCAGACATAAAAATCCAAAGGCGTCAGGTCTGGGCTCCTTGGTGGCCATCTTAGTGGACCGTACCTTCCAATCCATTTCTCCCCAAAATACTCATTCATCAACTGTCGTTCGTTCCGGCTATTATGAGCTGGGCAGCCATCTAGTTGAAACCAGACATTTTGTCTGGTAGCCAGGGGCATTTCATCCAATATGTCTGTTAAGCTGCTTTGGATTATTCTTATGAATTCATCAGAGTTGAGGCGATCGAGGAGTATAACTGGTCCCAAAGTTTACCTCTCATGACTGCTAATCACAGATGACCCTTATTTTATTGATAATGACTTATGAGAAACAATAGTAAAGCCTGGGGGTTTTCTCTCTTCCAAACATGGCTATTTCGCAAATTTATGAAACCCTATCTCGTGAAAGTTGCCCCATCAGTCCATAATATTCTATCACCCCCCCATTCTCCTAACTTATTCAGGTACCACCTACAAAATGTTAGTCGTACGTCTACAACTGAAAAATCCTGCACCTTTTTGAAATGGTATGGATGTAACTTATTTGTTTTTGGTACTCTGTGTACAGTATAATGATGTATGCTCAATTGAAAACCAATTCAACGAGTACTTGTTGGGACCCCACAACTGCTTGAAGAATAGCAGGTGCATGCTGGCCTTGTTGACTATTTCGACCACCTTCTTTAATTCGGAAACCACCAAACGAGCCTGTTTCGCCTTATCTTCTGAACACTTGTTCAAATGTTTTTCTATCTGGTTGTCGCCTATTGGGAAAACGTAAACCGTACTCTTAACAAAAGTTAAGTGACAGAAATTCAGGTTCGAAATTTTTCGTTTTTATCTTGTTAGCCATGATATCATGGCAAAAAAAAGCAGTTAGCAAAAAAGCTGATATGTAATTCGAAAGTACACTAAATGAGGTATTGTTTGCTGAAAAGAAAACATGCCCATAATGAATAATTTTCCAATGAAAAACCCATTGGAAAAATATGACTGATTTTGTTCACTTCAGTATCATGATATTCATCTCCTCACCAAATCCGCAATAGAAATATTTTTGGCACACTGAAATTCTTTTCTTGTAGAAAATTTAATACTATTTTCTAATATGTGATCGAATTCGATGAAGCTACAAGCATTACTGATATATTAAAGATTTCATGGAAAAAATTGAAACATTTCGTGAAAACGAGAAATGTTAAATTGAAGAATAACCGTCAAGATTTCGACCATATGTTATATGACATTATTTGTTGCAAATCACTTGAATAATCTCCCCTTGAAGTTGTGCCGTTTTAAAACTAGACACCATGTATAAGAACTATGTTACGAAGGCCGTTTTGTTTCTATATTCAGGATCACTGAGGATCGTAGAACACTGTTTAATTTCTTCGCAATGAAGATAGTAATAGTAATAGTAATAGTAATAGTAATAGTAATAGTAATAGTAATAGTAATAGTAATAGTAATAGTAATAGTAATAGTAATAGTAATAGTAATAGTAATAGTAATAGTAATAGTAATAGTAATAGTAATAGTAATAGTAATAGTAATAGTAATAGTAATAGTAATAGTAATAGTAATAGTAATAGTAATAGTAATAGTAATAGTAATAGTAATAGTAATAGTAATAGTAATAGTAATAGTAATAGTAATAGTAATAGTAATAGTAATAGTAATAGTAATAGTAATAGTAATAGTAATAGTAATAGTAATAGTAATAGTAATAGTAATAGTAATAGTAATAGTAATAGTAATAGTAATAGCGATAGTGATAGCGATAGCGATAGCGATAGCGATAGTGATAGCGATAGCGATAGCGATAGTGATAGTGATAGTGATAGTGATAGTGATAGTGATAGTGATAGTGATAGTGATAGTGATAGTGATAGTGATAGTGATAGTGATAGTGATAGTGATAGTGATAGTGATAGTGATAGTGATAGTGATAGTGATAGTGATAGTGATAGTGATAGTGATAGTGATAGTGATAGTGATAGTGATAGTGATAGTGATAGTGATAGTGATAGTGATAGTGATAGTGATAGTGATAGTGATAGTGATAGTGATAGTGACAGTGACAGTGATAGTGATAGTGATAGTGATAGTGATAGTAATAGTAATAGTAATAGTAATAGTAATAGTAATAGTAATAGTAATACGTCACTGGGGGAGTCAGGATTAGAAGGGGGATATTTCAAGGGGATAGCCTCAGTGCCCTCTGGTTTTGCATGGCCCTGAATCCACTTAGCAATATGCTAGAGGATAGCACTTATGGCTATACAATTGCTAAAAGACCAAGCACAAAATTGTCTCACCTTTTGTACGTGGACGACCTCAAGTTGTACGCTTCGGGTCCAGAACAACTTACCGCGCTACTGGAGCTTGTGTCATCGTTCAGCAAAGCTATCTGCATGAGATTTGGACTCGAGAAATGTGCTTACATCAATGTCAAAGCAGGGAAAATTCAAGAAGCCGAAAATATAACCCTTCTCGATCACAGTCAACTCCAATCTCTTCCGATAGAAGAAAAATACAAGTACCTCGGAATGCACCAGAGCCTAAACATCGAACATGGGCACAGTAAAATGTTGGTGCAAAAATCTTTAGAAAGTAGGTTACGGTTAGTACTGAGGTCAAAACTCTACACATGGGCAAAAATTACTGCAATAAATAGTTGGGTAATTCCAACGGTGACATACAGCTTCGGTATAACAAAATGGAGCCCAACAGATCTAGATAATTTAGACAGACTGATAAGAACGTCATTAACAAAGAACAGACTACACCACCCAAATGCATCGGTCAATAGGTTATACTTACCCCGGAACAAGGGTGGAAGAGGACTAAGAAACCTGAAAGAGACACACAACAAAGAATGCCAGAATCTCTTCACTTACCTTAAATCGAAAAATCATCCAGCATGCTCTGCAGTCTTTTCTCTGGATACTACTATGACCCCTCTGAAGTTGGCAAACCAGAGTCCACCTGTAAAGGAAAACCAAAATTATCACGCTGAAATTGAAAGTGATTGGAGGAGTAAGCAGTTGCATGGGCGATACGCAGCGGTGCTGGGTGGACATGACGTGGACAGGGAATTATCAATGCTGTTTCTCACAAGGGGAGTGTTGATGATGGAGACTGAGGGATTTCTGCTGGCTATACAGGACCAGGTGATTTGTACAAGGAATTACAGACGATACATACTACACCAGGAGATATCATCGGACCTGTGTAGACTATGCCATGAGAAACCAGAAACTATCCAGCACCTCACGGCAGGATGCACCTACCTAGCGCCGCGCGACCACAAAAAGAGACATGATGATGTTGCCAAGGTTTTCCATCAAGCGATCTGTAAAAAACACCAGCTTATAAACAACGTTGAGCCTTATTATAAGTATAAACCGAAAGATCACCTGGAAGATACAAATACAAAAGTGTATTGGGATAGATCTATAATAACTGACCGTGAAATAACGCACAATAAACCTGACATACTCGTGATAGAAAAAGATAAGAAGAAAGCAAGAATAATAGACATAACTATTCCAGGTGACCACAATCTCCGCGAAGCAAGAAACCAAAAGATTAGTAAATACATCGATCTATCTTTTGAAATAAAAGCCATTTACCAACTCGATGAGGTTACTATACACCCTCTGGTGATATCTGCAAACGGTCTGGTCGAACGCCATCTGAAACAAGAATTGCAGAAATTAGGATTAGAAGACATAATAAATGTAATACTTACGTCCCAGAAAGCCGCTATACTTGGCACCTGTAGAACTGTCCGGAGGGCACTCACACATGACTGAACCGTTGATGAGACATCCCGATTCAGTTATGCCGATCCAGGGTGAACCTGTGATTTAAAAAAAAAAAAAAAAAATAGTAATAGTAATAGTAATAGTAATAGTAATAGTAATAGTAATAGTGATAGTAATAGTAATAGTAATAGTAATAGTAATAGTAATAGTAAGAGCCCCCTCAGGGGCTCTGGATGGTTTTCTGGAGTACGGGCTTAGCACACCCGAGGTACCCTAGCTACCTGGCAGTAGGTATAAAATGCACTAGCAATGAAATGTACAATTTACGGAGTAAACGGGTGAATCGGCATTGTACCACCAGAACCTCCTGTCGCGTTCAAGATTTAGGAAGAGGGTCTTGTTCGAAAAATGAGTCACAGTCTCCCTCGGATAACGACGGAAGCAGCGTGATACCGAGTAGGGCTACTGCAACACCCCACCAAGAGGAAACTGCTATCAACAGGCCTCAACCCACTCTTGATGCTTCAACGGCGACGCAAGTCACTATGCCCGCGACCACGAGAGATGGACTCCCTAGGAAACGCATGAAGTGGACCCAAGAAATGAACTCCTTCATTATGCGCTCCTACTACAAGATCACACACTTGGAATCGAACATGACAGCATACCGTTATGGATTGCATCAAGAATTCATAGAAAGATATCCAGAACTCCACCACATTTCTGAACAAAGGATATCAGATCAACGACGAAATATTGTGAAAAACAACCTACTCTCTACGGACACATTGAGGAGTATACGAGATGAAGTCCTCATGGAACTGAGCAACGACACTGGAGCTAACATCGAAACACATCCAGAACAAAACCAGAATGAGATCCAGAATATGGAATCTAATGATAATGGGGAAGTACCGTCTGATTCAAGTGGACCAGGGGAATATGCGCACTCTGCAAGATCACTACTCAACACAGCCATGGTTGAGTTCCAGGGAACCAATCCAACAAAACGCCCAAAGCTGCCTAAATTAAAAACTAACAAGAGCACCAATATTATTCTGGCCAGTGTAAATGCAGCCTTCGATGACCACGTTGAGGACTTCGACAGCCTGGAAGGAATACACACTCTCGTGTATTGTGGAGCAGTAGCAACCCTTCGACTACACAAACAACAAGTCCACACCCCCGAATATCACACACGGGAAAGAACCATAAAGAAACCACCATGGCAAACCCGATTGGAGAAAGACATCGACAAAATCAGAAAGGAAATAGGCCGACTTACTGAGTTCCTGCGGAATGAATCCCCGTCACGACGCCTGAAATCGTTTGTTAGAAAAATTCTGAAGAAGATTGATAACACCATGAACAAATCTGAAAGCAAACATCACATCATCATATATGTGGATACTCTGAAACAGAAACTTCAAGCGAAGGCGAAAAGACTATCCAGATATTTGAAATGCACTCAACGGAAACAGCATAACCAATTGTTCCACAACAACGAGGCAAACTTCTACAAACACATCACCAAAAGCTCAAACAAAGTCACCAGAGCTATGCCAGAAGCCCAATCATTAAAAAATTATTGGGGTTCTCTGTGGTCGATGCCTAAGGAACATAATGAGAATGCTGATTGGATCAGCAGGGAGAAAAATCGAACGAACATCCCACAAATGAACTTCGAAGAAATATCATTGGATGAAGTGGTGACAGCACTGAAGGAAGCAAGCAATTGGAAGGCTCCAGGAGTCGAAAATATCCATAACTTCTGGTACAAGAAATTTGGCCATCTGCATGAAGCCATAGCGAGACAGTTCACGCATATACTTCAACATCCTCAAGAAGCTCCTAAATTCTTAACCGAAGGAGTAACCTATATGCTTCCAAAAAGTGATAAGACTCAAGAACCATCGCAGTACAGACCTATCACTTGTCTTCCAACACTGTACAAAATACTCACCTCATGTTTATCCAACCGAATATATCAACATGTGGATGAAAACAACATTATGGCAGAAGAACAGAAAGGATGCAGAAGAAAACACCAAGGGTGTAAGGAACAACTCATCATCGACTCAGTGATCATGAAACAGGCCCATGAGAAAGGACGCAACTTGCACTCAGCCTTCCTCGATTATCAGAAGGCATTTGATAGCACCGCTCATTCGTGGCTCATCGAGGTGCTGCACATTTATGGAATCAATCCTGTTTTGGTGGAATTTTTGAGGACAACAATGTCTCAGTGGCGAACATCAATACAAGTCACTATGAACAACAAGACGATTAAGCTCGAAGAAATCCCCATTCGTCGTGGGATCTTTCAAGGAGACTCCTTGAGCCCATTATGGTTCTGTTTGGCAATGAACCCTTTATCATCGATGCTCCAAGAAACGAAATGTGGATTTAAGATCAAGACAGCGCGGGAAAAACATACTATTTCCCACCTACTCTACATGGACGACATCAAACTATATGCTGCAAACAAGAAGCAATTGGATGAGCTTCTGAAAACCGTCAGTTCTTTTTCAACTGATGTTCGAATGGAATTCGGCATTGAAAAATGTAGAACCCTGAACATCCATAGGGGAAAAGTCGTGGACGGTGAATCACAACTACCGAATGGAGATATACTTCAAGCCATGAGGGATGGAGAAACTTATAAATATCTGGGATACCAACAGGCTAGATGTTTGGAGCAAAAGCAGTCGAAGGCAAAAATCCGGGAGGAGTATACTGGCCGACTGAGAACGGTGATGAAGTCACTGTTGACTTCTGGAAATCTCATCAAAGCCATCAACAGCTACGCAATCCCAGTGCTGGTTTATTCATTTGGAGTTATCAAGTGGACCAGGACAGATCTGGAGGACATTCAAAGGCAAACCAGAACGATGCTGACGAAACAGAGAGGTCATCACCCAAGGTCGTCAGTATTAAGAACCACTTTACCACGGAAGGAAGGAGGATGGGGACTTGCGGATATTGTCAACCTTCACACTCGCCAAATTAAAAACCTCAGGGAATTCTTCTTTGAGAAGGCGAATAATTCCAATCTACACAGAGTTGTTACTTTGGTTGATAAGAAGTTCACACCTTTAACTCTGGCTACTGCAGATGAATTGCTGGATCTGCCATCTCTTTCTGAAACTGACAAGCTAGAACAATGGTCAAAAAAAGAACTCCATGGACGGCATCACCATGAGTTAAATCAGCCACATATTGACAAAACCTCATCCAACAAATGGTTGTCGAAGGGTGAACTGTTTCCTGAGACGGAAGGTTTTATGATGGCTATACAAGATCAAGTCATCTCCACCAACAACTACAAGAAATACATCATGAAGGACCGTACAGTGCCAACAGATATGTGTAGGAAGTGTCATCAAAAATCTGAAACAATTCAGCATGTAACTTCTGGCTGCGAACAACTGGCCAACACTGATTACCTCCACCGACATAACCAAGTGTGCAACATCATACACCAGAAATTGGCGCTCAAGTTCGGACTTCTCAACTCCTACAAGCCGTATTATAAGTATCAGCCGCTGCCTGTGTTAGAAAATGACTCTTTTAGACTATACTACGATAGGCCTATTATCACTGACAGAACGGTGACGAATAACAGGCCGGATATTGTGGTTTACGACAAGAGGGTCAGAAAGGCAATTTTGGTGGATGTGGCTGTGCCCAACAACAACAACATGTTGAATAAGTATCAGGAGAAGATAAGCAAGTACACAGACCTGGCTTTCGAGATCAAGGAAATGTGGCACCTAGAGAAGGTTGATATCGTTCCAGTGATCATCTCGTCGACTGG
Organism: Adalia decempunctata; assembly: GCA_951802165.1. Classification (NCBI taxonomy): domain Eukaryota; kingdom Metazoa; phylum Arthropoda; class Insecta; order Coleoptera; family Coccinellidae; genus Adalia; species Adalia decempunctata. The sequence continues at coordinate 50,668,452 of OX637695.1, forward strand.
ATTGATACCCAAGAGCTTACACAATAGTCTGAACAAATTAGAATTAAATGTAAACAGCTACATTGAAATGCAAAAAGCTGTTATTCTCAATACCTGTAGAATTGTTCGTAAATTTTTGTCAAGTGTATCGTGATCGAGCCTATTCCCTTTGATTATTGTATCTGGGAAAGGTAAATTTATCCGGCCGTATGCCGAGATAGTGAATAAGTCCACGATCATAGTAATAGTAATAGTAATAGTAATAGTAATAGTAATAGTAATAGTAATAGTAATAGTAATAGTAATAGTAATAGTAATAGTAATAGTAATAGTAATAGTAATAGTAATAGTAATAGTAATAGTAATAGTAATAGTAATAGTAATAGTAATAGTAATAGTAATAGTAATAGTAATAGTAATAGTAATAGACCCGCACGGGTGTGGTGTGGTTTTGCCATGCCACATGGGGGGTGACGTCCCCACGGCCCGAGTTACCTGGGCTACCAAGGGTAAATGGTGGCAAACCCGCACGGGGGGTACTACTTTGTAGTATACGGGTGTGACAATCCCGCGGACCCCGGTCACTCTCAACCGATGTCGGACAGATATCAGCTAAGCCTCGGAAAACAGTCGCTGCCTGGGGATCGTCAGGGCGCGTCTGGAGTTGGTGCTGGACGTGACAGCATGCGGGCCACCAACGGCAGGATGCTGAGAAGGCAGGCGCCTGCCATACAAGAAGCTATGCCTTTAGACGAGGAAGACATTGACGAGGAGAGAGTTCAGGTTGTCGGTCGCATAGGGATTCAACGCTCGAGAGAGCAGCCCGCAGTCGGAACCGGCAGCCGAAACAGGACGGCACAAAGAGGACGCCACAAGTGGACGCCCGAGCAGCATAGCCTGCTGACTGCGCTATACAGAAGATCAAGACCTGAAAGACGAGGGTACATGAATAGGCTTCATGGTCTGTGGTGCGAAAATTATCCGGACCTTGACTTCATGACGCAGCAAAACCTCAGAGATCAGATCAGTCATCTCAAAAGAAGAGGAATCTTATGGCGGTCTCAAGAGCAAGAAAGGACGGAACAACTAGCTGAGGAGCAGGTGACAGATGCTTCGAGCCAACATCAGCAATTGACGATTGACCTGGTGAGAAACATTGCGAGCCGAACCGAGACTGGTACACGCTCCAACAGGCCAATAACAGAACATGTGAGAGATGTTCCCGAAATAGAACACGGTGAAGAGCAGGTGACAGATGCTCCAAACCAAGAACATCAAGCAATAGCCCTGGGAGCTAGGCCAAGAACGGGACAAGTGAGAGATGTTCCAGAAATAGAACACGGTCAAGAGCAGGTGACAGATGCTCCAAACCAACAACACCAAGCAATGGTCCTAGGGGCAAGGCCAAGAGTGGAACAAGTGAGAGATGTTCCAGAAATAGAACACGGTGAAGAGCAGGTGACAGGTGCTCCAAACCAACAACACCAAGCAATAGCCCTGAGGGCAAGGCCAAGAGCGGAACAAGTGAGAGATGTTCCGAAGTCAATCGTCAATATAAAGGAAGCATTTGAGGCTGCTGTTAGAGACCCACTGGTCAAGGCCACCCGAATAAAAACAAGACTTCAGGCTGAAGATCTAGCCGTAGTGGATAAAATAATTCAAGATCATCTTAACGAGACCTGTTCACTAGAAGATGTGGTGGCTGCAGTGAGAGCGGCCGCTTCACTTCTATGTCCACCGAAAAGTTCAGCTACGAAGAAGGATAAGCATAGGTTAAGACTCAGTCGGCTTGACATCAAAATAAAATCAATGAGGCAGCAGGCATCTTGGTACCAATGTATCATAGATGTTCTGAGAGGCAAAATTGGATCAAGCAAGAAAATGAAGGATATGATCGAGGAGTTTCGTTCCATACATCATGCAGTGGATTTGCCCACAGTCCATCTACTGAAGCAGAAAGCTGTAGATAAAATAAGATCACTTGCTGCAGCGCGAAAGAAACTGATAAAAAGGCAAAAATGGATTGAAGATAACAACACCTTCACCGCAGAACCATCGAAATTATTTCAGTCCCAACAACAAAAGGCACAAAACCCACCATCACCTCAAGAGGTCGAAAAATTTTGGAAAAGCCTGTATGAACAACAAGCAGAAACCAGGGATACTCCAGCACTACTCAGATTCCAGCAGATGTGTGATCAAAACCAACAGCAGAACGATGAACTTTCTGAAATATCAACCGAAGATATTAAAAAAGCCCTTAAGAACAAGCGTGATTTTACAGCACCTGGACTGGACGGTATTCAAAACTACTGGTGGAAGAGTTTTCCAGCTACACATCAACACCTGGCAAGATTATTCAGCGGGATGCTGACTCGCCATGAGCCCATTCCGTCATGGTTAGTGGAGGGTAGAACAGTGCTGATACCAAAATCAGGTGATTTAGGGCAACCCAAGAACTATCGCCCAATCACTTGCCTCAATACACTGTATAAGATCCTCACAAGTGTAATTCAAGATCAAATACTGAGGGTTATTGGACCAGTGTGGAACAGCATCTACGAACAGAGGGGAGCAAAGAAAGGAGTGCAAGGATGCAAGGACAACTTGCTCATAGACAAGAGCGTATGTCTAGACGCCAGACACTACAAGCGCGACCTACACACATCATGGTTAGACTACGCGAAAGCATATGACACCTCGCCGCACGAACTGATCATACGGTTATTAAAAATGCTGAAAGTCCACCCCAACATCGTCCACGCGATAGAAAACATCATAGCGCTGTGGAAAACGAAGTTTGCCATCCGAGCAGAGGGTCGAACCGTTTATACAGGATGGGTGAGATACAGGAGAGGAGTTTTCCAGGGAGATTCGCTAAGCCCGTTATTATTCTGCATAACTCTTATACCACTAACAATTGAGTTAAGGGAGAGCAAGATAGGATACCAGGCCGGACCACCAGGCAGAAGGAACCACCTGATCTCGCATCTCTTGTACGTGGACGACTTGAAGCTCTACGCTCCCTCCGAGTCCGCACTGCGGCAACTACTGAATATCGTTTCAGACTACACTTCAGCAATGGGAATGTCATTCGGTTTGGACAAGTGTGCTGTTTTTCATCTGCGCAGGGGAAAAGCTGAAGACGCAGGAGAAGATATTCGACTGGAAGATGGAATGACTTTTCGACACCTCGAAGACGGAGAAACTTACAAGTTTCTTGGAATGAAACAGAGGGGTGTACTGGAGACAACCCAGATAAAGAATGCCTTAACAGCCAGCTACAAAAAGAAGCTGAGAGACATATGGAAATCGCAGCTGTCGGGAAAGAACAAAGTATCTGCTACAAATATGCTAGCCATCCCGATTCTCACCTACTCTTTCGGAGTGGTGAACTGGACGGTAAACGAGCTCCTCGATCTTGATAGGTTAACAAGGAAAACGATGAACATGAATCGTAGCCTACATCCCAACAGTTCAATACAGAGGATATACCTTCCTCGAAGCCAGGGAGGTAGAGGATTGCAATGTTTGGAATATCAACACTATCAACAAACATTGGAAATGGCAGTAAGGATTCTAAGAAGTGAAGATCCGCTTCTGAAATTTGTCGCTCAGCATGAAATTGCGAACCATGGAGCCTTCCTATTCCGAGCTGCACAAAGGGCCCTGGATAAGCTCAGCATAACCGGCGTATCGATCAATCCTGAGCTCGCTGGAGCACCGATCACTCAAGCGGACCAAAGAAGCCTAACAAGACTGATCCGAAAGTCTCAGTCAGATACATTACTCGAACATCATATGAGTAAGACCTTGCACTCCATATATTTCAGGAGTTTAAAAGACCAGGACCTGTCTGAAGAATTGTCTTTCGCCTTTCTAAAGTCAGCTAGCCTTAAGTCAGAGACAGAAGGATTTGTGATGGCGTGTCAAGATGGAGTACTGAATACGAGATGGTATAAAAAGAACATCATGAAAATGGACACCCCAACAACTTGCAGGGCTTGCCATGGGCAACAGGAAACGATTATGCACATCCTTTCCGCCTGCAGAGTCCATGCTCCATCGGGGTATGTAGAGAGACACAACGCGGCACTCCGGATTTTATACTTCCATCTGAGAGCCGCGTATGGGATAGACAAAGAACCGGTGCTACCATATGTGCCTCTGGAGATTGAAGCGGTGGTCCAGAACGAAAGAGCTCGGATATGCTGGAACTATCCTGTCTCAACAACACGACAGATCAATGCTGTTAAGCCAGACATACTTCTGCTGGACAAGGAGCTGAAGGAGTTATTTGTCGTGGAATTCTCCTCCCCTGCTGAAAATAATGTTGTGATGAAGGAACAACAGAAGAGGCAAAAATACAAAGACCTTATGTTCGAGCTTGGAACTTTATACCCAGGTCATAAAATTAGGATGGTCGTGCTTATCATAGGATGTCTCGGAGGAATGAGAGCTAACTATGTGGATGAATTGAAGATTATCCCGGTCTGCAGATCACTGGCCGAGGTATTGGCGCACAGAATGCAGAAAGCAGTGTTGCTCGGGTCACTCCATATCATCAGGTCCCATGAACTCTAGAAGCCACTTGAAGCTCATCTCTTTTGTTAAGGGACGCTGCGAGGGCAGGATGAAGAACTCCTCCATTGAAGGTGTGAGGGGTTTTTAGTGAGTAGCCAAACAAGATCCTGGATTCTCACACTACCGAGAGTGCGGACCCTCTCGGTGCCCATAAAGGGTTTTCCCCTCACACGGACGTAAAAGGATAGTAATAGTAATAGTAATAGTAATAGTAATAGTAATAGTAATAGTAATAGTAATAGTAATAGTGATAGTGATAGTGATAGTGATAGTGATAGTAATAGTAATAGTAATAGTAATAGTAATAGTAATAGTAATAGTAATAGTAATAGTAATAGTAATAGTAATAGTAATAGTAATAGTAATAGTAATAGTAATAGTAATAGTAATAGTAATAGTAATAGTAATAGTAATAGTAATAGTAATAGTAATAGTAATAGTAATAGTAATAGTAATAGTAATAGTAATAGTAATAGTAATAGTAATAGTAATAGTAATAGTAATAGTAATAGTAATAGTAATAGTAATAGTAATAGTAATAGTAATAGTAATAGTAATAGTAATAGTAATAGTAATAGTAATAGTAATAGTAATAGTAATAGTAATAGTAATAGTAATAGTAATAGTAATAGTAATAGTAATAGTAATAGTAATAGTAATAGTAATAGTAATAGTAATAGTAATAGTAATAGTAATAGTAATAGTAATAGTAATAGTAATAGTAATAGTAATAGTAATATTAATATTAATAGTAATAGTAATAGTAATAGTAATAGTAATAGTAATGGTAATAGTAATAGTAATAGTAATAGTAATAGTAATATTTATTCATCCTGTCAAGACATTTACAATGTATAGGATAAGTCAACAGTAAGCCAAAGAAATAAACGAAGTGAGAAAAACAAAATTGAATTCAAATGACAAGTAAAATTACAATGAACTGTCCACAAGATATTCATCAACACTATAATAACAATTCTTTATTAACAATTTTTTTAATTCAGTATGGAAACTCTTCCTGTTCAACTCTTTTATAGAGTCTGGCAACTTGTTATAAACTCTTACACCCTGAAAGAATGGGGATTTTTCAAATTTAGAGGTTCTGTGAGGAGGAAAAGAAAGAGTTTCCGAACTTCTAGTGTTATAACTGTGGAATTCAGACAACTTTTTATAACTCGAAAGATTATCTCTCACATATGATAATAGCTTCAATAAATAAATACATGGAGCCGTGAGTATTTCATTTTCTATGAATAGTGGCCTGCAGGAGTCGCGACGATTCAGACTGAAAATACAACGTAAGATACGCTTTTGTGCCACGAACACCCTATTGAAATCAATAGAGTTTCCCCAAATTAAGATGTTGTATGACAAAATACTAAATGCTAAACTGTAGTAAATGTTTATAACAGAATGAAGGGGGAGTGAATCTCGAATTCTGCGTATGGCATAGAAGGAGGAATTCAACCTCCCACATACATAATCCACATGATCGCACCATCTGAGGTTGTCATCCACAATAATTCCAAGAAATTTGGTGCCTTCACTAGAAAAAAGAGTTTTACCGTCATGTGTTATCACTAACGGGGAGGTTTTCCTCAACCCGAATTTAATGAGCACAGTCTTCTCAACATTGACGATAAGTGAGTTTGCCTGGCACCAATTGACGAAATCTCCCAGCAATGATCCACAAATCTGCCGAAGCTCATCAGTACTCTTAGCCGATACAACAATTGAAGTATCATCCACAAATAGGATCATTCTGCCAATTTTGAGTGGGATCCGATGCACTACATCATTAATAAAAAGAATGAATAGGAGTGGCCCCAGGACGGATCCTTGGGGAACTCCCAGATCAACTGCTACTTTATCAGACCACGAGTTTCCCACTCTAACAGAAATTATTCTATCCCTCACAAAATTCAGGGTCCACTCAAGAAACACACCTCTGAAGCCTATGTTGTAAAGCTTCGACCCGAGGAATTCTGCCGAAATGCAATCAAATGCTCGAGATAGATCGAAAAATATCCCGGCTGTATCCATTCCCTCGTCAACATTAGAGTAAACAAACTCCAAAAACTCGAGTGCCGCTGTTTGGGTAGAATGTCCGACTCTAAAGCCATGCTGGCCATCCGCCATGATCCCGAACTTGTCAATGTAGTTCATCATTCGGTTGAGAACCAACCTCTCAATTACCTTCGACAATGTACTCAGTATAGATATAGGTCGATAATTGGATATTTCTTCTATACTGTTTTTTTTTTTAAAACGGGTATAACGTGAGCAAACTTCAAGATGTCAGGAAAGATACCAGAGCAGATCGACTCATTGATTAGATTCGCCAGATGTTGGGCGACACAATGAGATATGTTTTTCAAAATTCTAGCAGTTATCAAATCAGTACCCGTACTTTTTTTATTTTTAAGTTTATTTATAATACACAGAACCTCCTCTCCATCCGCTGGAAAAAAATAAAAAGTGTGGCTAATAAGGGGAGGAGTAGTACATGATAAAGACAGATTGTTACCATAACGCTCTTCGACACAACGTCTGGCAATAGTGGAGAAGTATTCAGCAAAACAATTTGCTACCTTTTGAGGTTCAGAATAAAATTCATCACCTATATGTAGTGTAATGCGGTCATTTGATTTGTCCTTTCTACCAGTCTCCTGGTTAACCATATGCCAAATAGTCTTATTTTTGTTGTCAGATGATGCGATCATGCTCTCATAGTAAGCCAACTTAGAGTTTCTCAACAATTTCCTATAATCAGTTTTCGCATTTTTATATAACTGGAGCGAATAACTATTATCTACACTAACATGAAGCCAATATAATTGTTTCAACCTACTGCCCTCGTGCTTAATTTCAGCAGTCATCCAACCTTTGGATGTATCGTCTCTCTTTTTCGACCTGACCAGAGGGCAACAAAATTCAACAGCGAACTTTATTATGTCAACAAAACTTCTGAATTTAGCATTTACATCATCATGTTTAAATATATCAAGAAAGTTTGTGCTAGAAATAACAGCTGACAACTTCTGTAAGTTGTTTTGAGACATGTTTCTTACTAGTCTAGAATGGTTATTAGTGTCAACAGCAACATTTTCTAAATTGAAATAATAATCAACGACAACACCCATATGGTCGCCGAAATGTGGTTGGAAAACTTGTGCTTCACAGTTTTGGACATCAGTGTTTGTAACGATATAATCAACCATCGTCGAAGAAGATCGACCTGTCGCATTCGTGAAAACTCGAGTTGGACATTGATAAGTAGTCCCCAAACCGAAACAATCGAATAAATCATCCAAAAACTTTTTTATGCCGCAGTTTAACTTAAGATAGTCAATATTTAAGTCTCCACAAAGAAAGACAACATCATTGCCCGTACAACACTGCAGTACAGCGGACATTATATCCAGAAAAGATTCTAAGTCCCCCTTAGGAGGTCGATAAACACTTATGATCACATACCTTGAATTTCCCAAAATCAAGTTAATTGCACAAACCTCACAAACCATTTCCTTTGAAAATTTGGAGAAGTCCATTTTTTTCACTTCCAAGGTTGATTTGCAGAAAATCACTGTTCCCCCGTGAATTCGATCAGAACGGCAGTAGCTGGCCACCTGTGTATATCCCGGAATCTGCATGGTAGCTAAAGCAGTGGAATCGCACCAGTGTTCCGCAACACTTACAATATCCGGTCCTTCTTCATTCAAAAGAAATGTTAGATTTAGAATTTTATTTGTGATGCACTGTGCATTGAGTTGAAGTATACGCAACCTCATAGTGCACTCGGCATTTTCTTCAAAAAGTTCGATATTTTTGGTATTTAACCATTTTTTTCTGTAACTCTGCGACGATAAAAATTATGTACACTTGTCCTGTTAGGCCAGTAAGATTCTTCAGTAACCTTGTCGTATTCGTCTTCTGGAATGAGCACCTTGAACGATGAATAACTTTCTGGATATCGTGACTTCAATAATTCGCACTTTACCTCAGAGAAATTTCTCAACAAAAATGCCTGCAAATCCACAGGATTTGTATCAGGCTTCAAGTTTGAGATATGCAACGCCTTGAATTTTCTAATACCTTCAACATTTGTTGAGCCTTGAAATTTACCAATTGCCAATGCTGGCTTCCTAGGCTTTTTATGTTTTTTATGAGAGATTTTCTGCCAAGCATTATCCCGAGTTTTTTCTGAAGATCCAACATTTTTTCCGTCTCCGCGAGATTGGTATTGTTTCCGCTGGAATCAGTTTTATTTATTTTTTCACTGATTACTTTGCTTTGTTCATTTCCAGAAGAGGAAGGAATTATAATATCTTCATTAACAGCAATTCTCGGTATTGTTATCGGTGAGACACCTTTGTTGTTTTTTGGAGCATTACTTATCGATGGAGATTCCATGTTAGCGTTTCCAATATTCACAACATGTTTACCCTTTTTATTGTCGAATCTTGAAATGATCTCATCTTTATCCTTCATTTCACTTTCTAATACGGCGATTTTATATTTAAGAAGCAAATTATTTTCCAGCAGTATTTTATTTTTCTCCTCCATTTCACTTATAATTTTCACTAGTAGTTCTTGCTGAGATGAATTCGTGTTGATAACACTTGTTTTGTTATCTTTTCCCTGAGATGTCGGAAATTTAAACTCGCTCATTATTCCTGGCGAAATAACGAATTCTTGATCGCAGCACTTTCCTAACTTTGAGCCGCAGCTATTATGATAAGTCTTATTACAAAGCACACACTGTAGACCAATTTTGGCCATTATTCTTTTGCAACTTGCACATTTAAGATTATTAATCTGTGGAGCGTTAACGACACCGTCTGCACCCGGCGAAGCCATAGGGAAAACATGAGATCAGAGAACAACTTAAATGCAATTAAAAACATATTGACATCAAATTATAAGGAATATACATATGTACCGGGTGTCCCGAATTCAATGTCAGAAACCCGACAAGCTAGAACATGATGAGTGGCACATTTTTTCGTTCGATTTTTGGGAGAATTATTTTGGTGAAAATCGCAACCTTCTGAGTCAAGCCGTTTCCGAGCTATCAGAGAAAATTGGAAAATGGCGTCGAATGAAAAGTTCTCATAACTTCTTTATTACTGGTGCTATAAACATGGAACAAAAACATTATACAGGCCCTTTTTTTCAATAGAATTTTTTATTGGCGCCATAAATTTTTTTATGGTAATTATTTTCGAAATTATAAGACAAACTTGTGTTTTTTCAAATGTAAACCATACCAATCTCTTTGACAGATTGAAATAACATGATATATAAATTGCTTATCAAACTATGAAAATCAGCAATGAGCCAATCAAAACAGAAGCTCGGCTTTGGCAACAATCCATATCTGCGCTTGTGCAGCAATTTTGAGAATAAAAATAATTTTTCAATTCTGTCTCGCTCCGACACATCGTATTATGTCGTGAAACGTATGTCATTCATAACTTTATGTGAAAATTTTCGATCATAACCTCACAATTTCATGTGAAATGTTTCAATCGCTTTATCCCGTTTTCTCCAAGTCTCGAGTAACATTCTCAACTCCTATTCATATCCTAAAATTGAACTGAAAGTATTTAAGTGACATATTTTCCTTCTCGATATCTATTTTCTTGTTGTCTTTCAGAATAAACATAACCTCTACATTTCTCGCAATTTTTGAATTTCCAGTTGACGCAAGCGTACAACTCAAGCCTAACCAAAGAATGGCTTCATTTCGTGACTATGGAAAACAGGGGTGTAATCACATAATTCTATACCTATAATTTGATCCTTGAAATTAAAAGTGAAGCATCTAGAAGGCTCTGCCTAGGGTCAGTGAGACTATTGAGCATGTGCTATAGCGGAGAGTAGGAAATTAGGGGCATTGTGGCAATCAGCGGAAGCAGTTTCTTTATTTGTCTCTGTTTGTATTGAGCCACATGGTATCCATGGATACAGAATTACATGTCCCTTCTGGTGTTATTAGATATATTGAAGAGCGACTTCTGCTCTCAACCATCGAATATTATAATTATCAGTTCACAGAGCATCATAGATAGGCACCTGGTTGATTTGCTGAAACTTTTGATGATTTTTTTTTAATAGCAATTTTAACTGTCACAGTGATTTGTTTGGTTTAAATTAAAAAAAACACATATTTGTATAATAACTTCTATAATAATTGCAATAAAAAACAATTGAATTGGCGCCAATAAATTCTACTGGAAAATGTGCCTGTATGATGTTTTTGTTTCATGTTCATATAAAACCAGTGTTTGATAATTTGCTGGTTCTGATTTTGTATTAAGACTTGATATGTAGTGAACTGTGATAATTTGTATGAAAAGAAATTGATTGGTTTTAATCGTTTAATTGTTATAAATTGCGAGGTGTATCTCATGAAAAATTAAAGATGAATGAATGTACATATGTATCTGTTACAGAAGATTGTTAAATTCACATTGTTATAGAATTTTATATTTGACAAGGAGTTGACAGAAAGAGATTTTAAAAATAGTCTTGTCAGTGTATTATCAAAATAAAAATCCTTATATTTTCTATAAAAGAAGTAATTCATTGACAAAGTGTGGTCCTTCGGGCCGGATAGTTCCAGCACTAGGGTGTACAGTCAGAATTCACACAAAAATTAACATGTCTTCACCAAAATTGGTACTTCGAGATATACCAAAGTTGTGGGCAAAATTGAGAACCGCTGGTGACAAGAATTTACTGAACGATATTCATTTTGCTTTATATGGAGAAGAAGTCAAAGGAAGATCCGCAAGAAGACATATATCATCGTTTTCTGGATTTGAATTCCGAAACTCCACAGAATATGATCAGCACTGTGAATTATTGAGTAAATCACTCAGTTTTTTCAGTTTAAAACGATTGTGTGACTTTTTCGAATACAAATACCCGAATAGTGCCAGTGCAAGTGATTTATCCATTATATTCCTCAAATCTTTCATGGAAGAATTCAATGTTTCTCATGATGAGACAGAAAAGAAAAGTGAATCCATGTCAGTAAGAAGTGGAAAAACAAAATCTCGAATTAGTCATTCCCAAAAGAAATACGAACTGAGATCGAAACTGTTAGAAAAACAGAATGAAATAGATTCACTTCAAGAAAACCTTTTTTCGAAACAGGAAGAAATTGTCGAATTAGAATGTGAAGTTGAAGAAATGAAAAAAACAGCACAATCTATTGAGGAAATTGAAGCGAAACAAAGAGAACTCGACAGAAAGCAGAAGCTTTTGAAGATAGGTGAAGCGCGTTTGAAGAATAAAGAGAATTCACTCACCAAATATCAAGAATTTCTGGAAAATGTTGAGTTAAGTATTGCAGAATGTTCTTCTGAAGAGGAGGTTGAAAGTGTAAAATCAGTAGAAACCCGTACATCTTATGTTCGAGAGTGGACAGATAAGGTGCAAAATCATTTCGATCAAAATGATGAAACTTCAACGACACAAAAAAATGAGATTGAATGCCTGACTAAATCAATCAACAATATGCTTTCCCGACAAACAATAGGGAACCAGTTGATGACGTTCGATGGCTCTTCGTTCCTAAAATGGCCCATTTTCTATTCTCAATTTAAGCTGTCCAATGAAACCTGTTCGTTTTCACCGAAAGAGAACGTTTTGAGATTGAACAAAAGTCTGACAAACGATGCAAGAAAATGTGTCGAAATGCTTCTCATAACCGCTCAGAAACCCGATGAAATTTTGGACATTCTACAAAAGAAGTATGGTCGTCCTGAAATGATAATGGAAGAGTTATTATCGGAAGCCTGTAAACTGACTATTGATGATAGCATGGAATCATTCATGAACTTCAGCAATAGTATAAGAAATCTGGCAGCAGTGGTAGAAGGTGAGATTGAACAAATTTTCGACCAGAGACAACTGTTAGCAAGTTTTGTTTCTAAATTGCCGCCTCATTTACTAACTCAATGGGGAAGTTACCTGATTGAGAAGAAAATTCCATGTAGAAAAGAGACATTGAAAGATTTTTCGAACTGGATACAAAAAATGTCCGAAGTCGTTTCCAGAATTACTTTTGTATCCAATGCAGTCAATGTGAATTTTCTCAATTCAAATTCAAATGAAATCCAAAAAGTTAGCAATATGGAGGATCGAAAAACAAATAGTACAACAGGTACCACTAGTAAACGATGTAGAGTTTGCAACCAGAATCAACATCCTTTGGAAAACTGTAGTCATTTCCAAAAGGCACAAGTGAAGGAACGTTGGAAAATTGTTCAAAAATGCAATGTTTGCTATTGTTGCCTACGACAGCATCAAGGAAAATGCAAGAAAAGAAAAGTATGTGGTGTTAACAACTGTGATCGTTTTCACAACAGTTTACTACATAAAAATGCCGAACATTTTAGATCATCTGAAGTTACAACTCACGTAACACATACAAACAGCAATGCTTTGTTGAAAATATTACCCGTCAAACTGAAAGGTCCAAATGGTGTCATGGAAATTGTAGCTCTTTTGGACGAAGGAAGTACAACTACACTGCTCGATTCTAGCGTAGCAAAACAGTTGGGTTTGACTGGTCCGATATCACCATTGTGTTGCAAATGGACAGGCGATATTTTTCGGTATGAAAATAATTCTCAGGTTGTTCAAGCGGAGATCGCAGGAAAAAAAGCAACTATATTTTATGAGTTGAAAAACGTCAGAACCGTAGATCATTTAGATCTACCACAGCAGACTTATGACCTCGCTAGTTTGATACAAATGTTTCCTTTCCTTCAACAAGCCTTTTCTCCATCTGAAATAATTGAAAAACCTGTATTATTGATTGGACAAAATAATGCTCATCTTATCGTCTCCAGGCAGGTCATTCAACCCACTCCAAATGCCCCAATTTTATCAAAAACTCACATTGGATGGACCATCCATGGTTCAGTGGGATGTCCAGACAGAAATGAGGAAAACACTGAAGTATCCTTTGTATGCTGTGAAGAAGCAGATGAGAAGCTTCATGAATTGGTGAAGAGTTACATGACAGTGGAAAATTTTGGAGTAGCAATCACAAAAATAGATAAAAAAAAGACGATAGAGGAAGAAAGAGCGATTTTGATAGCAGAAAATTCCATTCAGCGATATAGAAATCAATATCAATTAAGATTGCCGTGGAAAGAAAATGACATAGTTTTGCCAGACTCCTTTTCAATGGCGAACCAAAGACTGCAGTGTCTCGAGAAACGTTTGTCTCGAGATAAAAAATTGGCGATGTCATATCGAGATGAAATCCAAAAGCTGCTGGAGAAAAAGTATGCTGTCCCAGTAACCGCAAAGCAGCTCGAAAATGCAAAAAGAGTTTGGTTTCTACCTCATTTTGCAGTTCTGAACCCAAATAAACCTGATAAAGTTCGAGTTGTTTTTGATGCAGCCGCCAAAATGAATGGTTTGTCACTAAATGATTGTCTACTGTCTGGACCTGATTGGCTGACATCCCTATTCGGTATTCTCTTGAAATTTCGACTACATAAAATAGCCTTTGCCGGCGACATTCGAGAGATGTTCAATAGAATTAGAATTTCAGACGAAGATAATTTTTCACAATGTTTTTTATGGCGTAATCTTGACTTCAGTAAATCTCCAGATGTCTATAGGATGACTGCTATGCTGTTTGGTACTACATCCTCACCGTTCTTGGCGCAGTTTGTGAAAAATTACAATGCGAATCAACAACAACAGTATTTCGAAAAAGCCGCTGAAGCAATTATTCATAATCATTATGTAGACGATTACTTGGATGGGACTGAAAATGAAGAAGAAGCTGTGAAACTTATCAAAGACGTTATATATGTTCATAGTAGAGGAGGTTTCGAAATAAGGAATTTTATCTCGAATTCTCCTGGAGTTCTCAAACAACTTCCAGAAAACCTTGTGGCCAAACAAGTCAACTCGGAAGTAGATAGACGAGCAAATGAGGAAAAAATTTTGGGTATGCTATGGAATTCAGAGAAAGATTGTTTTACTTTCAACCTAAAATTCAACAAAATGTCCAAGGAAATATTGAATGGTACAAAAATCCCTACCAAAAGACAAGTGTTAAAAACTGCTATGTCAGTTTATGATCCAATTGGACTGTTATCACCGATAACCATAAAAGTAAGGATACTACTGCAAGAAATATGGCGTTCGGGCATTGGGTGGGATGATTTCATCACAGACAACATTTTCAAGAAATGGTCCATTTGGCTGCAAGAACTGAAAAGCGCTATGCGCATAGAAATACCTAGATGTTATTCTTCGGAGCTGAAGAGAAGTAGACGAATGGAACTTCATACATTTTCAGATGCTAGTGAACTTGCATATTCTACTGCAATTTATTTAAGACTTGAATTCTATAATCATGTCGAGATCATTCTTATTGCTTCGAAAGCACGAGTCTCACCCCTAAAAACACTAACTATTCCCAAGTTAGAACTGCTAGCTGCAGTGTTGGGAGTGAGATTATGTACTGAAGTTATAAAGCATTTGAAATTGAACATTGCTGCAAGATATTTCTGGTCTGATTCACGAACAATAATTCATTGGCTCAGAAGCGAGAAGAAACTGCATACGTATGTAGCTGCCCGAGTTGGTGAGATTTTAGAGAGCAGTAACATAAACGAATGGTATTGGTTACCAACGACAGACAATGTCGCAGATGACTGTACTCGGGACACTCCAAAGGAAAAATTGCATATCGAGAGCCGATGGTTCTGAGGTCCAAAATTTCTTTATGAAGAGAAACAAAGTTGGCCAAAAATTCCACAGCCTCCAAATGAAAAGATGGATAGTCTCGATGGAGTACGAGTAATCTTGGTTACCGAAGTATCGTCACATGTATTACCTGAAATAAAATCCCACTACACTTGGGTGAAATTGCTTCGCATAACAGCACGAATTAAACGTTTCATCACGAACACAAGAACTAGCAATTCATCGAATACGTTCTTAACATCTGACGAACTGGAATGGAGTCAAAGACAATGGTGGAAATTTGTTCAAGCTTCTGGTTTCCCTGTGGATTTATCGAATTTGAAGAAAAAAATTCCAAACAAAAATGGTCGATTGCACAACATGTCTCTCTTCCTTGATAACAACTGTATTATGAGAGTGTCCAGCAGAATCATCAATATGGGAGAAATCACTGTGATTGAAAAGGAACCCATAATTCTAGATGGAAATCATCCTTATACACATAAAATGATTATGCATATCCACAAAAATAATGCTCATCAAGGAACAGAAACTGTAATTAATGAAATGAAAAGAAAATTCTGGATTCCACATGTCAGGACAATTGTCAAGAAAGTAATTCGAGAATGTATTTACTGTAGACGTATGAAAGCAAAGCCACCACAACCGAAAATGGGTTTATTACCTCCAGAAAGGCTTATGAAGCATGAAAAACCATTTTCAGCCACTGGTGTTGATTTTTTTGGTCCATTTGTGGTGAAAATAGGACGAAGAACCGAGAAACGTTATGGAGTTCTTTTCACTTGTCTGACAATGAGGGCAATACATGTCGAGATTGCACATTCCTTGAGTACGGATTCTTGTATTATGGCTATCAGGCGTTTTTTAGCTAGGAGAGGATCGGTGGATGTATTCTGGTCTGATAATGGCAGCAACCTGAAGGGAGCAAGTCGTGAACTCTTGGAGGCTTTGGATGAATTTCAGATAAATAGGGTGATAGACGATATGGCAAATAGGGGAATAAATTGGAAATTCCTGCCACCTCTCAGTCCAAACATGGGAGGTAGTTGGGAACGTCTCATAGGTTGTTTCAAGAGGGCTCTAACGGCTATATTAAAAGATCGTCACCCAGCTGAAGAAGTTCTCCAAACTTTGTTCTGCGAAGCAGAGTATATAATTAATAGTAGGCCCCTTACTCACGTATCCACAGATCCTCAGGATGGCGTCAGTATTTGCCCGAACGACCTACTTATTGGTAAATCAGTCAATATCATAACACCAGGAATTTTTAGTGAAAGGGATCTTCTATTAAAAAGACAATGGAGAATTTCTCAATACTTAGCTGACATGTTTTGGAAACGTTGGCTTCGCGAATATCTCCCGAGCCTGATAAATCGCAGTAAATGGAATAAAGATAATCCTAATCTCGAAGAAGGAGAATTAGTCATAATAAATGAAAAAGATTTTCCAAGAGGAGTTTGGCCAATGGGTAGAGTTAAGAAAGTATATCCGGGCCCAGACGGAATTGTTAGAGTTGCTGATATTCAGACAGCACACGGAATCTACAAGCGACCTGTAAGAAAACTTCACCGGCTCAATATTCGTGCTAATCAAGAAGTTAGCACCGGGGGGGGAGAATGTTACAGAAGATTGTTAAATTCACATTGTTATAGAATTTTATATTTGACAAGGAGTTGACAGAAAGAGATTTTAAAAATAGTCTTGTCAGTGTATTATCAAAATAAAAATCCTTATATTTTCTATAAAAGAAGTAATTCATTGACAGTATCCTATGTATTGTCTTGATAAGGTGTACGCAGGCACCAGAGGATGGTACGTTGCCAAATCAATAGAAAAGAACTAAAACATGGTAAATTCCTAACAACCAGCAATGAAGAAGTTATGAGAACCTTTCATTTGTCGCCATTTTCCAATTTTCTCTAATAGCTCGGAAACGGTTTGACTTAAAAGGTTGCGGTTTTCACCAAAATAATTTTCTCAAAAATCGAGCCCGAAAATGTGCCACTCATTTTGTTTTAGCTAATCGGGTTTCTGAGATCCCCTCACTAGACAACGAATTCGGGACATCCGGTACTTCAACGAGATTACAAATAATAAATTAAATTATATTACCCGTCAATTACACTCAGCCCACTTCCACGGCATGGAGCAGGGAAGTGAGCAGAGAAATGAGCATGGTGAGAATGTAATCACCTCACTTCTACTGCCAATCGTGCTGCTACTCGCGTTGCCGGTCACTCCCTAAATTAGCGGTTTTTCGTGCGGCAGTCAAAGGACCGGCAGCGCAAGTGGCATGGAGTGATCACATTCAGCCCAGTTACTGTCGTGCCTGAGTTGCGCACGTTGTCGTATCAATTGATTGAAATCGTTAATTGTTGCGAAAAATGTCGACGGAGTGGAGCAATGAAGAAATAATATCATTTCTAGAATACCTTGAGAGTTAAAGAGTGATATGGGATTCTTCTGATGAAAACCATAAACTTAAGCACAAAGTGCACGATGGTTGGAAGGATGTTTGGAATTGAGGAATTAAAGTGAGAAAAAAGTCACTTAAGGCGACATTCAGACCTCTTCTGGTGTCAGGATCAGGTGCAATTTCGTCGTCCGCCATTGCCAAAACTTGATCGCGAGAGAAATGTTTGAGCTGAGTCTAAATACTCGCTGCCTTTCCATACTGCCGCAGAAGTATTCCGGGAAATATTTCTGGCAGCGCGAGTAGCAGTGGAAGTGGCTGAGTGTAATTGAGGTATTACATTTGACCCCAAACTATGATACTTATCAAAACTGGTGCCAATTCTGGTCACTAAATCGGAAACTGACACAACCAAGAGCTAACTCGTGCAAGATCGTCAGTCTTTTACATGTGGTCAAGATCAGGAAAGAAATTTTTTAGTCTGACAGTAGTGGATCAATATTTTTCTGTTCGGTCGAAAATTAACAGTACCTACTGTGCCTAAGTGGCGAAAGTAACAAATTTATAAGAAATGAGACACACAATCATTTGACATTATAAATATCAATGAATGAAATGTGTATACGAACAAGGTCTCCCATTCCTTTCAACCCACACCAGACCTATCCCGTCAATTACACTCAGCCCACTTCCACGGCATGGAGCAGGGAAGTGAGCAGAGAAATGAGCATGGTGAGAATGTAATCACCTCAATTCTACTGCCACTCGTGCTGCTACTCGCGTTGCCGGTCACTCCCTAAATTAGCGGTTTTTCGTGCGGCAGTCAAAGGACCGGCAGCGCAAGTGGCATGGAGTGATCACATTCAGCCCAGTTACTGTCGTGCCTGAGTTGCGCACGTTGTCGTATCAATTGATTGAAATCGTTAATTGTTGCGAAAAATGTCGACGGAGTGGAGCAATGAAAAAATAATATCATTTCTAGAATACCTTGAGAGTGAAAGAGTGATATGGGATTCTTCTGATGAAAACCATAAACTTAAGCACAAAGTGCACGATGGTTGGAAGGATGTTTGGAATTGACCTCTTCTGATGTCAGGATCAGGTGCAATTTCATCGTCTGCCATTGCCAAAACTTGATCGCGAGAGAAATGTTTGAGCTGAGTGTAAATACTCGCTGCCTTACCATACTGCCGCAGAAGTATTCCGGGAAATATTTCTGGCAGCGCGAGTAGCAGTGGAAGTGGCTGAGTGTAATTGAGGTATTTCGTGAAGATCTGGTATCTGTCGCGCACTAGGTATGTCGAAATGAATAAAGTGAGTGACATCTATCCACCTTCAGAAGAGACTCTCCTTTAGGCGATTGACCGAACAATAAAGGAAACTTTCTTCCAAATACCAAAAGCAGAGTGTGAATTTCAAAGTTGATAACGTAGTGAATCAATTTACCTGGGAAGCACGGGGACGTTCGCACTTTGTAGGTTTTTAAAAAACCCAATTCACCGATACTGCATAATCTTCTTCGTTTTTGCACACCATACAGTGTACTCGTTGTGGATGCATTGTTTTCTGATGATTATTCGTGTATTTTCTAATCCCCAAATGCCACAGTTTTGCATATTAACGAAGACATCGAGGTAAAAATGGGCCTCATCACTGAAAACGATTTCGTTTGTGAAATCAGCAGGTTGCTCAAGGATCCAATTGGTGAATTCTCTTCACTGTTCATGGTCTACTGGCAGAGGTTGTTGAGTCAGTTGCACTTTTTGGTGAAAATTCGATGAAGAGTGCCTGTTGAAATGTCCAATTCTTGTGCCCGAATTGACTTCTGTGGCCTTTTTGTCACACTCTCGCGCACTGCCTTGATGTTTTGTCCTGAACGACCTCTTGTATCGTGTGTTTCACAATCCCTAACCGAACTATTACTTTCGAATTCTTTATTATTTTTTTCACAATGGATAAATAACCCAGATTATATGAACTTTACAGATAGTGGCAATTGAAAATTGCAGCTGGGCTGTTGTGAGAATTCCGATCGGCGCGGCGCATGTAGTGTAATATTAAGAATAAACATTTCTTATTGATTCTTTCTGACCCTGATACATTGTTTTATGTGAAACCTATGTCTTTTACCAATTCATGTGAATATTTTCGAACATAACTCACAATTTCATATCAAATTCTTCACTCGCTTGATTCCGTTTTTTTCAAGTCCTGAATATCATTGTTGAGTCCTATAAATATTATATTGGAGCTGAACTGAAAATATTCCAGTGGCATATTTTCATCCTCGATATCTATTTTCTTCTTGTCTCTCTGAATATAAATAACCCTTACATCTATCTCAATTTTGTACTCGCTTCGGCGGTACATATACTAAAATACAAACCTATTCTCGTGAGGAACCACTGACGAAAGAGTGATACAATAGACCCAAGTTGGTCGCAGTGTCACAGGGAGGCCAAGCGCTAACCCGGTCTCTTGTTTGTCAGTTTATAAATCAATCAATCAATCATCTCAATTTTGAAAGCTTTTATTTAACTTGCAATGTATGTATGTATGTTCGGGTGGAATCTTGCTACTCAATTTTGAAACAGATATCTTCAACCGATGTAGCTGAAATTTTGTATACACGTTTTAATGAATGACAATACACGATAAACTCAGTGACGTCATTCTATATTCAATATGGCGGACCATCCAAGGTGGCGGAATAGTTTTCTTGTAATGCATTTCTAGAAGAAGAGCTTGTTGAGAGTACATCGAAAAATGTTGTGACGTTGTTGTAAATCCAAAATGGCATAACATCCGAGATGGCGGAATAGTTATTTTTTAGGCACGTCTGCAATATGGGTATCAACTGAAAGGGCTTGTTGAGAGTAATTCGAAAAATAATGTGACGTCATTCTAAATTCAATATGGCGAAACATCCAAGATGGCGGAATAGTATTTTTTTTTTCATTTTTACAATATGGGTCTCAAATGAAAGGGCTAATAGAGAGTAACTCGAAACCTAATGTTGACGTGATTCTAAGACCCTAAGAACAATAACGGCATACACACTGGCAGACAGGCAGAGAAATTCTGCTATTAGGGCAAAGTGCCAAGCGAAAGATGTGGTCAGATGGGTAAGGAAGAGGCGGAGAGAGTCGAACCAGCATGTGGACAGCATGTGGAATCACAGAATGAGCCAGGACAAAATGGCAAAGATCATTAGAGATTAGAAACCCCGCGGAAGAAGACCCATCGGACGTCCACCAAAGCTATGGCGAGACAGCTGGCAATCCACGTCACAGGAGATATAGACCGGAAAAAACAGGCACGTATTCTCAAGAGGAAGAAGAAGCTTCTGAATCCAATTTGGCGGAACATCCAAGATAGCGGAATAGTTAGTTTTTATGCAGTTCTGCAATATGATTATTTACCTAAATGATCTATCAACTAATAACCTTATTATACACAATTTGTATAATCATTGAAGCTTGTCGCGCAATTTACTTGTGTGAATGCACTAGTCAATTTAGTATAATAGTAATCTGCTAAATGCAATTTTTTTATGTCAGTTTGATTGAATACTTATAGATACTTAAACAGACCTCGCGACAAGTTTTCATGATCATATAAATTGTGTATAATGAGGATATAAGTTGATAGTTAAAATTTTGAAGGAAAAGTTTATTTTCACTTTGTGACAATGAAATGCAGGCGCTTCATCCACATTGGTATTACTAAATATCTGCATATAGTACTCCATATTTACCATCTGCCATCCGTCAACTTTCGATCTATCACGTCATAATCATGTGAAATTATGACTGTCAAACATGGCGCGCAATTCTTGTATAGCGCTCGTATTGAAGCACCCCTTCAAACAGTATTTTTATCAACATATAAGGAGCAAAAAAATATTCAAAAAACTTACGAGTTATTCCTGCAATCGAAAGGTAATTAAAGGAGAGATTTCAATTTGCTGTCCCCAAATTTTTCCTTGAAAGACCAGACATCGTCATTGAAATATCAAAATTACAATCATTTCTGTGAAGTAGATTAGGAGAAAGACGAATAGATTCGCGAGTGATTCCGTAAGATAATCGTTTCCGTCCGGAAATACGGAACCCTGAAACTATCAATGGAGATGTCAGACTTTCCAAATTAACAATTGTTCAGAAATCATCCGATGAGATGTGCTTCTAAAAACAAAATACTGAAACAAACCTAAGTTGAAGATAATATCAGAAATATGCTGCTTTGTATTTCTCTCTCAATTAAGTTTTCCTACTACTTTGTCATGAACAGAATGTCGTAAATATGTTTCTCCACATTTTAAGTCCAGTAAAATAATTCACCGAACTCTTTTTGTTCCGAACAGTCCATAATTCATGTTCCCCTCAGTACTACTTAGTTGAAATATACATAGGCCGGATGTAATAAAACGATTTAGTAGTGAAGAGAAATTGCCACATTTCAGGGAACATTTCCAAAATATATATTTTCTCCAGAAAAATATGCAAGGAGTGCACCTTCAGCCATTAGGGTCATTCAACAGCGTGATAAAGAATAATGTAATTAGGTAATGCGAAGAAAAAGGCGGTAGCTGATAATTTCTTGGCACTCATGCGGCGCGAGGTTCACTTTGAGTGGTCTCGGTTTATTCCCGATTTGACTGGAAAGAAATATTGCTTGGATATATTTAGCGTAACACTAAACGAATTTCAGACAATTTACGAGAGGATGAGGAAGATCTATCGGGCCATTCTCATCAGAAAAAGAGGAGACGTCCTGTAGGAGGAAGATGTACATTAATAATTCCACATGCGTTGTGTGCTAAAACAATGAAGGTACCCGAAGAACGTAATGTAATTCCGCACATGGAGCCGCGGGACTTTGTCTGCCACAATTGCCAGATTGCACAGTAAATAGAATTCTAATTCGTGATGAGTTCGTGTTGAAATTTATTCTTTCATGGAAGGAACATTTGGATTCTTAATTCAACTCAGGCAATTTGGCGGAGTTTAATTGCATATTCTGCAGATTTCATGCGCTGCTCATTTGAGTAGTTTTGATAGGAAGCTGCTCATCAAAATATGCATACAGGGTGTCCCAAGTTCGAGTGCCTATTAGACGTTTCTGGAGAACTGGACATATTTGAAATCTGAAATTTGGGATTATGATATTGTTCGAAATTCTCTACAGACCTAAAATATTTTCAGAGCCAGAGCACTTCCGGTTATACAGGGAGTGAAAATAAATTTGCTCAAAAAAATTTTTTTTCAATGTTTTCGTTTCTGATATGATTGAGTATTCAGTGCTGAATACATTTTTGTTGAAACCATTGTATTGATTCGAATAGTTTTAAAAATATCGAAAAAAAACCTGAAAAAAAGTAAAATATTCATAGTCAGTATAATGTTCATTTTTCTTATTCTGAACATCCTGAGTGTTAACCGTTTTCACAACGTCAAAGTAGAAGAATGTGGAAAGGTCATGCATCTTTTGAATTTCATAAATATCATCACAGGGTGTTTCAAATTTCGTGTCAAAAACTGTGATCCAAAATTGGCCGAAACTTCTGTTTTTCAAATTAGAACCCTATTTTTTTATTATTGCGTTGGATTCTGCGGAGAAAAATAATGATAGCACTCCCTGATGCTCTTGCTCTTAAATTCAGTAATTCCCGAGTTATTTGAGCTTTTCTGGATTCATGTTGTACGTAGAATCAAATTCATCTAATCTTTTACTTAAGAATATTCTGTGATCATAGAAGATAAGTTTTTCCATTAATAATTCCCAAGTGACAGGTCTAATTTTAGGTTTTATCTTTACTTTTCGATTTTATCCAATGGTTTCATAAAAATATTCATCTAATATGTTGCATGAGAATATTCTGTGACCATAGAAGATAAATGATCCCATTAATAATTCACAAGTGACAGTTCTGACTATTACTTGTTACTATGGTTTCATGAGAATATTCATCGAATCTGTTTAGATTCGATGAATTTTACTCTACGTACGACATGAATCCAGAAAAGCTCAAATAACTCGGGAATAACTGAATTTAGGACCAAGAGCATCTGGGAGTGCTATCATTATTTTTCTCCGTAGAATCCAACGCAATAATAAAAAAATAGGGTTCTAATTTGAAAAACAGAAGTTATGGCCAATTTTGGATCACCGTTTTTGACACGAAATTTGAAACACCCTGTGATGATATTTATGAAATCCAAAGATGTATGACTTTTCCACATTCTTCTACTTTGACGTTGTGAAAACGGTTTACACTCAGGATGTTCAGAATGAGAAAAATGAACATAATACTGACTATGAATATTTTAATTTTTTTCAGGTTTTTTTTTCGATATTATGAAAACTATTCGAATGAATACACTGGTTTAACAGAAATGTATTCAGCATTGAATATTCAATCATATCAGAAACGAAAACATTGAAAAAAAAATGTTTGAGCAAATTTATTTTCACTCCCTGTATAACCGAAAGTGCACTGGCTTTGAAAATATTTCAGGTCTGTAGAGAATTTCGAACAATATCGTAATCCCAAATTTCAGATTTCAAATATGTCTAGTTCTCCAGAAACGTCTAATAGGCACTCGAACTTGAGGCACCCTGTATATGTACAGGGTTTCCCAGAAAATGTGGGAAATCTCTCGGATTCAGAATTCAGATAAAACATGAAAAAAATATGACAAGTATCCATATCTTTTTTTCCTATCGGCCCTCCCTACGGAGATACGGTCTCCTAAATGACGTCACTGGAAATCAATTTTACTGGAATAAATCTCAAACTATTTAAAATAATGCAAAAAAAAATTGATATGATGAAAAGTAGTGAGGACCTCTTGAAATACTGCCTTCAAATTTAAATTAGTATTTTTAGGTTACCAGGGGCGGACGAGGTTGTACATTTTAATGCTTACATTTTCAATACCCTGTATGATAAGGAGTAGAAAAAAACAAATTTTGATAGCTTGGACATTAGGCTTAAAAAAGTACTGTTGTTTATTGTCGATAAAATGAACCGTTTTCGTAAAATAAAATTACAAAGATCCTTAACCATGCTGCAGTTTTGGCATAGAAAGGCACGTTAACTAATAATTATTTTTGTATCTAGTGCTACTTTGGTGATCGAGAACTGATTTTTTTTAACGAGGCGCAGCCGAGATAAAAAAAAATAGTCGAGACCACCAAAGTATTTCGCGCATGAGATGCAAACAAAATTTTTTCTACAAACGTTCGAGCACTGGCTGCACCATAAATGTTAACATTGTAAATAATAAATAGAATTAAGTAGTGTTCAATTTTCTCACAATTTGAAAGCCTTAATTATTGTTATACCTACATTAATAAATAAATGATATCTTGGAGTTTTGCTTGATTTAGGAACATAAAGGTTAAAATATAAAAATCCCATATAGTTTACATGCAGTATTTCGCACACTACTTCGCGCACGGTGTCATGGTAACGAAGGAAAATGAAAAAAAGGGTCACTTCGCATATTGTTGTCTATGCGCGAACCTTGTCATTTTTTGACGTTTGTAGAAAAAATTATTTTTTCGGCAACCGGGAAGTGGGTACTTCCCGGACGCTTTTTATTTGAGAAAGTAACATTTCCCGGCCTAGTCCGGAAAGTACGTACTTTCCGGACTAGGCCGGAAAAACGCACGTCGTTGTTGTCATTGTGATGATCATCACAATAGCAACGAAATAACGGATGACAGTTCTGTTCTGTTCAATTCAAATAATATTCAAAATGTGTAATAAAGAAATGTGTCGTCTCATTGATTTGTAATTCTACACGGTTGCCGAAAAAATATTGTACGCAACACGCCCGAAAATAGTTTTTTTGGACTCACACTTTTGTCTATTCGTCCAATAAAACCCTATTTTCGGGACTTGTTACGTAAATTACTATTTTAGAAATGGATTTTAGTATTAAGTAGGCCTGTGATTTCCAAATGGAAAATCGACAAAGTTGATAAACATTCTGCCAAATTTTTTTTTATTAAAGTTTATTGTGCTTCGATTTCGCAGATCATTGGCACTAGGGGACGGTTGCATCTCATTTACATTTACGGATTATATGTCAAAAACTTTTTTTTTATTGGATTAATGTAAAAAAAAATTGAGTTTTTATTTTGTAAAAATTTGAAATTTCAGGAGATCGAATACATTGAAATAATGCTTTCCACATTGGCAACTAATTAATTTCGATAGAGTTGTTGCCGAGAGAATGGACTGTTTAGGTTTTTGGCGTAAATTTGGTTGGAAGCAAGTTTTAAGTTACCACGAAACGAAATGGATCTCACAGAGAAATCCGGAGCACTCCTCACACCTCTTCTCCTGAAACGGCCGGTCTTCCGTTTCTGGAGGAGAGGGCCCATCACATAATTCTATACCTATAATTTGATCCTTGAAATTAATAGTGAAACATCTAGAAGGCTCTGACAAGGGTCAGTGAGACTATTGAGCATGTGCTATAGCGGAGAGTGGGAAAATAGGGACATCGTGTCGATCAGCGGATGCAGTTTTGTTATTTGTCTCTGTTTGTATTGAGTCACATACGGTATCCATGGATACAGAATTACATGTCCCTTCTCTTCTCCCTAGGCATGCGTATATGCGATGACTGACCCTGGATTTAAGGGGAACGATTGCCACACTTTTGTATACTTATTAGCCACTACGCTCAAATTATAGGTATAGAATTATGTGGGGCCCATTCGACGAAATCGGCATGTGCTGATCTTCTTTCTTGATCCTAGATAATAACTGCACTCACACGCACTCCACGATGCAGTGTTAACAAAACACGTCCTGTATCTTTTTAATGTTTTTAAAGTTCAAAATGATCGATGCCGACTTGGACAGAAGTAGAAACTGACATATTATAAGATGCGACTGATGGCAAAATAATTCAATTCAATTAGTAAAATTAGGCACTCAAATCGACGACGTGAAATCGACGGCGGATTGATTTATACTGTTCTTCGGAGGAGAACACATATGGCGAAAAAAGTGGATTCGAGTAGAACGCCCGCACATATGCAAATTCGCACCAACAAAACTCGAAAATCCAACAGCAACCGCGAAAAAAAATCAAAAGATTTTCCGCCATTTTGAACTTTTTTTTCCATATTCTACACCGCAGTTGAATTGAGCACTAAAAAACTAAGATGTGACCAGAAGCAGTTATTTCAAATGTCACGCATTACTTACCACAGTTATCATAATATTGCTCGATGTTGACATTAAACACCCTGTATCTCGCTTATGCTTCGAAAACATGGTTTATATCATGAGGTAGATATGATTTTCTCGGTGTCATCTACACGACCGTGTATCACCTACACACCCTGTTCATGAAAAAATCACTATGACTCATCTGAAAATCTGCATTTTTTCGTCGTTTTGGGCGTTTTTCCTCTACTGTCAAAACCTAACCTTTCAGTAACTGTAGCCTCCAAACAATAAGATTACGGTACGACGAGAACTAAGTGGGTCCAATTGTGAAATATACCGAACCTGCTTGGTAGATTGCCCCCAAAAGTGATAAAAATCTGCTGGACAGTGGGATCTTTTGCCAAGATCTGCGGTTGAATCTTGAATTCAACAGTGTCGACATGTTCAAAAACCGTTGTAATCGATGGAAAATCTGTGTGAGAGGTGCCTGTGTTATTTTTAACATTTCGAACTTCGATTTTTGTATGCATTTTCTTTCTCGTTATCACTCATGAGAAATGTTCCCTTTTTGTTTTTTTAACCTGTGAATTGAAAGGTTTTTACTTCGGAAACAAATGTTCCAATTATTTACCGGTACGACTGTTCCATCGTTGTACCGAGCATCATAACGGCACTAGAAATAGATTAAAAGCAAAAAAAAACCTTTTGAAAAAAAACTTTAATTTAATGCTCCAAAAAGAAGAAAATAAAATGTTCCTTTGAGATTTCAACTATAATAGTAATAATAAGTTTTTTCACTGGTTCATAGAAGTAATACCAGCTCAAGTTGAGAACGGGAGACCGATGAAGAAGAATAATAATAAATTGGATAGAACAGTGGACTACAATAGACCGGACCTTGTGTTCATTGAGAAGGATCAGAAGTATGGGGTGATAATTGATGTGGCAGTACCATTGACTCATAACATCGGGAAAACGGAGTCCGAAAAAATAGCGAAGTACGACAACTTGGCAATCGAACTGAAGAATATGTGGCAATTGTCGAAAGTCACTATTATACCATTGGTGATTTCGGCTGAGGGAGTCATGTCAAAATCATTCAAGAGAAATCTCCAAAAGATCGAATTATCCCAGAGGATCGCGGAATATACAGATATGGAAAATGTAGTTGGAAACACTGGGGTTTCAGTACAAAATTCGAGCAGTCTTCTAGTCCAGTTGAACAGTGGGATAATCGAAACCTCAGTGCGATTCGATATCGAATAAGCGGCTGGTCTAGTATAATAGCAGTTTCGATCGTAGTGGGGATGCCTGGATCTCTGCTCTTCTTCGCGGATCGAAGATCGAATTCAGTCGCAATCCGAACTTGGATGCAATAGGCCATACTGTTTGAAAATAAATTAGATTCCGCGTGAATAAAAATGTTTACTGTTCAAGAGAAAATTCAAATAATAAAATGGTATTTCGGTGGTCAATCAATTGCGGAGACAATAAATTCGTTTATTGTTGCCTTTGGAGATAGGCCGATACCTTCACGTTCGGCTATCTCCAAAATAGTTAAAAAATTCGAGCAATGTGGATGTTTACGAACATGCCGTCATTTCAGGATTGATAGACCACCGAAGACCATCAGTGAACATCGTTCAGTGGAAGAAGTTGATGTGTGAGCTGCTGTTGAAACCAGTGCACCTTGTTCAAGTAGACAAATTGCTGAACAAGTGGATTTGGGCGATAGAACCGTTCGGAATATTTTGAAGAGAAATGTTATAAGGTGCAAACCTCTCAAGAAATTTTTCCAGCAGACCATTTCAAAAGAATGGAATTTTGCGAAAGGATGATGGAAAAAGAGAATGAGGGTAGTTCATTTCTGAGCAATATCTTATTCACGGATGAGTCATCGTTTTCCTTGCATACAAAACATAACCCATCCGTAGTAAGATATTGGTCTAGAGAAAATAAGCACCTGACTATTCCTGTGCGTACCCAGTATCCTGAAAAACTTAATGTTTGGACAGGAATGCTGGGGAATTATTACATTATAGGGCCATTTTTCATCGATGGCAACCTAAATGCTGCAAAATATCTGGAACTTTTACAGAATCAGATTATTCCGACAGTTCGACAGCTACCTATTAACTTCGATGATGTCTGGTTTCAACAGGATGGCTGCCCGAGTCATAATGCAAGAATTGTCACTGAATATCTGATGACAACTTTTTCTGACCGTCTCATTTAAACAAACGGAACGATCAAATGGCCCCCCAGATCTCCAGATTCATCTCCCAATGATTTCTTTCATTGGGGATATCTGAAAAATATGGTGTATGGGCAAGAAATTGAAAGAGCGACAAATATTACTGAATTAAGGTCCAAAATAATCCAACTTTGTGCCAAAATAGCAAGTGCGCCAAATCTTCTCAGAAATATGAGATTATCTCTTTATAATAGATTTGGCTACTGTTTAGCACAACAAGGTGGATTATTCGAACATTTAATTTGAATTTGTCGATCTCCAATGTCGAATTTGTTTTTGTGTTCCATTTTTCTTCATTTTCTTAGAATATATTTGTTTTTTCAATTTCTTATTAGGTACGTAGAATGTATTTTTGTTTTTCGTAGAATTTATTTTATTTTCTAACCAGTTATGGTGAAAAAGACCGGAGCACTAATCTTCAAAGGAAATTATTTGTGTCATTCATTGGAGCAAATTAATTCCTACGATAAGAGTGGAATTAAAGTGTCGTATTCATTTTCAACGGACATGATAACACCCAACACTTCGCGCGTTACTGATTAACTCAATTTACTGATTCCTTCCTATAATCTAATTCGATCCGAGATCCTAGATCGTTGCGCTCTGGCCTCTGGCATCCCCACTACAAACTGCCATAAAACTAGACCAGCTTATTCGATATCGAATCGCACTGAGGTTTCGATTCTTCCACTGTTCAACTGGACTAGAAGACTGCTCGAATTTTGTACTGAAACCTCAGTGTTTCCAACTGCATTTTCCATATCTGTATATAAACTTTTACATAGAAACTCATCTAGAGAGTATGGTTCAATCTGAAGAATCATTCTATACAACACTTTCTCAAACAATTTACAATCATTCGTTCTTCTTATTTCCAACACCAGGACATTATACAGGGTGGTCCAGATTGTAACCAAGGAATTTTAACCACGTATTCTACTTCAAAAATAAGCCCTAGTTTGTCATATAAACATATATCGAGAAATGTTTCCTCTCCGAGATACGGGGTGTTAAAACTATGGAAAATAAATGTCTTTTATTAATAACTTTCACACTGCTTGAAATATTTTCATGAAATTTGACACATTGGTTTTGAGCGTCAAGGAGCACTTTCTGCATAATATCATTTCTTTTCTATTCCACCAGTGGCGTCCGTACTGCAGCGAGACTGAATATTTTCGGATAAAAAAATGATACGCCACTGGTTTTTCCGACAATAAAAATTACTATTCAAATCCTTATTCAATTTGGAGCAAATTCGTTTACTTGACTTTTCGCTGTACGAGGCACCGTTTCCGGAAAAATAAAACACATTCTCATGCATGAAGAAATCGCCAAAATTTGATATGGTAGGTACCTACATAATAATAATTTACTTACTATTTTTGTGAACGAAATTTTGGCGATTTCTTCATGCATGAGAATGTGTTTTATTTTTTCAACCGGAAACAGTGCCTCGTACAGCAAAAAGTCAGGAGACCGAATTTGCTCCAAATTAAATAAGCATTTGAATAGATTTTTTATTGTCGAAAAAACCAATGGCGTATCATTTTTGCATATGAAAATATTCAGTCTCGCTGCAGTAAGGACGCCACTGGTAGAATAGAAAAGATATGATATTATGCAAAAAGTGCTCCTTGACGCTCGAAACCTATGTCTCAAATTCCAAAAAAAATATTTCGAGCAGTGTGAAAGTTATTAATAATAAACATTTTTTTGCACAATTTTAACACCCCGTATCTCGGAGAGAAAATTTTTCTCGACATATGTTTATATGACAAACTAGGGCTCATTTTTGATGTAGAATACGTGGTTAAAATATCTTGATTATGATCGGGACCACCCTGTATATCTTCATTCCCTTGTACAGTGGATCCTTTTCTGTCATAGCCAAATTATGCTGAGGTAATAACTAGCTGGCTTTCAGTCTTTATTGGGTTTATTTGTAGTCCATTATTCTCACACCACCATTCTGCCTTTTGGATAGCTCCTGTTAGTTCCTCACATGTATTTTCTTCATTCCCGATTCCCGATATTTTCATTTAATTTAATTACAATGGATGATAACCTAGTAACACTTCATCCCATGTTTGTTCATTTAATTGATTCAAAAAATATTTTGTTGTTTCTGCGTTTATTAACCTTATTTGACTTTTGTTTCTTATCCTATCTATATTAATTTGAAATTCAAATAATTGTGCTCTGTGATCGGAAAGATGAGTCTCAACTTTTTCCGTTATACCACCCTCGATATTCGTACAGATGTTATCTAGGCATGTTGAACTTGTTTTATCAAATCTGGTTGGTTCATTGAATAATATTCTGGTTCTATAACTGTCCATCACAGTAACAAACATTTGGGTAGCTTTTGTGTTACAAACCAGTGCATCAATATCGTAGTCCCCCTTAATAATAAATTCTGAACTCTCCCTGGTATACAAATCTAGGATCTTATTCACCACCTCCAGAAAACTGTTCAGCTGTTGCCGCGTGATCGACACATGAGGGTCATTTTTGGACCATTTTTCATCCTCGAATTTCTGTATATAATATATTGATATTTCGGAAAGTATTCGCCTTATACCGATGTTATTAACTGTTGAAAAAATCATTGACTCGCAAAGGGGTAATTATTCAACCCTTAAATTTCGAAATTACAACATTCGCTATACTCATCCCGACTATATCACCTCTTTCCTTATACTTTAAATCTTCTCTATAGTATATTACTGTACATCTACAATAACTAGATGCTATCGTGAATCCTTCCAATTGGTATTTTGTCAGTTGAAAATAATCCTGCCAGTGCTCAGTGGGAGCGAGAATTGTAACATTCAACTCTGCTACTAGCATTCCAAGACTATGAAATGATGTAGCAATCTATTGAATGTTCTGATGCATGACCCTTATAGATGTTGTCTCCTGTTCCATTTTCTTTATTTTTCCTGGTGTTCTGCGGATATTAGCTGTTTTGCATGTTTCCTGATTTGAAATTGAATTTCACGTTGTCCTTAATCTCCGATCATTCTTCACATCTTCCATATCTGCGTTATTATAATATTGATGAGTTCTTCTTCATATCTAAAAAAAAACTCTTACCTCTTGTGAAAT
The DNA here is from genome assembly GCA_951802165.1 of Adalia decempunctata. Lineage (NCBI taxonomy): Eukaryota > Metazoa > Arthropoda > Insecta > Coleoptera > Coccinellidae > Adalia > Adalia decempunctata. Next base: position 50,700,738 of record OX637695.1, read on the forward strand.
TATATCGTCTTATGCAGACTCCATTGGGCCAATAGTTTTCGCTGTCCAATTTCTCTTTCAACGAGAATAGAATTCCCAGTTTGAATGAGGAAAATTCACCCTCAGTGTTTAACTTTTCCACAATGGAATTTTCGTATCCATCCTCTTCATTTAAATGATCTTTAATCATTTGGCAAGTCGCGTCTTTATTTTTAATCTTTTCAATATACAACTACGCTGGTTTTGCTTGTTGAATTCTCAGTAGTAGTCCATTTGAACGGTCATTCGATGCGTTGCCATTCTCCTTCTTCTTCTTGTAATTGTTTTGAACTCATTTCTATGATCTTCATTATATTGCCGTTCTTGTTGCACTTCCTGTGTTACTTGTTTTTTCATTCCAATTGTTTGCATTGCAGAATTTATAGCTTCCACCAGCTGTTGGTTAAACTCCACAGGTTTTTTGTAACAAGCCTTGGCACTATCAGCATCAGAATATTTACGTCCTGTATTATCCTCTCCTTTCTTATTAATTTCAAAACTTTTCCCAACATCAGTTTCTTGAACACTTTGTTGGTTATGTTTATCCTCCTTGTATTGTTCATTGTTCACATTTTTTCTATTACATTCTTTCAATTCTAGAATTTCTCTTTTCATCTTTTCCATCTCTCTTGAATTACTCTCATTTATTTTTTCGAAATATTCATTCCTCTGCTTTAGTAACGTATTGTTCTGTCTCAATAATTCAATCACCAACATTTTAAGAAGTTGAAAACAAGAGTCCCCATTTTTACCCCCCATATTTATCTTCAAGATTGATTCATCACTTATATCCTCTAATATGAGGTCACAACATTTCCCAACCCAATTCCCACAACTAGCATGGTACACTTCGCACAAATTAATCCATTTTTCACATTTTTCCTGCAAAATCTACAGGATTTGCTTTCCGCATTGACTTTTACGTGCGCTCCGCCCGGCGCCATATTGCAAAAAAAAAAACCAGTCAACTTATATCCTCATTAAACACAATTTGTATGATCATGAAAACTTGTCGCTCGATTTACTTGTGTGAATAAACTAGTACCAATTCAATTGAGTATCTTAATCTGCTGAATGCATTTTTTCTATTTCAGTTTGATAAAATATTTATAGGTACCTGGTTGTAGATTTTCATCCATGTTATCAATAAATAAAATTCAGTTGTCGGGAATGTGGACTTTTATTGCTGCCAAAATTACAAAAAAGTTGCCGACGTTTCGAGGACTTTTGTTATCCTCTTTTTCAAGGCTGTAATGAATTTTCAATAAATCTCAGGTACATAAACACAAGGACACAATCAACATACCAATATTCTGTATTCCTAGACGCAGTCTAAATTCATAAAATAATAGAACATCTATATCATAAAATGAGTAACTTATCGGGAATCGCACGTGCAGGTCATCAAAACAATAAAACATCAACCTTACAAAACCTTTGGGTATATTGCGCAGTGGTCCAAAACCACTGAACTCTCATTAACAAACACAGAACAATACAAATATATATAGAGTATGGTCAAGTTTTAAGTGATAATCCCTACTTCATGTTACATCTAATAAAAAGTCATATACTATACTAAGGTTTTTGACATCATCTCTGAAGTTCACCGAGTTGTTAAGTTTTATGTGTAACATTTCGCTGATGTTTCGTTTATAAGTAAACTTTTCTTTGTCAAGAACTATGGTATTGTCAAAATCAAACTGATGTTTTTCTTTTAGTGCATGGTTAGTAAGGGCCGTTTTGTCGATGTTATGTGCACTTCTTAAATCTGTTTTGTGTTGTTTTATTCTTTCTTTCACATATTGCTTGGTCTGTCCTATATAACACTTTTCACAGTCGTGGCAAGGTATTTTATATACTACCTCTGTCTGTAACTCTCGAGGGGTTGGATCCTTAAGTTTGGTGAAAAACTTTTTTGTTGTCATTAAGTTATAAAATGCACAACGGCAATTGTAGTCATTGAATATTTTTTGTATCTTATATGAAAGTTCGGGAATAAATGGAAATTTACAATATTTCATGTTTTTCCCCTCAGTGTCCAACTTAACATTAGGACCACTTTTCTCATTATTCAACTGATCAATAACCTTTTTTATGATCTTATTGACGAAATATATTGGATAGTTATTGTCTGTTTAATTTTTTTGACAACTTTCAAATTCTCTGTATGGAAACCAGGGTCACTGAGAGTCACAGATTTTCTAATCAAATTATAGGCTACATTTGTTTTTTGGGACACACTGTGGTTACTGTGATAGTTTAGCAAACGGTTGGAATTTGTTGGCTTAAACCTTTCGCGACTACGGGTACATATATGTACCACTAACTTGCCACACAGGACTGCAAGCCTTTTTCACTATTTAGACGAACGCAACTTTTTACCGTCTAGTCCTGACATGGTCTTCTTGCTTGAAATTGTAGGACGGAGTTCACATAACATCATTTTTTGTTTATTTACTGTTCTGTGTGACTCAAGACGCGTGTATTCGTCGCTGTTTCAACTTGTATATCCTCGAAAATTTGTGTATTTTGTCAAACATTGCTTGTGAGCGGTATTTCTGAATACTATTATTTGGTAAGTTGGTTTTTATTGCTTCACATATGTTTCAATCTTTAGAAATAAATGAATGAAGACTCCTGGTACGTATATGTACCATCCGTCTTTATATGTGGTACATCAGTGTACCAGTAGTCTATAGAAGAGAGCCTAATGCTGTTGTTTGTTCTCAGGAATGGATAGAAAAAGGTACATATGTGAACCACCAAAAAAGACTATTGGTACATATATGTACCAAAAACCCCCCTCCCCCTACGAATAAAAAATTGAGATTTTTTGAAACAACGGACTCATACTAACTTGAAATGAACAAAAAATTTGAAAACCGTACTGTACTTTCCACAGAAAAAAAGCCGTCTTGAAGGGGTTAAAGTACCATCTGGATGAAAGTCTCCCATCATTGTTGATGATGATAACGTCAAGGAACGACAGGTACATTTCGTTCTCTATTTCCATGGTGAACTTTATGGAAGAGTGGTATGAGTTGAGTAATTGTAATAAGAAATTACAACTATCCCTCGGTATTAGTGCGATGGTATCATCTACATACAGTTTCAACAAGGGAACTGTAAATGGAATCTGATTGGTCACGAACTCAAATAAATCATTCATTACAAGATTTGCGAATGATGGACTGGCTGGGTCGCCCATTATTGTGCCATAAATTTGTCTAAAGTAGGCACCATTAAATGCAAAATAGCCACTGTCAAAGCACATCTCAACCAATGTCACAAATACATCCCTGTCTAAATATGTGAAATTGGATATATACCTCCAACGTTTTTTTATTACTCTAATAACTAACTCTTTTGGTATATTCGTGAATAATGATATGACATCAAATGATACGAGAATGTAATCGTCAGGTACTACGATGTTTTGTATCAGCTCAACCAACTCGTGAGAATTTTCAATACTGAAAGACGAAGTGGACAAGACTTGTGACAGAATAAGATGCACGAACTTACCAATATTGTATCCCGGTGAATTAATACTACTTACTATAGGTCTAAGACATAGATTGGGTTTGTGCACTTTTCTTTGACAATATAGTTTTGGTATGGCACTGTTATGTCTGATTAACAAATTATAGTCATTGTGAGTAATTTTTGAACTGTCCTTGAAAGTCTTTAATGTTCGCAAATCTTGTAATGAATGATTTATTTGAGTTCGTGACCAATCAGATTCCATTTACAGTTCCCTTGTTGAAACTGTATGTAGATGATACCATCGCACTAATACCGAGGGATAGTTGTAATTTCTTATTACAATTACTCAACTCATACCACTCTTCCATAAAGTTCACCATGGAAATAGAGAACGAAATGTACCTGTCGTTCCTTGACGTTATCATCATCAACAATGATGGGAGACTTTCATCCAGATGGTACTTTAACCCCTTCAAGACGGCTTTTTTTCTGTGGAAAGTACAGTACGGTTTTCAAATTTTTTGTTCATTTCAAGTTAGTATGAGTCCGTTGTTTCAAAAAATCTCAATTTTTTATTCGTAGTGGGAGGGGGGTTTCTGGTACATATATGTACCAATAGTCTTTTTTGGTGGTTCACATATGTACCTTTTTCTATCCATTACTGAGAACAAACAACAGCATTAGGCTCTCTTCTAGACTACTGGTACACTGATGTACAACATATAAAGACGGATGGTACATATACGTACCAGGAGTCTTCATTCATTTATTTCTAAAGATTGAAACATATGTAAAGCAATAAAAACCTACTTACCAAATAATAGTATTCAGAAATACCGCTCACAAGCAATGTTTGACAAAATACACAAATTTTCGAGGATATACAAGTTGAAACAGCGACGAATACACGCGTCTTGAGTCACACAGAACAGTAAATAAACAAAAAATGATGTTATGTGAACTCCGTCCTACAATTTCAAGCAAGAAGACCATGTCAGGACTAGACGGTGAAAAGTTGCGTTCGTCTAAATAGTGAAAAAGGCTTGCAGTCCTGTGTGGCAAGTTAGTGGTACATATATGTACCCGTAGTCGCGAAAGGTTTAAGCCAACAAATTCCAACCGTTTGCTAAACTATCACAGTAACTACAGTGTGTCCCAAAAAACAAATGTAGCCTATAATTTGATTAGAAAATCTGTGACTGTCAGTGGTTTCCATACAGAGAATTTGAAAGTTGTCAAAAAAATTTTAACAGACAATAACTATCCAATATATTTCGTCAATAAGATCATAAAAAAGGTTATTGATCAGTTGAATAATGAGAAAAGTGGTCCTAATGTTAAGTTGGACACTGAGGGGAAAAACATGAAATATTGTAAATTTCCATTTATTCCCGAACTTTCATATAAGATACAAAAAATATTCAATGACTACAATTGCCGTTGTGCATTTTATAACTTAATGACAACTAAAAAGTTTTTCACCAAACTTAAGGATCCAACCCCTCGAGAGTTACAGACAGAGGTAGTATATAAAATACCTTGCCACGACTGTGAAAAGTGTTATATAGGACAGACCAAGCAATATGTGAAAGAAAGAATAAAACAACACAAAACAGATTTAAGAAGTGCACATAACATCGACAAAACGGCCCTTACTAACCATGCACTAAAAGAAAAACATCAGTTTGATTTTGACAATACCATAGTTCTTGACAAAGAAAAGTTTACTTATAAACGAAACATCAGCGAAATGTTACACATAAAACTTAACAACTCGGTGAACTTCAGAGATGATGTCAAAAACCTTAGTATAGTATATGACTTTTTATTAGATGTAACATGAAGTAGGGATTATCACTTAAAACTTGACCATACTCTATATATATTTGTATTGTTCTGTGTTTGTTAATGAGAGTTCAGTGGTTTTGGACCACTGCGCAATATGTATACCCAAAGGTTTTGTAAGGTTAATGTTTTATTGTTTTGATGACCTGCACGTGCGATTCCCGATAAGTTACTCATTTTATGATATAGATGTTCTATTATTTTATGAATTTAGACTGCGTCTAGGAATACAGAATATTGGTATGTTGATTGTGTCCTTGTGTTTATGTACCTGAGATTTATTGAAAATTCATTACAGCCTTGAAAAAGAGGATAACAAAAGTCCTCGAAACGTCGGCAACTTTTTTGTAATTTTGGCAGCAATAAAAGTCCACATTCCCGACAACTGAATTTTATTTATTTATAGGTACTTACGCAGACCTCGCGACAAGATTTCATGATCATATGAAAATTGTGTATAATGAGGTTATAAGTTGATAGTTAAAATTTCAAAGAAACATTTCATTTTCTTCTTTTAAGAGCGTTATATTAAAGCTTCTGTTGAAAAGGTTTTTTTGCTTTTAATTTATGTTTTACTTTTGAGTCATTTCTAAACATTCTCGGCAGAAGTGCATGAAAAATAACTATTCCGCCATCTTGGATGTTCATCGTCATTATCATGATCATCATCATATTGGATTTAAAATAACGTCAACATTATTTTTCGAGTTACTCCCAACAAGAACCTTTATTTGATACCCATATTGTAGAAGTGCCTAAAACCTAAGCATTCCGCCATCTTGGATGGTCCGCCAAATTGGATATAAAATTAGCTATTACAATTTAGAGTTTATTTACGCGAACCAACTTTTTTCTACCTCATTCTCTATTGAAACAGATCCTTATTTCATCTCGATAAAGTCCGTAATTTTGAAATTATAACGAAAACAAAATGTCGATCGATTTCTATTCACCGAGATATTTACGAAAACGCCAACCTATCCGTTACCCTTACCTTCTCTGGTGCACCTGTATAACATATTGTTATTGAGATTATCTGCAATAATTTTGCTACAAATCTTCAGAAAATGGTACCAGTGAGCATAAAAGATACCAGTGATTTCGAAGTGATTTGAGAACAAAGATATTATGAAAACTGCAGGATTTCTTGAATATATATACACATTTTACTCGAGTCAAATTTATTTCAATAGGTGCAGATTGAATATTATATACTTCAGTTCATTCCCAGCTGATGGAAAGATAAGGTTTCAACTATTTCCCCCAACTCAATGTATAGAATTTTATGATTTTTCTCATAATTAGCAATATTTATCTGTACCGAAATCCTAGTTCATTATGTTCTGCATCCTATAATTTCGTTTTGGGAATAGGATTTTTTATTCTACATTTTATGAATTATGAGGAAAAAATTACTGAAAATTTACGATAGTGGCGTATATCGATCTTGAGTTTATGTCAAATTGAATTCTGCATGCAAACTAAGCTCACGCGAGCGAGTTTGTTTCCATAAAAAAGGCTTTTCATTAACATATTCCAATCGTCAAACAATCAGGTCCCCAGATAAAGTGGTGGAATTCAACTTGGTTCCTGCATATATTCTTCAAAATGAAGTAGAGGTGAGCACTGAGGAGAGATACAAATTTCTGGAGAGTATTACGAAAGAAACCAGTGTGGTTATTTCAAAATAACAGTAGATATTGATTTCTGGGTTAAAAAATGAAATTTTGAAACCTTACTCATTGAAAGCAGCTCATTTTATTAACATTCTTCCCCAACAACCATCTCAACCATGAAATATATGAATTGGAGAATCAGACGTGTGATAATAAATTGGTAGTTGTTTTTGTCATTTCACAACAAAAATGAAACATATTTGGATAATTTTATCTATACCTAATCATGCAATAGTTAATTTATCCTCACAATGTTGATTTTGGTTCGTTGATAATTTGAAATCAAAATCACAATACTGAAGAACTGAGATTCAATTGAAATAAGGGGTTAAATATTTGTGCCACCAACCAGGAAAAATATGTTACCTACCTTAATTAATATTTGATGTTAAAACATTGCTATGAAGTTGTTGCCTAAATACAATGGAAAAGAAAGATTTTGTAGAAATCGCTCGTGTGCTGAAAGTTGTGGTAACTATTTGTCTGAAGAAAATGTCTTGAAACAATGTTGAAGAATGAAAAAACTGTTTAAGATATTGGAAGGGGAAATCCAAAGTTTAAAGGAAATATGCAATCACATCCCAAATTATTCTCCAATCGATATTCACAATAAATATTCCAGATGGACATGTTTTATGTTCGTCACCGTGTATATTCACAAAATTTATATAACAACTCAATATCAAATGAGCAGGGAATCAATTCAAAACCGAAAAACACGGGAAGGGGTCCAGGAGATAAAATAGTTTGGGAACCTCTTTCGCAAGAACATTTCGATGTCCTGTGAGGATTCCTGCCAAATATGAGAATAATTCTTTGTCTCAGATACGCCGAACATCTCCTCATTTCAATTGTTGTTCTATGGCACCCTCAGATACCGTTCCATCTATTCACTATAAAAATATGTTCAGATAGTCGTGGACCATCTTGTAAATGTTCCCCAGTGCAAGAATTCATTAAAAGAACAATCAACTTCCCTTCTCAACAGTCTCCTCTATATTCAGTTGTTGTTTATTAATTGGATATTCACCCGCTGAAATCATTCTATTGGTCCCCCTCAACATGAGTCATTTAATCCAATCCAACACAGGTGGTTCGTATAAACAGAAAACAAGGAAATTGGGGATTCCAAGAGGGGATGGCAAGTATCCGTCAATTTGCATCTAATTTACTAACTGTGGTTGGATGGTTTTCTGGTATTAAGAAGAGTTTGGCCAACCTGTCCACATTTCGACGGTATATTCCATTCACTATTATAAATGATGAAATATTTCCAGTATTACCAGAGAAAAAAGTTTCTTCGACATTTGCCAGGTCTTTGGAATTATTGAATTCACATAATATTTTCTCAAATTCATTATTTAACATTAATAAACATTTTGATAAATACGTAAATACTACGATCTCTATGTAGAAAGGGCAACGTTGCGTATGTATCTGACAGGACCATGACTATTACCTAACATTTTCAAAACATACACGGTGAAATGCGTCAGAATTTCATGGCAAACCGGGATACTTCATGAATTTTGACATTTTGACAACCTATCCGATCTGCAGACGGTTGGTATCAAAAGCCTTATGCTGTTCATCAACAGCAGCTACTGGTTCTCACAGTAGTGGTGGAGGTGGTAACCACCCTATACGGCATCACAACGGGCCTCTGGCCTATGTGGGTTCCATCCAGAACCACCGTGTTAACCTAACCTAACCTAACCCATCGGAACCCAGAAGACTAACAGGGCAGTGAGCACATCGCGCATATCTGCTAGGAAACGGAGTGGTCCATTGTGCATTTAGTTTCCTATACGGTGAGAGCGACCTGTCGCGCTGACTGCATAGGGAACGGAAAAATGCCACCCGGTATGCCAGATATAACGCATTCGTTTATATGAAAATCAACAAATGACATGTTTGAAAAGAACTAACTAAACCAGTTCAGAGAAACCAACAGAAAATCCCTTTTTATTGAAGAGGAGAAGATGCTGACAATAGTCTTAATTAATCTATCTCTTCAAGAAATCACTTTCGAGATATCATCTGCGACATATAGAAATGAAAAGATCATGTCCAGAGCCCACTTTTGCTGTCAACCAAAACAAATATAGTTGGTTCATATTCCTTTTCTCCAATGCAATACAGCAAGAATGCTAAAGGTTTAGCATCAACGAGCAAAATCGACAGACATAGAAACGTTCTCATAATCTCGTTATCCAGAAATGAAATTTAAAGAGAGGATAACTGCGAAAAAGAATGCATTCGTTTTTGCCTATAGCAGTTATTCTTCTCTTCATATAGCTCAGGGTGGGCATTCAATGTAGTGTGTTTTTATTTCAAGTTGCATTTGAAGATGGTTTCACTTTGAGAAATGAGATTTTGTGAGTAAACTCAGAAAGGATTGGAGTTCTTAATGGAATGATTGAAACCGATTTCATTTCGAAAGTCCTTTTTTTCTTTCAAAAATAGAAGAAAATAAGCCAACTTATGCTTCCGTTTTATTTCAAACGAAAGACCCATGAAAATAGTTCAACTACCGATTAAAAGTTGATCTTCAGATAATTTCCAATAGCCAAATTCAAATATATGACGGGAAATAGTTCCTGCTTTACTCTCATATTAACTAATTTCATAGTTCAGCGATTAACGGATAGAGAGCGTCATTTTACATTTCATTCATAAGTAGAGAGATAGTCATAGAACCTTTAGTGATAATGTGAGTTCCATGGAGATATTCCATGAAATGCACGCTGGCGCCTCTATCGGATTAGTTTTCCTACTCGCTCTGAACGTCGACTCTGATACAGCATGGCAAAATGTCATTCTCCTACACGAACAATGGTTCGATTAAAGGAAATGCATGCCCAACATAAATTTCACCAATGGTTGGTTACGGAGTCGCATGTTCCATGAGACATTTCTGGATTTGCCTCCTATATTTCACGCGAAAATAACTGAAATAGAGAAGCAGTTTCGCGAGTTTGGGATGTAAAGCCGCGTCTACATGTGCGAGCCGAACCTATCGCGAACCGCTCGCGAAGTGTTCGTGTCATGTTCGTTAATTTCACGTACACACTTGCGATCCGCTCGCGAACCAATACCGACGGCGAACCAACAACGAACTCACCGAAATACCGTAAAAACTGACGAACCTGTCTACGCGTCGTCCAAACTTACACTGGGCTCGCGTTGTGTTCGTGAAAAGCTGCTTATACATGTACGAGCCGAACCTATCGCGAACCGCTCGCGAAGTGTTCGTGTCATGTTCGTTAATTTCACGTACACATTTGCGATCCGCTCGCGAACCAATACAAGTCCAATACCGACGGCGAACCAACAACGAACTTACCGAAATACCGGCAGTATCGTTCGTACTCGTCTACTAGTAACTACTTTACTCTGTCTTCCTAAGATTATACGATGCTGGTAATGAGTAGTGCGACTATATTGATGGCCTATTTGGAAGAAAAGTCATCGATAGTCTTCTCCGCCATAGCAGCAGCGATTTTCCTCCATACATCCTCTTTTAAATACATTTTAAAATGATCCTCATGTTTAGGATACCACAATAAAGGTTTATCTTTGTAAATATCAATGAGCTGAATAGTTTCTTCCTCTGAACACTTCATGATAAAAATGATGATATTCGTAAAAACCGACGAACCTGTCTACGCGCCGTCCAAATTTACACTGGGCTCGCGCTGTGTTCGTGGAAAAAACCGACCATCAATGGATCGGCGCGAACGGTTTGCGAGCGGCTCTATATAGGTTCGACACGCACATGCATACGCAGCTCAAGACAGATGAAAAAAGCAGTGGCTGATATACTGTGTAAGGCTGTGATACTTGAGTTTGAAGAAAATCCACATAAATCGAGTAGTTATGCCTCCACAACATTCGATGTCAGCCATACATATTGAAACATGATAGAATGCATGCCTTTAAAATGATTCCTACTCAGGAGTTCTTGAAAGACGATTTAACAGGAGAACTTTTTGTGAACAAACGATGATCATGTTGGATATCAAATTATCCAATTGGTAGAAGTTTTGTTTTCTTGTATGTGTAGTTTTACTCTTAACGACTATGTGGATCGTCCAAATGGACGCTTCTGGTCTACCGACAATCCTCACTGATTTTGAGTTTGGGCAGGGAATGTTCGAAACCATATCATAGGCCCCGTTCTTATGTAGGGCAATTTGAATGGCAATAATTATTTAGCACTACTTCAAAATGACGTCGTTCCAACTTTGGCCGATTTATATCCTGATCAAGGAAATCCTCAAGTTCCACGGAATACGATATGGTTTCAACAAGATGCAACACCAATACATTACTAACGCAATATCCGGCATCACCTCGACGCAATATTTCTAAATCGGAGAATATGAAGGGGGGAACCCATCGAATGGCCACAGCGATCCAATGATCTTAACCCATTAGAATTCTTTTTATTCGATTATGTGAAGGGCGTTGTGTAGAAAAAAACAAGTCCCATGATTTAAATGGCCTTAACTAAAAAATCGAAAAACGCTCGCGATCAAATCGATCACCTCTGAGATGTCGAATAATATTCCAAGAAATGTTTATTGGAGATAAGGATCTTGCAAAAGCCTTCACGGTGCAAACCACATCTACTACATCAACATTCATAATTTTTTTGCTAAATTTTGTGTTATTAAATTTAAGTTTTGTATATTTTGTACTCAATGTCGATAGTCACTCGATTTCATTTTTTTCAGTTTAGTTTCTACAATAAACATAAGAATTATAACATTTTTCTGAACAGAGAATAAGGTGCCCTCTCAAACGATGTATGGCGAGCCCATACTTCCTTTTTTAAAAGTGTTTAGAAGGGGGTTGAAGATAGAGTTCGAATTTTTACGAAGAAGAATGACAATTTCAAAACTATATTTGACCTGTTTCAGGATTTTTTATGAATATGTACAGTAACCAAGATAATGAATTATTCTATTCCATTTTGCTTTTCCCCACTGTATATCCTTATCTATCATTATCAAATAGGAGTATAGAGAGCCGAGAAATCCCACCAGGCGATTCCGATTCCGCCTTAACCTTTTACTGTAATCACACTTCAAGAAATTTTTTGCACATCGCAACTTTAATGCCATAAATCGATCGCATGATGGGAATAATTTCCATTGCAGATTCATGGAATTAGAATGTAAAAGGCATTCCCGACGGGTGGTAACATTTATTCCATCCACAAACAACGTATCGTGACAGAGCTGATTGAAGAAGTGTTTGTCGAGACTATTCGTCCATTAAGCGCAACCTACAGGCAGAAGATTCAACGGATATGAGGTGTGCAAGCCTACAGGTGTGGCGGTTGGGTGCAGCGTTAAAAGATCTAATTAATGAATGAATTTACAAAATAAAAAAACTATGTCATTAGGTTGGGACCCCAATTATCAATAAAACATTGAAATTATAAATACGGAACTATCCGATTATGACCATTTCATAGTGAGAATAAAATATCTCTGGGGTTCAGAAATATTTACATTTTTCCAATACATAATTGCATTTTTACAGTTTGACAAGTAGAAATAGAATATTATTATGAATCTTTTTTGATATAGAATTTCATATATACTCCATTCACAATTATAAAATCACAACTCTGGCCATGGTTTCGTTTTCAGGAATTGGCGCACCTGATGAAAAATCTGTGCTCGTACATAGAATATGGTTAATGACAATACGACGATGCCAGTTTTTCTGTTTACATCAAAGTAAAAGTATCAAAGATTTTCCCCATTTTGTTAGTTCGTATCGATCGGTTATTTTGAGGAGAAAAATCGATAGGAAATCGCCTATTTTTCCGTTCTTCGGCGTCCAGAAGAAGTTTCGTGCAAATTTCATTTTTTCATTTCACGAGTTTTGGCGTGAGTACGAACGGCAAATTTGAATTGGACCAAAAATCGATTTATAAGCATAAATAAAGCGAAAGTAAGTACTAATCGACCTTTTTACACTTGATAACGAAGTTTTTTTAGGTATCTGGCCGTTTTGAAAGATTTCAAACGAAATTCCGGTCCCCCAGAAGTTTGGTTAGTTTCGGTATCGATTTTGGTGCTCAAAATTTATTTGGAATGTGTAAATGGACAAGAAAGACTTCCTTATACGATCTTCTAACGGAAGCGACCGGAAAATATGGTTCAGGTAGAATTGAAATGTGTCACTGGAGCTTTCATTCCTTTGCCGAAAGTAGAAAAAGGCTATATTGAACCAGAATACATCGGTTTTTATATTCCAGGAGTTTGTGTCTTATTTTAGAACAGGTGAATGATAAATGTGAAGCATATGTTCGACCTATTCCATTTTATTTGTACAAACCTACTTGGTAGTAATGTATGAATATTTTTTAATCCAATAAATTACTATACAATCAGAATATTTTACTCCTTGTTCATACGATCAAATAAATGAAATGTCGTCAATCTTGAACTTGCAGTTCAAGAGGATAATAAACATTGAATCTTCACAAGCATGCATATGAAAATTATGTGAAAGCAATGCAATTTTTTTCCATTGCGAAAAATACTTAATATATTTGAACAGTGATCTCTTGTACTTTTCATGCAAATAACTAGAAAAGGAATCCTTTCTATCAATTCATATAAACGTTAATTATTTTCGTCCATCACATCTTTTCCAATTCATTCACATTCTGAGAAATACGCTAAGAATGTAGAAAGGGCAACATAGTGTTGACTTGGAACATAAAAATATTTTGAAAAACGTCATAACTTCGATACAGAGTGGAATGTGTCAAATTTCCAATGCCAGAGCTGTGATTTTATAATTGTGAATGGAGTATATGTACTATCAAATTTTGGATGCCAAACTCTCCACAATAATATTAATTGAACTACTGACATGAAATATCATAGGATCTCCCAGAAAATCATCACTTTGCGAAATAAACTGAAAAAATTATGAGAGAAAGTTTTTTTACTGATACGAAAATGTTGGCATATTATTAATATGTCAAAAAAGGATCTCTTTATACTACTATAAACTCTCAAAAAACAATTTAAGAAAATAAACCGTAGTATAAAGCTAAAAAAATGCTATATCCTGAATGTTCCAACCTAGTTTCCAAATCATCTCACGACAAATTCATATAAAGCTATTCTTGAAGCTGGTAACATATGGTGAATTGATAACATTTGTGAGCAAGCAATTTCAACCCTCGAAGACTTTGTTGGACAGAAAATTCTGCCCATTTCTGTGGTGAAAGTTCTTTTTTCATTTGAACCGATGTCCCCCTTTTTAGAAACATTGTAATAATTTATTACTAAAAGGCATTATAGTTTCATAGCACTGTAGAATCCAGATTTTTCCATCAAAGTTGTTCGGTATGCAGGATATATGTAGGGATGCATTCTCCTTGTATTATTGAAATTTTCATATTTTGAGAAGTAGTGACTGGGTTTTTTCATGAAAAGTAGAAGCCTGTGAATGTATAGCCACAGACCGTAAAATTGTTATTTTCCCTGAAAAGACCCTGACATGATTTTCTGTATGGCATTCTTAATCTAGTTCTCAGTGCCCACTTTTGGGTAACAAATATCTGATCTGAGAAAGAGAAACTTCCCCAGAATATCACCTATGCCATATGTCAGGACTAACTGGAAATTAGCATAGTATAGTGTCTCAAGAATCTCTTGATTTACATGATTTCTGAGCCTCAGGAAGATGTAGATAGTTGTGTTGAGCCTCTTCCTCAGATATTCAATATGTGGCTGCCAGTTCATCCGTTCGTCAACTTTGATACCCAAAATACCTGCTGAATCCTGTACGGCAACCTCAGAACCCTGAAATATGAAACCTTCAGGAAAACTTCTAGTTCGCCGATGTCAAAAATCATGGAGGTTGTTTTCTGGACGTTCATAGACAAATAACGTTCCCGACACCAGTTTGAAACATTTAATAATATAACCCATGCTAACTCCATTACGCTATCAATGTTTTCTCCTTCTGCGGTCAGCACAATTTTCTTCAGTTATGAAGGTAGCTTTCCATTATGTGTTTGAACCTATCCCAGTGGTTAGGGCGATTGACTCTGACGCGGAAGTTGGAGTTCCGTCCCGAAGCTAGGAAATTTTCTACTCAACGGTAGTGGGCCAGCATTCCACTGTTGGGTCGAAAATAAACAGTGCTGTGCATAAGGTGGCCTAGGGACACAGTAACAAAGCCTACACATAACACAACCGATTCTCCGAACTCGTACAAGCTACAACATCAGAAACTTGTAATTTTAGAGGGGTCTCCTTGGGATATCTATGAGTTAGCAGTATAATCAATATCAGTTTAAGCTAGTTGGCTCGTATCCCGCACTGTTTCAACATCCTTGGCAATCACTCATGATCCACCGAGTCAAAAGCTTTAGATAAGTTTATGAAAAGAGCAAGTGGAATACTTCCTCTCTCCAATATCTCAATAACAGATTGGAAAGGTTCAAATCTGTTGTCGTGCTTTTGCCTGAGATGTATCCATGTTGATGCTGAGATATCACACCAAACTTGTAGAAAAAGTTGATTTAACGATTCGCTATGACCTTTCCGAAGATCTTTGAAAAGGGGGGTAGGATACAAATTGGTCTAAAGTGGGAAATGTCGTTAGCATCACCCTTTTTGAAAATAGGTCTTATAATTCCAACCTTGAGGTCCCCTGTAAATACTCCCTCCTTGATTACTCTATTGATAATCACTGACCATTGCTCGGCTTTGGACTGGGAAGTCAATTTGATCACCTTCACTGTTATTTCATGTCCGAACGCATGTAGGTTCTTGAACGATCTGATGAAGAGTGTACCTCTGATGTAACCTCGAATGCAAAGAAAGATTTCTCCAGTTTTTTATGTACTTCCAAGGTAGTATCATGAGCTGAGGCATTACTCTGATGGTTGGGAAATGTAGCAGCAAAAAGCCTATTAAAGTCATTGGCTAGCTTCTGAGGATCACTGCGTGACGTCTTTGTTTGAAAAACTTTTTTACCTGTTAGATCGTTGATTATCTTCTATACTGCCTTCGATTTGTTATCGCAATTACTTACATATTCGTTTAGTTGTTCCTTTTTAACATTCAATATTGCCTTATCATAGTTCTTCTTTACCTCGACATATGCTGATTTGAAATGAAAAATGACACTAGAAACAAGGAAATGGTTGTCTAGGTTTTTTCTGAGTTAATAATTCCTTCTAGTATTGTCTTCAACTCTTATTCTGGATTTACTGGTGGATTTAAGAAAGCATTAATCGTAGATACTTCTGTACCTGTCTGAAAACCTCTCCCAGACTGCATTCAAGTCTTCACTGTTTGAGAGAACACAATTCCAGTTCTCAGCCTGCATCATGTTAGTGAAAAGATTAACGCTATTCTTGTTGAAGATTCTTCTCTCCTGTTTTTAAGGTGAGGATTTTCTTTTGACAGATCGTAGAACTCATTAAAATGAGTAATTTTACAAAAAAGTGTTCATATGAATTTTGCCCCTGTTTCGAAAAAAATGAAACTAGAATATTTTCTAGTTCTAGGTGAACCTGATAATTTCTCAGTCCGAACCTGTTCCCTTGCCTGCTTCACCGTAGATATCAACATCTCTTATTTTCTGCCTTCTATGATACAGAACTCAGAATATCGATTGTGATTAGTAATCGATCGTGTTACGGCGGGGGTGAGGTGTAGATTGTATGAGTTTATTGCAATAATGAACTTATTGATAAGCTTATAATTTATGGTGAATAAAAACAGAATGCCAGTTCAGCGTATAAGTTATACAGAACAAGATTTTCGCTAAGAAATCACCAAACTTCGCGGATGTTCATGAACCTGGAACAGAGATGCACGCCGAGTAGTATTAAGGTATTGATGCCCAGAACTTTTCATAAATTTTCAAAATCGAACATTTACTAACGGAAAGTTTCGGTTAAATGACTCATTTTGATGGATTCTATCACCTGTCAAAAGAAAAGCCTCACCTTGAAATACACCCTGCATATACAGCTTTTTTGGCGAAGATTTGAGTGCTCTTGTAGAAAAGGTGACTGTTATGTGTTCTGAAATATGATTTCCAGATGTCTGAGTAAGTGAGTAATTCCCTCTACATTTGCAGAAAAGAGATCCAGACATGTGCGAAATATAGAGGACGTGTCACCCCAAGTGCAGGCAAAGCAATCCCAAACATTTAAAGCAAGGCACAAAATTCGACATAATCAGAACTGTCGGAGAGCATGTTGATATTGAAATCACCAGCTATTATGATTTTGTTGAGGGTCTCAACCCGCGATGGGTCGTTGACCAAATTATCGAGTGCTTCACCACAGAATCATTGGCAAAAAATGTGTACCTATACAGGGTGATTTTTGTGAGTGTTTCATCAGACGTATTGGAGGAAGGAATTGGGATACAATATCTAAATTTTGTATTTTTGTTTTAGAGTACATGAACTCAATTTGTAAAATATTTTCAAGCGGAATCTGAACGAATGTGAACTTCGTTATTTCGAATGCAACACATCTACACATATTTGAATTCTTCGTTTAATTCTGCAATTATTTGATGTATGATATGCGCAACCCCATCAAGCGGTTGTTAAGTTATAGCCTGATTCTCAAATTTTTTGACAGAAAGATTGTCACCAATTAGTGTCTATATCTCCAAAATCTCTCATTGTAAAAATGTTATGTTTTTTCGCAACAGTGGAACAAAATAAAGTACGATGATACTGCTTCTTGTATAAATTTTAAGGAAATATTATACAGGGTGTCTGAAACAGGGCTTCAAAGTTAGCCTCAACAAAACTATGAAATCTCATTATTTTCAAATGGGAACCATATAATTTCGTAATTCCGATCGATTGCTAGGCAAAAACTAGTCGAAGTGTGCCAAACATTTCATGTAGTAGTCAGTAGTTTTGCCTTTATCGAATAAAATTCGAATTTCAGGAATAAATCCAGTTTTTTTTGTCTAATCATAGGTTTATTGAGATAATTTTCAAGTAGGCTATGTCAATAGTTAGAATATGTCAGTTGAGAACTGTCATTCATACTTATTACTTGTTGTTTGAATTCGGGCAATATGGGAAAAATCACAATTACAGTAACAGTGATGTTTTAAATATGTTCTCCACTTATTAGACCAGGGCCGAAACCTTCAAAAATGGTAAAAAATGAAAAAAAATTACAGTAGGATGAAACCCCTTAGAAAAGGAGGGGAATATGATCAAAATGAAAGGAAAAATAAATTACGGTCGATCCGAGTTCGGGAAGTGGGAGGGGTGAGTTTTTAAGGGTGAAAATTGGTTTTCCTTGATTTCCGGCAAAACTACAAGTCCTATGGAAAAAAGTTAAATGGCAAAGTTGTAGGTAATGAAAAGATCCACAACTTTTGTATTTGCAATTTTTTCACATAACCTCAAAATTCATACGAAAATTTCAAAAAACCGAGTTTTAGGTTTTTTATTTATATCTTTTAAAAAAAAAAAATTTTTTCTACGAAATTTGGTGAAAACTTACCTTATTATATTTCGAATACACTGTAATTTATTTGATTTAAAATATCTATGTTTTCGTCTTATTTTAACTTAATATCAAAAAAGCACCCTAATTTTCAATCGAAAATTCTGACGTCAAAATATCAGCTTTTTTTAAAAAGTTTGGGGGCTTTTTCTTCATTGAAATATCTACTTTCTGATGGTGTAAAAAAAATTCACATTACTATAGGAAATGTTCTCATAAAATGCAAAAAATTGAAAAAACTCAAATTCGAAATTTTTTTTTAATCATTATGTACAATTTTGAGGTGTTTATTAAAATTTACTCTTTAATTACTCAAAAAACGTAAGATTTCCTGTTTCATTTATAGACGAAAAAATTGCAAATTGAAATATACTTCTATAATTAACAAAAAAATAAGTAAATAAAGTTAATATTTAATAAGACATCTACAATATTTTGAAAAAGTTGTAGAATCTTGTTTAAATAATATTTTTAGATGACTATTTATTGCTGTTTTAAGATAATTCATATACCTGAGTGACCTTTGGTTAATTTTTAACCCATTGTAAGTTATTTCATAGAGAAGTGGGGACTGAGTTACTCTAATGGTGGGTTTCATAAATCGTTGATTGAACAAATACACAGAATTATTCGACGAAATTGTCAAATCAACCAATAGGATTTCTAATTTTCGAAATTTTTAGCATACAATTGCTTGATTGAGTGAGTTGTGAGAAATTTACTTTATTCAAAGAATTGTTTGGAATCTACATAGCAAGGTAAATACCTAATATCTGTATTTTAATCTATATTAATCAACTTTAAATAAAAATAGAAATATTTTCTTTCATAAATAGTATGTTTAACGTAACTTAACCTATAAAATTAAAATTGAATGATATTTTAGTACAAGAATAAAAACTAGTAATTTCGTTTATTTTGTACAAACAAATTTAGTTATACTCATGATAAAACTTTGAAGGCATTATTAATTTGATTTTGTCTTTTCAGATTGTCAGTATGGATGAATCTGTTTGTATAATCTGCAATAAGATAGGTGACAAGCAAGTGTATGAAATAAAAAAAACAGCTTTGAATCGTTTAGTGGCGTCTAGCAAGAAGAGAATCGACAATAAATACAAAAAATTTGAAGTTTTAAAATCAGCTTTTATTCATCGAACTTGTCAAAGTCACTATAATGATGAGACTGCAATAGCTACATTCTGTAGCTCAAGACGTAAGAAATCACAGGAAGGAAAAGAAATGAATAAGGTCGCTCTTACATTTAATTTTCAATCTCATTGCTTTCTCTGCGGTGGGTTCTTCGGTAATATTTCAAAAGATAAAATTTCAACTGTTCAAAGTAACGATACAAGAGATAATATATTACAGCATATTCAAAAACAAAACACATTAAATCATTGTGATAAAAACATTTCAGCTCGTTTAAGAAATGTGCCTGATTTAGTTGCAGTAAAAGCTCATTATCACACTGTTTGTATGGCTAATTTTTGTAACAATAGGACGGAGAGAAAAAGGGGTCGCTCAGCATGTGAAAACACTAAAGGTGCATACAAACTGTTGTCACGTCACGTGAGCTCACGGGAGGAAATGGAAAGAAGATATGGAGAATATAGCTGCTTTTACAGTTGCTGGTGATTCTCATAGAAGGGATTCGATTTACCAAATGAATCAACGAACACAGGAAGTGGGGGAATTCCATCAATTAATTCAAGAATTATTGAATGAGCACCCAGATCGGTTTCAAATGTATGTCAGAATGACATTCCACATAATATTAGACGTGAAATCACGTGCATACAGAAAATGTAAATTTGCGGAATATAGATCTTGCGTGCTTTCAGTGCAATAACGTGACAGCAGAAACAATGTTGCAAAAATTTTTACTACATTTTGATTCCGTAGTAGTATAATCACCCAGTTTAGTTCTGATGATTTGGCTTCACTATTTATTATTGAAAAGTGTGTCTCTCTTCCTATGGTCTAAGTTCCATGCATTATCGTGGTTGCACATTTTGGGAAGAAGAAGTGATGTGACGTGATAACAATGTGTCTGCACCTTAAGAGTTTTATTAATTACCTTATTAATTATATCGTTGACAACGAAACAGAATGTCAATTTTCTGTTAATGAAATAAAAGAGGGATTTTCAGGAGATCTCCCAGACTACACAACTATTAAAAATAAATTGAAAGAGCACTTTCAGAACGATATCGATTGTCATTTAATTAGAAGAGACTTGATAATTTTGTACAAAAATAGTACCGCAAGCAAGAAACTCTGCAAAGACTGGTATGAAAAAAAATAAAATGCGTAATCAGAATTAAGTATCTAAATTCAATAGTACGATTTACCTGTATATTTATATTGTATAAGATTTCCTATGACATGAATGTAATTCGAATTAAATAAATAAACTCTTTATCTTAAAAAAAAATGCAGCAATCACATTTTTTTGATGAAATTGTACATAGTGATTAAAAAAATTTTCGAATTTGGGTTTTTTCAATTTTTTGCATTTTCTGAGAACACTCTTTATAGTAATGTATATTTTTTTCACACCATCAGAGAGTAGATATTCCAACGAACAAAAAGCCCCCAAACTTTTTGAAAAAAGCTGATATTTTGACGTCAGAATTTTCGATTGAAAATTAGGGTGCTTTTTTGATATTAAGTTAAAATAAGACGAAAACATAAATATTTTAAATCAAATAAATTACAGTGTATTCGGGATATAATAAGGTAAGTTTTCAGCAAATTTCGTAGAAAAAAAAAATTTTTTGAAAAAGATATAAATAAAAAACCTAAAACTTGGTTTTTTGAAATTTTCATATAAATTTTGAGGTTATGTGAAAAAATTGCGAATACAAAAGTTGTAGATCTTTTTATTACCTACAACTTTGCCCTTTAACTTTTTTCCATAGGACTTGTAGTTTTGCCGGAAATCAAGGAAAACCATTTTTCACCCTTAAAAACTCACCCCTCCCACTTCCCGAACTCGGATCGACCGTAATTTATTTTTCCTTTCATTTTGATCATATTTCCCTCCTTTTTTAATGGATTTCATCCTACTGTAATTTTTTTTTGTTTCAAAAATTATCGACCCTGGTCTATATGGTGAATGTAACAAAATATTAGAAAGGGTAGTCAGAAGTTCTAACGAAAGAAATTCACATTTAACAACCGAAGAATTCAAATATGTATAGATATATAGGGTGTTGCATTTGAAATAACGAAGTTCACATCCGTTTCCGTTAGAACCGGAAGTAGATTCCGCTTGAAAATATTTTACAAATGAGTTCATGTGCTCTAAAACAAAAACACAAAGTTATGAATTTGTATCGCAATTTCTTCCTCGAAAACGTCCAATGAAACACTTAAAAAAATCACCCAGTTTACTCTGACTGTCAAGTGCCTTGGACCTGAAGATCTGGGAATTCTGAGTTCTCGCTATCCTGGTCAGCTACAACAATGTGATACTTGGGTGGGTCACACTGGAATTCTTGCCAACTGGAGGGCAAACCCTTCAATGAAGATCCTCAGAGGGCTCCTTTGATGGTCCAAAGTGAACGATTGGAATAATCAGAACCCCTACCACATGTCTGATTATGAAAATAAATCATTTTCATAATCTGGTTGTAGATTTTCATCCATGTTATCAGTAAATAAAATTCAGTTCTCGGGAATGTGGACTTTTATTGCTGCAAAACTACAAAAAAGTTGCCGACGTTTCGAGGACTCTTGTTATCCTCTTTTTCGAGGATGTAATGAATTTTCAATAAGTCTCAGGTACATAAACACAAGGACATATAATCAACATACCAACATTCTGTATTCCTAGACGCAGTCTAAATTCACAAAATAATAGAACATGATAACTATATTTATCATATTTCGAGACTTTATCACCGGCAAGCCTTTAAATGTCTTCTAAAGAATATAATTTTACAGTTTTACTCGTCAGAAAATTGCATTTAATTTCCAGCTCCTAAGAAGGCAAAACCTTGAATTCAACAATTCGCAGACGAGAATCGAAATTTGCTACCACGTCAGACTGTCAGAGCCAACTTGAAAATGTAATAAGCTTGCAAAACATTTTCAAGTGAATTTATTCTAAGAGACTGAATTTCTTCAACAATTTCTTTGGTAAATTATAAATACATGTGAAAAATGAAATTTGCGAATATTGAAATATAAAAGAATAGTTCGGAACAAAAACGCTTGTTTCCGTCCATTGAAATTAAATTTGTTTCTAAATAAATTTGGTTTTATCTCTTGCATGATTGGATTATTAAAAAAAATTATTCACCAAACTTTGGCGCACTCGGCGTGAGCCACCTTTGTCTTATTATTTAATTTAATAAGGAACATAGAAATTTTGACGTTTCGGGAGAGACGCTAAAATAGCGATCCGCGAAGCGGATCGCGGGCGTCGCTTGCGACGCCCGACGGGCGAAAAAAGTGGGCGGTCGGAAAGCGGAAGGACGGGGGCTCCCGCGAGTGTCTTTGGATTTTTTTTAAGACGTCGGGAAGTATTTTAAAAAAAATCCCGAAAAAGGTCGAAATCGACCGATAGACCCGAGCGCCAAGGCAAAAGGCTTTTTTCCGGAGGCCCCCGGACGTCGCGGGTGTTTTTCCGACGACGGCCCGTATCCTCTTCTACTCGCGGACGCAAAGCGTTTTTCGACGAGGTACACCGGGCGTCTCCGAGAAATTCGAAAAGTTTTGACGTTTCTCGAAAACGGTAAAAATTTCCGATCCGGCCAGAAATTATCGATAAAACCAGAGAGTTTCAGTTATTCCGATGACGTTTCACGTTGAATGTAGGTTAGGGTTCGTGACAACGGCTTTCAAAGTTTGACGGGACGCACAGATGTCCGTTTTAAGGTTGGGTTTTTTCGACGTTTCGAGACGTCACCGCTCACGAGTGCCGTGAATTTAGTAGGTTCTGTGGATATCGTCCATAAAATTGGGGAGCTTTGACATGCATTCTATGCATCTATGCTTTGAACAAATGAGCACGTCATATGCCGCCATATTGGCTTCGCGGAATGTTTTCGTAAAGAATTTTCGAGAGCGGTAATTTATGGAAAAAAACGGAACTGAAACGTAGGAATGTAGCAGTAAGTATGTAAATATGGGATTGTCGTACAGAATGTGATGTTTGAATTTTTTCAGGATGTCTTTGTGGAACTCTTCATGCTTTTATGAGAATCGATATCTTAGATATTTTTGACCGAATGATAGCCTTATTCCGAGTGTATCGAAAACTGAGACGTTACAATTAGGACGTTTTAGCATTGATTTTAAATAAAATGAATCGAGGTGAGGATTTTCATACAGGGTTCTTTGAGAACGCCTGTGGAAATCTCTGTTTTCATGGGAATGGATATCCCGGATATTTTCGACTGAAAAAGACCTCCTGCAAAAAAGAAGACGATGAAATATGAATGCAGATTTGTGAAAGAAAAATTGAACAAGAAGCTTCGGTGGAATTTCAAGATTTTTTCTCCTAGAGTAATTCCGTGAACAGTGCAATCAATAACACAAAAGAGGACCAAATGGCTGATTCTTCACAGTTGAAAAGGATAGATAGAAATGAAATAATTTAAAGTGCACCAAACTGATCAATAAGTGCATTTTGTAACTATTCCATTTTATACATTGAAGTCATTGAATAAACAATAAATAATCTTGAATTTTTCGACTTTTAATCCAACAATTCCCAACGTTCTTTATTCTCGAAGTATTACTTACATTAATATTCAAAATAGAACTTGAGTGAAAGAAAATCGAATCGAGTTGAGCATAATTATTGTATCTGCATATTCCACTGTTGAAAATAACTTACGTAGTGGCCCTCGAGATGTTAAAAATTCCCAAAATGTTAATTTTCGATTTCATTCATTATTTCACCGATGGCAATAAAGAAGTCGGCTGTTTGGTTGTCGGTCACGAAGCCATTTCATTGGTTAGTATTACGAAGTTCGCGGGAAACGTAGAAGTTAAGTATATTTCGAGGGACGACAAGAAAAAAGATGACGACGATGGAAATATTACACTGAAATATTTTCAGTTCGGTTCCGAGATACGATTGAGAGTTAACAATGACATTCGGGATTCGAAGAAGACGGAATAAAGCGATCGAAAGATTTCACGTGAGAGTGTGAGGTTATGGTCGAAGTTGTGACATTCTATGGTTGTCAATGTCCGTCATTGAGTGACACGAGTGTCGAGTTGTGACATTCTATGGTTGTCGATTTCCGTCATAGAGTTTGAATGCTGTATTCTATGGTTGTCGATGTCCGTCATAGAGTGACACGATTGTCAAGTTGTGACATTCTATGGTTGTCAATGTCCGTCATAGAGTGACACGAGTGTCAAGTTGTGACATTCTATGGTTGTCAATGTCTGTCATAGAGTGACACGAGTGTCAAGTTGTGACATTATATGGTTGTCGATGTCCGTCATAGAGTGACACGAGTGTCAAGTTGTGACATTCTATGGTTGTCTATGTCCGTCATAGAGTGACACGAATGTAAAGTTGTGACATTCTATGGTTGTCGATGTCCGTCATAGAGTTTGACACCTGTCAAAAAAATTTTCTTCTTACCAACTATTGGCCTCTTTTGCATATTGATGCGAATCTACATTTAATATTGATCTACCGATAATATTGATCTACCAAAAAGGCGGATCCGTGGGCCCAAACTAGTCTTCTTATTATTTAATTTAATAAGGAACATAGAAATTTTGACGTTTCGGGAGAGACGCTAAAATAGCGATCCGCGAAGCGGATCGCGGGCGTCGCTTGCGACGCCCGACGGGCGAAAAAAGCGATCGGTCGGAAAGCGGGAGGACGGGGGCTCCCGCGAGTGTCTTTGGATTTTTTTTAAGACGTCGGCAAGTATTTTAAAAAAATTCCCGAAAAAGGTCGAAATCGACCGATAGACCCGAGCGCCAAGGCAAAAGGCTTTTTTCCGGAGGCCCCCGGACGTCGCGGGTGTTTTTCCGACGACGGCCCGTATCCTCTTCTACTCGCGGACGCAAAGCGTTTTTCGACGAGGTACACCGGGCGTCCCCGAGAAATTCGAAAAGTTTTGACGTTTCTCGAAAACGGTAAAAATTTCCGATCCGGCCAGAAATTATCGATAAAACCAGAGAGTTTCAGTCATTTCGATGACATTCAGAGTTGAATTTAGGTTAGGGTTCTTGACAACGGCCTTCAAAGATTGACGGGACGCACAGATGCCCGTTTTAAGGTTGGGTTTTTTCGACGTTTCGAGACGTCACAAATGACGAGTGCCGTGAATTTAGTAGGTTCTGTGGATAACGTCCATAAAATTGGAGAGCTTTGACGTGCATTCTATGCATCTATGCTTTGAACAAATGAGCACGTCATATGCCGCCATATTGGCTTCGCAGAATGTTTTCGTAAAGAATTCTCGAGAGCGGTAATTTATAGAAAAAACGGAGCTGAAACGTAGGAATGTAGCAGTAAGTAAGTAAATATGGGATTGTCATACAAAATGTGATGTTAAAATTTTTTCAGGATGTCTTTGTGGAACTCTTCATGTTTTTATGAGAATCGATATCTTGGATATTTTTGACGGAATGATAGCCTTTTTCCGAGTGTATCGAAAAATGAGACGTTACAATTAGGAAGTTTTAGCATTGATTTCAAATGGAATGGAATCAAGGTGAGGATTTCCCTACAGGGTTTTTTGAGAACGCCTGTGGAAATCTCTGCTTTCATGGGAATGGATATGCCGGATGTTTTCGACTGAAAAAGACCTCCTGCAAAAAAGAAGACGATGAAATATGGATGCAGATTTGTGAAAGAAAAATTGAACAAGAAGCTTCGGTGGAATTTCAAGATTTTTTCTCCCAGAGTAATTCCTTGAACAGTGCAATCAATAACACAAAAGAGGACCAAATGGCTGATTCTTGACAGTTGAAAAGGATAGATGGAAATGAAATAATTTAAAGTGTACAAAACTGATCAATAAGTGCATTTTGTAACTATATTCCATTGTATACATTGTAGTCATTGAATAAACAATAAATAATCGTTATAAACTTGAATTTTTAGACTTTTAATCCAACAATTCCCAACGTTCTTTATTCTCGAAGTATAACTTACATCAATATTCGAAAGAGAACTTGAGTGAAAGAGAATCGAATCGAGGTAAGCATAATTATTGTATCTGCATATTCCACTGTCAAAAATAACTTACGTATAGCAATGATGATTTCCAACCTTCGATAGAAGAGGAACTTTAAGAAGAACAAGTGGCCCTCGAGATGTTAAAAATTCCCAAAATGTTAATTTTCTATTTCATTCATTATTTCACCGATGGCAATAAAGAAGTCGGCTGTTTGGTTGTCGGTCACGAAGCCATTTCATTGGTTAGGATTACGAAGTTCGCGGGAAACGTAGAGGTTAAGTATATTTCGAGGGACGACAAGAAAGTAGATGACAACGATGGAAATATTACACTGAAATATTCTCAGTTCGGTTCCGAGATACGATTTGGAGTTGACAATGATATTTGGGATTCGAAGAAGACGGAATAAAGCGATCGAAAGATTTCACGGGAGAGTGTGAGGTTATGGTGGAAGATATTCACATGAATGAGCGAAAGACACACGTTTCAAGACATAGTGCAATATGTCAGAGTGAGATACAATGAAATAGACATGTCTATTATATCCCTGCACGAATGATATCTATGTTCCTTCATAGCGGTGGAACATACAAGTGTCACGTTGCGACATTCTATGGTTGTCGATGTCCGTCATAGAGTTCGAAACCTGTATTCTATGGTTGTCGATGTCCGTCATAGAGTTCGAAACCTGTATTCTATGGTTGTCGATGTCCGTCATAGAGTGACACGAGTGTCAAGTTGTGACATTCTATGGTTGTCAATGTCCGTCATAGAGTGACACGAGTGTCACGTTGCGACATTCTATGGTTGTTGATGTCCGTCATAGAGTTTGACACCTGTATTCTATGGTTGTCGATGTCCGTCATAGAGTTCGACACCTGTATTCTATGGTTGTCGATGTCCGTCATAGAGTGATACGAGTGTCAAGTTGTGACATTCTATGGTTGTCAATGTCTGTCATAGAGTGACACGAGTGTCAAGTTGTGACATTCTATGGTTGTCGATGTCCGTCATAGAGTTTGGCACCGGTCAAAAAAAATTTTCTTCTTACCAACTATTGGCCCCTTTTGTATATAAATGCGAATCTACATTTAATATTGACCTACCGATAATATTGATCTACCAAAAAGGCGGATCCGTGGGCCCAAACTAGTCACAATTTATTAAGTTTAAATTAAATCTTCCTTCAATGTCTCACTGCATTTGAGAAACAATCACCCATTTTCAAAAAAACGAAGTAAGGTAGTTCGCCAAGGCAGTTAGAAGATGAGGGTGCTAGTCAACACACCTTGAAGATAGAGAAAACGTACACTCAGTTGCAAGAACGATTCATTAAATCAGCATTAGTTAATTGTGCTTTAAATTTAATGGTTTCATTATTTTAATTTCTGTTGCAAGACGCTGATTTTTTTATAATTTACATTTCATTAGTTAATGCCTTGATGATGGAATCATTAAAAAAATTATGATATCACTAACGGTTAGAAAATGTAAATTTGCGGGTAGTTCTGGCTAGGAGCATAGAATAACTGGAGAGAAGGCTCTCCTACGAAAATGAACTGCCAAAAACGTCCGAACTTGTCAGTTCGCCGCAAGGTCAAGAGATGGCGACAACGTCGTTTCTTCCTACAACATGGCTATCCTTAATAAAATTATCTTTAATGGTTATTCGTTGTTATTACTTATTAGGTCCCATTTATTACTATATCGTAATATACATATATTCTTTTGAAAGAAAGCAATACATACTTTTTTTCGTAAATCCGACAATATAATGCATATAGCACGTGTAAAGAAATGGCTACAAGGATAAGATTGAATATAGGAAGAAAAATCTGTTTCCCGCTCCGAATCTAAGTGTTAGCAGAGGGAATGTAAACGGGGTACCATACAATTCTGCGTATAATACACGAGAACAGATAAAACCTCAGTCTTCCCGTATAATAATAATAATACTTACCTGAATGTTCGCTTTTTCCGATAAGGATATTGTTTTGACAAATTTATTACCGATCACAGACTTCCCATGAAATTGCGTATAAAAAGTTGATTAGAATGAAGCGATTTTATGTCATCAATATTGTCTATGTTATGATTTATGGCCATTTTCAATTAAAAAGAAGCATAAATGTATCAATAACAATGACAGCCACATTATATTCTTTGCAATTGTAGCGCCATAGAACAAAATATCTGACGTGTTACTGAATAAAGGATCTCAGCGTTATCTATCGGGCGTCACACGAAACTCTAACTTCCGGGGTTATTGGCAGTTCCAAATGATCTGTCGAGCGTATGAAGCCTTCCCTCCAGTTATTCTATGCTCCTAGGTTATACCGTGAAATCACTACGAACTACAGAGTAAATAAAAATATTATAGAATATCTTTAGTTACATGTATGTCTCAACCTAAATAAATTTTCTTAAATGTCATATTCGACTAGTGTTGATGTTTTAAGTGGAGTGAAGTACTAATATGTTTACTAAAGCAAGAACCTCTTGAACAAAAATTGTTTTATTTCATCAAAAAGAAATTAAATGAAAATGGTGTTGATCAAAGCTGATCTTGTTGAAAAATCTTGAGGGCCATTAGGCATCAGTGGGTTTACAAATAAATCTTCATCTGAGTCAATATCATGAAATTCTTCTTTTGCAAAGGCGATAGCAAAATTGTGAAGAACTGCTGTAGCTACAATCACATTCAATATTGTATTCATTTTTTTTAAATTATTCCTTTTTGAATGCAAGGAAATCTACGCTTCCACACCCCTATGCACCTCCCCACAGTATTTATTGTATTTATATGTACAGGGTCTTTCACGAGGAACCTCACCCATATTTATACGGGAAACTACTGAACGTATTTTCATGAAATTCAGCACTTATAAGTATTTCACGATGCTGATGAAATCTAAAATAGTTTCAAGGCATGAGCACCTCCGGTTTTTCCGGAAATGACGTCAACTTCCGTTTTTCAAATTAGAACACCATTTTTTTATTGCAGAAATAGATTCCTTAAAAAATTTCAAGTTATTTTGATGTAACATTTTTCAGTTTTGGTTGGAAAATTCTCTCTGAGCGGGAAAATTCGAAAAAAATCGAAAATAGAGCTCCGCTGAAACAAGAATAACTTCGAGGTTTTTGGATGGAAAATTTTCATTTTTGGGATTTTTCAAGATGTAAGATTGATGTACCCACTTTAAAAATCGAAATCGCGATTCAGGATACAGGGGGTGAAAAAATCGCTTTCAAAGTTAGGGATGACAAAATCGTGAAAAATCAATTTTTTCAAATTAGAACTCCATTTTTTTATGGCAGATATTGAATCTACGTTAAAAAATAAGGTGAGTGTATGCATCACTTCCTTGCCCTAAAATGGATATTTTCTGAGTTATTCACAAAAAACTGTTTTTCGTTTTGAATTTTCAGCAATTTCTTTTCCCTTCGCGCCAAAAAGATGAAATTTTCAGGAACTGTTATTTGAACCATGCTGTAGATTTTTCACCCCTTCTTGAAACCGACTTCAAGTTACTATTAGGAGTACCATGGCAAACTCTCGCAGTTATAACTAGAGAAGATGCTCAAAGTTTTGACCGTTAATTTCTAGACATTTATTTATACGTCTCAGGAATGCTTCGTGCGTTGCTCTTCTTATTTCATCGGGAGGAAGAGATCTGCGAAAGTGTTTAAAAACCAAATTGAGTTTCAAAACTATGAATCTAAAAATCTAAACAAACCTGAACGCATTTCTGACTCGTTCTATGCAGTCCTCTTTATCAGTCAGGGGAGT
Organism: Adalia decempunctata; assembly: GCA_951802165.1. Lineage (NCBI taxonomy): Eukaryota > Metazoa > Arthropoda > Insecta > Coleoptera > Coccinellidae > Adalia > Adalia decempunctata. Next base: position 50,731,266 of record OX637695.1, read on the forward strand.
TGAGTAGACAATATTTTTTATCCTACCCCAAACACAATAGTCTAAAGAAGTTAAATCGGGAGAACGTGGTGGCCAAAGATGTGGACCATTGTTCGCCAACCATCGATCTTCAAATAGCCTGTAGAGGATATTTGACACATTGAGTGAATTGTGTGGAGGCGCGCCATCTTGTTGATACCATAAGTCATTATGGTTCTGTACTAGCGGCTCAATTATTTGAGTCAATATGTCAGAATATCTATCTCCTAAGGGAGAACATTCTTTACATAATGCAAACATGTGTAGTGTTCTATCTTACCAGTTAAAGTCCCATCATAAATGTGAACATCGAGAATTGCATTATTTTTGATGGCGCAAAAAACATTGAAACTCCAGGTCTCTTGAAAGTTCCATTGTGTGAAGTGGTGGTTGTTCCCTTCATCCCAATAATGACTGTTATGCCTATTGAAAGAACCATTCTTTGTGAATTTAGATTCATCTGTCCAAATTATACAGTCCAAAAAATTTTCATTCTCTTGAAATCGAATCATCATAGCTTCGCAAAACTCTGTTCTCCTGACGAAATCAGTTTCCTTCAAATGCTATACCCTATTGAATTTATATGGGTGCATTTCATGTTTTTTTAATATTCTCCAAACACTCAATTGAGATAATCCCAGATCAATCTCGGCATCTTTGAGAGAATTTTGAGGATTCACACGAAAATATGCAAGAACTGTAATTTCGTTGTTCTCATCTTCTACTACACTTTTTTCTCTGTGTATAGTTTTCTTAACGAAAGATCCGACATTTCTCAAGTTTGTCATGGTTCTGTTAATGGTTCTCTCGTTGGTCTGGGTCGGTCAGGAAACCTCTCAATGAACAGTCGAATCGTTCTATCTACAACTTTATTACATTCTCCATGAAGTAGAATGAGATTTAAATAATCTACATTGGTAAAATTAGGCATAGTGATCGATTTTATAACTTAATACGAATTATCACCAAATTAATAGTAAACACAAAATGCTACTGAATAAAGAGGAATTTGGCAGATGTAATTAATGATATCTATCATTAAAAAAAAGAATGTAAAACATGGTAAGTTTTTGCATATGGTTCATAAGGAATTATTTATTTATCACTGGAGAGAAAACCGATGGCCTATTAGTTGAAATGAAGAGGTTTCCGATACAAATTCGAATCCAAATTCGCCATCTATTTAGGAACAACCTGTAACTTTTTTCTCTTGCATATTAGGGTAGTAAAATCTAAAACATGGTTTAAGTAACAGTTCCTGAAAATTTCATTTTTTTGGCGTGAAGGGAAAAGAAATAGCTGAAAATTCAAGACGAAAAACAGTTTTTTGTGAATAACTCAGAAAATATCCTCTTTAGGGCAAGGGTGTGATGCATACACTCACATTATTTTTTAACGTAGATTCAATATCTGCCATAAAAAAATGGGGTTCTAATTTGAAAAAATTGATTTTTCACGATTTTGTCATCCCTAACTTTGAAAGCGATTTTTTCACCCCCTGTATCATGAATCGCGATTTCGATTTTTAAAGTGGATACATCAATCTTACATCTTGAAAAATCCCAAAAATGAAAATTTTCCATCCAAAAACCTCGAAGTTATTCTTGTTTCAGCGGAGCTCTATTTTCGATTTTTTTTTTCGAATTTTCCCGCTCAGAGAGAATTTTCCAACCAAAACTGAAAAATGTTACAACAAAATAACTTGAAATATTCTAAGGAATCTATTTCTGCAATAAAAAAATGGTGTTCTGATTTGAAAAACGGAAGTTGACGTCCTTTCTGGAAAAACCGGAGGTGCTCATGCCTTGAAAATATTTTAGATTTCATCAGCATCGTGAAATACTTATGCTGAATTTCATAAAAATACGTTCAGTAGTTTCCCGTATAAATATGGGTGAGGTTCCTCGTGAAAGACCCTGTATAGGTAAGTTTCCTCCAGGTGAATTAATTTTTACGTGGGTGCAATCAATGGTTCCCATCACCCTTGGAAAACCAGCAATTTTGAAAAATTCTTGCGCAACCTGGTGGCATTAACGTAGATTTGGCATCACTATTTGATTGTGAGCTAGGCTTGAAATAGTTTCAGTCACTTTTTGAATAATTCGGCATATAGTAGATTTGTTACAGCCTACCAAATCTCCTAGAACAGCTTGAAATGAACTTGTTGCATAAAATCTTAGGGTTATGACTAATTGCGTTCAAGCATCAATGGATTTGGATCGCCTGGTTTCGGGTGCAATTAGGTGCCTTATTTTGCTCAAAATATGCTCAATACAGGCTTTATGGAACCTGAATCTGGCTCGGAACTCTTCGTTTTCGTAATCATTCCATAAGTCTTTTCTATCCGGTATATTTCTGCCTGTTGATTCTTCATCGGATAGTGAAGAAAGACTGGACATGCTAGAGTCACTTGACATCACGAATTGATACACTTTTAAATTATAATGGACGTTCCTGCAACTGAGTGATATCATTCAGACGAATAACAAAATCATGATTCAGTTTAGTATGAAGCGGGTTCTCTCCATTAATGCATAGTAGTTCATGAAATAAGGAATACTTACTACCGTTATCAAAATAAAATTTGTGGAAATCCATTCCCTCCACTAAATTTCCCATGGCTTCAGGTTCAAACGCTGTGAGATGCGGATCACAGATTTTTTTGAAATGAGATGAAAATCATTGGTTATGGTTCAATTGAGTCTTACAGTGTACTTTAAGACCGTCCTTTTTTTACGGTCGTTACAAAATGATCAAATTCTTGTCTGCTTATATGTTAAGAAAAGATGCAATTGTTCTTGCGAGCAACAAAGAACTTGAAACTGTTTACAGTTTGTTTAAAACACCTAATGTCATTTAATGATAAAACTATTGTATATTTGAAAATGTTAGTTAGACAACTGGTCTATAGACCAGTTGTCGAATTTTTTCAAGTGCATTTTCGTTGGCGCGATAGCACTGAGGAAAAAACTCAGACTATTCAAAGAAATGAATTCAAAGAATAAATCCCATAAATGTTTCTTTGGATAAAAGCATGTTTCATATACGATATAATCACGTTTTTTTTTAGTTTGTTACTATTTTGTTTTTCTCTAAGGCGCAAATTCATAAGCATATTATCATTACCAATAAAAAAATTCTACTTACATATAAGCTACGAAATCACCCGAGTTGATGGCTTCAATAAGTTGTTCGGTTATTTTAATGATCTCTTGTCGACGAGCTGTGAAATAGCAAAAACTATTAGCAGATAATATGTACATGGTCAAAATCATGGTTCTACTGAAACCACTAATAACCACTGGTTTATACGTTCATTGTATCAAAGTGCACATGCTCAGGTACGTAAAAGAATAAAAGAGGTAATCAATATCAACTGTAAATGAGGTCTATATGCACTACAGAATATTCGAGGTTGGGAATAAACAATGTTTTCGACACTTGCAAAAATCGGATGATGTAACCTCAAATATTCTTATCATTTTCGTATCTCATACTGCAGCTTCAAAAACGAAAAAGTGAGTAGTATAGTTTCAAATCAATACAAGGAAGCAGGAAGGTGAGTATAAATAGCTCTATACTCGTACTTCAGATTCACATTACATTTTCCAGGAGTATGCATACCTGAAGATTGAGAATTTGTGGATAGCTGTGTGCACGGCTTATTGGGGCACACAATCCGTATTTCTATAATTGCATAATGTTAGTAATGCGATGAGCGAAGCATGCAAAAAAGTACTTATTGATTATCATCTCATCAAAATAGACTATGGTTTCAGCATAGTCTATCATTAAAATTTTTCATTCCTTCCTCATGAAACATTTCGTTTTTGAGAAATTCGATGCTCTATACCTTAACCTGTCAATTTTTGTATATTCCTTTTGGAGGAAATGTTAGAGCCCCAATAGACCCCCCCTCCCCTGAATACGCGCCTGAATATTTTGATTAATTTAACCGCAATATATGTTAACTTCGCCATATCTTCTCTCACATAATCAATTGTTCTAGCTGTTTAGATAGAAACCCAAACAAACAAAAAAAAAAAGGAATCCAAGGACGACCATTGTCTGTCTGAGCTCTTCACCGTCTAATAGAAGATGCTGTTAGTTGATAGAACACACAAAAACTCTTGTTAGTTGATAGCCCAAATCACAAACGAGATCTACCTTGTATACTTTGAAGCATAGCAGCTTGTCCTAAGTTAAGAGCATTGGGTCTCATCAATAAGGTTGTTACTGAGCTGGATGGAGAGCTCGATTTTGATGGCGCTACTGTTGGCGATTGAGGAGGTGTACCAGAGCCTACTATGATACTTACTAATTAACTCATTTTTTGTTTTCTTAAATTAAGAGCCTCTTAAAACTTTCACAGTTCAGTACACTCATTGATGACTAGTATACGTTTGTATATTGTAGGTTATATTTCCACTTGAACTAATTCTTAGTACATGGATATTTGTGATAGCTTATCACATTGCAGAACAAAAAAATGACATCATCATATTCGGTATCTCACTTCAAATTTATTGAAATATGCAGAACTGCAAACATGAAAATTTTTAGTAACGCATCCCGGACGATTTTCCTTTGAGAAAGAAGTTTTCCTTTTTCAAGGATTAATCTTTTCAGTATTGATTTATCATTTTATTTACTGTTCACAGGAATCACAGGTATTCAGGCGGTATCACAAATTTAAAGAGGAACGGTGGTGAGATAATTCATTCGTTCTGAATTAGTGTAGGTACACAACACAATATGCCCGGAATTAGATATCTATTTTATGAATTACGTTTTAAATCTTTGTGTTCTGAGAGTTGAAACCCCTGAACTGAAATACTCTTCCATATTTTTGCAAATGTGTAACTCTACGGGATGTTCAGGATATTGGCCGTTTGAAGAAAAACTGATCGATTTCTTATTTGGAAACCAGGTTCGCATGAGAATTAATTCATTAGATAGTTATCTGTTGAAATCATTTTCAGCTTCGTGGAATTTGAAATACGCTATTTTGCACTTCTTCAGATATTTTTTTGGAGACCGAAACCATTTATTATTGAGCTTAACACTATACCTATACATAGTTTGATGGATTCGTCTGCAATTTGACGTTTTCAAGGTTCCGACGTTTTCTGTCAAAATTCGGCAAAAGTGATCTTTAGTATGGGTATGTAGGTATAGTCCATCCAAGAATTATTGACATCAAAGCAAGCCTTGAAAGTTCAGTCGCAGCTTTATTTCTAGTTACAAAAAAGTCACTAAAAATTTTCGGTGCTTTGATTATAGCAATAAATATCACCTTAAAATTAAATGGTATTTTCTCAACGTAAAGAACTTTGAACATGAAAATGTCCTCAATTATCACAAACGATTAGCATCGTGTGAATCTGTATACCAGCAGTATATTATTTTCGAACGATCAATTAGGTATAGGAGAGCATACAGCCTGGAAATTCTGGTCCGATAACGAAAAATATCGTGAATGATTCAAAGGCACGGTCCTTTCCGGAGGCCAATATGAATATTTGCTGAACCAGAAAAATCTAGTTGATAATTCGAAGCGTGTTGCTGCAAAGTGTATGGATTGGAAAAATTGTAATACTGGGTGGTCAACTGAGGAATTCCGATTCAAAAGAGAAATAAAACAAAAACTATCGAGTCAATTTCAATTTTTTTTCTGCAAATAATGCTCAGCTCTATGGGAATTCATTTCTTAAAAATTACGCTGTCCAAATGTCCACCGTTTTTCTGCTGGCACTCTTCGAGTCGAACCCCCAAATTTAGAAAAACACGTCGCTAAGTTTCTGGACCGATGGCTTGAATTTTCTGTCGGATATTTTCCTTCAACGCAATTAGATTGCAGGGATTGTTGCAGTAGACTACACTTTTGAAGTATCCCCATAAGTAAAAGTCGCAAGGTGTCAAGTCCGGGCTGATGGAGGGCCATGGAAGGTCTCCACGCCAAGAAATCAATTTTTCAGGAAAAAGCGCTCGAATAACATGTAAAGACCGATTTGAAGTGTGACAAGTGGCCCCGTCTTGCTGAAACCAAGTGTCCCGATTGTTTCCATCAAAGTCTTGAAGGGCTGGTTCAAAAAAATTGTTCAACATGTCCACATAACGATCAGAATCCACTGTTACTGCTCGGCCGCGTACGTCTTCGAAAAAGTAAGGGCCAATAATGCTCTGTGCGTGTATTGCACACCAAACTGTGACCTTCAGACTATGCAATAAAGTTTCATGTTTCTCTTTGGGGTTTTCTGAAGACCAATACCGGCAATTTTGTTGGTTTACATAGCCGTTGAGATGAAAATCGGCTCCATCAGAGAATACAATGGAGCTCTCTATCCGAAAATCGCTGAACTACGAAATTAGTGAATATGTGAGTAAAGCAGCAACTTTTTCCCGCCATATATTTGAATTTGGCTATTCTCTGCCGAATCCGTATTTCGAGTTGTTTTTCTGAACGAAATTATCTGTAGATTCACTTTTAGTCAGAAGTTGAACTATTTTCATGGGTCTTTCGTTTGAAGTAAAACAGGAGCGAGAGTTGGCTTATTTTCTTCTATTTTTGAAAGAATAAAAGTTAACAGGAGTGCCCCTGGTCCAGTGGTTAGGATATTGGACTCGCACCCGGCAAGTCCGAGTCCAATCCCGAGCTTGGAAAGAAATTTTCTAGTCTTGGTAGGGGCCACCATTCCACTGTTGCGTCAAAAATTAACAGTGCTGTGCCTAAGGTGGCGTGAGGACACAGTAACAAAGCCTACACAGAACACAACTGATTCTCCTAACTCGCACAAGCTACAAGCTTCTGAGGGGTCTCCTGGGAGACTTAGGAGTAATCGGTATAAACATAAACATGAACATGAAACTTGAAATAAAAACACACTACATTGAACACCCCACCTTAAATGCTTTATGTCAGCAATATAGTAACATCCCTTATTTTTTTACTAATCTTCTCGTACTTCTTTTTCTACGTGCTCTGTGCAGGCTTTCCATTTATTAGCTGTACATTTTCAAGAGCCTCATTCCATTGATTTTTCACTTGCGCAATTATTTGCCAAATTTATTCGAATATTAATGACAGAACAAAACGTCAGTGTATTCTATGCATCTATGTCAGTGTTATTTCCAACACCAACCTGAATTCTGCAACTCAAAATATTACTGAATGGGCTATTACCAACCTAATTTCGATTCTCCAAAGCCCCCCTAGATGTCTGGACTATTGAGGAGATGGGTTCGGACTATTGGGAGGTATGTGGATTCTAGGGAAACACTTCGAAAAAGCTCAAAAAATTCCATTCTGTCGAAAATATACGTATCATGTAATTGACAAAAACTAAGTAAAACGAAAAGTGATTACAATGATAAAAAAAATTACATGCATGGCATTTGAAAATATGAGGAAAAATTGATTTGAAATTCGTCATGTTGATAATCTTTTTGTGGACACTTTATATAGTGAAGATGCTTTATTATAGCTGGCTAGGATACTTTGAAGTCTTGTCTTTCAGTCCATATAAGGCGGTTATTGGTATGTACATGGGTTCGTGAAATATAATTGGATAACATAGCAAGTTACATTTTTTTGTCAAAATGACAAATATTTCGAAACCTGTTGAATCAAAATATGAAAACATTTGAAGTATATATACAAAAGCATAAAGGGAGTTCCAGAGAATTGAAAAACGCTACAGAATAAGAGGGTGACCTTTTCGAAAAATCACCATCTATTCCACTTTTCTGGGACACCCGATATATTTGAAAATATTTTTAGGTTCTGCCATTTATGGACAGCCTGAATATAAATTTGAAATTTTGTTTTGGTACATTTATTCAATTGATTCAAAGAATTTAGAACCTCATATTAATCTATTCAGTCATCATATTGAAATAGTATACAGGGTCTTTCACGAGGAACCTCACCCATATTTATACGGGAAACTACTGAACGTATTTTCATGAAATTCAGCACTTATAAGTATTTCACGATGCTGATGAAATCTAAAATATTTTCAAGGCATGATCACCTCCGGTTTTCCGGAAATGACGTCAACTTCCGTTTTTCAAATTAGAACACCATTTTTTTATTGCAGAAATAGATTCCTTAGAAAATTTCAAGTTATTTTGATGCAACATTTTTCAGTTTTGGTTGGAAAATTCTCTCTGAGCGGGAAAATTCGAAAAAAAAAATCGAAAATAGAGCTCCGCTGAAACAAGAATAACTTGGAGGTTTTTGGATGGAAAATTTTCATTTTTGGGATTTTTCAAGATGTAAGATTGATGTATCCACTTCAAGAATCGAAATCGCGATTCATGATACAGGGGGTGAAAAAATCGCTTTCAAAGTTAGCGATGACAAAATCGTGAAAAATCAATTTTTTCAAATTAGAACCCCATTTTTTTATGGCAGATATTGAATCTACGTTCAAAAATAATGTGAGTGTATGCATCGTACCCTTGCCCTAAAGTGGATATTTTCTGAGTTATTCACAAAAAACTGTTTTTCGTCTTGAATTTTCAGCTATTTCTTTTCCCTTCACGCCAAAAAGATGAAATTTTCAGGAACTGTTACTTAAACCATGTTTTAGATTTCACTACCCTAATATGCAAGAGAAAAAAGTTACAGGTTGTTCCTAAATAGATGGCGAATTTGGATTCGAATTTGTATCGGAAACCTCTTTATTTCAACTAATCGGCCATCGGTTTTCTCTCCAGTGATAAATAAATAATTCCTTATGAACCATATACAAAAATTCACCATGTTTTACATTCTTTTTTTTTTAATGATAGATATCATTAATTACATGCTACTGAATAAAGAGGAATTTGGCAGATGTAATTAATGATATCTATCATTAAAAAAAAAGAATGTAAAACATGGTAAATTTTTGTATATGGTTCATAAGGTATTATTTATTCATCACTGGAGAGAAAACCGATAGCCGATTAGTTGAAATAAAGAGGTTTCCGATACAAATTCGAACCCAAATTCGCCATCTATTTAGGAACAACCTGTAACTTTTTTCTCTTGCATATTAGGGTAGTAAAATCTAAAACATGGTTTAAGTAACAGTTCCTGAAAATTTCATCTTTTTGGCGTGAAGGGAAAAGAATTAGCTGAAAATTCAAGACGAAAAACAGTTTTTTGTGAATAACTCAGAAAATATCCACTTTAGGGCAAGGGTGTGATGCATACACTCACATTATTTTTGAACGTAGATTCAATATCTGCCATAAAAAAATGGGGTTCTAATTTGAAAAAATTGATTTTTCACGATTTTGTCATCCCTAACTTTGAAAGCGATTTTTTCACTCCCTGTATCATGAATCGCGATTTCGATTTTTAAAGTGGATACATCAATCTTACATCTTGAAAAATCCCAAAAATGAAAATTTTCCATTCAAAAACCTCCAAGTAATTCTTGTTTCAGCGGAGCTCTATTTTCGATTTTTTTTTCGAATTTTCCCGTTCAGAGAGAATTTTCCAGCCAAAACTGAAAAATGTTACATCAAAATAACTTGAAATTTTCTAAGGAATCTATTTCTGCAATAAAAAAATGGTGTTCTAATTTGAAAAACGGAAGTTGACTTCATTTCCGGAAAAACAGGAGGTGCTCATGCCTTGAAAATATTTTAGATTTCATCAGCATCGTGAAATACTTATAAGTGCTGAATTTCATGAAAATACGTTCAGTAGTTTCCCGTATAAATATGGGTGAGGTTCCTCGTGAAAGACCCTGTATAACGACAGCCAACACGGTTTCCTACCAGGTCGTTCAGTCACTACGAACCTGCTCGATTGCATCAACTCTTGGTCTAAGTCCCTAGACAGTTCCCATCCAGTTGATGTTATTTATTTGGATTTTTCACGAGCATTTGACCGTGTGCCTCATAGGCTCCTCCTTCACAAGATTCAGCATTTGGGGATTCGTGGCCGTCTACTTCGTTGGATCGAGGCATTTCTTGCTGATAGAGTCTTTCAAGTTCGGGTTGGCACAGCTTTGTCTTCACCGAGGCCAGTATTGAGCGGCGTTCCGCAAGGATCCGTATTGGGACCTCTTCTTTTTCTCCTGTACATATCTGATTTGCCTAAGATCCTCAAATCTAAATGTTCCCAATTTGCTGATGACACGAAATTGTTCGGAAGCCCTATTACAGCCGCTGTAGAACTTCAAGAAGACCTGGAGGCGCTAACCCGTTGGTGCCTAGAGTGGCAATTACCCCTCAACCAGGAGAAATGTGCTGTTTTACACCTAGGTCCCCTCAATCCCCGTCATCAATACTATCTTAACGATATCCCCATCAACACCTGTAGAAGTCATTGCGACCTCGGTGTGATTGTTACCGAGAATCTCAGCTGGTCCGATCATATACTGTCCATCGTGAATAAGGCCAAAAGATCTCTGTTCATGATACAGAAGGCCTTCAACGGATGCGAGCCCTCAACATGTGCTGTCCTGTTTAAGACGTATGTCCGCCCCATTTTGGAGTTCGCTGGCCCGGTGTGGTGTCCGGTACTGAGGAGGGATTTGGCTCTGTTGGAGGGTATCCAGCGTCGAGCGTCGCGTCTGCCATACGGGATTTTGCGACCAAGTTATGAAGAGAGACTATCTATCATGAACTTATCATCGTTTGCAGACAGGAGGATTCGAGGCGACCTAATCACGACCTTCCGTGCACTGCACAATCTCTTTGGAGCTGACCTTAGCGGCCTTTTCACTCTGAACTCCGGCGGTCGCCTTCGTGGTCATGCCTACAAACTGTCGAAGGAGAATTTTAAATCGTCGCAGAGGCAAAATTTCATCTCCAACCGGGTTTTTGGTGCGTGGAATAGTTTGCCGTCGGCAGTTGTGAACTCGGTGTCTGTCAATGCCTTCAAAAACAATTATGACAGTTTGTGCCGTCGCGTACACCGATGACACTCGTGATAGTGGAACATTTTGAATTTTACCTATTTTTTTCTACTTTATTATTCTGTTCTCACTTTGGTTCACACTATTTTTTTCTCATTTTCATACATGTGTATTCTTCATTTTATGTAGAGGGTACATGTTGGTTTATTTTTGAGTTTCATAGGCTTTGCCTCAACTCTGTATCATTCCTAAATAAATAAATAAATAAATAAATTACTAGCAAGGTAAGAGGGTTTTTAATGGCGAATGGAGGATATAACTGACGAGCCGCAGGCGAGTCAGTTACCTCCTTGAGCCAGTAAAACCCGTTACCTTGCGTGTATTGTTTTATATTTTATTTGTTTCTCATTTGTAAAAAGGTTAGATAAATTCCAAAAAAATCTCATTGTCGCAAATGTCGTAAGCTATGGAAGCGTTGCCATGAACATGTCTGTTTATTTCTCTTTACATATGTTTTGGCGAAAGCGAAAATTAATGTACCAAAAGAAATTATTGAGGCAGCCAGCAGTGAAGCTTCAAGTTGATTACCTGCAAAATCAGCTTCAAGGTACGAGCGAGAATACGACGACTTCAAAAAGTGGCAAAACAAAAATAGTGTGATTGGGGTAACTGAAGATGTTTTGTTGGTCTACTTGAATCAACTATCAGCTAGATTCAGCCCTAATAATTTATGGGCAAAATGGTCTATGCTGAAAAGTTGCTTGGAAATGAAAGAAAATGCCCCTGTTCACAGGATTGTTTTCCTTAAAAAAATTATTGAAAAATATGTCAGTTTAGTTGTCATTTGCAGATTTCAAAAGGTAATAGCGTTTCTGAAACGAAAAAAGAGGCTGAACAATTTCTTTTTTCTTTGAGAAAGTAGCATTTCCCGGCCTAGTCCGGAAAATACGTACTTTCCGGCCTAGGCCGGAAAAACACCGTTGTTGTCATTGTTATGATCATCACAATAGCAACGAAATAACGGATGACAGTTCTGTTTTGTTTCATTCAAATAAAAATCAAAATGTATAATAGAGATGTGTCATCTCATTGATTTGTAATTCTTCACGGTTGCCGAAAAAATATTGTACGCAACACGCCCGGAAATATTTTTATTGGACTCACAGATTTCCAGGACTCGCCTCCGGCTCGTCCTCCGAAATTGCGATGAGTTATGTCGATGATTCGGTCAACAAAAAAATCGAAATGTCTAGCAAATTATTTGGTAGTAAGGAGAGTAAAAATGTTCTGCAGTCCTCGAGTTCAGCAGTTTCTGAGTCAACAGATGGTTCATCATTAGTATCAACTCTTTCGTCATCAAAAATCTGTGTTACTGGAAATAACAATTATTATACCATGATTTTCAACATATATGACGATAAAACAAAATTTTCTAATGTAAATAATACTACTAACTTGTATTGTATATTTTGCATGTTAACTGTCAGTTTTACAAGTTAGTGACTTGATAAAATAAACTTTCTTGATTAATATTGTGTTTTTGGAAACTGACGTTTACAAATGAGAAATAAATAAAAAGTTTTTGCTATGCGAACACTGTTCTTTCAAGATTGCGCCCATTAGTAAGAAATATCGAAAGTATCAAATAATACGCTTGGGATAATATAACGAGAAAACTTCATCCTCCGCAAATGCTACAATACAAGTGCCATTCCATGGTATTCTGAGTTACAATACTTCATCGGAAATCGACTGTTTGATACTTTCGACGCAACGAAAAGAAGAAAATGTTGTGATTGAAAGGGTTGGACATCTGATTATTGATAAGAATTATGATAACGTTCTGTTCATAGTATGTTTAATTTGTTTGTTCGAGAGAAATCTTCTCTGAACGAAAAAATGTCCAGTACATGGTCCTTTTATCAACGTCGCCTAAGAACGATAGCCTGATGCGCACTGTAATAACGAGCATTATGACGCATTAACGAAATGATTCTTGAGGAATTATTTGTAGGTAAGTATATTAAAGACCTCCCCTGACAAAAAACAAGACCTGTTCAACTTTTAGAAAATGCCTGCTCACTGTCCACATAAGAAGGTACCAACCATATCCGTAGAAGATTGAAATAGAAATAGCACAGCCAAAGTATCGCATCTGGTCTTTCACGACGCCACAACGAAGCTCTCTCTACTTTCCCAATGAAGAGTTCGGCCATCTTTGCTCTCATTATTCAATCTTCTTCTACTGGCGTAATTCGACGGCTTGGCAACTTCACATAATAACCTATCTTCATTAAAATGGTGAAGCTAAATTATATCAATATTTTTTTGAGTACGTTTTGTACAGATGCTATCGGCCTTTTCTGATGAATACCGATTTTCACGAACACTGGCGAATTAGAGATTTATTTGCTCCGAAGTGTTGTTCATCGAATTCCAGAAAATATTCTATTCAGCGAGATACTTCAATAATTTTATAGAAAGAAAAAATTGAGTTAATACTAATGAAGAACAACGTTTGATTGTAAGAAAAAATATAGTGTGGACAAGTTCTTGAGAAATTCTCTGCTCTAATTGACGCAAATCTAATCTCCCAACTGAGCCACCAGAAACACCATTTAATCATAGAAACCTAATGCAGCACGAAAGAGTCTCAACGTTTAATTTTGCACTGGAACTAGTGAGCCAAGGAAAAAGTAAATTGAAAAGCGTGTTCGAAATTTAATAGCCGAAATTCGCCTTTCAGATCACGTGTTATTTTTCCCGTGGGTATAAATTTAAAGGTGGTAAAGTTTCGTATCCAGCATTCCACAGATCACACGCTCCCTTCCTTTCAAATGTTACTTTTCAGGAATATGGTATGAGATATTGCATTCTGAGCGGAAATGTTGTATGGACCGTGATTTTTTTCCGCTTTTATTGAACTGCTTGATATATATGATTTTGAGCTTTGCCCCCTTTTGCCGACTTGGAGAAAAATGTTGAAATTTCCGTCAAGTGATTGATTCGGTTCAATTGCCCACGTCTTCAACTCTGCCGATTTCTTCTCGAATTCATGCCTCTATATTACCTAATATAGTTGAACGTCAGATGAATACTCATTTCAGCCAAAATGTGTTAAGATAAATGGACCGGACTGATTATTATTGCATGAAGATTGAACGATTCAGGTTCCATGGAGGATGTTAACTAATTGTCGTCATCAATACTTTTCTCTCTATCATACCTTCTTTATCTCCGAAAAATATGCATATATGAAAATATTTCCATTTGGTGATTTAATTGCTCACATGGAAGATTTTATATAGGTATGTATATACCAATAATGATTATTTGTAAATATTATAAAAATGTTAGAGATCAGAGTAGAGCCGAATCTTTGGTAATAATTGAGTGGTACGCATGTGTCAACTATAAATTCGAAAATTGCGAAAAACGTGGGGGTTAGGTATCTTCCGCTCAGGCCAATTTTTGTGACCAGAGTAAGACCTGTAAGGCTGTGTTCCTCATGAAGTTCTCTCGAAGGAACTAACGGCGCAAAACATTCCTTCATCGGGTCTACTGGAATCCTACCTCGGCAGTAGGACACAGGGCTGTGATGATTGGAAAGTTGACCCAATACAGTGTTGAGGGTACTGCGGTAGTTCCTCAGGGCTCCATCATTGGTCCGCTTTTTTCCTTATTTACGTGAATGAATTCGATTTGATTTGAATGGACACGCATGACAACCTATTCGTGGATTCCACATTGACGGTACGGGGTTGACACTGCAGGAATAAGTGATGAACCAGAGTCTGGTGGCACTGTCGAGAGTCTAATCTTGGTTTTCGTCCAACAAGTTTCCCTTGAATACCGCGAAGGCAATAATCCTCTGCTTCTCGCCGACGTACAGATCTTGGATTGGAAAACAGGAGCCAGTTCATTTTCTGGGTGTTCTTGTTGATTCGAAGCTCGGAGCTGCTGTGAAATGATCAAACTTCTATGATCTGTGAACGCCTTATAGTTAATATAGGTATTTGAAGGTGAGGCTTTTCTTTTGACATCAGGTGATGAAACTCATCAGAATTTTACCAAAAAATTTCTTATATTGTTGAATTTAAAAAATGTATAAAAAATTTTGGGCATCAATATCTTGATACTACTCTGGCCTGCATCTCTCTGTTCCAGGTTTATGAAAACCCGCGAAGTTAGGTGATTTCTCAGAGGAAATCTTGTTCTTTACAACTTATACGCTGAACTGAAATTTTTTTTCGATTCACTAAAATTAAAAGCATATCAACAAGTGCATTATTTGAATGAACGTAAGCACCCGTACAATCTACACCGCACCCACGCCGTAACACGATCGATTACTGATCACAAATAAATGAAAATGAAATAAATAAATAAATGTTCATTTGATCCTTCTAGACACAAGAAATGGTGTATAGGACAGGTCAATATAAAAGAAAATATAATGATGGTAATTCACAATATGGACTTTTAAATTAAGGAACCAGAGAATCACACAAATATTCTTCTACGGAATAGTAACCCTTAACTGAGAAAAGGTTCTCGATCTCTTTCTTGAACATTATCGAATTGAGAGACTTCATAGCAGGTGACAAATGATTGAACAACTTGATACTTCGATCAGTGGAGAGCATTCAAACCAAACCTATATAAGTTCTATGTCTAGGCAATAACGAAGGTTGTCTCATACTCATGATGATCGGATAATTTCATCCATTCAACTTAATTTTCTTTGGCAAACAGCAAGCATTTGAAAATATAAATGCACGGCAAAGTTGAAATTTCATTCCCAATAAAGATTGGTCTGCAAGAATCCATCGGAATCGAGTTGAGTATTACACGCATGATTCGTTTCTGTGCTACGAATATTCTGTAGTACTCAGAACAACTTCCCCAGAGTAGGATGCTATACGATAGATGGCTATAAACCAGGTTGAAATGAACGTCCATCAAACAGCCTCTAGGCATAATGTGTTTATTTCTTTGGATTGCAAAATATGAGCTGTTCAATTTTCTACAGATGGCGTCAATTTGATTCGTCCATCTTGAATTTCTATCAACATGGATTCCAAAGAATTAAGTCGACTCTGACGAGGTGATGAGGTTATCCCCATACTTTATGCTGAATGCTTCGATTTCATTATTTTTCAAGCGAAATTTAACCCAAACAGTCTTATCTTCAATGAATAAGGAGGATCATGTCCCTATACTAGTCCATTTATCACATTTATTTAGTCTTATCTACGTTCACCATAAGATTGTTCACACGGCACCAATCTATAAACTCCCCCACAACACATTCGCAGGCTCTTTGGAGCTCTTCAAGACTTCCCGCAGAAACAACAACAGAAGTATCATCTGCGAAAAATGTTAACAGAAGAGAGACTAACGTCACAGGCAGATCATTTATAAATAAAATGAACAAAAGTGGTCCCATCACAGAACCCTGAGGAACTCCAAGACCAATATGATGGTTATCAGAATAACTTTCGCCTTTCTCAACTGACAACGATCCTTCATTAAGATAAATGCGCAACCACTCCAGGAACACTCCCCTGAAATCCAGATTATAACATTTCTCAAGTATAAACTCAAAAGATAGTGAATCAAAAGCGGAGGAAAGGTCAAAAACAAGCCTGCCACAAACAAGTTTTTATCCAAACACCCATAGGCCGATTCGAAAAACCTAACTGCAGCTGATTGTGTTGAGTGGCCGCTTCTAAAACCATGCTGAGCAGGATTAAATACTCTGAAACTACTGAGATAATTCATCATTCTGGCGAAAACAATCTTCTCGAATACCTTCGATAGCACGCTGAGAATGGATATTGGCGATAATTTGTTAGTTTATTTAGGCTGCCACTCTTGAATATCGGAATAACTACAGACTTCTTGAAAATACCAGGAAAAGTTGCAGATGTAATGGAGACATTGATGAGGTGTGCAAAATGCTCACTAACTATTTCACTCATTTCCTTCACAATTTTAGATGAAATAGAATTGACACCGACACTATTTTCACCTTTTTAATTTAATGGTTTCCCCGACTTCAGTACTCATAACAGGATGGAAGAAAAAATTTGCGTTCAACATAGGTGTCACCGTGCAAGACTGTGATAAGTCATCATCATAGCAAGATTTCAAACTAGATGCTGTTGAAGTAGAAAATTACTTAGCAAAAACGCCAGCTAACACACCCGGATCGCGACATAATTCTCCAACTGAATTTATGGTCATATCACAACGATCACCATTTGTACTTCCAGTCAAACCGTTTACAATATTCCAAACTGCTTTATTTCTGTTTAAAGAACCGTCAATAACTGTGCTATAAAATTCATACTTTGTGCGTTCCATCAGAGCAATATGTTGACAATCGATATTCTGAGTCATGTACCATACAAGGCAAAAAACAAGAGATGTTGATATCTACGAAAAAGCAGGCAAGGGGGCTGGTTCGGACTGAGGAATTTTCAGATTCACCTAGGAACTAGAAAATATTCTAGTTTCATTTTCCCGAAACAGCGGCATAACTCCATAAACATTTTTCGGTAAAATGACTCATTTTGATGAGTTCTACCATGTGTCAAAAGAAAAGCCTTACCTCTGAATACACCCTGTAGAGTTCATAGTGAAAAGTGATTACAGTCCACTGCGACCTTAAGATCTATGCCCCCTAACAGAGCTGTTCTCATCACGTTTCCTAAAGCTCACCTTCCAGTTCCAGAGATTTGATGAAATCCAGTACCTAGGACGGCTTCAACGAGGATAATTCTCCACTCTTACAAGTTTCTTGCCCAGAGCACTCTTTCCTTTGGCTTGCAATGGCATAATATTCCGTAGCAAGGTGAATAGGAGTTTCTTCCTCCTCCCAACCGAATCTATACTCGTCAGTGTCCGATAAACCCATTCTCAACAGAGGCTTCTTCAGTCGACAATGTCCTGTGAGGAAGCTAGTGAGTAGGTCTACTGACATCCAGATATTTTTTGGATCTGGCAGTATCGAAGTTCCGGAGGAACTTTTTGGAGTGATCCATCCCTAGGAGATTCAGCCAGAGTTTTTTCCTTTCGGTTTTCTCCTTCACCAAAAACTCCTCCTTATAGGTGCATTTTCCTATACCACAGAAGGGTTCTGGGCCAGTGAGTGGCTTTTATGCCCTCTTTCTGGCAAGTGTATTGACATCTTCGTTTCTTACGATTCTCGAATGACCGGGAACCCAGATTTAAAAAAAGAACTTATTTTTTTTTACTCACCTCTTTGAGTTTGTTCTTCTGGCACTCCCAAATCAGCTTTGAATCAATGTATAGGAGCTCTGTGCTTTAACGGCAGCTCGATTATCTGTAAGGATAGCTACATATATCGCGCTACTGAAAGTTTCTTCCTTGATTTATGTCTAGGCATCTTTCGATTGCTAGTATTTCCGTTTGAAGGACGCTTGTACAGGAGTCTAATGTCGAGGCCACACCGAGCGCTACGTACGCTATGTTCGCGATGTTCGCGATGCATTTCAAAAATAGCCACCGTTGTTTTAAACGTACCCGGCCACACCGACACTGGTACGCTATGTAAGCTATGTACGCTATGTTCGCGATGTAAGCCACGTCGCCGACTGTTTGATTCTCGGCTATATTCTCTAGCTATGTTCAAAACATCGCGAGGGCTGCCGCGGTGGAGTGCGATCAGTCGGGGAAAAATGTCGTTTTTTTTCAATAATGCCTTACAATTGATCAAACTGCTGCGGGCTCATTCGAAAATATTCTTTAAACTTCGATTCATCTTCTCGAAACTGTACTACGAGATGATGAAATTCACCGAAATCATTCCTTATTTGGTTCACTTCTTGGGCCCATTTTCTTATACATTTATTTTTGCACAACGATAACAATAGAAGCAACTCATCGTCATCGCTATCACTATTCCATGACACCGTGCTTGGTAACATCGTGAAATACAAATGAACCTAATGATTGCGAAAACGCAAGAGATATACTCGAGTATGTAGCTTTCGGTGTGGCCGCTGAACTTAGTGAACATCGCATACGTAGCGTCCATAGCGTCTATAGCGTATCTAGCATAGCGCTTGGTGTGGCCTCGGCATAACGATAGTGCCCTCTTATGCCGAGGCCACACCAAGCGCTATGCTAGATACGCTATAGACGCTATGGACGCTACGTATGCGATGTTCGCTAAGTTCAGCGGCCACACGGAAAGCTACATACTCGAGTATATCTTTTGCGTTTTCGCAATCATTAGGTTCACTTGTGTTTCACGATGTTACCAAGCACGGTGGCGTGTTTCCTTTCCCGTGTACAGTAAAGGAAAGTTCTGTGCCGAAATGCACACGGTTTTGTAGAACTCTAAACGCCAGCAAAACCGTGTGCATTTGAACGTCAGTAAAACACGGTTTCGGAATAATATTATATATCCTTTTGTGTTTCCTTTCCCGTGTACAGTAGAGGACAGTTCCGTGCCGAAATACTCACGGTTACCTATGTAGAACTTGAAATTGTATAAAAGCAGAGTTTATTTGAAAGCCAGTGAAGCACGGTTTCTAAATGATTCTCATCATATCAACTAACGTATGGTTGGAGAATGTTCTGTTCTGAAATTGGGTTAGTTTTATAGATCGATAAGGCAGCAAAAGTAGTGTACAAATGTTTTATTCTAATTCGTGTGAATGTCGAAACAGGTTATAGGGCGGTTATAGCTTTTTTTCGTGGGAGGGGTAATATTTATTGAGAACCAATTAATCATCCAACTGTGATTAAGGTGCAAGCGGTATTGACGGATTAGATAACTGAAGGTAGAAGCTGCATGGGGGGTGCATTATTATTTTTTCAGGTAGGCAGGAGAAGGTAATAACACCTCACCTCCACCCGTAAATCCGCCCTTGAACAGGTTGAAATATATTCGCTTTTTTCTATGGGTAATGAGTGTTAAATCTAGTACGTACCTAGAAGTCCAGTGACATCCTTACACAATTGCTATTGTTATTGGAAATTAGAATTCTTCGAAAATGTTACTTTTAATTATTAGGATTGTGAATACTACTTGGAATATGAGTATTTCTATTACACAAAATGAAAATGTACCAAGAAATTTGATGAAGAAGAGTGATATTTTATTTTTTATTTATGCAACCCATGTAGAAAGCGATGGCGTGAGGACATAATGTTCAACAGCTGAACAAACCTGTAGGTTTCAATTCGACACTGTTTTGTAAAGACCTATAACGCATTTTCTCTCTACAAAACCGTGTGCATTTCGGCACGGAACTTTCCTCTACTGTACACGGGAAAGGAAACACAATATGAATATAATATCATTCCGAAACCGTGTTTTACTGACGTTCAAATGCATACGGTTTTGCAGGCATTTAGAGTTATACAAAACCGTGTGCGTTTCGGCACGGAACTGTCCTCTACTGTACATCAGCTCCAAATTTGGTTAGAATTCTCGTATTTGCCGTATTTGAATCTATTTGCAAAATATCCGTTATCCTTTCCCACTTTGATTTTATATTTTTTAAAGCATTACCATAGTCTTCATTTTCAATGTTTTCACTATTTTCTTCTCGATTTATTGGAAGTGTGAATTTTTCAAGCACTTCGTTCATCAAAGTTGATTCTGATGCCACTACGAAGTTCTGAGAACGTGGCTTCAGGCCTCGACTTCGACACGTTTTTAGAAGAACAGTTTGTATTACAAACCCGTGCATGATCGGAGGATGCCTGTCTTGAATTGTGCACGAGTTTGAGAATATGGTTAGCTCAACAAACCCGTGTGCGTTTGAATTCAGTGCTGTCTCCAACTGTACACGCAATCGGAAATACGCGCACGGCGCCATGGGATAGTGATAGCGATGACGATGAGTTGCTCCCATTGTTATCGTTGTGCAAAAATACACGTAGAAGAAAATGGGTCCACGAAGTGAACAAAATAAGAAATGATTTCGATGAATTTCATCATCTCGTAGTACAGTTGCGAGAAGATGAATAAAAGTTTAGAGAATATTTTCGAATGAGCTCGCAGCAGTTGGACCAATTGTTAGGCATTATTGAAAAGGAACGACATTTTCCCTCGACATGTCGTACTACACTACAGCCCTCGCGATGTTTTGAATATAGCTAGAGAATATAGCCGAGAATCAAACAGTCGGCGACGTGGCTTAGATCGCGAACATAGCGGACATAGCGTACTAGTGTCGGTGTGGCCGCGGCATTAGAACCGTCTGTAGACCATTTTAATGTATTTTCTCCAGATTAACGTCGGTGTTTCCCGTTCCCAAACCTCTCTTTTGCTCAGGTGATGCACACACTGGCAAGCCTCTGTACTTTGTCGAGTATTTTCCTCGTACTTTAAACGCTTTATTCTGGCGTCTTCTCGTAAGGAAAGTGCTGAGAGCTTATTTCTTGTTTTGTTGAAGTGTAATTTCTCATGGTTTCATGGCGTAAGCTAAGGAGATCTGTGAGAATCTGGGCAAATCTATGGAGATGATTTTCGGGAAGCGGTTGATCACCTGAATATTAACTTTTCGAAACTTACATTCTGGAGGATATTTTGTACGTCCAAAAAACATAAATTGAATTTAAATTCGTACATTAGCCATCGAGACATCCATAACCATGAAACTGGGCTTGTGCCAGATTTCACAAGACTGAGTAGGCGCCAAGGTGGACCGGGACAGGTTGACCTAAGATTTTTCAATAAACTGCCTACTGCTTTCAGGGACCTGAATGACCGACAGTTGTGGATTTGCCTTTCGCCGAAGAGTTCTTAAGAAGCCCTACCTGGGAACGATTTTCCTGGTACTCCTATGTGGCGTCTCGTCTTTGTGGATTTCACAGGGTGGGTTTTTGACGACTACATTTTTTCGACTGTAGATTCTTGAGGTCTAGGAAAATTTGTTTTTATTCTTCATTTTTTCGGATTAGGCTTTGTTGAAAAAATATAGTCATTTTTAACAGAAAAAACTGAGCGAGTCCGTTGCTGTCTTGAGTTGACGTGTCATGGATGTAAACACCTCAAATTTAATATTTCTCGATTGAGACTGACTAAAGCGAGTGAACGTTCTCTAATTCTTCTTGAATTTTAACCAGCTATGTTTGTGAATATTAATAATAACTGTCAGCCTGATCTGGCGATTCACCTGCAGACATTACAAATTTATTGTAATCAGTATTGTGATTTTCGGAATCTGTGCCAGTTATATCTAAAAACCAACTCATTTCATTACCGAGTAAAAATAATACAATATTAACACACAACGTTTTATCTCGGCTACCCGTCGGCGTCAGCCTATTCAAACCTGACCGTTTAGCTTTGTGATAAATTACAGACAATTATTGCCAGAAATACCTCAACTTCCCTCAAGGCAATAAATGTTGAACATGAAAGTAAAATTCCAAATGTTTACATCCTGCAACAGAGTCATACTCCGATATATCAATCGTCCCCGCTGGCGGCGTGTAACACGCCCCCTAGCGTCCGCATTTAAAGTGTAAGCTCTTGTTTCAACATCAGATGTCCCAATTTGTGGTGTGTGAAAGAAGAGTAAAATAAATGGAACTTTGACATGACTCTCGATCCGCGGATAAATTCCTTCTCTCACAGTTGGATTCAGAAATCAGAAGCTGAATATCATTGAAAAATTATAATTGCGAACTACTCAGGGCCGGATTAACCATGTGGGGGGCCCCTAGGCAGTGCAGTCTTCGGGGCACATCCCTATTCAACCATTATCAGAATTTTTCAAGTTGATAAGTATATACAGGGTGGCCCACCCCAGACGCGGTTCTCATTTTGAGACAGTACCTAAATGAAGACATTTTAAAAAATTTTTTTTCGTGAAATGTAAAGGGCAATCAGATGCACAATTTAAATTTGTTTTCACATATACAGGGTGTTCGATAACAAAGATATAGAAAATAGTATAGATGAAATCGCAGAAATTTTGTGTCATATAAATAATTCTTTCAAACACGGAATTTTTCCAGAGCAGCTAAAACTAGCGACTATCATCCCAACATATAAGAAGGGCGAACGCGGGTTGTTCGGGAGTTACAGGCCAATAAGTAACCTTACATCTTTCCCAGAAATTTTCGAAATTGCTATGTGTGATAGGGTAGTTAGCTATTTAACCTCGTGTAATACATATTCAGCTCATACCAACATGGTTACATTAAAGGTCGATTAGTGGAAAGTGCCATAATGCAGTTGACAGAAAACATTAAAAGGCATTTGAAAAAAGTGAAATAATGCTGGTAATATTTATAGCTCTCTCTAAATCGTTTGACTGCCTCAACAAGAGTTGTTGGGAAAATTAGAGAGATATATGGGATCAGAGGAAGTGAGTTGAGGTGGTTCGAGTCATAGGTAGGTACTCGAGAGATAGGAAACAAAGAACTTCAGTGAAAAGAGAGGGGAAAACATAAAATCTGATATAAAAATAAACAATTCAGGAGTCCCTTAGGGTAGTAATCTAGGTCCGATTCTATTCATTATTTTTCTAAACGACATGGAAGAAACATGGGATAAACATAATACAATGTATTGCTTTATGACAGTCTTCGCGGATGATACCAATCTACCTGTGTCTGACTCGGTGACTCGGACTACCCCAACCTTCAGAGAAAAATGTGCATTCTACTCGATAGAATTCAATGTTGGTTTGAGAGCAATCACTTGATTCTGAACGTCGAAAAGACTAAAATTATTCTGTTCCCAACACCCCAACAGCGAATAGAAACACCAGACAAAATAAAGGTTTTCAGCCATGAGTTAGAGTTGGATCAGGCTACTAAATTTTTGGGAACATCTCAATTGAAAGGATCACATAGTGACCCTGGGTAGACGACTCAATTCAGTCTCATACAGTATGAAAGTAATCAGTAGCTATCTAAACGAGAATTCCTTGAAGATTTTTCATTTTGCTAACTTTGAAAGTCTGATGAGATTTGGACTAGTTTTCTGTGCATCCAGCTCAGATGTGATTGAGATTTTCCGCGTTCAGAAGAGAGTCATAAGAACTGTTATCTGTTCTGTCTATATTTCTTTGTTTCATACGAATATTATCGAATTCTAGTTGAAAGCTCTTTTTCAGGCTTTCTAAACACACTGTCATATTCTGTAAAGTATTTGAAAGTTCGACTAGATTTTCCAAATAATCTTTCCGCACTGGTTTTGTCTGTTTCAACTGAGTGAATATTTGTTCAATTATATCTTAATTTCTTCCAAATCTCCTCTCCAACAATTGCATTACATCTTTCAGTTTATTAGGAAAATTCTTAGAGTATACCCTAGGGTATAGTCTAAGGGAAAATTCAATAAGGTATGCACTGTTCCCTTTGTTTTTCCTTTTCATATAACATTCTTCACCCCAAAAGTGTCAACTCAGTTTACATAATTTGGGAACTGGTCGTCTGTATCTTCCAGTGGCTGTTTGAACGGCGACTACTCTGACTCTCCCGTCTTGACCAGGTTGTACTGCAATTATGCGTCTTTTTGGCCAATAATTTCTTGGATTACTTGAATCAGCGGTAACAACCAAGTCATCAACGTTAATTTTCGGGATTTTTGAACCATTTCGTTCTTCTGTTTATGGTAGGTATATAGATATTCCCTCAACAGTCTTTTCCAAAAATGATCAGCCAAATTTTGAGCTATGGTCCATTATTTATTCGAATCAATTGCCGCTTCTCCCCCTAAAACTGGTGATCCCGAAGAGCTACCAATCAAAAAATGGTTTGGTGTAATGCATTCCGCATCTTCTGGGTTTTCTGATATCCATGTCAGAGGTCGGCTGTTGACAGAATGTTCAATTTCAGTCAAGAGAGTCTGCTGTGTTTCCTCCTTGGGAACGGCTTCTTTCAAAATCACTCTCAGTGACACCTTCACTGATCTGATTAGTCTTTCCCATGTTCCGCCAAAATGTGCCCCAGTCGCTGGTGAAAAATTCCATGTTATTCCTCTCATCGTGAGCTTATCCATAAAACACTGCGCAAAAAAATTAACGCACATTCTGAAAATCTCAATTTTATTGAAAGTTAACTCTATATTGACTTTATAACTTATTGTTTATGTTCTCCCAGGAAGGTTTTGAACGAAACAAGACACAGTAAATGGAAGAAAAATTCAGGATTTCACCGAATCTTATGTGAAAGAAGAGAGATGAACAATTTTCAAAATACTGAAATGCTGATAAGTGATTTAATACTTGCTATTCCAACCCCTTGCGTTAATTACAGATCGGCAACGACGGTTCATACTCAAAATGAGTGATCTTGAAATGTTCTGATCTAATCCTTCCCAGATTTCTCCGAGTTGGATTCCTAAGTCATTAAGAGTAGCTGGATGATTTTCTGAACTTCCCAGCCTTCTATTGAGGTTGTCCCAAACCTGCTCAATCGGATTGATATCTGGACTTCTTGCTGGCCATTCCATTCGAGAGATTTCAACCCCTTCAAGGTACTCCTGAACGATGCGCGCACGATGGGGTCTGGCATTATCGTCCATAAAAATGAAATTTTCACCAATGTATGGGGCAAATGGGCAACAAAAGTTAAAAAACAGAATTTCCGCACATAAGAGCACAATTAGGACGAATAAAGCAGAAAGTACGGCTTCAGCCGAACATGTTTTGAAGTTAGGCCATGATATGAATTTTGAGAAAACTAGCATTCTATATAGAGAAAAAATAAAGAACAAAAGAGAAATAGTTCCTTGGAAGGGTTCTAGGTACTCTGTACTCTAATCCGAGCAAATAAATACCAGAAATATTTTTTCATGTTGAAAGAGAGTGCATGTCTTACCACTAGAATTTTTTTTTCAAGTTCATAAAGGTATATTCGAATTGCAAAAATGACAACTTGGATTTTAAGTTCTGATTTGGTAAATTTTATTTTAAATAAAAAACAAATCTGTAAAATTGTTTTATTCAAAATGAGAGTGAAACTTCACATTTTTTAACATCTACCAGATTGTGCACAATATACAATATTGATATAACATAAAACACAGTCATTCAATTGTTTTTCTCATTTTTTATATAATTTCGCTCGTTCAATGTTTTCAGTCTCAGGATCAACTTTCGTTTCATCATTATTTTTGTTGTGTCTTTTTGTTTGTTCAAATATTTTATTCTTATATAATATCTTTGAATTATATAGCTCTTTATTACTTCTTCAGGACATTCTGCAGCAAAATCTTGTTCTTTTTCTTTAATTATAGTCATAAGTCTTTTTGTGACATTGGGACTCAGATCGAATTTTTTGCCATGTAATTGAACAAAACGTTTTTCAATTTTTTTTGCTTGACATAACCATTTCTCACTTGGTGTAGTTAATCCTCCAAATGATAAGAATTGAAGCCAATCTGGAGGTTGACTGTAACCATGTTCAATTTGGGTATCTTTAGTGTATTTTCCCATATCTGGATATTTAGAACGAAATTTTCTTGCCACATAGCCACACAAGTACTGAAAAGCATCCTTTTCAGCATCTTTTCCAGATGTTGAAGAGGATGTTGTTGAAAAATTTTCACTGCTATTCAGTTGTACTTGTATTAATTTATCAAGCTCTCGATGGAATGAATGGGTATTGTCTTCGATCTCTGTGGGTTCTAAGATGACTTTAGCTCTTGAGAACACCGACGATGTGACGTACTCTTCAGTCTCTTCAGATGAACCAATATTCGTTTTTTCTTGTAATACTTCAGGATTTTTTCCTAATACGATAATACGCAAACGATATATGGCTCCTAAAGGTGTGGGATGATCATGCAATCCACCTCTAGCTCGAAGTTGTGAGAACAAGCTCTCCAAGCAGTCCTGATTCAAGCGATGTGCAATTATATATTTGCATTTATAACGTTTTTCATATCTCTGAGAAGACTTTGCAAAGACCTTATGCTGATCAAAACTGCTTTTTGGAAGACTTGAAGGCTTCGTTTTCCGGTACACAGCATATTTTGAAATAAATGGAACATTTCATCCAAGCTTGCGTCTTGGTGTTCCAATAAACCACCAAAGCAATAGGGTTTTCTAGTATGTTGGCCCTGCAATGGAGAGTAGGAATTCATTATGTCCATCCAACATCAATTGTGATGCTAAGCCAACATTTTGCCTCTGAATCTTACGACAATTAACATTTTTCTCTGTCAACTTATGGACAACATTTATTTCTTTATCTACAATCTTCAATAAATCCTCCAGAGGTTTTTTTGAAACTACATCACCTCCTTCTAGCACAAAGCCTGTATCTAAAAGCCAATTCCTGATCAACTTAAGCAAGTGAGGTGCATCATGAATACTTTCTCATTAGTTATCGGATGAAAAAAGTAAGGTTTCTCATGTGTGATATCTAGAGATTTTTGATTCCACAGGCTTTGATTTCCGCTGCCACAATCGCTTACACAAGCAACTACATCATAACCGATTTTATGTAACTCGGTAATTAAATTTGCTAGAATGTCCTTCGTCATTGCCTGATCAAAGTTTGAATAAATTGGTTGTTTCCACAATTCGAATAAACCTCGCACCATCACTTGCATCTGATTGTAAGGGCCACTAATTTGATCAAGAATTTTATCATACTCATAAGTTGATTTCACCTTGACTTCATCGAATGCTAAAACACAAACTTTCTGCATATCAGTTTTCGACAAAGCTCCAATTTTCATGAAATCAAGAACATCGTGGAGAATTCCATTTCTAAAATTCAATGTTGACGCCAACTTTCTCAATGTTCCTAAATGTGGTAGTAATAATAATAATAATTTATTCATCCATAGAGACATACAAATTATGTATCGGACAAGTCAATAAGAATCACAAACTACTGTTTGAGAGACAAATGAATATAAACAATAATGACAATAATGAATTGTACATGGTTTCAAACACCTAACCTGATATGCTGACAGCAATCATAGTATTCGCTGAATGTATAAAAACAATGTGTGATTAGGAATTCATTTACTTCATTCCGAAACTTTCGTACATTTTCAATCATCCTGTATCTCTTAGGGAGATAATTCAACAACTTAATTCCCATATATCTGGGAGATCTTTCATATCCCGCCAGAGTGTGGCGTGGTATGATTAGTAGTGAAGAGTATTGTAACGAACGCTCCTAAATACGCCCCTGTCGCGACTACGCCTTGCAGTTAGTTTTGGAGAACTCTAGAAGAAACGCGACTATTCCAGACGTATCGAGAAAGACGCGATGCGAGGGTATATGAGAGCGACGTTTGAGCAGGACAGGACAGTCTAGAGATAATCGAGATCGAATCGACAGTGCGCGAAGAGACTTTAGTGTGAAAATAAATATCTGTGTAGATGGATTAGATTTAGTTAATAATTGTACATAAATTAGTGATTAGTGTAGTAGCTCCTGTAAATAAATTAGACATTAACAAATTGGACAATTTAATCAACCCGAGAACGTAACAATTGGTGTCAGGTGTGGGGTGAAAATAAATTCGGACAGTGGAGTTGATTGGAACTTTCTCAAAAATGAAAATGAGCGGCCAAAAGAAATTGTTGGAGCTTAAAGTGCAGGAACTGAAGGAGGCACTCGAAGAAAGAGAGTTGGAGACAACGGGAAAGAAGTCTATATTACAGGAACGATTACGTCAGGCCCTTATTGAGGAAGGTGAGGATGTAGAGACCTACTTGTTTGAGGTTGATGATGTTAACTCGACACTTACCATTCTTGAGAAAAATTTGTCATCATCCATGAATAACATGTCAAACGATATGGAGAAAAAGTTGAAAGACATGTCAAATAATTTGTCGTCTATAGATGCCAAACTGATTGATATATCAGCTGATCTGAAGGATGAATTTTCGAAGAATATGTCCAAGTTGAGGGAAGAATTGATGAGCCATGTGAACGAATTAGAAGATGAAATGCACAATGAATTGGCATCGGTTAAAAATAAAATCGACGAGATCGAAAAGATTCAAAGTGGTCTAGTGAAGCGACCTCTTGAATTCGATTCACCTATTGGTGGTTCAATCAGGGATCCCGTAGCCGACTTACCGACTTATGATGGAAAGATAGCGTGGGAAGACTATCTCACACTTTTCGAGACTTCTGCCTTGATTCATAAGTGGCCCATGGAGAAGAAAGCGGCTCTTCTCAGTATGTCTCTTCGTGGTGAAGCGCTACGTGTTCTGCAAACCATTCCCTTGAATGATAGAGTTGATTTTGAGCTTTTGGTGAAACGCCTAGATATGCGATTCGGTCAAAAACACCTCGGCGAAGTTTACCGGTCTCAGTTGAAGAACCGAGTGCAGAAAGAGAGGGAGTCACTTCAGGAATTTGAGGCAGACGTGGTTCGCTTGGTAAAGATGGCATACCCGACAGTTCCAGACGACGTATGCGAAAGTCTAGCTGTGGACAGATTTCTGGACGGTCTTCGCAACTGTGACACTCAGCAGGCCGTGAAATTAGCGAGACCAAAAACGGTGAATGAAGCACTCACACAGGCTTTGGAGTTCGAAGCTATCAAGCTGTCGACAAGGGGTTATGCTAAGGTTCGAGTGACCGAACATGCTATCGAGGAAGAAGAAGTAAATGAAGTCACCTCTTTAAATAAAATAGTGGAGCAAGTTCTCAAGGCGCTAGAAAATCGAAACCGCCCAATACGATGTAGGAATTGTGGAAAATCAGGGCATCTACGGAACAAATGCCTACAGCCTGTGAAAACAACCAAGCAGGAATATAACTTTACTGTCGAACATCGTGCAGGGAGGTCACATAACAATGCTGATGCGTTGTCTAGAAGACCATGTCCTTCGAACTGGAAACATTGCAGTAAAACAGAAGAGAAGGAATTCTGTTTGAGAACCTCTGTCATGGATGAGAATTGGCTGCCGGAATCCCTGCAGAAAGATCAAGAGAACGACCCTGAGCTGAAACTGCTGATTGTTTGGAAAACATCAGGACAGAGACCCAGATGGGAAGAAGTGAGCCATCTGAATTCGAGACTCAAGTCATACTGGGCACAGTGGGACTCTTTGATTTTGGAAGATGGGCTGCTGAAAAGATCCCTCGATAACGACGAAGGTGCTGCAGCTAGGAATCAGCTTGTAATCCCAAGAAGTCGAGTTACCGAAGTGTTACAGAAGCTGCATGATGGAACTTCTGGTGGACATTTCGGTATCAAGAAGACGCTCGAAAAGGTGAGGGAACGGTTTTACTGGGTCAACTGCAAGGAGGACGTTAAGGACTGGTGCCGAAAATGCAGACTATGTGCTTCATCAAATGGTCCGAGAGGAAATCGTAGGGCGCCGATGAAGCAGTACAATGTAGGCAGTCCTTTGGAGCGAGTTGCCATCGATATTGCGGGCCCGTTTCCTGAAACCGAGAATGGCAGTAAGTACATCCTGGTAGCAATGGACTATTTCACCAAATGGGTCGAGGCCTATGCCATTCCAAATCAAGAAGCTGCAACAGTGGCAGATGTACTAGTCAAGGAGATGTTCTGCCGATTTGGGGTGCCACTCGAACTGCATTCCGATCAAGGTCGTAACTTCGAGTCCAGCCTGTTCCAGGGTGTATGCGAATTGCTGGGAATCAAGAAGACGAGAACTACGGCCCTTCATCCGCAGTCAGATGGCATGGTGGAAAGGATGAATCGAACTGTGGGCAAATACCTGACAAAAGTAGTCTCTGACCACCAAAGAGACTGGGACAAGTACCTCCATCTGTTCACCATGGCATATAGGTCTTCAGTGCAGGAATCGACAGGAGAAACACCAGCCTGTATAATGTTTGACCGCGAAATGAGATTGCCTTGTGACCTGGAATTCGGATGCAAACCTGGAGCTGAAATAGCTGGCGAGGACTACGTCAGCAGCTTGAAGCGGAGACTACACTACATCCATGAGAAAGTCCGGCAGAATCTCCAGATAGCGAGTGATCGCATGAAGACCCGTTATGACAACAAAGCTGCAGAAGGTGGTTTTATTGCTGGAGATTTGGTATGGCTATACAACCCTCAGAGGAGAAGAGGATTTTCACCCAAATTACAAAAGGATTGGGAAGGGCCATACAAGGTGGTGAAAAGGATTAACGATGTAGTGTATCGAATACAGAAACTACCTAGAGGGAAGAAGCGAGTGGTTCATGTTAATCGACTGGCGAAATATGAAGCGGATTACGACGGCCATGACGAGACCAGGAGAATGACCATGGAAGAAGAACATGAAGAAATGAGCTTCGAACGATTCATGGCTAACTATGGTGGAACTGGGAGGGCAAGGTTCGGAATCACCAGCGAGCAGCAGCAGGACCTCTTCTCGGTGCCCGAAGAGTATTCGCTAGCTCATTGTGTAGCCGAAGATCTTCGAATGTCCAGGGGAATAGCCCTCGTCTTCAGGAAGAAGTTTGGTCGTGTGCATGAACTCCTAGACCAAAAGCCTCGTCTTGGAAGAACTTTGAGACTAGCTGATGGTGAGCGCCACCTATTGTACCTGGTAACCAAGCGCTTCTCACATGGTAAGCCAACGTACAAAGTCATGTGGGACACTTTGTTGAACCTGAGGAGCGAGCTCACTAGACTGAGAGTGAAGAAGCTAGCTGTGCCAAAGTTGGGTTGTGGCCTGGATCAACTCAACTGGAGAATCGTTCGCAACATGTTAGAGGTCATCTTCCAACGGACGGGTATACAAATACTCGTGTGTAGTTTCGACCCGAAGGGATGTTCAGCGGCAGAGAAGACGGTGGAGTGTTATTTCCAACAACAAGGGCGTTGCCGAAAGGGAGACACTTGTCGATTCAGCCATAACTTCCGAAGGGTTCGGGGACCGAACATCTTAAGGAGGGGGCAGTGTAACGAACGCTCCTAAATACGCCCCTGTCGCGACTACGCCTTGCAGTTAGTTTTGGAGAACTCTAGAAGAAACGCGACTATTCCAGACGTATCGAGAAAGACGCGATGCGAGGGTATATGAGAGCGACGTTTGAGCAGGACAGGACAGTCTAGAGATAATCGAGATCGAATCGACAGTGCGCGAAGAGACTTTAGTGTGAAAATAAATATCTGTGTAGATGGATTAGATTTAGTTAATAATTGTACATAAATTAGTGATTAGTGTAGTAGCTCCTGTAAATAAATTAGACATTAACAAATTGGACAATTTAATCAACCCGAGAACGTAACAGTATGATGTTGAGTAGTTATGATTATAATTCACACGCAGAAACGAACTGTCATTGGTTTTTACGTACGTTAAGATCTCTAAAATGAACTGAGATACTATTGTTAGAATCTTGAATTCTTTGAAAAAACGTCTACACGATGTTCTCCTAGAGACCCCGGCTATCTGACGTATAGCCCTCTTTTGAAGAACAAAAACCCGCTTTAGTTCAGGCGAGGTCCCCCAGAAAACAAGGCCATAAAGTATCCTAGACTTAAATTGGGCACTATAATAAGCCATACATACTTCTATATTTGTTACAGACTTTAGTCTATAAAGGGCATAACAAACTGAAGATAATTTCCTACACAAATATTCAGTATGCTGACGCCAGCTGAGATTGTCATCAATGATTACTCCTAGGAATTTCGTACATGTTACATGTTCAATAGATTTATTTTGCACTTTCAATAGTAGGCTCCTATTTTTATTTTCCATGGTGTTTTGTAGTTTAAAACAGATAAAGACCGTTTTAGATGAGTTAAGAAATAACTTGTTCAGTTTAAACCATTCACAAAAAAGATGTATATATCTCTGAGTACTACATGAGACGTCATTGAGCGAGGCTCCGGAGCATAAGTAAGTGATGTCATCTGCGAATAATGTAAGCTCTTGAGTATTTTCAATAGTTTCTGGCAAATCATTCATATACAACAGAAATAGCAGGGGTCCAAGCACGGAACCTTGTGGAACACCGTAGGCAACATTGAGTATTGAAGACTTTGAACCATTTACTTCTACAAATTGCATCCTGTTACTTAAGTAGGATTTTAATATTTGGTTGACTTTGCCGCGCAAACCTAACCTATTCAATTTTTCAAGAAGCAAATCATGCGAAACAACATCAAATGCCTTACTCAAGTCCATAAACAATGCTATATTCCATTTCCCCTTATTGATATTGTCATGAAGCTTATTGACGAAACTGAACACTGCAGACTGTGTTGATCGACATTTCCTAAAACCATGCTGACAAGATGATATGATTTCAAAGCGATTTAAAAATTCATTTATTTTAGTGCATAATACGCGCTCAAGAATTTTCGAAATGGTTGATAAAAGAGAAATTGGCCGATAGTTATCAATCGCCTTAGTATCACCTTTTTTATGTATCATTATTACACGTGCCAGTTTCAAAATATCAGGGAATACTCCATCGAGAAGTGATTTATTTATCAAGTGAGTCAATATGGGAGTTATAATCATTGCTATGTTCCTAAGTATATTAGATGTTATAATATCACAACCATGAGAATTGGAGCTTTGAAGATCATTAATCAAATTGAAAATCTCTGTTTCTGAAACAGGTATCAAAAACATGGTGTTTTCACTCTTGGTGAAGCTCAGAGTTTGTTGGTTTACCGACAACTGTCCCATAGAATTGAGCAACTTCACAGGTTGTCTTATGAGAAATTCATTAAAACAATTTGAAATTTCCTGTGGGTCATCGACTAGTCTTTCATCCATTATAATTTCTGGTATGATGTTAGCTTTAACTGAATTAATATTAGTATTGATCAGATTCCAGACTGCCTTTGATTTATTGCTAGCTCTATTATAGAAATTATTGTTGTAATGTCTTTTTGGTGCGACAATCAACTTCCTGTATATTTTTTTATATTTCTTATGAAAACTAATAGCACTAGGATGTTGTGTGGCTTTAGCGAGTCCATGAAGATGTTTCAACATAATAGATGAAATTCTTATACCTTTAGTTATCCACGGTTTTTCCGATTTGCCAATATTTGACACACGCATCAAAGGAAACGAAATGTCAATATAATATGATAGACTGTGAACAAAAACCTCAAATGAATCATGGATAGATTTAGCATTGTATTCCATTTCCCAAGTTTCCTTAGAAAGATGAAAGGCAAGGGTATTATAGTTTCCTGTGTTATATCTCCTACTGTATTTATAATTATTCACTCTGATATCATGGTTTAGTTTTATAGTCAGTAATTGGGAAGTATGGTCTGAGATTCCATTGTCAACGACAATAGATTCAATTTGGTATAGCTTTTTGATATTAGTACAAATATAATCAATGGAACTATTTTTTGTTTTACTGAACCTCGTATAACCATTTACCACAACGTCAAGATTATGGGACGTTAATATGTCTTTAAGTTGTAATTTGTATACACTAGTGTTATCAGAGTAATCAATATTGAAATCACCACATAATACAATACTATCGTTGTTCGAACAAAATTTATCCAAGACCATATCTAGTTCCTCTAAGAAATAACCGATATTATTAACAATTGGAGACCTGTATAAAGTAACAACTTTAAGTTTTAATCCACTATTGAATTTCATTTGAGTGCCACAAATTTCAAAATCCTTTTCTCGGGATGTAGTTTCAAGGAACGAGATATTGTCAATTTTAGCATTTAGACTTTTCCTAATAAATATGGCAACACCGCCATTTTTAAAGGTTTTCCTACAGAATATAGAACACAATTTAAAATCACTTAATTGAATGGACTCATACTCATCCTCCTTAAGCCAGTGCTCAGAAAAACAAGCTATATCAACACTATGTCTATCCAATAAGAGTTCTATTTCTTCTATTTTGTTCCTCAGGCATTGAATGTTCTGGTGAAATATCCTCAAACAATCTTCGGATTTGTTTACATCGGCACTATTACAGTGACCAATGGCATCTATTTTTCCTAAACAATATCTGTTTGATTCACTTCCATAGTTTGTCCTAAAAAAGGAACATTTTCTTTCATATTTCGTTTCGTCCAAAAATTGTAACGTCTGACGGCTACACCATTA
The DNA here is from genome assembly GCA_951802165.1 of Adalia decempunctata. Lineage (NCBI taxonomy): Eukaryota > Metazoa > Arthropoda > Insecta > Coleoptera > Coccinellidae > Adalia > Adalia decempunctata. The sequence continues at coordinate 50,766,148 of OX637695.1, forward strand.
GGCCAATAGTCAGGATCTCCAATTTTTCCTAGTTTATCATACGGTATTCCCAGCATGAAAGATGAGTAATCACCTTTACTTTGCAATTTCTCAATTTTTATCTGATCAACTTGTGTATTTTCAGAGCCAATATAGTTCTCAATCATGGCAGTATTTGCTTCTTTGTTTTTTATTTTTCCTATATATAGCCAAGCCATTTTAGGCTTTGCATTACCAATTAATAAACCATTAGATCTATCCATTGTTGATTTACTAACCATAGGCTTGTTAGGCTTAGACCTGGAAATTTTATTTTCAACTTTTTTCTTACGCAAGGACTGTGAAGTATTGAAAGTCGAGGCCTCAGGATACTGAGTTGCAGAAGATGGAATCGAAGTAACGTCTCTTGCATGACTCGCTGTTACCGATGCATATGTAATTGCGGAATTATTGCGCGTATTATTGATTTTACGTTCTTGATCTTGGCTATTGTTGATCATCTGTGTATTTACATGTTTTATGTACTGATTATCTTTTACTCCTGAATTTGCATGATTTTCATTTCCCAGCTTTCTAACTTCGGTTCTTAAATGCATAACTTCTTCTTTGAGTTGTTTGATTTCATTATTTGCTACTTCCAGTTTATTACATACCTCAGTTTTCAGTAATGCACCGATGTTTTCCATAATAATCTGTGACATCAATGAACGAGTTTCTTCATTACTGAAAACATCATTTAATATAGCTTTTAGTTCGGATGAACTTCTTGTTTTAGCTGCCATCTCTACTGAGTAGGATCAGCGAGATGATGCACTCAATAATTCTATACGGAAATTCACAAATAAATAGTAGATACGCACGATTTGATAACACGTCTATCTTCAGCGGACACATGAGTGTCAATGGTGGATATGACATATTGTTTCTTAGATGAAGATATGTCCTTTGGCTGAGGTAACGAAGTGTAAAGGCTCTAGAAATATCTTCTGATGACCACTTGACCCACTTTTTATCATTTTCAAGTTTATTTTTTTGTGCTTTAGTTAAAACCTTTGAAATTAAATCATCACGATTTTGCAATTCCAGTAACTGAAACGCAATTTTTTCAGACTGCAAATTGATTTTTTCAGTTAGCGATGAAATAGTTTTTTCATTTAATTCACATTTCAGCCTAAGCATGTCAATTTCTTTTTGTTGCTGACTATTTTTTTCTAGCTGCTGTTCGTATTTGATTCCAATTAATTTCTTCTACAGATGGAAGATTATCTGTAAACAAATGAGAATATAAGAATTCTAATAATATTCAATTATTCCTTAAAAAATAATACCTAAATCCTTGAACATAGTTTGTATATAAAAACAAAATAAGTTATTATGGATATATCTATAAGACCAATGAAGTACTCAAATGTGAAAGAGAAATAAACACAAGAAGAAAACTTAACTGAACATAGACAAATCTTTGAAAATAGAAATTTATCCGCTCTCACTCTACTAATTACAATGTTGAGTGTGAGAATCGAGTAAAGATCACATACCATAATCTCTGCCGAGGTTGTCATTTATATCAGCTGAATATGAAGGAGTTATATTTTCTTGCGGGCCTCTGATTGAATTGTCTGATAACAATTGTTTGACCAATTGAGCCTTTTTCTTCGAGCACATTCTAATCTCCCGTTGAGTAGGTGATGGCTGCTCATGTTTGATAGAAGGAAATGCTATTTTTGAGGAAAAAACTAAATTAATCATTTTATATAGAAATTGGAAGCAAAATTCCCTGAGATTGGGAACTGATTAAGCAAACACGTTTTATTTGAAAAGAGCTCTGTATTTCAGGGAATTTAATTCCAAACGGCACGTTTTATAATAAAACTGGCGTAATTCTGTTTCACTTACCACCTTTAACCAGTCTAGTCTTGCTTTTCAAATTCAAAAGTTGTTCACGAAAGTTAAGCTCGAAATATTTTTTCTCAAAATGCTTGCTGCAAAGGAAGCTGGTTGATGGATTCCAATTATCTTTGCGTTTAGAAAAATCAACCCAAATCTTCCTCAATTTCGGTGATTTTGAAAATGGGTGGAAAGATAATGACTTATTCGAAGTGTAGTTGACAGGAACTAGGAATCGGGAATGAATTAACAGACCTCAGCTAATGCCGACGTTTCGCAAATATATTTTTGCTTCTTCAGAGCTAAAATAGAGACAACATCATTTAAAAAACACAAAAATAAAAATTTTGAAGATTTACACATTAGACTAAACATTAACAAAATCAAATATACCATCAAATTCTACATTAGAATGGTAAAACAACTTTCAGACGTCACGACCAGCCGAAACTTACCAAAGCCAAACTATGTTCTCCCCAAGGTGCAACCATGAACAACCGACCAGAAAAACATCGAGAAATTCGGAAGAACTCGTTCATAACATAAATTTCAAAATACAACATCAACCGTTCAATCAGCGAAAGACAACTGCATACTGAAATTCTCGAGCACCAGTACACGCCCACACAAATTAATATTTATACATGTGTAGCATACAAACAGATCGAATGAAAGAAACCACAATCAACCCGCGCCGTCCCTTACTCTTTTAAAACCATGTAAAATATTATTGTAAATCAGACTTAGATTTTGGGTATCTGTTCTGCTGTTAACTGTATCGTTTAATTTTATATGTATCATCTCACTTACATTACGCTTCAACCAGTTCGAAAATTTCAACATTTTGAAAGTTAAACTGGTGACCCCCCTGAAAGTGATGAACCGCCAGAGCTGTCTTATTCTCCTTTCACCTGAAAGTCTCATTACAATCATACCTGTGCTGTCTGATTCTGTTTTTCAGGGGGGTCACCAGTTTAACTTTCAAAATGTTGAAATTTTGGACTTTGAGTCGAACTGGTTGAAGCGTAATGTAAGTGAGATGATACATATAAAATTAAACGATACAGTTAACAGCAGAAGAGATACCCAAAATCTAAGTCTGATTTACAATAATATTTTACATGGTTTTAAAAGAGTAAGGGACGGCGCGGGTTGATTGTGATTTCTTTCATTCGATTTGTTTGTAAATGCTACACATGTATAAATATTAATTTGTGTAGGCGTGTACTTGTGCTCGAGAATTTCAGTATGCAGTTGTCTTTCGCTGATTGAACGGTTGATGTTGTATTTTGAAATTTATGTTATGAACGAGTTCTTCCGAATTTCTCGATGTTTTTCTGGTCGGTTGTTCATGGTTGCACCTTGGGGAGAACATAGTTTGGCTTTGGTAAGTTTCGGCTGGTCGTGACGCCTGAAAGTTGTTTTACCATTCTAATGTAGAATTTGATGGTATATTTGATTTTGTTAATGTTTAGTCTAATGTGTAAATCTTCAGAATTTTTATTTTTGTGTTTTTTAAATGATGTTGTCTCTATTTTAGCCCTGAAGAAGCAAAAATATATTTGCGAAACGTCCGGCATTAGCTGAGGTCTGTTAATTCATTCCCGATTCCTAGTTCCTGTCAACTACACTTTGAATATATTAATCAAGGAAGTTATCTATCTATTAATAATGACTTATCCTTTCTACTATCGCTTCTGCAGATAGCTACTGCACAAAAAGTCATCTAAAAATATCAACATTTTCAATGAAAAAACTTATAAAATTCAACTTCAAAGATCTTCGTTCAACTCCGATGAATTGAAATACCTATTGAAATTAGTAAGTTTATAAACAAACTCACCTCTTTTATTATGTGTTCTGAGTCCTACTTTAATTATTATGAACATGAATCCAGAAAAGCTCAAATAACTCGGGAATTACTGAATTTGAGAGCAATAGCATCAGAGAGTGCTATCATTATTTTTCTCCGCAGAATCCAACGCAATAATAAAAAAATAGGGTTCTAATTTGAAAAACAGAAGTTATGGCCAATTTTGGATCACAGTTTTTGACACGAAATTTGAAACACCCTGTGATGATATTTATGAAATACAAAAGATGCATGACCTTTCCACATTCTTCTACTTCGACGTTGTGAAAACGGTTTACACTCAGGATGTTCAGAATAAGAAAAATGAACATGATACTGACTATGAATATTTCACTTTTTTTCAGGTTTTTTTTTGATATTTTGAAAACTATTCGAATGAATACACTGGTTTCAACAGAAATGTATCCAGCATTGAATATTCAATCATATCAGAAACGAAAACATTGAAAAAAAAATTTTGAGCTAATTTATTTTCACTCCCTGTATAACCGGAAGTGCTCTGGCTTTGAAAATATTTTAGGTCTGTAGAGAATTTCGAACAATATCATAATCCCAAATTTCAGATTTCAAATATGTCTAGTTCTCCAGAAACGTCTAATAGGCACTCGAACTTGAGACACCCTGTATATACAATAAGTGGGACAGTTTTCGCGGATTCCTCATTGCTGGTCTATACCCTATGGTAGTGCTTTTCAAAAGAGTAGATAGAGGATTCAGGGCCATATAAAACAACATCGGTGACAGGACATCACCCTGAAATATCCCCCTAGATATTTTTACGGTTCGAGCATTGAAGTTGTTTATAAGAATATTCGTTCTCCATGTACTCATAAGATGTTGGAGCACGGCTTTTATTTTTGGGCAGATTATCTAAATCTCCAGTACTTTCACAAGCCAATCGTGGGGCACCGTATCAGAGTCCTTCTGATAGTTTATATAACAAAGACTTAAATTCCTCCTTCTCGCTTGGGCTTGCTTTAGCACTACAGCGTGCGTCTATGGTGAGTTGATGTTTACATCCTGCAGATCCTCGAGAGCAGCCTTTCTGTTCTTCTTCCAGAATATTATTGGCTTCACAATGACGATATATCGCGTTATTCACAAGCGACGTGAACAGCTTGTATACCACTGACAAATACGTTATTGGTTTGTAGTTTTCTGGATTGTTGCGGTCTCCTTTTTTGTGGAGCATGTAGGTATTGCCTTGAGTGAGGAAAGCTGGTATCTTGAAGGGGTCTTCTAGCGCCTCCGAAAATTATCTAGCCAGACTTGAGAAACATGCTGGAAACTGTTTAACCCAGAAGTTTTGAAGTCGATCGGGTCCTGGCGCTTTCCAGTTACTAGTGTTTTTGATGATATTGGAAATTTCCTCGACTTTGAAAATATCAGTCCTCATTTCAACGATTTCGGATGCATGGTGTTCAGTGTCCCTCAGCCAGCTAGTATTTCTTCGAAATTGACCACTCCCCGACCATAAAGAACTCCAAGATTGCCGTAATTCGTCATTGCTGATGTCAGCATGCTGATTGGGCGTGATTTCGGATGGCTTTTCAAGACTTCTGAAAAACTTCTTTCTGTCTTTCACATATTCAGCGTTATGTTGTTTTCGCTTTGATAACTCGTTGTATCTTCGTTTTGTCTCAAGCGATCTTTCAGGCCAACTATCAACTCTTTACGTCGTGGAGATTCCAGGTCCAGTCCTGCGGATGTGGCTATTTTCCGCACTTTATTTAGTTCTTTACGCGATTTATTATCCTTCAGGAACTCATCCAAGACATCAACTTTTCATCGAAGTTTATCGACGTCCTGCATTAATCTTTTTTTCCAGGCCGGAGTTTCATTTTTTACTTTCTCATCACTGATTCTGGGTTGTAGATCTTTTGTCCAGTTTGTCCGATTACTGTGATGGCAGCACAGTACAGAGATAAGTGGACTTGTTCCAACGTCCATTGAGTGCTGATGTGTTCTGCCAATATTTCGTTAGCCACTCGATTATATTTCTGGCCGTAGAGTTGTCTCTAGAAAATAAAATTATTTTATATAAAAGAACTATAATTTCAATTTGGACGTAAGGACTTGAAATTCGGGGGTGCGCAAGCAAGTCAAATATGCTATTATCCAAAGATGCCAGTCTAAGATACTGGGTATTATAGCCAACGCATCATGGTATGTTACTGATCAAACACTCCATGAAGATATGAAACTAACCTTTGTTCAGAATGTCATAAAAGCAAGAAGTAGAAAACATTATTCTAGACTGGAAGCACACACAAATATCCTATACCACCTATAACACAAGTCAACGAAACAAGAAGACTGCAAAGAAAATTGCCAACTGACCTAATGGAATACTAGGAGATTCTCCTAATGGGGAGAACATCTTTACGTTATGTTAAAATATTTGTCTTAAAATTAGCTCATAGAATTGTATTCTGATTGCTGATAAATGAACGCATATAAAAAAAACTTTCTTATGCCATATCTATAAAGTTCATCGAGGAGCTTGCCATGAGAGACCGTATCGAAGGCCTTCGCCTGATCTTGAAAAAGGGCAAGGCATCTCTCAGAATTTTCTGAGGCATGAACTGTCTCTCCAAAGAAATCTAGCACAGCACATTCTGTACTTCCATTATTGATGAAGCCATATTGTTTTTCAGCTCCTTGAAAAATGAAGCAATTCGAACTTTGAGAGCCTGTTCGAGAATTTTAGCAAAGTTATTGATAACTGAAATAGGTTTATAATTTTCAATTTCTGATTTATCTCCTGATTTATAAACGGGTCTAAAAGAAACGAAATTGAAAATCATCAAAGCCGTTGCTAGGTCTCAACTGACCTATGAATAAGTGGCGGGGGATTTGTGGCAAAGAGCCATATGAAAAAAATACAAACAGAGAACAAGTTACTACGTTGTGCTATAGACGCACCTTGGTTTGTCAGAAACCGACAGATTCATCGAGATTTGGAGGGTGTGTTTACCAAACCGTCTAGAATAGGAAAAGAGTCTAGTAAATGTATTGAAAATATATTTATTTCGTGTGGCACAAAAACTACACTTTCACTCAAGAACTGCATCTGTCGGACCATCTGGCACAATTCCTACATCTTCCTACTCCCGAAAGGCCTAAAACAGAGAAGAGGGTAAAGCGATACAGGGACATTAATGAAGAAAATACTTACCTTGTGAACCAGGATCTGGCGGGTACGGACTGGTTGTTCTTCGGGCAAAACAGCGCTGAACAAGCATATTCCTCCTTTCATGAATATCTGATCAGCCTAGTTGATCAAAGAATGTCTGTGAAAGAAAAAACAATTAGGAACCGAATAAATAAGAAAGCTGTATGCAAACTCCTGAAATATTGGAAGTCAAGAAGAGACTGGATGCTTTGCACACTATAATGGTCTCAAGGAAAAATGAAACAACTGCAAGAGCAGCTTACAAGGATCTTAAGACTAAATATGTGACTTTGATAAGGAATACCATCAAAACACGCAATGAAGCTTTTATAGAGCATCACAAACAGAAAACCACTTGGCAGCTGATAAGAAACGAATGCAACGGGAATAACAGGCTTGATGAGAGAAGCAATCTCACTGCGGGTGCGCTGAATGCTTTCTTTGCTAACTCCAGCAGCAGCACTCTGGAAAACGAGATGAGGACTATTACTGCTCATGAAGAGATGAATCTGAGCACCGAGAGTGGCAATAGCCACGGAAGGTCCTGCTTCTTTTTCGATTGTTCTGAGACGGAACTAAGGAACATTTTTGGAAAAATGAAACCAAAGAAAACGTATGATGCCTACTTTATGCACACCACATTCCTGAAAGGACTTAGGGACGAACTGATTCAGCCACTGCGAATAATACTGAATAAATGTTTTGAGGAAGGGTACTTTCCTAAGGAGCTGAAGGAAGCCAAAATTGTGCCTATCTATAAGAAGAAAGGAGACATTAATAATTGCTCTAGTTATAGACCGATTGCTATACTGCAGTGTCTATCGAAAATATTTGAAAGTGCCATAGCAAGCAGGTTGACAGGATGGATGAAAAGAAACAACTCTTGAGTAAAAATCAATACGCTCATACGCGGGTCAAAAATACATCTATGGCAGTAACGGAAATCTTAAGGCATATTATGAAGGCCTTAAATGATAAACAGAAAATTGAGCTATTGAGTTTTGATCTAAGCAAGGCCTTTGACATGGTACTTCATAATGATTTCCTACATAAGCTCGAAAACTATATGGCTTCAGAGGTAGCGTACTGCGAATTTTTGAAACCTATTTACAGGGTCGAACTCAGAGTGTCTTTTGGCATAATGAACTTTCAGACAAGCTGCTCACCGACCGAGGAATACCTCAGGGATCCATATTGGGGCCCGTTACTGTTTATAGTCTATGTGAACAACTTCAAAATAATGGCAGCTGAGCACGTTTGTCAATACAGTGAGGACTCGTCCGTATTGGTGAAGCAGCCGGCCAACGGAGATTTGGACACAGCAAGAACAGATGTGGTAGAGGAGGTTAAGAGATGTGGTAGAGGAGGTTAAGAGGTGGTTTAGCTCCAACCAACTAAAGCTCAATGAAGACAAGACTGAGATATCACATAAAATTTTCGGGCGTGTTTCTGGATAGTAGGTTGAATTGGGTTACCCAAGTTGAATGTCCTCAGGCAGGGAAAGAGTGCTAAAACTCCAGAAAAAAGCTATCCGTATACTTTATGGCCTAAAACAAAATGAATCATGCCGTGATAAATTCAAAGAGGCAGGAATACTTACCTTTCCTTCCCTTTACATCAGAGAATGTCTCATAAACGTTTTCAGAAACAAAGATCTACTGAAAAAGAATGGCGATTACCATGGTTTTTGGACACGAGGTAGAAATGATTTATATATTCCCTTACATAGAATGAAATGTACTCAGGCATTCTGGGATTATTGCGGTGTTAAGCTTTTTAACAAGCTGCCCACCAGTATAAAGCATCTAGATGAAAGACCGTTCCGGAGCAGAATAAAAAAAGATACTTTGTGATGGCTTTTTCTATACTATAGAAGAGTTTTTTAATGGTGATCTGTCCAGTCTGTGTTTATATTTACCTATTATTGTAATTTTTGACTCGCCATGTAATCATTTTGAACCCTTAATAAAATGTTATGTTATTGGAAAACTGCCAAATTAATGAAGACGGGAGCTCAGAAATTATTCGAACCAGCAGAAAAACATCCATATTGAGATATCAGGAGATTAGTGGACTATGACCCAAGAAAAAAAAAAGAAGAATGCCTACTTACAGGAGGAGATCAAGAGATCAATTGATGATTCATTACTAGAACGATTAAAACAATAGAAAACCGAAAAGATCAATATAAATCTAGTTGGTATAATAAAGAATTAACCATCAGGAGATAACAACACTGTTTGTAGGCATATGCCTGGAACTGAGAAGAAGCAGCAGTTTATACTATATTTTATAATAAAGAATCATATATATGTGCTTTTTCAAAATGTTTATGTACCTTAACGTTCCGTTTTGTACATTGCGAGAATTGTATACGTCAAGCCATGTTTCGTCTTCTAGGGACCTTGTGAGCTTTTCTTTATTGATTTCTTGAATGAAACTCATATAAGAAAAGGATCTTTATTGATGTTACGGAATGATCGGTGATGTTTGTTTTAACACTTGCCGTAACATTTTCGACCTTAACAATTTTTGTTCTGGTGCCAAAGGCCCCGAGAAAGGCGTCGATGTCCCCATATGTGAACGTTTTCAACAAGTTCTCTAGATCATTATTGACTTATTGGGATCTATTGATTGCAAACATAACATTGAATTTTCTTGTTACGTGCATCATTACAACAATCCCGTACCATCTGCCAATTTTGAGAGTTCTGGTCGTGAAATTCATTTTGTTTCAAATATATTGACATTCCGTCGGCTTAATTTATGCTTTTATCATCATTGTGAACAAAGTTGAAGCCGTCAGTACCGACCAAGATGCCAACCAGTGCAGTTAGTTTGTGAGTTTAAGTGATAATCAGTTTAGTGCTTGAGCGCAATGTTGATGTGCGCATCCAAGTTAGTGCTTATAAAAAGTTTTCGTGTTTCCGTGGGTCCAGGTCCGAAAGGATCGTTGGTTCCGTGTGTGAGTGATTTATGGACTTTTTAGTTGTGAAAGGAAGTGAAGTGACTTGTATCGAATTCAAACATGGATGAAAAATCGGATAAAATCTATTTTATCCGAATCTATCGTCGTGTATCTATCCTCCGTATCCATAAGGAGAATAAATACACGACCTCTGAGGATGAAAGTGACGAATTGAAAGAACTCGTCAGGCTTCGACAGCAGAATAAAACTCAGCAAAAGGAACTATTTCAATAAAAAAACTTTATAGTTTCTGTATCGAAATAGATCCCAAAAAAAAACAGAAGGCCCAGGACAGTGTAATCGCTGACAAAGATATAGACATGCTCAAAATAAATGCACATTTCTGTAGAGATGCGTAAAATGTTTAGAAGCACATGGCACAAAAGAGTGTCTATTGTCACAAAAGGAAGGCGAAAGGAACGCGGAATCCGTTTTATGCAATCATATCGGTCATTCAGCCAGCTATACTGATTCCAGTCGTCATAAAAATCTGGCCCAGAAAAAAGACACCAACAGAAGATAAAGGATGACTGATTGACTGTTGAAAAACCACAGGTGCAAAAAACAGATTGCGGTAAAGATTTTATTTAATCTAGGCAGTTGGGGTAGAAGGTGCACTGTTATGCTTGATCACATGAGTACTATCTGTCTCCAAACCATCAACTCCATGAGTTCCTCCGTCCACAATGAGTTTAATTCCCCTTATGTAAAACTCTTTATATCGCCCCTCTTGGCTCACAAGTAGGAGATGTTTCCCCGTAATTGTTTCTCACTGCTTTTTATCGGTGTAAGATCGTGTGCGATAGAAATATTTGTTCCTTCCAAACTATCACAATTTCTCTGAATTTTAACCCTAAAGTGCAGGAGTTCTCTGTTTCAAATAAAAATATATTTATAGGATGAAAAATAACAGAAGAAATATGGGAAGAATATTCAAAAAAATATATTCGAGAAAAAAGACTATATTATGAAATGAAGTTTGATTCAAACATGCATCACTATGCGGTAGTAGTATAGGTCTTATATCTGAGAAATAAAACTTTTTTGACAGAGAACGCTAATTATATATTGTGTGAAATATCGAAAAACAATTTTTGTCTCTATGGAAACACAAAACAATGAATGGAGCTCCACGGTGGGGTTTTCAGATTGTTTCTGGCATGTGAGGAAGTATTTAAAAAAAAATTGGGAAAAATCGCGAATGTCGCCGAAGTCGCAAAATTTTCGTCGTCATAGGGAAAATTCGAATTATCGCGTTGACGTTCGATATGTCCTAGGTATGATGTCATTTTTTAAGATGCTTATTTTACGAATTAAATTATCATTTGAAGGTAAGTATTTGGTCGATTATCGAAGATTCAGGTATATTTTTACTTTTCAGCTAAAATTCAAGCCCGGCATAAATCAATTTTGGAAGCAGACCCCAATTATTGTTCGAGTTTCAGGTTGGTTTTAGCCTTGAAACAGAAAATGGATAAATAATATGTAGGTATGGTTCTTCATCATTTATCGAGTCTGAATAAAATTGCGTATGCAACTTTCATGTAATGTTTATATAAACCATACGAAATTCGCCTTCGGCTCATTTCGTATCCCGGCCTCTGCTCGTGTATTAATAACCATCATTACATGACCGTTGCATAATATACTATTATTTGACTCAGTATGCAGCAGTGGTCCGAAATTCCACGTGCTGTGATAATATGAACGAATTATTCGGTTGATGCATATCTGCGTCATTATGCAAAGTAGGGTGAGACAGTTGTTCGACTAACGTAATGGGTATACGTCGGCAAATTCTCTTGTTTCTAGGCTCAAATCAAGCATTCCTCTGAAGTCCTTGCCCAAGTTTTTCGCCAAAACCACCTCTCCAATTTCTTATTTCCGAACGTCTGGTCAAGATCTCTCCACGAATGATTTTAATCGTGTTCTCCAATTCCAACATCACTCTGTACGCTGGTGTAATCTATGGCCCCCTTTATATGCAATCTGGTACCTTCCGATATAATATTAGTTCATGAGTATTGTGATATTTCGGATAATGATTATGCCTAGAAGCTTCGATATTCATATTTCGTCATATTCAACATTCAGCATCGATCGCAACAATTGTGAGCTACAAATGGAGAAATATAAGGTTTTGAAGACCTTATACTGATATATACTCTTGAAGAACTTATATTTTAGAGATGGGTTATCTCGCCTGCAATTGTTTTAAGGTAATCAACATGACTTGATATCAGATTCATCAGATAGGTATTTAATATTTAATTAATCAAAAATCTTGGAACGGGTGAAGTGCATTTTTAGATAAAAATGGAATGGGTACTTTAAATATGAAACAGATGTCATTCATTGAAGCGTTAGTTAGTGACAAATAAACATGAAAGAAATATTTTGTTGGATTGTTTTGTGCTTGTACGTATTCGATTTTTCTCTTTAATTGTTTTATAGTGGTGCTTAAATGAGGAAATCATTTGTGAATTGAATTGACGATAGTTTCAACTGAATATTTTCAGATGCACAAAGTTGATTTCTTCCGAACTGAGCAACTACAGTTTTCCAGAAGACTTTCTGTTTGGTGTTGCGACAGCATCGTACCAAATAGAAGGTGGATGGAATGAGGATGGTGAGTTTATAATTTATTAATTATCTCTGTCTTGTCTCCAGACATGTTTGATGGACTATCATGTAACTCTAACTTTGTATTTCTAGGCAGAACAGAAAGCACCTGGGACTATGAACTCCACAGAAATCCAAATTTGGCAGACGACAAGTCGAACGGTGATATCGCTTGTGATTCGTATCACAAATGGCAAGAAGACATCAAACTCATAAAGAAACTAGGAGTTGATTTTTATCGATTTTCCATTTCATGGTCAAGAATTCTGCCTTTAGCATCAAAAGGGACTAAACTGAATGACAAGGGTGTATTGTACTATAATAAACTCATAGACGAATTGATAGCTAATCAAATTGTACCTTATATAACAATTTTCCATTGGGACACCCCCCAAACTTTGGAGTTCCAGGGTGAGTATTTGCAATATATTTCGATTTCAATGACAATGGTGTTTTTGAAAACCGTAACAGCTGAAATGTGATTACACAACTGAAATACATTCATATTGGTATTCTTTTATCTGATGACATGTCATGAGGACGACGTTATGTCATTCAATTATGATGACATAATGAAGCTCGTTATGGTACTTAGTCGCATAATGAATTTTATATGAAAATCATGAGATGGTGATATCAAACATGTTCATTTAAAATGCACAGCTACGTACAAAAGAGCAATTAATACAATATGCAATATTAATTCCAATGGATTCTCGAGTTTTTACATCAGCAGTTAATGAATTTTGGTGAACTTGTAACCCTGTTGTATGCTGGAAGTAAGCTTTAGCAAACGTATTGCTTTTCCATGCGCCATGTCGTTTCGCAGTGCACAGATCAGCTCCAGAATCGGCCGGAAATGAGGCAGAGTGCAGACGGTGGCCGAAAACAATGTCTGTTATATTTTCAAGGTTAGGTGAAATAAAAAAAAGTGTTTAAAACTTTTTCCCTTTTACCGAAGGTGTGAATTCCAACGGGTTGTTCCGTGCCTTGTTTTGTAATGTCGTATTTTCACATATTGTCGGACAATTTCTACCATATTAAATCCTGGAATATTTCGTTATTCTTCTTCTCCTTTCTTAATTGTATGCCTGTTTGCCTCTTCCCTCTTCGTAACTTGTCCGGTGTTCAGTCGGTATAGTCAGGTCATCGCTCCACCTCTTCCGAGGTCTTCCCATACTGCTCCTTCCCATTGGTGATTTATCACGTGCGATTGATTCTAACTATATTTTCATGATCCATTCGTTCTTTCACTCGTTCTTTCTCCCCAGGATCCACTCATTCACCTCTTCCGACCCGCACATTCTTTTTATGTTGTCACTTCACTCTCCTTAGGACTTTCATCTCACATGTTTCCAAGAACCTCTTAGTTTTTGTTGTGTCTGGTCTGGTTTCCACTGTGAACTATATTATAGGTCTTATGGTAGCTTTGTGGATTCTTGCCTCTGTATCTATCCGCAAGGGTTTGTTATTCCATATGGTGTAGTTCACGCATCCAGCTGTTCTCGTCGCCTTATTTACTTGTTGTCTCACCTCAGACTCCATCCACATCACCGAATCCACAAATCCCTATTTCCAAGTATTTAAATGTCATCTCTTGCTGTATAATTTCGTCATCGACGACGAGTTTACATCTGAGAGGATTTTTGGATGAGGTCAAATATTTTGTTTATTTTTGCGTAATAACCATATTCAGGGAATTTGCTATAGACAACATAGCAAACAATGGCATTATTTTATTGCCCATTTTAAATCTTTTGAGGCGACGATCTTTTTCTTTAATCTTTCATCCATGACCTCGTTGAAAAATAATGGGCTCAAAAATTCCTCCTGCCGAATTCTCTTCTCTACGGAGATGAGCCTAGTGAGTTCTCCATTGATTCTAGCCTGTATTTTGTTGGCGCTATATATATTTTCAATGGCTTTAATTAGTTCAGGCGGTTCTGGCGGTTAAAGAGTAAGGAATATTTCCTGATGTTACAAAAACAATTCGCATTACCTCTGTTTTTATATTGGGTAAAATAATTTTTAACAAGCATATTTGTCAGTTCCTCCATCTAATCCAATTACAACAACAACTTTTTCAAATGAATATGCATCATAGAATGCTTCCGTTAAAAACTTTGTGACATCTTGTTCAGAAAAAATTTCGATTTTTCAGCTCATTACGTTTAAGTAGTGCAACCAGCATATTAGATACAGGGTGCTGCAACTATTTCTCTCACATTTGAAGCAGCTGTTAAAAAAATACGAAAAAATATATTGGAAAATTTCTTTTTTTTTACAACTATAAAAAAGCTTTACTTTTCTTCATCACTATGGATGCGTAAATGATGGTGAATGATGAAAAAAAAAAGAATAATAAATCACACAATAAACTTGAAATATTGCTTTCTGAAAGATTCATTCCTCACAGAGTAAATTATTCATGATTAATAATTCTCTAATCAATTCTTCAAGTAAAATTTAACGTTTTTAATCAGAAACAATATGAAATCTTAAGGAATTCATGTTTTAGAAGTCTAATTGTTCGAATTTCCTTATCAATAATATTGTAAATTCAATGAAGATTTCCGTTTATTGGAGCAATCATTGATAGTGATGTGTGAACAATTACTTCCAATATAAATTCCCGAAGATGTTGCTGTTGATCAGCAACGTTAGATATTTCGTGAAGAGTTGATTCCACTTCCACAGTGTTATCAGATATTTTTTATAAGTAAATGTACAATTCGATATTTTGTTTGAAATCTCAACTTTATCTTCTATATTTATGCTCCTGCTACGGAGCCAGATTTCCAGCCACCGTGACGTTTTCGATGTAATGTTGCCCCCTGCATTGGCCAGCAGAGTTACAGAGCTTCTCCTGAAACAGTGACCTGTGTAGCTCTTATACATATCTTTTTCAAGCCATTTTGGAATCGAGCTTGAAATTTCTCCTATTTTATTTATCCCCACATGTTGATTAATACATTTCTCTCCCGAATATCTCGAAAATAGTCTATTACTTTCTGTTTGAGGCGGCCGTAATGCTCTATACTTATGGTATATGTTAATATAATCCGAATTTGAAACAGTAAACGTTCTTCGCATTGAGTTTTCGAATCAGGTATTTCAACAATTAGTATACATCCAGCTTCTTCAATGGCATCAATAGTTATATTTAATAGTTCTTCAATGCGACAAGCACCGCCAATACCCAAAATTAGGACAACCTACAAATAAGAAATATGAAATTGAAACTAATCTCACGAAATTAAGATGTAATCTGTAATTTAGAAAGTAAATTAGTTGCGTCATTAGCATCTTGAATGAATTTTTTGATATCGTCTCTTGATAACATACTTGTTTTGGTTTCAAGAAACAGAAGTCAAGATGTTGCCTTTTCCTGAAGACAGCTTCATAATTGCAAAGCAGGTGTTCAGCTGTTTCGGTGGCTTCTTGACAGAAGCGACAGGAATCATCAGGAACCTTGTCCATGTTCCGAAGATGATATTTTACAGGACAGTGTCCAGTGAATATGCCCGTCATTTTCCTCAATTGTGCAAAAATATGGCGGAAGTTTCCGCTTGAAACACCGATGGACAAAAGCCCATTGATAGGGCTAGTTGTATCGAGGAACCGTAGATATACTTCGGCTCCGACTCGACCATCTTCGGTCTTTGAGCCATCGGTGTAGAACACGAAAGACCCTGCAGGGAAAAACATTTCGTCGTTAGTCCATTGTTTCCGACTTGGCGTTGTCACGCTGAAGTTTTCCTGAAACTTATGCCTAAGGGTGAGGTTGTCTGTGAGCACGTCTTGAAGCTGCTTACACTCATTCAGAATGCGAGGATCGCCTGTGTAGTCATAAGTTTTGAGTTTCCGCTCCCTCGCCACCCTAAGAGCCCACCTGGCTGCCTCACTTTCTAAGAATAATCCTAGTGGAGGCAGGTCCAGGATGACTTGCATGGCAGCGGTCGGACACAGGACAAGAGCGAGATGAGCCCGTTATGGACAAACATGCTGTTCTTTGCAATTTATCAAGGGTTTTTTTCCCCGTAAGTGTTTTCGCCTTCGGCCACCAAATGAAAGATACGTAGCAAACGATTGGTCGCACAATGGATTTATAAAACCAATTCAGGTTTGAGTCCCCACGTACTTCCGACCATCCTCTGGCATGCAAAGAGAGCTCTCTGGCCCTTACTGATCACTGCCTCGAGGTGCAGGCTTTTGGTCGAAAATAACACCAAAACATATTTAGTATAATCAGTAGGTACTAAGGCAATTCCTTGCATCGTAATTACTTTAAGAGATAGTTTCCTTCTCCTAGTAAACGGTACCAGAATCGTTATTTTGTGGTTCACGCTGAGTTTCCATTGGACACACCTCTCGTGCGTTAAGGTCTGACGCATTTTGCATGCGATCACATACTGTACAGTCATGCTTACCCCGAACCATTAATCACAAGGACGTCGGCATATCCGCAGATCTCAAAACCCGCTTCTGAAAGCGCTTTTTGGAGGTCGTCAACCACTAATGTCCACAATAGTGGCAATAAGCAACCTCCTTGTGGACAGCTATCTCCTGGTGTCGCAGTTAGGGATGTTTATTGTAAGTTTAGATCGGTTATCCGGCTGTTCAGTCCGGACTGTCGAGGTGTGTTTGAGAACGCGCCTTCAATATCAATGCAAGTACCTAATGTTATTTCTTTATGCTCTTATGGCTTTTTCCAGCTCGCTGGTGAGACTATGAAGAGCAGAGATTGTGGATATACCTGCTTGGTATGCAAATTGCAGAGGGAACCTCAACAGAAGTCCGGCTCTCATATCTTTATGGACTATTCTTTCCATCGCTTTCATTTGAAAGGATGAGAGGCTTATGGGGCGAAAGGATTTTGCGTCTGTTCCCGGCCGTTTTCCGACCTTCGGAATGAAGCTCACTCTCACGTCCTGCCAGCATTCAGGCACATATCCTCATGTGAAACTCTTATGAAATAAGACTCTAAGCTCCGGAAATAGAGTCGACACTCGACAGTAGTTCCGAAGCAGTACTGGGTATATGCCATCTTACCCTGGGGATTTGTATGGTTTGAAGGATTCAATAGCCCATCGAATCCTATTATCTATGAAAAGTTTGGCAGCTATTTTTCCAGCTCTTCTTCTGAGCGCAGAAAATTCTTGGTTAGGTTTACTGCCACGAAATATTTGGGAGCCAGGAAAATGAGATTCTAGCATGAAATACTACGTTTCATCATCTGTGCCAGTCATCTCACTATTCCTTCTTTTAAGCTGTTCCAGATCGTTGTTGTGATCTTTCGATAAAATAGGCACTAAATATTGGGAATTGTTTCAGAACTTGTGCCGAAAGTTTTTCGTTAACTTCACGCGGCTCATTCGGAGTAAGCCAACAATACTTTTTTATGAATGATTTTCTTGAATTTTTTAGTAAACACAATTCTTCCTACCTATCGAACGCTATGTCATTTACGCACCGTAATTTTTCTGGCGCCACCTGCGGTAGTGATCACCACCTCTTGAAAGCAAAAATAGGATTCCCCGCAAGAAACAGAAAGCAACACCCCGTAGAAATAGAACAGCACGAAACAATTGAAGAGACACGATATAACCTAGACAGCTTAGAGCACGAAAGCACTAGAAGACTTTATGCCAAAAGACTTGATGAGAAACTGGAAGATATTACTTTCGAAAACACTGATGACCATTACAACCACATCAAAAACTGCCTAAAAGACGCTGCAAAAGAAGCCTTGGGGGTGTACGAAGTAAGAAAACATGATAAACCATACTGGTGGGATGAGGATATTGAGAGAGACATCGCAGAGAAAAGAGAGTTAAACCTGAAATACTTGGCATCGAAAGAGCAGGAGGATAAAATGTTGTTTAAGGAAGCTCAAGTAAGAGTTAGAAGAAAGATCACTCAAAAGAAGAACGAATCCTGGGAAAGAAAATGTTCAACAATAAACTCATATTTAGGAGGAAGGAAAAGCACAGAAAGCTGGAAAGTATTAAGGTCACTACGTCAGAACAAAAAGACAGATTTAATATCCCCTATTTCGTTACAAAATTGGGATTCATATTTCAGCAAACTGTTGCAGGAAGAGAGAGATCAATTCAGAGAAGTCAACCAGCATAAAAATGGAATGTCGTTTTCGGCCTCACCCATCAGAATACGGGTTAAGGAAGTAACGGATGCATGCCAACGCCTAAAAAACAGAAAAGCTCCGGGTCCAGGCAATATACCAGGTGAATTAATAAAGTACGGAACGAAAAACTTATTTGAACATCTAGCCAAGCTTTTCCAAACATGCATTAACACCGGTAAGATCCCAGAAGAGTGGAAAGAATCGTATCTTACTCCTATACATAAAAAGGGCAGTAAAGAAACATGTGAAAACTACAGAGGCATCGCAGTTACAAGCTCGATAAACAGACTTTATGGAAAAATACTTAAGTCTAGAATAGAACAAGAGTTTGCTGATCAGGAAGCTGAAGAACAAGCTGGATTTCGGGCCGGACGGTCAACGATAGATCATCTATTTAGTCTGACTCAAATACTAGAGAAATTGTCAGCTGTGAATAAGGAAGTCCATCTATTATTTGTAGATTTGAAGAAAGCGTACGACAGTGTGCCGCTTATCAAACTCTGGGAAGCATTGGAAACGACAAACCTGAATATTATGATAATCAAAGCCGTTAAAGAACTATATTACAACTCCTATATCAGAATAAAAATAGGAAATAAGCTCTCCAGCGGCTTCTCCACAAATAAAGGATTAAAGCAGGGATATTGTCTGTCCCCAACGCTTTTCAAAATCTTCTTGGAGAAAACTCTATTACGATGGAAACGAAAATGCAGCAATATGGGTATACCGCTCAACAACACCACTATCTACACCTTGAACTTCGCCGATGACCAAGTGGTCATGGCTCAAGATCTCGATGATCTGGCATATATGACCAGGAAACTGATTGAAGAATATAGGCATTGGGGACTGGAAGTGAATGTTGCTAAAACAGAGTACATGTGCGTGGGAGGTCCCCAACAAAATATGATTCTAGAGGATGGTCAAGTTATTGAAGGCTGTGAGGGGTATAAATATCTGGGAACAAAGATATCCAGTAGCGGGACCCTAGAAGAAGCTATAAAGGAGAGTGTTTCTCTCCTTTATAGCTTCTTCTAGGGTCCCGCTACTGGATATCTTTGTTCCACCAGGGAAGAAAAGCAGTATCTATGCTCAACAGCGTTCTATGGGACAATAAAATATCGAAAACAAATAAACATCGAATATACAACGCTATAGTGAAAAGCATAGTGTCCTATGGGAGCGAAGTGTGGCCGCTGAAGGAAAAAAATATACGAACCCTGGAAGCAACAGAAATGGACTTTTGGAGACGTGCGGCGGGCAGATCCCGAATAGAACGAATAACTAATGATAGGATACGAGAAATAATGGGTGTCCACCGCACAATAACTGATGACATAAGAACCAAACAGCTGAGATGGTACGGTCATGTTCAAAGAATGGCAGATGAGAGACTCCCTAAACAGGTTCTGGATTGGAAGCCAACTGGAAGACGTAAAAGAGGAAGGCCCCGTGAATCCTGGAGAGAAGGGATAGACAAGGACATAGGAATGCTTGGGCTTGAGGAGGATCTCTGGAGAGATAGAGACCGTTGGAGACTGGGAATCGGAGGACGTCGGAGAACGTTTTGAAACCGATTTATATATATAATTTTTCTGGCAAAAAGTCCACGATATTTCGCGTCATTTTTTCAAATCAGAAGGTGAACTGAATATTATTTTCATTATATTCAATATTCAATTCAAGGCGACAATTATGTTTGACAGCCATAGAACTAACTTCACAATGGAAGGATATTCGCCTTGCTGCTCAGCTCAAAATGATGTGAAAAGTTGCTGGAACAGCAAGATTTTCATGTTTCCATGGACATGATCTGCCACACAGAACAGAAACAGAAATAATCTGTCATAATTATCTATGGGCCATCTTCGCTCCAATAATTCCTGCAAATATATTCATTGCACACACACCAATTGGAAAACAGTTAAGAATTGAAAAGAAAATATGAAAATTGACAACTCACGATTGTAGCTCATCGTCAAAATCTGATTCAATGAGCATTTCGGCAAATACGTTTGTATTTCGGTTCTCTGCGGAAGATCAGATAATAATAATATAGTTTATTCTGTGAAAACATCTACAGGTATAAACAATATCACGGAGGCGTGAGTCTGTACCTGATGGAAAACTTAACAAAATATAGTACTGTAGCCATTAAGATCATATTAAATTCATTTCATTACAACTTAACCATTCATACCATATGTACTAACTATAAGTATTCAACATAAAAATTACATTCCTACAATATAATACCCCAAAAACAACACTCCCTTCACCGAAGAAAGGAATCAACTCCATAGTTAATCCAAAACAATGAGGATACATCAACCAAAAACAAAATAAAATACTACAAGGCTCTCTAGGTTCAAGGCTGCATCCGGTAGGTACACACTCTCATCAATGTTCTTAGCATGTTACAAATAAATGGGCTTCACGTGAGCAATTGAGGGTTTATTATGGTACTGAAATATTGTCTGCCCTTCTCAATTACCCAATTTTTTATTTATTTTTTAGCCCGGGCCCACTTCCACGCTTCAGATCCCCATGAACCACATCATATATTCGCGGGGCCAGATAGGCAAAGCACCTCTGTCCTATACGTTTGTCTGCTCTACGTATTTATTCTTTTTATTTCTTGTTTCATGTTCGGTCTCCCTCAGTTCGATCCTGATTCTTTGCGCGTTGATGCCAAGTAAAATCTGCAGCACGAATAGTTGCAGGGGACTCATTACCCTGGTCATAGTAAACATCTCGTCTGAAAGAGGAGAGGCTTCTGGCATATAACACGCAACATCCATTATTGAACCACTCCAACCCTCCTCATATGACAACTGTAGGCTCCCCCCCAACTCACTATGCCATATCTTATCTGAGACTGGCACAGTGCCGAGTATATCGACACTAGATCTGATAGGTCTGAGTACTTTCTGAGGTGTTTAAACTTGGTGAGTAAACACCTCAATTTTTTCACTAAAATGTCTATATGTTTGTCCCATTTTAGATGGCGATCAATTGTCATGCTTAGATATTTCACTTGGTCAGCTTCCGGGATCAACGTGTATTCATCCACTACTAGATTTCCCGAGAGATTTCCCTTGTTTGGAAGGCCGGATTTATATGAAGCAAATGGTAGATATTTTGTCTTCTCGGTGTATTGACTTTTCTGAGATCTTCTTCAGCTTCCTTCTTTAGACTATCTCGAACGTTACCACATTACCCTCGTATACAGGGTGGCCATTTGAAAACGAAACAGACGAGATTACAGACGAAATGAATTTTTTCGATAGAAATGCTCGGACAGGCCGATTTCTGTTTCGAGGGGGACAACTTAGGATGCAGGTTACAGATGCATAGCGCTTCAACCCTTGCTACTACAACCCTCACCCCCAATTTTTGAATAGGGAAGATGGGGTGAGTGATACCTCATTTGAAAGGTATTTTTATACTGATTTCAGCACATTAATTGTTTTTTCATTTTATGCATTTGTTCTCGAAATATTCTTAACTAAGTATTTGAAAATGAAGTGGTGTTTTCATGGCACTTGTAGTGATTTTTTGTGAAAAATTGACATTTTGAGCTTCAAAACAACCATGACTGTGGCTTCCTTCCTCCAATCCACTGACATAGAAATCTTTAATCAAGATGTCGATTTTTCACAAAAAAACACTACAAGTGCCATGAAAACACCACTTTAATTTCAAATACTTAGTTAAGAATATTTCGAGAACTAATGCATAAAATGAAAAAACAATTACTGTGCTGAAATCAGTATAAAAATACCTTTCAAATGAGAAATCACTCACCCCATCTTCCATATTCAAAAAATGGGGGTGGGGGTTGTAGCAGCAAGGGTTGAAGCGCTATGCGTCCGTAACTTACATCTTAAGTTGTCCCCCTCGAAACAGAAATCGACCTATCCGAGCATTTCTATCGAAAAAATTTATTTCGTCTGTAATCTCATCTGTTTCGTTTTCAAATGGCCACCCTGTATAATCACAGTATCGTCTGCGAAACTGATGGCTTCTCCTTTTTTTTCATCCTCAAAAGACTGTTCACATAGAGAAGGAACAAAATAGGTCCCATCACTGTACCCTGTGGCACCCCATATTTCACGAATTTGGCACATCCACTGCTGTTCCACCAACTTGATATGTTTTACACTTTTTGATCTAGTACTAGCATTCCATGTTTACTATAATTTTCATGTTGACAGCACATACATATTGCCTTCACAACCTGATATTTTAAACTACACGTATAACTTACTCCTGTGAAAATAGTTGTCGTTGTGACATAATATTTTGTACATAAAACAAATCATAAACAATCGCCATGGCACACATCGTGTTACACGGCAACTCCCAATAACATTCTCGACTTGTACCGTTATCGGATTCATGATCCTCATTCTTACAAAAATAACTATTATAGGTAGAATTGTAAATTTTCATAGGTGGTTGGTTGAACGAAACAATTATCGAAGATTACGTTTATTATGCAAGAATTCTGTTCGAATTGTACGGCGACAGAGTGAAACATTGGATAACTTTCAATGAACCCCATCAGATCTGCGAACAGGGATACGCTACCGCTCAAAAAGCACCGTTCAAAACCTTACAGGGAACAGGAGATTACCTATGTTATCATCACGTTGCCATTGCCCATGGAAGGACTTATCGTATTTATGAAAACGAATACAAACCTTCTCAAAAAGGTAGGTGTTGAAGTTTTTAAATATAACGTAATACATCCATTTTCTCAAGGTCAAGTTGGAATAACCATCGATTCTACATTCGGAGCACCAAAGACGGATACACGAGAAGATAAACAAGCCGCCGATGATTATATGGACTTCAATGTGAGCCATTAAGAAATGTCACAAAAGCACAAATGAGTTAGAAAAAATTCGAGGTCAAATAGGCTGACGAATTTAATTTCTTGAACGTTCGTTAGTTTGTCAAAATTCTTATGAAGTAGATTTGATTCAAATAAAAAAGGGAGCAATTCTCCGATTCTTGTGGAACTTCATTCAAACCAAGTTTGTCCACGACCATTGCATAAAGTGTTCATAATCCATCTGTGTCATCAAGGATTATGACATCCATGAATCACTTGTGGTTTATGTTAATAAACTTCAAAATGACAACCACAGAATGTCGATAGAAAACAGAATTTCACTGAACAGATAATGAATTCAATTTGAAACGTCGCGTCGGCAGTATGTTAATAGATATAAGAATTCTGATTATTTGAAAGATAATTATCAAAAATCGTGGACAAAATGGAATATGCTGCTAGCAATTTGCGGCGTTGATTCACTTGGATGATGTACTAAACTTGATTTCATCATCCACGTCAATAATAGTCATCTAAATATGCTATAAAACTATTTCAGTTCGGATGGTTCGCACATCCTGTGCTTTCCGGAAATTATCCGCCTCTTATGATAGAGAAAATCGGTAGATTGAGCAAACAGCAAGGTTTTGAAAAGTCCAGACTTCCCGAATTCACTCAAGAGGAAATCAAAATGATAAACGGCAGCTTCGATTTCTTCGGACTGAACCATTATACGACGGTGTTGTGTTCTTATGGCGGCGATTACCCGGTGCCATCTCAGCCGAATGACAGGGGCACTATGGACAGCAGAGATCCGTCTTGGAAGGTAGGTTTCAAAAGTACTGAGGAAATACTAAAAACGAGTTAGTAAGGAGAAAACATAAAACCATACTGCTAAAATATTCAACTGGAAAGCATATGCTTAATCAACACAATTTTTCGGCAACCGACCGGGAAGTACCCACTTCCCGGACGCTTTTTCTATGAGAAAGTAACATTTCCCGGCCTAGTCCGGAAAGTACGTACTTTCCGGACTAGGCCGGAAAAACTCACGTCGTTGTTGTCATTGTGATAATCATCACAATAGCAACGAAATAACGGATGACAGTTCCGTTCTGTTCAATTCAAATAATAATCAAAATGTATAATGAAGAAATGTGTCCTCTCATTGATTTGTAATTCTACACGGTTGCCGAAAAAATATTGTACGCAACACGCCCGAAAATAGTATTTTTGGACTCACAGACTTCCAGGACTCGCCTCCGGCTCGTCCTAGAATTTTGTCTATTCGTCCAAAAAAACCCTATTTTCCGGACTTGTTACGTAAATTACTATTTCGTTGAATGATGTATACGATGTATATTACACAATGTTTTTAGCGTGAATTTGATGATGTATAGAAGGCAGGCATAAACTGACATATATCTATTTCAATTTCCACAATTGCGATATATCCATTTCTTCCCGCCTGCAATACATTATAACATTCTTGTCATATTTATACTGAAGAAAATACTATAAACGGCTCAGGTAGATGGTGACAAAACATTACTCACACAAGATTATATTGATAAAGTATGGGTCTTGTGAAAAAATTCCGCAATGCAAACATGAAATTACCAAAATTGACACTTTGGCAATTTTAACTTCGGTCAGTATCTACGTTCATGTTTGTGCTACGATGTTGAAATAAAATCATTATAAAGAAAATTTTGGGGTATTCAGGTGTTCCTAAATAAGTGTATCAGCGTTTGAATGTAGATTTCTCATAAAAAAAATTACGTTTTTTTCTCTTGCATTATTTCTTCTTCGTTTCAGAGATACAGGGTGTCAAAAATTTATATTTTTTTCAGTTTTTTGCTGATATTTCAGGAACTTTTCAAACTATCAAATTGAGTTTCTGTACACACATGTTCACTGAAAATAGCTACTTTTTTGCACGTTACTCGGTTACTCGGATGTGCCAGTGGCGGACATATAAAATGTAGGTACACAAAGGTTTCACCCCTCAACTCTTACACTACTGAAATTATGATGCGTTCATGTGTTTTATCAAAAAAGGTACTCTTGGTTTCTTGGTTTTTTTGTTTTAAAGTAAACCGTTTTCGAGAAAGCTGGCATTTTATTTGAGTGAACTATTTCCGAGATGTTTCTTAGATATGGAAAAATTACAATTGAATTGAGAATGCATATCAATGAACTTCCAATTTCTCCTCCATGGATATGTTAACAGATGATTTTTCAGAGGTGATGAGTTTTTCTTTCGAATTAAAAATTAAATACAGAAAAGAGCACGAAATTATAGTTCGAATATTTGTCAATGTGTTGCATTGTAGACTTTCGAACAATCGACTGATTCAAAAAAAAATTGATAGATACCTTATTAATTTCTGTTATTCTCATTAGGTTTTCCCCGCAATTGTAACGGGTGAAATAGGAAAAATTCACAATTCAATATTATTAATGAAAATCCCGCTGACAAAAGGGTGACCAGCTAGCTCACTAAGGGGTAGGTTCTTCACCCTTGAAATAAAAATGAAAAAAGTGAAAGGGCGCCAGGTAATTTGATTGCCTGATCACCTGATATAAGAAATTACCAAACTGAATGGGTTTTTCAAGATTTAAATTGAATTTATTTTGTGATCTCTTGAGGAAACGAATGACTTGAGAAATAAAAACGGATAACTATTTAACCCTATAATAAATCTTCTCCTCTACACGTGAATTCTCTTAACTAGGCTATATTCATATCATTAATATACCTGTTCCTATCCTGAATCTACCTTTTTCCTTAAATCTAAATCCTTATCTTATTTTCATAAATATTATTTCGTTCAGAAATAATCAGAGATTATTTACAAGAATGGAAATATAAAAGTTAGGTTTTCCTGTCCTCTATAGGGTACTTATCTATTCCTGTTTTGGTAGCCAGGTTAATATTCTTGTTACAAATCCAGAAATAATTCTCCACAGCAGGTATATGTTATAAGGCTCCAATATTATCAGGCTTCAACAAATACAATTCGTTAGAATTTATAGGTATAAAAAAAAACCCTGAAACGATAAGAAAATGTTGTCGACTCTCCTTTCTTAAAAAGTTTAACTTACCCTGAATATTGTTGGGGTTTATTTAAGATGATGGCAAGTAAATCCTCTTTCAAAAGAGCTAATCAAGATCAAATAAAATATTCCAATAGAAACTTGATTATTCGAGATCAGAAAATTAAATCCCCAAAGGAAAGCAATCAACGCTATTAGTTTCTGTCTCGGACGCCAGATGAATTGAATTCGTTTTCCGGAAATTGAAACAATGAAAAAGGAGAATCGACAACAAAAAATACAACATACGGCGCAAGTATTGAATGCGCTCGAACTCTGACAATCGATCACAATTTTCAAATTCGCGCGGGATTAATACATTACACAATGCTAAAATTTCCGAAAATCCAGTAGGTATCTATATGACTGTTTGTTATTGTTTTCATTCTAGTAATGCGTAGATTGTAGTATATTCTAAAACTAGTTGCAGAATGGCCTTCTATTTCAATACGGATGCGAAATTCGAAAACGAGCGACAAAGGAGCCAGTTTTCGAACGCATGAGTATTGGAATTGCATTCTGCAACGGTTATTAGACGATATTTTCTCTATTTCACTCAAATTTTGTGAAATTCGATGAAAAAAATTCAAACTATATAGGTCCTAGTGACTTTCATATTGTATCTTGGCAGTTGGTGTGAATGTACGGGAATACGAAAATCACATAATTCTATACATATAATTTGAGCGTAGTGGCTAATAAGTATACAAAAGTGTGGCAATCGTTCCCCTTAAATCCAGGGTCAGTCATCGCTATACGCATGCCTAGGGAGAAGAGAAGGGACATGTAATTCTGTATCCATGGATACCGTATGTGACTCAATACAAACAGAGACAAATAACAAAACTGCATCCGCTGATCGCCACGATGTCCCTATTTTCCCACTCTCCGTTATCGCACATGCTCAACAGTCTCACTGACCCTAGTCAGACAGAGCCTTCTAGATGTTTCACTTTTAATTTCAAGGATCGAATTATAGGTAAAGAATTATGTGACGAAAATTGACATTTCCAAATTGACGTCTGCTTAAATTTGAAAGGATCGGAAGTCATTGCTGACAACCACAAAACGAAAAATGTTA
Organism: Adalia decempunctata; assembly: GCA_951802165.1. Taxonomy (NCBI): domain Eukaryota; kingdom Metazoa; phylum Arthropoda; class Insecta; order Coleoptera; family Coccinellidae; genus Adalia; species Adalia decempunctata. The sequence goes on from OX637695.1 coordinate 50,793,817, forward strand.
CTGAAAACGATGCTGTAATGAATTCATTACAGCACTGTTTTTAGTACTGTAATGAACCCATTACAATACTGAAATAGAGAAATTTTTTTATAAGCTTGAAGGTATTTCATCATATTTCAGTATACAGATTAGGAACCATCCCACAGAGAAGTGATTCCATAAAAGTTTTTTTTTTGTATTTTTTTGAACCTTAGTGAACAAATTGAATATAGGATAAAATCGGAAAGCCAGAGATACAAATAAAAATGGGTTACTCCATTTGTCAATAATAGTACTAACCGTTCTTTATTGTATCAATTGACCAACCACCAAGGGTTCTTCAGCCCATTTGTCAATAATTACGGAGAAACCCGAAAACTTGGTCGATCGATTTGTATCGATAGGGGAGCCTATTTTGATTGTTGACAGAAAATTTTAGTTACTTAATTTGATTCATAGTGTGTGAGTATTTCCTGATTTTTATATCACCTTTGCAGCTTCTGGAAAAAAGCTTTATTCTTTAACTTTCAGCCATCAGCTTCCCCGTGGTTGTGGGAAGTGCCATGGGGTTTACGACAACTACTCGTTTATATCAAAGATCACTACAATAACCCTCCGATATTGATAACAGAAAATGGCTGGGGCAACACCGGCATATATATAAATGACATTGGTCGGATGAACTATTTAAAAAATTACATGTCGGAAATGTTGAAGGCTATTTACGAAGACGGCTGTAATGTCATAGGTTACACTGCCTGGAGCCTTATGGATAACTTCGAATGGACTTATGGATATACGTAAGTTGAGGATACTCATACGGTATAGTATAGATTCCTCATTTAATTCGTTTTTTGCAGTGTTAAATTTGGATTGATATATGTAGACTTTTCAAGTACGAACAGAACGAGAATTCCGAGAAATTCGTATGCAATGTTTAAAAATATTATTGCAACTAAAAGGTTACCGGCTCTGTGACGCCGCTATGCAGTGAAGAAAAGTTTTTTAGGATATTATTAGTGAATTATATATTATTATATTGTTATATAATTATTTTTATGTTACTTAGAGGAGGTTATATTGAAAAACAAAATGAATTTGAATGATTGAGTTTCATTACCTTGTGTGCCTTTGGTCTCTAGATATTTTCCTTCTTGAATTTCTTCTGATGGTGTCATATCTCATGGTATTTACATGAAAATATGGTTGGAACTAGATATGAGAACTAGATACATATAAAATGGACACGCTGGTCTTTCTCCGTCCTCGAAGTAGCTGAGAAATGCTAAAAATCCAACAAAAATCATTAGATACGATCCAGAGTAGGATCAATAATACGACAAATATATTACAATTTTTAAATTGACTGAGAGCACGAAAAGACTCAACTTGGAAGGCAATGATTCTCGCTATCTCAACTCCAAAAGAGAATTCTTATCTGCTTTGAGTGACGCATTTTTTGAAATCTTTCGAAATTGACGGTGGCTCATAACGAACAGCTATGAGTTAAAGTGGGAGATGGCGCTTGTGACAATTTTGTGGCCTAATGGTGCAATGTTTCCACAGATTGTATGACTTGTAGCTCATCCTGCTGATGAATGATTGTTTTAGAAGATTCCCAATGACAAAACAATATTAAATGTCTTACTGAAGTCGAATAAGAGGATATACATATACACAGAATAAATAATTCGGTATTGCAGCACTCAACGCCCTAGATATTCTGATCTTCGGCTATATATTTTCTTCATTCTCATGTGAAGATCTGTATGATTCGCCTTATGAGTCACCTTATAATAATGATTTCCAAAGGGTTCGTGATATTTTCAACATATTTAACGTCAGCCTAATATGAATGAGTTCATCGTAAGTTTGAACCTTCGTTCATCTCCAAATAATTTCGAATTTGAAATTATAATAGCAGCATATCAGTTCAAAGGCCCTTGGAATACAGATATTGAAAAAACAAAACATGAAATCAGACACAGAATCCGTCCAACCTCAATTGGATTCCAGAATTACACTATTTATCGAACTTCGCATGGCACGATGATGATGATTTTTCATTAACTCGTTTTGAATTTATTTTTATTTTTTTCAATCTGAAATTTCAATCGAATTGAGCAATTGCTTTTGGTGATATTGAATTGTTTTTCCATATGGTTCTTGTTTTCTGGAGATTACCAAAATAAGAAAAAAAAGATAATAAAGGGTGCGTATGCTTACGCATGGAAAAGGCTTACAAGGCATCATGAAATTTCGAATTGGATTTATTTGAAATGTCAAAAGTTAATCTGAAATATTGATCACTGAAAACGATTTTTTCCATTTGCAGACTTATGTGAGGTATTCTTACTCCATACGTACATTCCAAGATTCTGAGGTATCATAAAAAAGTTAAAGTGTTTATGGACGTTATAGTGTTAAGGATTTTTTCAATAATTCTTCATCGCGGATTCTGACCTTATCGATAAAGATCATTTTTGATTTAAAATCCTCCAAATTACATACATTGCAGCAAACTGAAAAATACCTTGACTAGAAAAAAGCCCGCAAAAAATTGTCGAGTTGCATGCTTTAGGGTTCCTTACCTCCGCATTAATTAACCTAGATACGTTGTAACTCAAAACGACTTATAGTGCACAGCAATGTGGTTTATTAGTAGAAAAGTATCTGTATACATCACAATTATAAGAATATATACTCCATTCACTTTTATAAAATATCGCGGTTAGCCTTGATTAAGGTTTATCAAGTTCTTTCACTTGAAACTGAGGCAGGTTGGCACTCGTGAAAATCAAGCGACATTGCCAAGTCTACTTTCTATTTACTTTTCTTCAACTCTGTAGATGGAGTGAGATCTTCTGAAGTTTCACTGTGATGCAGGTTTCGTAGAACTACTACATTTTCATACTGGAGTATTTCAAGTTGTGCAAAAAGTTATTTAAATGTTTCATGTAGGTATTTCTTGAGAATTTTGAACGGTGGGGAATTCCGTTCGTCTGTTCCGTTCGTTTTGCTGGGTTATGCGAGTACTTTCATTCTTTTTCCGAATGAACTATCACAAAGTAACGGACTACTCTGTCTATTATTTTTCAGCGACATTTCACCACTCGTTTCTTGATTTCCGTACGAGAAAATAGCAAAACTAAATCTTCCCACCATGTTCATATACGTGAAATATTTCCAGTATTAACAGAGGAAATGTTTCTTCAGCATTCGCCAGGTCTTTGAAATTATTGAATTCTTATAATATAACCTATTATACGCGGTGAATGTGTCACAATTCCATGGCAAACAGCGATACTTTATGAAAGTGAATGGAGTATATAAAAATCGACTTCGACAGAATTAGAAATGGTATAATATAATAAATGCAATTCCTAAATGAAAGTCGTGACCAACAAAAGTGTCAAATCAATTTTCTACCCTACTACCGACTATGTGAAGTCAAATATGTAAAAGAACGTGGTTGGCAATACCCGTTCTTGTGCGCCCCTGTTATACAATCGTCAATTATCAGAAGTTAGAGACAAGCCAGAATGGTTGTACGAGAGTCATGTAGATCTGAAGAATAATAAAATTAATACAAGATACAGAGGCCTTGTTATTTAAAAATAATAATAATCAAAACTAAACAACCTGAAATACATGGTCTCAGGTTATAAAGTTGGTGAAAATAACAATCGTCAAAATGGATGGGTTGGGATTTAAGCCTCCGAAAAACATGGTGAAGCTTGAATATTTATATGAAGGCAACTGGCCTCGATGCTAAAGCACATATCACAAAAGTGGCGATTCTTTTAAATCTCGCAGGCGAAAAACCACAACAGAGATTCAGATTATTTAGATTAAGCGCGGAAAAGAAGAAAATATTTAAAGAAGTGGTGAAGACATTTCAGGATTATTGCAAGCCTCTAAGGAACGAAACCTATGCTAGGTATGAATTTTTCACCCGAATTGTGAGGGGGAAACTATTGATCACTATATCACTGAAGTTAAAACTTTGGCAGCAGTGTGTAATTTTGGAATTTCAGAAGAGTCCCTGTAAATAGATGAAATTGTAAGTGGAATTAAGGATCTCTCATTGCAAGAAAGACTATTACAGTAATCCGCATTAACACTCAACAAAGCAGAGGATGTTTGTCTTGCACCAGAAGCCAGCAGGTTACAAGCGAGAAGCCTTGCAAGTGAAAATGAAGTGGACTTTATTGAAAGAAAAGAATCGACATGAAAGAAAAATGATGTGAAGGTCAGTAATATGTAGAAATGTTTGAAATGTGGTCGTACACATGGAAAACAGAGACGTCCAGCTTATGGCAAATATTATACTATTTGTAACAAACCCAATCACTTCGCTTTAGATTTAAGAATAGTAAAAATCTTAATCATTATAAAAAAACAAACAAATTCATAAAAGGCAGGGTTCTAGTAATAAATATGGCCATGAGGTACAAAATAGCTTAACAGATGAAAATTTTCTGATAATAGATGAAGTAAGTTCAGAATATAACTCCAAAATATTACTTTTAAAGCCAAAGTTAATGATAAAAATCTCAATTTCATACTAGACTCAGGGGCCTCGTGTAATTAGCAAGGCACACACGAAAGGGAAATCTGTCAGATCTGATCGGCAGTCCAGATGTGTAACAGATCTGGACTGCGGATCGGATCGCTCCCGCCGATCTGGTCCGTCGCGGATCATATATCTCAATTGATCCTCGACAGACCAGATCGGCGGGAGCGATCCGATCCGCAGTCCAGATCGGTTACAGATCTGGACTGCCGATCAGATCTGACAGATTTCCCTTTCGTGTGTGCCTTGCTATTGTATGCCTTTGGCAACTTTTAAAACGTTAGATATTAATGAACATAATATTAAGCAGGATATAGTCACACTTGTGACTTATGGTAATAAAAAATAAGAAGCTTCAGGTTCAATAATAATTGAGTGTTAAATTAAACATTCTTGGTACAACAAGTTTTTACTGGTGTGCTACTGTACGAATGCTTGTCCTTAATACATGTGTGGAACTTAATTTGATTATGAAATAAAAATAAAACGTCTAAGCTTCTTATTCAGTTATATTGGAACCATTAATTAATTATTCTCGGTGACATGTTTCGACTAAAAAGTCATTTTCAAACCATAATTCACGATATTCACGATATTCACGATTCTTCTCATGGGTTTTTACGAACTAATTAATTTGATTGAAAGAGTTGATGATCTATAAGTAAAGATAATTTTATTGTTAATAATGAGGAAATTTTTGAAGGTACAGCCAAAATACTTTTTGAATATAAAATTAAACTGAAAGAGAATTATACTCCATTTGTCTTTGCTTGTAGAAGAGTGCCCGATACAGTTGAACCAATTTCAAAAAGAACATTATAGAATTTGATAGAGAGTGATATTATCGACAAGATTGAAGAACCAACTGAGTGGGTGAACAATATATTTATAGTTGAAAAAGCAGATAAAACACTTAGGATATGCTTAGATCCATTGCATTGGAATAAAAATTTATATAATGATCAGTTTCCTATTCCGACATTAGAAAAGCTTTCACTAAAATCTAAAGGAAGAAAAACTCACAGTATTAGATCTCAAGGAAGGTTTCTATCATATGTACCGTTAGAACAAAGTAGCAAAAAATTAACTTGGTAAATTTTGCTGTAAGAGGTAACCTTTTGGTATCAAGATTAGCCCTGAAGTTTTTCATAGAACCAATGAAAAAATGTTTGGTGACTTAGATATTGATGACTTTATAATTGCAGCAGCTGAAAATTAGGAACACCCTGATGAAATGCTCCAAAAAGTTATTACCAGGGCAAGAAAATTGAATGTTAAATTGAATAAAAACAAACTCCAATATAAAGTTGCTGAAGTTAAATATTTGGGACAGATATTTTCAAAGGAAGGTGTCAAACCAGATCCAAATTACATAGAAACTGTTCCGAAATTGGAACCACCAAATACTAAAAAAGATCTTTTAAAAGTTATAAGAATGCTGAACTATTTAACAAAATATATCCCTTATTTATCAGAATTACTCAGACCTTCAAGAAACTTAATAGTAAAAAAGACTAAAGATCACGATAATGCATTAAATAAGATAAAAACACTCATAACTAAGATTCCAAACTCACAAATCTTTGATTCTAAACTGCGGATCGAAATTATGTCTGATGCGAGTCAATTTGGCATTGGTGGTTGTTTAATGCAAGAGGGCAAACCGGTGTCATTCTGTTCTCGAAGTCTTACAGGCACAGAAACTCGGTGCCCACAAATGGATAAAGTATTACTGAGTATTTTCTTTTGCTTAAAAATGTTTTACAATTTTGTTTATGGTAGAAAAATAAAGATTGAGACTGACCATCGACCGTTAGTATCTATTTGTCATAAAGATTTTTATGAATTGATCGGTCGTCTACAAAGATTGAAGTTGAGGCTATTAGAATATGATTTCGATATTGAGTACTTACCAGGAAAGTTCATGTATACATATAGCTGACTTATCGTCTAGATCCTTCATTAAAACTAAAATTGAATGTGATCAAGCGACTTCTATTAGAGTTCACTCAGTTGAAATTGATCTGCCAGTTTCTGGGGATAGATTGAAGGAAATAAGAGACGCTACACTGAAAGATTCGACATTAACAAAGGTAATAGTATATTCTAAAACTAGTTGCAGAATGGGCTCCTATTCCAACACGTATGCGAAATTCGAAAACGAGCGACGAAGGAGCGAGTTTTCGAACGCATGAGTGTTGGAATTGCCTTCTGCAACGATTATTAGACGATATTTTCTCTATTTCAGTCAAGTTTTGTTTAAAACTATCGAAATTAAATGAAAAATTCAGATTATACATCCAAGTGACTTTTGCATGTATTGTACCTTGGCAGTTGGTGCGTGTGTCATGAAGATAAATTGACAGATTACGGAATTTGAATCGTATATTTCGAATTTTGAAATACAAAATTTATAATTACGCATTATATTCGTGAATTATGTCTGACGAAATCGATTTGACACCTCCAGAATTGAGAAAAATCGCGAATAATGTTGCAAATAAATTGATTCCTGAAAAATCCAAATCCTTATACGAAAAAGAATACGATAAACTTATGAAGTGGTCTGAAGAGAATTCGGTTATAAGAATTTCAGAAAATGTTTTGTTGGCCTACTTTGAACACTTAAGTAGGACATATAAATGTTCTACATTATGGAGAACTTATTCAATGTTACGCAGTATTCTTAATTTTAGACAGAGCATTGATATTTCAAATTTATAAGACTGCAATGTTTATTAAAATCTTTTTCGAAAGGATACAAACCGACGAAATCAAAAGTTCTTGATTTCGAACAAATTGCTACATTCTTGAAGGAAGCTCCTAATTATACTTATTTGGATATGAAGGTAACAATATAATCATGCTCTATGTAGGTATGTTTAATATAACCACTCTCAGGTAGTATTGATCATGGGATATTCTGAGGAATGCAGACGGGTAGAGCTCTGCAATATGAAGGTTCAAGACTTCGACTTCAAGAATGACTGTATTATTGTCACCATACCGAACACAAAAACTTATAGTCCCAGGCAATTTGTAATTTCGGACCCATTCTGGTTGAGTTTTCTCAGAGAATACGCACAACTGAGACCATCACATACAGATCATGATCGTTTCGTCATCAATTTTAGATCTGGAAAATGCAGTGTGCAACCTATTGGCATAAATAAAATAGGTGGAATGCCAAAAAAAAATTGCCAATTATATATTTTCTGGCCATTGCTTCCGTAGAAGCTCAGCTTCCCATCTAGCCAACAGCGGAGAAGATTTGATGGCATTGAAGAGGCATGGAGGTTGGAAAAGTTCAGAGTTGCCGAAGGATATGTTGATGCGACTCTTTCAAAAAAAATTGATATTTCGAACCAACTTTTAACAAGAATACCCAAGATCTCAGTATGCCTTGTACTTCGAGAATGAATAATATTACCGAATTCTCAATTGAAACACAGGAAATCGATAAAACTTCCCAGCCGATGCATGATAACCAACCTTCTACTTCCTCAGCATGTTTCAATCTAGCGCTATCCACAAATGAAACTCACCACAACATACCAGGAATATCAACTTTAAATACTGGTTCAAACTGCAATATAACAGTTAAAATATTTAACAACTGCACAATTTCAAAAACTGAGTGACTTATCATTTCGTTATAATATCACATTGTAACTCCAGATTTTTTGTGGAATGCATAATTAAGAATCAACTTGAATTTGTAATGTCATCTTGGAAAATACACAATCGACATACATGTAGCTGAAAATATTTACTATCTAAGGATGTTATTAACGAAGGTTTTAATCAGAGGTACATTAAAAACATAATCATAATTTTCTTGTAGCACCAATGATACTTGATAGTTGATACAGGATATAAATTGCTGCTCAATAGCTTTTCTGTACAATCCTTTGTACTATGTGTATTTATCTTTGGATTAGGAAAATTGCCTGCAATCCTAAAAAAAAATGTTGTGTTTATTTATATAAATATTACCACCTTTGTTATAGCTCAGATCTAAAACAGTTTCCAAATAGCGTAGATGATTCAAAATTACCAAGAAGAAAATGTCTAGTAACTTATTTAAAATATAACTTTTCCTGCCAACGGTGTCAACAATGCATTGACAATTGACGTGTGTTGAAATTGCCGAAATTGGATAGCATCGGAAGTCAGCGCTGACAACCACAAAACAAAAAATATAACTAAAAACAGTGCTGTAATGAAATTCATTACAGTACTGTTTTTAGTACTGTAAAGAACTCATTACGATACCGAAATAGAGAAAAAAATTTTGTGAGTTTGGTTGCCCAGAAAGAAATAAACAGTTATTAGATATTGAATTAGCTACTTATTTCAAATCTCAGTCGGAAATATATGAAAGGAATAATATATTATATTTTAATTACAGAATTATAATCCCAAAATCATTGCGTAAACTTATGATGAATGAATTACATGTAACTCACTTAGGTTTTGACAAAACTGAGGCAAGAGCTCGTAAAATTATATTTTTGCCTGGAATGGTTAAGGATATTGAGAAATTCATCAATCGGACGATTTGATTACAGACGCACAGACACCAGGACAGGTGAAACTAAATAAAAGCTTGTAATAAAATGAATGAACAATGATACATCTTTCAGGTAACATTGCGGGAACAATAGTTCTCCATTTTCAAAACCACCATTGACAAGAACAACTCGAAGAATAATCATTAAGATTTCTTTAATTTTCTAGTAGATACAATTCAAGGTAAACTATGTATAAGTTTATACTTCTACTCATGGATAGAGTCTATGGATGCATCTTTTTTAAATAACTTAGGCTGCGGAAGTTGATTGGCATTGGCTTGTTCCTTTTCACGTAGATTTCCCACCTTTTTCGTTGAATATTGTATGAGTTGTGGGTTCGAAAAAAGATCACAAAATTTATATCAACTGAGGCTCATTGAAGAGAATCTTGAAACAAATTCATCTATTTAACAATTATCAATTCATTACTCAATACATCAAAATTCAAATGGACTGAGTTTGTATTAGGAGCATGTGAACTTCAAACGCCCAACATCAAGCATAATATATCGATCATCTAATCAATCACTGCAACAACGCGGCTGTTGAAATCTCACTCCCCTAAAACAACCCATTTTCTGTCATATCTTCGCCTGTCTAGGTGTCAATTTCGATCCTCTCAACTGACTTCCCCGCAGTCGCTTCCGTCAGCCGAACAATATGATTATTATTGTATTTCACACATCCGCCTGGATATCTGATCCATTAGATGGAAGAAGAATTAGGCCCGGAAAAGTTTCCGGGGTCTTAATTGATTGTCAGATACTAAAAACAAGACAAAGCGTTGTCAACGTCTGAGAGGATATTTCTCTATGTCTCCCAGAAAATACTCCATTTGTGGAGGAATGAAGTTACGTCTACATCGAAATACAGAGGGACTTTTTACGATGGCATTATGGACGGTTTGAGTTATTTACTAACATTTCACCGAAGTCCACCATACACAGAAAGTTATCAGTAATTTATCTTCTCCCATAGAATAATATATCCATTATTCAACTGTGAACTGATTTTGATCTCTAATAGTCTCTATGAACCAATACCGTGAGGTAATTATAACTCACGCCTATAACTCACTCTAATACAAATAAGAAAAATGTAGCTTACGAAATGAATAGAAAAGTCGGGTCAATGCGGAACTCTATTTCAGACATCAAGGTAACGTTCTCGCCATCCATTTCTACATTTTCTTAGGTCTCGATATCCGAAAATTGCATTTGGAAAACGTGAATTCTTGACGTATTTTACGGGATTCGATATCGATTCGATTTTCGACCACAGAAATCGCTTTTGACAATTGTTGTCAATTTTTAAAATGCAGATTATTTCGAATTTTACTGAAGAAGTCGAAGATAAAGTATAGTGTCTAATTCGCGGCAATGGTCGTAACACACTTGATGAATTACACCCCTCGCCTGACGACTCGTCTGCGTCTGTTAAGACTTACATTACCTACCGCTCATTGAACAATATACTAATATCACAGATGCATAGAATGCCTGGTGTTGGCACCACATACATAATTATAAATATAAAATTTGAGCATAGCGGCAAATACGTATACGAAAGTGTAGTCCTAAATCCAGGGTCAGTTGTCGCTATACGCATGCGAGTATACATAAACATGTCATTATGTATCCATGGATACCTTATAGAATCTCCTCGTGTTGTCGATTACCCATTCACAAAATTACTATCGCACATGAGCAATAGTTTTCACTGACCTTCGGCAGAGCCTACTAGATGTTTCACTTTTGATTTCAAGGATCAAATTATAGGTAAACTATTATGTGGTTGGCACTGATTAGATTTTGTTCAAGACTTTCTTCTTGGATTCTCCGGAAAGGGGTCGAGCAATTTATCATTGCCGCAACAGTGCCACGAGCGTGAAATATGGTGGATTATGCCGGAAGTACGACTCGATCTATAATCTAGAGTGCCATTTTGATCTTCAAATTCTGGTCACGATTTCTAGTTGGGAGTCGTTAGACCAGGGTTCCTATCCATCTATTTTATTGCCAATGAATTGACACTCATACATACATACGTGCAACTATGGGCGACGAAAGTGATTTCATATCGAAGTTTCATAAATTAAAAACAGAGTTTCTGATTGAAATGATGATAGTAGGAAAGTGCCTGACACAGTGGAATTTCAAGAAAATTGGTTGAATATTGTTCAAATGACGATAATAAGGTACAAATCAGACCATAATCTCAAACTAGACCAAGAATAGTACAACTTGAAAACGAATTTAGCAGTTTTGAGTGCCAACTTTGAGACCTCATAACAGATACTGAAAGAAAAAGAACGTCATATGGAAGCCCAAAGCATAATCATTGGATTTTCGACAAAGCAGTTGCATAAGCCTGCTAATAAATACACCGAAGTATGAATCTCGTATGAATCCTATCGAATTTCTTCAAACAAAAATAACACAGGAATGAGTACAAATATTGCTGAGCGGCCATTTACATTCCAAGCCCAAACATCATCGAAAAAACAAAATACAAAAAAGAACACAAGCAATCTGAGAAAGAGTAACATCACATAGTGAGCACAACGAACATCATCTAACATGCAAGTGATGAGCCCTAGTTTGCCAGGACCTTGAAAAACGGACTGACAAGTGAGGAGGTGGAAAGATGTGTAAATTTGCACAAGAAACTTTTGAAATAACTGAAATCTCAATCAGAATAGAAAATACCCGCAGAACCTCATTCTAGGTAGGAGTTAATTCTGAGTCACTTGATGAGCTACAGAAGCCTAGCGCCTAGGGCTCCTGGTGTAAGAGCAAAAAGGTACAGTTTTTATTGGAGATGAAAACCTATCTTTTGGTGTGCCCCTACACCTCATTAATTGTTTGCTGAATTTGATGGCTTAGCTGTCGAAATTATTCTTGATGTGACTGGAGTGAAACTCGGTCAGGGTCCTTGCGATCATTTTTATTATAATTTTTCCTCAGCTGCTGCTGGTGCTTTTATAATCGGGGTAAAGTAACTCAAAGCTTCCTTCGTGGTTCAAGAAAACAACACTTGAGCAGGTCAAAAGTACGACCTATTTTTGCAGTAGCAACAATTCTCTGCACAGTTTTAGCCTATCAGGTGCCTTCTCAAGGCGATGATCCACGAGGTCATTGCTTGTGATCACTATAAGGAAAACAGAAAGGGGAAAATGTATTCAATTTTGTTAGGAGAAATTTCCTTCAAATCTAGATGTGCGATGAATTGGTATGGTCATATTGTCAGCCCTTTCATTTACATAATGTATTTAAGATCTGAGGAACCATTTGACATATAAGTAGCGTGGACATTTCAACTTCAACAGTTTGTACAGAAATACAAGAATCAGGAAGACAGTGCGTGAGTTTATCATCATTTTCCCAGACCTCAATAAGTATGGTGTCCCATGTATTGTTCACGTAACCAAATAACTCAAAGCTGCATTCTGAATCTCCTGCAGTCTGTATTTGTAATAAATGCTGATTCAAAAAGTGAAAATATACATTGTAATAATCAATAGGTGGATATATTATCGTCTGAATAATTTTTAATTTAGTCGTTGTGTGGAAGGATATTCCCAAAGCACGGAGCATCTTCAACTCATACAAGCATAGTTGAACCGATTTACTCACATGATTTTCAAAGGTGAACTCATCATCAATAATAACTACCAGATTTTTAGCGCAACAAACAAAGCTCAGTACTTGCTCTATTCTGATCTCTGAGCATTCCAAATAAATGTTACCTTCGAATTTTTGGCTACCAATAGGCAAAATATCAGATTTCGTGGAATTAATCCTAAGTCCATTCGCGCAACACTACGTCGAGATCGAGGACAAGTCCTGGTTGACAACAGGTCGGGCGCACATTGAGACGCAGGCGTCACAGTCCACGCAGGGCAGTTTTTTGTGGTCCACATGACTGAATGAAACCGCACACATTGGGACGTAGCGCAGACCTGCGCCACACTCGTGGACACTTGTGGAAGGAAGGAACACAGAAATCGTGCGGCACGCGCCGTGCAGTAGTTCGTATTTTTGTAACTATGGAGTGCATCGAAGAAAAATTGATGGAACTAGTGCCTGAAAATCCTGTATTTTACGAAACCAGGCATTCACAATACCTAAAAAGTAAATATAAATGAGAATAGGTTAAACAAGAGATTTGGATAAAAATTGCAAAGTTTCATTCTTTTGGATTTTTTATACAATAAATACTAAGAGAAAACTCGTCTTCTGAATCGAATGCAGAGCTCATTTCGAAAAATCCGACCTAATATTTCCTAAAGGTTATTGAAGTACCTTACTTCGTCACTTTTCTAACACGACTGACTGCTAACCAATGTGCGCTAGTAACTGTGTCACACAGTTCATTTTCCTGTGCTGTGCTGCGCTGACTGCGTCAGGTAGCTCAATGTGCGTCTTAGTTAACTGTGCCATTAACTGCAGAGGGTGCGAAAAACTGCAAGTCGTCCGCGTAAAGATGATATTTGCAGGAAGCCACAACCCATGAAAAAACAATAGTGTATATAGAAAACAAAATGGTGAATGCTCTCTTGTGGTAACCCCTTAATTTTCAACTTGGCCGAACAAAGATCAATATATTTCACTATCTGATGCCTTTATCGTTAAGGCAGCTTGCCAACCGACAATATGCAACATCACCAAACTCAAGGTATCTCATTTTCGCCAGTTTGAGCTCATGGTTAACCAGACTAAAGGCCTTACTCTGATTCAACAGTTTTAAGAATGCAAGCTGAGATGCATCAAGAGCACCGGCAATTTGATCGGAAACCTTTAGTAATGCAGTCTGCGTGCTGTGAAACCTGATTTAAAGCAATTTACAATGCTCAAACCTGACTGAAAAGTATGAATCTGCTCAGCTATAAATTTTGATATAATTTTGTAGAATACCTGTAGCTCACATGGCCTCAAATCAGACAGATTCGACGATAGTGACACCTTGAGTACCTAAGAAACCAATGGTGTGTCTTCCATGGGTCCAGGAGTAAAGAAAGAATAATATTAATTATCTATAGTTATAGTTTTCGAAGAAACATCTGGATGAAGCGTAGACATTTATCTGCTAGTTGTGACAATGTTCATTTTAAACTGTATAATATTGATTATCTACAGTTCATAGTTTTCGAAGAAACATCTGGATGAAGCGTAGACATTTATCTGCTAGTTGTGACAATGTTCATTTCAAACTGTACTCAGATGTTCCTACTAGGATATAATATAAGTTCTACCGTTTCAGTTGGATACTACCACGATAAGGGTTGTGTGGCACTGAAGAAGGCTAATAAGCCAGAAACCGGTCTGTCATTATCCTGTTGTGGTCCCTTACGATTGTCAGCACCTTGACGTGGTGTGAGGGCTTGAGTACCTGCGAGGATACTTGGGGCGATATCGACGGAATATAGTTCCGGCAGGGTCACCCATGTCGAGAAGGTCCAAGTTGAGTGGCGAAAACTAAGACTGACATCATGGAGGTAGGGAACCGCCACAGTAGCCGGTTGGTTTGCTGGAAACACTACCTATTTGTCTCCCTGTAAGGTCATGTCTCTGCAGGGAGTACGCCTGGGCGATTGGGACCCGCTCGAGTAGCCGTAAAGGGTTGCTCAAACCAATCCCTCCCAAGCAGGTGGAACAGCACGCGCCGAGGGCTGCGTGGCCAACGGGAAGGTTGGTCGTTAGCATGCGGACTCTTGGTACCGGGGGACCCCAGGTTTAAATACCCTTGCTGCATTAAGAGGCTCTAATGCAGCCGACCTTTATTTCCTCATACAACGAAACCATATATGGATGAACAACAAAAAGAAAAAATAATAGAGTCAACCAGGGAACCACTCGATATGCCTGTGTCCTTGGTTCCTATGGAGACGGACGAGACTGAGGCTGTCGAAGGCCAAAGTCTCGAAACAACTGAAGTTCAGAATGCTACCGGTCAAACCTCAATCACAACCACTTCTGTAACGGAAGTGGATGAAGAACGGCTTCTTGCAAGCTCTTCGGGAGAGGAGTCTGTGCGGACTCAGCTTGAAAAGCAGTCCAACAGGCGACCTCGACGGTCGAAATCTGAAAGGAAGCGGTATAAATGGTTGGTGAGTCATGGTCATACGCCGGAAGAGGCGTACAAACTAGGCAAGCTGACCATTGCCGAGAGGAATGCTCAAAAACCTGCTCCTGCTACAAAGCGGGTCAGGTCGGAAGATTCCACTCCAGACAAAACTGCCTTTAAAAAGATTAAAGGAGACAAACCTAGCGGAAAGGTTCAGAGTTCATCGAACGAGCGAGCTGGTTCAGGAAATGAACCTCAGCGAACGTCGAAAACTCTAACGCGACCGCACAAATCCACCTACTGAGACATTGTTGGGGGAGTGAAGGTTGGACTAGTACCGACCGGACACCCCAAAATTAGCCTAGAGGTAGAACAACTCACGGAGCTGGAGAAAAAACTGGCCCGATTAATTCTGAAGTGTGAGGACAACATAGTTCCCACCTTTAGAAACGTCGTATTTCGCCCAGGCTTCATGGTCATTAACTGTGATAACCAGGCAACAGCCGACTGGGTGAAATCGAAGGAAGGGGAGCTGCAGCTTCCTAACATTGAGGTCCGGGTCAAGGATGAGAAAGATATTCCAGGAATGACGGTAGCTACGGCCTACTTTCCAAACAGCCTGGAATACACCGTCGAGGAGATCCGGACCTTCTTAGAAAAACAAAACCCCAGTATCAGGACCGCACAGTGGAAGGTGCTGAAGGTAGGTGATACCGGGAAGAACTAAAGAAGTTATCTTCTTTCTTGACTGTGGAAGCCTGGAAGCCTTGCAGGCACTAGATTTCACGGTCAACTATAGACTGGGTAAAGTGAGGTTTTGGGTCAAAAAGCCCATCAACAGTCAGGTCCCTGCGGCTGCTGGCGAGATGGCTGCTGACAGACCTGAGGCTGCGGCTCCGGCTCCTACGACAGTGGGAACGTAATGCCTGGCATCTGTGTCTGGATGCTCCACGCTGGCTCCGGCGGGGGTGGCTGGCCCTTCTGAAAAGTAGGAAGATACTTCTACGAAGTCTACGCAAAGGTCAGACAAGGTACCACCACTCCCACGAAAGGAGCGAGAGCGGAGGCCGCTTTCTCGAAACCAGGGGAAGCTATGGAAGCACCGCGATGACGACCGCAGGAAACGTCATTAGGTGTCTCCAAATCAACCTCCACCATGCCAAGGCCGCTACTGATGCGGCCCTCTGGAGGTTGATCAAACAAAACCTAGACATCATGGTGGTCTAGGAGCCTTGGGTCGTTGGAGCCAAGATCAGGGGACTACCGGAGGGTTCAGGTAAACTGATATATCACAAAGGAGAGGCTGCCCCAAGAGCAGCACTAGATATCAAGAAAAACATTAAATACATGCCTCTTTCTAGGTTCATACAACGCGATGTTGCTGCAGTAGTACTAGATGCAAGCCTTCCTGGTGGTAGTGTCAAAGTTGTCATACCTTCAACATACCACCATGAGGATGAGCCATCTCCACCGGAAGAAGTGACAAGCCTGGGCTACTGCAAAAAGATGAACATGCAGTACATCATTGGATGTGACAGCAACGCTCACCATACCGACTGGGTGAGCTCTGACATCAATAAAAGAGGTGAGTCTCTATTTGAATTTCTTGTAACTGAAGGGGTGGGCTTAGCAAATCGGGGTAGCGAGCCTACATTCCGCAATGCGATAAGGGAGGAGGTGTTAGACCTAACACTCATCAGCCCAGCTCTACAACACAAAATCTCAAACTGGCATGTCTCAGCAGAGGCTTCCTTCTCTGATCATAGACTAATCCGGTTCGACATAGGGTTACAGCCAATGCTACAAGAGCCCAGAAGAAATCCCAAACGGACTAACTGGGACCGTTATCTTGGTCTTCTAGAGACCAATAACGAGCTCTCGGGGGTCCGGGGAATTGATTCTGTGGAAGGCATAAATTTGATGGCGAAAAATCTCCAAAGCAGGATTCTAATCGCTTACGAAAGTAGCTGCCAACTCAGGAAAACGGTTTCCAACAAAAACGTACCCTGGTGGAATTCAAATCTATCAAAGTTACGAAAACATGCCCGCAACCTGTACAACAAGTGGTCTACGACTAGAACACTAGAAGACAAGACTGCGTACAGAGCGGCAACGACTAAATACAATAAAGAACTTAGGGAGTCTAAGCGAAAGACTTGGCGTGCCTTCTGCGAAAGCATTGAGGAAACGCCGACGGCTGCTAGACTTCAGAAGTCTTTATCGAAAGAACACAACAACGGTCTGGGACAGCTTAAAAAAAGGGATGCTGAGATAACTGGCACAGATGATGAAACGTTGTCTCTCATGCTAGAATCTCATTTCCCTGGCTCCCAAATATTTCGTGGCAACAAACCTAGCCAGGACTTTTCTGCGCCCAGAAGAGGAGCTAGGAAAATAGCTGCCAAACTTTTCACAGGGAATAGGATTCGATGGGCTATTGAATCCTTCAAACCCTACAAATCCCCAAGGGGAGATGGCATATACCCAGTGCTGCTTCAGAAGGGGCTGTCGGCTCTATTGCCAGAGCTTATAGTCTTATTTCGTAAGAGCTTCACATGGGGATATGTGCGGGACGTGAGAGTGAGCTTCATTCCGAAGGTCGGCAAACGGCCGGGAACAGAAGCAAAATCATTTCGCCCAATAAGCCTCTCATCCTTTCTACTGAAAGCGATGGAAAAAATAGTCGAACAAGATATTAGAGCCGGACTTCTGTCGAGAATCCCTCTACATAAGGATCAATTTTCGTACCAAGCAGGTAAATCCACAATCTCTGCTCTTCATAGCCTCACCAACAAGCTGGAAAAAGCCATAGAGCATAAAGAAATAGCATTATGTACTTTCATTGATATTGAAGGCGCGTTCTCAAACACACCTCGACAGTCCATCCATCGCACGCTGGTCAAGAGGGGTGTTGAGCCGGCGACGGTGGCTTGGATTATGGCAACACTGAACAGCCGGATAATCAATTTAAACTTAGCATCAACATGCCTAACTGCGACAACAGGAGATGGGTGTCCGCAAGGAGGTTGCTTATCGCCACTTTTGTGGTCATTAGTGGTCGACGACCTCCTTAAAACGCTTTCAGACGCGGGTTTTGAGATCTGCGAATATGCCTTCGGGGCAAGCATGACGATACAGTATGTGATCGCATGCAAAATGCTCTGACCCTAACGCACGAGTGGTGTGTCCAAGAAAAACTCAGCGTGAACCCTAAAAAAACGATTCTTGTACCGTTTACTAGGAGAAGGAAACTATCTCTTGAAGTAATTACGATGGAAGGAATTGCTTTAGTCCCCACTGATCATACTAAATATCTTGGTGTTATTTTCGACCAAAAGCTCTCTTGGAGCCTGCACCTCAAGGCAGTGATCAGTAAGGGCCAGAGAGCTCTCTTCGCATGCCAGAAGATGGTCGGAAGTACGTGGGGACTCAAACCTGAAATTACCAATTGGATTTATAAATCCATTGTGCGACCACTCGTTAGCTACGCAGCTTTCATCTGGTGGCCGAAGGCGAAAACACTTACGGGGCAAAAGGCCCTAGATAAATTGCAAAGAACAGCATGTCTGTTCATAACGGGAGCATCTCGCTCTTGTCCGACCGCTGCTATGCAGGTCATCCTGGACCTGCCTCCACTAGGACTATTCTTAGAAAGTGAGGCAGCCAGGTGGGCTCTTAGGTTAGCGAGGGAGCGAAAACTCAAAACTAGCAACTACACAGGCCATCTTCGCATTCTGAATGAGTGTAAGCAGCTTTTAGACGTGGTCACAGACAACCTCACCCTTAAGCATGAGTTTCAGAAAAACTTCAGCGTGACAACGCCAAGTCGCGAACAATGGATTAACGACGAAATGTTTTTCCCTGCAGGGTATCTCGTGTTTTACACCGATGGCTCGAGGACCGAAGACGGTCGAGTCGGAGCCGGAGTATACGGTTCCTCAATACAACTAGCCTTATCAATAGGCTTTTGTCCATCGGTGTTTCAAGCGGAAACCTTTGCCATAAGGGAGTGCATTGCACACTGCATGGAATGTAACTACCGGAAAAAAGGATTTCTATACTATCTGACAGCAGAGCAGCCCTACTAGTGCTTGACTCACCACTAGTTCGGTCAAAGTTAGTTTGGGAATGCAAAATGTCACTCAACGCACTCGGGCTTAACAATCAGGTCAATCTCGTTTGGGTACCTGGCCACTCGGGAGTGCATGGGAATGAAATGGCTGATCAGCTAGCAAGGAAGGGTGGACTTGTCCCCTTCGTTGGACCGGAACCTTTCTGCGGCTTCCCAGCAAGCCATCAAGCGATGGCTGTTAGAAAATGGGAACAGGAAAGGAAGAGTAGGTCCTGGCGACTGGTCCAGGGACAGAGACAGGCTAAGTCTTTCCTCTCGTACTCAACGAGCTGAACCAAAAAAGTTCTGGCACTTAGCAAATCAGAACTGAGGAAAATGACGGGCATACTCACGGGACACTGTCCTGTAAATTATCATCTTCGGAACATGCGAAAAGTTCCTGATGATACCTGTCGCTTCTGTCAAGAAGCCACCGAAACAGCTGAACACCTGCTTTGCAATTGTGAAGCTGTCTTCAGGAAAGGGCTACAACATCTTGACTTCTGTTTCTTAAAACCGGAACAAGTAATGGGCGTGTGATTGGGTAGTGAAGTTCATAGAGGCTTTGCTACTTGATTGGTAAACAGCGCGGGGTAGCACAATAGATCTTCAGGTCAAGGTGTTTGCGAGGCTAAGCAAAGTCTAAACGCCCCTCCTTAAATCTAATCTAATTTAATCCTGTTGTGGTGGTTCTCCCAGTGGTGTGCTTTGGAAATTAGATCTCTGCTAGTCCAATTTCTTCATCATTGTGCTAGTCTTAGGACGTTATCATCTTCGTTGTAATATTAATTATATTATGTGACTTCGGAATGAAATAGTTGGTCTGATTCTCCACTAGATGTCATGTCGCCATAATGTATTTCTGCTCATGACTACCATTAGTTTTGTTTTAAGAGGACTCACGTTCCATTCCTTTTCTATTCGGGGTTGAGTTATTATGTTGCTCCAATGAGCCTCTGGAAGGTCGTCTGTGGCAATGTAGAGTCACATGTCTGGTGATTGTTGATAGTCATATCAATAGACGCGGTGTAACTGATTAATCGATGTTTTATTGTATATTTTTTATTGGAATCAACTTTCATTTTGAATATATGATTCGTGCTGCTCCTATTGAAAACGCACGAATCTCGCGCTTCCAGCTTGCAGGTTTTTATGTGAAAAATCAGATTCTTGCTGGCTCAAGGAGCAAATTCCATCTTCATGCAGGTAGATTCGAAGGAAATTGTTGGACTGATTCTGCCCTAGATTGTCACCATAATGTAGTTTCTGCCCATGACTACCTTGAGTTTTATTTTTAAAAGGGCCCACGTTCCATTCCTATTCTCATCGACGTTGAGTAATGTTGCTCTGATGATATCGAAGAAGGTCGAATCCTATGTCTGCACCAGATGCGTGGCATTCGTTTATATTTATATCAATGGACCGGGTGTATCTGATTAATCGATGTTGTATTGTATGTTTACTATATATTCGAATTATTTTTTCTTTTGAATTTGTGATGGAAGTATGGATTAAAGATACTCACTACCTATTGAAGATTCATATAATTTAACTCATTGTAAATATCTGCATGAATACGGAGTTTATAAGTGATTGTAACATCAAAGTGGTGTTGTGTTAGACATTATATTTTCCATAGGGTGATGTCGAAGCTTCTGAGCTTTCAGTGCCTATGGTCACTACGATTTCACGATGGACAACTACAAGTCTTCGGTACTTTCTCAATGATCATAATCTGGAATGTGTGAATATTGAACGTGGAATATGCTGAAACATTATATTGCGAAATATCCCAGCCGGGAAATGGAATTTGTGGTCCCTTGACCCTCGGGTCCTGTATATTTTACCGCGGGTAAGGATTTTGTTGAATACTTCCACAGGGAGAATAAAAACAAGATGCATGTGAGTATGTTTGCACAGCCGAAAGTTCCATTACGGATGCATTCCTCTAGGTATACCCTACTTTCATGAAACATTCAAAATCTGAGAATGTATTCAGGCACCATTCTCATTTCTTACTGCGCTCATATTCCATTACCAGATCAGATATACTCATATCAATCCATGAAGCTCATCATAATACTGTATGATCTATAACTCGGACGCGTCTTCGGAATTCTCAGATATTGTAACATTCTATGTTTTCGTAATAGAGTCGATTTTCGTAATAAGATGAAATTCATTCAACTTGATTTCTGGAATTGTAGTGGAAGAAAACAATGAAACAGCTCAGATTTCACCAAAAGATATGTTTTGACTTTTTGATTCCATGTTTTCCATCGTCTGAGCTTTTTTAAACTATACTTTCTACTCTAGGAATTTGTTATTCTAATTCAAAACTTTTTCGATATCAATGCATCATAATCAGTTATACAGGGTGACTTTTTTAAGTGTTTCATTAGACGTTTAGACGTTTTCGAGGAAGGAATTGCGATACAAAATTAAAATTTTGTATTTTTGATTAAGAGTACATGAACTCAATTTCTAAAATATTTTCAAGCCGAATCTATTTCCGGTTCTACCGGAAACGATATGAACTTTATTATTTCAAATGCAACACCCTGTATATTTATACATATTTGAATTCTTCGTTTAATTCTGGAATGATTTGATGCATGATATGCGCAACCACATCGAGCGATTATTGAGTTCTAGCGTGATTCTCAATTTTTTTGACAGAAAGATTGTCACAAATTAGTGTTCATATCTTCAAAATCCCACATTGTAAGATTTTTTTCCGCAACAGTGGAACAAAAGAAAGTACACTGAAACTGCTTATTGTATGAATTATGAGAAAATACTGTACAGAGTGTCTGAAACGGGGCTTCAAAGTGTGCCTCAAAAAAACTATGAAATCTCATTTTTTTCAAATGGGAAGCATATAATTTTGTAATTTCGATCGATTGCTCGTCAAAAACCAGTCAATGTGCCAAACATTTCATGTCTTTAAAATCAGTAGTTTTGCCGTTATCGAATAAAATTCGAATTTCAGGACTAAATCCAGGTTTCGCTCAGTCAAATTAATTGGTATGCATGTCTTTTTCAGAGTAAACTATGTTAGGAATTGGCATTCCTACTTATTTTTATGGATCGAGCACTATGCAGAACACACAATAATAATTAGATACACTAGAATGATTCATCAAAAGTATGTTCTCTATTTGCGGCGAATGTGACAAATAAAAAAAAACAGATAATAAACGATGACCAAATAGTGCTCGATTAATGAAAATAAGTAAGAATAACAATTCCTTACATAGTCTTCTTTGAAAAAGACATGCATACCAATTAATTTGACTGAGCGAAACCTGGATTTAGTGGTGAAATTCGAATTTTATTCGATACCGGCAAAAATACTGATTTTAAAGACATGAAATGTTTGGCACACTCTAGCTAGTTTTCGACGAGCAATCGATCGGAATTACAAAATTATATGGTTCCCATTTGAAAAAAATGAGATTTCATAGTTTAGTTCGGGCACACTTTGAAGCCCCGTTTCAGACACCCTGTATAGTATTTTCTCATAATTCATACAATAAGCAGTATCAGTGTACTTTCTTTTGATCCACTGTTGAAAAAAAATTCTTACATTGAGGGATTTTGAAGATATGAACACTAATTTGTGACAATCTTTCTGTCAAAAAATTTGAGAATCACGCTATAACTCAACAGTCGCTTGATGTGGTTCGCATATCTTACATCAAATCATTGCAGAATTGAACGAAGAATTCAAATATGTATAAATATACAGGGTGTTACATTTGAAATAACTAAGTTCATATCGTTTCCCGTAGAACCGGAAGTAGATTCGGCTTGAAAATATTTTAGGAATTGAGCTCATGTACTCTTAAATAAAAATACAAAATTTTAATTTTGTATCGCAATTCCTTCCTCGAAAACGTCTAATGAAACACTTAAAAAAATCACCCTGTGTAACTGATTATAATGCATTGATATCGAAAAAGTTTTGAATTAGAATAACAAATTCTTAGAGTAGAAAGTAGAGTTTTAAATAGCTCAGACCATGAAATACATTAAATCAAAAAGTCAAAACATATCTTCAGGTGAAATCTGAGCTGTTTCATTGTTTTCTTCCACTACAATCCCAAAAATCAAGTTGAATGAATTTCATCTTATTACGAAAATCGACTTCAAATAAAGAAAGAAAATGAAGACATACTGCTATTCTAACTGATACGCCCGTGAAGAGTGAACTTGAAAAGAGCAAGCCGAAAAAGCGCAGAAGAAAATGAAAGTTGAAAGAGGAGAAGTTGAGCAAGCAAAAATTAAGATGTTCACGAAGAAAAAACAGGTTTAGATATTGAGAGAAGTTTCTGAATCGAGCAGTGAATCAAAGACAGACGATTGCTTTTGTCTTTACTGTTTCTGACCATTTTCTTAGAGTATAAATTCTACTTGGCACTTCCTTCCTCTAGACCGGCACTATATGCCCCAAAGTTGGGGCAAAAAGTGCCAATTGTATTGTTACAAAAGTACATTAATAACAATGTTATATGATTTTTATATTGTATTTCCTTTCATGCACTGTGATTACTAATGTTCAGGTAATAAGGCACGTATCAAATCTGACCCTTATATAATAGGTACAATAGACCAGTATAAAAATAAAAACTAAAAAGTGGCAGTTTTATCCCTGGTCTACCCTAACTCTATCATGACGCAAAATATTAGGGATATTTTATCAACGGTAAGAATCTTATTCAGAAAAAACTGGAAAATTTCTACGAAAGTTCGGTGAAAGCACTCTACCGATTTCCAGAAGCGAAAGAAACATGAATTTGATCAAAATTTCTTCTAACTTAAGAATTTTCCTAGTCATCGTTCCAAAATGATCAATCTTTTTCATACAGGGTGTCGGTTATCAATGTTCAAATATGAAGACTTTCAAATTGTTTTTTCTCGATTTTTTCAAATGTAACACCCTGTATTTTTTTCCATGATGATATGCACAGTTTGAAACCTTACATTTTTTCAGAAGTAACCTCAGGATTATTTCCGCTCCTGTGTCCAGCAGACACGAAAAATTACATTTCTACCAAAAATTTCAGGAATAATGAACATAATAACTAACGGATATTTTAAATGAGTCACACAATGAAACCAAACTGAATTACCAATTTTTGAAAAACTCTAAAACCCTTCCAAAATCATAATCCTTGAAGTTCAACATGAAAATGATAATATTTGTCCGAATAAGTAACACATTCATAAGTATTATTGGTAACATGTGTATTCTAACGATTAACGAGTTTTATCGACATCCTAAAAATTATTATTCATGAAATGGTATAACTTTCATGTCGCAGCAGTGCCACAGAAACTTTTATGCAGTACATCGATAATTATTATGGATCAAAATATTGTTATTCAGAATAAATTGAGTTGAATTTTGGTAAAGATATTGAAATGGTTGATATGATTTTCGTTTTGGGGCAGTGACACAGAAACTGTTTATTAGCCAGTAGATCCTAAGGTGTCAAATATCCCGAAAGGAGACATCCACATGAATCGAATTTTCGGAGGCTTTCAAACAGATTTGTAGAGAGAGGAGATGTCAAGTATAAAAAAGAAGAGAGGATAAAATCGGCCCCTAACGAGGACAAGGAGCTCGAGGCTTTACTGCATGTAACTGAAAATCCACACACAAGCCAAAGGGAGCTTGGTGTAGCCTGTAGTATAAGTAGGCGTTCATGCAAAGAATCCTCGAAAAAAAAAATAAGTATCATGCCTACCACAATCAGATGCATCAGGCGCTTACCGATAGCAATTTTGAAATTTCTGTAACTGGGCAAGTTTTCAAATCGAACAAAACCCTGCATTTTCTTAATTTGTCTTATTCAGTGATGAAGCAACCTTCCACAATTCCGGATCCGTCAATAGGCACAATTTTCATTATTACTCTGTAGAAAATCCAAGAATTATCAGGGAAATAGACAATCAACACAGGTGGTAATGAATGTCTGGGGAGCAGTAATCGACAATCATGTGATGGGCCCTCATTTTTTCGAAAGAAATTTAGATGGAGCTGCATATTTTACTTTCATTCGGAACATTCTTCCCGGAATGTTAGCAGTGTTACCTACGGAAATACGAAATGAAATATGGTTTAAGCATGATGGAGCACCCGCTCATTATTCTCGTCCTGTGAGAGATATACTGGACCAACAGTTTCCAAATAGATGGATTGGTAGGAGCGGACCGACAAGATGGCCTGCTAGATCACCGGATCTCACCAAAATAATTTTTTTTTGTGGGGATACATAAAGGGAATCATGCATGATGAAGTTCCAATAACAGCTTCCAATATGCGAGAGAGGATTGTGATTGCTTTCCGAAGCATTACTCCAGCCATGCTGACGAGGGTTAGTGTGACATTCAACGATCGGATCGCTTATTTGTGTTCCAGAGAAGGCGGGCGACACTTTGAACATCTCTTGGATCATTGACACAATTTTTCTTTGTCTTTTTCAACGCCCGTTTGTTTTTATATCCAATATTTGAATGAAATGTTTCGTTCTGTTTTCATTTTTCGTACCTGGAGTGAAAATAGCCCTTTGGTTACTTCTGAAAAAATGTAAGGTTTCAAAGTTTGTACATCATCAGGGAAAAATACAGGGTGTTACTTTAAAAAAAATCGAGAAAAACAATTTGAAATTCTTCATATTTGGACATTGATAACGGACACCCTGTATACGAGAGGTTGATCATTTAAGAACGATGACTAGGCAAATTCTTGAGTTAAAAGAAATCCTTATCAAAATCCTGTTTCTATCGCTCCTGGAAATCGGTAAAGGGCATTTACCGAACTACTGTTTCGTCGAAATTTTGCAGTTTTTTCTTAATAAGATCCGTACTGTTGGAAAAATATCCTTTATATTTCGCATCGTGGTAGAGGTATTGAAGAGCAGTGAAAATATGCAAAAATAAATAATATATAAGGGGTGTTCAATTTGAAAAATCACTAATTTGTTGGACAATTTTATCTGGCAACACCCTGTTTATCATAAAATAATTTCCTGAGATGCAGAATTGCAAGTAGGGAATGCTTTTCAAGTAAATTCCTAAAACGTCTGGTTTAGCAGCTATTGATCCTCAACGCACTATTGCAGAACCCGGTATATTATCTTCACACAATTGAATGTGGTTGTGTTTATTTTGTATTCTCTAAGGTCAAGTCTAAAGGCTTTAGATTTGTGTTTATTTTCTTGTATCCGTATGTAAGGCACATAGCAGCGTGTGACGGTTGCTTGAAAATAAGTCTTATGCTGATGATATTCACTCACTCAAACCAATAAGCCTAGAGACTCGGTAGGTTCGGATCTCGAATGCCATTGTTAGATTCGTTCGTGGGCAAAATTCAACTAGGGGTCCCGAGAATAGAGTGGTTCGAAATTTCGTTTTCCTAGAAGTTTCAAAACAACAGAATCGATAGAGATGAATTGCAAAATCAAAACCATATTATTTTCTTTCGATTTATCGAAGAACAAATCCTTAGACCATAGAAAGAGGAGACACACCTTTCAATAATAAATAGTGAAGCCAAGTTTCAAATTCATCAGAACTGAACTGGGTGATTGTAATACTACGGAATCAAAATGTAGTAGAAATTTTTGCAACGTTGGGACGTTCGTTGAATTTTCTAATAAATAAACTCTCAATCAAAATGAAAAGTTTCTTAGATTGAAATTCATTTACTCATTTGTGCGTGAATGCCAGAAACGAGTATTGGTTTCTTCAACTATTGTGCATTCTTCACATTACATATACTTAAGTATATGTAAATGTTCGCTAAACGGATCGATCTTTTTGCTCCAGATTAATGTATAAGAACGTTTGGAAATACGGTTTTTTGAATCTATGTCCAGTTCATTCTTCATTACGTGCGGTCATCTTTATTCTATGAAATTTCTGACAATTCGAACAGTGTTGTCAACAAGATTTTGAGCTTCACTGTATGTTAAAAGCGTTATTTGGATTTATTTTTGAATATCTCCAGCTAAATACGATAAGAAAATGGTTCGTAAGTGTCTTGTGTGTGGTAAATTGGACTATTTGAATCCTAACTTGAATTTGCACAGGTATGTTCTACTCTTTTCATACTTAGTATCAGAGGCGTAGATTTTTAGAATTTCACTTTTCAGATTCCATTCTGATATTGAGAAGAGGAACATCTGGTTCTCAATCCTGAATATTACTTGATGATCTTTCTCAGACACTGTTTGTATGTTCCGAACACTTTGAGCTAAAAGATTTAGTTATTCGAATGAATGGTACCAGATATGTCAAAAATGATGCCAATCCCCTTCTTGCCAAACCAATCTTCGAACTTTCGTCCTTGAGGTAAGTTTCTGGGAATTTTCAGAGAAAGAACCAAAATATTGAAATCAAATATTAGCCATTCCACCAAAAATAACATCATTGTGTCGGTACTCTGGAAACTCAATAGAGGGATGGATCAGATATAAGCATCTCACATATGATAAATTCGATAAATTGATAAGTCTCTTCCCAGTACCTGATATTCTCCTACCGGCAGGTGGAATTGTTATAATTTTTGTTGCATTAGTGATTAATTATATCTGGTGTAATCTGTTTTGCAGGGTTGAAAAAATTGAGCCAGTGGAGAAATGAGATTAATCTTCCCGTTTCACTGAGGCACCATCTTCTTCTAAAATTTGAAGAATAAGGTGAATATTTCATCTCAAATCTCTTAAATTCTATTAACTCTGACAACTAAGTCATGATCATATAAAAAAATCTTCTCTTCTTTTCAGGCATTCATTAATTCAGGAGTTGCAAGAGATTCATTTCAAAGAATGTTAAAAGATCCAAGCAAGCAGGAGTACAACGTACAACCCATCATTGAAAGCCTTTGCATTAACATTGGCATCTTTTTTCCCCAAGAATACAATTCTGTGAGAAAAACATTCATCAACAACCCTCCCCTTTTAGAAACTATCTCAAAGTATAGATCTGTGGATGGAAGTCCAGGTATCATAAAAGAAGCATTGACTGCTCTGGTCCAAAGACAAGAAGAAGTTTCATATCCCTGGTACTGGTACAAGATTCTCAGGATATGTTGATATTGGTACCAACTTGGATTCTGCCTTCCAAATAGAACTATGACTATAGAATGTATATATGGCTTTGAGAGGAGCAGTTAACAACAAATGGACCTGTTTTCAATATCAATGTTTATTTTAATATCGCATTCAGTAGATTTACTATGGTTTTATGATTGTATTATGTTCTTCTTCATGATGTGGATAGTGGATGAATAAATGAGGTTCATTTTCTTCAAGGAATTATGCTAAATTTTGTGAATAAATAAAGAAGGCATGAATTATTGTTGCTTTTTTCATACTGAACGCCCTTCATAGGCATATAATGTACGCTGCCCCGTAGATTTTCATCTCAAATATTGATGACTCGGTTTGATGCCTTTTGCAGCCATTAATTATCATATTTGTAATAACGTGATAAAATACCTCAATTTATTATAAAATCTTGTGAAGAGGAAAATCTGATTCCTTCACATGAATTTACACATTTTTATGGTCAGTTTCAGCATTTAATGAATCGTGTAGTTTATTTTATATACCTTAATTGACTTCCTAAAGAATCAATTGTTTTTCTATAATTTTTCATACTTATTTTCACTAATTCCAAGTAATATAAAAAAGCTACGCATTTAAATATGTTCAATAATTCATTTGCATCAATTACGAATCTTCAAATATATTTATAGTACAAAATAATGTCACATTTCCATAAACCGCCCTCGTACCAATATTGAAAGAATTCGCCATAAAAAGATTATTAACTCGTTATTTTATTTCCATTCTTCAAAATCAATAACTCCACGCCACTGGATTTTTCAAAGTTAGATTCTGCAATGTTGCCACATAAATGTAAAATGATATTGCTATCCTTTATGCTATCTTCGTTCCACTCATTGAAGTCTGACTGAATTTTGGCTTCATCAATTCCCGAATTTATGAATGAGATGCTGTGTCTCCTCTTTCTATGGTCTAAGAACAAATCCCACTATTTCTGAAACAACAGATCGGGATCATAGTTGAGCGGATAAATTAACAAACATATTTAAATATACATAACTGCTCGAACTCGACCGCGTGAATGAAGGGAACATAAACTTGAAAAAATCAAAAGGTAGAGTACCTAGTACACGAAAAGAATGAAATCATGCATGGTAATATCTGTGATTCGGGATAAATTTGGATTTTTCAGTGAAAACTTTGCAAATGCTCAATTTCATCCCTATAGCCGCCACTGCCATTCCGTTTTCAGAGTGATAGGACATAATAATTATATCAGGAAAAGCAATAAATTTATTTGTTCTGATATCCACTGTCTCCTCGGAGGATATCTCTACAAATGAAATCTCTGTACTCGATGACAGTAACTATGCGATATTTCGATAATAATTTTTTATTTATTTATTTAAATAAAGACAAGGGTTGAGATTATTAAATCTATAAACCCAATTCAAATACAATAATAATAAAGCAACTGAAGGAACTATAAGCACTGTGTAAACAAAACATGGTAAATAACAAAAATAAAAAATTAATTTCGACGCCATCCATCCAGCCTGTTCTTAAAAGCGTTCACAGAAGGGGCCTCCACAATCGCCGTGGGTAGATTATTCCATGAACTGAATATTCTATTGGGGAGAAACATTTGCCGAGGTGTCGATTTGAAGGCTTCCTTAGATAGCTTATACCGATGACCTCGCAAGCTGTTGGTATTGAGGCAATACATGTCCTGGATCTCTCCACCGAAATGGCCATGGAGGGCTCGGAAGGTAAAAATGAGATCCCCCCTAGTCCGGCGTTCAGCAAAACTTGGTAAACCAAATATGCGAAGACGATCCTCGTAGGTTGGACGCACATACGAGTAAGGTAGACGTGTAATCCAGCGTTGAACAGACTCCAGGAGAATTTCTTCATACCTGGTTGAAGGCCACCATACTTGTCCAGCATACTCGATAATAGGTCTTATGTAGGTTTTGTATAGAAACATCCAGGTTGTTTTATCGGTGTTCTTGAAGGTTTTCCTAAGCATATAAATTATTTGCTTCGCCCTTCCCGTGACTGACTCGACATGAGCGGACCAGCTGAGATCGGAGGTAAGAGTTACTCCAAGGTCGACGTGACGAGTCACTGGCTGTATTTGATGACCGTCAATGAAATAGGACACCATCGGGTTGTTTCTGCCCATGTGGAGAACGCAACATTTTTCAATGTTCAGAGATAACATCCATTCATGGCACCATCTGGAAAGAGCATCCAGGTCTTCCTGGAGAATGTGGGCGTACAGGAGTGGCAGGTTATAGAGCTTAGCGTCGTCAGCGAAGGAAGATAAAATGGATTTTAACAGAGAAGGTAAGTCGGAGATATACAGAAGAAAAAGAATCGGACCCAAAACTGAGCCCTGTGGGACACCAGATAGTACATTTCTCTGGGCTGAGGAGTATGCATTGCCAACTCTGACGCGAAATTTACGATTGGACAAAAATGTTTTAATCCAATCCAACAATCTACCCCTTATTCCCAAATGCTCCAACTTAGTAAGAAGACGTCTGTGAGGTACCCGGTCGAACGCCCTCGAAAAGTCTAGATAGACTACATCAACCGGAAATCCAGAGTCCAATGCTTTAGTCCAATCCGCGATGCATGAAAGGAGATTTGTTGTGGTTGAGCGTTGTGGTAGAAAGCCGTGTTGGGAACTTGGAATTATGTCGTTCTCTAAACAAAATCGCACTAGGTGGTCACATATGATTTTCTCCAAAATCTTTGAAACAGATGAAAGCACACTGATAGGTCGATAATTAGAGGGGTCGAATTTATCACCCTTTTTGAAGATGGGGGTGATTGAAGCAGAGAGCCAATCAGATGGGATGCAGGAAGTACTGATTGATTTAGAGAATAGGATTTGAAGTGGGGTGGTAAAAGCATCAGCACAGTTTTTGAGCAGGCGCGTTGTTAGGCCATCGTTACCTGGAGCGGTATCCAACTTCAGTTCGGAGAGATATTTCTTGACAGTTGGCTCGTCGATGGTGACGTTGAATAGTTGGTTTGTTATGCGATCAATAATGGGAGTAGGGACCGGGCCATCAGGCTCTACGGAAAACGATGAAAGAAATATTTCTGAAAACACATCAGCGCTTTCACTCGGACTCTCACACATGGCTCCCAACTGGTTCTTTATTGCAGGAATGCTCACTTTACAATTCATGGAAGATCTTACGTATTTGTATATTCTCTTTTTATTTTTTGAAGTTATGAGCTTTTTCTCATAGGAAGTCCTTGCTAGGTCTATGGATTTAGCCAGATAATTTGAGAAGGTACGATGGTTCTGGTAATCCGTTGTCGATTTGCTGCGAGAGTACTTGCGCCACAATGACCTCTTACGCCTCACCAATTGTTGCAGTCGTTCATCTATCCACGGTTTAAGTGGATTCATTTTGGCTGATCGGATTTGCTCGTTAGCGGATACAGCTTCACGAGTTGCATCGAGGAAGATAGTCCACATCGAGTCTATGTCATCTGTGTTCATGATGCCAGCCCAATCGACGGAATTTAAATAGGAAGAAACCCCTGCATAGTCAACGTATCTGAAAACTTTCCTGTCGTTGGTTGTGTTGGATGAAAATTCTATCTGAATCTCTGACGTTAAAACAATGTGGTCAGATTTGCCGAGAGGAGGAAGATAATTTATTTCAGAGATGATGTTAGCGTCAGACACTATGAAGAGATCGAGTAGGGATGGTGTTTGGCCGGTTCTGAATCTTGTGGGCTTTGAAACGAGTTGCTGGAAACCAGAATTATGCACGAACTCGGCATAAGGAAATGAAGGAGAGTTCGGCGATGGTAGAGCTGTAGAAGTCCAATCAACATCGGGGCAGTTGAAGTCCCCAGAGACGAATATATTTTGGTATCTACTCGCAGCTGAATTAAAGAATTTGATACACTCCAGGTCGGAAGGGCAAGGACGAGGACGATATACGCAGCCAATGAGGAGGGATGTGTGGGGAGAGGAGATAACCACAAAAAGGTTATCTATACCAGGCCAATCGCTGTGAAGGATTTCAAGTTTGAAACCTTCAGCAATACTGTCACTTATATAGACACATACACCCCTATGCCCAATAGTTTCAGAACTGTCGTTGCGAAAGAGAGAAAAGCCTGGAATGGAAAACATAGAGTCTGGAATCGATGGCTGCAACCAAGTCTCTGTAATGAGAATAATAGAGGGTGAAAGCAATTGGACATTCGCGAGAAGCTCATCGTAATTGGAGGATAGTGACTGTATGTTGGTGTACAAAATGGGCCAGTTGGTAAGATTGTTCAGTTTTTTGGGCTTCGTGGCCGAGAAGGTTGAGGTGGAAGTTTCACGATTCTAGGAGTGCGGTCGACATATTTAATCGTGATATTATTCTCTCCAAGTTTTTGACGATCCTTCAATTCTTGTCGCAAGGCGTTCAGAGTGGCGACTTGGGCAAAATAATATCAATATATCATTGAAAATTCCTGCAGTATTGAACAAATCAGATTTATCTCACAGATAAAACATATCTAACATCATCATCAACGTTGGAAACATTAGACTGACGCATATAGCTTATTGGCAATCATCAGCCTTTGTCCAGATCAATGAGTCGCCGTAACGTGTGTCGATATCATAACCATTAAAAATCAATCATCCCTGCATTAACTTTTCATTATTTTTGCGTATACATACCTACATGGTCCATCTAATATCGGTATCTACATATTTGTCGTTGAAAGTGTACCGAATCAATTTGTAACGGATTTCATAATGAATGAGAGATTTAAAATTATTTTCCGAATTCTGTTAGATTCGTTTGAATTCCAGATAAGTATTCTTTCATTAATATTTGTTATTCGTCATTAGGAAACAGAAATTTATAAATTGTGATTTTATATGCAGTTTTTCATCAGTTATGATTACATTCGTCATGAAATTTCGTTATTTCAAATGAACCCCTTATTTTTTTTCATCCATTGACAGAACTTTGGGTAAATTCATACGTATGGAAGTTGTTAGGTCTCAATTTGGGCATTTGTTAGATTAGAATCATTAAACTATTCAGAACACATATCAAGTTTTTCTCAACATACTTTTCCCTCCTGCATTGGTTCTTTCAAATTAAACATCGTTCTCCAGAATGAGCAATGTTTCCCTCATCTGAATCCTATTCTTCTATCCATATCTATGAGCCATTTTTTGATTATGTCACGGCCCATCCAGGCAAACATTTCCTGGCCAGATAACTAATAATTTAAATCATGTTTTTCTGCAATATTCATCAGCTGTATCGAAATTACGGGAATTACCTACATGAAGAGTGTTTTTGTGCGGTCAAAAATAATTTTATCTGAATGCTTTCATTGTCACGGAGTTTTTGCGCCCTCTTATTCACTGATAAAGAATCACAGAATTCTACGAAGTGAAATAAAAGAAATAAACGCGATTATATTTTCAAACAATACGAATTCAGCAACTCTAGAGAAGTAGATCTTTATTACAATACGGCTCGGACTATCTGATTTGTGCTACTGTTCAATTAGCACGCGCAATGTGACTCAATTAACAGCAAGGAATCTGTGCAAGTTATTCATAACTCGTGAATGTTATGAGGCGAAACGTAGTTGAGTCCGATAACACGACGCGTG
Organism: Adalia decempunctata; assembly: GCA_951802165.1. NCBI lineage: Eukaryota > Metazoa > Arthropoda > Insecta > Coleoptera > Coccinellidae > Adalia > Adalia decempunctata. The sequence goes on from OX637695.1 coordinate 50,827,867, forward strand.
TCATAATGATTGTTTGTAACAATCTTTTATAAAAAACATTTTTAAAGACAATCTTTTGTAATAACAATATTCATCCGCCATTTTGAAGCCGCCATATTGAATTCCGCAATTTTGAAGAATCGTAATTTCCGACCCAGAAAATCTCCAGATACCAATTTTGAATAGAATCGGATCATAATTACAAAACTTGTCCGCCATTTTGGAGTCGACATTTTTTTTCTATAACAAATATTTCATGATGCATTGTCACCAGAACTATGTTCACCTGCCAAATATCAAATCAATCAGACGATTAGAAATCTGTCATATTCAACTTGCAAGATCTGATTACAGACAGACAGGAAGACACCGGGACAGGTGAAACTAAATATAAGAGCTTGTAATTAGTATTTTATAAATTTTTTTATCTGATCGTATTTATACGGGGTGTTTCACCATAAAGTGAATAAACATATGTAAGCAATTTGAAAATTGGGTGCCCTATAAATTGATATTATAATAATAAGCTGAGACCATATCTACCGAATCGTAGTAGCCTAATGTCAAACACTCTGTGATCTGAAGTGATGGTTTTCGATGATCTCGTTACCACGCTCTCTCTCTGTCTAACAACATGGTGGCATCCTAGACACAGACGCGTGTTAGTACACAACAGAACCTGCCATTTTGTATAAAGCCCACTAATAATCTGTGAACTGTGAAATAAACAACAAGTTAAACCACCCCGAGTGTTTTATTATCTTACATCAGAAGTGGGATTGATTCTTTATTTACAAACAAAGAATTAGAACCTGAATTCTACGAGTTTCACCGAGTTCTTTGTGCAAACGAATTCGAAATGGATCAAGAGAATGCTGCCCAAGCCGAATCAATAACGATGATTCATGTGATGGAAATCCAAGCTCAACTGCAGATGAAAATGATGGAATCGAAAGATCGAGTTCAACCAACACGTGAATTTCATGCAGTACAATCACAAGTTAAGTAATACCTCAAACTAAAAAAATTAGCGGAATAGGAAACGTTGAATTTAATACATTAGGAAAAGCAAACATCCTATTTTTCAAGTGTGAATTAGCTATAGAAATTGAATTCAATATAGAAACAGACAGTATTATTCCACATAAGGATATTGATGCTTTAATCGGATTAGATATACTCAAAGAAGGGGATATTCAACTTGAAATTAATAAGGATTGTGTTAATTTTGTGACTTCCTTTAGAAAATCTCCTAAAACGTTCACTTTTGTTTGCAAAGATTTAGAATTAGACTTGTCAGGATTGGACGAACAGTTGAAAGCACAAATAATTAAAAAAGGGGTTGAATCTAAGCCTGTTGCAGTCGTCGCAGGTGATGAATCTCCTGTCGTTTTTAGAGCAAGAAATTTAGCGTATCAGGAAAGAACAAAAGTTAAGGAAATTATTAAAAACCAATTAGAATCTGGTATTATAAGATGTAGTAAATCAAATTATGCAAGCCCCATTGTCCTAGTAAGAAAACGTAATGGTGAAATAAGACTGTGTGTTGATTACAGAGAACTGAATAAGAAAGTTTTGCGAAATAACTACCCCTTACCTAGAATTCAAAATCAAATAGACCTTTTAGCAACAGCAAAGTTTTATACAAAGCTCGATATGAAATCTGGTTTTCATCAGATTGAAGTAGAAGAATCTTCCAAACACATTACTGCATTTATCACACCTGATGGATTGTACAAATACAATAGAATGCCTTTTGGTTTCATAAATTCTCCTTCATGTTATTAGTCAGCAATTTATAAGGCTCTCGGAGAATATAAAGAGAAAATTGCACTAGTTTATGTTGATGATATTCTTTGTCCATGTGAAAATATTCAAGGACTTGTTAATTTAAATAAAATTATTGATAGGCTGTCAAGTGTGGCTTCACACTTTATTATCAAAAATGCGAATTCTTCAAAACGTCAATAGAATTTTTAGGAGTGATAATTGAATTCGGTTTGATTAAACCCAGTCCACGAGAAATAGAAGCATGTGACGTGTCGACTTGAGTAAGCCTGGTCACTTGGCAAATCAGGCTCGCGGCTAAACTCAGTGAAGATGGGAGTGAGTTAAAAAAAAAAAATGTAAGTTTATGAATGGGCGCCAGGTAGAGAATTTGCCTGTCCACAAAATTGCGTACTCCCCTACCAGAATAGCAATAAGACAACTGATACTCAATGTCAACCCCTTTATTTAATATTAAACTAATTGAACAATTTTAATGAAAAAGTAAAATTAGATTTGCAGTAGTTGATAGGTATATTCAGCGAAACAAAACTCCACAAAATTGTTGAACTCGATTAAATATCACTAAATCAAGTTATAAATGGGAAAAGGAGTTCAAGTACCGTGGTTGTAATAACTGGCCAGTTAGTATCCCCCTCAGTTCACAAATGTTTACACTTACGCCTATAGTAATTATGAACAGTATCGAAAAATCGCAGTCCAGTATCAAATGAACTGGTACAAAGGTGAAAAAAATGTTAATTAGGCAATCTGCCACTATAATAAACTCAATTATGAGTGATAAAAGTTAAACATAAATGAAAGGAGCCAGCGGTGATTGGAAGGTCTCCCCCGCTATCAGTTATTCACTCTGTACAATAATATATTATAAACTAAAGTCAGTGCAAAGCACCGGTTACCTCAACCACTAAATGGCCTGAAGTAGAGACGTCGATAGTACTTATAACGTGGATTCTAAGCACTCATATGCCAGGCCCTTGGATGCCAGATACTTGTATATCCGATACTTGGATAGACGATACTAGGATGCCAGATACTTATATATCCGATACTTGGATAGACGATACTAGGATGCCAGATACTTGTATATCGGATACTTGGATGGCAGTCACTTGGATACTCGACACTAGTATGCCCCACACTTGGACCCTAATAAAACACCATAAGGCATTGTTCACAAAATTCAAAGAAAGTTCATACCTCTTAGGATATTGGTCGAGGGTGAAAATGATCTCCTTTCCAAATTCTATATCTCCAACAATTCTCCAACAACAAATATTCGTATACAACTCCTAATAAAAAGATTCCGGGAATATAATAATCCGTTATAACAAACGTACCCTTGGATTAAAACCAATATTCTCTATATTATCCAGGGAATTAACCAAATTGAAATTATAATCGCCTACAACGAGGATGATTCCAGATAAAACTTCCAGACCAATAATTTACATTCAATTCAGCTTTTCAATCTTCCACAATTTTTTGAAAATTCTTCAAAAAGAGGTTACCTCGCTTTCACAGAGCAGCCAATTGTCAAACAATCCCTTCCTACTTCTATGACCGCACACAATACCACAGCCGTCTCCACCACAAGCCATGAATCAACCGGCAACGCCGCAAATGGTGTAAACTATCCAACAGCGAAAATGCTGTTTTGATTCAGGGAGCGAAATAATCACGTTACAATTCCCCCCCTACTTTAAAAAAATTTTTACCAGAAGGGTCAAATTTTTCTCTTTCCCTCTCCCCTTCCTCTCCAAGGAGACTCCACACAATCTTCTATCCACTCAAAATCCGGAGAGAAAAAAAAACATTTGGGGCGGCTAGCTGTTCGCACACCCGTCGAGCATTGCGAAAGGCAATAGTGCTTGGCCAATCCTCGTTTACTCGACAACATCATAAAAATTAGAGAGAAGACAGAAGCGAAGGCAAGAGAAGAAAGAAAAGAAAAGATAGCAATGCACCGTCGCTCGATTGACTCTCAACCACCTACCAAACCTCAAATAGAAAGTAAAAGGGCTACCGATTACTGAAGGCCACTTCCACTGAAGTGGAAGAGGAGCGAGGACCAGACCCTTAGGAACAAAATCATCGCTCAACCGGAACCCGAAACATGCCCGATGACTCTACAATAAAACAAACCGTCTCAACTAAAGAAAAAAAAACATAACGCTAATGTATAACGTTCCTGCGTGAATCACCTTGCGTCCGAGACGAGGACAACAAGATGCAGGCATGGAAACTTATAGTTAGAGTCCAAAGTTTCAAAAGGACCCCATCATCCGACCACGTCCAGGACGATGTCAACTTCGGTATAAACAAAACGTCAAAATCGGTAAATCAAACGACTAAAACTCCAGCCAAATCACCTATGACTACGATACCAAAAACGTCAAATCCGAGAAACTAAACAGTCGAATGTCACACTTAAAATAACTCCCAAAGTCCAAACTAACCAAAATCGAAACAGAACCGGAAAATACAGCATGTTGCTGTCGTGGACCTGACGATAACAAAAGATGTTCAAGTATGTCAACCACTGGATAGGGGTAGTGACCACCCTAGTACATTTATGCTCTCGGCAAGGGTCAGCTATCCTCTAACCCACAAACACAACAAAGGTCTCACCCAAGTCGATCCGCCGAGTCTTCAGATTCATCCGGTGGATGAGCCTTCAGGTCCTTTACATGCCAAACACCCCGATATTTACCGTCCTCACCCTGTAATTCATATGTCCAAGGGGATACCCGCTTAGAAACCAAGAAAGGTCCAACATATTTAGGGGCCAGCTTAGCTGTAAAATATTTAGCTGCGTCCGAAAGTACCTGATTCCTTCTCCATACCAACTGATTAACTGTGTATTGGACGTCTCGACGTCGAAGATTGTAAGATCGACTATTGGCCTCGTATGCTCTCGCTAGCTTAATCTTGACATCAGCATGCATCTTCGCGAAGGCCTGTTCCCGGTCTTAAGTCAAGGCCGATCTGTCGAAATGAATTTGATCAGGGCAGGTGTTTTCACCCTTTAACGAAACTTCCCTCCCAAAAACAATAAAATTTGAGGAGTGACCGGTTACTTCATGTTTTGAGGAACGAATAGCTAACCCAACCTGGTTCAAGTGTTTATCCCAACCTCTCTGATCTTCTGAGAGATATGACCTCAACATGGTTTTGATAACCCTATTAATTCTCTCGACCGGATTGGCCTGGGGATGATATAGGGCGGTATACTGAATATCAACATTATTAAATTTTAAGAATTTAACAAATTCCTTAGAGCGAAATTGAACACCATTATCCACAATGATAGAATTAGGACATCCAAAAACCTGAAAAACATGTGCATCCAAAACCTTTATAATAGCCGAGGCCATGGCGGTACGTAGAGGAAAAAGCAAAGGAAACTTGCTGAAACAATCAGCGGCAACAAAAATATATTGGTTCCCTGAGCGAGACCGGGGCAAAGGTCCAACTAAATCAGCAGACATGAGCTCGAAGGGTCGAGAAATTGAGACCTGTTTGGATAGCATGAAACCAGGAGGTTTTCTTTGCTCAGGTTTGATGGCATGACAGGTGGTACATCGACGGATGAATGAGGCTACGTCGTATTTCATTTTGGGCCAATAATAACGCTCTGCCAACTTATTATATGTCTTATACACACCGACGTGGAGAAGAGATTCATGGACGCTCCTTATCAGAGCTCTTCGTTGGGGGCGGGGGACAACTTCTCTCCAATAATCGGAAGGAGATGCCAATTCGGGAATACGCGGAGTAACATTCTTGAAAAGCTTTCCCTGATCAATCTGCCATGAAGGAAAGCGATGCGGGGCCTCAGTCACCCCATTCAACAGTTTTCCATACCAATGATCCGAAGAGTCACACTGCGAAGAGCGAATGGTGTCAATGATGGGTACAGCCCTAGACAAAGCATCAGGCACTACATTCTCTCGTCCTTTACGATGAATAATCGTGAAGTCGTACTGTTGGAGTCGGATGGCCCAACGGGCGAGTCGTCCAGAAGGAGTCTTCAATCTATCTAACCAAATTAAACTGGCGTGATCAGTGATGACCGAAAAATGCGAACCCTCGATATAAGGTCGCAGCTTCTCTATAGCCCACAGGACAGCCAGACATTCACGTTCTGTGGTGGTATAATTGCGCTCTAACCGGGTCAAAGACCTGGAAAGATAGCATATCACCTTTTCCCCATCCTCTAGTTGCTGAGTCAGAACAGCACCAACACCATAACCAGAAGCATCACACTGTATAATGAACGGCCTCGAAAAATCAGGACAAGACAAAACAGGGGCACTAATCAAATATTCCTTCAATTTGATCAAGGCCTCATCACATTGGGGACTCCATTGAAAAGACCGGTTCTTCTTGAGCAGCTCTGTCAATGGAGCAGTCAAATCCGCAAAATTTGGTACGAATCTTCGGTACCATGAAGCTAATCCCAGCACACGCCGAACCTCCGAGACACAAGAGGGGACCGGTATGTTCACAATGGCCTGAACTTTCGCTGGATCCATTCTCAAACCTTTTGAATCCACCACATAACCCAGATATAGCAGTTCAGGTCGACAAAAATGGCATTTCTTTTTAGAAACCGTTAAATTAGCGGCCTTAAGGCGTTTAAAGACCTCCTCTAATACCTTTACATGTTTCTCAAAATTATCAGTGATGATAATGATATCGTCCAAATAGACGAACACATACGGTTCCAAATCAGGACCAAGAACTCTGTCAACCAAACGTTGAAAGGTGGCGGGACTATTAGACAATCCCATAGGCAAGCGGCAGAATTCGAACAGACCTCGATTGGGCACTGTAAAGGCGGTCAGAGGTCGAGAGGACTCTTCCAAAGGTACTTGGAAATATGCCGACTTGATGTCCATTGACGACAAAAATTTCGCGTTGCGAAGGCGGTCTAAGGTCGAAGAAATATACGGGATGGGATACGCATCCTTTTCCGTGACCGCATTTAGCTTCCGGTAATCAACGCAAAACCGGTACGAACCGTCCTTCTTCTTCACCAGAAGAATAGGAGAAGACCAGGGGCTGATCGATGGTGCGACAATACCTTGCTCAAGTAACTTATCTAGCTCGGCATTAATGTGACCCTGCATCACAGGACTTACAGGGTAATATCTCTGATTGATTGGACTGCAGGATGTTTTTATCTCATGTTCTACCAAGCTTGTACACCCCAACTCGTCACCCATGCTCTCAAAAGCCTCCCGCACAACTCTATCCAAAACTTCCGATTGCGCAGATGTAAGATGTTCCTCTGACGCAATCGCATCCACAGAGAGATCAGCATTGCGCTGAAATACCCATGTTCCACCCCGAAGATTAGGAACAATCCCAAACTTCCTCCAGAAATCGATGCCCAGAATCAAGGTATGCGGCAAATCTGGAACTATCAACGCTGAAATTACCTTAACACAATTCTCGAGTTTCATCGGTAGATCCACCGAACCAATGCTTGAACACCTCTGTCCATTAGCCACCCTACAGGAAACGACATCATTAAAATTAGGGTTAATATTTAATTTCTTCAACATCCTCCAACCAGGACCTCCTATAATCGTGCTCGAAGCACCCGAATCCAACAAACCCAATAAATTTACGTCCAAAACAGACACAGACAAATACGGCCGTTCGTCACCTTGCGCATGCGCAAGCACATAATCCAGAATAATTTTCTGTTCCAACGGCAAACGACACTTGGCAGACTGGTTGGGAAAGACACACGTACTGCCATTAGAGGCTTTCCCTATTAGTTTTCCGACGACTTACATTTCGGACAGGTACGAACCGTGCAATCGGGTCGACCACACTTAAAACAACATTTCTTCTCCACCCTGCATTCCCTAGCAACATGGCCGGGTTGCCTACACTTCCAGCAGGTCAAGACTGCACTCACCTGAGTAGAAGAGGTGGAAGGTTGTTCAGCATAAACATATGCTAGATCTGGCTCCATTGAAGAGCTCCTATTTCGGGGAGGGGGTACATAAGACTGAATGGATTCTTTACGAGCCTCAAGTTGTCGTCCGATATCTAAAAGCTGAGCTATTGAGGTGATGTTAGTCAAGCCCAATTGACTCTGATAAAAGGGTGAGATGTTACGCAATAGGACTCTCAAACGAGCATCCTCCCTGACTGGAATGGTGAGGCGATTGAACATATTGTCCATCATGGCCAGGTACAAACCTATACTCTCATCAGGGCCCAGAGTTCTATGCTTAATTTCCTCGAAGAGTTTCTCATTATAATTGGGAGGAAGGAATTGTTTCCTCAATTCATCAACCAACTGTGACCACGTTGAAACTGTGGACCTAATAGACCTGAACCAAATCAGAGCTTTTCCCCCAAAAAGATCACTGGCGGATAAGAAAAGCTGCTCCTTTTTAACGTTTCGCGAAATACACAATTCCTCGACGTTTTCGAGAAAAGAACTCAGAGAGCATCGCGAACTATCACCATCGAATTTGGTAATATTCCACTTGGCCACGGCCACCGAAGGACTACCACTCTGGTAAGGCGAAGCGGTGGGAGTCGACTGATGAACTATGCCACTAGCTCCGTCATTATCTGACTCAGAGTCCGAGGAATCCGAGATACCCGCTGAAGCCATCAAAACGCTTAATTCAAGTGGTGACTGAATTTGTTGCAAGGACCTATGGTATTTCCGTGCTCGTGACCGTAATTCTGCTTGTAACCCAATTATCTGCGCCAAATATCCCGACCTAAGAACTTGTTCCGCCTCTGAAAGCGCTTGAGATCTTTCAATTCTCATAAACGTATGCACCAACCGAGTGGACATTTTCAGAAAAGAAGAACTCATCTCATCACCAGCAAAGTCTGGAATGTCCCGCTGCAAAAGTGAAATCGAATCCTCTACAACCTTAGAATCATCGGCAAATTTGAATGGATACGGTGGGTATTTGGTTGCAATTCCGCATTTTTCTAACCTCAAATACCCTCTAAGACTCTTTCTCATTTCATCAACAGTCTTCAAATTAGTTACACCCCTAACAGTTAATTCATATTCTAGCTCCTCCTTATCAAGGCGATTTACGTCTATTCGACCCTCCATACTAAAAAAAAATTCAAGAACAACCGCAGTCAAATTGATTTTCCGGCCCTAACCTGAAAAATAAGGGATAGTAAACGCAGCGCAAACGAAAATCGAGAAAAAGAAGAAGAAAAAAAAAATCTCAAAATAAATTACTAAGACGAAACCGATCAACCACTGCAAGTCAGATAGTATTGACTCTGGGGGCCCCACGTTGGGCGCCAAATGTGACGTGTCGACTTGAGTAAGCCTGGTCACTTGGCAAATCAGGCTCGCGGCTAAACTCAGTGAAGATGGGAGTGAGTTAAAAAAAAAAAATGTAAGTTTATGAATGGGCGCCAGGTAGAGAATTTGCCTGTCCACAAAATTGCGTACTCCCGTACCAGAATAGCAATAAGACAACTGATACTCAATGTCAACCCCTTTATTTAATATTAAACTAATTGAACAATTTTAATGAAAAAGTAAAATTAGATTTGCAGTAGTTGATAGGTATATTCAGCGAAACAAAACTCCACAAAATTGTTGAACTCGATTAAATATCACTAAATCAAGTTATAAATGGGAAAAGGAGTTCAAGTACCGTGGTTGTAATAACTGGCCAGTTAGTATCCCCCTCAGTTCACAAATGTTTACACTTACGCCTATAGTAATTATGAACAGTATCGAAAAATCGCAGTCCAGTATCAAATGAACTGATACAAAGGTGAAAAAAATGTTAATTAGGCAATCTGCCACTATAATAAACTCAATTATGAGTGATAAAAGTTAAACATAAATGAAAGGAGCCAGCGGTGATTGAAAGGTCTCCCCCGCTATCAGTTATTCACTCTGTACAATAATATATTATAAACTAAAGTCAGTGCAAAGCACCGGTTACCTCAACCACTAAATGGCCTGAAGTAGAGACGTCGATAGTACTTATAACGTGGATTCTAAGCACTCATATGCCAGGCCCTTGGATGCCAGATACTTGTATATCCGATACTTGGATAGACGATACTAGGATGCCAGATACTTGTATATCCGATACTTGGATAGACGATACTAGGATGCCAGATACTTGTATATCGGATACTTGGATGGCAGTCACTTGGATACTCGACACTAGTATGCCCCACACTTGGACCCTAATAAAACACCATAAGGCATTGTTCACAAAATTCAAAGAAAGTTCATACCTCTTAGGATATTGGTCGAGGGTGAAAATGATCTCCTTTCCAAATTCTATATCTCCAACAATTCTCCAACAACAAATATTCGTATACAACTCCTAATAAAAAGATTCCGGGAATATAATAATCCGTTATAACAAACGTACCCTTGGATTAAAACCAATATTCTCTATATTATCCAGGGAATTAACCAAATTGAAATTATAATCGCCTACAACGAGGATGATTCCAGATAAAACTTCCAGACCAATAATTTACATTCAATTCAGCTTTTCAATCTTCCACAATTTTTTGAAAATTCTTCAAAAAGAGGTTACCTCGCTTTCACAGAGCAGCCAATTGTCAAACAATCCCTTCCTACTTCTATGACCGCACACAATACCACAGCCGTCTCCACCACAAGCCATGAATCAACCGGCAACGCCGCAAATGGTGTAAACTATCCAACAGCGAAAATGCTGTTTTGATTCAGGGAGCGAAATAATCACGTTACAAGCATGTCGATTATATGAGTAGGAATTTGCCTAAATTTTTGCTGATTATCTTGTTTGGATCTAATCACTTTTGTATGTGATAGTTGGTTGTTGGTTCTTTTAGCTTTGTTTTGGCCTGACCTATTTCTGTGCGAACAGATAATCATTGCAATAATCGATGTACCATTATGGAAATTCTGAAATGAGTTATTTTTCAGGAAGATTAGGAGTTTATAGCCTCGAAATATTGTTATTCAATTGATTGTTGATCATGGCTGTAAAATCGTCTAGCGAGGATTGGAGCTCATTCAAGAAGCAAGGAATTGCGGAAGAACATTTTATAATTGGTCCAGTGCATAACCTGAATAATTATAAAGCAGATCATCAATTTTGTGGTACTCAGCTGAAGCTGACTTTTAGTTCTTGACTAATTAGTTCTAAATCTTGAGTGGTGAGCATGTGAGCGGTGGTGGGTTTTTTATTTGCCTGGCTCTTTTTCCCACCTGGAATACGAAGCCGCAGCGCGAGCCAGCGCTTTGAACATAAGCCATGCCTCACAAAAACTCAATTTTATCAGATGTTAGAAACAATGCTTTATGTAACCTGAAAAGTATTATTGTTTGCTATGTTAATGAAACGAGGTCGTTTCAAGTGTCAGTATGGCCGTGTAAGCAATTTGAAAATTGGGTGCCCTATAAATTGATATTATAATAATAAGCTGAGACCATATCTACCGAATCGTAGTAGCCTAATGTCGAACACTCTGTGATCTGAAGTGATGGTTTTCGATGATCTCGTTACCACGCTCTCTCTCTGTCTAACAACATGGCGGCATCCTAGACACAGACGCGTGTTAGTAAACACAACAGAACCTGCCATTTTGTATAAAGCCCACTAATAATCTGTGAACTGTGAAATAAACAACAAGTTAAACCACCCCGAGTGTTTTATTATCTTACACATATTATATAGCCGTGTAGATGACACCGAGGAAGTCATTTTTACCTTATGAGTGCTTTTAATGTCAACTAAGTGCAATATTCATATTTTACTGTGTCGGTTTCAAGTCACATCTTAGTATTTTTAGGGCTTAATTCAATTGTGCTGTAGAATTCTGAAAAAAAAAATCAAAATGGTAGAAAGAATGCAAAGTTGTAATTTTTTGTCTCGGTTGCCAACTTGGATAGCCAATTCAACGTATTCGATTTCCTGAGATTTTCTGTGGAAATTTTTTCAAAAAATTCGAACTCACCTTTTTTCCACATGTCTTCAATAAAAAACAAATTTCACCCAAAATTGTTGGAATCTTTCATGGTTGAAATATTTTTCATTTTAAAAACTCATATGCAAACAGAATAATAAATATCCATTGGTTTTCTTTTTGTAGCCTTTCAAAGATTACACTCGGAGTACTTTCATAATTCTTATTCAAAAAACTGGAGGCCAAAATTGTATTAATGGGTTGCCAAAATTTATAAATGAAGAAAATTCTTTCGAAATCATTGTTGAGAATCGAACTCTCCACTTCCGAATAACCAGCGTTGTTTTGGTAACGGACATTTTGAGTCACGTGACTTTGACAGAGTGGCCATTTTGTGTGTGGGGCATACAAGATCGTATCTGCCATGAGAATTTCATTGTGATCTGCAGTTTTGAGTTGTTTAATTCGAGTTTTCAGTGTGTGTATTGCATAATTTATTAACTTTTTCTACAATATGGCTTGGAGTGAATACTACCTATCTTTTAAAGGAGACGTAAAATCGCGTTACGACTCTAAAATTGAAATTATAGACAATGTTGATCCCTATTCTCTTGGTGCAAGTGAACTGAACAGCAATTTGAGTTTTTTGTCATCTGTGAGCATTATGGACATGGTGGATTACCTAATTCTAACTCATAGTTTCTATACTGAACAACAGATGAAGGCCTACAGTCCCTACAGGCTTACAAGTATTATCGAGTTTTAAGTGTGTGTATTGCGTATTTTATTAACTTTTTCCACAATATGTTACATTAATGTCAAAATAAATTGATTAAACGGAGACAGAACACTTTTATTTGATAAGTAGGGAGCTACACTGTTAAATACTTGAAACATCAGCGCAGCTTTTGGGAAACTAGTGAAGTACAATGTTTTAGAATCGTTCTTAAATGACTCCTCTGTTAAATCTGATGCATTCAATTTTTCTTCGAAAGCATATATTTTCTGATTAGCAAAATTGAGATCTCCAAAGAGCTTGTTTAAGTGGTCCATAGTCAAATCCGTTTGAATGTTAGCAGTCCTGTGACTTTCATGTTCATCGCACAGTTCAGGAGTTCCTTTGGTTTCTGTAGATGGACCTGCTGTGGGTTCTATATTCAATGCAGTATTTCTATCTTCATCCTGAAGAAAATGAAGAATTGATCGGGGATTACAACTTTTTTAAAGTAGTACTGACCATTTTAAAATTTTTCGTTTGACCAATCTGACATGCCTTTTTAAACTTTGGCAATCCTGTGTTTTGATGCTAATGATTCCCATTTTTACAGAAGGGACTCAATCGGGGCTATCTCTATCTTCCAGTTTGGCTGGTTCTCCTAAAAAGTTGAACAAAAAACGTTTACTTTAACACCATATTTAACTATAAATTCAAACATTTTGGATCATAATTTTTGTATTTCTTATGTATTAATAATATTAACGTACCTGATACAAAATGACCTGCACAAATTCGTGCATTTTTAAGGAATGTATCGCTCAAATTGCCCCGTCTTAAAGCCCTAACTCAACATTTTTGACGTTCTTTTGACAAGGCGTCCAGCATTTCTCATCGGTGTTGTAAGGCTTCGGGATTCTAAAAAAACGTTGAGTTCGAATTTTGAAAAAAATTTTTCACGGAAAATCGTAGAAAATCGAACACATCAAATCTCGCATCAAATTGAGGCTATCCAAATTGGCAACCCAGACAGAAAATTCCTACTTTGCAGGATTTCCGTCATTTTGAATTTTTTTTCGGAATTCAACACCAAAATTGATTGAGCCCTAAAAAATACTGAGATGTGAACATTAGCCGTTATTTCAAATGTCACGCAATACTTACCAGAATATTGCTCAAAGTTGTCAAAACACCCGCATAAGGCAAAAATGACTTTCTCGAGGTCATCAACATATAGGTTTGTCCAGTTCATGGTTACAACCTCTAGATACATTTTATTAAAAACTGCATTTCTGATATGTCAGAATGACAAATAATTTCAAAGCAGTAGGTATATGTCATAGAATCATAAATATAGGATTTGAGCGCATTAGCAAATAAGTATACAGAGGTATATTGCTAAATCCAGGGTCAGTTTTCGCTCTACGAATGCGTCGGGCGAAGAGGAGTCATTATGTATCCGTGGATGCCTTATGGAAGCTTCTTCGTGCTGCCGACTACCCAATCGCATCATTCCTATCGCACATGCGGAATAGTTTTCACTTGGCAGGGCCTTCTGGATTTCAACACTCAGATTTGATGCGGGAAACAAATTTTTTTTCTTTTATAAAATCTGCTTTCTGTCGCCATTTCTTCACACGTACCTTATGTCATATATTGTTTGATTTGAAAAAAAAAATATGTATTGTTCTCTTTCAAAAGGATATATAATTTCAAGGATCAAATTATAGGTACCTATAGTATTATGTGATAATTGTGTATAGTATCGACTATTAGTAGGTTAGTGAGCTAGCTCTGCCATGTCCATCAAAACAACAAATTGTGACGGCAATATTTATTTATAGATGCATAGAATTGCTGCTCACTAAAAATCGTGACCAAAATTTGTAAATCAAAACGGCACTCTGGATTGTAGATTTTATCCTAGTGCAATAGTCCGCAATATATTTATCGGTCGCGGCGCTACTGCGGCAACGAAAAAAAGCGCGACCCCTTACGGAAGAAATGAAAAGCAGGACAAATTCTCAGATTTTCGATCGACAAGAAAGTCTTAAACAAAATCTTATTCTATAGAAATAATGATGCATACAATAGTATGCATCAATGCATACAATAGTATGCATCATTATTTATTTCTTTGCTGTCAAACATAATTGTAGGTAGAAATGGATATAATACGATTTCAAAGAAATGACGCAAAATATCGTTGACTCTTTTGTCGAGAAAAACATGGAGTGCTCTACAACAAAAATCAAGAATAGTACGCATAACGGAAGCACCATATTCTCGCTGGTCGTATTATTCCAGGATAAGAAGTATTTTATTAACAAGAAAAGACGTCGATATTAGCACAGAATACCTAACTACTACTGCTACTATAGTCCGTTCAAATATAAGAAGGAGCTTTGTAAACAAACGAATTCGTCTGGTTTGCGCACAATAAAGCTCCTATTCGTCAAACGTTTATGACCACGCTCCCTTTTAACGCCCTAAGAGACTGCCAGGTTCGTACTCGGAACGGACTGTTACTGTAATCTTGCAAGATTCCGACAAAGTAATTCCAGGAAACACCAGATTTGGGTCCTTTCCCTAATGGGTGAAAGCTATCTTGATTTGCATAAATATCGAAGTTTTCCATTGACAAGACTCGTAAAAGATCTCTGTTCAAATTTACAATGGTGATTTACTTGTAAAATCCGAAATATATTTAGTTTCGGTCCAAAATTTTATATTATTTTGTACGAAACTCTTTGTCGGCTGCTCAAGATTCCGACAAGGTAATTCCGGGAAACACCAGATTTGAGTCCTTTCCCTTAATGGGTTAAAGCCATCTCGATTTGCATAAATATCGAAGTTTTCAATTGACAAGACCAGTTGAAATACCGAGAGCTACCGTGAAGATCTAGCTGTTCAAAGTGTTTATAGATTTTGTTGTGAAAAGCGTATTGTGTTGGAAAATCTTTTGACAAAGTGTATATAGTGTTTATAGAACAATGTCGAATTGGGAAACGGATACTGCATCTGAAGGTGATATGTGGGGTCCACCACGAAAAAGGTCCATAAGGTCGCATTTATCTGCTGAAGAGAAAGAGATGATTTTGAACATTTTTCGAAAAGAATTGGAAGAACATCCTGATTTATAGAAAAGAGACTTAGTAGGAATTGTTTCAAAATCCTCAGGGGTGAGTTATTTAGCTGTATTCAGAATTCTCAGAGAATATAAAGAGAATAAAACATTGACGCCACCTAAGAGGAGAGCCCAGTCTTTAAAAATAATCGATTCGGTTGACGATTTCGATATGAACCTTATCAGAAGAATTGTCCACGGTTTTTTTTTCCGGAATGAAATCCCAACGATTACTAAAGTACTAGAAATCGTGAATGATGACGACAGTTTGCCAAATTTCAAAAGAACAACGTTCTATAAATTATTGAAAACAATGGAATTCAAGTTCAAAAAACGTGGTCGTGATAGTCTACTGATAGATAGGGATGAAATAATTGTGTGGAGAAGAGATTATTTGAAGAAAATCCGCTCATTAAGGGAACAAGGCAGAAAAATTTATTACCTGGATGAGACATGGATAAATGCAGGATACACGAAAAATTCAGTATGGGTTGATGAATCCATCAAGTCTTCCAGAGAAGCTTTTCGGGAAGGTCTCTCAACTGGTCTCAAAAACCCAAGTGGAAAGGGAAAAAGACTAATAATATGTCACATAGGGGGAGAAGACGGATTTGTAGAAAACGGCCTATGGCTTTTTGAATCCAACAAGTCCGGAGACGAAATGAACGGGGAATCGTTCGAAAAGTGGTTCTCTACAATTTTACCATCTCTTCATGATAACGCTGTTATCGTGATGGATAATGCCAGCTACCATTCCAGAAAAATGGAATCTATTCCTTCTTCTACAACGCGCAAGGAAGACTTCGAAAACTGGTTGGTCAGAAAAAATATTTCCTTTGAGGATAATCTTCTGAAGGCTGAACTACTTACTCTTGTGAAAACAAATAAATGGAAGTATGATAAATTAACAATAAATGAGATGGCCAGTCAAACCGGAAGAACAGTGTTGAGACTTCCACCGTATCATTGCGAGCTAAATCCTATCGAGCTCATTTGAGCTCAAATTAAAGGAAAAGTTGCTGCTCAGAACACCTCGTTCAAAATATCAGAAGTTCGCAATTTATTTGTGGAAGCTCTACGATCCATTGGTGCTGAGGAATGGAAGAAATGTATCAAGCATGTCGTAGAGAAGGTTGAAGAAAAGATGTGGCGACTGGACGATATCATGGAATCAACCATACAGCGAGTTGTTGTGGACCTTGAAGATACTGACACCGAATTCGGAATAATTTGTTTTCTTTATTTTAATTTTTTTATCATATATTTTGTTACTCAATATAATATATAATCCTGTTTAATGATTTTGATTTGAACACATGTATAATTGAAGGCTTTTTCATAAACTTGTAATGTTTAAATATATAATTCACTTAGATGTGTTGTATGAATTGCATTCGTATAATAATATTCAGTTAAAACTGAACGATTGTGTGAAATCTCCTCGATTCGACTCTGGACGGAAAGGAAAGTAAATATACGAAGACCCTCCTACTCCTGCGCGAAAGTTGTTTACAAAGCTCCTTCTTATATTTGAACGGACTTTTTTTTTTTATAGATAGGTATTCTGTGATATTAATGATATAAGTACCTACAGCTGGTTGCCACTGGTTGCATTTCTAAAACGTCAGAAGGTGAGAGAGCTGAAAATCGAAAATTCATGGTAAACAAGACCCCGCAAACATTTTAACGGAAGCATCAGATGATACATATTCATTCAAAAAAGTTGATATGATGATTGGGGGCATGTAATGGATGAAGGAGAATATTCCAGGATTGAATATGTTGGAACTTGTCAGACAATGTGAAGATACGTCCTCGCAACACAAACCATCGTGGTTTTTTCGTCTTATATGAAAATTAGAAATGCACGAAACAACCCGTTGGAATTCACACCTTTGGTAAAATGCCAAGAGTTATCGTCACTTTTTTTAATTCACCCCACCCTGAAAAATATACTGGACGTTGTTTTCCATGATCCTCTGCTTAATTTTTGGACGACTCTGAAGCACATCGTGTAACGCAATAATGGTGGATTCAAAAGTAATACTTCTGCTGAAGCTTACATCGAGAGTTAAAAGAGCAAAAGAAAAAATATCAGGTGCAATTCTTGGTGCCAGAAACCAAACAGAATCTCAAGTTTACCAAATCATGAACTTCTGATGTAAAAATCCTGAATATTTTTTTTATAATGACTAGTTTTGTACACGGTTATGCATTTTGAATAATAGTATATTATTTTATAAGGAGGAGAAGTGTCACTTTTCATGGCGATCTTGCGTTTATTGAAAGCGAGCCATGAAAAGTCAATGAGCTAAAACTAAAAAAAAAGTTTTCACCGTGCTATAAGAAGATCTGGATCAAAATTTTATATACTTATAATTCTATTTTATTCATATTGATTGATTGCCTCGCACACTGACGATTCCGATGGAATCAAACTCGACAGATTGGATCATAATTTTTAAATGAAACGTAACTCAGAGAAATATAAGATCATTAGTTATTCGATATCAATAGAGTGCGAGAAAATTTTCAGATGAAAAGCTCAAAACTGAAGTTCAAAATTCCTATGCCGCTGAAAACCATCTAGTTTCAAGTTTGTCATATTCCAGTCTATGATTAATCCTTCATCATTCGCCGAGATGAAACCAACCAGGAAAATCTTGTATTTAAACTAGTAACCTCTTCCATCTTGTCTGATATAAGTTTTCAGCCAGTTTGTAATCTAAATTATGGACTGAATCTTTTAAATAACCGATGTACAGCGCTTGGATTAATTCTGAAGGAGTGGCGAAAATGGGAAAAGTTGAATTGGAATAACTCAGTGACACTGATCAAATTTGTTGACGAGAAGGCATTCCCTTGGGAATTGTAATATATTGAATGTAAGAAGAAAACATAAATACATTGTATATTCTATGACTCCAAAGATAACCTTAAAGATTTTTATAATTGTCATTGTCTATGTACAAGTTCGGAAACAAAAGAGTTAATAAATTACTCAAGGAAACAACGTGTTTGAATTAGTTAATACATTACAGTGGCGACGAGGATTAAACAAAATAGTTATCCCTTTTATCAAACTTCACGGCGAATAAGATAAAAATCATGGCTGAACAAGGTACACAACAAATTATACAGGGTGGCCATTTGAAAACGAAACAGACGAGATTACAGACGAAATAAATTTTTTCGATAGAAATGCTCAGACAGATCGATTTCTGTTTCGAGGGGGACAACTTAAGATGTAGGTTGAAAGGTATTTTTATACTGATTTCAGCACAGAAATTGTTTTTTCATTTTATGCATTAGTTCTCGAAATATTCTTAATTAAGTATTTGAAAATGAAGTGGTGTTTTCATGGCACTTGTAGTGTTTTTTTGTGAAAAATCGACATTTTGAGCTTCAAAACAACCATGACACTGTGGCTTCCTTCCTCCAATCCACTGACATATAAATCTTCAATCAGGATGTCGATTTTTCACAAAAAAACACTACAAGTGCCATGAAAACGCCACTTCATTTTCAAATACTTAGTTAAAAATATTTCGAGAACTAATGTATAAAATGAAAAAACAATTACTGTGCTGAAATTAGTATAAAAATACCTTTCAAATGAGGTATCAATCACCCCATCTTCCCTATTAAAAAATTGGGGGTGGGGTTGTAGCAGCAAGGGTTGTAGCGCTATGCGTCCGTAACCTACATCTTAAGTTGTCCCCCTCGAAACAGAAATCGACCTGTCCGAGCATTTCTATCGAAAAAATTTATTTCGTCTGTAATCTCGTCTGTTTCGTTTTCAAATGGCCACCCTGTATATCGTTCGCAAATTGGATCCATATCCGAATTCAAACCAGAAGAGGATTGGCAAATGTGGTCAGAAAGGTTAGACCAATATTTTGCAGCGAACTATATAGAAGAGAACAAGAGAGTAGCGGTATTGCTTACATCTATTAGCGAGCAGGTTTATAAAACCTTGAGAGAACTATGTGATCCAGAGTTACCCAAGAATAGGACTTATGAAGAGCTATGTGCAATTTTAATGGACCAATATTCGAAAAGAATATCAGTTTTCAAAGAAGGCATAGAATTTTAAAACCTCAAGCAAGTGGAAGGTGAAACTGTGAGACAATGGTATGCCAAGGTGAAGAACAAAGCAAGCAAATGCAAATTTGGAACCAATCTGAAAGAAGTATTGAAGGATCGATTTGTAACAGGACTGTACCGAGGGCCATTACTGGATAGAGTGTGTGAGGAAGACCACACAAGATCGTTGGATGCAATTTTGGAGGTGGCACTCAACAAAGAAGCAGCTTTGGTTAATTCATTCCAAACGTCAGAGGTCCATAGGATGGGGGTTCAAGGTAATTCCAGAGCCAGAGTGGACTCCAAGAGAGAAAAGGATCATGAAAGTAAGGTAAATGAAAGGAGATTCAAATGCAAATGTTGTGGGTTTGATAATCACAAATATACTGATTGTAAATACAAAAATTATAAATGCAAAAATTGTAAAAAAGTAGGGCACTTAGCCAAAGTTTGTCGACAGACCAATTTTGTAGAGAGTACAGATAATCAGTATCAAATAGATGAGCATGTAGATTTTATTGAAATGTTTTACGTAAGGAATGGTACAGAAATGGTACAGGCTCCTAAAATTGATCTGTTAATCAACAAAAATAATTTGAAAATGGAATTAGACTCAGGGGCTGGAATTTCAGTTATTCCAGAAATAGTTTTTTTCAATATGTTTAACACAAAACTGAAGGAAGTAAAATTAAGATGCTATGATGGTTCTTTAATCAAACCTGTAGGTGAATTTCATGCTAAAATTGAATTCAAAGGGAAAGTTTATAAAAATTGTAGACTGATTTGAGTAAAAAATGGATCAACTCCCTTGTTAGGACGAGATTTGATAAAATTGCTATTTACCAATAAAGGTCATACAAGACAGCGAAAGTGAGGTAGACTATTTTAACTTTCTTGTGGAAGGTCGTATTCCAGTGAATGGAGAACAAATACGAAAAAAATCTCGTACTGATAAAATTTTAAGTAAAGTCCTATTATATACTAGGGAGGGATGGCCTGCTGAAGTTTCAGACTCCTTGATGCCCTTCAAGCGTAGAAAGTTGGAACTCAGTATTGACAATGGGAGGTTGATGTGGGGTTTCCGTGTAATCATTCCGGAAAAATTTAGAGAACAACTTCTCATGGAAATTCACGGTGCACATAATGGCATGGTTAAAATGAAAACGTTAGCTAGACAATACTTCTGGTGGCCAGAGTTGGATAAGGAAATTGAAGTTTTTGTAAAAAATTGCAAACCCTGTATGACTTTTTCCAAAAATCCAAATAAGAGTGTCCTTAAAAAATTTAGTGAAGGTAAGCATTTGTTTGATAGAGTTCATTTGGACTTCTTGGGCCCAATCAAAGGAAAAAACTTCTTGATTATCACAGATGCCTTCTCTAAATGGCCAGAAGATGAAATGTCGAAGACCGATACTGCAAGCACGATTGATAAGATGAGGGACTGTTTTGCACGTTTTGGACTACCAAATGAAATCGTGTCAGATAATGGCCCTCAACTTGTAAGTGCAGAATTTGAAGAACTTTGCAGAGGTAATGGGATCGAGCATAAAACGGAGCGGCAGAAAACAGCGTGAGGACATTCAAAAGTTCTCTCACCAAGCAGATATTAGAGAGTAGTGCTAATATAAATTATTCAAAATTAGTTAGCAATTTCTTATTTTCATATAGAAATACACCTCACTGTGTGACCGGGGAATTACCTCCAAAATTAATGTTTGCTAGAAAAATCCAAACTAGACTTGATTTTTTGAGTGATTCCATGGTTAATAAGGCCCGCCAAAATCAAATAAAATTTCATAGAGGCACAAGAGAGGTGGATTTTGAAATAGGCGAAACCGTTTATGCTAAAGATTATAGAAACTTGTATAAGCCCAAGTGGACTGAAGCAGTCATAATATCTAAATAATTGGTCTATGTGTCTTCTCCAGTGGGTATCTTCTCCCACCGGTTTACACAGATATATTAATGTGCCTATTTTAGTCTAAAATAGGCACATTAATATATCTGTGTAAACCGGTGGGAGAAGATACCCACTGGAGAAGACACATAGACCAATTAGTTAAAGTAGGCAAATTTTATGATGATGTTGTTTTAGAATTAGACACAAATACCAAGAGAAATCGAGAAGTTTTAAATGAAGACCCAAGTGTTGGAAGAAATTTTAATATTCCACAACTTGAAAGTGAAAATTGTACATCAAAAAACATTGATCTTCCACTAATGGAAAAGAAAAAGTGTACACCTAATGAAACAAATGTTTGTGCTAAAGATACTGAAGAACCTGTAACAGTTGATAGCTCTAGAAATGTAAATGTGACTCCATCTCTGGTAGTTGGTAGAACGCGCCGAGAGATTAAGCCACCGGTTAGGTTGTGGACTTGTAATTGTTTTGTAGTTTTCAACTAGGGATAGAGGAATGTAATATATTGAATGTAAGAAGAAAACATAAATACATTGTATATTCTATGACTCCAAAGATAACCTCAATAGTTATTTATGTAATAAGGATCATAAAGACGATCATTATGGTACAAGTAGTGAATGTTATCGAGCGAGGCGTAGCCGAGTCCGATAACACGGCGTGTGCCATATTGATTGTTTATGATTCGTATTACATACAAAATTTTATCTGATGGCATTTATATCAATACATTTTCGAAAAATTAAAAACTGCATTTTCGACATGTCACAATGACAACTATATTTAAAGGAGTAAATATTGTGTAGTTTCAAATATTAGTAGGTGAGTGAGCTGTGCTTTGCCATTTCCTTGACAACGTCATCAGGTTGTAACGGCAATATTTATTTATCGCTGTCAAACTCAATAATTATTGTCAGGTAGAATTTAATATAATTTAAAAAATTAGTGATTCTGAAGCTGATAGTTTACCTTCTGATTTGGAAGAAATGTCGAGAAATATCGTGGACTCCCTTTTGCCGGAAAAATCACGGAGTGTATATGAAATGGTGTTTAATCGGTACGAAGAATGGTGTTCTGCTAAAAAAATTAAGAATATCACTCATGAAAAAGTATTGTTGGCTCACTTTGAATGCTTATCTAAGGAAAGAAAACCATCTTCTCTTTGGTCGTATTATTCGATGATAAGAAGTATTTTATCAACAAGAAAAAACGTCGATATTAGTAATTACCTACAGCTGGTTGCATTACTAAAATGTAAATCAGAAGGTTACAGAGCTAAAAAATCCAAAATTTTTACTAAACAAGATGTTACAAAGTTTTTAACGGAAGCATCAGATGATACATACTTATTTAATAAAGTTGCCATGATAATTGGACTAAGTGGAGCATGCAGAAGAGAGGAATTGACAAATATGCTTGTTGAAAATGTAATAGATGAAGGATCCGTTTTTAGAATTACATTACCGAATACAAAAACAAAGGTAATGCGAGAACTTCGGGAAATATCCCAGGATTGAATATGGTAGAACTTGTCAGACAATATGTGAAAATACGACCTTGCAACACAAACCATGTACGTTTTTTTGTCACTTATAGAAATAAGAAATGCACAAAACAACCCGTTGGAATACATACCTTTGGTAAAATGCCAAAAGTTATTGCCACTTTCTTGAATTTACCTCGCCCTGAAGAATATACCGGACATTTTCGGCGATCGTCTGCTTCATTTTTGGCTGATTCTGGAGCTGATCTTTGTACCGTGAAAAGCCATGGCGGATGGAAAAGCAATACTGTCGCTGAAGGTTAGATCGAAAATTCGAAAGAGCAAAAGAAAAAAATATCAGAAGCAATTTTTGGTGCCAACAACCAAACAGGATTACAAGTTTGCCAACAATCATCAACTACTGATGTAAAAACTGTAGAATCCATTGGAATTAATATTACAAATTGTAGTAATTGTTCTTTTACCATTTATAATAAATAGTTTTGTACATAGTTATGCATTTTGAATAAACTTTTTTGATCAAACCATTACATGTTTTCCTTATAGAATTTCATTATGGTACTTAGTACCATAATGAATTCATTATGGTACTTAGTCCCATAATGAGCTTCCTTATGTCATCAAAATTGAGTGACATTACGTTGTCATTATGACATGCCATCAGATAAAGATTTTTATAATTGTCATTGTCTAATTGTCTATGTACAAGTTCGGAAACTGAAGAGTTAATAAATTACTTAAGGAAACAACGTGTTTGAATTAGTTGATACATTACAGGAATGTTCTAAATTCGAATCAATTATGCCTATGGAATCATACAGTTTTTTTGATGTACAACCTTGCATTTGGTACGGAATCTTGATGAATTTTTTCAAAAATCTCATGTCATCAATGAAACATACCACGGTTATTTCAAGGATGAAATACGGAGACGTCAGTATTGAAATACTAAAAAATAGTATCTTATATTATGTCCTTGCAACATAACTGACAGATGATTCAACAATATCCATTTCAGATTTTCTTAGAGTGACCTTTCATATGTGATGCCTGTATCTTCGTTTTCGACGGAAAATACTGAGACAAAAATAGAAAAGATCAGCTGGATGAATATAGCTGAATTCATTGACGAGCTCTATTTTCATGTTTCAGTTGATATACAGGGTGAGTCTTTGACTTGTACATATGTTTTAACTGTAGATTTCTCTCATCAAACGGAACACTTTTTTCCCATAAATTTTTCAAAATTCGGTTTTGTTTGAAAGATACAGTGTCGAAAATCCAGGAAAGAAACTTTTTTTTGTTCATATCTCCAAAAACTGCAAGCAACAGGTGGCTACGAGCTACGATGGGCCATAACCTCGAAAGGATATGATTTTGATGTAGTGTTCATACCGGATAAAAATTGTCCTGCCGAATCATTATCGAGACACCCTATAAATGACAGCACTGAAGAAGTCTACCTATTCGTAAAGGATATGGAAAAGCTGCATCTGTATTCCTTCCCCCAACGAAAGGAAATTTCGGCCATGCTTCATGACAGACATCCAGGACTCGCAGCAATGCAATCCTTAGCAAAGTTGCATGTGTGCTGGCCAAGCATATACTCCTACATCGCTGATGTTACACACAAATTTCAGTTTTGTCAGCAATCAAGACAAAATATTCATAATATTCCACTTCCTCCCTGGGGAATTTCTGCAGAAACCTGGTCCCGCATCCATTTATACTTTGCAGGGAAAAATTTGGATGATACTTATGGATGCATATACCCACTGGTCAGAAATTATTCCCCTGAAGAATATTACTTCTGCTTAGACGATAGAAGATATTTTTCCGCTATGGTTTGCCGAAGTTGCTTGTCTCAGACAATGGGGCCCAACACTTCCTTCGAGGAATTCGAAGATTACTGTAATGAAGATGGAATATCCCGAGGCTAGAAAAGAAATTTTCTAGTCTAGGCAGTGAGCAACATTTCACTGTTGGGTCGAATATCAACAGTGCTGTGTCGAAGGTGGCGTAAGGACACTGTAACAAAGCCTACACAGAACACAACTGCTTCTCCGAACTCGTACAAGTTACAAGCATCGAAGCTAGTAGTTTCTAAGGCGTCCCCTCGGAGTTATTGTTATATAATATTAGTCGGTGTAGAACGTCTTTCGACGTTGTCCGACACCCATTCGCCACCCCTATCTATCTCTACGATTTTCGCTGTTCAAGTTTCTCGCACTCATGGGCTTATTGATTGTCATCTGCTATTTTTGCTAAGGTCGTCCTTCTCCTTCTTGCAGCAGGTTGCCATTCTAGAATTTATCTAGGCAATCTTGTTTCGGGCATGCGTTGTATGTGTCCATACCATATCGGTTGTTTCGACTCTATTTCATCCGCTATGCTGCCTCCAGACCCATCATTTCTGGTATGGTCTTCTTGAAATGCATAATGATCGCCTCATCGCTTATATTTCGACCACTTCTGATTTCTCCTATTGTGATTATTCAGTGCTAGTCAAGAGTCCCCTCCCCCCTAGTATCTTTTGAACGGGTATACTCATAATGATGAAATTTGGAGGGTGGAAATAAACGGATGTAGGCTTCTCAACTGGTCATAACGGGTGACGCAATAGTCATAAATGACGTCACAAGGCCACTGTGACCAATAATTTTGAATGGTACCCTATGGCAAGTGACAGCTCGTTTGAAAGGTATTGAAAATACCTATTCAGTCATACCAATTTTGTTTGGGTTTCGGCTGATTTTGATTGATAAATTGAAGAAATACGAACATTATAAGAGCCGCCAAAGTCCGTGGGGGCTGAGGTAAATTTCCAAAACTTCTACCCATTATGTCCCGAACAACATCCGTTTATTTCCACCCTCCAAATTTCATTATTATAAGTATACCCGTTCAAGAGATACGAGGGGGGGAGGGGACTTTTGACTAGCACTGTATAATATTAGTCGGTGTAGAACGCTTCTGCACCAAACAATAAGGTGGTTTTCACCATTGTGTCATATTTCCTGTATTTCCGATCTTTCTCCATCTCCTTGCTCCAAAATACTCCATTCAGGCAGCCAATGATCTTCTTGGCCTGAACAATACCTTTTTTCGATCTCTTTCGCATCCGTTCCGGTCTCATCGAATGTAACACCCAAATATACGTATTCTCGACAATTAGGTATCCTCTGCCCGTCTTCAAGATCCAAGCTTGTTCCCTCACCTCTTACACACAGATAGTGGGTTTTATTGATATTGACTGACAGTCCCCATTGGTTGTACTGTAGTACCTGCGGGGTGTTCCTAAACACACCTGTACCCGCAAATAAGAAATTAAAAAAAAACCATACCTTTTCAAGCTTACACACTTTTCCAGCCGGAAGGGAACCTGGATTCGTGCCTTGAGCAAACGCAAGGTCTTATGAAAAATGTAATCGTTTTCTGAGAGGGGATGAAATAAAAATAAACTGTCATCAAAATCAACAATATATTAATTCAAACATAATATTTCTTCTACATTTACTGAGCAAAAAAAAACAAAATTGCTATGTTTCAACCTTTTCAAAAACCCAACAGTAAACCTAAAGAAAAACAGTAAAACAGAAAACTAATAGAATAGAGAGTGACGCAGTACCATCAGGGCCTCTATTCTTGAAAACCAGGGAGTAGAACGATCGAGAGAACGGTGACGTGGTTCTACTGATAATCTATAGAACCATGTCACTGTTCTCTCGATTGTTCTACTCCCTGGTTTTCAAGAATAGAGGCCCTGGTATATGTATGCCTATATCAAATAATCATTCATTGTAGAAAATGTCTCTCTTACCAGACCAAACACTCCCTAAAACACTTGCCGATAGTCACAAAATAAAACAAATTGATTAACTTCCAAATTACCGTTAATTTACATTTAAAATTTTGAAGAACCGACCGAACTTTACTTCCAATTAATATAGGTATTTCCTACGAATTTTGTATTCGCATTTTCCCTCCCCGCGATGCACACGCTGTGCATCTCTCTTCACGCCACTCTCGGAACCCCCGTCGAATCTCTGTCGGATCTCTTTCGGATCTCCCTTTAGTTCCTGAAAATTTGCCTACTTAAATCAAACTCCCCCCTGCCTCTTTGACCCCTAGGAATATTCTAGAAGAAATTCGTTTGAGACGACGTGGTCTTACACTATTGGTTAAGAAACCATGAAATCTGATGATAAGCAGAAAAAAAACGTTGACTCCGCTCCACTTGGGTTACGCGACCCCTTGAACTGTTTATCAGAGTCCCTAACAGCTTATTCCTGTCGAAATTTTAATTTATGTGTCTTGGATTGATCCCACATGTTTGAATAACTTTCCTCTAGAATGATGGTAAAACTGAATATTTTTCTTTTTTAAGATAAAATAATTTCTATTCATTACCCAGGGTACTACAGTACTCCTCAACCAGTTTTCGCATCATGTACTCCATGTCCTCTCTATCGTTAGATAAAACAACCTGGTCATCAGCAAATTGGAGCGTGTGAATGAAGCCATCCTTGATCTCGATGCCGATAGCCTGAACTTTTCTCTTCCATCTATTCAAGGCCTTCGATATGAAAATCTTGAAGAGAGTGGTCGAGATGCAACATCCCTGTCTCAAGCCTTTCGTGACTAGGAACGCCTTGGTCACATATTTAACCAATATCACTCTAGATTTTGAATCCTTGTAGAGTTTCTTTCAATGCCTGGATGTATGTATGATTTATATTTGTCTGCTCGAGTAGGTACCTCCCATAGTTTTGAAATTGGAACAGTCTCATATGGTTTTGAAGGTCTACAAATGTTATATGAGTCTCCATGTTTCTTGCTGCTCTCTTCTCAATAACCTGTTCAAGGCTGAAGACATTGTCAGTACACGAAATCCACTCTGCTCTTCCTCTTCATCCTCTTCGAAGTCCTTTTCTATCAAATCAGTTATTGTTAAATTTTTTCAAAATTACGTCATTTTTGTTGGAATACTCTGTATACATTTTTCTGTCAGTATTGTTTATAGTTGTCAGTTTTTATATATATGATATGTCAAATCAGTTCTAAGTAGATCAATCCATCATATACTTGAACTGCATAAAAAGGCTTGTGTTTTCCACCACTGTGTTTTGCACGAAAATCTCCGTGGTTTGAATTTAATTTGAATTTTTAAACAGGTTATGGGCCCAGACATTGCTGAGTGCTGAGGAACATAACTGAACGCAGTGAAGAGCATTGTTGAATAGTTCAATCAGTACAAAACGTATTTCAAAATGGAATTTAAACCCCAGATTGAAAAACTAGAAGGAGCTTCGAATTGGATGAAGTGGAGAAGACAAATTGAATTGCGTTTGTGTAATCATGAGATTTTCGATATTGTGATAAGTGAAAGCAAAATGCCTAAAGAGCCATCTGAGAATGCATCTGCAGGAGTTGAAGCTGGTTATGAAACCGGGATGAAGAAGTTCAAGAAAAGTGATGCCCTAGCTCATTTGATACTAGTTAGAAGTATGAATGATGTGAACGTTGAGTTGACAGGAACATGTGATAACGCACATGCTACTTGAAAAAAACTTTCATTATGATTTAGAAACCATCTTGAGAACGTGTGGTATGAACTGAATAAAAAGGCTTGTGTTGTCCACCTCTGTGTTTTGCACCAAAGTCTCCGTGGTTAGAATTTAAATTCAACAGTTATCAGTACAATCAATATCAATATGAATAACTCATGTTGAAGAAACTCCATATCATCCTAAATCTAATGGTTTGGCCGAGCGGATTGTCAGAACATCCAAAGAAAGAATGTGAGCAAGTGACAAAACCAATGATCAATCACAGTATTCCAAAGTTTTTTTTTTCAGTTATCCAAACACAATAAGGAAATCAACAAATAGAACTCCCAGGCAAATGATGTTTGGACATCACCTCCGATCCCGTTTTTACCTATCATAACCAGATAATACAGAGAATATAGACCAGGACAAATCAAAACAAAAAGCAAATCATGATGAAACTGCCAATGCACCAGAGTTTTTTGCTGAAAAGATAAATAAGTTATATCATTGGATACTCCCTTACATATGTACTGAAGGCATTGCATGACTTAGTACTATCATATTACTGTATACTAGGAATCGTAGATAGAGTAAGGGAACTGTAGGTTACATGCGTAATTGTAAATCATATAATTATCATTATTGTACTGAATGTAGTGACTTTCACATTGTCCTCTTCGTCAATAGTCAATAAAGCTTTTTTAAAAACAAGCTCTTCGTTTTAACAAACATAAGTGGCGCAGTCGGTAGGATACCCAAAACTTTTTCTTCGACATCAATAGCGAAAAAGAAGTGTTCGTTTCAACGATTCATTGGGTATATTGCAAAAGTTTCCGGACTTTGGTTCCAAATTCGACCTAGTCCAGTATTGTGGTATCAACACAACCAGCGAGCAGAAGTCCAAATCACCGAAGCTCATAGTTAGGAAGAAATCCAAAGCAACAGCATTCAGGAGGAGAAATTATAGTTAGGTACGGAGTTTCTAGAACGAAACTGCCTGCTATAATCGCTGTATCCCCTGAAGCAGAAGAGAAAGAAGAAAGAAAAGGTTCAACAGCACTCAGGTGGAGAAATTATAGTTTGGTACGGAGTTTCTATAACGAAA
The DNA here is from genome assembly GCA_951802165.1 of Adalia decempunctata. Classification (NCBI taxonomy): domain Eukaryota; kingdom Metazoa; phylum Arthropoda; class Insecta; order Coleoptera; family Coccinellidae; genus Adalia; species Adalia decempunctata. The sequence continues at coordinate 50,857,580 of OX637695.1, forward strand.
CTGCCGGCTATAATCGCTGTATCCCCTGAGGCAGAAGCAAAGAAAAAAGAAGAAACCTCTATGAAGCAATTGCTGTAAGTTTCACATCCTTTGTTTCCCAAACCCCATTTTTTTTTTCTCATTCGTGAACATTTGAAAGATTTTGATAATATTTTGCATTTTTTAATCAATAAAATCGTAAATATTGATTTTATATTAATTTTTTTTTATTATTGAGAATTTAGTAATTTAATGAGTAGAGACCGTAGTCCTCTCAGGAGAAATAATAATAATATAGTAGAGATGGCCGTCCCACAAATCCAAAAACATCATCTGGATTGCGTCCCAGAATATGACGGTAATCCAGCCACTTTGGCTATATTTCTTCAATCAAGCGAGTACTTGATTAATACATTTTCAGATGTTAATAATATAGCAAATCCACAAAATGAATTTTTGTTAAGAGCAATAATTGGAAAATTAACAGGAAGAGCATTGAATTTAGTCGGCAGTAGAGGAAACTTGAGAAACTGTATTTCAATCAAAAATTTACTTTTACAATTTTTCTCAGACCAGCGTGATGAAAACTGTTTAGTCGGAGATTTAATGCATTTGAGACAGGGAAAAAACGAGAGCCCTGTACATTTTGGAAATCGATGTCAAGATTTGTTGAGTTTATTATTAAATAAAATTCAACTCACAGAAGCAAATGCAAATATCAAAATCAAAAGAACTTTATATGAAAATCAAGCCCTTAATGCTTTTTTGAGAGGATTATTCACAAATTTACCTATAAGATTATGAAATCCTCAAAATTTAGAACAAGCCATTGCATTCGCGATAGAGGAACAAAATTTTACATACGCAAGGCATAACCTAACAAATATGACCCCTATTAGAACACAAACGATCCAATATAGATCTTTTACTCCACAACAGATAACACAACGTCCACTTTTCAAAAATTCAATTCCCAGTAATAATCAAACGACGTTACAAACACGACCAGTTTCGAATTTGAGGCCAAACAATGTCCAAAGAAGTGGTCAAACAAGGAATTTTCCCCAACGACAAAATCAACCCATTCCGATGGACACATCATCTTCTAACACGAGACAAACAAGAACCCAAAATAGATTCCATTTCAATAATAATAGTAATCAACCAAATTTCATTTCGGAGGAACTTTTCCAACAAGACGTAGACAACGAAATAGAACAATTCGAAGATAATGAATATAATTATAACGAGACTGACATCCCCTTAGACGACACTCAAAGTTATCAGTATCATAATCAACTCTTAGATAATTATGATGATGATGAAAATTTAGAAAATTTTCGGTACAGCCCAAGTTTTCGAAATCACCCTTGATAAATATGACCAATATCAATAGTTCTACACTTCCTTATGTAAAAATTCCCAAACTAGGAATTAAATTCATGATAGACACGGGAAGTTCTAAAACACTGATTAGTCCAAGAATAGTGGAAAAATATTACAAAGGTTATGTAAAATATTTTCTATTCAAAATCAAAACAGCTCACAAAATTTCATACCACAAATATATTGCTCACATTCCATTACCAAAAATTTTTAACACGAAAGAATATTTTGATTTTCACATTTTTGAATTCAACACGGAATATGATGGCCTAATAGGTATGGACCTTCTAAAACATTTAGGCGCAAACATCGACTTAAAAAAAATGTTCTTTACACAAAGCACGGAGCTATCCCTTTATATCTTAAAAAAAGTCATTATTCTTACGATTTACCACCGAGAACACAAAAAGTCATTAAAGTACCCATAAAAACAAATAATTTGAATCAGGGAATTGTTAAATATGTCAAATTAACCAACGGAATCGAAATTCCCCAATGTCTTGTCAAAATTGAGAATCAAGAAGCCTTCCTCACCATTACAAACAGTAATGAGACACCCATAAAAATCACTCTTGAACCGCTTGAAGTTGAGGAAGTGAATTCTACAAATATAATATCGACAACGGATGAGCATTCTGATTCAAAAATTGATAATCTCCTAAAGGAAAACATGAAAAATCTTCGTTTAGATCACCTAAATAAAGAAGAAAAGGACGCTATTCGGAAAATTTGTTTTGAATATAGAGATATTTTCCACAGTAAAAAACTTCCCTTGAGCTTCACGAACATAGTGAAGCATGAAATTCGAACTACAGATGAAAATCCGATATTTTAAAAGGCATATAGAATGCCAGAAGCACAAAAGAGAGAAGTCGAAAAGCAAGTAGAAGAACTTATGAAAAATGACATCATTCAACCATCCAGCAGCCCATGGATTAGTCCAGTCATTGTTGTTCCAAAAAAAATGGATGCATCTGGAGAACAGAAATATCGCCTATGCGTAGATTATAGACTTCTCAATAAAAAAAGTATCGACGATCAATATCCACTTCCAAACATCACGGACGTTTTGGACAAATTGGGAAAATGCAAATATTTCTCTACATTAGATTTGGCCTCAGGCTATCATCAAATTGAAATGCACCCTAGAGACATACAGAAAACTGCATTTACTACAGACAGAGGACATTACGAATATAAAAGGCTTCCTTTCGGATTAAAAAATGCACCACGAACATTTGAGAGAGTGATGGATAACATACTACATGTTATAATAAACGAAGCATGCGTGGTTTATACAGGGTGAGTCTTTGACTTGTACATATATTTTAACTGTAGATTCCTCTCATCAAACGAAACACTTTTTTCCTATACCATTTTTCAAAATTCGGTTTCGTTTGAAAGATACAGGGTGTCAAAAATCCATGAAATTAACACTATTCTTTCCATATATTTGAAACCGATAATCCGAATGAACTGAAATTTTGGTTGATTGTTTACTCTATTCATGGTGCATATTCCTCAATTGAAACTTATTCCATATTCCTTCTAGTATAAGAGTTACAGCCTACTCGTCTCATGAATTCATGCAAAAATACTATAAAATCACTCGAAAAAGATAAACGGTTCATATTTTCGAAAGAATCAACCATTTTAGAAAATAAAAGTATTCTTATATTTTTTCAATAAAACGCGTCGTTTTCGAGTTATTCCCAATTGTATACGAACAAATTCGAGGAAAAAATCATGAATTTCATAAAAAAACTGAATGCAACCCTGAATTAAATATCATCGAATATTATGTATTCTCTGATCTTAACAAATTAACAACGTTGTCAATGTTTATCAACTTCGTCAAGACTAAAATCTACATGATGGAAAAACGTTCGATGTAATAATTGAATTCTGAGAAGCATGAAATGAAATTACACAGTCTATAAGCACAGTTTCTATTGAAAATTTATTGTTACCGGTCTTTCAGGAAAATATCTATCTCAACAATATTATCCTCTTGGAGATTTCAATCGACACTACACGGTATGCACATCACAATCATCACCTGTTTGCTTTATTATCTGCAAGTAAATTTAGATAGATAATTAAGGTTATCCCGTTTAAGCGTCTTTCATTATCATAGACTGGCCTGCGGTTCGAGAGTCGAGACACAGAAACAGAACAACCACAACACAACGGCCTGTCCCGCCTGTCTGCCTTGCGTGCCGGCTATATCGTAGCGCTATATCGGCAAGAATCAGAACTCGTTTGGCACGCCTAGACGCCTTTAGCCGTTAGCGATTGTAATAGTTCATCCGCTAACGATAGGGGACGTACTGCTTTCTTGAGTTCGCATTGTTTGAAGAGAAAATCGGCAATCTGGCATCGTCTTCTCTAGAGTTCTGTGCTTAGAAAGGTTCTGTGCACGTCCTTCTAAAGACTTTAGTCTTTAGATGGCCGTGTTCTGTGGAATATCATATCATAGAAGATGAGTTAGGTTAGGTCATTGACCTCGAATCATCTGACTTAGGTTGATGGAGTTAGAATAGGTTGGTGAGAAACCAATTTTCATGAGATCGTTCCAAAATATCGAGGAAAATATTAACCAATTATTAGTGTTTATAAACTAATCTTCAGGAAAATCGAAGAAGGAACTTATTTTGGTGGGAGAAATATGGCTTTTCAATTGCAGAAATAATCGGACAGTGTTTTTGTTAGGAAATATCGTTTTTGTTACATTCTTATTCGAATAAGGTTAGTGCTTGAGTATTTTCTAATTGTATCACCCAGAACATCTAATCACCTCAATTTCAATCGAAAAATATGAACTTTGAAGTGTTTCCAGAGAATGTATCCAGGCACGGACTCAGCACAATTTTTTTTTTCAAATGGCTATATCTTTTTAACAGAGCCGAATTCGGAAAAATGGAAAATGAAAAAAAGGTTTCCTTTGGCCTCAAGAATCTATAGTTAAAATATATGTACAAGTCAAAGACTCACCCTGTATAGATGATATTGTGATATTCTCAACATCACTACAAGAACACATCGAAAAATTACGAAAAGTTTTTGAACGTCTCAGAGCAGCAAACTTGAAGATTCAAATGGACAAATCTGAGTTCTTGAAGAAAGAAGTCCAATTTCTCGGACACGTTGTAACACCAGAAGGTCTAAAACCCAATCCACTGAAAATCGATGCAATTTTGCGCTATCCAATTCCCAAAACACCAACGGAATTGAAAGGATTTTTAGGATTGACCGGATATTATCGAAAATTTATAAAAGATTACGCAAAAATTACGAAACCCTTGACGGCATGTTTGAAAAAAGGAAGAAAAATTGTTCATTCAGAGGAATTTGTAGAAGCAATCAATGAGTGCAAAGAAATTCTAACGAATCCCCCAATTTTACAATATCCAGATTTCAAAAGGAACTTTATTGTCACAACGGATGCCTCAAATGTCGCCATAGGTGCCATCCTGTCACAAGGACCTATTGGATCAGATCGGCCTATCTGCTATGCATCAAGAACTTTAAATCAATCAGAAGAACGCTATAGCGCTATTGAAAAAGAACTACTAGCAGTTATATGGGCAGTGAAATATTTCAGGCCATATTTATACGGTCATAAGTTCACTATATGTACCGATCACAGACCTCTAATTTGGCTAAACAGATTAAAAGAACCAAACTCAAAATTACAAAGATGGAGAATTCGTTTGGAAGAATATGACTATGAACTAGAATACAAAAAAGGAACCATCAACAAAAATGCAGATGCACTGTCAAGAATAAAACTCAATGCTATGGAAACTGAATCTTTATTCAATAATGTAGATGAGGAAGATATCGAAAAATTACTGGATGATGCTGAATCAGTAGAGATGTCGGAATCTGAACTAAGTGAAATTCTAAAAACTCTAGATACAGGAAACAATGAAGAAATCAATGATGATCAGCAGACAATCCACTCAACCAACACCGAAACAGCGGATTCATCTCCAATAAAAATTTCGAATGATGTAATTGATTCGAAACCGAATCAATATTTCATGCAAGAAGTTTACAGGAAACCAAAACCAGTAAGAAGAGAATCCATGGGAAAATTAAAAAAATTTTATGTCCAAATCAGCAAAACTAACAATGAGGATGAGATAATGAAATTCCTGAAAGAATACACGGCAGATAAGAAGAAATATTATTTTCACTTCGAATCCGAGAACATGTTTAAAACATTCAGCAAAGTGGTAAACACGCTTTTCAACAGAAACGGCCCAGAGATTATCTATTGCACTGAAAGGAGAGAAGTTATTGAATATATGGACCTTATCATCCAAGCGATACAATTTCAACACGAAGGAAAAACCAACCATCGCGGCGTAAACGAAACTCTCAGGCAACTTCAGCGAAAATATTATTTTCCGTCTATGTTAGAACACGTGTCGAATTATATAGCGAATTGCGAAATCTGCAAACAGAATAAATACGAAAGAAATCCTCCCAAAATTGGAATGATGTTAACTGATACCCCTTCGAGACCTTTTGAAAAAATTCATTTGGATGTTTACACATCAGAAACCACAAAATTTCTAACTATTGTAGATGCATTCACGAAACTTGGTCAAGCTATACAATTAAAATCTAAAAATGCCACAGACATATCTAACGCCTTATTAGAATATTTCTCTTTCTATGGAACTCCACTAGTTATCAGTTCAGATCAAGGAATGGAATTTTTTGGGCATGTTATCAAAGAACTCTTAGAATCACACAAAATAAAAATTAATTTCACTACAGCTCATCATCCGGATTCTGACGGAATTATTGAAAGATTTCACTCAACGATAGCAGAACATTTCAGAATGCTGAGATCCCAATTTAAAGAACCCATAGCACTAATCATGAAATATGCAATAATTGGATACAATAACTCGATTCATTCAACCACAAAATTTACTCCTTTAGAACTCACTTTCGGACATACAAAGCTTAAAGACCCTTTAGATATAATGTACGAGAAACAAATGTATAGCGACTATCTCCAAAAGCATAAAGAAAAATTAGCTTTAGTCTACGACAGAATCAATGAAAACATCTCAACTAATAAAAGTAAAATTGTCAAAAAAATCAATGAAAACTTAAGAAATCCTTTTAAAATAGGACAAAAAGTTTATGAAAAAAGTTATAAATTTGCACGTAACAAAACCGGCCAGAAATTTAGCGGACCCTTTATAATTACTGAAATGTTACCAGGGTAACAAAGCCATTATTCAAAAAAATTGGTGGAAATAAATCGAAAAAAAATACCGGTCGAATTGTTCACATGAAAAATTTAAGACAACCTATTGTTACAGGCTCATCACCTTCACAACAATCTTCGGAGCCATCTCCATTGTAAAATGTACCGAAGTCAAGATTACCCAGATAAAAGACAATCCTGGCATTTTACCCCTAGAAAGAGGATTGTCCCAGAATATTATAAATTACTGGACTCTCATTCAAGTAATCGATTTAACTAACATAAATATCGAATTTGATAAACTAGTATCTTGTTATCATAGATTAAACTTCTCATTTCACGAATCTAAACACGGCATGAGTTACATGCATGAAATTTCTAATTTCAAAAATGTATTAGAATATAAAATCGAGAAAACCCATAAAAAACTCAAACAGTTAAGTTATATTCCCGAAGTACGAAAAAAAAGAGGATTGATTAATGGATTAGGAACAATTTGGAAATCTATAACAGGAAATTTAGATCAAACTGATGCTGATAAGTAGGATGCAGCTATTCACAATTTAAAGAGCTCTCAACAGAAATTGATTAATGTGGCCACATCACAAATAAGTTTAACAGAAAAATCAACCAATATTTTCAAGAATTCAATGAGCAAATTAAAACATAATCAAATACTTTTGAACACTAAAATCCGCCATATATTTGTCTGGATGAATACGTCAACAGTGCATTCTTGGGATGATTTCAACTTTGTCATATTAAATTCAGTTTTCACACAATTAATTTCAGCAATCGATAATATAAATGAACTATTGAATAATATAGAAAATGCCATCTCTTTTGCTCAAACAAAAACTCTCCATTCATCAATAATTTCACATGATGAACTAAAAAATGAATTAAATGCAATTCAATCCAAATTGACCGAAAATCGCTTACCATTTCCAATAAATGACGAAAATATAATAAAGTATTTTTCCTGCATAAAAATTCGCGGATTCATCAGTAATAATCAAATAAAATTTGTTCTAGATATTCCAATCACAGAATCAAACCGTTATAATTATTATGAATTATTTCCATTGCCTATTTTTCAAAAACATTTTTTTCAAATTATTATACCCAAATCCAAATTCCTATCCCTATGTGAAACAAGGTACGCATTATCCAAACAACAATGCAAAGAGGTTGTTCCTGCCAATTTTCTTTGTGAAGAAAGCACTCTACCCATAGAAGCTAGCAATCCTTGCGAAGTCGAGTTGGTCAGTGTCACAAAAAACTACTCAAATTGCAGACCAATACAAACAAGTCTGCAAGGATCGAAAATTCATCAGCTCACAGCAGACCAATGGATGGTAATTACAACAGAAGAAACAATCGCCATCAGCAAGTGTGCCGAAAGTGCCGAGAAACTCGTGTTGTGAGGAACCTATGTCATTTTCGTTCCGGGAAACTGTGAAGTGAAAGTGGACAAATATACTCTGAAAAACTGGAAAAATGTGGTATCCAGAGCAAAAATTTTCCATTTACCGAACATTAAAATCCAAGATTTTGGCAAATCAAAAACTGTTAAAAAAATTGATGAGGTGCCATTAGAATTAGATGAAGTTAACATGGATAATTTGAAGGAGATAGGGCATCAAATTGAACATTCAAAGAATCAAATTCTTTCAATTCAAAGCCCAATCATCCACTTTGATAGTATTAGTGTATACACCCTTATTATTTATATTTTAAGCTTTTTAACTATTCTGATTTTTGTACTAAGAAAATTCAATTGTTTTATAAGCAACAAAGGAATTGTAAGACATGAGGAAAATTTACAGAACCCCTTGAGGGACATTGAACCCAAAAATTATTTTTTTTTTCAAGAAAACCCCAATTTTTTCTCTTAAGCACGGAGGAGTTATATCATTGGATACTCCCTTACATATGTACTGAAGGCATTGCATGACTTAGTACTATCATATTACTGTATACCTACTAGGAATCGTAGATAGAGTAAGGGAACTGTAGGTTACATGCTTAATTGTAAATCATATAATAATCATTATTATACTGAATGTAGTGACTTTCACATTGTCCTCTTCGTCAATAGTCAATAAAGCTTTTTTAAAAACAAGCTCTTCGTTTTAACAAACATAAGTAATAATTCTTTGAAAAAAGATTCTTCACAATCACCAGGCCAAATCGTGGAACAAACTGGGCCCCTATAATACATCATATGTATTCAGCAGCGAAAACACTGTGACAAGATGAGGAGCAGAATATCAGATATCCCCGAACAAAACCTACCGATTGGAAATGAACACATTCTCTGAAAACCTGAGAATGCCTTCAATTTCAGAACCGGCTGTTTCGCGTCAAGAACAAAATATGGAGGAACAAATGAATTATGAGAATCCTGTCCTACATCCTTCTCATTATGTGAATGCAGAAAGAGCAAATAAAGACGGAGTTAATACAGGCCCGGATCTAGGGTAGGGCAAGCGGGGCGCGTGCCCTGGGCGCCAGCTTAAGGGGGCGCCAAAAACAACCAAAGATTATTTTTTTTTATTTTCGATTTTCTCGGAAAAAAGTATTATTATTAAATATGCATCGACTCTGAAGTGCCATCTTGACCACTCAGAAAAAGGACAAACATACTATCTTTCCAAAACTATACAAAATGAAATTATCGATTTAATGGCCACCAAAGTTCAGAATAATATAATAGTATATTCTAAAACTAGTTGAAGAATGGGCTCCTATTCCAATACGAATGCGAAACGTATGAGAACGCATGAGTACTGGAATTGCATTCTGCAACGAGTATTAGACGATATTTTCTCTATTTCATTCAAATTTTGTGAAATTCAACGAAAAAATTCAAATAATAGGTCCTAGTGACTTTCATATTGTATCTTGGCAGTTGGTGTGAAAGTTAGGAAATACGAAAATTGACGTTTCTAAATTGACGTCTGCTGAAATTTAAAAGGATCGGAAGTCATTGCTGACAACCACAAAACGAAAAATGTTACTGAAAACGATGCTGTAATGAATTCATTACAGCAATGTTTTTAGTACTGTGATGAACTCATTACGATACTGAAATAGAGAAATAATTATCAATGAGATCAAGAAGGCTAACTTTATTTCACTATTAGTTTCGACTACACCCCAGATGTATCTTACACAGAAATAATGACCCAGGTTATACGATATTTAAAGATATGAGATGAAGGAAAGTCTTTTTGACTTCTTAGAAGTTGACGGAAAATCTGGAGAATAATATCATAGCGAATTCTAGATAAACTGCAAGCTTAGTTGTCAAAAAATGTTGACAACGGATCTAATGTGGCTGGCATAAGACAAATGTATATGTATAAAGGAGTCCGATCCAGAATTCTACAGATGGATGAGCTGGCTGCAGTATCAGTTCCATGCCTAGCACACTCTTTGAATCTGGTGGTTGTCCATTTGGCTTCATCATGTTCAGAAGCAGTAAATTTATTTGGTGTTGTACAAAAACTGTATTCTTTTTTGTTAGTTCAATCACACGATAGACAATTATGAAAAAGTGCACGAAAACAAATTTGAAAGGAAGTAGCCAAACAAGATGGGCTAAACATCAAGCTATTTATGCCTTGCTCAATAATTTACCGGGAGTTGTGAAGGTTGTGGAAGAAATCACAGAATCCAAGTATAAAGCTGGTCTTTTGCTTCATGCTGTGATAGATTTTAGATTCATCCTGAACCTATAACAATTCGGGATAATATTCTGCGAGATATAAATAGGGTCAACGTGGAAATTCAGAAAGGGGATATGATTATTCCACTTTCATTATCGTTGATGCAAGGTCTTGTGAAGATCTTGCAGGGAATTAGAGAAAAACCTATTGAAAACTACGAAATGTGCGAGGATGAGTCAAGAACGCTAGATATAGTTACGATTGTTTTCGACAGATTATTGTCAGAAAAAGCTTAGAAAGCGCCGATAGTCTGCATATAAATTTCACATTCCTCAACAGTCATGCCCTTTTTAACATGCAAAAAGAGGATCTGCAGAAAAATGGGATACCCTTTTAGCGCAAAAATATTGAAGAGACTTGAATGCAGTTGATTTTTGTTAGGAACTAGCGGTTTTCAAAGAGCTGGTTCCTGAAATTAGTGAAAGATCGACTTCATTAGACCTGCTACAAATTCTTGACAGGCAAGATCTGCAAGAAGCTTTTCCTAATGTCAGTATAACGTTAATACTATACTGCACATTACCTACCACGTCTGCAAGATGTGAACGCAGTTTCAGTAAATTGATAATAATAAAAAATAATTTGCGTTCCTCAATGAGTCAGGAACGTCTCTATAGATGCGTTCGCAGAAAGAAAATCGCGCCGCGTGATAAGCTATGAAGAGAAAAATCTAATTTCCTTCCTTGTGATATTTTTCTTATAATTAGTATTTATTTTTATTATTCATCTGTATTATTTATTTTTTATGAATTCATATATATTACAAAAATGGAGGGGGGCGCTATCATGAATTTTTGCCCCGGTCAGAAAAAATCGTAGATCCGGGCCTGAGTTAATAAACACACAACAGATGAAGACCTATGCCCAAGAAGAAACCCAAGGCGCAGCCGAAAACCTACTGTTCGTTACCTTGACTGAGTCCTATGCAGTTAGCATCCAACGATTACGCACAGACGCGCTGGTAGGCAACACAGGAACATTTTATTAAATACTTACGAAGATGTTTTTCATTTAGTGTTCATTAATTGTCCTATTGTGAATTGTTTACATACAAAGACTACCTCATGATCTAACACCACTGGACAGGCGCGTATCCAGGGGGGGGGGCTATTGGGGCTCTAGCCCCCCCCAAGGCTTTCGCCTCAGACGAAAGCCAGGAAAGCCTCATTCTTTCCAGTGAATCAAAAAGATGGAAAAAAGTGGGCTACTTCAACACCGGATGATTCCAAATCATGTGCTTCATCTGCACTTTCAGCTCTAGAGAAATGTAGCGGACCTGTATCACATTTTCGTAAAACTTTCAAAGCCACAAACAAAAATATTCCAACTACTTCTTGTTCCTGGATTACAGGGCGAAAACGAAAATGTTCACTTTTGGAAATGTAATTATTTCTTAGACCCTGTAGAAGATAGGAAAAAAATGAATACTGCTTATAATAGATATTTTTACATAGAAGTCAGTGCTGTATTTGAAATTTTTGTTGAGCACTGTTTTTAAGATGGGACACAAACTTGGTATTTTTCAAATGTATCACCCTGTTTATTTCATCGTCAAATTTTCGCAATTTTTTTTCTGAATACATTGATGCATCACAACCCAATCTTCAATAAGTTTTAACTCTGAGAATCAGGAAAATCCAAATTGATGTTTTTGATACTAGGCCATGAATCCTTTCACACATGCATTAAAGTTGAACATGCATAAAATATTGTTTTGTTTATTGCATTCAAGAGAACTGAGTCACAAACAGAGTCAAAACAAATCAATGATGATGGCTGACGGTGAAAACATGGAGTTTCAAAATCTGAAAAATATTATATTAAAATATAAAATGTATGCATATCGGCGTTATAATATAGTTGAGCACCAACCAAAGAAGCATTCAGAAACCCACAAAGGCAATCCTTAATAATTTTAAATGTCGAATTGAAACTGTGTGGTTTATGTATAAGACAAAATGGACGAAAGTTTGAACAACTTCATTAGATCTAGATATGTTTATTTTTGGATTATGTAATAAATTGTCTGATTAGAATCTTGTAAATCCATCAGTTAATGTTAAATCTGTACCGATATATTTTTTTGTTTACAACATTTTTAAGTTTATGTTGAAGAGTGATATTTTGAGTTGATGTTCAAAATATAATTGAATAAAAAGGTTTGAATCACATGGCGTTTCGAAAAAGTAATAATTTAATGCAGGTGTGGAAGAATTCATGGCCTACTATTAAAAAACAAACATAAATATGAATTTTTCTGATTTTTGAAGCTATGATTTATTGAAGATAAGGTTGCGATACATCAAGGTATTCAAAAAAATCGCAAAAATTTGACGTTTAAATATACAAGGTATTCCATTTAAAAAATACCAAGTTTGTGCCCAATATTAAAAACAGGGCTCTCAATATCTCTTATAAACCTTTTTCATTTTTTTTCTATCTTATACAGGGCCTAAGAAATAATTACATCTCCAAAAGGGAACATTTTCGTTTTCGTCCTGTATTTCAGGAACAAGAGTAGTTGGAATATTTCTGTTTGTGGCTTTGAAAGTTTTACAAAAAAGTAATGCAGGGTCGCGAAAATCGCATATCTCTATCTTCAATAATAGCTGAGATACAGAGCAGTCTCAACCAAAATGGTACACACTGTACTTCCCGTGTTCCCGTAACAACGGCTGAAGCAGTTTTTCTTAAGACCTGGCTCAGAACCTATGGCAGAAAACCACTTGAACGGATTAGCTCTAAATTAGAGCCTCTAATGCATATAAATTACGAGATAGTCATAGATACAGAAAGGGTTGTGACCAGATTTGCTAATGCTGGCGCTTGGAACTTTCATTTAATAACTAAAAACTAATAAACCTTTGGATGATTCAATATTAAGTAATTTGTTTTTTTTTTGTTTTTTGAAGATTCATATTTACAAGAAATAAATGCATGCTTTAATATTTTCTTATTCGTTTTTCATGATTTCTCATGGTTAAAAAACATAACTATTTTTGGATAAAAGCTGAGCCCCCCCCCAACACACCTTTCTGGGTACGCGCCTGCCACTGGAACGAAAAGACCGTGTAGCCAGTCGATAGACTGTTCTTAAAACCAGAAACGATGACTCTTATAGAATTCTTACTCACTTGTGGAAACTGAACTGTAGTAGCGGCGGGATCTGGAAAGGTAGATTGGACTGAGGAACATTTTCTACGACTCTTCCGACGCAGGAAACATAGTGTAGGCTTTGTGACTGTGTCCTCACGCCATCTTAGGTACAGTACACTGTTAATCTTTGACCACGCAGTGATGGTGGACCACCACTTAGCGGATGGTAGGTAATTTGGATAACCAATAACCGAAAAAATCCCAGGTAACCAGTTATTCCTCTGTGTCATAATCTGACAGTTCAAATGAAGAAAATTGTCAACATATTAGGGTTCTGTACTGGGTATATAGATGATCAGATAATTGCGACATGTATGCAAATAATGGAGACATAATGTAACGGTGATGTTTCTGTTCCTGTAAAATACAAATACAGCCGTTCTTACCATATTTGTGACGTAACTATCCTTTTGAGAACAAGAAGGAAACATGAGATTATTATAAAAAAGTCACAAACTGACACTTTTTACCGCATTTCCGATATATTATTGGGAAATCAGGAAGAGATTAAGACAAAACGTAATAAGAATATGCAACGTATTTGGACAATCGTTCTATTTTTCAGATTTATCATTTTGAGGCCAGTCAATGGATTGTTCAATAGGACAAAGGATTATCAACAAAACCACTATAGTGATAGAATACAATATAATAATAATAACATCGATTAATCAGACACCGCGTTCATTGATATAAATATCAACAACCGCCATGGATCCGATTCTAACAACTAAAAAAAGTTCCACAATTTTGGCCTCAGTACGGCTTCCAGTTTTTTAAATTAAAATTATGAAAGTATAAATCAGGAAGGAAAGTACTACGAGCGCAATCTTTGGAAGGCTACAAAAAAAAACCAATTGATATTATTTCATTCTGTTTCAACCTCAGTATTCAGAATGGAAGGAAGTTCGACCATGAAAAATTCCAACAATTTTGGCCGAATTTTTTTAAATGAAGACATTAGAAGTTGGGTTCGAATTTTGGAAAACATTTTTCACAGAAAATCTAAGAAAATCTAGTATGTTGAAATAATGCTCTTCATATTGGCGACCGAGAAAAAAAATTCCTTAAATTGAGCCCTGAAAAATACTAAGATGTGACCCGAAACCGGTATTTCAAATGTCACCTATAACTTACCACAGTTATTAGAATATTGCTCAAAGTTGACATTAAATACGATGATCTCAATAATGCGTCGAAAACGGGGTATATGTCATATGAAGCAATAATGACTTACCTGGTGTCATCTATTCGGCTATACAGGGTGATTTTTTAAGTGTTTCATTAGACGTATTCGAGGAAGGAATTGCGATGCAAATTCAAAATGTTGTATTTTTGTTTAAGAGTATTTATCAATTTCCAAAATATTTTCAAGCCGAATCTACTTCCGGTTCTACCAGAAACGATAAGAACTTAATTATTTCAAATACAACACCCTGTATATTTATACATATTTGAATTATTCGTTCAATTCTGCAATGATTTGATGTATGATATGCGCAACCACATCAAGCGATTATTGAGTTATAGCGTGATTCTCAATTTTTTTGACAGAAAGATTGTCACAAATTAGTGTTAATATCTTCAAAATCCCTCATTGTAAGAATTTTTTTTTTGCAACAGTGGAACAGAAGAAAGTACACTGACACTGCTTATTGTATGAATTATGAGAAAATACTATACAGGGTGTCTGAAGCGGGGCTTCAAAGTGTGCCTCAACAAAACTATGAAATCTCATTTTTTTCAAATGGGAACCATATAATTTTGTAATTCCGATCGATTGCTCGTCAAAAACTGGATTGATATAGTTTTTACTTGACCTTATACCAGTTTAAATATGATGATTGTTGGAAATAGGTCAATTATAGAAAGAAAAACCAATTACTCTATGGCCGACGTTATGGAACAAAGATTGCAGAACAATTCAGAGATTGGGCCAAAGAATACAAACAATTGGTTAACACTACCAATCATATTAAGTTTCTTACAAAATGCCGCAACAGCCCTGAAGATGGCATAATATATGCCGAAACGTCGGCCATAGATTAATTGGTTTTTCTCTCTATAATTGACCTATTCCCAACAATCATCATATTTAAACTAGTATAAGGTCAAGTGAAAACTATATCAATCTATAATTATTCCTGGGATAAGGACTTCGATTTTTATTGAACAACATGGGTTTCTTTGAAGATGTACAAACAATAACAGGTAAATAAAATTCAATTTCCACAAACAATATTTAATTTTGAACGACGATCGTTTCGCCTCACTGAGGCTTCGTCAGGTTCTACATTTGAACTAATTGGGTGGTATAATAACAGGACATTATATAGGATATACAGGTATACATTGGGGTGTTTAGATGGTATTCCCAAGTTACAAGAAGATGTACCGACAGGGGCAATAAAAGTTATTGAGTTTTGCCGCTGGTTTTTCCAATCTACGTGAAGATATTCAACAACGGCGATCTATTAACATCCGTTTGGTCATTTAACAAAATTTTTTGAGAATTATATCTGTTAAGATTAACACTACTAGAATCACTTGAAATAAACAGATATAATTCTCAAAAAATTTTGTTAAATGACCAAACACATGTTAATAGATCGCCGTTGTTGAATATCTTCACGTAGATTGGAAAAACCAGCGGCAAAACTCAATAACTTTTATTGCCCCTGTCGGTACATCTTCTTGTAACTTGGGAATACCATCTAAACACCCCAATGTATACCTTTATATCCTATATCCCACTAAAAACATTCTGTAAAAACTAGCCAAGTCCCGATGGAGCTGCTTATTTATCTCTAAAAAGTCATGAAATCTAGAAAAAGTCGAGCCAAGTTTAAGGCTCCTTACTGCGATTTCTTCTTTATTATAGTTAATGTTGTGTGACTTTGCCGTTGAACATTCTTATACGTTAGCGGGTACAAGTCAATTTTGTTTACACGTATTGCTATATCTGTTGTAACTACCAATGTTTGTTAAGCGAGATAATAGCCCATGCTGGTATTGGTAATTGGACGCTAGTGTCTCATTTAAGGCTGTTGTTGATTGTGCAACACATGCATTCAGCATTGACAATGCTGACTTCTGCTCCCTTCTTTTTGGAGCGTCAAATCGACCACCGATCTAAAATAAAATAGACGTACAGACGGTTTTCTATCAATGATTAGAAGTCCCTCTGTACTGGAAATAATTTTTCATACTGTTTGTTTCAGGCTCGTATTATTGAATACGCAGCTTTATCAAGCCTACAATTGAATGAACGTTTTCCAAGTGGCAATTTTTCATCGTCAATGGGTTGCGTTTCTGGCGACAGATTGGTTCAATGGTGTACCCTTCAACGGCCAAGTCACACAACATTAACTATAATAATAAAGAAATCGCAGTAAGGAGCCTTAAACTTGGCTCGACTTTTTCTAGATTTCATGACTTTTTAGAGATAAATAAGCAGCTCCATCGAGACTTGGCTAGTTTTTACAGAATGTTTTTGATGGGATTTCACTTCTTTTTGTAGAAACGTGGGCATATTGATCTATTTCATTAAATTTTCTTATTTGACACTATTTTTTAAAGTAGTTTTTTTATTACAAATCTTTATTTTTTTTTCGGTTTTGAACTATGGTAGATAGAGCCTCCGATTATTTTTTATTGATTTCAGCGTCCTCGAAAACCTATAGTTTGATACCAATCTTTCCCATATAGCCCATCTCTTACCCGATTCTTTTTCGGATTCAATTTTTTCTCTCCAATCTAACCACCGCAGACCCATCTGACGATGTTTTTTCTGAAGAACAATAGACGTTCTATATTGCACATAAATTTCATAGCATTTTCATATTGAGTGATACAGAGCGAAAAACAGTTTCTTCTTCATCAAGCAAGAGCTTCCGAAGACGGAACGGAAAGAAGATATAGAGAACATAACTGCTATTACAGTTGCTGGTGATTCTGATAGAAGAGATTTGATTCACCAAATGAATTAATGAAGAGAAGAAGTGGGAGGATTACCTCAAATAGTACAACAATTGTTGAGCACCCAGCACCCAAGCTTGTTGTCGTACATTCTGATCCCTGTACTCTGATGAAGAATGATCATAGATCACATGAAGCCTGACAAGTCCGATCAAATTTTCATCCATTTTCACTTCATCAATCACTTCACAAAATATCCGACGTGATATCACTTACGGTTAGAAAATGTAAATTTGCGGGTAGTTCTGGTGAGCTATCAAGTGACAGCAGATGCTAACTTCGCGAATGCGTGAAATGATAACAATTGAAAAAAGGATAATAATCGGGTCATCAGTCTTATACACAGTGATAATTTTTACTGTCTCATTTATTGTTCCGGCCTAGCTTTCGAAAACCTATCGTTTCCTTGAACAATAAATGAGACAGTAAAAATATCACTGTGTATAAGACTGATGACCCGATTATTATTTTTTTTCAATTTATATTCTAAAGTCGATATTCACATATTGAGTATGATAACAATGTGTTTCCAAGCGCATATTGTGGTTGCACATTTTGCGAAGATGACGTGATAGCACGTGAGCTCACGTGACGTGCCAACAGATTTTCGATTATCCTAGTTTTTATAATTTTCCCTTTATGTGGCCATTAAACCCTAACTATGTACCAAATTCCAGCTCTCTGAGTTTATGGGAAGTATTAGGTCTATTTTGATGATCATGAGTGAATTAGGGTCGAAAATGCGAAACTTTGATTTCGCGTAACTACGGAACTAAATGACCTACACACTTGAAATTTTGGATTTTGAGTACGTGATTATAGCTTACTGGATGACGAAAATTCGTTCTGGTCTCATCCGGAGGTTCTCAAATAGGGGCCTGAAAATGCGGCGAAATGGTTCGGGTAAAGATAGTACGGCAGTGTTTGCTTCGCGCTCGACTTGGCGGGGCCACTGCCGTGCCCCCAAATAATGTCCTGTTATTATACCACCCAATTAGTTCAAATGTAGAACCTGACGAAGCCTCAGTGAGGCGAAACGATCGTCGTTCAAAATTAAATATTGTTTGTGGAAATTGAATTTTATTTACCTGTTATTGAACATGAATTTCCATCAAGTAAAGACTGAATCCATCAACTATATGTACAAACAACTTATGGAACAGAGATTGCAGAAAAATGCAGAGATTGGGCCAAAGAATACAAACAATTGGTTAACACTACCAATCATATTAAGTTTCTTACAAAATGCCGCAACAGCCCTGAAGATGGCATAATATATGCCGAAACGTCGGCCATAGAGTAATTGGTTTTTCTCTCTATAATTGACCTATTCCCAACAATCATCATAGTCAAAAACTAGCTACGGTGTGCCAAACATTTCATGTCTTTAAAATCAGTAGTTTTGCCGTTATCGAGTAAAATTCGAATTTACCAACTAAATCCAGGTTTCGCTCAGTCAAATTCATCGGTATGCATGTGTTTTTCAAAGAAGACTATGTAAGGAATTGTTATTCTTACTTATTTTCATTAATCGAGCACTATTTGGTCATCGTTCATTATCTGTTTTTTTTATTTGTCACATTCGCCGCGAATAGAGAACACACTTCTGATGAATCATTCTAGTGTACCTTATCATTATTCCCTGTTCTGCATAGTGCTCGATCCATAAAAATAAGTAGGAATGACCATTCCTAACATAGTCTACTTTGAAAAAGACATGCATACCAATTAATTTGACTGAGCGAAACCTGGATTTAGTCGTGAAATTCGAATTTTATTCGATAACGGCAAAAC
Source organism: Adalia decempunctata (assembly GCA_951802165.1). Classification (NCBI taxonomy): domain Eukaryota; kingdom Metazoa; phylum Arthropoda; class Insecta; order Coleoptera; family Coccinellidae; genus Adalia; species Adalia decempunctata. Next base: position 50,876,840 of record OX637695.1, read on the forward strand.
TACTGATTTTAAAGAAATGAAATGTGTGGCACACTCTAGCTAGTTTTTGACGAGCAATCGATCGGAATTACAAAATTATATGGTTCCCATTTGAAAAAAATGAGATTTCATAGTTTTGTTGAGGCACTTTTTGAAGCCCCGTTTCAGACACCCTGTATAGTATTTTCTCATAATTCATACAATAAGCAGTAAAGGTGCACTTTCTTTTGTTCCACTGTTGCAAAAAAAAAATCTTACAATGAGGGATTTTGAAGATATGAACAATAATTTGTGACAATCTTTCTATCAAAAAAATTGAGAATCACGCTATAACTCAATAATCGCTTGATGTGGTTGCGCATATCATACATCAAATCATTGCAGAATTGAACGAAGAATTCAAATATGTATAAATATACAGGGTGTTGCATTTGAAATCACAATGTTCACATCGTTTCCGGTAGAACCGGAAGTAGATCCGGCTTGAAAATATTTTAGAAATTGAGTTCATGTACTCTAAAACAAAAATACATAAATAACGTCTAATGAAACACTTAAAGAAATCACCCCGTTTATGTATGTCCAGTTTATGGTGAAACACCCTGTATTATTCAACGAGCGGTAATGTGAGTCGACACACGCAGACGAGTTTTGCAGCACGAGTCGTCAGGCGAGTGGTGTAATTCATCACATTATTAAGCATTTACATTACACTCAAATGCGCGATTTCTGATCAAGCGAACGTGTGTAAAGTATGCTCCGACAATTTTATTGTAAATTCGTGATTGTTAGAGTGTAATTTATGTGAAACCAAATTTCACTCATCATGTGTGTATATAGAAGACTCATGGTTGAAAAATTTCACCGAAAACGATAATATAAAATGGTTCTGTGACTCCTGTAGTGTAAATTGGAGATCACCATCAAGTGGGGCATCCACATCGTCTAACATAGAAGCTCTTCTGAAAAAGGATGTGGAACGTCTTATAACAGAGAAAACTCTGCTTCAAAGGATTGTTGATGATACGGATTATACAGTAAAGATTCAAAAAACTTTGTTGAAAGAATACGAGAAACAGCTCTGTCAGCTGAAAGGTCAACCCAAGGTTAGTTCTTCTAATCAATCTGCGAATTTCTTATCGAAACTCGATCCAAATCAATCACTTATTGTGGAGAGTGAGATGAACAATCCTTCTCACTCTTATAGCAACAAATTGAAGAAGGTGCCGATAAAGAAAGATATATCGAATTCAACACCTGCTGTCAAGATAAATAACACTGATGCTGAGAATTATAAAAACGACGTTCCGTCGAATGTCAATTTGGCTCCTCATATAAATAAACAAATGGTAAGTTCAGCCGTTATGCAAGCACAACAAAGAGTTCTCATGCAGGATATTCAAAATTTGGAGCTAACCAAAAATGACAATAATGTCAACAAAGACAAATGGGAATTAGCTAAGTCTAAAAACAAACTCCGTAGCCGTAAATTTGTCGTAGGGGCAGGTAATTCGGATATGAAAATACAAGCAGTGCCAAGGTTTGTAGCATTACATATATCCAGGTTGCAGCCAGACACAAAGCCAGAAGACATGAAAAACCTATTGGAGAAAGATTTTCCGGAGGTGACTTGTGAACAGCACCCTTCTAAGCATCCACAAATATATTCTTCGATGGAAGTTTTGGAAGTTTCTATATACAAGAATAATCTGGAAAAGGCTTGGAATAAGGAGATATGGTCGCATGGAGCTCTTATATCACGCTATTTTTTAGCCAAAAAGCGAACACATAGATTATATATCTCAAAATACTGAAAGTAACCGTTTAAATAACCAAAATTCTAGTGAAAAAAATTTAAAATCATCAGTATGTTTCAGTATTTTACACCAGAATGTAAGGACTCTAGGTAAAAACATCATAAAAATGGAAATGTTGCTCCAGGAACACCAACCCTCAACTATTGCCTTGAGAGAACACTGGGCCAGTGAGGAACAACTAGAAAGGCACAAACTAGGCTGTTATAAGCAATATGGAGGATGCGCTATATTCTGTCAAAAACATATTATTGCCAAAGAAAGGAACGATATGAAATGCTTGAGCAAACCGAATGTGATAAAATGTTCGGGATGTGAAGTGGTACTAGATTCAAATCGAAAAGTCACAGGTGACATAAATGTGGTTTTCGAAAGGTTCGTCTCACTTTTGGAGAAACTCACTCTGGAAAAAAATAGCTATGTAATCGCAGGTGATTTTAACATTGATTTTTTGAATATAAATGAAAAAATTAAACACAAATGTTGTTTGTTAACTATTCTTGGTAGCTTCAATGTCAAAGTAACTGTGGACTTGCCCACTAGGCTTACTCCAATCAGTTCCAGTTGTATTGATAATGTGTTAACAAACTTACCAGATGGCACGTCAAAAATTATCAAAGGTCATATAGCGGATCACTCTGCCCAGCTATTTCAGTGTAACACTCTTATACCAAAAATTGAAAGTAAACAGCAATTTAGCTTTCGCAGGTATGATGAAGAATCCATACAGGGTTTTTTGGGGGTACTTGGGAAATTTGATTGGGGTTAAATCTGTTCAAATGAAAACCTTCAAACCATTGAAATCCATGAAAAACTCAACTCCAACTATAGATAAATTAAAGTTAGATATTATGTATACTATATCACGAGTGGATAAAGATTACTTGGATTCATATAAGAAATTGAAACAACAATATGATAAATCAATAGTTGACATGAAGCAAAAGCTTTATGGCAAAATTTTAAGAGAATCTTGTAATAAAACTAAGGACACATGGAGGCTAGTGAATCGACATAACAAATAAAAGTAGAAATAAGAACATAAATTACCCCTCCATCTCTGCACGAATATTAGTAAATGATTTTAAATTTTAATGATTATTTCAGAAACATTGCGGCAAAAATTGTTTCACGAATTGATGAAAAAAGATCACATAGCTCTGATCTAAAACGCAATACAAAATATTTTTATCTTTTTGAAGTATCAGAGAAAGAAGTATCTGATGTAGTTAATAAGTTGAAGAATGGTGCTTCGTATGGCTTTGACAATGTACCAATGAATATCATTAAGAGAGCCATCCATCTAATAGAAAAACCATTATCTTACATTATAAATAGAAGTTTTGAAGTTGGTATCTTTCCAGAGGCTCTTAAGCTTGCAGAAGTTAAGCCGCTTAACAAAAAAGGGAGCTGCCAAGATTTTGATAGTTTTCGCCCAATCAATTTATTATCGTCCTTTTCGAAAATAATAGAGAAAATCTTATCGAATCGTCTGATTCATTTTTTCAAAAAATTCAAAATTTTCAATATCCATCAGCATGGCTTTGTTCCTGGAAGAGGTACACAGACGGCTATATATGAGCTCACTCATCATATATTGGAGGCTTTTGAGAGGGGTGAGATACCTTTGTGTCTTTTTCTCGACCTCTCCAGGACCTTTGATTGCGTTGATCATGGCCTCTTCTTGCGAAAACTGGAGGCATGTGGCATTAGGGACATGCCTCTGCATTCAGTTGATAGTTACCTGACAGAACGAAAACAAAAAGTTATTCTGAATTTGAATGGAAGCGAGTTTGTGTCAAGTGAAAGAGCCATCTCAATGGGTGTACCGCAGGGCAGTGTGCTGGACCCAGTGTTGTTCGTCATATACAGATATGGAAAATGTAGTTGGAAACACTGGGGTTTCAGTACAAAATTCGAGCAGTCTTCTAGTCCAGTTGAAAAGTGGAATAATCGAAACCTCAGTGCGATTCGATATCGAATAAGCGGCTGGTCTAGTATAATAGCAGTTTCGATCGTAGTGGGGATGCCGGGATCTCTGCTCCTCTTCGCGGATCGAAGATCGAATTCAGTCGCAATCCGAACTTGGATGTGATCGGCCATACTGTTTGAAAATAAATTAGATTCCGCGTGACTAAAAATGTTTACTGTTCAAGAGAAAATTCAAAGAACAAAATGGTATTTCGGTGGTCAATCAATTGCGGAGACAATAAATTCGTTTATTGTTGCCTTTGGAGATAGGCCGATACCTTCACGTTCGAGTATTTTCAAACCAGTTATGGTGAAAAAGACCTGAGCACTAATTTTCAAAGGAAATTACTTGTATTTGTGTCATTCATTGAGGCAAATAAATTCATCCGATAAAAGTGGAACAAAATTGTCGTATTCATTTTCAACGGACATGATAACACCCATCACTTCGCGCGTTGGAAGTGTTACTGATTCCTCTTCCTCCCTCTGATCTAATTCGATCCGAGATCCTAGATCGTTGCGCTCTGGCCTCTGGCATCCCCACTACAAACTGCCATAAAACTGGACCAGCCGCTTATTCGATATCGAATCGCACTGAGGTTTCGATTATTCCACTGTTCAACTGGACTAGAAGACTGCTCGAATTTTGTACTGAAACCCCAGTGTTTCCAACTACATTTTCCATATCTGTATATTAATGACCTAGCCGAGACTCTGAAGGATGCCTGCTTCAAAACATTAAATGCAGATGACTCTAATATGTTAGTGTTCGAAAAACAATTGAACACAGTAATTGACAAATCTGACATTGTGTTACAGATAGTTGAAACTTAGTGCAGGGAGAATGGTCTTGTAATAAATAAACAAAAAACCCACTGTTTGATTTTCCTTACAGAGAGGTCAAACCTAGATGTACCTGAATTTTTTGAGGGGGATAACGGTAGAATTGGGGTAGATGGCACAACAAAATTTTTGGGGATACAGCTTGACTGCTTCTTAAAGTGGGATGATCACATTTCAGTTTTAAATAGAAAATTGTGTTCTGTTATTTATTGTTTGAATATACTCAAACCTCAATTGGATTCTGATGTTCTTAAGTTAGTATATTATGCAAGCTTTCAGTCATTGTTGTCATATGGTCAGATTTTTTGGGGTTTTAGTAGTCATGCCAAAAAGCTATTTGTTACCCAGAAGTTGGCATTAAGATCAATATTACGACTGAATAGTACAGGAAATCGTGCAGAGGTCTTTTTAGAGCTAACAATATCATGACACTACCGGGTTTGTACATTTTTAGCTGTTTGATTTTTATTCATAAAAATAGTCATTACTTCAATTCTTTTAAGAACAATAATAATACTAGACATATAGTTAAATATCTGTATCCAGCTTGTTTCCTTACTTTGACCAAGCATAATACACAGTATATGTGCATGAGATTGTTTAATGCGACCAGCAGTAATATCAAATATTGTTGTTGAAAGAATTTTCAAAAAGCACATCCAGAAGCTAATAATGCAGTGCAAACCTTATGGTGTTGATGAATTTGTGTTATATTGTAGGGAAACAAAGATTAGTTATTAAGAACCAGCTATTTTTGTTTATTTGATTTTCTTCGATTTGTTGACACTTATTTCGGGTATGTATATTTGTATACATGTTTGTGATGATTTTGTCAATAAAATTCATTTTTTTATTCATCATCGGTCTCCCGGTCTCCGCTCGAGCTGGTATTTCTTCTATGAACCAGTGAAAAAACATTTCAGTTCCTCCCACTAGTTCAGGAATTTCCACACGATGTGACAGGTTTGCAAAGCTACAGCCTGCTGTGCATATCCCGCGTTCTTCTGGGATAATTCGATTCCATGAAGATTTCTCTTCTCCATCCAGGAAGTGGTCTGTCCTCGCAATTGTTCACGTAATGAAAAGCTCGCATTACTTCAATATTCATTTCGCGGCTCCATTGGATACGTGCGTTGCGAGCTCCCCTGCGGGCAGTCCTCCTCACGGTGGTCGAGCCAGCAGGTGGAGTGGCATCTCGTTCCTCTGCCATGGTATCGGCTCCCACCTCTCGCTCATGGGTTTGCCACCATTAACCCTTGGTGGCCCAAGTAACTCGGGCCGTGGGGACGTCACCCCCCATGTGGCGTGGCAGAAACCAAATCACACCCGTGCGGGTTATTATTATTATTATTGTTGTTGTTTCAACTGTGATATCGTGCCAACCATCATCAAGTGTGCCGGTGTGTTATGATCATTACCGCGAACTGAATACTATACTTTATCTTCAAATTCTTCAGTAAAATTCGAATTGATCTGCATTTTCAAAATCGACAATCGAGTTGACAACAGTTGTCAAATGCGATGTCTGTGGTCGAGAATCGAATCGCGATCAAATCGCGTTGAAAACGTCAAAAATTCACATTTTCCAAATGAAATTTTTGAATATTTAGACCCAAGAAAATTCAGAAATGGATGGCGAGAACGTTACCTTGATGTCTGAAATAGAGTTCCCGATCGATCCGACTTTTTTATTCATTCCGTAAGCAATTTAATTTTTTCTTATTGTATCAGAGTGAATGTGAGTAATAAGGGCGAGTTATTATAACTCACGCTATTGGTTTATAGGTACTATTACAGATCAAAATCAGTTGAATAATGGATATATTCTATGGGAGTAAACAATAGTATATTATTCGATGAGCACATAATTATGTGCGAATTTACTATACTTTGTCCACGACTTCCTCGAAAAAATTAGATTTAAACTGCATTTTCAACAACGAAAATAGTTATAAAGAACGTTGACACAACATTTTCTGTGTTCGCACTGAATAATGCAAAATCTCGATAAACGTCAAAAAGTTTAATTGACATCGATTCATTTCCATACTTTCACTCTGATGAAAATGAAATACATATTATGTTTACAACTAGTGTTTTACCTTCATTACAAGATATTTTTGATCACATGCTTCAGGGATATTTTTTTTATTTCTTGGCAAGAGCATTCTTCCTTCTGATTTCCTTTTCAAGAGTGAACGCAGTTTATTATAATTTTCAATATCGATGCCTTAATTTATGTTGAGAGTATTCTTATAAGCATGGAATAATGGCTACTTAAGGTTGTTTGTTAATAGGTAGCTGATATTTTCGAAAAATACGCCAGTAAAACTGACTCCGAAAATGAGTGGATTTTATTAGCAGCTCTCATTCCATGAAATTATTAAACGCATTAAGGCAGAAATTCTTTGAATTTTTCCGGCAATAGATGTAATGCAGTATTTCATGCAGCCTCTTTTATTTCTGGTGGAGTACACAACATTTCTTCATGACTCTATTATGCAGGTATCTTCGAGAAGAATTACAATTCATGGGAGGCACAATGCGTTGAAATCAGACGTTTCTAATATCAGTTTGTCAAACTATAGATGCATAGAAATACCTGGTGTTGGCACTGATTAGATTTTCTGTAAGACTTTCTTGTCGATCGAAAACGTGATATTTTGTGCAGCTTTCCATTTCTCCCGAAAGGGGTCGCGTTTTTTGTCGTTGCCGCAGTAGCGCCACGACCGATAAATATTGCGGATTTATTCCGGAACTAGTCCAAAATCTGAAATCTAGGATGCCGTTTTGATCTACAAATTTTGGTCACGATTTTTAGTAGGGAGTCGTTACACCAGGTGTTCTATGCATCTATGTCAAACTGAATGGGAATCATAGAAGAAAACATTAAGTGGTTATTTTTTCTCTCAATCATAGACAACAACTTATAGATGGGAAACTCTCCCCCTAATGTTTGGGTTTGATACGCTCCCTGGTGGGTGTTGAAGGAGTTATTTTAGAAAATGTTAGCACCTAGTGGTGATATATAGTACTAACTGGCGCGAAAATTTTGAATGCTTAACCACTTACTGAAATAAGATATTATCTTATCGAATTCACATATAAGGGCATTAAGAAAAACAAAAATTTCAAAAATAAAGCCTTATATTTCGTTATACTTTATACAAAATATCATAATATAAATAATTTTTCAAATACCTTCAGACAAGACATGATGGAGATCAAAAAAATAACAGGTTGAAGAGTGTAAGATATTTTTCTGGATTCGGAAACCGATGACGCTTCCAGGTCCTATCCTCACAATTTGGTACACAACACTTAGGTTTCAACCTCATATTTCCTTCCAATTTGGAAATAGATGCTACACTTTAGACAGTTAACACAGAAAGATGACAGAAACACAGAAGAAACGGAAATCGCAAGGAAAGAAACCGAAAACAGCGATGCGAGCGCTGTCTGGTGGGTGTTGATGAAATTAAAATCACCTTCAAACGTTTACTAGGAGAGTGGCCCATCTATAAGTTGTCTATGCTCTCAATTGTCATCGCTCTGATGGCTTTTGGTTGGTGGTTGGCACTCAATTCTTCATCGTGGAAAAAGGGCGTCTCGGGTTCGAATCCTGACGGATTAAAAATTTTCAGAAGTGAATATTGAGCAGTGATTAATGAATCAATATTCACTGCCATTATTAACCGGTGAAAGATGACTATCATTACGTTTCTCAAAGATCATTCGGAATGTAAGGATTATAGGGAAGTCGTGGATAAAGTAATTTTCCTCATCGAGAAAGAATCGCATTATACGAATTGAATATAATCGATACCCTTCTAATTTTTTCATAAAAATATAATACCGATTCTAGACGTTTCATAACTTATTCATATACTTGTTATGGTAGATGAGACCCTTGTCATCTCTTAGATTCAAAGTATGCAAAAGATTGTCTCTTCAATGATGAAAAATGTATGAACCGCCTTTTCTCCACCAGTTTGTCAGTCGATTTCGGGGCTTCTCATCTTCTCGAAAACGTTATTTCACGACATTCATCATAGAATGTACTATGGACGTATTTTGTCCAATCGGGAAACATTTATCACCAGAATTTATAGGCACTCTGCTTGAATATGCTCCGGAACATCATGAAAAAGAAATAGGTAAGGGCTGAAGGGGTTTCCGCCATCCATCATGCGAAGGTGAAAGCCGCTATGTAAATTGGTGTAGAATCCCGGAATATTCATTGAATAAAGAATGGAGACGGGAGAATCGGACCATCTCATAAAGAAAACAAATGGCTTATTATTTATGTGATTCATAAGACCAGCCTGTCATTTCTGTCAAACGGTTGGGTGGGATGAGAAATAGTCTTTACGAAAATTATCGCATTTAATTGAAGTGGAAGAGATATCGCATACATAGCTTGTGAAAGAAACTTCGGGAATACGAGATGAAAGATCCAAGAGACTGATCATTGTTCTAAGCTTCGAAATTGAAGAATAACTTATTTGAAACGATAGATTAGTGTTGTTTCACCAACATTATACTTAAATACAGGAAAATTTGTTGTGGGAATAGGACAGTTTAGAATATGTCAGATTCTTCAATACATATATTTGGCGACGTTTCGCAAATTCACATTTGCTTCCTCAGGCCTACAAAAATGAAAATCATAACACTCCTTTCCTACACAGATACACAAAATGACAGAAAATTACATACCTCAATACGTTAAAGGTGACAATTTCTGACCATATAAAATAAACATATAAAATATAAATATACGAGTTAAAACATAAAATCCGGCAGGAATGAATAATGTACATCAGATCTCAATACGTTGAAAACAACAAACCATAGCCTATAAATGTGACGTCACAAAACAAGTCGTATTTTAGTTGTGGAATATTGAAATATTTTACACCTGGACCAACCAATTTATCTTCTTGTGAACTTCTTATAGTTAGACAATATTGAGTTATATAAACAACTAAGGTGACTAGTATCAGATCTAAAATTAACAGATTTGTTTAGATTAATGTGAATCATCTCTAAGATATTTCTTTTCCTATATTGTTTTTCTTTTTCAAGAATTTTCACATTAGGAAAATCGAACCTGTGATTCTCCGAAAAGAAGTGGGAGCATAGTGCCGTCTTTTCTCTGTTTTTTGTGTCTTTTAAGTCGTATTTGTGTTGTTTCATCCTGTTGTTCAAATATTGCCTTGTTTGTCCAATATATACCTTATCACAGTCCAAGCATGGAATTTCATATATCACACCCGATTTTTGTTCTTTTTTAATAGGATCTTTGATATGGCTGTATAACAAGCCCACGGTTTTTATATTGTAAAATACTAATTCTCTGTTATCTGTTTTTAGAGTTCTTTTTAGTTTTTGTGATAGTTCTGGTATATATGGTATCTTGTAGTATTTCTTAGTTGTTTCAATTATGTTGTTATTTTTACTTTCATTTTTAACTTTTGGTAAAAGTTCTGAAATAATTCTGTTGACGAAATGTTTTGGATAATTGTTATTGTATAGTATACTCTTTACTTTTTCTATGTTCTGGTTGTGGTATATAGGTGTACTCAAATTGATAGCTCTATTCAGTATGTTGTGAATGGCACTGATTTTATAGCCAAGGGAATGTGTAGATAAATAATTCAATATAACACCTGAACTCGTGGGTTTTGTATACCAGTTAGTTGTAAGTTTTTGTTGTTCAGTTCGTTGCACACATACGTCAAGGAATGGTAGTGATCCCCCATTCTCTACTTCTACGGTGAACTGGATTCTATCATGGTAACTGTTGAATAATAATAGTGTCTCGTTCACTTTATCTTTTGGTATGGCTGTGATAGAGTCGTCGACATAAAACCTGAAGAATGGTACCGTGAATGGTAATTGACCAATTATTGTTGTGACAAGGTCATTCATCACGAGGGCAGCTAATGCAGGACTAGCAATCCCTCCCATCGTTGTACCTTCGACTTGTTGGTAAGTGTCATCATCAAATACAAAATAACTGGATTGGAAAAGGAAATCAATTAGTTTTAAGAAGGTCGTTTTATCCAATGATGTATACGCTGATATTGTGTGCCAATTCTTGAGTATGACATTTTTTGTGTGACTGTGTGTGACGTTGGTAAACAACGATACAACATCCAGTGAAACTAGGATGTAGTCTTCAGGTAGGACCACAGTTTTGGAGAATTCCACAAACTCAAAAGAGTTATTTATTTGGTGTTGGAAAATAGTTGTTACACCGCTCAATACATCGTGTACAAGTCTAGCTATGCTAGATGAGGGTGAATCAATTCCACTTACTATTGGTCTCAAATGTAAGCCTGGTTTGTGTGTTTTTCTAAGGCAATACAGTCTAGGAGGAACAGAGTTATGTGTTTTCATGTTTTTCTTTTGAAAATCAGAAATAAAAGAGCTATTAAATAAATAGTCTATCAAATTATTAGCTTTTGTCTGGAATACTAATGTTGGATCTTTTTTTAACCGTTTGTATGTTGTAGTGTCACTAAGTATGTTCTTGACTTCATTGATGTATTCTTCACGGTACATTATGACTGTTGATCCTCCCTTATCTGATCTACTAACAATTATGTCATTGTTGGATTTCAAGAATTTTTTGGTTATATAGAACTTCTTTTGGATTTCATCATGGATAGTGGTTCTTCCTTTAATATAGTGTAAATGATTCGTCAGTATGTTTACGAAGTCAGATCTTAAAATATCCTTATTAGCGTCATCTACCTCCAGAGAGGAAATATAGAATTCAACATCGGTTATGATTCTAAAAAGAACTCTAAAAACAGATAACAGAGAATTAGTATTTTACAATATAAAAACCGTGGGCTTGTTATACAGCCATATCAAAGATCCTATTAAAAAAGAACAAAAATCGGGTGTGATATATGAAATTCCATGCTTGGACTGTGATAAGGTATATATTGGACAAACAAGGCAATATTTGAACAACAGGATGAAACAACACAAATACGACTTAAAAGACACAAAAAACAGAGAAAAGACGGCACTATGCTCCCACTTCTTTTCGGAGAATCACAGGTTCGATTTTCCTAATGTGAAAATTCTTGAAAAAGAAAAACAATATAGGAAAAGAAATATCTTAGAGATGATTCACATTAATCTAAACAAATCTGTTAATTTTAGATCTGATACTAGTCACCTTAGTTGTTTATATAACTCAATATTGTCTAACTATAAGAAGTTCACAAGAAGATAAATTGGTTGGTCCAGGTGTAAAATATTTCAATATTCCACAACTAAAATACGACTTGTTTTGTGACGTCACATTTATAGGCTATGGTTTGTTGTTTTCAACGTATTGAGATCTGATGTACATTATTCATTCCTGCCGGATTTTATGTTTTAACTCGTATATTTATATTTTATATGTTTATTTTATATGGTCAGAAATTGTCACCTTTAACGTATTGAGGTATGTAATTTTCTGTCATTTTGTGTATCTGTGTAGGAAAGGAGTGTTATGATTTTCATTTTTGTAGGCCTGAGGAAGCAAATGTGAATTTGCGAAACGTCGCCAAATATATGTATTGAAGAATCTGACATATTCTAAACTGTCCTATTCCCACAACAAATTTTCCTGTATTTGATCTTGGAGGACGCTAAGAAATATTTTAATTATACTTAAATTTTCCCAGACCTGATGGGGTGGCATGGGGGATATGGCCTCCCCTTTGTGATCGACAAAATACCCTTGGTTGTTCATTCGATTTTCAATACTCAAATTCCAGACAAATCATTTAGATAATTATTTTTCCGCAAATCGCTCGGAGATTTTGACACTCCAGTCAAAATTCGTCATAGAAAAAGTTAAGATTTTCTAACTGTTAGGAAATATTTATTTCCTTACAGTAAGGAAACGATATTTCCTCACAGTTGTTAGCGTTCGACATATGCATATTCGAACTTTTCTCATGATTTTTTCGGCAATCATTCTAAAGAAGCAGTATTTTCACTGCCTCAACCAGCTCTGGAGGAGTCCCAGAAATAGAATATTCATCATCATCATAATATCATATCATATATTTTTCACCATCAAAATAAATACATGGCATGTTAATAACAAGTTTCAAATATCAAACATCAAATAAAGTGCACATGTACATTTATAGTATACAGGGTGAGTCTTTGACTTGTACATATATTTTAACTCAGTTTTTTATCGTATTTCTTCTTTAATATGTGAAAGATTTCGTGGGATCGGAATGTTTTGGGGAATAAGACACTATGTCATTCCTTTAAGCGACGTTTCGCAACTTTATTTGTTGCTTCTTCAGGCTCTACAAAATAAAAACAAACATCTTTCAATTCAGTCACACACAAGCAGACAAACAACATGGAACCAATAAAATCATCTATACAGGGTGTTTGGTAATTCGACGTGAACCTTGGAAAGGGATACACTAGACGTCATTTGCAGTGAATTGCGTCGAGTAAAGCATGGTCCGAAAATGTATGGTTACGAAGATATGGCGATTTTTCAACTTTTTCGAAATTTTCTGCTTCGTTATCGAAAATAATTTATTTTGTGAAAACTACTCGACTCAAAATATTCAATGAATATTTTTTTCAAAGCTGAGGAGATGGTCCTCATTTCTTGCGAAAAAGTATTCACTAAAAATTCAGATAACCCAAATATGCAGGGTCATAAATGGCTGCACCAGTTTTCCTCATAAAATCTTGATAAAACAATTGAGAATTACTCGAAAAAAGTATTATGAACTTGGTGTACAAATGTAAGGAAAAACTTCCCTGTTTCATCAGCTTTCGAAAAAGGTACATATGTCAATAATTCCTTCATGCAATCTGAAAATATGGCCGGAAAATCAAGCAGACAACAGACTTTTTCGAGTCATTTAGTGATCGAACCATGGCCCGCTTAAAGCTTACGAATCACGTCGAGTGAAATAAAGGATAATAGGATATCTGAATGACTCGAAAAAGTCTGTTGTCTGCTTGGTTTTCCGGCCATATTTTTAGATTGCATGAGGGAATTATTAACACATGTACCTTTTCGGAAAGCTGATGAAACAGGGAAGTTTTTTCTCCCATTTGTACACCAAGTTCATAATACTTTTTTCGAGTAATTCTCGATTGTTTTATCAAGATTTTATGAGGAAAACAGGTGCAGCCATTTATGACCCTGTATATCTCGGGTTATCTGAATTTTTAGTGAATACTTTTTCGCAAGAAATGAGGACCATCTCCTCAGCTTTGAAAAAAATAGTCATTGAATATTGAGAGTCGAGTAGTTTTCACAAAATTAATTATTTTCGATAACGAAGCAGAAAATTTCAAAAAAGTTGAAAAATCGCGATATCTTCGTAACCATAGATTTTCGGACCATGCATCACTCGAAGCAATTCACTGCAAATGAAGTCTAGTATATTCCTTTTCAAGGTTCACGTCGAATTACCAAACACCCTGTATATATAAAAGAAAGATGTTGGTTACACCATTTATAACTCGAGATCGGATGGACTGTTTGTTATGAGACTTCATATATGGATTCGTCTGAGGTCTGGTTGTGATAAAATACAATAAAACTTGGGAAATATCGATGAAAATTTTGCTTTTACAGGAAATGCTTTTCCTTCTTTAGAGTAAGGCCTCTAGATGACGCTACAGTTACAGTAACGCTACAGCTTATTCGTAGGTACTTCTCGCCGACTTGGCGTTCTTACGACTTCAGATGGCGCTATTCACACATTATGACTTATTATTGATGAGTTATTATTATCAGTTGTTTTTACAGTTTTGCTTATTAATAACGACGTTAGCAAACATTTTCCTGTCCATGAATTTTAGTTATTACAATAAAACTGAAGTGAAAAGTAATAAAATCGAATATTTGGCAAAGAAGAATTCTGTGATATCTGTCATTGATATCTGCGCTGTTGACCAAAACAAACTATTTTGGCGTAGGAGTACAGATCTCTTTAGATTCCGTTGAGATATCTCAGTTCTCTTAAAAAGTTTCGTTCTTACGACTTCAGATGGCGCTATTCACACATTATGACTACAGTGATTATGACTTATTATTATCAGTTATTTTTACTGTTTTACTTATTAATAACGTTACTACACCAAAACTGGAGTGAAAAGTGGTAAAATCAAATCAAGAATTCTGAGATACCTGCCACACTTATATCTGTGTTCTGTGTTCTTCTTCTGGATTCTGTGTTGCCATCGTTTTGTCAAGGACGCAAAGTTTGGTTAAGTGAAAACCGTTAAGTGAGTGAATTTCAATTCGAATTTTCAGTGTCTTTGGTGTTTGTATTTGCATTTGTAAACCTAAAGTGGATCAGTGGTAATTGATCATTGGAACTATCGTGGACATATGTAAGTATTGAATGCTTCTTTCCCACATTTTGATTTGTAACAATTTGTTTTATTCTCCAGTGTTATTTGTAAACCTAAAGTGGATCAGTGGTAATTGATCATTGGAACTATCGTGATCTATATTTGCATTCGTGGACATATGTAAGTATTGAATGCTTCTTTCCCCCATTTTGATTTGTAACAATTTGTTTTATTCTTCAGTGTTATTTGTAAACCTAAAGTGGATCAGTGGTAATTGATCATTGGAACTATCGTGATCTATATTTGCATTCGTGGACATATATAAGTATTGAATGCTTCTTTCCCCCATTTTGATTTGTAACAATTTGTTTTATTCTCCAGTGTTATTTACAATGCCACGTACCAGAAGATCTGATACATCACGAAGAAGCCGTAATGCAACTAGGCTTCGGAATATTTCGAGTCAATCCTCTGTAGAGGATCAAGAAAGAGCACGGGAGCAGCGCCGTTTAAGTATGGCCCGACTTCGTTCTTCACGGACACCAGAACAAAGAGAGGCAGTCCGTCGAACAGCTCAGATGGATATGAGACAGCTTCGAGCTAATCGCAATAACTCGATTATAAATTTGAAAGGTATAGCTTTTCAATATGATTGTACAATTGACTACAGCTCTCACCGTTCAGTTGTAATAGGCCCAATGGAGGTTGTATGCTGCTATTGCGATGCTTTGAGGTTTGTTGGAGAAGTTCCAGGATTGTGCTGTTTGAATGGCAAGGTAAAATTGCCATCATTGCCTCCCCCACCTGAACCATTGCATTCTCTTCTTCTTGGAGAAACAACAGATTCGCGACATTTTCTATTGAATGCTCAGAAATACAATGGATGTTTCCAAATGACTTCCTTTGGAGCAGACATTATTGAAGAACGTGGATTCAATCCAACCTTCAAGGTAAGATAGTTTTACTAACATTAATGATATCAAATCACTTACTTTGTCTTCCCCTTCCGATGTATAGATACAAGGCCAGATTCACCATCGAATTGGATCATTGCAACCACATCAGGATGCACAGCATTAATTCCTCCAAATTTACTTCATGGGCAATATGGATGATCAACTCGATCAACGGCAAACTATTAATGCATCAGTGAGAAGAATAATTCTTCAAGAACTGCAGCAAATGCTTCATGATAATCATGCATTGGTTCAATTGTTTAAAACTGCTTTGGAACGCATGCCAAGTGACGATCACAAGGTTGTGATTAGAGCAGATAAACGACCTGTCGGAGCACATGCACTCCAATTCAATGCTCCAACAATAGACGAAGTGGCAATTGTGATTGTAGGAGAAAATTTGGATACTCGGGATATTATTCTGACACGTCGCAATACAGGAGAATTGCAACGAATATATGAAACACACCGTTCATATGATGCTCTGCAATACCCCCTCATGTTTTGGAGTGGAGATGATGGATATCACTTCAATATCAAGATGATAAATCCATCGAATGGTGAGTACCTATATTTGAATTTGAAAAAATCCAAAACAGTACTTCAGTATGGGTATTTATTCAAGTAGAAACCCAGCCCTTTCGACAAATTGTCATCATCAGGATTTCCTGGAAGGGTAGCTATGGTTATTACAAAGCAAGTAAAACAAACCTAGATAATTACCTGTCCAAGAGTTATACCCACACTGAAGTACCGTTTGATTATTTTTAAAATATTCATTGTGCACAACCATCTTCTGATTATCTATATTAGAATAGAATGTCTATTTTATACTAATTTGCATTATTTGATTTCAGGCCAGGAAACTACCAAGAAAGTTAGCTCGATGAATTATTATGCATTCCGTTTGATGATCCGTCAAAATGCTGATAACTATTTGCTGAGATTTCGTCGTTTGCTGCAGCAGTATTGTGTGGACATGTATGTTAAAATAGAAACAGAGCGCCTCACATTCATCAGAATGAACCAGTCTAAACTACGTTCAGAGGAATATATTCATTTACGGGATGCAATCAACACCGAAGGAGATGCAGCTAATGTAGGTCGATTGACAATTTTACCAGCAACGTATATTGGCAGCCCGCGTCATATGCATGAATATGCACAAGATGCAATGACATATGTTCGTAATTATGGTCGCCCTGATTTATTCATTACATTTACATGCAATCCGAAATGGGATGAAATCACTCAGCTGCTACTTCCCGGACAAACATCAAGTGATCGACATGACATCACTGCACGTGTCTTCAAACAAAAAGTGAAGTCGCTAATGAATTATATCACTAAACATCATGTCTTTGGGGATACTCGATGCTGGATGTATTCAATTGAATGGCAAAAGCGAGGCCTTCCACATGCACACATTCTCATCTGGTTAGTAGAAAGAATTCGACCAGACCAAATAGATGACGTTATATGTGCAGAGATTCCTGATCATGTGAACGACCCTGAACTGCATGATATTGTAGTCACTAACATGATTCATGGACCATGTGGCATCATCAATCCCCAATCACCTTGCATGGTTAATGGAAAGTGTTCAAAGCGTTATCCTCGAGGTTTCACAGAGAACTCCATCACTGGCAACGATGGTTATCCACTTTACCGACGTCGATCACCTGATGATAACGGCAGAACCACCATAAGGAAAGTTAAAGGAAATGATATTGTAATCGATAATACTTGGATTGTTCCTTATTCACCACTTCTTTCCAAAACCTTCAAGGCCCATTGCAATGTGGAGTACTGCAATTCAGTGAAGTCGATTAAATATATCTGCAAATATGTCACAAAAGGCAGTGATATGGCGGTTTTCGGCGTACAAAATCCCAATACCAATGATGAAGTCACGCAGTATCAAATTGGTCGATATGTCAGCTGCAATGAAGCAATTTGGCGTATATTTTCATTTTCAATACACGAACGCCATCCGACTGTTGTACACTTGGCAGTTCATCTGGAAAATGGACAAAGAGTTTATTTCAATTCCTCGAATATAGCTCAACGAGCTGAAACACCTCCAGCAACAACATTGACCAGTTTTTTTTCGATCTGCCAAAGTGATCCGTTTGCACGAAATTTACTTTACTCTGAGATACCACGTTATTATACTTGGAATGCTTCTTCAAAGAAATTTCAACGTCGAAAACAAGGTAACGTGGTGCCCAACCATCCAGGTGTGCGTTCTTCTGATGCTCTTGGTCGCATTTACACAGTTCATCCGAAAAATGACGAATGTTTTTACTTGCGATTATTGCTGGTGACTGTTCGTGGGCCAACGTCGTTCCAGTCTCTTCGAACTGTCAATGGTGTTGTATATCCAACATTTCGTGCTGCATGTCAAGAGCTCAATCTACTTGAAAGCGATGCACATTGGGACACAACAATCGCTGAAGCAATTGTTTCTGCATCTGCAAGCCAGATACGCACATTATTTGCCATCATTATTTCTGCATGCTTTCCATCGAATCCATGTGAACTGTGGAGTAAGTACAAAGATGACATGTCCGAAGATATACTACATCACCTTCGTGTCACATCAGGCAATCCTAATCTAGAGATGAATGCAGAGATCCATAACCAGGCTCTGATTTTGATTGAAGATCTTTGTGATCTGATGTCAGGCAATTTGTTGCTTAAGTTGGGAATGCCATCACCTCATCGTGGAACTAATGAAGCTTTCAATCGAGAATTGGAACGCGAACAGGAGTATGATCGAGATGCTCTAAACCACTTAGTGCAAACAAATGTACCACTCTTAAATATCCAACAAAAGGAAGTTTACGATAGGATAATGGGAACAATTCAAGAAGGGAATGGTGGTTTATTTTTCCTCGATGCGGCCGGTGGCACTAGTAAAACTTTATTGATATCAATAATTTTAGCTACGATTCGTGCAAATTCAGAAATTGCAGTAGCAGTAGCTTCTTCTGGGATAGCAGCCACATTGCTAGAGGGATGCAGAACAGCTCATTCTACATTCAAGCTACCGTTAAACCTACAAACAGTAGAATACCCAACATGCAATATTGCAAAGCATTCAGCAACGGCAAAAGTTCTGATAGCAAGTAAAATAATTATCTGGGATGAATGCACAATGGCCCACAAACGAGCATTGGAAGCACTCGATCGGACTATGAAAGACTTGCGCAATGATTCCAGATGTTTTGGAGGCGCATTGATTCTATTGTCTGGCGACTTCCGACAAACATTACCGGTCATTCCAAAATCGACCGCTGCTGATGAAATAAATGCTTGCCTAAAGTCATCGACTTTGTGGCGTTATGTGCAAAAACTGCAATTGACAACAAACATGCGAGTTGCATTGTTAAACGATCCATCTGCCAGAATTTTTTCAGAACAGTTACTGGATATAGGTAATGGTCGTGTGCCTGCCGATCAATCGACAGGTTTGATTTCGCTACCTCGGACTTTTTGCACTTTTGTGTCAACAAAGGATCAACTAATTAGCAAAGTCTTTCCTGATATTATTGGCAACCATAAAAATTTGAATTGGTTAAGTGAACGAGCCATTCTTGCGGCAAAGAACAGAGATGTTGATGAGTTGAATCTGACCATTCAAAATCAAATTATAGGTCAGCTGCATAGCTATAAATCTATAGATAGTGCAACGAATGAGAACGACACAACAAATTATCCAACTGAGTTCTTGAATTCATTGGATATACCTGGTTTGCCACCTCACAATCTACAACTGAAGGTTGGATCTGTTGTCATTATGTTGAGAAATCTTAACCAGCCAAAATTATGCAACGGAACACGTTTAGTGGTGAAAAATCTCAAAAATAATGTGATTCACTCCACAATACTCAAAGGAAAATATAAAGGTGAGGAAGTTCTCATTCCCAGAATTCCGATGATCCCAACAGATATGCCATTTGAGTTTAAAAGAATTCAATTTCCTATTCGCCTTGCCTTTGCTATGACAATCAACAAATCGCAAGGCCAATCATTGGGAGTGTGTGGACTGAATCTAGAAAATAGTTGTTTTTCTCATGGTCAATTGTATGTTGCATGTTCGCGAGTTGGAAAACCTTCTGCTCTATTTATTCTGGCACCAGGTGAAAAAACTAAAAATATTGTTCATCACAAGGTACTTCAATGAGGTAACTGCAGAAAATTAAAAATGTTATGCTTTAATGAAGATGACTTTTTTCTCATGTAAATATCAATGTAATTAAAATTTTGTATATTTTTACTTTAATTTTGCCTCATTTATCTCCTGCTTGGGAACTTAGCAATGGTAAGTTAATACAACTTAATGTAAAATTGAGGCGAAACAACGTTCGCCGGGTCAGCTAGTAACTATATAAAATAAATAAAATAACATACCTCGGAAGTGGCAAATGTCCGTCAATTTTCCATAAATATATAAATAATTTCGATATAAACATGTAAATCTTAGAAAGTTAGGCAGGTATTGTCAAAATTCTTCGGCAAACGTAAACAATAGGTAGCGCGCTCCAAAACCTGTTTAAATTCTGATACATTCTTCACGGCGACCGGACATCCCCACCCCCTTCATGCTATAAACGTCTTCAAATTAATACATAAAATAATAAATAAATAAATAATATAAACTGATTCAAATCACAGTTTTTTCATTTCTGATTTTGGAATATAAATTGAGGATATTGTGGTATATTGCACTTAAACCCAAGCAGTCAGTCCTAAAGTTGATATTTTTCGTCGTGTTAATTTGGATCATTTCCCCTTTTTGTCGGTTGCATTTACCGCCCTCGTCCGTGTGTAGCAGATAAAAACTGCGTTGAATTTTTGGTGAATTCCTCTACTCAATATAGTAATATGTTGATCACGGGATACATCAACTGCCCTGATATCAGATGGCCCCTAACAACAATGCCATCTTGTAATTCACCATCATTTCCCTATGCGGAAATGGTTAGTTCTTCTGCAATTCAACAACTAGTATTGGAACCTACACGATACCGTGTCGGACAAACACCGTCAGTGCTCGATCTATTTTCCACAACTATCAACTATCTTCCATCATTCGGGAAATCGGACCATATCACTTTGACCACTGAGATACAGTTACAGCCGTGTGTTGGGTCTTCGGGGACAACTAGGTTATTCAAGGTGATTGACTATAACGCCATCTCTTCTGAGATCTTATCAAGGAGTTGGGACCTCTTGCTGGATGGCGGGGATGTGGATGCCATGTGGTCTACATTTCTGAGTGTGGTTGACGAGGCTGTCTCTAACAATACTCGTACTAGGCGTTCAAGAGTCTGCCCGTGTAGACCTTGGATCGATGCACGTATACTTGGATTGGTGAAACTGAAAAAGTCAATGTGGCAGAGATACTTACGTTCAAGATCGAATTCCGACTATCAGAATCATAGAAGTTTCTCCAATTTCGTCGATCAAAAGATAAAGCTCGCAAAATCAAACTTCCAGGATGATTTAGCCTCTTCGAAAAATCCAAAAAAATTGTTCAAATACATCAGGTCGTCTCTCAACTCTAAGGTTGGTGTTCCGTCAATCAGAAGATCCAGTGGACAGCTATGCGAGAGTGCAGAAGAGACTGCAGATATCCTTGCGGAGACTTTTGCATCCACGTTTTCCGAAGAGCTCCACGGAAATGTTCCTGCTCCTCTCACACCAAGTGGTGTTGAAGATATAAGCGACATCATTATCAGTGAAGAAATAGTTGAGAGATACCTCACCACCATCAAGCTCAATACCTCCCCTGGTAGGGATGGCATCACATCGAATCTTCTACACCGTTGCTCCAAGGATTTTGCTGCTCCTCTGCACATCCTTTTTTCCAGATCTCTGTCGACAGCCCCCCTTCCATCTGATTGGTTGTCTTCAACTGTTACTCCGATATTCAAACGTGGAGACAAGCTGTCGGCTCACAACTACCGGCCAATTAATTTGGTTTCATCTGTAGCGAAGGTTTTGGAAAGAATAATATGCGACCAGGTAGTTGAGTTCTAGCAGATGAATGGCGTATTTCCGAGAGAGCAACATGGATTCATCCCCGGACGTTCGACGATCACAAACCTGCTGTCTTGTTTATCAGACTGGACCAGAGCATGGGACCGTGGGGATCCTGTTGACTTGGTTTTCCTTGATTTCGCCAGAGCTTTCGATCGAGTGCCCCATAAAAGACTTCTCAAGAAACTGGAACACCTGGGAATCAGAGGTAACTTATTGGGATGGATCGGTGCTTTCCTTGCGAATAGAACGTTCCGTGTTAGAGTGGGTGATTCCTACTCGTCCTCCAAAACTCCGGTCATCTCTGGCGTACCACAGGGTTCTGTGCTGGGGCCTATACTATTTTTGCTATACACTTCGGATCTTCCCCGTCTCCTTAAATCCAAAAGTGCGCTTTTCGCTGATGATGCCAAAGTCTATAATAACCCCATATCCGACTCGGACACCCTGCAGGAGGATTTAGATACTATTTGTAGGTGGTGCCTTGACTGGATGTTGCCTCTTAATATAGAGAAGTGCACTCTGATGCATATCGGTAGAGGTAACCCCAACAAGATTTATACCATCGACGGCCAGCCCTTACGTACGGTGACAAGCCAGAAGGATCTGGGGATCACAGTCTCGAATGACCTAACTTGGACGAATCATATAAGTAACATCATCTCCAGATCAAAACAGATTACTTTTCTTCTCTTCAAGTGCTTCAAAGGTTGTGATGCCAAAACGTTCAGTCTCCTCTACCGACACTATGTCCGTCCGATCCTAGAATATGCTGGCCCTGCATGGTGGCCCTCCCTCCAGGCCGACAGGGACAGATTGGAGGTGCTACAAAGATGGATCACTAGACTTCCTTATGGTGCGATGCGTCCATCTTATGAAGAAAGATTACGATTGTTCAACATACCAACTTTCGAGAACAGGAGATTGCGAGGAGACCTGATATTTTCTTTTAGAGCCGTTCATGGTCATTTCGGCGATCAGATGAGGGATCTCTTCACTTTGAATCGGAATCATCTTCGTGGCCATTCGTTCAAGCTAGCTAGAGAAAAATTCCGAACATCTGAAAGACAGTGGTTTTTGCCCAACAGAACATTTCACTGTTGGAATCGTCTACCCGACAGCGTGGTCGCGGCTGCTAGCACGAACGCCTTCAAGAATGCTTATGATCGCCTGTGATTGGGTATTCTTTTCTCTTACAAATTGATATTAAGGATGTAATCATTTTATTTTTCAATTATTCACATCACACATACATGTACGCTTTTTTTTTAGATTGAGTATTATAGGTTTGTACCTCTACTCTTATTGCAATTATAATAATAATAATAATAATATTATTATATATTATATATATTATTTTTAACCGCACGGGTGTGGTTTGGTTTCTGCTACGCCACATGGGGGGTGACGTCCCCACGGCCCGAGTTACCTGGGCCACCAAGGGTAAATGGTGGCAAACCCATGAAAATGGAGAAAATATCAAGCCAGCAACGAGAAGTGGAAGCCGATATCATGGCAGAAGATCGAAATGCCACTCCACCTGCTGGCTCGCCCACCGTGAGGAGGACTGCCCGCAGGAGAGCTCGCAACGCACGTATCAAGTGGAGCCGCGAAATGAATATTGAAATAATGCGAGCTTTTTATTACGTGAACAATTGCGAGGACAAACCACTTCCTGGAAGGAGATACTCCCTCTATAACGTCTTCACCTGGAGAACTTCAGCTGACAAAAGGGAATCATTCAGGAGGAATCTCCAAAAGATCGAATTATCCCAGAGGATCGCGGGATATGCACAATAGGCTGTAGCATTGCAAACCTGTCACATCGTGCGGAAATTCCTGAACTAGTGGGAGGAACTGAATTGTTTTTTCACTGGTTCATAGAAATAGTACCAGCTTAAGCTGAGACCGGGAGACCGATGATGAACAATAATAATAAAACCGCACGGGTGTGGTTTGGTTTCTGCCACGCCACATGGGGGGTGACGTCCTCACGGCCCGAGTTACCTGGGCCACCAAGGGTAAATGGTGGCAAACCCATGAACGAGAAGTGGAAACCGATATCATGGCAGAAGATCGATATGCCACTCCACCTCCTGGCTCGACCACCGTGAGGAGGACTGCCCGCAGGGGAGCTCGCAACGCACGTATCCAGTGTAGCTGCGAAATGAATATTGAAGTAATGCGAGCTTTTCATTACGTGAACAATTGCGAGGACAAACCAATTCCTGGATGGAGAAGAGAAATCTCCAAGGGATCGAATTATCCCGGAATATCGCTGGATGTGCACAGCAGGCTGTGGATTTGCAAACCTGTTACATCGTGCGGAAATTTCTGAACTAGTGGGAGGAACTGAATTGTTTTTTCACTGGTTCATAGAAGAATAACCAGCTCGAGCTGAGAACGGGAGACCGATGAAGAAAAATAATAATAATACAGCACCACAACAGCAACGAGAAGTGGAAACCGATATCATGGCAGAAGATCGAAATGCCACTCCACCTGCTGGCTCGACCACCGTGAGGAGGACTGCCCGCAGGGGAGCTCGCAACGCACGTATTAAGTGGAGCCGCGAAATGAATATTGAAGTAATGCGAGCTTTTTACTACGTGAACAGTTGCGATGACAAACCACTTCCTGGATGGAGATACTCCCTCTATAATGAATTCACCAAGAGACATCCAGAACTCCAGCTAACGGAAGGGAACATTGCGGATCGTAAAAATGTTATTATACGAAAAGGCTACTTGACAAGACAGGAACTAGATGAGATCAAGAGAGAAATGGGCTACACAATCAATCAAGAACAGATTGTCGGAAGTCAGAATGAAGAACCCACGGAGCCGCTGGAGAGACCAGCAGATACGGCCAGGGACCTGTCTGTCACACGAATTGCTCACCAAGACTCCCCACAATATCGCCAACTGTATGACACCTTCTATAGTAACCTGGCGCAATACGAATCTACTGATCCGCTCAACCGCCCCATCCTACCAAAATTGAACTTCAACTCTACGGCCAAAAATAACATCGAGTGGCTCAACGAAATATTGGCAGAACACCTGAGCACTCAATGGACGTTGGAACAAGTCCACTTATCTCTGTACTGTGCTGCCATCACAGTAATCGGACAAAATGGGCAAAAGATCTACATCCCCAGAACCAATGAACAGAAAGTTAAAAATCAAACTCCTGCCTGGAAAAGAAGATTAATGCAGGACGTCGATAAACTTCGAGGAAAAGTTGATGTCTTGGATGAGTTCCTGAAGGATAATAAATCGCGTAAAGTATTGAACAAAGTGCGAAAAATAGCCACATCCGCAGGGCTGGACCTGGAATCCCCACGACATAAAGAGTTTTGATGATCTGAAAGATCGCTTGAGACAGCAAGCTAAAGCGAAAGGTGCTCGCCTGCGAAAATACAATGAGCTAACAAAGCGAAAACAACAAAACGCTGAATATTTGAGAGACAGAAGGAAGTTCTTCAGAAGTCTTGAAAAGCCATCCGCCATCTCCTCCAATCAGCATGCTGACATCAACAATGACGAATTTCGGCAATATTGGAGTTCTCTATGGTCGGAGAGTGGTCAACTTCAGAGGAATACTAGCTGGTTTACGGACATTGAACACCAGGCCTCAGAAATCGTTGAGATGAAGAAAGATCTTTTCACAGTCGAAGAAATTTCCAACATTGTCAAAAACACTAGTAACTGGAAGGCGCCAGGACCCGACCGACTTCACAACTTCTGGGTTAAACAATTTCCAGCATGTTTCCCAAGTCTGGCTAGATGTTTTTCGGAGGCACTGGAAGACCCCTTCAAGATACCTACTTTCCTTACTCAAGGCAATACCTATATGCTTCACAAAAGAGCTAGGAGATCGCAGCAAGCCAGAAAACTACCGACCCATAACGTGTTTGTCGGTGGTGTATAAGCTGTTCACAACCCTTGTGAATAATGCGATATATCGTCACTGTGAAGCCAACAACATTCTGGAAGAAGAACAGAAAGGCTGCTCAAGAGGATCGGCAGTATGCAAACATCAACTCAGCATAGACGCTGTAGTGTTAAAGCAAGCCCAAGCGAGAAGAAGGAATTTAAGTCTATGTTATATCGACTATCAGAAGGCCTTCGATACGGTGCCCCACGATTGGCTTGTGAAAGTACTGGAGATTTATAAGATCTGCCCGAAAATAAGAGGCGTGCTCCAACATCTAATGAGTACATGGAAAACGAATATTCTTATAAACAACATCAATGCTGGAACCGTAAAAATATCGAGGGGGATATTTCAGGGAGATGCCCTGTCGCCGATGTGGTTTTGTATAGCACTGAATCCTCTATATCTACTCTTTTGAGGAACTCCAACATGGGGTACAGACCAGCAATGAGGAATCCGCGAAAACTCACCCATTTATTGTATATGGATGATCTGAAACTATTCGGCGAGAACCAAAATCAACTTCACTCGCTGATAGATATAGTGCGCTCCTTCAGCAAAGACATTGACATGTCTTTCGGTCTCGACAAATGCGCTATAGTCAACATCAGGAAGGGTAAAATGGAGAACACTCAGGAACAATTTCAGGACATCCACAGTATGTTGCCCGAAGAGACCTACAAGTATCAGGGCATTCCTCAAAATCAACGGATTGACCACACTCGTTTGAAAGCTGAGTTCACTGCGAAATATAAAAACAGGGTAACCAAAGTACTCAACACCAAGCTGTCTGCTAAAAACCAGATCGATGTCTTGAACTCTTGGGCTACGCCTACTCTGACCTACACTTTCGGAGTCTTGAAGTGGTCAGATGCTGATCTGAATGAGTTGGACCGACTCACCCGTCGCCTAATGACAAAGTTCCGATGTCTGCACACCAATGCATCGGTGAAAAGGCTTTATCTACCCAGAAGAGATGGCGGACGAGGTCTGTTGAACATCTATAAACTCTGCAGAACCCAGGAGAAAAACTTGAGGCAGCGACTGCTCGAGTCTGAAGATAGCCTGATGAAATTGGTGACAACAGAGGATAAGGGATACACACCTCTGAACCTACAACACAGAGAACTGACATTCGATATCACCACGAGAAGCGAAGATAAAAGTATATGGCGGGAACAAGCTCTGCACGGCAGATTTCCCAAACACCTTGAGGGGGAAAATGTCGATAAATTAGCTTCTTTGTCGTGGTTGAATGCGGGACAATTGTATCCTGAAACTGAGGGATTCCTGACGGCTATCCAAGACCGAGTCATAAGAACTCGCAACTATGAGAAGCACTGTTTGAAGCTGAACGTGGAGGACAAATGCAGGAAGTGCGGCGCAGTTGGCGAGTCTATCGAACATATAATAGCAGGATGTCGAGTTCTTGCCGACAACGCATATCTGGGCCGACACAACCAAGTGGCAAAAATTGTTTACCAGCAGTTAGCTCTTAGACATGGTTTTTTGGATACTTGTCCGCCATACTATAAGTATCAACCTGCAGCAGTGTTGGAAACGGACACAGCGGTTCTTTATTGGGACAGACCTATAACAACAGATAGATCAGTGGACTACAATAGACCGGACCTTGTATTCATTGAGAAGGATCAGAAGTATGGGGTGATAATTGATGTGGCAGTACCATTGACTCATAACATCGGAAGAACGGAGTCGGAAAAAATAACGAAGTACGAGAACTTAGCAATAGAACTGAAGAATATGTGGCAATTGTCGAAAGTCACTATTGTGCCGTTGGTGATTTCGGCTGAGGGAGTTATGTCAAAATCATTCAAGAGAAATCTTCAAAAGATCGAAATATCCCAGAGGATCGCGGGATATGCACAGCAGGCTGTAGCTTTGCAAACCTGTCACATCGTGCGGAAATTCCTGAACTAGTGGGAGGAACTGAAATGTTTTTTCACTGGTTCATAGAAGTATTACCAGCTCATGCTGAGAACTGGAGACCGATGTTGAAGAATAATAATAATAATTGTGACGTGTCGACTTGAGTAAGCCTGGTCACTTGGCAAATCAGGCTCGCGGCTAAACTCAGTGAAGATGGGAGTGAGTTAAAAAAAAAGTAAGTTTATGAATGGGCGCCAGGTAGAGAATTTGCCTGTCCACAAAATTGCGTACTCCCCTACCAGAATAGCAATAAGACAACTGATACTCAATGTCAACCCCTTTATTTAAAATTAAACTAATTGAACAATATTAATGCAAAAGTAAAATTAGATTTGCAGTAGTTGATAGGTATATTCAGCGAAACAAAACTCCACAAAATTGCTGAACTCGATTAAAGTTCACTAAATTAAGTTATAAATTGGAAAAGGAGTTCAAGTACCGTGGTTGTAATAACTGGCCAGTTAGTATCCACCTCAGTTCACAAATGTTTACACTTACGCCTACAGTAATTATGAACAGTATCGAAAAATCACAATCCAGCATCAAATGAACTGGTACAAAGGTAAAAATGTAAATTAGGCAATCTGCCACTATAATAAACTCAATTATGAGTCTGATAAAAGTTAAATATAAATGAAAGGAGCCAGCGATGATTGAAAGGTCTCCCCTGCTATCAGTTATTCACTTTGTACAATATTATATTATAAACTAAAGTCAGTGCAAAGCACCGGTTACCTCAACCACTAAATCTCCTGAAGTAGAGACGTCGATAGTACTTATAACGTGGATGCTAAGCACTCATATGCCAGGCCCTTGGATGACAGATACTTGTATATCCGATACTTGGATAGACG
The DNA here is from genome assembly GCA_951802165.1 of Adalia decempunctata. Taxonomy (NCBI): domain Eukaryota; kingdom Metazoa; phylum Arthropoda; class Insecta; order Coleoptera; family Coccinellidae; genus Adalia; species Adalia decempunctata. Next base: position 50,905,553 of record OX637695.1, read on the forward strand.
ATACTAGGATGACAGATGCTTGTATATCCAACACTTGGATGTCTAGATGGCCGACACTTGGATGTCTAGATGGCCGATACTTGGACCCTAATAAAACACCATAAGGCATTGTTCACAAAATGCAAAGAAAGTTCATACCTCTTATGATATTGGTCGAGGGTGAAAATGATCTCCTTTCCAAATTCTATATCTCCAACAATTCTCCAACAACAAATATTCGTATACAACTCCTAATAAAAAGACTGTTAGACAATGGTCTCATACATAAGCTCACATCATACCTCTACAGAGATTCCGAGTCCAATGGAAGAAAATAATAATCCGTTATAACAAACGTACCCTTGGATTAAAACCAATATTCTCTATATTATCCAGGGAATTAACCAAATTGAAATTATAATCGCCTACAACGAGGATGATTCCAGATAAAACTTCCAGACCAATAATTTACATTCAATTCAGCTTTTCAATCTTCCACAATTTTCTTCGAAAATTCTCCAAAAAGAGGTTACCTCGCTTTCACAGAACAGCCAATTGTCAAACAATCCCTCCCTACTTCTATGACCGCACACAATACCACAGCCGTCTCCACCACAAGCCATGAATCAACCGGCAACGCCGCAAAAGGTGTAAACTATCCAGCGAAAATGCTGAATTTTATTCAGGGAGCAAAATAATAACGTTACAATTCCCCCCCTACTTTAAAAAAATTTTACCAGAAGGGTCAAATTTTTCTCTCTCCTTCTCCCTTTCCTTCCCAAGTACAAACCACACAATCTCCTTCCACTCAAAATCCGAAGAGAAAAAAAAAAAAAACATTTGGGGCGGCTAGCTGTTCGCACACCCGTCGAGCATTGCGAAAGGCAATAGTGCTTGGCCAATCCTCGTTTACTCGATAACATCATAAAAATTAGAGAGAAGAAAGAAAAGAAAAGATAGCAATGCACCGTCGCTCGATTGACTCTCAACCACCTACCAAACCTCAAATAGAAAGTAAAAGGGCTACCGATTACTGAAGGCCACTTCCACCGAAGTGGAAGAGGAGCGAGGACCAGACCCTTAGGAACAACATCATCGCTCAACCGGAGCCCGAAACATGCCCGATGACTCTACAATAAAACAAACCGTCTCAACTAAAGAAAAAAAAAAAACATAACGTTAACGTTCCTGCGTTAATACATTTTCTTTTGGCAAAACTAAAAAAAGTGAATCACCTTGCGTCCAAGACGAGGACAACAAGATGCAGGCATGGAAACTTATAGTTAAGAGTCCAAAGTTTCAAAAGGACCCCATCATCCGACCATGTCCAGGACGATGTCAATTTCGGTACAAACAAAACGTCAAAATCGGTATAAACAAAACGTCAAAATCGGTAAATCAACCGACTAAAACTCCAGGCAAATCACCAACGACTACGGTACCAAAAACGTCAAATCCGAGAAACTAAACAGTCGAATGTCACACTTAAAATAACTCCAAAGTCCAAACTAACCAAAATCGGAACAGAATTGGAAAACACAGCATGTTGCTGTCGTGGACCTGACGATAACAAAAGATGTTCAAGTATGTCAACCACTGGATAGGGGTAGTGACCACCCTAGTACATTTATGCTCTCGGCAAGGGTCAGCTATCCTCTAACCCACAAACGCAACAAAGGTCTCACCCAAGTCGATCCGCCGAGTGTTCGGATTCATCCGGTGGATGAGCCTTCAGGTCCTTCACATGCCAAACACCCCGATATTTACCGTCCTCACCCTGTAATTCATATGTCCAAGGGGATACCCGCTTAGAAACCAAGAAAGGTCCAACATATTTAGGGGCCAGCTTAGCTGTAAAATATTTAGCTGCGTCCGAAAGTACCTGATTCCTTCTCCATACCAACTGATTAACTGTGTATTGGACGTCTCGACGTCGAAGATTGTAAGATCGACTATTGGCCTCGTATGCTCTCGCTAGCTTAATCTTGACATCAGCATGCATCTTCGCGAAGGCCTGTTCCCGGTCTTTAGTCAAGGCAGATCTGTCGAAATGAATTTGATCAGGGCAGGTGTTTTCACCCTTTAACGAAACTTCCCTCCCAAAAACAATAAAATTTGGGGAGTGACCGGTTACTTCATGTTTTGAGGAACGAATAGCTAACCCAATCTGGTTCAAGTGTTTATCCCAACCTCTCTGATCTTCTGAGAGATATGACCTCAACATGGTTTTGATAACCCTATTAATTCTCTCGACCGGATTGGCCTGGGGATGATATAGGGCGGTATACTGAATATCAACATTATTAAATTTTAAGAATTTAACAAATTCCTTAGAGCGAAATTGAACACCATTATCCACAATAATAGAATTAGGACATCCAAAAACCGGAAAAACATGTGCATCCAAAACCTTTATAATAGCCGAGGCCGTGGCGGTGCGTAGAGGAAAAAGCAAAGGAAACTTGCTGAAACAATCAGCGGCAACAAAAATATATTGGTTCCCTGAGCGAGACCGGGGCAAAGGACCAACTAAATCAGCAGACATGAGCTCGAAGGGTCGAGAAATTGAGACCTGTTTGGATAGCATGAAACCAGGAGGTTTTCTTTGCTCAGGCTTGATGGCATGACAGGTGGTACATCGACGGATGAATGAAGCTACGTCGTATTTCATTTTGGGCCAATAATAACGCTCTGCCAACTTATTATAGGTCTTATACACACCGACGTGGAGAAGAGATTCATGGACGCTCCTTATCAGAGCTCTTCGTTGGGGGCGGGGGACAACTTCTCTCCAATAATCGGAAGGAGAAGCCAATTCGGGAATACGCGGAGTCACATTCTTGAAAAGCTTTCCCTGATCAATCTGCCATGAAGGAAAGCGATGCGGGGCCTCAGTCACCCTATTCAACAGTTTCCCATACCAATGATCCGAAGAGTCATACTGCGAAGAGCGAATGGTGTCAATGATGGGTACAGCCCTAGACAAAGCATCAGGCACTACATTCTCTCGTCCTTCACGATGAATAATCGTAAAATCGTACTGCTGGAGTCTGATGGCCCAACGGGCGAGTCGTCCAGAAGGAGTCTTCAAGCGATCTAACCAAATTAAACTGGCGTGATCAGTGATGACCGAAAAATGCGAACCCTCGATATAAGGTCGCAGCTTCTCTATAGCCCACAGGACAGCCAGACATTCACGTTCTGTGGTGGTATAATTGCGCTCTAACCGGGTCAAAGACCTGGAAAGATAGCATATCACCTTTTCCCCATCCTCTAGTTGCTGAGTCAGAACAGCACCAACACCATAACCAGAAGCATCACATTGTATAATGAACGGCCTAGAAAAATCAGGACAAGACAGAACAGGGGCACTAATCAAATATTCCTTCAATTTGATCAAGGCCTCATCACATTGGGGACTCCATTGAAAAGACCGGTTCTTCTTGAGCAGTTCTGTCAATGGAGCAGTCAAATCCGCAGAATTTGGTACGAATCTTCGGTACCATGAAGCTAATCCCAGCACACGCCGAACCTCCGAGACACAAGAGGGGACCGGTATGTTCACAATGGCCTGAACCTTCGCTGGATCCATTCTCAAACCTTTTGAATCCACCACATAACCCAGATATAGAAGTTCAGGTCGACAAAAATGACATTTCTTTTTAGAAACCGTTAAATTAGCGGCCTTAAGGCGTTTAAAGACCTCCTCTAATACCTCTACATGTTTCTCGAAATTATCAGTGATGATAATGATATCGTCCAAATAGACGAACACATACGGCTCCAAATCAGGACCAAGAACTCTGTCAACCAAACGTTGAAAGGTGGCGGGACTATTAGACAATCCCATAGGCAAGCGGCAGAATTCGAACAGACCTCGATTGGGCACTGTAAAGGCGGTCAGAGGTCGAGAGGACTCTTCCAAAGGTACTTGGAAATATGCCGACTTGATGTCCATTGACGACAAAAATTTCGCGTTGCGAAGGCGGTCTAAGGTCGAAGAAATATACGGGATGGGATACGCATCCTTTTCCGTGACCGCATTTAGCTTCCGGTAATCAACGCAAAACCGGTACGAACCGTCCTTCTTCTTCACCAGAAGAATAGGAGAAGACCAGGGGCTGGTCGATGGTGCGACAATACCTTGCTCAAGTAACTTATCTAGCTCGGCATTAATGTGACCCTGCATCACAGGACTTACAGGGTAATATCTCTGCTTGATTGGACTGCAGGATGTTTTTATCTCATGTTCTACCAAGCTTGTACACCCCAACTCGTCACCCATGTTCTCAAAAGCCTCCCGCACAACTCTATCCAAAACTTCCGACTGCGCAGATGTAAGATGTTCCTCTGACGCAATCGCATCCACAGAGAGATCAGCATCGCGCTGAAATACCCATGTTCCACCCCGAAGATTAGGAACAATCCCAAACTTCCTCCAGAAATCGATGCCCAGAATCAAGGTATGCGGCAAATCTGGAACTATCAACGCTGAAATTACCTTAACACAATTCTCGAGTTTCATCGGTAGATCCACCGAACCAATGCTTGAACACCTCTGTCCATTAGCCACCCTACAGGAAACGACATCATTGAAATTAGGGTTAATATTTAATTTCTTCAACATCCTCCAACCAGGACCTCCTATAATCGTGCTCGAAGCACCCGAATCCAACAAACCCAATAAATTTACGTCCAAAACAGACACAGACAAATACGGCCGTTCGTCGCCTTGCGCATGCGCAAGCACATAATCCAGAATAATTTTCTGTTCCAACGGCAAACGACACTTGGCAGACTGGTTGGGAAAGACACACGTACTGCCATTAGAGGCTTTCCCTATTAGTTTTCCGACGACTTACATTTCGGACAGGTACGAACCGTGCAATCGGGTCGACCACACTTAAAACAACATTTCTTCTTCTCCACCCTGCATTCCCTAGCAACATGGCCGGGTTGCCTACACTTCCAGCAGGTCAAGACTGCACTCACCTGAGTAGAAGAGGTGGAAGGTTGTTCAGCATAGATAGATAGATAGATAGATATTTATTTGACTACATTACATTAACAACATTTGTAGCAAGTCACATCAGAAGTTATATAAATTGCAAATTCACAATACAATACATTGAGGTCACAAACGCACAGTAAAGTGTTCTCGGTAATCAGAGACAGAGTAGAAGCAACCATCCAACAGCAAAGCCTTCACAGCTCTTTTAAACTTCGTTTTGTCAAGTTTTTTCAAATCATCCGGTAAACAGTTGTATAAATTTAAGTCTAAGGAGTTTTTCTGAGTTTTGGCCAAGCGGCATCGATTATTGCGGAAATTGCCAGCATTCCTAGTGTAATGATGATGAATATCTGATTGCCTTAGTAAAGTGTCAGATCTGCTATGAATTTCCAGAAGAACGTAAAAAATGTACAGCGATGGAAGCGGCATGATACCAAACTTCCTGAAAATTGGCTGGCAGTGCTCTCGCAAACCAACACCTGCCATCGTCCTGATCGCTCTCTTCTGTATCCTGAACACGTCCAAGGAACCAGGGGAGTTCCCCCAAAGCACAATACCGTAGGTAATATGGGACTGAAAAAGGGAGAAATAAGTTGTTCTCAAGACATTTGCGCTGGTGACTTCTCTCAGTTGACGAAGAACATAGACTGAGGTTGACAATTTACCTCTCAGTTGATCTGTGTGACTACGCCAAGAAAGTGTGTTGTCGAGTGTTATGCCTAGCAATTTGACGCAGTCACCTGTGGCTCCCATTGCAGAGAATTTCAGATGTTGTGTTTTCTCATCATTCAATTTCAGCTTATTGGCTACAAACCAAGTGTTTGCTCTTCTCTCAACATGTTCTGCTATTTGAGGTAGGTCAGAAATTTTACGATCACTATAGATGAGAGTAGTGTCGTCGGCATAAAGGATGGAAGTGTACGGCAACATGAAGGAACACAGATCGTTTATATAGATGGTAAATAACAGAGGCCCCAGGATAGAACCTTGTGGGACCCCATGCTCAACCTTCCTGCAGTCCGAGGAGACACCACGGCAATGAACAAACTGACTGCGGTTTGCAAGATAGAATTTTATCAGAGACAGAGTCACACCCCTGATCCCATAGAGCTGTAGTTTCTCAATTAATATATCGTGCGATACGCAGTCGAACGCCTTCGTCAAATCGAAGAGGGTAATGCCAGTGTGCAGACCATCCTCCAGACCCTCTATTATGGATCTAACCACGCCAAAAACAGCTTGCGAAGTTGACCGGTTCTTTCGGAAACCATACTGAGATCCCGAAAAATATTCATTTTGTTCAAAATAGGTATAGATCCGATTTTTTAATATATTTTCAATGATTTTACTGAAGATTGAAACAATAGATATTGGACGAAAGTTATTTGCACAAGTACTGTCTCCCTTCTTAAAAATAGGAATAACCTTCGAAACTTTGAAGGGATCCGGAAACACACCCGTCGAGAACACCAAATTCACAAGGGTTGTTAAAGGACAAACTATTATATCAATCGTCTCCATAATTATACTCTTGTTCAAATCATGGGCGTCCAAACACTTAGAATCACTTAATGATCTAACCGCCTCCAGGATGTCAGGTTCGCAAACAGGATGAAGAAAGAAAGAAGTACATGCCGATGGAAAATTTTTTGGATCATGAACAAGCGATAAAGGCGTTTGTGGCAAGGATTTTATTATCACATCAGCAGCGTTAGCGAAGTGGTCATTCAAACTATCAGGCGATATGTCGACAACATTAGGATAAGATGATTTATTCCTCTCAAAATTCACAATTTTCCAGCAGGCACTGGGTTTATTAGCTGCGGAGATGATGAAATTATCATAGGCGCGCTTCTTGGTGAGTATTAACTGCGAATTATACTCTCTCCTGAGAGATCTATATGAAGCAAAATGAGCAGGATCGCCACCAACATCAGCAACCAGCTTAATTGCGGTCAATGAACTCCTCAAAGATCTCAAATTTTCGTCAAACCAATCAACCGGTGACTTAGGGACAGATACAGTGGTCCTTTTCTTCGGCATACAAACAGAAACAGACATAGTATAGGTGTTTGACAGAAAGGATGCCAACACATTGACATCGGTAGAGGAATCAAAAACACTCCAATCTGCTTCTGAGAGAGACGATCTGAGCTTCGACAAGGTAGCCGCTGTCACCCTTCTAGAGAAAACTACATGTTTGGTAAGCTTCAGAGTATCCTGAACAACAATATATTGTGCCTTATGGTCTGCAATACATGGTTCAAAAACTCCCGTGTGAATGGAGTTAGTCGCCAAGTTTGTCAAAATATTATCTACCCGAGTTGAGGAGGTGACAGCTATTCTAGTATCCTCATGTATTACAGCTTTTAGGCCAAAAGATTCCAAAAGACTGTGTAAGTTATCTGAGGCAACCGATGCAACTTTGAAATTAATGTTGAAATCGCCCATAATAATTATTTTAGTAGAGACCTTAATAATGTCCGACAGAAGATTTTCGAAGTTACGAAGAAACAAGTTGACATCGCCCAGACACGATCTATACACCACAACAACAGTGATTTTAGGAACTGTTAATCGAACACCACAAAATTCGGCGTTCAGTTCGCTATTATACGACTGTAAATCTAATGGATGAAATTTAATATTATTTTTTACAAACAGAGCGGTTCCACCATGTTCTCTTTCCAGCCTACAAAAATAATCAGCTAGAACATAACCATACAGACTCACGCTACCGATAGCCGCCTCCCTCTGCCAATGTTCCGAGACACCGATCACGTCAAAATTGAAATCAGAAAGATAAGAATTTAAAATATTCAACTTATTTAAAATGCTTTGAACGTTTACATGAAAAAAACTCATTGAATCCTTGTCATTAATTAATTTCTGAAATTTGTTACATTCTTCATCCTTCAGCTGCTTTACTTCTAAGTGAGAACGCCGTCCTTGGGAGCGACCTGGAAATTTTCCCTGAATCTGAATCGTCGAATTACTGAACCCTTCGGCCATATATGAGAGTTGTAAACTGCATCCAATTTCTCCAATGGAAAGGACACTTTAAAAGTGCAGGTGTCTTCTTTCCTGTTCCAAACTTCACATTTGAAAACAACATCAGGAGCCATCCCATAAACATATGCTAGATCCGGCTCCATTAAAGAACTCCTATTTCGGGGAGGGGGTACGTAAGACTCAATGGATTCTTTACGAGCCTCAAGTTGTCGTCCGATATCTAAAAGTTGAGCTATTGAGGTGATGTTAGTCAAGCCCAATTGACTCTGATAAAAGGGTGAGATGTTACGCAATAGGACTCTCAAACGAGCATCCTCCCTGACTGGAATGGTGAGGCGATTGAACATATTGTCCATCATGGCAAGGTACAAACCTATACTCTCATCAGGGCCCTGAGTTCTATGCTTAATTTCCTCGAAGAGTTTCTCATTATAATTGGGAGGAAGGAATTGTTTCCTCAATTCATCCACCAACTGTGACCACGTTGAAACGGTGGACCTAATAGATCTGAACCAAATCAGAGCTTTTCCCCCAAAAAGATCACTGGCGGATAAGAAAAGCTGCTCCTTTTTAATGTTTCGCGAAATACACAATTCCTCGACGTTTTCGAGAAAAGAACTTAGGGAGCATCGCGAACTATCACCATCAAATTTGGTAATATTCCACTTGGCCACGGCCACCGAAGGACTACTACTCTGGTAAGGCGAAGCGGTGGGAGTCGACTGATGAACTATACCACTAGCTCCGTCATTATCTGACTCAGAGTCCGAGGAATCCGAGATACCCGCTGAAGCCATCAAAACGCTTAATTCAAGTGGTGACTGAATTTGTTGCAAAGACCTATGGTATATCCGTGCTCGTGACCTCAATTCTGATTGCAACCCAATTATCTGAGCCAAATATCCCGACCTAAGAACTTGTTCCGCCTCTGAAAGCGCTTGAGATCTTTCAATTCTCATGAACGTTTGCACCAACCGAGTGGACATTTTCAGAAAAGAAGAACTCTTCTCATCACCAGCAAAATCTGGAATGTCCCGCTGCAAAAGTGCAATCGAATCCCCTACAACCTTAGAATCATCGGCAAATTTATATGGATACGGTGGGTATTTGGTTGCAATTCCGCATTTTTCTAACCTCAAATACCCTCTGAGACTCTTTCTCATTTCATCAACAGTCTTCAAATTAGTTACACCTCTAAAAGCTAATTCATATTCTAGCTCCTCCTTATCAAGGCGATTTACGTCTATTCGACCCTCCATACTAAAAAAAAAATTCAAGAACAACCGCAGTCAAATTGATATTCCGGCCCTAACCTCAAAAATAAGGGATAGTAAACGCAGCGCAAACGAAAATCGCGAAAAAGAAGGAAAAAAAACAAATCTCAAAATAAATTACTAAGACGAAACCGATCAACCACTGCAAGTCAGATAGTATTGACTCTGGGGGCCCCACGTTGGGCGCCAAATGTGACGTGTCGACTTGAGTAAGCCTGGTCACTTGGCAAATCAGGCTCGCGGCTAAACTCAGTGAAGATGGGAGTGAGTTAAAAAAAAAGTAAGTTTATGAATGGGCGCCAGGTAGAGAATTTGCCTGTCCACAAAATTGCGTACTCCCCTACCAGAATAGCAATAAGACAACTGATACTCAATGTCAACCCCTTTATTTAAAATTAAACTAATTGAACAATATTAATGCAAAAGTAAAATTAGATTTGCAGTAGTTGATAGGTATATTCAGCGAAACAAAACTCCACAAAATTGCTGAACTCGATTAAAGTTCACTAAATTAAGTTATAAATTGGAAAAGGAGTTCAAGTACCGTGGTGGTAATAACTGGCCAGTTAGTATCCACCTCAGTTCACAAATGTTCACACTTACGCCTACAGTAATTATGAACAGTATCGAAAAATCACAATCCAGCATCAAATGAACTGGTACAAAGGTAAAAATGTAAATTAGGCAATCTGCCACTATAATAAACTCAATTATGAGTCTGATAAAAGTTAAATATAAATGAAAGGAGCCAGCGATGATTGAAAGGTCTCCCCTGCTATCAGTTATTCACTTTGTACAATATTATATTATAAACTAAAGTCAGTGCAAAGCACCGGTTACCTCAACCACTAAATCTCCTGAAGTAGAGACGTCGATAGTACTTATAACGTGGATGCTAAGCACTCATATGCCAGGCCCTTGGATGACAGATACTTGTATATCCGATACTTGGATAGACGATACTAGGATGACAGATGCTTGTATATCCAACACTTGGATGTCTAGATGGCCGACACTTGGATGTCTAGATGGCCGATACTTGGACCCTAATAAAACACCATAAGGCATTGTTCACAAAATGCAAAGAAAGTTCATACCTCTTATGATATTGGTCGAGGGTGAAAATGATCTCCTTTCCAAATTCTATATCTCCAACAATTCTCCAACAACAAATATTCGTATACAACTCCTAATAAAAAGACTGTTAGACAATGGTCTCATACATAAGCTCACATCATACCTCTACAGAGATTCCGAGTCCAATGGAAGAAAATAATAATCCGTTATAACAAACGTACCCTTGGATTAAAACCAATATTCTCTATATTATCCAGGGAATTAACCAAATTGAAATTATAATCGCCTACAACGAGGATGATTCCAGATAAAACTTCCAGACCAATAATTTACATTCAATTTAGTGATGTTATCATTCGAATGAAAAATAATCGATCATTCGATTATTGCAATAATCGACATCATTCGATTATTAGAATGGATCATTCGAATGATAAAATAATCGACGCAGAACTAAAATCCCGTTTTCTGCGCATGAATCGAATAATAACTCGAGCGATCGCTCGAATGATGCGTTTGATCTCGAGTGAAATTTAATTCGAATGATAAATCGAGCGATCGCTCGAATGATGCGTTTGATCTCGAGTGAAATTTAATTCGAATGATAAATCGAGCGATCGCTCGAATGATGCATTTGATCTCGAGTGAAATTTAATTCGAATGATAAATCGAGCGATCGTTCGAATGATACGTCTGATCTCGAGTGAATTTTAATTCGAAAGATGTGAAACACATTCTTTTACATCGTTTTTTGATAAATGCGTCCAATGAACACAGGTGCGGACTCTTATAGGATTCTTTTTGATTTTATGAATATTTATGAATTTTAGAGTTTACTTTCTCGCGGCAGGAGGTCACAAGAAAAGTTTCGATTTTGATTCATTGTCCTTTTGTACCCCTTCAATATTGCCGTTCGAATATTTCAATTTCGTGAAATGCATGGAAGTATTTATGAGGTAACTAACTTTTATTTCAATTCATGATGTCTGCCCCTTAGTCGGAGGTATCAATGGTTTTTTGAGAATTTTCATATTGAAAATTAATGAACAATAAAATATTCTTTACTAAATAGAAATTTTGATTTGAGAAAATAGAAATAGGTACTAAGATAAAACAATGAAATCATTAAGATAAAATATTTATTGTATGAAATGAACTAATGAAAGTCGGAAAAGCGAAAACTCTGCGGTTAACGCTGATACAAGCAGAAAACAGGTGTTCGACCATTCGATTATTTTTAATTCGAGTGATCATTCGATTATTGCAATCACTCGAATGCTCATCATTCGATTATTGAGATCATTCGATTATGAACAACACTAATTCAATTCAGCTTTTCAATCTTCCACAATTTTCTTCGAAAATTCTCCAAAAAGAGGTTACCTCGCTTTCACAGAACAGCCAATTGTCAAACAATCCCTCCCTACTTCTATGACCGCACACAATACCACAGCCGTCTCCACCACAAGCCATGAATCAACCGGCAACGCCGCAAAAGGTGTAAACTATCCAGCGAAAATGCTGAATTTTATTCAGGGAGCAAAATAATAACGTTACATAATATAATAATAATAATAAAAAACCCCCTCAGGGGCTCTGGATGGTTTTCTGGAGTACGGGCTTAGCACACCCGAGGTACCCAAGCTACCTGGCAGTAGGTATAAAATGCACTAGCAATGAAATGTACAATTTACGGAGTAAACGGGTGAATCGGCATTGTACCACCAGAACCTCCTGTCGCGTTCAAGATTTAGGAAGAGGGTCTTGTTCGAAAAATGAGTCACAGTCTCCCTCGGATAACGACGGAAGCAGCGTGATACCGAGTAGGGCTACTGCAACACCCCACCAAGAGGAAACTGCTATCAACAGGCCTCAACCCACTCTTTATGCTTCAACGGCGACGCAAGTCACTATGCCCGCGACCACGAGAGCTGGACTCCCTAGGAAACGCATGAAGTGGACCCAAGAAATGAACTCCTTCATTATGCGCTCCTACTACAAGATCACACACTTGGAATCGAACATGACAGCATACCGTTATGGATTGCATCAAGAATTCATAGAAAGATATCCAGAACTCCACCACATTTCTGAACAAAGGATATCAGATCAACGACGAACTATTGCAAAAAACAACCTACTCTCTACGGACACATTGAGGAGTATACTCGGGAGTATACGAGATGAAGTGCTCATGGAACTGAGCAGCGACACTGGAGCTAACATCGAAACACATCCAGAACAAAACCAGAATGAGATCCAGAATATGGAATCTAATGATAATGGGGAAGTACCGTCTGATTCAAGTGGACCAGGGGAATATGCGCACTCTGCAAGATCACTACTCAACACAGCCATGGTTGAGTTCGAGGGAACCAATCCAACAAAACGCCCAAAGCTGCCTAAATTAAAAACTAACAAGAGCACCAATATTATTCTGGCCAGTGTAAATGCAGCCTTCGATGACCACGTTGAGGACTTCAACAGCCTGGAAGGAATACACACTCTCGTGTATCGTGGAGCAGTAGCAACCCTTCGACTACACAAACAACAAGTCCACACCCCCGAATATCACACACGGGAAAAAACCATAAAGAAACCACCATGGCAAACCCGATTGGAGAAAGACATCGACAAAATCAGAAAGGAAATGAGCCGACTCACTGAGTTCCTGCGGAATGAATCCCCGTCACGACGCCTGAAATCGTTTGTTAGAAAAATTCTGAAGAAGATTGATAACACCATGAACAAATCTGAAAGCAAACATCACATCATCATATATGTGGATACTCTGGAACAGAAACTTCAAGCGAAGGCGAAAAGACTATCCAGATATTTGAAATGCACTCAACGGAAACAGCATAACCAATTGTTCCACAACAACGAGGCAAACTTCTACAAACACATCACCAAAAGCTCAAACAAAGTCACCAGAGCTATGCCAGAAGCCCAATCATTAAAAAATTATTGGGGTTCTCTGTGGTCGATGCCTAAGGAACATAATGAGAATGCTGATTGGATCAGCAAGGAGAAAAATCGAACGAACATCGCACAAATGAACTTCGAAGAAATATCATTGGATGAAGTGGTGACAGCACTGAAGGAAGCAAGCAATTGGAAGGCTCCAGGAGTCGACAATATCCATAACTTCTGGTACAAGAAATTTGGCCATCTGCATGAAGCCATAGCGAGACAGTTTACGCATATACTTCAACATCCTCAAGAAGCTCCTAAATTCTTAACCGAAGGAGTAACCTATATGCTTCCAAAAAGCGATAAGACTCAAGAACCATCGCAGTACAGACCTATCACTTGTCTTCCAACACTGTACAAAATACTCACCTCATGTTTATCCAACCGAATATATCAACATTTGGATGAAAACAACATTATGGCAGAAGAACAGAAAGGATGCAGAAGAAAACACAGGGTGCAAGGAACAACTCATCATCGACTCAGTGATCATGAAACAGGCCCATGAGAAAGGACGCAACTTGCACTCAGCCTTCCTCGATTATCAGAAGGCATTTGATAGCACCGCTCATTCGTGGCTCATCGAGGTGCTGCACATTTATGGAATCAATCCTGTTTTGGTGGAATTTTTGAGGACAACAATGTCTCAGTGGCGAACATCAATACAAGTCACTATGAACAACAAGACGATTAAGCTCGAAGAAATCCCCATTCGTCGTGGGATCTTTCAAGGAGACTCCTTGAGCCCATTATGGTTCTGTTTGGCAATGAACCCTTTATCATCGATGCTCCAAGAAACGAAATGTGGATTTGAGATCAAGACAGCGCGGGAAGAACATACTATTTCCCACCTACTCTACATGGACGACATCAAACTATATGCTGCAAACAAGAAGCAATTGGATGAGCTTCTGAAAACCGTCAGTTCTTTTTCAGCTGATGTTCGAATGGAATTCGGCATTGAAAAATGTAGAACCCTGAACATCTATAGGGGAAAAGTCGTAGACGGTGAATCACAACTACCGAATAGAGATATACTTCAAGCCATGAGGGATGGAGAAACTTATAAATATCTGGGATACCAACAGGCTAGATGTTTGGAGCAAAAGCAGTCGAAGGCAAAAATCCGGGAGGAGTATACTGGCCGACTGAGAACGGTGATGAAGTCACTGTTGACTTCTGGAAATCTCATCAAAGCCATCAACAGCTACGCAATCCCAGTGCTGGTTTATTCATTTGGAGTTATCAAGTGGACCAGGACAGATCTGGAGGACATTCAAAGGCAAACCAGAACGATGCTGACGAAACAGAGAGGTCATCACCCAAGGTCGTCAGTATTAAGAACCACTTTACCACGGAAGGAAGGAGGACGGGGACTTGCGGATATTGTCAACCTTCACACTCGCCAGATTAAAAACCTCAGGGAATTCTTCTTTGAGAAGGCGGATAATTCCAATCTACACAGAGTTGTTACTTTGGTTGATAAGAAGTTCACACCTTTAACTCTGGCTACTGCAGATGAATTGCTGGATCTGCCATCTCTTTCTGAAACTGACAAGCTAGAACAATGGTCAAAAAAAGAACTCCATGGACGGCATCACCATGAGTTAAATCAGCCACATATTGACAAAACCTCATCCAACAAATGGTTGTCGAAGGGTGAACTGTTTCCTGAGACGGAAGGTTTTATGATGGCTATACAAGATCAAGTCATCTCCACCAACAACTACAAGAAATACATCATGAAGGACCGTACAGTGCCAACAGATATGTGTAGGAAGTGTCATCAAAAATCTGAAACAATTCAGCATGTAACTTCTGGCTGCGAACAACTGGCCAACACTGATTACCTCCACCGACATAACCAAGTGTGCAACATCATACACCAGAAATTGGCGCTCAAGTTCGGACTTCTCAACTCCTACAAGCCGTATTATAAGTATCAGCCGCTGCCTGTGTTAGAAAATGACTCTTTTAGACTATACTACGATAGGTCTATTATCACTGACAGAACGGTGACGAATAACAGGTCGGATATTGTGGTTTACGACAAGAGGGTCAGAAAGGCAATTTTGGTGGATGTAGCTGTGCCCAACAGCAACAACATGTTGAATAAGTACCAGGAGAAGATAAGCAAGTACACAGACCTGGCTTTCGAGATCAAGGAAATGTGGCACCTAGAGAAGGTTGATATCGTTCCAGTGATCATCTCGTCGACTGGATTGATACCCAAGAGCTTACACAATAGTCTGAACAAATTAGAATTAAATGTAAACAGCTGCATTGAAATGCAAAAAGCTGTTATTCTCCATACCTGTAGAATTGTTCGTAAATTTTTGTCAAGTGTATCGCGATCGAGCCTATTCCCTTTGATTATTGTATCTGGGAAAGGTGAATTTATCCGGCCGTATGCCGAGATAGTGAATAAGTCCACGATCATAATAATAATATTGCGTTTCAACCAATTCGACTCTCTATCTAAAACTGTCGTCCCTTCGAAGTTGAAATTATGACCGGTCTCGAAGTGATGTACTGCTAGCGCGGTTTTGTTATTTTTGGTCTGATTATGATTCTTGCAGTCATTTTTATGTTGGTTTAATCGAGACTTAAGATATTGTTTCGTTTGTCCTATATACGACCTATTGCAGGAACATGGTATTTTGTAAACGACGTTTGATTGATCGGTCAGTGGTATTGGATCTTTCAACTTCGTGAAAAGGCAGGTCGTAGTTTTTACGCTGTAATACGCCAATTGAGAGTTCTGTCCGAGAACACTGTTGATATTTTGCGATAAGTTATTCACAAAAGGAAACCTGAAATATTTGGTATTTGAAGCTGTTACCGAGTTCTCAGCACGTTCAATTTCGGCGAAACACCTAGATATGCACCGACTCACGAAGGTTCTGGGATAATTGTTGTTTTTTAGAATGGTTTTAATTTTATTTATGTTGGCGGCGTGGTAGGAATAATTGCTTGGATTCACTTTTTGACAAATGGGATTATTAGAATGATAATTTAAGATTCTACCCGAACTGGTCGTTTTTGTGAACCAGTTTGTCATTAGTTCGCCACCTTCTATCCTTATTACTTCTACGTCTAAAAACGTTATTTTTTTGTCCAGGTATGGCTGTTATTGAATCGTCCAAATATAACCAGAAAAAAGGTATTATGAACTCCAGGTTCTCTATCACGACAGAAACCAACTCATCCATGACAATGTCGGCAATCACAGGGCTCACAGGGTTTCCCATGGCGCTGCCCTCCAACTGAAGGTAGAATTTCCCCATGAACACGAAAAAGCTGGACTCCAGACAAAATTCAACCATCTCCATGAACAACCTTTGTGGAATACTGGAATGTTGGTGTAGGCTGAGATAAATTTCCACCTTTTCTTTAGCACACTAAGAACTAGGCTTTTTGGTATGTTCGTGAACAATGATGTTACATCCAGGGAAACTAATCTGTAATTAGGTGGCAGTTTTTTATTTTTCAGTTTGTCGACAAATTCGAAAGAATTCTTAACTTTATGCGTGAATGTGGTGGTTAGAGGCAGGAGGACGTTATGAAGGAACACTGCTATTCCATAACAAGGTGCGTTGATACAGCTGACGATGGGTCTAAGGGTGAAAGAATCCTTATGAGTTTTTCTTAGAACATATATTCTGGGTGGAACAGAATTGTGAGTCGTTATCTTTTTGTTCTGTACCATGTCGATGTATCCTTCTTGAAGTAGTACCTTTGCAAATTTGTTGACTCGATTTTGGTATATTCTGGTTGGGTCTTTCATAACTAATTTATATGTTTTGTTGTCTGCGAGCATTTCATTCATTTTTTCATCATATTCACTTCTCAGCATTACGACCGTGGAATTGCCTTTGTCGGCCTTACCTACATTGGTATTGATATTTTCATGGTTTTTCAAGAATATTCTTGTTTCAATGACGTCTCTCATTAGTACATTTTGTGTTTTTGGCATTTCATAGGTTAAATAAAAGTTGGTTAAAATGTTGGTCGTGCGTGCTCTCAGGTTATTCCTCTCCATTTCGTCGCGAGGTCTGTGTAAGTATTTAATTAAACTTATATAAAAAAAAACTGCATTTAGCAGATTGAGATACACAATTGAATATTTTTTTCAGACAGGTTTCAACAATACTGCGAATATAGTATTCGAGAAAAATGCCTGATATACATCTCGACGGCTGCAGAATGATTGAAATCATAAGAATTAGAGTATGTCATTCTGCTACGAAACTTCGAAAGCAACAAGTTCAGTTTTGAATATGTGACCTAGTAGTTGGATATCAATTACGCAGAGCACGAGATATTTTTTCAAATGAAAAATCAAGAAAATTTTCCCTACGCTGTAAAATACGGCCTCAAAAACTATATCTTTCTCATCGACAGATTTCAACAATACTGCAAAGATAGTATTCGAGAAAAATGCCTGATATAAGTTTCGACGCCTGCAGAATTATCGAAATGATGAGAAATAGATTTTGCCATTTGCTACGAAACCCAAAAACACAAAGATCAGTAATGTATATGTAACGTATTATTTGATATCAGTTTAGCAGAGCAAGAGATATCTGCTGAATCGCGAAATTCTTCCCTTCGCTGTCGAAAAGGGGAACAGAAACGTCATGATATTTCTTGACAGATTTCAACAATACTGCAGAGAACAATTCGAGAAAAATGCCTGATATGAGTCTCGACGGCAGCAGAATGATTGAGATCATAAGAATCATATTTTGTCATTCTGCTCCGAACCCAAAATACCACAGCTTCAGTTTCGAATATGTGACCTGGTTATTTGATATCAACTTAGCAGAGCACCAGATGTTTTTTGAAATGCAAAATCGCGAAGTTTTTCCCTCCGCTGTTCCATAGGGTATCTCTACATCTCTGCTCCAGACAGATTTCAACAATGCTGAAAAGATAGTATTCGAGAAAAATGCCTGATTCACGTCTCGACAGCCACAGAATGACAGAAACCATAAGGAACAGAATTTTGGTTTTTGAAGCAGAATGACAAGTTGAGTTTTGAATATGTGATCTGGTAATGTTATTTCAACTAAGCAGAGCATGAGATATTTTTTACGAAAGCAAAATCGCGAAAATTTTCCCTACGCTGTGAAATGAGGCCTCAAAAACTTTATATCTCTCAGTGACTGATTTCAATAATACTGCAAAGATGGCATTCGAGGAAAATACCTTATATAAAGTCTTGACGGCAGCAGAATGATTGAAATCATTAGAATTAGATTTTGTCCTTCTGCTCCGAATCCAAAAAGCAACAGTTTCAGTTTTGAATATGTGACCTGGTAAGTTGATATCAACTTAGCAGAGCACCAGATATTTTTTCAAATGCAAAATCGCGAAGTTTTTCCCTCCGCTATACAATAGGGTATCTAAAACTTCATCTCTGCTCCAAAAATATTTCAACAATAATGGAAAGATAGTTTCCGAGAAAAATGCCTAATTTACGCCTCGACCGCCACAGAATGACTTACTTTCCATACGCTCGGTTGCTTTCGTGAAGCTTATCTATATATAATTATGATTTTTGCTCTCAAAATCACTTAAAAAAAAACAATTTATTTCTGGAAACAAGTTTATTTGAAGCAGGTCTGAATAATAATGAATCGTAAAACTATTCCTTTAACAACGGAAAGTGAAAACTGCTGACATAAACTACGTGACGATTCCTCGACGACACTCGAGGATGTTCACCTTATTCTAAGGAATGCTTAAGCCTATACTACATAACAATATATATAAAAGAAAGATGTTGGTTACACCATTTATAACTCGAGATCGGATGGACTGTTTGTTATGAAACTTCATAAATGGATTCGTCTACGGTCTGGTTATTATAAAATACAATAAAACTTTGAAAAATCGATGATAATATTACTTATACAGGAAATGCTTTTCCTCCTAGATGTCACTACAGTTACAGCTACGCTACCGCTTAATCGTTTGTACTTCATTTGATATTCTCCGCGTTAGATGGCGATATGAACAAATAGTGACTATATTCCCTCTATAGTCACTGTAATAGTGTGTAATTTGAGTTGCCTACAACTCTGCGCTGTTGGGCAAAACCAAAATGTGTTAGCGTAGGAGTACAGATGTCTAAAAAGATCAGATTTCGTTGAGATATGAGAAAAGTTTCGTTCTTACCACTTCAGATGGCGCACACACATTATGACTGATGATTATTAGTTATTTTTAGAGTTTTATTTATTCCAAATAACGTAATCGTGAAGGTACTATATTTGGCATTATGACAATTAAATGACGATGAATTTGTTGAGGTTTTCGCGGCCATCGATTGATGTCATCTGTTCTTTTTTCGAGCATTTCGGTCGTCGTGGTTTGAAATGGTCGAGAAAAGAATATGTGACATCAATTACTGTGTAATTTACATAGGGCTCTTAGAACCATGAAAGGCTATTAACAGATCCAGAAGCGGGCGAATATCACAGTGAATTTTTATCGAAATGACAAGTAAATCGGATTTCGGCGATGAGTTCCAATCGTGAGATGTACATTCTCATCTTTTCTCATGATTTTTAAAATGTTTTTGAATTTCTGTTTGGGTAATAAATATATTTGCGGAAATAACTGAATCCAAAATTGCCATTATTAGTGATTGACATATTATGACATAATATTTTTGTGTATCTGTTATGTGTGATAGCTCATATCCATGGAAACATTTGAAAGTTCAAAAATCAGAGTGGATTTGTGAAATCCACCGTTAGTATCATTTGGGCGGAACAAAGTTCGCCGGGCCAGCTAGTTAATAATAATTCTTCATTTCTTCAGTTCAATATACAGAATAGCATATAACAAAAGAAAACGTAAAAAAAGCAAAAATAATCAACATTCAATTGAAAAACTCGGAAACATTATAACAATTCTTCTACAGAAGTAATGATTTAACCATTTTTTTGAAAATGAAAATATTAGAAGCATTCTGCACTTCCACAGGGAGTGCATTGAAAATTTTACAACCCATAAATTGTAGACTTCTTTGATAGTGTGCAGTACTATGATTTTTTGGTAACAGTAGGTTCTTACATCTAGTATTGCAACAATGACTGTTATCGTTAACAAACAAATATCTATGATTATACACATATACACAAATTTCATAAACATATATTCCAACTAAAGTTAGCACTTCCATATTTTTGAAGTGTATCTACATGATTCGCGAAAAAAGATTCCAGAAACTATTCTGATGGCATACTTCTGCAAAACAAAAACCCTATTGACATCCGTAGCACATCCCCAATTCAAAATACCATATCTCAAGTGGCAGTGGACATTTGCAAAATAAATTGTTCTTAATATTTCTCGACTGCAGTTATTTCTCATGAATTTGAGAGAAAAACAACCACTACGTAATTTATTGCACAAGAAATCAATGTGGTCAGTCCAACGGCACCGAGAGTCCAGAACAATCCCAAGGAGTTTTGTATTTTCAACGAAGGAAATCTCATTTGTTCCACATCGGTCCCAGAGACTATAATGTTTGTATCATCTGCAAAACAGACTATGCGACATAATGGTGACTTTTTTCCCAAAAATATCGAGAGATCGTTACTGTAGATCAAATACAGTTCAGGACCCACAACTGATCCCTGAGGAACTCCTGCCGTAATCAACCTGACAGCACTCAACACGCCTCCAACCCTCACGACCTGAGTTTTACCAGTTAAAAATGAACGGAATAGATCTAGACTTAGACCTCTTACTCCGTAGCGATGCAGCTTATAAAGCAGAAGTTCATGGTTGACGAAGTCAAAGGCTCGCGAGAAATCTACAAAAAGGCCAATGACTTGCTTACCACTGTCTATATTTGTTACGATTTCACTATTGAATTCATAAAGTGCAGTTTCGGTACTGCAGTTACTTGTAAAGCCATGCTGAGCAGTCGACAGTAGGGAATATTTCGCGAAAAAAGAAACCAATAGATTCTTCATCTTGAGCTCATAAATTTTACCTATACTTGAAAGAATGCTGATTGCACGATAACTATCATAGGAGTTAGTGTCACCTCGCTTATAGACAGGTGTTATGATGGCAAGTTTGAGTCTTTCCGGAAAGACACCCTTCTCCAGTGATAGATTCAGAAGATATGTCAGTGGTTTGCAGAGTTCCAACTTACATTTTTTCACAATTTTATTGGAAATATGATCGAATCCAGCTGGATTTGTGTTCTTGGGCAATCAATAGCAGAATATCACCCTCGCATACAGGACTCATAAAGAGAGAGTTTGCATTGAACTTAATACTGCAGTCAATATATTCACTATCAAATTCATCTGACAGTAGGCCATTATTAGGAAAATACGCATTGAAATTATTAGCAACATTGATCTTAGGAATTTTGACTCCATGTTTATTGAATTGCTTCTTCTGTATTTTATTAATGAGTTGCCATGTTGCTTTAGTTTTATTGCTGGAAACAGTTATTTCAGCATCATACTGGACAATACGTGTTTCAGACAGTTTTTTCCTTTAAGCTTGATTATAATACCTGAAGTGATCCTTAAAAACCTCATTTTGTTTGGCCTATTCTCCAAAAAAACTGACAGTATTTTTTAATTCCTTTAACTCAGGCGAGTCAAACCTGGTATTTGGGATACAAGAATTGAAACTCCTCATAGGAAATGACTTTTCATAGTAGTAAAGTAAAATTCGAGAAAAACAATCAGATGCCATGTTTGGACAAACACTCTCGAAAATTTCATCCCAGCTTTCTTGCTCAAAAATGATCTAAATATCTCTACATTTTCCTGACGATGATCTCTCGCACATATTGGACGACTATATTCTTTAACTGTAATATCTACTTTTATCGATATCAATATAGCACAGTGATCCGAGATATAAAAGTCCCTAACGTCAGTAGCGTTAATTATCGACAAAATTCCCCAAAAAATTATCAATGCACGTTTTTGAGGTTGATGTTACCCTAGTGGCCTAGTAGGAAAAGTGATAACTGGTTGGAAATTGAAACACGAAATGCAATCTCTGAGAAATATAGCATTATTACCTTTGAGTGAAAAATCAATGTTGAAGTCGCCCCCAATGATTATCCTATAGGGGTATTCTGACAAAATATTAAGGAATTCATTGAAAAGTTGCAGAAATGAATTAAAATCACCTGAGGGAGGTCTGTAACAAGCAGCAATTATTAACTTTCTTGTAGGGACTCCAATGCAACATCATTCAAAAATTCCCTCTATGTATACATAAGTTATCAGTATTTATAACAGTAACACAACCTGAAAAATCATCATTTTTATATATGGCAACACCACCATGACACATATTCATTCAACAGTAACTTGCACAGAGAATAAAATTACTGAGCTTTATTGAATTGATACCAACCTTGCTTGGCCAATGTTCAGTAATAAGCAAAAAATCACATTTCCCATCAGAAAAAATATCATCTAACATCAATGCCTTATTACTAATGCACCGAATATTCTGGTGAAATATAAAGATTTCTGATTTTTGTCCCATAGAGGAAGCCATTGAATTTTCAACTCTTGGAATGTTTAGGTCTGCTTGATAGTTGGAGCTCGTCGTTGAAAAAAACGGTGGACATTCGCCCTATTTGGCTGATTTGTAGTCACTAAAACTTTTTCATGTTCACTCTCCTTGATCGTCACCTTAAAAGATGCATAGATTTCAGGATACCTGGATTTGACTACCTCACACCTTGCATCGGTGAAATTTTCGTTCATAAAAGATTGCAGTTCCTCCACTGTTGTTGTTGGCTTCAAGTTCGATACATGGAAAGCCTTATACTTCTCAATTCCCTCCACTGCAGATGGGCCATTATAGTTTCCAACAACCAGAGTCTTTTGTGATCTGCGTTTTTTATAATTAGCAGTTAGAATTTTTGTCAGATTTCTCATTGGGATTGGAAATGTCTTTCTCCAAATCTATATGCAGGGTGAGTCTTTGACTTGTACATATATTTCAACTGTAGATTCCTCTCATCAAACGAAACACTTTTTTCCCATACCATTTTTCAAAATTCGGTTTCGTTTGGAGGATACAGGGTGTCAAAAATCCATGAAATTAAAAGAACATTTCTAAAAAAAAGATATTTATTGATCCTCATAATCGTCATCAGTGATTCAGAGCAAAAATCAAAATTTTAAAAGAGAATTAACACTATTCTTTCCATATATTCGGAACCGATATTTCGAATGAACTGAATTTTGGTTGATTGTTTACTCTATTCATGGTGTATATTCCTCAATTGAAACTTATTTCATATTTTTACTGGTAAAAAAGTTACAGTATAGTCGACTTATAAATTCACGCAAAAATACTATATTGAAACAGATGAACGGTTCACGTTTTCGAAAGAATTAATTATTTTAGAAAACAAAAGTATTCTTATATTTTTTCAATAAAACGCGTCGTTCTCAAGTTATTCCTAATTGTATAAGATTGAATTAGAGGAAAAAATCATGAATTTCAAGAATAACCTGAATGCTGTCCTGAGTTAAATCTCATCGAATATGATTTTTCTCTGGCCTCTCAACAAGTTACCAACGTTGTCAGAATGTTTTTCAACTTTGTCAAGACTAAAATCTCTATGATGAAAAAAGTTGGATGTAGAGATATGTGATTATAAAATTCCACATTCGTGGGACATAAAATTATTCATTTTATATGCAGTTTCTATTTGAAATTCATTGTTACCAGTCCTCAAGCAAAATATCTATCGAAACAATATAACTCGACACCAGAACGACACTAATATTACATCAATTCACATAATCATCACCTGTTTGCTTCATTATCTGTAAATAAATAAAGCGTGAAATTTGTGTATGCCGTGCTGACTAACGTTTTAGGTTGGACTGGTTGGAGCACAGAGCATCTCGGTTACATCTACGGCCTTCTGAAGGGAAGAGTGGCCTACTCCAGGGGGATGAAGCGCTAGTAGGTAAGACCGGCAACACGATCCATAAAACACATACGTCCTTTCCACTTTTAAATGGCTGCCGAAGTGCCGAATCGTATGATGTAGCTACGATAAACGTTGAAGTGGATTGAAATGACAATTTTGACGTATGAATAAAATAAGTGGAGTGATGTAAACAAGTGGAATGGAGAATTAAATGGAAAAAAATTACATAAATTGTGATGTAGGGATTAAGAGGATATAATCGAATTATTCTTTTTCAGGTTTATTTTCTTCTGACAACTCGTAACGATATTATAGCATGTCGGATTTTTTATTTTTGATGAATGGTTATCTTGAATAATTTTCTCTAGAACCTCCAGAACATACATCAGTTATAGAGAATTCTATTTGAAAGGTGAGTTGTAGCTCTTATATTTTCTGATTGAGAATTCAATTGCGATACAAAGTCTCTGTTTGAAGTTTTGTTGGATCAAGTTCTTATGAAGTTAACTGACTCGAAATATAATGATCTGCCAATTCTGTTTATTTGAAGTCTATATCTTATCCAGATATTTATAAATGTTCAAAGATAAGCACTAACTATTTAGAATCATTCTCATTTAAAAAAAGAACTGGCATATTAAGTAATCGAGTCTCCAATCATGCTTTGATGATCAGCGTTATTGATTACCTGACTGAATGCATCTCTCAGATGTTGGTTTCTCTAAAATTTTGGTTTGTTTTAAGTGTCATCAATGAACGTTACCTGGCAGTAAGAAAAACAAAAATGTTTGTTTTTTTGAGAAGATACAAATCCACCTGACGGTGACCTGTATGGAACCAACGAAAATGAGATACCTAAACAGTTGCGATGAATGGTTGTGATAAATAATAATGTCAGAGAAGATATATTTCTAATTTTCCAATGAATATGTTGAAATGTGAACAATTTTGTGAAGCTAAATAAATGGATTTTATGATAGCTCAGTTTTATTCGAAATAACAAGAACATTTCACTTCCCATGAATTTTCGTTACTTTCGAAGTCAACGAAAATCATGGGAAGTGAAAATTTGCAAAACAAAATCATAATTTAAATAAAGCTCAAAAGCCAAAACTTTTCAAGTCGGTAAAGAAGGTTTCTGTATTATCTTCAACTCTCCACTTTTAAATGGCGGCTCAGAGCCATTTCTGTGGTTTGAACTGTCAGTGGTGTTGCCATCGTTTAGTAGGGAGGTAGCATTTCTTTTATTAGATGTTCTGTGGCCTACTCTTCCCTTCAGAAGGACGTGGATGCATGGCAACTGAAATTAGGAACGTAGCGCTATATTGGCGAGAATCAGAACTACTTTTTCGGCATTTTCAAAGAGCAACGCCTAGACGCCTTTAGCGATTGTGATAGTTCATCCGCTAACGATAGGGGACGTACTGCTTTCTTGAGTTCGCATTGTTTGAAGAGAAAATCGGCAATCTGGCATCATCTTCTCTATAGTTCTGTGCTATATCACAGAGAATGTGGTAAGCTTAGGTCATTGACCCTGAATCATATGACTTTGGTTAATGGAGTTAGGATAGGTTAGTGAAAAAACATTTTTTATGCGATCGTTTTAGAATATCGAGGAAAATATGAACAAATTATTGGTGTTTACAAACTAATCTTCAGGAAAATCGAAGGAGGAACTTATTTTGGTGGGAGAAATATAGCTTTTCAATTGCCGAAATGATCGGACAGAACTGAGTGTTTTGTTAGGAAATATCGTGTTTGTAACATTCTTATTCAAATAAGGTCAGTGCTTGAGTATTTTCTAATTGTATCAACCAGAACATCTAATAATCACCTCAATTTCAATCGAAAAGTATGAACTTTGAGGTGTTTGCAGAGAATTGATCCAGGCACGCATTAAGCTCAACTTTTTTTTTCAAATGGCTATATCTCTTTAACAGAGCCAAATTCGGAAAAATGTAAAATGAAAAAAAGGTTTCCTTTAGCATCAAGAATCTACAATTAAAATATATGTACAAGTCAAAGACTCACCCTGTATTTATTCAACAGTTGTTTAGCTTTCACTTGTTCAACTGCCTTATTCATATCTTGCGACGTAATTTTAATTTGTTTTTGTTTTGAACTGTTTTCCCTACGGTCTGCGGTAACCGCCGATTCCTTCTGCATCTGTGTTGACTCCATAACCTGCTTTTGTTTCGCTCCGTGACTACCAGTTACGACACTAGCATAGCTAGCATTCGGAGTCGGTATATTCGAATCGAAAACATTGTTATCAGTTCTTCGCATGTTTTTTCGATCCTCTAGTTTTTTGTTCAATTTTATTCAATTCGCTTGCCCTTAAGAATTACTAGAATCCGTTGGATAAGGAAATTCTAATCTAAAAATGAAATGTTGCACGAAGTGGTGGAAGGCACCTAGGACACCTTTTCTGTAACACCTTTTAGGTAATGAAAAAAATGTTTTCAATTATTTATACTCGTAGCTATTCACTTTGAAGGCTGAAGCTGTAATAATTAGTATGAGAAAATGGACTATCAAAATAAAAATGCACAAACTGAATTTCTTCTGTCCCAGTTGAATATGGAATTATGGAATCTCGACCCCAGGTGGAAGTCGCGAATTCTTCGAAAAGAAGGTGGAGTTTCATGGAATTTCGTTTGAGGAATACCAAGGGTTGTAAAAGTAGTTTGGTAATATTCCCTATAAATATGGGTGCTGTTTCGGTTTTGCACCGCAGTCCTTTGCAGTCTGAAATTGTGTAGACGAATTTTAGTGTGCTACCGAATTTTCTCTGCTTGAGATAATTCTTGTTCTATTCTATTTGATAGTTTTTCAGTTGTTGCCGATATAATAATTCTCAGTAGTGATGAAGTTTTTTTTTTATATTTGAAAAATAACTCTGACTACAAAACGCAAAGAAAGGAACTGAAAAAATTTATAGCTGACAGTAAAATATTCTTGGCATCAAGAAAACATCATAATCACAAATATAAAGATGTCATTCTATCTGATGATTGGTATGATACTGGATACCATTCGTCTTGTTACAAATGATTCAATGTGGGGAAGGAGTATTTCCATTTTTTTATCAGATTTGAATCACTGGCGGCTCCAGAACGTTTTTCAGGGGACGTGGCATGAATTCATCCAGGGGGGAGGGCGTCAATGGGCAGAAATTTTTTACCAACGTGATAGGACCATCAATAAAGGGATTATTGTAAATTTCGAAGTCCAAGGTGCCAGTGATTTGAATAAAAATGTCAGTAAACAATTTGAATTATACACTTTCAATCGAAATCAATGGTGGTTTCATTTCAATAATAATCGAAGAAAGATTCTGAAACAGAACCATATTTTTAAAGAAGTTCTTTTGCCGACTAAGAATTTGCCGCATTTCATATGGTGGACAGTTGTTTTTCCTATGAAATATAACTTCATTCTCGTCCGACAAATATTAATGAATTCCATAACCCAAAAAAATCGTCGATTTTCATTTGGCGAAAAAGAAAAACGCCACATTTTTTCTGTCAGACAATTGCATAGGTATTCATATTCAATATGGTAATATCAACAGATTCTGAAATAATCAGGAGGGTAAATAATTTTAAAAAATGCGATTTTCAGTCATCTTTATGTTGGTAGACACGCTCAGAGTCACACAATTTTTGTCGGAGAGTCATTTTTTCTCATTTCTCCAAGATTGTTTTTATGATTGCATTTTACAAAAAAAAAGTTTGTATGGTTTGAAAAAATTTGAAGGTTCGCTGAAAAAAGCCGCGAACACAAAAATTTTCACAGAGGAAAAATGTGATAGACTCCGCCTTATAAAGTTATACAGAGAGTAAGAAGTTCGATAGGGTATCTAAAACTTCATCTCTGGTCCAAACAGATTTCAACAATAATGGAAAAATAGTATTCGAGAAAAATGCCTGATTTACGTCTCGACAGCCACAGAATGACAGAAAATGTAAGGATCAGAATTTGATTTTCTAAGCAGAATGACAAGTTGTAACGATACGATCGTAACAAGTTTCTTTCTTTTCGTCTTCAATCAGATAAGATATTAATCGGTTGTCCGAAGATTTCATTCTTTCTTTCATGAGAATTAGATTTCGTCATTTGGATACGAAACCAAAAGAGCATAAGTTTCCGTTTTGAATTTGTGACCAGGTAGTTTGATATCAATTTAGCAGAGCACGAGATATTTTTTCAAATGCAAAATCGAGAAACTTTTCCCTTTGCTGTCAAATAAAGGATCAAAAACTAAATCTTTCTTCCAGACAGATACCAACAAAACTACTAGAAAGTATTCGAGAAAAATGCCTGATATGAGTCTCGACGGCAGCAAAAAGATTGAGATCATTAGAATCAGATGTTGCCATTCTGCTCCGAACCCAAAAAGTCACAGCTTCAGTTTGGAATATGTGACCTGGTAATTTGATATGAACTTAGCAGAGCACCAGATATTTTTTCGAATGCTAAATGAAATGAGGGCTCAAAAACTCTATATCTCTCAGCGACTGATTTCAATAATACTGCAAAGATGGTAATCGAGGAAAACACCTTATATAAGTCTTGACGGCAGCAGGATAGGCCTCAGAGATTCTGACACTTGTGAGTGCGGAGTGTTGGGGGACATTGTCCACATCTTTTTCGATTGCCCAAGAAATTCGAGTGATAGCGCTGAATTATACACTGCACTCTCCTCACACTTGACATATATGACTCTATTTTCAGTGATAGACTTGATGTGATGGATCTGTTGGTGGAGTTTCTTTCCAAATGTAAAGTATCGTTGTAATGTGCATGCTTAATCAGCTTAGATATGATGCCTTTGTTTTAACCTATGTTGCTTGCCCTACCCTTTTTTTTCCCTTGACATCACCGCTTATAGATTTCGTAGAGTAGAGTTGAAGTCATAATCCATCAATCCGCATTAAAATCGTCACACTTCTCAGATAAACAATCTTGGGATTGGAAAACCAAGACTCCTGATGCCCCAGGACCCAGGATCAAGACATAAAATCATTGCGACAGAGATTGGGTACATAGTCTATTGAGGCTGAGCCCATATTCAGACATCTTCAGTCAGGGGCATACTGATTGTAGATCAGTCTGCTTGAGAAGAAAGAAGAGAATAACCTAACATTTTCAAAATATACGCGGTGTCAGAATTCCAGGGCCTCCCGGGCTACTTTATAAAAGTGAATAGAGTAGGTATATATGTTAATGTTCGCGAAACGGATCGATCTTTTCACCTCAGATTAATGTATGGAAACGTTTGGCAATACGGTTTTTTGAATCTATGTCCAGTTCATTCATCAATTTTGTGCCGCCATCTTTATTCTATAAAACTTCTGACATTTTGAACAGTGTTGTCAATAAAGAGTCTGAGCTTCATTGTATGTTAAAACCGTTATTTGGATTTATTTTTGAATATCTCCATCTAAATATGATAAAAAAATGGTTCGTAAGTGTCTAGTGTATGGTAAATGGGACCATTTGAATTCTAACTTGAGTTTCCACAGGTATGTTCTAATATTTTCATACTTAGTATCAGAGGCGTAGATTTTTAGAATTTTACTTTTCAGATGCCATTCTGATATTAAGAAGAGGAACATCTGGTTCTCAATCCTGAATATGACTGACTCTGAGGATCTTTCTCAGAAACTGTTTGTATGTTCCGAACACTTTGAGCTCAAAGATTTCGTTAATGGTACCAGATATCTCTAAAATGATGCCAATCCCCTTCATGCCAAACCAATCTTCGAACATTCGTCCTCACGGTAAGTTTCTAGGAATTTCCAGAGAAAGAACCAAAATATTGAAATCAAATATTAGCATTTCACCAAAAAAAATCATCATTGTGCCGGTACTCTGAAAACTCAACAGAGCGATGGATCAGATACAAGCATTTCACATATGAAGTTGTAAAAAGCACCCTCTTTGTGATTTGACGGAAGAGCGGCTTTCCACCAAACAAGGGTGTTATTACTTAAAGAAAAGAAAAGATGTTATTTTAATTTTGAAGTTCTTTCTCCAGAAGGGAGAAAGTGTGGGATCGGCCCAACGCACTTGGGTCGGGACTTAGTGTTTAAAAATATTCTCTAGGGAGAAGGATGATAAATGAAACTTTTTGGGTTAAATTTAAGACGTATATTAAGACCAAATCAAACTAAACAACTTTACATTCGTTACGTATGTGCCAACGATATAAATTATCGAAAGTACTCGAATATTTCTTAAATCAAATACAATTAATCACAACAAATCGAATTATTACATCAACTTTAGATTGTTAAACAGAATCCAATTATCGAAATCAAATCAAACATCGGTGTGAATTCCAATTATAAAAAAAATGAACTCAATCGAGTTATCAGGAAACTAAAAAAAAAGGTTTGTCCAAATAACCCCCAAAATCACAAACATGGGATGATCTCAAAATTTACTCAATTAAACCTTCAACTACTCAAGACAGATTTCAAAAATAATACAAATCCAAACTTTCTAACACATAAGGGGGAATCTCAACAATAATTCCCACCTAAACTTTCCAACACTTAAGGGAACCCAACAATTGTTTCCATATATACTTTCAATTACTTAAGGGTGATTACAAAAAAATACAATATACTTTAAAAGACGATTACGACTTATGGAAGATTTCAGGACTCTGGACCATGAGAGATATATGGGCTTTCATGCGGCTTTCTACCAATACTCAAAATAAGCTAAGCATAAATAAAATAGTCTGACCTTTTTCCTGTACCAATAATCCAAAGAATGTTGAAATTAGGAAGATGACTCTTTGACGGGGCTTCTTTCCTGAAACAGACAGATTGAACACCAAACACGACACTCACACGCGTTTCGCAAATTGACCTCACTCCCGAATATACCGACGATACGCAATCTACAATAATTCCAAGTAATTTAGTGATTTTATTAATTTCGACTTAACACCTTTTTATGTCCCTGTTTGAGACTGACCGTCCGAAATAAGACCAAGACTTATGAGTTACCCTAACACCGTCTTCCGAATAACTTTAACTGTTTTCGTCTCCGCTTTGAAACCGTACTTCCAAACACTGAAGTACCTACCCTACAACCGTACTACCCTTAGTTTCCGATTCCAAACCTGAGTCAACTGAGGACCTTCCCTTTAGGTTCCTCCAGTTACTCCCTAATTACCGAACGCGAGCACTGGCAACCTCCTCGTTTCAGGTTCCACCAGACACTGCCATTTCGTCTCCCGAGCAAGTCGAAGATTTTCCCCTCTTCGTCTCCTCCAAAAACCAATCGTCAATGTTTCAAAACCAATCAAATCAAAACTTCTTCCATCTTCCTTTTTACGAACCAATCAAATTGAAGACTTTTCCACTTCCTACCCCCTCGTAGGTGGGATTTTCTTGAAAAATCTAGGTTCCCAAGCACCGATTTGGGAAATGCAACGTCGGAAAAATCTCATGGTTCCCAGCGAACGCAAGCATATTTCGGTGCTGGGTTCGAGGAACCATAATCTTCTTATCGTCACAGATGCAGCAGAAACTTGAACCGAAAATCGACAATCTCGATGGTTACCGTCTCGCCAGACCTGTCTGATAACTGATTCACTAATTTTCTGGCACAGGGATATCAAATTTCCGAAGTCTACATCGATCAATTAAATTACTGCGAGTTTCTTGGGCGATTTCCGAATAAAATAAACGGTGTTCAAAATACCGGTGAATTATTATGGACAAGAAAATGTTCAAGTCCCAATTTTCGAAAGGATATTCATTTTATTACTTCCAAATTATCTCGCTTATTACAAATATCCTCCCCTTTGAAAAAGTCCATGGCATCGGTTGCCATGACTTTTCCCTTACCCTTATTCCTCAATAGTCCAATAGTCCCTCGTCTTCCATTTAAGACATTATAAAAAGTATACAACTCGAATATATCAAACTTAGAATTCTTAACTTTCATGCAGCATGCCTTAAAGCTAAATATCATTCTTGCTCAACTAATTAGCCCAAGTTCAAAACAAACAATATCAAAAAAAAACTTAAAGGTTCAACGCAGCAAAACATAATGCTCATAAATCAAGCTCTTTAAAAAAAATTAAGCAAATCCTGTCTTTCACTTCACTTCTCCTACATGGAGTCCATCATGTCTTATTTTTCGGGTTTTCAAACTTCACTCGCGATCACCACAGAATCTTCTTAATCCGGTTCTGACTACCTCCATATGTTTATTTCCTTTGGAGTGGTATTGACCTTTTCCTCGGGAACGACCTTCGAAGATACGCGACGATCTAGTCCATCGTAATCAGCGTACCGCACTTTGTGTCCGATAAATTTGGGTTCTAAGCACTCGAATTCAATGTTTACGTTCGTCACCAACAATCATCGTTATCGCGAGAGATGTCCCTTACACGGCACATATTCCGGGCTCGCGACCCATGACAACATTTTGCACCTCCTTTTTAATTCCAGTGTGGTACGTTCGGGTTTACTGTTGGGTAAAATCCCGACGGTCGTGTCTTCGCTGCTACAGCTACGTCCGCCTCTGTATTGGTGTTTCTTGTCGTGTTTTCTTGTCGGTTTCTGGGTCGATTCATAATCCACATAGTCCATGTGTTCCATAGGCTAGCCAACAGGGTTATGCCGCATCCAAAAATCTCATATAGGTGTAGTCCATTCGATATAACATCTATCCCTTGCTTCATGATTCGGAGTATCGCATAGAGTCCCATGAGTCCGCTCATGAACAGGATGTCGGTGAACCATCCTCATATCTGTCTTGCTGGGTTGTGTGCCAGCTTTCTCATCTCTTCGGTGTTGACCATGTTGATCGTTTTGAACCATTAAACCATTTGTCAGAAGTCTCCATTTCTGGTACTCGTCGATGATGTTTTCCACGGCTTTCAAACGGCAAATAAAGTTTATTATACCCTTGGACACGATTAAGCTACGCCTATGATTCCCGCAACGTTTAATCAGTAATCGCTCAAGCTTACTCGACACAGTCGGTCCATACGGTTTTTTAATTGTGACTTCGTCCCTCTGGTCAGTTAGTCTATGCCTCTGGTAACACGATCCCTTTGACGGACACTTCGGGGCTTCGCGTATAGACACCGCGGTTATCTCACTGTTTTTCTTCGCACACGCGTACGCGATTAGCGCGTCAGCACTGTTCACTTTTTCGAATAAGGTCATTCCTCTGGATAGGGTCAGTACCTTTCCCATACTGCTAATGGGCTTGGATCCTCTTGAAACATCTTGTGGAGAAATGTACCATAAATACAGTAGCAACAACAAACAAACAAAAATATTAAATTTTCGCAATTTTACATAAATTCATAGAACAATTTGAAATGAAAAATACGTAGATCCCCTTTTTCCCTATTCGTCCTCCTATGATCGCTTACATAATTAGTTCCCTTTTAATCATCTGAGGAAGAATACCACAAATAATACATCCACATTTGCTTTTTGTTGTGGGACACAAAACGCAAAATCTTATCACGATTGTTCCAAAACGATTCCCGCAAACAGTATATTATACCTTAGCCCTAGTGCTAAAACTGAAATTATAAAGTCGAGTGGTACTTCTTGATAGAGGAAAATAAAAGTTTAGAAAAATGTTAAATATGCACTGAAAGATTTTCACTTTTTGTTGCTTCAAATAAAAAGTTAGGCGTTAAAAATACCCCCAAAAGACTGTAGCACAACTATTTCCGAATTACCACAAAGACGTTCCAACTGACTGGAATCTACGAAATGGGCAGGAGTCGATTCACCCCTCCTGGAAGACTGTCGATAACTTGCCTTCTCGCTACCCGAATTCCGGTCCAATTTATCCATGGAATCTAACGAAATGGGCAGGAGTCGATTCGCTTCTCCTGAAAGGCTGTTGAAGAGTTGCCTTCTCGCTACCCGTGTTCCTGACTAGTTTATCTTTGGAATCTAATGAAATGGGCAGGAGTCGATTCACTTCTCCTCGAAGGCTGTTGATGAGTTGCCTTCTCGCTACCCGAGTTCCTGGCCAGTTTTTCCCCGGGTCGGGAGGGCGCCTTGCCCTCGAAGATCGTCGTAATGGTATGGCTACCACTACCGATCTTCCCTTCTCCTCGCGACCCACCGCTTCTGAGAGTTTCTGTTTCTTCTTCAACGTAATTTTCCTGTTGGATACGTTTATTATCTGGATCCAAAATCGTTCCCTATTTTTCTCCTTCCTCAGTTTGGTCTCTACCACCATTTCCGAACGTGCGGGGATGGTGATCCCCCACATCAACAAAACGTCGGTTTCCCAGGTACCATCTTCCTCAACGGCTGATTCCTTCCTGATAGATACCCGATCTATCCCTTCAGCCGGAGACACATTGTTATTCCAACGAAGCTCCCCTTCGTTATTCTCGTTCGTCATCTCCACATCCTTCGACCCGGTGACAACACCATTCCATTCCCTCATGGTGTCACCCTTCGACAGTCCATTGCTGTCGGGTCCCTCTGCACCCTCCGTCTGAGTGCTAACACTGGTATTCCTACTTCCAGTCCTCTTCAAATCCCTATCTTCATAGGAATTTTCTGGTTGTGTATCTAATCCCCTGGACGTCCTGTCAACATTGCACATTACATTTTTTTCCTTAGTGTCCTCCCGGACTCTTCTCTGAACATTAGAATGTTCCATTTTCCCACCGTCCTCGTCTGTTCGGGGATAGTGGCTTCCAAAACTTGGCCCTTCAATATTCCGTATTACCCCAGAAATCTCCTCTACACCCTCATCTACGCCTATGCGTTGGTTCCAGGAAGTATTCGGTTCCTCTATATATTCACTCCTCATCCATTCGACCTTTGGCTCCCGCCATCCAGCCGAACCCCTGCTAGGGCACTCCCTTGCCCAATGTCCCTGTTGATTACAGTTATGACACACTCCCTGTGTCATTTGTCCTCCTTGTCTGTTATTCCGGCAATCCCTCGCGAAATGGCCTGTTTGACCACAAGAATGGCATGTCCTTGCATTACCTCTTTCTCCATTTCCTCGGTTCTGCCTTACACTCCTACACCCCTTCGCGGTGTGGCCTTCTTTGTCGCACAGTTGACACACTTTTTCGGTGTCAACTGTCGTTACCCTCATATTTACCGACCTCCTTTGCAACATCTTGCTAGTGGCCTCCTGTAGCCTAACTAGTTCCTCTGCTTTTTCCAGATCCAAGTTTTCCTCTTTCAACAACAAAATCCCAGTTTGCCTCATTACGTCCCTTCTCAGTCCTATCTTGAACTGATTCAATATTGATTCCCGGTTCTTCTTCCTTATTCCAGGTTCTTCGTCTTTTTGTGCTCCGGCTAAATCCTCGTTCAGTAACCTCGCCCCTACTGTACGCAGTCTAGTGCAAAACGAAGAAACATCTTCATCTTGTCCTTGGAAACAACGATATAAAGTCCACTGGTTTTCCACAGGCAATATAACCGTCGTAAACTTTCTAACAAATCTATTCTTTAAATCGCCATAGTTCAAACTGTCAAGGGTGATATCAGATTTGAAAAATGTATAAGCATCACCCTCGAGCTTAAGCTTGAAAAGGATAAGAGTGTCCTTTTCGTCCCATCCGTATAATCTTGCCAGCAACTCCAATTTTTCGAAATACCCGGTCGCGTCCTTCCCAGTAAAATCCTCTAAAGTAGTCGATAGCATACCTAGCGAGTACATAGGTGTTACTTGACCCGCGGGAACATTCATGTTGGATGCACCAGCTGGTTGAGCCATTTTTCAAAAATTTAACCAAAACCCAATTATTTTAACCAAAACATGATTTTTTAATGTATTCAGTGAATTATTTACTTTCCAAATCAATGAATAATTTTAAATTCTCACCCTCAAATTCCAACAGAACTGAAATACGCTCAAGATTACGACTTCAAATTTCACGAATTAGAAAAAAATAGTAAAATGATACTCTAATGATTCCTTCAAATTTCACGAGTTAAAAAAAATAGCAAAATGATACCCTAATGATTCCAATTCAAATAGTCCTACCCAAAACACCAAAATAAAACAAATCACCTGGAAACGAGTTCAAAAGGACCAACACCAAAAAGAATTCAAGAAAAATCTGGCGAAATGATGTAACCAAAAAAAAAAAACAAGAAAATCACCAAGTATCGAATTCCTGAAAAATAAAAGTACACAAAACCACCTGAAATAAAAATAATTCTAATTTTTATTCTAAGATTCGAAAGATCACGATCAGCGGCTCATCTACTAAAATTTCAACCAAATTTATACTTTTCCCGACTTCCGAACTTTCAAAATGAACCCAACTCGAAAAAAAAAATTTCCCTTCTATCAAAGTGTTTTCCAAAAATTCGAACTCAAGTTAAAACAAGGAAAGTCAAATTCAATTATTCTCCAAATCAAACTCAATACAAAACCGAATGATGTTACTTTATAAAAATAAAATTTTTCGAGATTCAAAGGAAACCATGAATAATAGGATAACCAAAAACAAAACAAAATTTTCACGCAATACGCCCTGAAAGAAAATCAATCAAAATTTCAATCAATCGATAAAAGCACAATAATTTTCAAAAAAAACAAAAATAACCCTCCTGAAACAAAATTTGATCCGCTATATCACCAACAGAAAAACCAACACCTTCAAACAAAATCAAGTAAATGGATAAAGTGACCAAAAGTAAATTTTTTCATGCAATACGCCCTGAAAAAAAGTCAATCAAAATTTCAATCAATCGATAAGAGCACAATACTCTTCAGAAAAACAAAATACCCTTCCTGAAACAAAATTTGATCCGCTATATGTCCAACCGAAAAACCAACACTTTCAAACAAAATCAAGTGAAAGGGATAAAGTAACCAAAAGAAAATTTTTCGTGCAATACGCCCTGAAAAAAAATTCAATCAACATTTCAATCAATCAATAAAGGCACAATAATTTTCTGAAAATCAAAAATAACCATCCTGAAACGAAATTTGATTACACACATTCAACAATAAGAAAATTCAACGTCCTGAAAGAAAAACAATGTCCTGAAAGAAAAATAAATGTCCTGTGAGAACAAACGTATGCCTTTTTCCCTATAAAGCCGCAATGAATCTAAAACCTCTCTAAAGTCTTAGAATCTCAATATCAACTTGACTCTATCAAAAATCCTTCACATAAAATGAAATTCTGTCCCTACCAATTGCAATTTTTAAAGCTTAATTTCAAATTCATAGGCATATACGTTCATACAGAAAATATAATCCAATTCAACATAAGGACCTGAAAACCTTCATCCGGAAATCTTCCAACAAGTCAATACACACTATTTAGATCACCCATAAAACAACAGGATAAAATTCCTTATACCTCGAAATTTCTCTGAATTTCTCAAAATCTCATTAAAAAATCTCCCTTGGAAAATTTAACCCATTTGACTCTAGAAATCTTTACATTCACACTGATGCGACATACACAAACCAAAAACTTTTTATCTACCGGAAAATTCAACAAATTTCAAATAAAAAAAAAACTCTCCCTCAGAAAATTGAACACATTCCACCGGTAATCTTTACGTTAAAAGCTAATGCAACACAAATAAAGATTACACTTTTTCCGACGGAAACCGTCAACACGGATGCAAAATTCTAACAAACAAGACAAAATAAAAATTCTCCCCTAGAAAATTAAACACATCCCACCGGTAATCTTTACGTTCAAAGCTAATGCAACACAAATAAAAATTACACTTTTCCCGACGGAAACCGTCAACACGGATGCAAAATTCTAACAGACAAAAAAAATTCTCGCCTAGAAAATTAAACACATCCCACCGCTGTCACCATTTGTAAAAAGCACCCTCTTTGTGATTTGACGGAAGAGCGGCTTTCCACCAAACAAGGGTGTTATTACTTAAAGAAAAGAAAAGATGTTATTTTAATTTTGAAGTTCTTTCTCCAGAAGGGAGAAAGTGTGGGATCGGCCCAACGCACTTGGGTCGGGACTTAGTGTTTAAAAATATTCTCTAGGGAGAAGGATGATAAATGAAACTTTTTGGGTTAAATTTAAGACGTATATTAAGACCAAATCAAACTAAACAACTTTACATTCGTTACGTATGTGCCAACGATATAAATTATCGAAAGTACTCGAATATTTCTTAAATCAAATACAATTAATCACAACAAATCGAATTATTACATCAACTTTAGATTGTAAAACAGAATCCAATTATCGAAATCAAATCAAACATCGGTGTGAATTCCAATTATAAAAAAAAATGAACTCAATCGAGTTATCAGGAAACTAAAAAAAAAGGTTTGTCCAAATAACCCCCAAAATCACAAACATGGGATGATCTCAAAATTTACTCAATTAAACCTTCAACTACTCAAGAGAGATTTCGAAAATAATACAAATCCAAACTTTCTAACACATAAGGGGGAATCTCAACAATAATTCCCACCTAAACTTTCCAACACTTAAGGGAACCCAACAATTGTTTCCATATATACTTTCAATTACTTAAGGGTGATTACAAAAAAATACAATATACTTTAAAAGACGATTACGACTTATGGAAGATTTCAGGACTCTGGACCATGAGAGATATATGGGCTTTCATGCGGCTTTCTACCAATACTCAAAATAAGCTAAGCATAAATAAAATAGTCTGACCTTTTTCCTGTACCAATAATCCAAAGAATGTTGAAATTAGGAAGATGACTCTTTGACGGGGCTTCTTTCCTGAAACAGACAGATTGAACACCAAACACGACACTCACACGCGTTTCGCAAATTGACCTCACTCCCGAATATACCGACGATACGCAATCTACAATAATTCCAAGTAATTTAGTGATTTTATTAATTTCGACTTAACACCTTTTTATGTCCCTGTTTGAGACTGACCGTCCGAAATAAGACCAAGACTTATGAGTTACCCTAACACCGTCTTCCGAATAACTTTAACTGTTTTCGTCTCCGCTTTGAAACCGTACTTCCAAACACTGAAGTACCTACCCTACAACCGTACTACCCTTAGTTTCCGATTCCAAACCTGAGTCAACTGAGGACCTTCCCTTTAGGTTCCTCCAGTTACTCCCTAATTACCGAACGCGAGCACTGGCAACCTCCTCGTTTCAGGTTCCACCAGACACTGCCATTTCGTCTCCCGAGCAAGTCGAAGATTTTCCCCTCTTCGTCTCCTCCAAAAACCAATCGTCAATGTTTCAAAACCAATCAAATCAAAACTTCTTCCATCTTCCTTTTTACGAACCAATCAAATTGAAGACTTTTCCACTTCCTACCCCCTCGTAGGTGGGATTTTCTTGAAAAATCTAGGTTCCCAAGCACCGATTTGGGAAATGCAACGTCGGAAAAATCTCATGGTTCCCAGCGAACGCAAGCATATTTCGGTGCTGGGTTCGAGGAACCATAATCTTCTTATCGTCACAGATGCACCAGAAACTTGAACCGAAAATCGACAATCTCGATCGTTACCGTCTCGCCAGACCTGTCTGATAACTGATTCACTAATTTTCTGGCACAGGGATATCAAATTTCCGAAGTCTACATCGATCAATTAAATTACTGCGAGTTTCTTGGGCGATTTCCGAATAAAATAAATGGTGTTGAAAATACCGGTGAATTATTATGGACAAGAAAATGTTCAAGTCCCAATTTTCGAAAGGATATTCATTTTATTACTTCCAAATTATCTCGCTTATTACAAAGTATAATTCTATAAATTGATAAGTCTCTTTTCAGTACCTGTTCTCCTACTGGCAGGTGAAATGGTTGTAATTTTTGTTGCATTAGTGATTAAGTATATCTGGTGTAATCTGTTTTGCAGGGTTGAAAAAATTGAGCCAGTGGAGAAATGAGATTTATCTTCCTGTTTCACTGAGGCACCATCTTTTTATAAAATTAGAAGAATGAGGTGAATATTTCATCTCAAATCTATTAAATTCCATTAACTATGACAACTTATACAGGGTTTTTTCAAAAAGAGATTTCATATTGACCATATATACATACTACTATCTAGTGATTTTTCTACTCCTGAAAAGAGGAAAAAGAATGAGAATGTCATCAGGACAAAAGTTAACAGTCAGAAAAAAAAAGATACTTTCACTACAACAGTTTGTTCTAAGAATGAGACATAAAATAGCATCCATGAAAACATTGATAGACCATCTGAAAGAAAAATCCCTTATGTCAGAAGCAACTTTCCTTGAATGTTGCCTTTTTGTTTACCTTTCAGAAATGAAAGAACTAAGTCATGATCATATCAAAAAATCTTTTCTTCCTTTCAGCCATTCATTAACTCAGGAGTTGCAAGAGATTTATTTGAAAGAATGTTAAAAGATCCAAGCAAGCAGAAGTACAACCCAACATTGAAAGCCTTTGCATTACCATTGGCCTCTCTTTTCCCCCAAGAATAATATGCTGTGAGAAAAACATTCATCAACAGCCCTCCCCTTTTAGAAACTATCTCAAAGTATAGATCTGTGGATGGAAGTCCAGGATTCATAAAAGAAACATTGACTGCTTTAGTCCAAAGACAAGAAGAAGTTTCATATCCCCGGTACTGGTACAAGATTCTCAGGATATGTTGATGTTGGTACCAACTCGGATTCTGTCTTCCAAATAGAACTATGATATGACTATCGAATGTATATAGGGCTTTGGGAGGAGCAGTTAACAACTAATGGACCTGTTCTCAATATCAATGTTTATTTTGTAACATTCAAAGTTTGGTAATCCTAGGAACATTATGAAAAAGAGAAAAGGGGCAACCCTGCTCTGAAGAGCTGAGGGTAGAATTACGTTGAAGGGGGGTTTCATACTTATATTTTTGGCTTGTGATGTGATCGTCTAGATTGGTAGAACTCTGTTGACGCTCATATGGCTTCACACCACCGACGACAGTTGGCGCCCCAGTCCACTAGCTTGGAGCGCAGGCGCTCCGGAAAGAAAGAAGAAGATTCGACAGAACTTCCGATTTGTCGCCCCGGGGGATAGAGATATAACCTGAAATAACTACGTACCTGTACCATATATGTATCTTTACAATAAACCATATTTTTGCGAGTTACTATTCGATTTAATATACAGTCCACCAATACAGTTCAAAACATTGGTCCATCGAGCGGATACACAATAATTCCGTATCCAGTGACAAGAAGCTGACGATTTTACAACAAAAGGAAGAGGACTTGTTCGAGCCACGTGTCAGGAAAGGAGAACATCGTAATCCAGATCCAGGAAAAGCCGACAATATCACGCAGAAGGTGAACCATAGGCCAACTGGTCAATTACAAACAAGAATAACCACGGGGTGAGTCGTTCCCATTTTACCATTCCTTTGCTTATTTGAAATTGTGCTATTTGTGTGAGAATTCAGACCTCAATTTAGAATGGAGGAACTCAAACCTTTGATTAGGAAAAGGGGCGTCGTTAAAAGCGGTTTGACCATTTTTACAAATTTCTTGAATGAAATTGGCAATAAAGAACAGCTTGACGATTTGGATATCATAAAATTAACTGATAGATTAGCTAACGCGGAAAAACTGTTGCATGACTTTCATGAGCATCAAGAACAGATAGAGTTGCAATGTAACGAATCCAAGATCGAAGAACAAGTGCGAGAAAGGGAAATGTTCGAAAATAACTATTATGAAGCTATTGCCTCAGCTAAAAGTGTTCTTCAAAAATTCAACGATGCCGTGGAGGTACAGTCAAACAATTCATTGCACGGTTCAATAAACAACTCGACTTCAATTTCAGTGAAATTGCCTGATATTTCTTTGCCTAAATTTGATGGGAAATTTGAGGACTGGCTGGAATTCAGGGACATTTATTCAAGTTTGATTCATGACAATACTAGTTTGGACAATACACAAAAATTTCACTACCTACGAGGTGCATTAAGCGGAACGGCAGCAGTCGCAATTTCGAAAATAAAATACACTTCAAGTAATTACGAAGTTGCTTGGACTCTATTGCAAGGTAGGTTCAACAATAAAAAGAAATTGATCTATGAGCACATTAAGGCCATTTTCTCAGTAGATAACATTCAGAAACCGACATCTGATAATATTCAAAATTTAGCAGACGACATTATCAAACATTTGGGGGCTATAGAACAATTAGGCCAAAACATCAAAAATTGGGATCCATTATTGATCTTCTGGTTGACGAATAAATTAGATTCATCCTCTAGTTTGGAATGGGAAAGGGAAACAGCAAAAAGGGATGATTTACCAAAATTGGATGATTTTCTTGCGTTTCTGCAGAGAAGAGCAAATTTTATGGGCACATTAGAATCGAAATCGAATCTGCACATTAATAAACAAGATTCTAAGACAAATTCAACTGGGAATAGGTATTCTAAACAAGGTAATGCCAGATGTCTGACTTCTACGAACTACTCATGCGTTTACTGTAAGCAAGATCATTCAATTTACAAGTGTCAAGAATTTATCAATTTAGATTTACCTTTGAAAAGAAACTTTGTCAAAAAGGCTAATCTTTGCTATAATTGTTTGAGAGCAGGGCATTCAACTAAAAGATGCAAGCTCGGTCCGTGTAGGGAATGTAAATCTTGGCATAATACAATTTTGCACGATAAAAATGAATCTCGTGCAAGCTCGTCAAATCAAGAAAACAATGTTCATGGCGAGGCAGGTACTTCGACTACATTGAGTAGTGGCGTAACTATACCAATGCCGCAACAGGTCATCCTATCAACCGTTTGTGTACTCGTAGCAGACAAATTTGGAAAGCTTCATAAGGTTCGAGCATT
Source organism: Adalia decempunctata (assembly GCA_951802165.1). Lineage (NCBI taxonomy): Eukaryota > Metazoa > Arthropoda > Insecta > Coleoptera > Coccinellidae > Adalia > Adalia decempunctata. The sequence goes on from OX637695.1 coordinate 50,948,630, forward strand.
ACTAGATTGCGGATCACAAACCTCATTCATAACTGAACATTTGCTAGAGCGGCTAAATATTCCTACCGAGCGGACAGACCTGACTATTTACGGAATTTCGAATACAAACTCGAGCGTTGATAGGAAAGGCAAAATAACCATAAGAGCCATGCACAGAAAATTCGAAATTGAATGCAATTGTTACGTTTTGGAACAAATCACGGGAATTATGCCGAGCCTTTCTTTCGACACGCGATCATTGGCAATACCAAATGATATAACTCTAGCAGATCCACAATTTTATAAGCCAGGACGCATCGATATACTCATTGGAGCCGATATATTTTGGGCAATCTTAGGCGAGAATAAAATATCTTTGGGTGAGAGGATGCCCATTCTATATGAAACCTTTTTCGGTTGGGTGGTCTCCGGACAAATGGGTCTCAAGGAAACTTCCAAAACTTCTTGTAATCTCAGCGTTAATCAAGAGTTACTTGATAGTTTGTCGAAATTTTGGGAAATAGAGGAATTTCAAGGTCCTCCACAATTATCGGAGATCGAACAATTTTGCGAATCTAATTTCAATTCAACTACTCAAAGGGATTCACATGGACGCTTCATCGTTACCATGCCTTTGAAGAAAAGTCCTTCGGTTCTCGGCGAATCTAGAATTCAGGCCGAGCGACGATTCCTTGCGCTAGAGCGAAAACTACAAAGAAACGCGTCCCTATGCTCACTCTATAAGGATTTCATGCGGGAGTATAGAAATCTTAACCATATGACGATCGATAATGGCAGCAACACTACCAATTTTGAATACTTTATGCCACATCATAGTGTTCTGAAGGAGGACAGCTTGACGACCAAACTGCGAGTTGTTTTTGATGCGTCCGCACCATCTAGTAGTGGATTATCTCTAAACAACATACAAGCTGTCGGTCCAAAATTACAGGATGATTTATTATCAATCATACTCAGGTTTAGGAAACACAATTATGTCATTTCAGCCGATATCGCAAAAATGTATAGACAGGTTTTGATAGCTCCAGAACATCGTCAATTGCAAAAAATAGTGTGGCGTGATAATCCAGATGATAATTTAGAAACCTACGTCTTGAATACTGTCACATATGGACAAACATCAGCCAGCTACCTCGCGACGCGTTGCTTATTGAGCTTGGCCAAGGAAGTTCAAGAAAGCAATCCCGAAATGGCCGAAATAATAGAACACGACTTTTACGTCGACGATCTGTTGACTGGAGCGACCACAATTGATGGTTGTCGTTTCATTAGCAAATTTATCTCCGTAACATTGAATTCTGGCGGGTTTCCACTCAGGAAGTGGTGCTCAAACAACGTAAGGTGCCTTGAGGATGTAAATGCAGGCCATATCGAACGGGATCAATTTGTATTCAATAATAACGAAAACATAAAAACGTTAGGTTTGACATGGTCTTGTGAAGGGGACATTCTATTATACAATATTAATATCAGCCCCACCAAGGGCAAAATGACAAAAAGATGCATCCTATCAACTATTGCAAGGATCTTTGATCCGTTGGGATTATTGAGCCCATGTATCATCCTTGCAAAAATGTTGCTCCAAAAACTATGGGCAAATGGAAAAACGTGGGATGAGCCAATATCTGGAGCAATACTAGAAACGTGGACAAGGCTCGAGGGTGAATTACCAATCCTGAACGAGCTCAGGTTGAGTAGACAAGCAACCTGTAAAGATGCCACAAGCGTACAATTGCATGGCTTTGCAGACGCTTCCGAAAAGGGGTATGGGGCATGTGTTTACCTCAGGAGCACCGACCCCCAAGGTGACATTCATCTACAGTTACTCTGCGCAAAATCAAAGGTAGCACCACTAAAATCAACGTCCATACCGCGATTGGAACTATGTGCAGCACTTTTGCTAGCTAGACTGTCACACAAGGTTATGTCTTCAACTAATATTAACTTTGAGTCCTTGACACTTTGGTCAGACTCAACCATCACACTAGCTTGGATACGCACCAGTTCGAACCTCCTGAAAACCTTCACCGGCAATAGGGTAGCGGAAATCCGGTCTCTCACTAAGGGAGCCAATTGGCGATATGTTCCCACCCACGACAACCCTGCGGATATTGTATCCAGAGGACTATATCCTAGGGAAATTCTCGAGTCTAATCTTTGGTGGCATGGTCCCACCTGGCTTCTTGAAAATTCAGAGTATTGGCCATCGAATCCATTAAATCAATGTAGCGCAATCGACCTACCCGATTTGAAATCGAACGTCTTGACGGTACCACCTCAGGTCCTTTAGGTTTTCCATTCGAACGATTCTCTAAGTTTCTAAGAATGCAGAGAGTAGCGGCTTATATCCTAAGATTCAAATATAACTGTTTTCACAAGAGCGAAAGGCGCGCTGGTCCACTCAAGCCAGTCGAATTGAACGTTGCATTAAACTGCTTAATCAAGGTTTGTCAACAAGACTCGTTTCGCGAGGAATTACGAATTTTGCACGCTAATAAACTCGTCAGGTCGAACAATGTGCTTTCTGGTCTAGCCCCATTTTTAGATCCCGAAGATATTTTAAGAGTAGGTGGAAGGCTCAAACATTCTGATTATCCGTTCAGCAAGAAGCACCCTATTGTAATCCACGCCAAACATCATTTTACCAAACTGTTGTTCTCCCATGAACACGAGCGTCTCCTCCATGGAGGTCCTCAATTACTACTGGGATCATTAAGGGAAACTTATTGGCCAATAGCTGGTAGAAACCTAGCTCGCAGCATCGTAAAGAAATGCATAACATGCTTCAAATTCGCGGCAAAAACCGTCCAGCCAATTATGGCAAATCTACCTAGAGATAGAGTCAGCCCCTCCAGCCCTTTCACTATTGTAGGTGTAGACTACGCGGGTCCATTCCTGATAAAGGACAAAAAGGGTCGAGGCTGCCGTTCGACTAAGTGTTACGTTGGGTTATTCGTTTGCCTCTCAACGAGGGCTGTTCATTTAGAACTGATTTCCAGTTTGTCCTCAGAAGCCTTTTTACAAGCCCTTCATCGGTTTGTTTCTAGAAGAGGTAAGCCGTCTAAAATTTTATCAGACAATGGTTCAAACTTCGTTGGCGCACAACGTGAATTAACTAGATTTTTCAAATTTATACAAAACGAATTAATTGAAGCTGTTTCCACTCAGGCAATAGAGTGGAGTTTTATACCCCCTTATTCACCTCACTTTGGTGGTCTGTGGGAAGCCGCAGTCAAAAGTGTCAAGCATCATTTACGACGGGTGATACGTAATACACCATTGATTTTCGAAGAGTTCGCTACAATTCTCTCGCAAATAGAGGCAATTTTGAATTCGCGTCCTCTTTGCCCCATAAGCTCCGACCCAAACGATTTCGGACCTTTAACCCCGGCTCACTTCCTCATTGGCAAACCGCTTGTTTCCATTCCGGATCAAGACGTCAGCGACACCAACACCAATCGACTGAGCAGATATCAGCTTCTGCAGCAAATGAGTCAGCATTTTTGGAGTCGCTGGAAGTCTGACTATATATCAGAACTACAACGACGGAATAAGTGGAAGTCGAACGACGGCATTCTATCAGAAGGTTCCCTAGTGCTGATAAAGGGAGGGCACACACCACCTACCCAATGGCTGTTAGGAAGAATATGCGAGCTGCACCCCGGGTCGGATGGAGTTGCACGGGTGGCTTCAATAAAGACCACGAATGGAATAATAAGAAGAGGATTCCAGAAGATCTGCCCTCTTCCCATGGTTGTTTGAAAGTAGGGACTTTCAAGGTGGGGAGTATGTTGACGCTCATATGGCTTCACACCACCGACGACAGTTGGCGCCCCAGTCCACTAGCTTGGAGCGCAGGCGCTCCGGAAAGAAAGAAGAAGATTCGACAGAACTTCCGATTTGTCGCCCCGGGGGATAGAGATATAACCTGAAATAACTACGTACCTGTACCATATATGTATCTTTACAATAAACCATATTTTTGCGAGTTACTATTCGATTTAATATATAGTCCACCAATACAGTTCAAAACAAACTCTATGTTATGTCGTAGTAATTCAGATTCGTAATAACTCAGATAAGTGAAATATAGGATGGAAAATAATGAGGTAAAATAGATAAATAGTTAATACACTAGATTGGACATAAAGATGAAACAAGAGCCTTTATTCGTCCAGCGCCATAGTTCGAAGAGCCACAGCTATATGAAGGAAAAACGAACGAGAATCCATTGAAACTCAAAGCAAAAAACCTTCTACCATTACAGATGATACCTTTACAATCCATAGAACAATTATTAATAAGACGAGCACTGGTGATATGTACAATATGGAGCTTCCTATACTCCGGTAAGGTTATTACTGGCACACCTGTGATAAAAAGCAGAATCCAATACATCCAAAGGTTATAGGCATATACAGGGTCTTTCACGAGAAACCTCACCCATATTTATACGGGAAACTACTGAACGTATTTTCATGAAATTCTGCACTTATAAGTATTTCACGATGCTGATGAAATCTAAAATATTTTCAAGGCATGAGCACCTCCGGTTTTTCCGGAAATGACGTCAACTTCCGTTTTTCAAATTAGAACACCATTTTTTTATTCCAGAAATAGATTCCTTAGAAAATTTCGAGTTATTTTGATGTAACATTTTTCAGTTTTGGTTGGAAAATTCTCTCTGAGCGGGAAAATTCGAAAAACAAAATCGAAAATAGAGCTCCGCTGGAACAAGAATAACTTCGAGGTTTTTGGATGGAAAATTTTCATTTTTGGGATTTTTCAAGATGTAAGATTGATGTATCCACTTTAAAAATCGAAATCGCGATTCATGATACAGGGGGTGAAAAAATCGCTTTCAAAGTTAGGGATGACAAAATCGTGAAAAATCAATTTTTTCAAATCAGAACCCCATTTTTTCATGGCAGATATTGAATCTACGTCAAAAAATAATGTGAGTGTATGCATCACACCCTTGCCCTAAAGTGGATATTTTCTGAGTTATTCACAAAAAACTGTTTTTCGTCTTGAATTTTCAGCTATTTCTTTTCCCTTCACGCCAAAAAGATGAAATTTTCAGGAACTGTTACTTAAACCATGTTTTAGATTTTACTACCCTAATATGCAAGAGAAAAAAGTTACAGGTTGTTCCTAAATAGATGGCGAATTTGGATTCGAATTTGTATCGGAAACCTCTTTATTTCAACTAATCGGCCATCAGTTTTCTCTCCAGTGATAAATAAATAATTCCTTATGAACCATATGCAAAAACTTACCATGTTTTACATTCCTTTTTTTTAATGATAGATATCATTAATTACATGCTACTGAATAAAGAGGAATTTGGCAGATGTAATTAATGATATCTATCATTAAAAAAAAAGAAAGTAAAACATGGTAAGTTTTTGCATATGGTTCATATGGAATTATTTATTTATCACTGGAGAGAAAACCGATGGCCGATTAGTTGAAATAAAGAGGTTTCCGATACAAATTCGAATCCAAATTCGTCATCTATTTAGGAACAACCTGTAACTTTTTTTTTTCGCATATTAGGGTAGTAAAATCTAAAACATGGTTTAAGTAACAGTTCCTGAAAATTTCATCTTTTTGGCGTGAAGGGAAAAGAAATAGCTGAAAATTCAAGACGAAAAACAGTTTTTTGTGAATAACTCAGAAAATATCCACTTCAGGGCAAGGGTGTGATGCATACACTCACATTATTTTTTAACGTAGATTCAATATCTGCCATAAAAAAATGGGGTTCTAATTTGAAAAAATTGATTTTTCACGATTTTGTCATCCCTAACTTTGAAAGCGATTTTTTCACCCCCTGTATCTTGAATCGCGATTTCGATTTTCAAAGTGGATACATCAATCTTACATCTTGAAAATTCTCAAAAATGAAAATTTTCCATCCAAAAACCTCGAAGTTATTCTTGTTTCAGCGGAGCTCTATTTTCGATTTTTTTTCGAATTTTCCCGCTCAGAGAGAATTTTCCAACCAAAACTGAAAAATGTTACATCAAAATAACTTGAAATTTTCTAAGGAATCTATTTCTGCACTAAAAAAATGGTGTTCTAATTTGAAAAACGGAAGTTGACGTCATTTCCGGAAAAACCGGAGGTGCTCATGCCTTAAAAATATTTTAGATTTCATCAGCATCGTGAAATACTTATAAGTGCTGAATTTCATGAAAATACGTTCACTAGTTTCCCGTATAAATATGGGTGAGGTTCCTCGTGAAAGACCCTGTAGAGTGTGTCACTTTATTGTTGCGCAGAGCTTTCACAGTTCCATGTGTAAGAATCCTTCCTTCCAAGTGTGTGTGTGTGATTTTATTCGCGTTGGTTTGGAAGTGGACAATAAACTCTTTAGATTTCCTGTTGACTGATGAACGGTGGACCCGGGACGAAGCAATCCGGCCTAGGATACTTGCCTGGCTCACCAAGGCCAATGACCAAGGCTTGTTTTACTGAGGACGTTCGTCTACAGAACTCTCAGAGGGAAGTCTCCTCCACGATGCTAGGGAGGTTGTTTTCCTTAGGCACAGGCGATGTAAATAGTTTACCTTAGACCTCCAAACCATGTTTCCCCTGTACGTGAAATATTATACTAAAAGCAACAACTCCAATGCGTATACCATAATGTCGAGTGAATAGTTAAATGTGCAGAAGGCCTTACGAACAGTATAAGAAGATTCCAAATGGGTTGGTAGCAGAACAGAGTTCCACAATATTCAATAGAAATGCAATAATCAGATAGAATAAGCTTACATGAGATTAAATCCTGTGAAATGAAACAAAGTTATTTAAATGTACATACCAGATAACAAAGAAGCGTTTTTAAAATATATTAAAATGGCGGATTCCTAGAAGAGGAACTCCATTTCAAAGGAACACTATTGTGAACCAGAATATGAAAGTGAAAACAGACCGCAGCCGAGTGAAAGTGAAGTAAAAGAGGGCCCTTCCATTCTTTGTCGTTTCGGAGGTTAGTTTTTCTTCCACAGAATCGTATTTCTTCGATGGTCACAGAAGAACGAGTTTACTTCTTGGAGGATCTTCGATATGATTAAAATGTCCTATTTATAAAGATGCGAATTGCCTAAAGTATTGCTTGAAGTCGTACTAATATTCATCATTCATAGGATTATAAAATAATATCAAATAAGTTCATTCAACGTAGTTCCACGTTTCGACAATGGACGTTGCAAAGTTGGAAGCCATGGAGTCTGGCAACGGTGCATTTTATTTTATTGCAGGGTAGGAAATTCAGATATGTTACAATTTTAATATCGCTCAGTAGATTTACTATGGTTTTATGATTGTATTATGTTCTTCTTCATGATGTGGATTAATAAATGAGGTTCATTCTCTTCAAGGAATTATGCTTAATTTTGTGAATAAATAAAGAAGGCATGAATTGTTGTTGCTTTTTTCAACTGAACGCCGTTTATAGGCATATAATGTACCCTCGGCAATTCGCCGCCCGTAGATTTTCATCTCAGATATTGATGATTCGGTTTGATGCTTTTTGCAGCCATTACTTATCATATTTGCAATAACGTGATAAAATACCTCAATTTATTGTAAAATCTCGTGAAGAGAAAATCTGATTCCTTCACATGAATTTGCACATTTTTGTGGTCAGTTTCAGCATTGAATGAACCGTGTAGTTTATTCTATATACCTTAATTGAATTCCTAAAGAATCAATTGTTTTTCTATAATTATTCATACTCATTTTCACTTATTCCAAGTAATATAAAAAACTACGCATTTTAATATGTTCAATAATTCATTTGTATCAATTACGAATCTTCAAATATATTTATAGTACAAAATAATTTTACATTTCTATAAACCGCCCCCGTACCAATATTGAAAGAATTCGCCATAAAAAGATAATTCACTCGTTATTTTATTTCCATTCTTCAAAATCAATAACTCCACTCCACTGGATTTTTCAAAGTTAGATTCTGCAATGTTGCCACATAAATGTAAAATGATATTGCTATCCTTTATGCTATCTTCGTCCCACTCATTGAAGTCTAACTGAATTTTGGCTTCATCCAATCCCGAATTTATGAATGAGATGCTGTGTCTCCTCTTTATATGGTCTAAGAGGTCAAACAATGAAATAGAAATAAATGAATCATTATTGACAAACTTTAAACCCCCCCAGAATCATACCACCTGAGCATCAATATAAAAATGATATTTTTTTCCGTAGAAGCAATACATATTGATACCAATTATATCAGTTTTTATCGGCTTCACAAAAAAAAATCAAGTTATTGCTGCTCAGAGCCCAAATATACTTTCGAATACAGTATGAATTTTTGGAAAAAATGCGATGGTTGATATGCTTTCCATGAAAGGACAGTGCCACAGAACCTGTTTTTAGGGAGTCGGGCAATATCCCGATTGGAAACATTCAAAAGAATCGAATTTTCGGGTTTTTTTAACAACCTTGTAGTGACAGGAGATGTCAAGTAAATCAATTATTGATTAAGTTATTGTTATTTAGAGCTCAAGGTTACTTTTGAACACAATATTTCAGTTATCCATTTCGAACAGCTTGTCTATTGATGATTCCCATGATGAGCAATGCTGTGTTGAATAATACCTACAAAGTTTCATTTTACCTGTTTTTAACGTCCGATAGTTTTTATTATGTTATTATTTGAATGGAATTTTCAGTTACGATATCATTTTTCGTGTCTGCTGGATGAGGGAGTGAAAATAATCCTAAGATTACTTCTGACAAAATGTAAGGTATTCAATTGTCTACATTACTGTGGAAAAAATACAGGGTCTTACATTTGAAAAAATCGAGAAATAATAATTTGAAGTTCTTCATATTTGGACCTCAATAACGGACACCCCGTATAAGACAGGTTGGTCATTTAGGAACGGTAACAAGGCAAATTTTTCAATTGAAAAACATTTAGATCAAATTCATGTCACTATCGCTTCTGGAAATCGTCAGAAGACTTTTACTGAACGGTTTTTCCTTCACCTTTTTGCAGTTTTCTTCGAATAAGATCTGTACCGTTGGAAAAATGTCTCTGATATTCTGCTTCATGAAAGAGGTAATAAAGGTCATTGAAAATATGTGAAAAAATATTGGGTGATCCATTAAAGAAATCATCCATTTGTTGGATAACATTTATCGGGGACACCCTGTATATCAGAAAGTGATTTCCTGAGATGCAGAAAGGATGGTACTAGAGGTCTACCTTCCAACGAAAACTTGGAGATGTCTGGTTTCGGCAGCTATGGAAGATTTTCGCACAATTGCAGGACCCTGTATACTATAAGTTTTTACCTTGTGTAATCATGTAATTCTGAATAAGTATCGTTAATTTTGATTTAATATGGAAATTCTGACTTTATGTTGAATTCTGATTTGGTGTAGTTCCTTTATTCTGAATTCATGTTGAAAGTTTGAATCGGTGATATCACTTCGATATGGCATTTGAAATCTTGCATTAGTGATGTAAATTTCACTTTATTTTTGTGAAATTATAATTTTATCATCTTTGATGTGCTCATTCCATACGAGGGGGGAATAAATAGCTTTTAAAGAATTCGGGCCTTCAATTGTATCCAACGGTTCAGGAAAGTAAAGATAACGTGAAGTTTTTCCTTGTTCTCGTTACAATTACATATCATGCTTTTTTGTTCATATGTTATCCTGAAAATAATAGCGTTCTTGTGGCTACGAAGAAATGAACGAATTAGAGAATAAATTTATTGACAATTTCCATAGTCTCAATTTTATGAAGGCATAAAACATATCACAACATTTTCAAATTCTAATGGCAAAAATTAATAATATCTCACCCTACAATATTTCATATTTGGTATGAAGACTAGATGATATAAAAATATTTTTCTTAAAAACAAAAATAAATCCGATTAATTCCTGCATTGTTGATATCAAACAAGATAAGATTTCTTCAGCTTCAACGAACATGCTATTGCAGCAACAGAAGGAGTATTGAAAGTTGAAAAAGCAGTACATCCAGGTGGGGTCGTATGCTCAAGTTATCTGCAAAATATGAATAATATCGATAAGTTCATGACTACATTATTCAATAGTCAATTTCAATAGTCAATTTCAATAAGTTCAGTTTTATACAGAACGTTCCTGATTTGGAGGTAGGTACAAATGAAAATAGGGCATTGCTTGTATTGGGTTTGTGTCCCAACGTTACCTTGTGTTCTAAGAGGGTTGGATTGTTTAGGACGCAAGGGTTGAGACTTATGCCGGCCACTCACGAGGCTACAGAGACGGGCGTTTTATGGCCTTTTATGACACTTTAAGAGCCCTTGACCAATCACGGAGACTCTTTTCGCACGTGGCCTTAGAAACCATCATAAAACGCCCGTCTCGGAAGCCTCGTGAGTGGCCGGCATTAGATGCGGATCATGTGTTAATGAATGTTTATTGCTACAACTAGTACAGTTTATATATCCTAAAATTAGAATGACATCACGACCAGGCGACGGATGTAACCAATCGAATACATATAATAGTATATTATTTTGGAGGATAAGTGATACTTCTCATGGCGAGCCTGAGTGTACCTGCTGAACGTAGTGAGGCGGGTAATTGAAAGCGGGCCATGAAAAATCACTTCTCCTTCGAATGAAATATGTTATTTTATTTTCAAACATTTTCAAATTCATGTGAATCTGAATATTCACTTTCGGAATGACATTTACGTTCATTTGAACGGTTGTCATGCAAAATTCATCCTTGCATAGCAACACTTCTCCTGGCGCCGGCCGGAGGGAAAAGAAAGGAATAGCAATTATTTCTCCGCCTAGGCGGATAAATAGAGCTTTTCGAAGATCCTGTCAGTCGAAAACTGACGTCGTTGGTCGTTATCGTATGTTTGAAAATAAACAATATTATGAAGCTATTTTAATACAAGAAAATTATGATTCTACTATGATTCTGTGAACAAATTCAAAGCATAATTCTCAATTCCATCTTTTCGTTCGTCCTACTTTTGAGCAGGACAACTTTGCAATACATGATTGAAATAATTTCCATGTGAATATTATCGGTTCGAAAGGATATCTATAATAATTTTCTCTATTTCAGTATCTTAATGAGTTCATTACAGTACTAAAAACAGGGCTGTAATGAATTCATTACAGCATCGTTTTCAGTTATATTTTTTGTTTTTTGGTTGTCAACAATGACTTCCGATCCTATGAAATTCCAGCAGACGTCAATTTGGAAATGTCAATTTTCGTATTTCCTAACATTCACACCAACTGCCAAGATACCACATGAAAGTCACTAGGACCTATAATTTGAATTTTTCATTGAATTTCACAAAATTCGACTGAAATAGAGAAAATATCGTCTAATAGGTACTGGTTGCAGAATGCAATTCCAATACTCATGCGTTCAAAAACTCGCTCCTTCGTCGCTCGTTTTCGAATTTCGCATTCGTATTGGAATAGGAGCCCATTCTGCAACTTGTTTTAGAATATACTATTATTGATTTATTTAAGAATTTTCTGTACGTTCCATACAGCTTGAATAATTCCAAAAAGAGTTCCTTATACTATCTTAACAATAGATGTACTTTGACAAAGATGTAGCGTATTCTTGTTGACGGCTGCTGAATTCTTGATTTTTGTGCTCGAGAATCGTATTGCATATGTCCTTCAGGCAGAAAATCTTAACCTAATATTTACTTCACATGAATGGCTGTTATCTGAATCATTTAAATTCCATGTACCTAATTTCGGCCTTGAAAGACGAAGGAAAAATAATTCTGAAACGTCGGCAATGTTATAATAATTAAATAATAATAAACTGCTAATTTCCACAAAATTTATTGATGTTAAATGACGACAATTGTTTCACTACACTGTAGCTTTTTCAAGTCGGATGTTGAACTGAGTATTCCCAAATTATAACATTCGTTTAAATAGGTATTGATAACATAGTTGAGACTATGTTATCAATACCTATTTAAGGTAACGAATGTTATAATTTGGGAATACTCAGTTCAGCATCCGACTTGAAAAAGCTACAGTGTAGTGAAACAATTGTCGTCATTTAACATCAATAAATTTTGTGGAAATTAGCAGTTTATTATTATTTATTTAAAATGAATTTCCATCAAGTGAAGACCGAATCAATCAAATAGTTATAATAATTGTCTCATTTTGAAATGCATTTATCTGATTCCCTGCGAAATCTTATTTCAATTTATCAACATGGACACAGACTCTGAAAATTGTGCCTATATATTTTGATGAAGGCTCACAGCCGGATTTAACTCAAAATTTAGAGTATTCCGGGTTTTTCAGCCGCTATCTAGCAATAATATTTCTGCGCGTGAGCCTGAAGCTAATAGCATTAACAGGATCACTGCTTTCAACAAAACTGAAGTTCAACGATTCTATGAGCTGCTGGAAGAGAACTAATGGGAAAATACAAATTTTCACCAAAAAGAGAGTAGGGTCTATAACGAGTTGGAAAAGGGTAAGAATATCAGGTGGCTCTGTTCCATGAGTGCTGCAGGCAGATATGTCTCGCCAATGTTCATTTTCCTCCGAAAGAGGATGACCCCGACTCTTGGAAAGTATGGTCCAACAGGAGCAACATATAAATGTTCGGAAAACGGATGGATTAATGGAGAACTTTTCCATGTATGGCTACTCAATATACAAAACCTTCTGCGGAAGAACCACTTTCATTAGTATTGGCATTGAGTTTAAATATACATAGAGACATAACCCAGTTCATTGATTTGATGCACAAAATTTACTCGCCAATTTTCCAACTTGAGCGGCGGCACATAGTAGCTACTAAAGGAACTATATTCGTCCGATCCATTTTGTCACTATCCATTTATCGAAATCTGTAGGAGATTTATTTTCCTCAAGTTCTATGAATCGTAGGCATGGCCGGATTCGTCCAAATTCGTTACAAACGGTGTGATTCAATAATGATGAACTATTAGCCATGAATTTCTCCAAAGGAGTGTTCTCAGGTAGGAAATGAGGGGTGAAAATGTTTCTTGGAGGGACATAAAAGAAACGTACTTAATCGATGAAAAGAATTTGTCTTTCTCGTACTCACTTGAAGATAACTGAAAACCACATAAATCCAAACGCCTTCCAGAAGGTTAAATTGGCCACGCAGATTTTCATCAGAACTTTATATTCGGCTATAACTGGTGAGCTGAGGTCGAGAAATGCCAATTCAACTGCTCAGTTCATTCTAAAAATGAATAATCTTTTCGACTGCTTCAAAAATATTCCGATAATTCTAACTGCCAAGACGACAATGATTTCGACCTGTGTACAATGGGAGAATCTGAAAGTAGGCCCATTGATGTGGTTGATTGGACAGATTCGACCATTTCTTCTGCGGATTCGGGCAACGGTGGGCCTAGTGAGGGTATATAAGGGATAAAGAGTTAATTGAACCCCTAAATACCCTATAATCTAACTCAATCGCAAGTTTCTCGGGGTATTTGAAGAGGAACATCGCCAAAAAAACAAATGCGGTAAGTGCGAAAAAGCACTCCTCATTGATGATTTGAATAAGCATGGTAATGATTGGATATATATTGCAAATCGAAATCGGAAACATTTGAAAATACCCTCAACCGATTTCAAACATTTGATGAGGAAAGCGCTGTTGGTCATAAAGAAAATTATGGTTACAAAATCAGAAAAGATAGGACTTCAAAGGTATATTTTAGGAAAATTAAAAAAATGAATGAAGATTGGAACTCTCCGTTAACTCCAGAATTTGGAAAGCACCGGATTCATTTGTTGGGATAACTGATTAGAGTGAAGCTGCACAGGGGACAGAAGAGAACCAAAGGAACCTCGACAAAGAAGCATCCCGCTCTTTATAAAAAATATTTTCAAAAATTCATAGAAAATCTATTTATAAATACTTGTGAATGAAGAAAAATTTGCATGCATTTATTTTTTCATACATCAGTATTTTTTATTCATGAAATATCAAAAATAATTGTCGTTTTATTGCATCAGAAAAATCAGGTGATGAAATACTGAACATCCCACATTTCCATATGCCGGTCCTGATCGTCATAGCATTCGGCTTCGGAAATAGTGCCTTATAGTTCAGCTTCTTACCGCCAGATGCGGGAGTAAAAATTTTTGCTTCTCTGGAACACACTTACCCATCTATGAACCGGTGAAGGAACTACACAAAATTTAGCTTCAAATCGTTGAACTGGGCTGTGTCTCTACTCTCTATGTATATTTAAACTCAATGGTATTGGATAATCATGCCAGCCAGATTTCTATGAGTATTGTAAGGAAAACTTCATCAATATGATATCTCTATTACATCAAAGCGCATGCAGCCATTGGATTTGTCCTTTTTTTGGTCTATTCGGAGCTGCATACAGAAGAGAATGCGATTGATTCATAAAGAGCAAGCTTTCACAAAGTTCAACACCCTATGATGTTGCTTCATTGATCACAAAATGTTGCATGCATGAGCAAAGGCGATGCTGGATTCAAAGTGACGGCTACTTCCTATAAAGCCCAATCCTTTTTCAGATGAAGACTTCATGTCAGCAGAAGTCCTTCAATTAAAGCCAATTGTTGCTCAAGATCTTGCTGACTCTATTTCAGAATTGATTTCTGCTGGTGCTATTGACTCCGTATCATCCCTAACAGTTACTATTGAGCAACACAAAATACTCCTATTTCAATTACATTTTGTCGCACTACTTCTGAACGAGCGATTACAACACCTTAAGCTGAATACAGATTACTCTGACGTGACGTCCTTACACGTGTACTGTGCTCCCATTGGCCTAATATGAACGTGAACGTCAAAATGTGAGTGATATAAAAATTCAACACAACACATTGTTCTGTGCGTTCACGTTCATATCAGGCCAATGGGAGCACAGTACACGTCTGACGTGACGTCCTTACACGTCACGTCAGAGTAATCTGTATTCAGCTTAAGAATATGCCAAGTACTCAAAATTTTATTCAGATGCCTCAGAAAGTATCTGTTGTAAAGACAAACCTGGAAGGAAAAAAACAACATGCAACAGTTTTACCATCCACCCCAATAGAGGACGCTCTAGTTCAAAATGGTAATAGAAAGAAGGCAAAAGCTATGAAAAACAAAGGGAAAGGAGCTTAAAAGAAAAGCAAGACGCAGAAAGTGAGTCGTGAGAAGGCTAAGAGGAATATTCTGTAGGGCTCTAATCTAATGATCTTGGGCGTCAGATGTGAACATAGACTAATTATACCAGGATGACGATACTGGAATATGCAGAAGATGCAAGTAATTTGTGTCTTGTATGTGGTGAACTCAAACGGGACAATGAAAAATGATACCGGTGCATTTTTTGTGAGCTCTGGGCTCATGCCGAATGCAAAGGATTGGATTTTGCGGACAATTATGTGTGCGATATGTGTTGATCACTATTGCCAACCGATGTTGGCAATGATGAACAAACTTAATTATTTCAATGTTTTATTTTATCAAAATGAACAAACCAAAGTGATGAAAGTTGATCTCAATCGAAAGTTAAGGAAGTAAAGTTGGTAATGAGAGCCGAACCATAGATAGTTGTTCAATAGATTTGTTTTTTTTCTCATTCTCGCTTAGGTGACCCCCATTACCTACATCTCCCCTATATTCAGCAGATAGTGATCACTATAATGGATTTAAACTATGTGAGAATTCTAATGACAGAGCATGATTTTTTAAAGAGAAAAATTAAGGAGTCAACAAATAAATTTTTACAACTGTTCGATAATCACAATAAAAGATGACGCCCCTAGGACCTAGCATAATCAATGAGGGAAATGGACTATCTTCTATTTTGATTAGTACTTCCGGGCTCATAACCTTATGAACGGGCATATTCAACTTCCAACGGTGAATGCATGAGACTAAGTACTTGCGAAACTCCGAAGGAAAAAATGAATGTACGTAGAGATCTAGTTTTTTAAAGAACCTCTGGAATGAAGCATGGACATTCGCCCGCTAGGTGCGATACAGTAGGTGCGTTCGGCCTGTAAACTCCGGTACGGGGCGAGTCGAACCAGAGTTTTTATTACAGATCGCTTAGTGTTAGTGGAACTTTTAGAACTTGTCACGTGTCCCTAATTGAATGAACGAATGACAATTGAGAAATGTCAACCACTAAAACCCCGGGAATTTCATATTGAATGTAACTGATAGGTTATAGGCGGTCTGCATATTCTTGAAATGAGACATCTGGTGGTGACTTTCGTCAAAACATGAAGTAAAGCTTAATGATAGGTTAGCTTATTGTTTCTGACTTTTGAGCGAATTTTGGTGTTTATACAATGGATATTCAAAGATCTTTTGGATTTTAAAAAATAAAATTCGATCATTTCTCGAAAGGAAATGAAGAAAAAGGCCAAGCTTTGAAAAAAGCTGGTCATGTGTATGAGGTGAGAGAGCGGAGTGGTCTCATAACTTCTTAAGTAATGAGACAAACCTCTGTTAATTTGCCACCGTATACGGTCGAAATCACCATAAGTACATAACAGTCAGTATTATGATCTTTTTTTAAATAATGCATGTTTTCCAGCTGGACAAAGAGAGAAACGTGAGGCGTGCAACATGCTCTTGCATTGCTGGAATTTCTGGACATTGCAAACATTTATCTACGACAGTTTTTTGCGTAAATGATGAGAAGTCTACAAGAACAAGTGTACATTGTACTTCGAAAGAGCCATACATTGCAAAAATAGCAAAGGCAAATTATTTGAAGGGGCAGAGGTTTTCCGATATATTTGGTGTATCGAAAAGGACCAATGTTTTTTCTCCAGTAGAAGTTACTGCAGAAATGGTGACATTTTCTCCCCCTTCGATGCTCCAATATATGCTAGGAGCTTCAACTGGTGTTAAGCCTTCCACTTTCACAGAAACAAGTCGGACATCTTCAAGGTTGTATAAATACAATTCAAAAGAGCCGAAATCGAAGCCTAGCAATTTTGAGCATGTCATATATTTTTCGTTATTTGTCAGTCCTTTTTGCTGTGGTTTTTTTTTTTGTTTCAGGAATGTTACAAGTAGGGAATTTGAACCTGCTCTTCAAGTCAGTGAAATTTCAAATGGTATTGAAGATATAATTGACATTAATTACTCTCAAATAAAAATATATCATCTTCCAAATCACTTGGGTCAGTTTGGCATGAAAATTCCACCTTTTGATCACCACCAGAGACATTACCGAAGAAGGATGGAGATGGAGAAGGAAACTCTTCCTCAGTTAAATTCTTTGTAGTGGTGGATCTGGCAATTTTTCTATTATATCTTTCCATTCTTTTAGCGGAATTATCCAATTTTTTATACTCCTAAAATAAGTACCTAGAATAATGAGATTGAATTCATGTAACATAATTTAAACTAAAACTAACCTTTGGAAATATTGTTGGGTTATATGAAGGACTCTCAGCATTATCACTCTTTTTGTTTCCTAGAAAATGAGCACTGCATATTCTATGGAAAACTTTAGGCTGCCATTCTCTCGAAGTATCATCAACACTACGATGAATTTTAGATTAATGCCATTTGTTAACGTTTCTCAATCATACAAATATTCTTACTTCTTACCAAACTCTCCTCACACTATTGATCCACATTTGCCTCCTCTCTTTTTCGAACCATCTTTTTGGAAAGAAATAAAATGTTATGGAGTTGTCTGTATTATAGTATGCATTGTGACAACCAACTACACAGCACTGAATTCGAGAATTTCGTGCAGTAAATGGCATGTCTGGCCGTTCAGAATCCATATTCAATACAATAAATAAGTTATTGAAAAAAAAACCAACTCAAAAACCCTTAATATCGACAAAAAAAATTAAAATTTCAACAGCACTTCAGCATGCAAAACACGGTAAAAGCGTTATGTTTTAACGCGAGTATTGCTTAATTTCACCACGGAGGCCGCCACCTACAAATATGCAGACCGCGTATAGCTGCATCATAATTTCATACCTGAAATTAGTTCACGATTTGAATTTGCAACAGAATTCAGTTTTCTGTAACGCCTTTCTCGGTCATTACCGCATTACGAGTGTTCTTGGAAAATGTCTTTGACATAGTTAATCAAACTCTGGATTAATCCACTCATTTTAAAATTTCAACTCTAACCGTCTGTCTAACCTAACCTTACTTCTTCAGAAACTCCTTTCGCGCCCCATGTCTGGAGCTAGGGTTTTCAGAGTTGGTTCCAAAAGCTCTACTCCGTCTGACACGAACGACATATAGTTGACAGTTGACACCTTTCGATCTGAAATGGGGCCGATCGACTCGGAGCAAAAAGTGTTAATGGAACCGACTGGCCGAACGCACCTAGTACATTAGAACTGTACTCAAGTGTTTCTGCCAGGAAGTAATATGAACTTTGCCGTTTCAGTTGGTTGCTACCACATTTAGGTTTATGTGGCACTGATGACGGCTAACAAGCCAGAAAGCGGTTTATCATTATTCTGCTGTGGTGATGACATCATGTTAGCTAGAATCCGAAGCGGATAGGCACCAGAAGAAGATGAAGAAGTGGTGACACCAGTGGGGTACTTCGATGATTCTCCTGTTCTTCGGGTGTTGGAGGAACGCTACAGGCCCCTTGATTCTTCTGTTACAGGCGCCTTATATTTTGGGGGATCATTTCCCATAGATTTGAAGTCGTTATTTTTTATCGAAAAATTGTCATTTCTGACACTGCTCAAATACTTCTTCATATCGTGTCGAAATTGTGTATGGAAAAATGATCTGAGTCCTGGACTCTGATCATTGTTGAATGGAATAGCAGACACAAAAATAATGGCGGAATGATTGTGTTTCATTTATTTTATGATTAAGCATACAATATTTTGATTGATAATTTCAGAAAGGAACCAACAATTAGGTTGCTTTTGCACTCATTGGAATATCTTTTCATCATTTTCAATCTCGTCAGAATTATTATTTGAAGATAAGTCTTGTGCAGGTGGTTCGCAAAATCGTTTGAGATGTTGTTGATTTGCTATCCTGTTACACATAATTTTCTCGCCACGTCCTTTGAATTTCCATGACGACTTTTTCCTTGTTAATTTGGACTCTTTAGAATATTCCTGATGTTCAGATGATATTTTTTCATTTGAATTGTCGATATCCTACTATTTCTCGAAAACTTCATTACTTTGGAGACGTAGAAAGAATTGGTACATTCCATAGCATCATAATGAGATGGTTGGACTATGATCATTTCTGTGAAGTTGCACGTGGACTATGATCATTTTTGACTGAACCAGTGATTATTGAAACGTTTATAACTTAAACTCTGGGTATTATTTTATGAATCAGTAACAACCAAAACTCTAGCAGATGACACTTACAGTTTAGTTTCGACCAAAAACTGACCCTGATCATTATTCCCGTGTACTTTTTATACAGAGTGCAACAGCCAAATGGAATAAATTCGATAACGAATAAATGAGGGCGTGTTGGGAAAAAACGATCGGACACGTCGATTTGTAATTTTAAATGCGCATATGTTTCAAGAAAATAATATTATATAGGGTGTTCCATGTGACCGTGGCCAATACCAACTTTCTTATTTCAAATGCAACTCCCTGTATATTATTTATTTTTTGGATTCTTCAGAGAATTCTAGACACAATTAATGCACAATGTCCTATATCTATCTTTAACTATTTCGGAAGTATTAAGTGTTTTCGGATTTATTGCAAAAATCAACGTTTTAAATAAAAATTATTTTATTTCACAAATTCGGTACAGTACAGTCAAAACCTAATAAGTAATACTAATTTAAAAAAAATAAATAAAAAAACAATAATGTCAATGTAGGAAATGTTCAAAATGCTCGCCGCGAACGTCTTCGCAACATGCTAATCTGGTGTAGAATTGTCTTCTAACGTTACTCAACATTTCAGGCGGACTGATCTAATCGCAAGCGTGATTCGGTCTTTTAGGTCGTCTAAGTTTAAGGGTTTCGTTTCGTATGCAATACTTTTGACATATCCCCACAAAAAGAAGTCTAATGGTGTCAGATCAGGAGATGTTAATTTTTGTAAAAAATCTGAAAACACTTAATATTTCCGAAAAAGTTGAAGATCGATATAGGACATTGTACATGAATTATGTCTAGAATTTTCGGAAGAATCCAAAAAATAATTAATATACGGGGGCTGCATTTGAAATAAGAGAGTTGGTATTGGCCACGGTCGCATGAAACACCCTATATAATTTTATTTTCTTGAAAAATATGCGCATTCAAAATAACAAATCGACGTGTCTGAGCGTTTTTCCTAACATCCCCTCATTTATTCGTTATCGAATTTATTCCATTTGGCTGTTACACTCTGTATGTATTTGAGAACCCACAACAAGAATTTCTCATCCTAATCAAATACACAAAAAATTCCCAATTTTGTCAGAGACAACTTGGATTTTGGAAATTTCACTTATTCAAGACACAGCGATAACTCGCAAAAGTGACGCATCTTAATATCTCAGATAACTCACGGAAAATCTGTGTTTCGTGGGTAGAGCTCTTTCGAAAAGCGATATGTTCTTTAGCATCTCGTTCTTTGAAAACATGTAGAATCAAGTAGACTCAATAATAACGGAGAAAATGGTGTTTGTGTGTGTTTTTTTCTGTACACTAAAATAGCCAGTCAGAAAAATTCAACATATCAAGTACACATAACTGAATCGCCCACTTGTCATATATCACTTTGAAACTTTGAACATCTAGCTGTGAAAATAGTGCCAGCGACCACTGAAAAGATCTGAAATGATTCTGCATAGTTATTCAAATAGATCAGTTTAGTATAGTATAGAACAACCTTTGAAATGAATGAGGTGACAAGTTGGGGATCGCCGAAATTTTTCCTGAAATGTTTTTTCTTGATCGCTTCCAGTTATCCTACATTTTGAAATTTTCTACCCAAAGACGACTCGCCCTTACAATATAATCAATGATATACTGTTCAAACGTTGACAAAACCGTAACGACTTCCTCCAAACTGCAGACATTCTCCAGAAAATCAACAACGAAAAGTAGAACTCTCATCGGAAGTCGGCATCGCAGTCAAATTAACAACCGTCCGAGAAAAATAGGAATTCCCAAGGGGACTTATTCCAGTTATTCGCGTGCTTTCGATATCATGAGTGCTACTGAGGATAAGGATCGAAGCTAATATGCTGAAATGAATCGCGGGTCTAACTGTGATTTTCAATGAAAGACATCTCATGAATTACAAATTTTTCCTCCGTTTCCTACAATTCACAAGGAACCCGGTCACGAAGGGTAGGGATTTCATTTGATGTCTGGATTGTTTTGACAATGTAACTTGCTCATTTAGAAGGAACTCGAATTAAGTTTGAATCTTTTTCTTTTCTCCCGTCTAATAATGAGCCAACGAGTTCTTTTGTTCGGTGTGGTTCTTCTTCAAGGTAATAATGATATTCTGACATAAAATCGGATAATATCATTCAGTCGCATCTGAAGGGTTTTCCAATAAGATGAGGTGTTATTTTGAATAGCCCGCTATTTCGGTAGATGTCACTCTTGAAGCAGTAATTTTTTGGCATTTGACAAGTAGAAACTAAGCCATTGATAAAAATGGAACGATACAAGCTTCAACAACGCATTGTAATTCACTATAAAAATAGTGAAAATTTGTAACGGTCCGTAAAACTCGAACATTTTTGGGTCGTCGTGAAGCACCTTGTCGAACCGCAATACATAAATTGGTGAAAAGATTCGAGCTGTTGGTGCAAGTTAACAGCGATATTAGCGAGAATAAAACCCGTGCATGTCGCTATAGAAAAGTCGAGAATTAATATTGCTGCTATAGCCTAAAGTGTTAAAGAAAACCCTCGACGTTCTTTAAAATTAGGCATTCCACAAACGTCATTTCAACGTAATTTGGATAGAGATCTTGAGGCTTGTGAAGTTCAGTTTACATATATCAATAGAGGTCATCATATTGTATTCAAAAAGTAATTGAGTTCATATGTTTTTTTTGTTTGTTTCCATATACGAATTCCTCTATTACAGCACTCTCTATAGAAAGAAATAATTTCTGCTTTACCCACATATTCACTGATTTCATAGTTCAGCGATTTTCGGATAGAGAGCGCCATTGTACATTTCATTCATAATTACTTCCATTTAATGGAATATTCCACAAAATGCACGATGGCACCTCTATCGGATTAGTTTTCCTACTCGTTGTGATCAGCGACCTTAAGAATTCATTGTTAGTGTTACGCGTCCATATTGAAAATAAATGTCAATGAAATACAAAATTACGATATTTGCATGATGAATGTCGATACAAACCACGTATTGAATCGAAATCAATGAAAAATAAAATGATACCTAGCACTGAATAATCTGTGGCGATGGTTCTATCTAGACAATATCCTTTTCGAATTTCATGAACTTGACACTACACTGTTAATATTACATTACTTCACTGAAAGACTCCGCATAATCATCACGAGATCGAAGAAGAACACCTAAAATAATCACTTTTCCCTTTTAAGGGGCCGTCCCAGCTCCACCCGGGTAGAAATTTGTTTCACGCGGCGGTTTCATCTTCACTTCAACCTGCCATATCTTTTGATGTACTCGTTGTAATTGTATGATGTGAGGGGCAATTTCGTTCTCAATTAAATACTGGGGATAAAGAACGTTAGGTTGGATGAGGATCAATACCTACCCAATTCATAAAAACACACTCCCAAATAGTGCATAATTTTGGAAAACATCTGAGGACCATAAACAGGTAATAGCAAGTCAATCTTGAGAGATAGCTATATGCTATCGCGGACTTTTTTTGTAGAACTATTCAAGAGGTACATTTCCGTCATTCATTGTATCTACGTGCGCTGTTTTTGCAGCGCACGTGAAAATAGCTGATTATGGCTGATTTTTTTGGAATTATTGAAATAATAGTGGGTATCCTTAATATTTTCGGGTGGAAAGTATTGCCTGTGTCACTCAGAGATAATGGAGCTTTGTAAAGGTGAAAGAATTTCTGAAATCGGTCCAGTAGTTTTTGAGCCTTTCGTATCAAACACACAAAAATACAAATCTTTCCTCTTCATAAAATTAGTATAAGGCCTATGTAATTTTTTGCGAAAGTTCATGGTTTTTGAGGAAGAAATTATTTATCGGCAGGTAATACGCCTGAGTCGTAGAGGCTGGAATTAGTTTCGAACAAAAATTTATTATTTGAGAAAATTTCAAAATTGTTTGTTTTTTACATGTATTTAATACAGGGTTCCCAAGTTCGAGTGCCTATTAGACTTTTCTGGAGAACTGGACATATTTGAAATCTGAAAATTGCGATTATGATATTGTTCGGAATTCTCTACAGACCTAAAATATCTTTGGAGCCTGAGCATTTCCGGTTCTACAGGGAGTGAAAATAAATTTGTTCAAAAAAATTGTTTTTCGATTTTACCGTTTCTGATATGAATAAGTATTCAATACTGAATATATTCCTGTTAAAACCATTGTTTTCATTCAAATAGTTTTGAAATATCGAAGAAAAACCTAGAAAAGTCAAATAGTCATAGTCAGTGTTTTGTTCATTTTTCTCATTCTGAACATCCCGAGTGTAAACCGTTGTCACAACGTGAAAGTAGAAGATTGTGGAAAGGTCATGCATCTTTTGATTTTCAAAAATATCATCACAGGGTGAGAAAATGTTGTGTCGAAAACTGTGATCGAAAATTGGCCATAACTTATTTTTGCGTTGGATTCTGCGAAGGAAAATAATGATAGCACTCTGAGATGCTCTTGCTCCTAAATCCAGTAGTTCCTAAGTTATTTGAGATTTTTTAGATTCATGTTATACGTTGAGTCAAATTCATCTTTTGCTTGAGAATATTCTCTGACCCTAGAAGATGAATTATCCACATAATTCTACACCTATAATTTGATCCTTGAAATTAAAAGTGAAACATCTAGAAGGCTCTGACTAGGGTCAGTGAGACTGTTGAGCATGTGCGATAACGGAGAGTGGGAAAATGAGGACATCGTGGCGATCAGCGGATGCAGTTTTGTTATTTGTCTCTGTTTGTACTGAGTCACATACGGTTTCCATGGATACAGAATTACATGTCCCTTCTCTTCTCCCTAGGCATGCGAATAGCGATGGCTGACCCTGGATTTAAGGGGAACGATTGCCACACTTTCGTATACTTATTAGCCACTACGCTCAAATTATAGGTATAGAATTATGTGGAATTATCTCATCAAAAATTCACAAATGACAGGTCTAATTTTAGGTTTTGTCATAGATGCATCTATGTTTTTTCTTGACTTCTCGATTTTATTGAATGGTTACTATGGTTCCATAAGAATATTCATCGAATCTCTTGCATTAGAATAATCTGTTTCCATAGAATATCAATGATCTGATTAATAATTCACAAATGACAGGTCTAATTGTTAGTTGTTACTATGGTTTCATAAGAAAATAAAATTCATCGAATCTAAACAGATTCGTACCAGTTCTCAATAGATATGTCAACTTGACTTCTGCAGAATAGATAAATTTATGGTCGAAAATAAGTCTAGCCTCCACGACTCAGTCGTATTGTCGATAAATAATTTTTTTTCAAACCGTGGACTTAAACAAGAAATTACCGAAGGACCTCATTTTTTAAGAATGGATCAAGCTATCCAAAATCATTTTGTTGTAAAATAAGAATATGAATAAAAGATTTTTGCAAATCGTGGTTCAAAAGTGGCCAATCATGGAGGAACACAAACAAAAATTTTTCTGAGTGCCCGTATAAAATGTCTGCTCAATTTGATTTTTGTCATTTTCTTGGCAAGGAATTACCCCTTGAATTTTTCCGCAACTAATCATATGCACCCTGAATATAAGAAAGCCAGTAGTTCGGATTATTATAGAGGAAGAGACGAATTCAATCGTCCAGGATATTTTAATGAATTATCTGTCTAGATCACAAACTGCTCAATATTTTCTAACGTTTTATGTGTTTTGAGACCGAACAAGCCAGCAATATTCTGTGTTCCTTCACTTTCATTGCAAACAATTAAAGACAATTGTTATTTTGTTTGTTGTAAAAGCACTAAAAAGTTGCAAATTAGCACGAACGTTTGGGATACAGATAGAATTAGATAATTATTTCATGAAATAAAAGGTGATATTTTCTATGGGCTGACAATGAAGAACATTCATTTATTTTATATATCTAGCGTATGGATGCTTTACAGTGCGATATTTTACAATACGATAGAAGGAGACTACAAGTATAGGTAAAAGTAACAACATTTGTGATGCAGTTTGATAAATATGCTTCAACTATTTCAATAATATTCCATCAGAATTCCTCGGTCTGTGTAGTATCCAGAAGTGGTTTCTCCTTGTCCGAATAGAAATCGTAATGAATTCATGGTTGATTATATGGAGGAAGAGAGAAAGACGTGGAGTTGGCAAGAGATTGACGTGCTGCTTTGAGCTCAGATACTAGTTGAATTAGTTCATCCTCGCTCACTTGGCCGCTTCACTATACAGTATACACGTCTGCATTCATTTGCATTCGTTTGTTTCCCGTTGACTCCTACGCCCCCATTCTCAACCCTCTTTCGCTACACTTCAACTGAACCAGGAGAAATGGAAAATTCGAGAATTGGTTCTTGACACCTCCCGAAGAAATTCGAATTGGGAATCCAATAGAATGAGAGAAATCCACAAGTCCAGCATCAAGCCCGTGAAAAGGTGTAGGAGATATCGGAAATCTTCATTCAATTTCTGACAAAACCATCACTGTTTGTTTCAATTGTTTCAGTTTTAGTTTTGAAGGAAGATTTTATGATATAAAAAGTATTGGTATGAAGAAATAAAATGTGAATTTTGAATACACGGATAGATGGTTCAAATATTAAGACAGTCCAAATTTTGACAGCCCGTTTGCATTCAGGGTGCTTCTTCTGATGGATCAGCGAATGCATTATGTCTCGCTTCTTGTCTGTCTTATCAGTTGAGTTCTTGATATTCAAACATTCCATTGAAAAATTTAGATCAAACGCTGTTCTCGACCTTATTCAAAAACTCTTCTCTCAATTGTTCCTGAACATTGTTCAGGATATGAAAGTTGGTAAGCTGTCTATTATTTTAGCGAATATTTCTGAAATATTTATTCTGGTTAGATAATAGCATAGGAAGATTAATTCATAGTAGAGCTTATTATAATTCCAATGAATTTTATACTTCATCAATCAATACATAGTATGAAGCAAAGTCGCTATCGCCGTCTGTCCCTATGTATGCTCAAATCTTCAAAACTACGCAACGGATTTTGAAACGCTTTTTTTTAATGGATGAAGTGATTCAAGAGGAAGGTTTGTATGTATGAAATATACTTGCATAATATTGTAGAGAAACACCGATGAATTCACAGGTTTCTAATGTGATGTCGTAAATAAACACATATTTTTGCGCTTACATTGCAAACGCTGACTGAACCCCACGAGATGAATCGAAATAATGTACTGACTTCTCGGTATTGTACACCTGAAGAAGGTCTATAAAAAAGTCCGCGATGGTATATGTCTATCTCTTAAGAATAATCCACAATAACCATTTTTTATCCTTCACATTTCACGGGAAAAAAATGGCTTATTTAGGAAGTTATTTCAAGCAGTACAGCATGAATCCTTATCCAATTAAGTACCTCAAATACGTTGTCCATTCAATACAGATCAATATGGCCCTTGACAGCATGTAATTCAAATGAATATTTCCGAAGATGCAGATTCAAAATGCAGGAAAATAGCGGTGCGGCGCCGTCAATACCGATCCGAATGGCCGCGTGAGCCTGTAAATAGCGCGTCGAAGGCTGTATTCCTCCCAATCGCTCTTCCAAGAGTAACTTCTAAACTAAATATTTTTGTATTGTCTAATGACAAAAAAACTGTAAACGGTGATTATAAGGACATTCTGTAGTAGGTAGTAGGTATTAAGTATCAGCATTGCATCCGTGCGAAGCCGGGGCAGGTCGCAAGTTTTCAAATAATTGTGTGCTGTGTCATGTATAGGAAATCCATATTACAAAAACGTTCTGTACCACCGAAGTCGTAGTGGTGACAAATCGATAATCTATCGACGTTCAAACAAGGTTTATCAGCTGTTTACCGTTGTTATTATAACCTTTCAATGTTCGAATTTTTCTTAAGACGATAATTCATTAAAATGAACAACAAAGACGAATGTTCTCACAATAAAATTCAGTACTTACGAATCCTCTTATACAGGGTGTTTCCCATAAACTGGACAAACATATATACTTACAGCCGAGTAATTACATCGAGAAAATCATTTTTGTTTTTTGACATATATACCGTTTTCGAAGCAAATTTGAGCAATATTCTGATAACTGATGAGTTATGCATTAAATTCAGGATGGCGGAAACCTGCATGTTGGATTTTTTTATTTTCGATTGATGAATAAGATAGCATTATTTCAGCGTACTCGATTTTCTAAGATTTTCCGTAAAAATTTTTTTCCAAAGTTCGAATTTTTTACACGTCCACGGTGAAAAACTCTCACCGAAAATTGTTGGAATCTTTCAAGGTTGAACAATATTTCCTTCTCAACACTGATATGAGAACAAGAATAAAAAATATCCATTGGTTTTTTTTTTCTGGGACCTTCCAAAGATTCCGCTCGGAGTATTTTCATCATTTTCATTCAAAAAACTGGTGAACTTACGACGGCCAAAATGACTCGGATAGAAATATGAATTCATAATTTTTTCTTCATAAAACTTAGGTGGTATCCGAACTCCCTCCACTTTCAATGAACTAGCGTTGCTTGGTAATGGACATTAATAAGATCAGAATAATTCCAATAAATAGTTGATGGCAACCCTTTTGTCCGAAAGGGGAGAGAGTTCGATCCCCAACGAAGTCTAAACAAAAAGTTTTTTCGATACATAAATTCATATTTCTATCCGGGTCATTCTGGCAGCCCATTTGCACAATTTTGGCCTTCTTAAGGCCTCCAGTTTTTTTAATAATAACAATGAAACAATTCTTAATGGAACCTCTGGAAGGCTACAAAAAGAAAACCAATAGGTATCTGCTTATTCTGTTTTCACATCAGTATTAAAATGTAAGGTCCAACCTCGAAAAACTCCAACAATTTTGGGTGATCTTTTTTTCACTGTAGTCATGTGGGAAAAAAGTTGATTTCGAATTCTGGAAAATTTTTTTCATGGAAAATCGGGTACATTGAAATAATGTTATATATTCAGGCAATCGATAAAATTCCGAAAACTAAGTTTTCTGCCATTTCCAATTTTTTTTCTTAATTATATGCCAAAGGATACAAAGATGTGACGAGAAATCTTCATTTCAAATGTCATTCATGCTCTATGCCCCTAGCCTAGTGGTTTTGGCGTTTGCCTCGGACCCGAGACTTGGAAAAACATTTTATGGTTAGACGGTAGTGGGCCACCATTTCACTGATGGGTCGAAAATTAACACTGCTGCACCTCCTTAGGCACAATAAGGACATGGTAACAAAGCCTGCACAGAACACAACCGATTCTCCTAACTCGGGTATGTTGAAAAACACAATTAAAACAATTATTTCCATACTGTCACAAGTTTCGTGTCAGCCGCTGAAAATACATAAGTTGATCAATATTACCTACTTTCTTAATCCAAAGGGCAAGGAAAAATGCCTCCCTGAGAAAAATTTTTGCGGGCGCCCATGAACCTCTTACTATGATGATACAAACTTTTTGAGAAATACGATAGATAATCGTCTAACAAAGAGAAACCAAAATCTAAATTGTACTCAATCATATTTGCCATAAGACGTATGAAGCAAATAGTTGTATACAAACAGCCATACAAGTCCACCATGCACTGTTCCATTCTAGGATGACATACGGTATAGAGGTATGGGGCACTTCTTGCCATCTGGATGAGGTGTTGCAATTGGATCATTGGAGGAAGGAGTTCAAGTACTCTTTGCGAACCACTATTCATGAAGACGAATATTCTAACTGTTGTGGTCGAACTTATAATCAGACTGATACTCGATGTATCAAAAAATATAACGAATTATGAGAAGAGCGAGAATTGTCATAATTATGATATCCGTAATAAAAGTAATCTTTCAATGCCTTTTTCTAGACTCAATACTGGTATGAATAAAGATGAAGGGCTGAAACTCTATAATAAACGACCTGAAGACTGGCGCAGATTGGACACCAGAAAGCTAAAACGAATTTTGAAAAATTTTCTGTTTCAGCATCCACCATATTATTTGGACTATTCCACTCATTTCAAAAACTGACCAATCACAGTCCAAGGACAGCTCGTATTTTCGCGATAATACCAACTGTATCTGAATTATGATTGGTCTGACAACTTCGGTATTTTCAACGATTGAACTACAGAATAATCTGTGATTGAACTATGGATACGAACGGTTTGACAATCGAAAAATTTAAACTGTAGACGTCAACATGAGTTTTTCCTTGCTTTTCTCGGATATGGAGTTTCTGACCTATTATTCTGTTCGCGAAATAGTCTTATAAAATTTCACTCGAGATTGAATTTACCTCATAAGTCTATCTTTTATTTCCAAACTCAAATGAGTTGCTTTAAGGAAACACCACTCGTCCTCCGGACTCGTGATGTTTCCAAGCAACTCATTTACGTTTGAAAATAAATCGGTAGACTTATCTCTTGTGATATTACTACTGAGAATTTCTTAGAGAATTAGAATTAAATTTGTTTTAAATTTTCATTGATTGCCTGTTAACCTTTCGTGATTCACCTGTTTTACAGCCTAATGAAGATCTATCTATCTATCATCATGCATAATATGCATATAACCAATCTCGCCATTCGTATAGCCAACAATCGTTCACACGTAAACTATGTCGGGACTTAAGCACAAAATAAAATAATGTCTCACAGAAATATCTACCTCGGAGGCGTGGGTTTTAATACAGAGTGGGAAAGGATCATAGGATTCAGAATATTTGTTTTTCTTACTGATTGATTGTTTTTCGCCCTATATATTCCCACCGCAGCGCCTTTTCGAAAATATTCAAAGAAATAAATGTTCAAAATAGTCCAAGAAATAACCACCTCTTGAATTTTGTTCGCATGTTCACCCAAAACCCTGTATAGGCAGAAATGATAAATAGAGAACATATGCGAATTAACAATTTCGATATAAATCTATATCATACTAAAACTATCATTACCTTTCGAGAATAGCCTACTCTCTGTGATCTGGTACTCGGTTCCTGGTATTTTCATCACGCAGATGAACTCAGATGTAGAAATCATACTGTCGTTCTCGAAAGTTATGCTGGTGACTTTATTGTAAAGGCCATGATCTTGATCAACTTCTCCTTGTTCTTTGATATCAGTTTCTGTGGTGTTCCTACGATGCAAAGATATGTAAGTATTCGACTATTGCAGATATATTGATTTTAGATTAACTAGCATTACACTCTTAAACAATTATTTGCCAATTATGAAACAGAAGCTTTTACCCGCGGCTTCGCATGCTCAGAAATATGTACAGATCCTGAAATAATTTCACCAACGGTTGTATCCCAAATCATCAGCTTTCAAATAATAAGACCATACAAATATTATCTCACATTCGGTCATTGTCAGCTTCTTGCATTTACTTTTGAATACGTGTACACTTGACTTCTCGGAAACAATTCTTGGCGTGTAGAGCGTTCTCATTCCGCATACAGGGAACCCTTCGTCACGGCACAAAATACCTACCCGGATCGGGAAAGACTGCGAAGCGCGAACGTGACACCATGAAACCATCCACCTTCACGTTCGCTGTCTTCGCGGATATTCACGCTTTGAGTGTACAACACGCAGTAAATTAAACTTTCCAGGGCACTTATCTCGTTTTTCTGAAAGAATTTTTCCCTTTTGCATTCACATTGCAATTGGTACCTAATGATCTCATGCCTTAGGTCATGTTTGAGGTCAAATATTACGTGAACGAATGATCAAAGTCCAACAAAAATTCATATTCAGGGGGTAGTTATAGTTATAGTTATAGTGAAAAGGGGTTACAGTCCACTGCGACCTTAGGGTCTATTGTGCCCCCTGACAGAGCTGTCATCATCGCGCCTCCTACAGCTCGCCCTCCAGTTCCAGAGATTTGATGAAATCCAGTATCTGGGACGGCTTCAAGGAGGATAACTCCCATTCAGGGGGTAAATACCTTTTCAAAAACATATCGTTCGAGCCATCTTCCCCATTCAAATTTGAGAAGTGAGGGCTGTCGCGCAGAGGGATGAAATTACATATTTGATGATTTTTATGCGAAAAATAACCTCCCCATGACCAAAATTGAAAGGTCCGAGGGATTTTCCAAAATCTTGTTTTTTTCTGCTATAGGAAAGACCTCTCGATGTACCACCCTGTAGTTGACAAGACTCAAATGCAAACATCGTAACGAAATGACAAAGCCATTATATAAGTAGAACGAGAGCTGGACAAGGTTCCAGATCCGTGGTAAGCGGGCGTGGAAGGCGTGGACTACACAAGGGCGGCACGTTCAGGGGGCGGAAAATCGAGTGAATCGTGACGTATTAATAACGGTTAGTCCCCAACCCACGTTTAGCATAAGAAATGACATCGCACAAAAAAAAATATTATAATAATCAACACCATCAAAGATTGTGTTTATGAGAGGATCTGCTCACACCCTCCATCAATTTCCCATCCATTTCTACACCTACACGTTAATAAGACAAAATCCAGTACCGAGAAATTATCATAATATTTCCAGCAGCAGATAAGAAATAACCACATGTTGCCAAAATTCACGCTTTGAACTATAGAAACTATAGATTTATTTGCTCGGTAGTGATGTGGTTTGATATTTTAAATGAAATTTATGCCCTGAGTAAAATGATACACCATGAATAACCAAATCTGCATAAATTTGTTGAATAGGTTGATTGATTGATGAAATCATAAATACCGCATGGCTGCTCATTTTGGAATTGTATTGGCTGAAGCTTACAAAGTGGCTCACGAACTCAACGTAGAAACAGATTTTCCACCGATTAATACAATCTTACCAAAGAGAAAACCAATACAATTTCAATATGAACACAGTAATAAAATTATAGTAGACCCAAAAACTTAATGCAGAGTTTTATTTCGAGATTCTAGATCAAACAATTACTTCCCCAATGAATAAATTCGAGGCTTGAAAGCATTTAATGACGTCTTTGGTTTTTTAGCGCAAACTTATTTAACTACTCCAATAAAAATTTAATGAACTGTTGTGAAGATTTGCATCTGAAGCTTAAAGATGATGAAGTATGTGGAGACATTGATGGTTTTGATTAGTTTAATGAAACAATAGCATTAAAGTCGCATTTTGCAGTATACCAGTCCACAAACCCTGTTGCAATATCTTTTTGGCAATGATTTGATTTCAACATTTCCGAATACAGCCATAGCACTTAGAATATAACAAACACTGCCAGTTTCAGCTGCATCTGGTAAAAGACCTTTCCCAATATCAAAAATTATCAAAAAGTATCGACAATGCTCCAGCAGAGACTAAGTAATTTAGCTAACGTTTCAATTGAAGATCGAAAAATTTTGGAGAGCTTGGATACAAATAACAGAGCACCTAAATGAATAAGTTTTTCTTCATTTCACATTTGTTTCCATCGTAATGACGAGACATTGACCACACTCAGGTTAGGTATTCAGAGGGCGGCATCACATGACTTGCACCAACCAGCTAGCGGCGGGCCTGCAAGGTTCGAATCAATATGAAATTCAATGCCAAAATATTAGGTTTATGCTTCATTAATCAATTGTTTGATATTATCTTCTCGATAATGTCTAGAAAAAGCAAGCTTTATGATAATATTGGGTTGAATACTCACTCATGATGAGGAATTATTTCAGATCGTCATTCAACCGATTATTGCCATATACACCTAATATGTATATCAAACTATCCTCAAGTAAGGAAAATTCTTATTAATGGTTTAATTCAGACACTTCCTTTAATAGATGGCCTTTTCTAGACGATATAGAAGATCCTTTTCAATCTCCCTCATATCTAGGATATGAATAACCGAAAAAAAAATATTTTCATTTCAACTCTATATCTTGGAAATAAAGAATACCATAAGAATTATATTCCCGCAATATTAAGTTTCATAACAACTACCGCACAGCTGTGATCAGCCTTCATCACTCTGTGTGCAACGAATTTTTCTTTTAAATCTGAAATAATTATTGCAAAGCACCATCAGAGAAAGAATAGATGGATGTTTACCAGAAGATCAGATTTCATCATTCATCAATAGTATTCTTCTTCGCGGTAGATCATCCTGATAAATGGGATTAGCTTTTGACAGCATGCATACAAGAATAGTTTATATGTGTTCGTCCGGAATAGTACAAATGAGTCCCTTGGGACCATGAACTGGTATCCCCAAGTCGATACCTGCTAAGTATAGAAATCAATAATTGAATTAATCCGG
The DNA here is from genome assembly GCA_951802165.1 of Adalia decempunctata. NCBI lineage: Eukaryota > Metazoa > Arthropoda > Insecta > Coleoptera > Coccinellidae > Adalia > Adalia decempunctata. The sequence continues at coordinate 50,982,240 of OX637695.1, forward strand.
TGTACTCATGCTCTGAACTCTATTCGATCATCAATTTGCATAAGCCACGATCCAATTAGGGCAATTGTTCCATTTGTCACTGCCTAGAAGTTGCCACTACTACTTATTCATATAATTGGAGATCTATCCAAGTTTGATTCTATACAATATCAAGCTCAATATTCATTATATTAAGCAATCCAACGGCAACACAAAACTGCAAACGAAAGGTGAGAGTATCCGATGCACATTTCACATGTTCACAGAATATTCAGGTACTTTATTCAGATTCTTTTTTTTTCAGATTTTTGCCAATTTCGTTTTTCCCACAATAATTCCCTAATTTTATTATTTTCTATTGCAAAACTTGCTCGTTGACTATAGAAAAATCAAATGGAAGACTATCAACTCATATTCAGCAAAATGTTTTTCTCTATTTCAGTAACGTAATGAGTTCATTACAGTTCTAAAAACAGTGCTGTAATGAATTCATTACAGCATCGTTTCCAGTTACATTTTTCGTTTTGTGGTTGTCAACAATGGCTTTCGATCCTATCAAATTCCAGCAGACGTCAATTTGGAAATGTCAATTTTCGTATTTCCTAATATTAACATTCACACCAACTGCCAAGAAACAATATGAAAGTCACTAGGACTTATAATTTGAATTTTTCATTGAATTTCTCAAAATTTGACTGAAATAGAGAAACTATCGTCTATTACTCGTTGCAGAATGAAATTCCAATACTCATTTCGCAATTTCGCATTCGTATTGGAATAGGGCCCATTCTGCAACGAGTTTTAGAATATACTATTGTAGGTATCTATTTCTCAGAAAATCTTATACAGGGTTCGAATCACCCCCATGTATGTTATGCTATTTTTCACGGTTTTCGAGATATGAATTTTTTTATGAACTTTGAGAATTTTCGACTTGACCATCTTAAAAAAGATATTGAAAAAAAGTACAAGACTTCTCTGTGAAATTCGTTTCGTAACTTAATCTCCATGAATTGTACTTTTATACATAAAATAACCAGATTCGTAACTTTGATAAAAATTATGGAAATGTTGGTCTCAAGTGAAAAAGTTACGTAAATTGGATTATGATCTGAACTTTCGAATCAAAATTAAAAATGTAAAAAAGGTTAGTTCACGGTTTCTTAGTATGCTTAAAAACTGCGCTCAACAGTCAGCTTTTAGAATCATTGATAAAAAATGGTACTTAACACTCTACTTTTGCTAGAATTAGCCTTCAAAGTCATCGAGGTGGAAAAAATCAAAGGACTAGACATTTACTACAAAATTATTTTTTGCCATTTTAAGATATTTCTGATCCAGTTATGAAAATGCTGAAAATCAATGAAAATTAGCTTTAGATGTTGGTCAAGAAAAGTTCTAGATAAAAAAAAGAAAAAGGTATGGCAATAAATCACACATCATAATGTAAATAAAAAAAAAACTTATTTATAAAATTTACAGTAGGTTTTCAAAGTGGCCACCTCCAGCCTCAATACACATTCTACACCTTCTTAGAAAATCTTCTTTTAATCGCATAAAACCTGCCCTGTTCTCTCTTAGGACACGTTCGGCTTCTCTTATCTTCAGTCACAGCTCGTCTTCACTCGAACATTCTCGGGCGTAAACAATTTCTTTGAAATAACCCCAAACAAAAAAATCGATGGGATTAAGGTCAGGTGAACGTGGGGGCCCCTTGATTGGTCGACTGCGTCCGATCCATCTGTTCGGGTATCGTTCATTCAAGTGGTTAATGAAAAATTGTTCTCGAAAATTTAAATAATCCCGATCGGTTTTTCATTGCTTTTTTATGTTTGAAAACGATGAAATGTGTTATAAATATTCGCGACTTTGCAGATAACCGCGTTTTTTGTAATGAAGGGCCGATAAGCCGGAATCGAGACGTTTTCATCGACGCGACTTCGTCTGAAGTTTTGAACATATGAGCATTCCTTTTCACCTCCCCTCCAGAAAAATAAAACCAGATTTTCCCCTGACCATCAGTTAATTCTGATTTCACTGATCGAGTGTCAAGAAGTGTTTGAACCGAATTTTCCAGTTTTCTAATTTTCACCTCAATTTTCTCAGTTTTTCTTTTGAATTAAATTTTTAGCTTAGTGTTAGAAGATGAGTTACACGTTAAGTGAATATGCTGAAATGCATTATTTTTACGGAGTTGCACGAGGGAACGGCCTTGAAACAGCGAGGCTATATCGTGAACATCTTCAACGTCGTGGTGGGCCGCAACCTGAGCATTATCCAGACCATCGTGTTTTTATTACCACGCATAAACCTTAATGGCTGGCCGCATTCCTGGTCAACGTGGTGGTCGTGAAGGAATTCCTAGAGTTGATCCGGATCGCATGCGAAGGGTGCTCGAAGAAGTTCAGCGAAATCCATCAACCAGTACGAGAAGATTGGCTCGTGCTCTGCTTCTATCCAAGGTATACTTCACGCAGTAGGATACCACGCATTCCACATTCAACGAGTCCAAGCTTTACTGCCTGCAGACCACCAATTGCGCGTTGTATTTTGCCGAACTATGATACAAAAAGAGAGAGAAGATCCTGGGTATTTTAATACAATTTTGTGGACGGATGAGTCAAGATTTGAGCGATGTGGAATCTTCAATATTCACAACTACCACACGTGGGCGATTAAAAATCCTCATGATGTGAGAGCATCAAATTTCCAACAACGCTTTGGCGTTAACTTGTGGTCCGGTGTCCTCAATGGTGAACTAATTGGTCCATATAGTTATGATTTTCGATCTACTTAAACTGTTTTTTAAAAAGAATTTTATTCTTTCAATTTTAAATCACAATCGTTTACGAATGAATGATTATTCAATTGAACAGAGTAGAACGGAGTTACATCAAGCTTAAAGTCTAAAATGGAACTAACTCTAAGAAGTGTCCATTTTCACTAGGCACCTGGATTCTGAAAGAATCCGTATCAGCACTATCGGCACCCTCGCACTCTCGCGTAGCACTTTCCTGGAACTTGCGGCCGGCGTCAGCTACTTGGTACGACGAGGATATCGTAACACTTTCCCCCTTAGGAGATAACGTCTCTGTTATCTGGTGGATGGCCTCGGTGAACGTCTTCCATTTCCACATGTATGATTTTCCGTGGACTGTAGATTAGCTCGGAAATTCTTGCCCTATGTTTCATAATTATGATTATTCCTGCAACTATGAAACAAAGCAAAATTGCACTCGTTGATAAGTGGGAGATTTGGGATGCTGCATGTAGATACAGGGGCTGGTCCTGAAGTTTCTCGGCTTCCTGGAGGATTGTGGTTGGTTCTACCAAGTGTTGTAATTGAAGTTCCACTTGGTGGTTGTAGTTGAGAGTAATTTTTGAAATATTCTGTGATTTGATTTCAAAAATTGGAATTGTATTGTCGAATATTGAATTTTCGATGATGATGTTGCAGTCGGAATTCAACAGGTTTATTCCTTGGATAGATTTCTTGACTACTATACCATGGCAGTCCTCTAGTATTGTCTGCGTATGCTTGAACAGGGTGAGGAGTTCTTTATTCTTCAGAATGTGGATGATCTTGTAGTCATTTTCAATGTAAACTGTTTGGCAGCGATCTGGTGATGACAGGGTGCATACTTCTTTGGTTGGTGGTTGAAGGCATAAAACAATGGTATTGCCTAATGTGGAGGAACAGGCTTCGTTTGTCCAGTATTCTTCATTCTTAATTTTAATCAAGTACTTCTTTGGAGGTACAACAGCAATATCTTGGTGATTAGGTAAAGGGTACACTCGGGAATAGTTTGCAGTGAAAAGTTTAAGAATAGGAATTTTAAGAAGAAATGTAATAGTTTCATCCGTTCCTATGACAGATATCTTTGCAAATTCAATGATTTTGTAAAGATGCACATGATCAATTGGAGATAATTGCTGTGATTTATACATTTTGTCAAGATAGGTTCCAATCAAGTTAAGTTCTTCGACTTTAATGAGTTCTAAATTTGGTATTTCTCTCATTGCAAAACTAATTGTTCTTTCAAGCATTAAAAGAGTGTTCAATAGTTCTTCTGATTGAAGTATTTCATACTCGATTGTAGTTCTAAATTCTTCAGTTGATTTGATATTTTGAAAAATTGATTTAGTGTGTAAAATATTGTCATTTAATAAGGATAAATCTTCTGCATACCTTTGCGTCAGATGATTAGCAAACGAAGTAATTTTATTTATTGTTTCAATTTCAGAATTTTGATACTGATGGAGACTTTCTAAGTTTTCATTGATAGTTTTCAAATCGTCATCATCTAAATTTCCGGTTACAAATTTGATTCCTTTACCGATGAAATTTGCCAAACCTCTTCTAACTTTTCTGTTAAGAAATTTATGTAAAATTTGTTCAATTTGAACTAAATTGGTTTTCAATTGAAGATAAATTCTGTGAGATAATTCATCAATAGTACGATTTTTCTGAAGAGCATTGAAGTTGGAATTGAGTTGATCATAATTTTCTTGCAAAGTGGTTATGTTTATGAAAAAGAGAAAATTATGGTAATGATCAAGCATTTTTGCGAGACCTAAAGGTTCTTCGAAGTATCCATTATTGGTTATTTTGTAGACCTGAAGGGCCTGGTTGGTTTGGGTCTGTATCAGGAGGATTATTGGTATCCTGAAAAGAACAAACGTTTTTTCTTAGTTTTTTCACTTTTTTAATGTGAGCTGTGGTTTCTCTAGATTTTTGAGTTGAACCACAAATCTTATTATGTTGTTGTTGTGCAACAGTGACTTTTTCAAAAGGAGGGTCTGTTTTTCTTGGTCTATTTCTTCAACGAAAACTTCCCTCTGTTCTAAATTCGGAGGATCGTTTCGATTTTCATTTAATTTATTGAGTTTTTTCTGTGATTTTTCTTTATTTCGTTCGTAGATGTGATCGAAAAATGATAAGATTTCCTGTTTCCTTTTTCGTTATACTGTTCGTAAACAGTCATATTCAAGTCAAATTCTGGCAATTTGTCGTAAGGACCATAAAGTAAATGAAAGGGTGAATAACCAGTTGCTGAATGAATTGACTGGTTGTAGATTAATGTTGCAGTTATCATAAGATTGGATGGATTTTCGTTAGGATTTTTCAATTTTAAAATTCGTAATTTTTCTATGATTGTCGAATGAAATCTCTCTATAGGAGAATTTGAACTTGGATTATTCACGGTGGTGAAGTGTAAATCAATTTTGTTCAATTTACAATACTCAGTGAAAGTTTTATTATGGAATTCTCTTCCTTCATCACATACAATTTTCTGAGGAATATTATGATGTGAAAAATAATGACGTAGTTTATTAAGGATTGTTAATGCCGTACCGTCTTTAACGAGGTATGACTGAGCATATTTGGAAAATAGATCGATTATTGTCAGAAACTTGGAATTCTGAAAAGAAAATGTGTCAACATGAATTACTTCAAAAGGTCTTTTCGCCAAGAGAGGTCCTGAAAATTTCAATTTATAGGGGTGTCTCTCATATTTTGACTGGAGACATAATTCGCATTTATTTATAATTTCAGTTATTTTGTTTTTCATTTTCGGCCAATAGTACCTTTTGGATAGATAGCTATGTGTTTCTGAAATACCATTATGATTTTTGTCATGATATTCTAAAATGATTTCTTTTCGGTTTTCTTCTGGAATTACATCTAATAGAAAATTATTACTTATGAAAAGTTTCACTCAATAATTAAATGATTTTTTGCAGAATCTTACAAAGGGTAGACGTAATTTGTTGTCTCTAAAATAAATTCCGTATGATTCATTCGGTCTAAGAACTTCTCTGAAAAGGGTTGAAAAATCATTTTCAATACAGTGCTGTCGTATTGATACGTTGTATGTGTTTTTTCCGAAGGGCTTAGTGAACTTCAGATTGTACTGTTCGCCAAAATTCAAAATTATTCTATTTGGGTAGATATTCACGGATGTTTCGGTGATAGGAATGACTTTTCCGTTATCTTCTTGAGTAGAATGAATTGTAGCATTCGAATCATCGTCTTCGTTCAAATTCTGGTGTTCATTATTCTGAATAATATTTTGTGAATTCAAAATATTTTCTACTTCTTCGTCGCCTAGTACATGGAGTTCATTTATGTTTGGTAAAATTGAAGAGAATTCTACATTTAAATCTTCTTCTGATAATAAAGATTCATTTTCTCGGTTATTAATCTCTACTCGAGAAAGAGCATCAGCAACTTTATTTTCTTTGCCTTTGGTATAAACTATGTTGAAATCGAATTCTTCTAATTTCAATTTCCAACGTATAAGTCGGGAATTTGGTTCTTCTATTTTATAAAGCCATACAAGGGGATTATGATCGGTTTCAATAGTAAAATTTTGTCCAAAAAGGTATGGTCTGAAATGTTTAGTGGAATCTAGGATTGCTAGTAATTCCTTTTTTATAGTGGAATAATTCTTTTCAGCTGAATTAAGAGTTCTTGAGTAGTAAGCTACTGGGCGATTTGCTTGTGAAAGAACGCTTCCAATGGCTATGTTTGAAGCATCAGTAGTTAGTTTGAAAGGTTTTTCGAAATCTGGGTAGACTAAAATTGGGGCATTTGTTAGTAATTCTTTACATAATTGAAATGCATGTAGATAATCAGGATCATCAGGCTTTATTTTTGCGCCTTTTTTCAAACATTTTGTGAATGGTGAAACAATATGTGCGAAATTTTCTATGAATCGACGGTAGTAACCTACCAAACCTAAAAACGATTTTATTTCTTTTACTGTACGTGGTAAGGGGTAGTTTTCTACGGTTTTCAATTTCGAGGGATTAGGAGATACTCCTTCAGGGGTAATGACATGTCCCAAAAATTCTACGTTTTTACTTAAAAATTCACATTTATCAAGTTCAATTTTAAGATTGTATTCTTTGATTTTTTCAAATATCAATTTCAAATGGTAAATATGTTCTTGTAATGATTTAGAAAAAATGACAATGTCATCCATGTACACAAAACAAAATATGTGGAGATATTTTTTAAGTACGTCGTCCATAACACGTTGAAATGTGCTTGGGCCGTTTTTCAATCCGTAGGGCATACGAAGGTATTCATAATGACCGTTGTTGACTGTAAAAGCAGTTTTCTCGATGGATTCAGGATCCATTTCTATTTGATGAAATGCTTTCGCCATGTCGATGGTTGAAAAATAGCAACTTTTTCCAAGATTGTCCAAAATTTCTTCGATACGTGGAAGAGGGTATTTATCTTCTACAGTTTTATCATTGAGACGTCGGTAATCTATAACCATTCGATATTTCTTTTCACCGGACGCATCTTTTTTCTTGTCTACAATCCACACTGGGGCACTGTAGGGTGAAATTGATGGACGTATGATGTTATCATCAAGCAGTTTTTGAATCTGATTTTGAATAATTTTTTTCATGTGATGGGGGTGTCTGAAAGATTTGACGTAGACAGGTTCCTCATCTTTTGTTCTTATTTTATGTTTGACTGCATTACTGAATGAAAGATCGCAGTTTTCATTGTAAAATATGCTTTTGAATTTACTACAGAGTTTTAAAATTTCTCTTTTTTCTTCAGAATTCATGTGAGTTGTTCTGATATTTTTTGCTAGTTTGAAATTTTGAGTTTCTAACGGAGGAGTTGATATTTCAGTTTCGAAAAGAGATTGAACAGGTATTCTTTCCGAAAAATTGATTTCTACATCATTTTCGATTGGCTGGGCAATCGGTAAGAGACAGAATCCATTGTTCGCGTGGGCAATGCATCTAGGGGTAGAAAATTGATGGAAGTTTATTTCAGGTAATAAGACATCACCATTTTCTATAGTTACTGGTATTTTTAAGAAATTCTTTGCTGTAAGTTTACGTGGTTTTATTTTTGTAGACGAATATTCTAAAGTGAAAGGAATTTTCAAACCATTGATTTCGAGAGTATGGGTTTGATAATCAATTTTTGCACCTAGTTTTTGCAGGTCAGACGTGCCTAATAAAGCATCAAATTTTTTATGCCAATCAATTACATGTAAGTGGATATTCTCAAAAATGCCTAGTTCGTACAATATTGGAAAATTCAGGTTATCATTTGCTTTGATTGTGTTTCCTAAGCCTGATACACTAAATTCTTCTTTGAACAGAAATTGGGAAAATTTTTCGAAGGCGGGTTTTTTATTAAAACCCTAGAACACTAACCTTAAATCGCACTCCCTTGAATACCAACCATTCGTAAAATTTACGATTTCGAATTCAAACATCAAAATCAACTCAACTAAGGAATTTATTCTCTATAAAATAACTTTAATAACACACAAACTTAAGTACATTTACACTAAACATTCAAAATACGACAAACTAATTGTCATTATTGCAGAAAACACAACAACGTGCACGATACTTGGCGCAAAAATCTCGGTTACAAGGGTTACAAAAAAGTGACGTCATTCTTCTTTTTTTCGACGGGCAGATAAAACATGTTGTGTGCTTCTACACTGAAGGTTCCACTTGATCATGTGCTCGTGGAATTTTTAAAATATCACTTATCATATCTTTGAGTGAGCGTTGCAAAGTTGGTAGTTTCATACGCTCTTTTAGCCATCGTTTTATGAGTTGTTCAGGAAGTTCATGCATGAAATTTTTTCTGGAAACATTTTTCTCACCACTTTTTTGTAAACTGTGATTGAAAATGATCCATGAATTTATACATGTAATGTTGAGTATTCCATAGAACATACATAATCGTCAAAAATTATACGACGTGGGAGTTACATGAATACTAACCTTTCGTAAATATTACGAATCACCCCTGGATTTCCTGATACCCACTGATCTGTTTATAACAACGGTCTGAGCAAATGACCTGTCGAACCGAATAACGAAGCTACACAAAAAACTGGAATACTGCTTATTACGCATTGTTGTCAAATCGAATCTCACCACATGTGATTCGTAAGATTTACGAATGGTTAGTGTTCTAGGGTTAATGACTGAGTTAGTTGCTCCAGAGTCGATTAAAATTTTCAAGTCAACATTGGGGAGGTAAATGTGAGGTAATTTTGATTTGATATTAACGCAATTTAAGTCTAAGTTTCTGGAAATTCCGAGGCAACTTTCTGAAAATTTCCGTCTTCCTCAAAGGTGTTTTCTTGATAGTCTTGATAATCGACATTTTCAGTGAAAAATTCAGATGGGTAATCTTCAAAGTTTTCATCTACTGGTTGGACATTAAATAGTTCTTCAGAAATGAAGTTTGGTCTCCGTTGGTTTGTTGAGACAGACATGGGTGTATTCTGCTGTCTGAAAGTATTTCTAGTAGAGACAGACATAGGGGTAGGTTTCGGTGGTGGTTGCGTTTTGTACATACTCGAACCTGGTTTGGTTCCAAACACTTCGCGATTCGTTGGAAACCTTTGTGTATTCGCAATCGGTTTGTTTATTGAATGGGGAAAACCTGATGGGTTTCCGGAGTTATTTGAAACATGACGGTTTATTGGAAAATTTGAATTGTTGAAATTCCTTGAATTATTTGGATAAGAATATTGATTAAAATGGTTATCTGAGAATCTATTCGGATGATTATTATAATTTTGAATTGGTTTGAAATGAGGTTGTGCCAAAGTTTTCTTAGTTTCTTGGGATTTACGAAGAAACTCGGAATATTCCCACTCATGTTTTCGGTTGTCATAGAATTTACATTTATTAATGCATTCTTCTAAGTTATTGAGCTCGAAATTACTTATGTAAGATCTGTAGGGTTCTAGTAGTCCTACTTGAAATGTTTTTAATGATAATTTTTCTGCTTCATATTTCTGATAATCTAGCAGATTTTGGTCTTGAATATTCAAAGTGAGGTGTTGTAAAAGGTCACTCAAAGTTTTCGAAATTCGGCAATAATAATCTGAATAATTTTCGTCTCTCCTTTGGACGCATTGTGAGATTGCAGCAATTAATAGTTCTTCATTTCTTTGATCGCCGTATCTCTGTAAAAGAGCACGTCTAATGGAGGGCCAATCGGTCGCATTTTGAAATGAGATGAAGTCTCTTGCTTCATTCAGAATTTTCGAGCGAATCGAAAAATTTAAGCAAAATTCTAAATCTTTAGTTAATCTACCATGTAAATGTGAGATTAAATTATCTACTTCATTTATAAAAATTGACAAATTTCTTCCAGGTGAAAATTCTGGAATGGAATTTAATAATAATTGGATGTCTTGTCGAGACACAGTCTCGGGTACAGATGTATTAGAAGAGTTTTGGTTCATTTCGACGTTCAAAACTCTACTGGGATAAGGTCGAAATCGGTTATTGCTCAATAATCGTTCTTGAATATTATTTGTGTTTAAAGATTCTAAAGTTTCGATGTCTTCAGCAATTACCTCTAATTGTGTGGGTGAATCTGTCATCTAAATCAGAAATGTTTAAACTATTGGGAATGATGTTGGGAAAATAGGACTTACACCAAGATTTGCATCCTAAAGTGGGTCGTCCTTCCTTCTTGGTTGAAGTGCAGGTTGGATAACTTATTCCGTTTGGTTCTTGGTTAGCAGATATCGCACTAAGAGTTGAAACTCAACGGGAGTTCCTAGAATACGATCCGTTCACAGTTCGTATTCACTATGGACACTAATTTCAGTGTTTTCTCGAACTAAAACCCCGTTGCGATATCCTGTTCGCAGCGCCAGTTATGATTTTCGATCTACTTAAACTGTTTTTTAAAAAGAATTTTATTCTTTCAATTTTAAATCACAATCGTTTACGAATGAATGATTATTCAATTGAACAGAGTAGAACGGAGTTACATCAAGCTTAAAGTCTAAAATGGAACTAACTCTAAGAAGTGTCTATTTTCACTAGGCACCTGGATTCTGAAAGAATCCGTATCAGCACTATCGGCACTCTCGCACTCTCGCGTAGCACTTTCCTGGAACTTGCGGCCGGCGTCAGCTACTTGGTACGACGAGGATATCGTAACAATATGAATTGCCGTCCAGACTTGATGGAGAAACGTACAAAAATTTCCTCGAGCATGAACTTCCTTTGCTCCTGGAAGATGTGAGTCTTCAGCAGCCTAGAACCTTCTCATTGTGATTTATACTAATATTATAAAGAGGAAAGATTTGTATTTTTGTTTGTTTGATACGAATAGACTCAAAAACTACTGGACCGATTTCAGAAATTCTTTCACCCTTAGAAAGCTTCATTATCCCTGCGTGACATAGGCTATACTTTTTACCCGAAAAAAATAAGGATACCTACTATAACTTCAATAATTACAAAAAAATCAGCCATAATCATCTATTTTCACGTGCGCTGCGAAAACCGTTAGACTTACGTGGATACAATGTATGACGGAAATGTTCCTCTTAAATAGTTCTACAAAAAAGTCCGCGATAGCATATATCTATCTCTCAAGATTGACTTGCTATTACCTGTTTATGGTAATCAGATGTTTTCCAAAATTATGCACTATTTGGGAGTGAGTTTTTATGAATTGGGTATTGATCCTCATTCAACCTTAAGCTAAGCGTCCACATGTCCGCACCGGACGCATTTTCAGTAACAGCAGACGCGCTAGGTCATCGGCGGTGCTTCGGCTTTTTTCGGCTTTTCAGTAATGGGTGATAGACTACAGCAGAAAAATCAGTTGGAACGTGTTGGCTGATGTATAAAAATGGATTGCTTACCAGATAATTATAATTATAAGAAATTTGAAGATAAATGTATTGTAAGATCTAATTTAAAATCAAAAGACGATGTCGGGGTGAGTTTGAGTCAAAATTTTCTAATGGAATCCTGACACATCTTGTCAATAATCCAATAGAATGTTATCCTGCAATTTCCACTTTCCTAAAAAAATAGAGAAAAGTGTGCTAGAAGTAACAACTCTCTTATATCAGGGTTGCATAATTCTTTTAAATACCACGGAACAACTCATAAGCATAAGCGCCTGGGTATAAGAACAGGAATGATATAAGTGTGCAGCCAACAAGTGCAGCTAAACGAAAATCGGCAATGGGTGGCAAAAAATATGCCTGAGCTGGTGGAAAAGTGAAAAGTTTATTAAAAAAAGGCTAAAGCACCCCATTCTCTACAAGAATGTGTCAATATGAATATAGGCTCATATGAAAATAAGTGTAAAAATTGATCCGTTTTTTATGCTGATTTGATATTTTTTCAAGGTTATTTTTTAATAATTTATAAATCATTACAACATAATAAAAGTTATACATTAGGTTATGTATTTTTGTTTGTTTTTAAATGTGTTTCATAAATAAATTAATAACGAAAACAAAGTCATTATTTGATAAGCTAAAATAAATAAAATCTTTTAATCATTTCCATTTACTTGGAACTTGACTTGAGGTGAGAAACAGCAGACGTTCTAGACCTAGATCGTCTGCTGTTACTGTCGTCGCCGAACGCAATTCGAAAATATAGCGCGTCTGCTGTTACTGAATATGCGCACCGGACGCATCGGACGGATCGGATCAAACGGATTTCGGTATTCTTTGTATAGAAACTCGTGCAAGCCCGTCCACAGACCCGCACCGGACGCATCGGAGCATTTCTGCAATGGAGATCCGTAAATCCGATCCGTCCGATGCGTTCGGTGCGGACATGTGGACGCTTAGCTTTATACATTATTTATCCCCAGTATTTAATTTAGAACGAAATTGGCCTTCACATCATAGAATAACAACGAGTACATCAAAAGATATGGCAGGTTGAAGTGTTGAAGATGAAACCGCCGCGTGAAACAAATACACAGGCGAAGCTGGGACGGCCTGCTTGTCTTATATATCTTATATCTTCTTCTATTATACAGGGTGGCCATTTGAAAACGAAACAGACGAGATTACAGACGAAATAAATTTTTTCGATAGAAATGCTCGGACAGGTCGATTTCTGTTTCGAGGGGGACAACTTAAGATGTAGGTTACGGACGCATAGCGCTTCAACCCTTGCTGCTGCAACCCCCACCCCCAATTTTTGAATAGGGAAGATGGGGTGAGTGATACCTCATTTGAAAGGTATTTTTATACTGATTTCAGCACAGTAATTGATTTTTCATTTTATGCATTAGTTCTCGAAATATTCTCAAATAAGTATTTGAAAATGAAGTGGTGTTTTCATGGCACATTTGGTGTTTTTTTGTGAAAAATCGACATCTTGATTAAAGATTTCTATGTCAGTAGATTGGAGGAAGGAAACCACAGTCATGGTTGTTTTGAAGCTCAAAATGTCGATTTTTCACAAAAAAACACTACAAGTGCCATGAAAACACCACTTCATTTTCAAATACTTAGTTAAGAATATTTCGAGAACTAATGCATAAAATGAAAAAACAATTACTGTGCTGAAATCAGTATAAAAATAACTTTCAAGTGAGGTATCACTAACCCCATCTTCCCTATTCAAAAATTGGGGGTGAGGGTTGTAGTAGCAAGGGTTGAAGCGCTATGCGTCCGTAACCTACATCTTAAGTTGTCCCCCTCGAAACAGAAATCGACCTGTCCGAGCATTTCTATCGAAAAAATTTATTTCGTCTTTTATCTCGTCTGTTTCGTTTTCAAATGGCCACCCTGTATATAAAATTCTCCTTTTGCACTTTGTGTCCGAACTCCTCCGAAACGGCTAGACTAATTTTCGTGAAATTTTGTGTGCATATCGGGTAGGACTGGGAATAGGCCAAAATCTATTTTTCATCCCCCTTAATGTTAAGGGTGGTCCACCCCTAACTTTTTTCTCAATTTTTTTTGGAAAAATTTTTTCTTTTAATTTTTTTATGATACAGCAGACAAAAATACATACAACCCTAAATTTTCATCCCTCTACCTAACCTCACGAGAACGTGGTATAAGAAAAACTGCTTATTTATTGCCTCTAAGGCGGAACGGAGTTCGCGGGGTCAGCTAGTATTGATATAGAAATGTATGCAATGATATCCATTTCCACAAATTTAGTGCGAGAAGTGACCAGTTTCCTTATAAGTGCTTCTCTCACGAGTGTTGATTGTGATTACTTTCCGCACTACTACAGAATGCAACTTATACAAATAGTTTTTTTATATCAAGGCCATGAAGCCACTCAATTGGTGATTAACAGAAAAGTTTTCCCTGAGACCACTTTAATTTGTCTTGTTTGTAATGATAATTGTAAGTTTCCTTCTGTTTGTGTTTTATATACTTGCCGAAATTAGTCAATTTTATTTTTTTCCTTTTATATGCTGATGTTTTACAGGTTTGTCTATACTTATAATAATAACAATCAACTCAGACTATAAAATCACCGAAAAAGAGGCAGAAGAGCGAGACCTACAAATCGAAATATAAAGACTGTGGGGCATGGAAACATAAGTAGTTCCGGTAGTGATTGGAGCGACAGGATTGACACACAGTACTTGTGAATCTATTAGGGAACTCCCTCGAGATCATAACTTACTAACAATGCAAAAGGCAGTTGTGTTGAGCACCACGCACAGAGGACGCTAAGTACCTACTTTGGCACAATCGCGCCAATCCAACGTCTTTGAAAACGGGAAAACTCTAGGGACACGGTGTGTACCGGTAATTCAGAAGAACCTAGATCCATACCACATCTAAGAAGCTGTGTGATGAAGAAACATAATAATAATAAGCTTCATACTACGTGAACACTCGCGATGACAAACCACTTCCTGGATGGATGTACTCCCTTTATACCAAATTCACCAAGAGGCATCCAGAACTTCAGCTAACAGAACATTTCGGATTGGAAAAATGTTATAATACGAAAAGGCTACTTGACAAGACAAAAACTAGATGAGATCAAGAGAGAAATGGGCTATGCAAACTGTCGCACGAACTGCTCTCCAAGATTGCACACAATATCGCCAACCTTCCATAGTAACCTGGCACACTTCGAATCTACTGATCCACTCAACCTCCCCATCCTTTCAAAATTGACCTTCAGCTCTATAGGGCCAAAAATAACAATGAGTGGCTGAACGATCTCAAATTCTTCAGAGAGAACCACTACCAGCCTAACTCCTTCATAGACACAGTACGTACCTTCAACAGTGCCATTGGGTCTCGATAAATGTACTGTAATCAACATCAAGACGGGTACAGTGGAGAACACTCAGGAAGAGTTTCAGGACATCTGCAATATGTAATTAGACATTTTTTCACGTCCTCCTTGTAAATATGTATAGGTTAACAGGGTTGATAGGACTTTTTGGTGATTGAAACACTTCTATAACTTTGCCAACGTTTCGTGGATATATTGCCACTTCCTCAGGGCGATGTTATGATTAGTGTCCTCCACTAGGTGTTAAACAATTCATGGGAATCTCATATTTCCAATGGGTGTTACCGAGGATGACATATACAACTTGTATCAATTCTGGCTGGCAAATTGGTACAGGTTGTAATTTGAATGAGCCAATCTGATGAATCCATCGTAAGCGAGGCTGGTACGAAACGTAGCCCCATCCCGATTCACAATTAAAGCAACACGCTATATATATATTGCACGAAAATCCATCGAACATCGAAATAAATGCATGTTCCAATTATATAAGATGGAGTTGATGCGAAAAAAAATACTTCAATCTAGTACCGTTTTTGTAAAAGAATTATGGAGATCATCTTGCGAAGAAACCGAAAATTTCGATAGGCGAGCAAACTCGTAAAGTACTGATGAAATGTAGGAATTAATTTGAAAAAACCCTGGATGACATTGGAAAGAATAATAGTGGTTACATTTTCAAAGCATGTGATCAATTGTTGCTTATTTTTGATATACAGAAATGAAAAATGTCGATGTGCATTCTAAAGAAAATATGCAGCATAATTCAGAATATCTTGATTAACTGGAATATAAATAAATCATTCACAAGACACTTCTTGCTGATAGTGGTGCTTAAGGGGCATCAGTATCACCTTTTGAATCGTGGTAAATCTCCATTCAAAAGTGGTATCTTCATTTCACGAGTAAGTACCCTAATTTACGACGTAGAGACTTGATTTTTTTTTAAATTGAAGTTGAAGAACGTCCCGAGGGCAAATTGTTTTCCCTTTTTCGATTTAATTAGTTTTTCAATTAAAAAAAACAGGGTAATCGTTAGATCTGGGGTTATTGAATATGTTTTTCGTTTTTCATGAGTACAAGCTATATTTTCGAAATAATCATCATGACAATTTTTGTAATTCATAGGAGATTAAATTGCTGAAGGCAAATAGTTGCGATTTTTGCGAATTAATTAGTTTTTCGATTAAAAAAAACAGGTTGAACTTCAGCTTTTTGAAAACTACACAATGATTTTTTTCCGACGGTTATTCATCATTTTTTGGAAAAAATCGCTACTATTTGCCCTCGGCAACTTAATCTTCTATAAACTACAAAAATTTTCATGATGATTATTTCAAAAATATAGCTTGTACTCATGAAAAACGAAAAACATATTCAATAACCCAGATCTAACGATTACCCTGGTATTTTTAATTTATTTATTTATTTATTTATTTAAATTAACGTGTCTCGACAGCTATGGCCATTGACACAAGGTTACATTGAGGATAGACTATGTTACATCAATATGGAATTAAATAGTTGAGTACAATTTATATTCTTTGAGAAGTCGTATGGTTGCTTCAATCTGGGCGGTTGAACTCAGTACATCATGCAGGCGCTCTTTGATACCATGTCGTTGGCGTGCATCTCCATAGTGTGGGCATGAAGATATTAGGTGCTTCACAGTCAGACGTATATCAGGACAGTGTTCACACATAGGAGGGTCTCCCGAAGACATAAGAAAGCCGTGGGTCAACTTTGTGTGTCCCAGTCTTCTCGCCACTATTTTGTCCTGTCTCTTCATATTCAGCTTTATGGGGTTATGCACCATTGGATGGATATCATGCAGTTTTTGCTCAGATGCATCCCATTGAGTCTGCCAGGCATGGTGAGCTTCCATCTTGATTTTGTTTCTTAGGTCGGTGTGAAGCTGGATATCGGTTACAGGGGAGTCAGAAGTTCGTGCTGAATTGGCTATTGAGTCTGCTTGTTCATTTCCAAGTATACCCACATGGGAAGGAATCCACACAATAGTGATCGAGACGTTTCGGTCCTCCATAATTTTATGACACTCTTCCTGAATTCTTTGTACTAATGGGTTAGTGGAGAAAATGTTGGAGATTGACTGTATTGACGACAGCGAATCTGTGAGAATTCCTACCTTGCTGCCAGGTGTTATAGATGTAAGAAGTGATTTGTATATTGCATACAGCTCGCCTGTGTGTATACTGCAGATGGGTGGTATCTTAAATGTTTTTGGAGCTCCTTGGTTATCCACAACTGAACAAGCTACTCTATTGTCGTCTTTAGAGGCATCTGTATATATTTCTTGGTCAAAGGCTTCATCATTGATCAGTTCAAGGAAGGAGTTTTTCAGTAGAATTTCAGGAGTCGTTTGCTTGTTATATCTTTGCAAGGCGGTATTTATGGTCATTTGGCGTCTGGTCCATGGGGCTTGATTTGAAGTGGACATAGGAAGAGTCTTTGATAGGTCAAGTGAACCGATATTCTGGAGAACAAGTTGTGGAATCGATAAAAGAGTCCTAGGACGCATTCTATCGGGGTTCTTCGACTCCTTCATGAGGTGTGAAACTGGATGATTCGGGGAGGCAGAGACTTTTGCTGAATATGATAAAAGAATCTGTCGCCGTCGAATATTGAGTGGAATCTCTCGGGCTTCTACGTGGAGGCTTTCTGATGGACTGGAGCGGAAAGCGCCGAGGGCAATGCGTATTGCTGTGTTGGGGACTGTGTTTAGCATTTTGAGGTTGGATTTGCTGGATGTAGTGTAAAGAATACATCCGTAGTCGAGTTTTGGGCGGATAAGAGATCTGTATATTTTCAGCAAAACTTCTTCGTCACATCCCCACTGGTGGTGTGATAATGTTCGAAGAATGTTCAATGTGTGCAAGCAGCTTCCCTTGACATTCTTAATATGTTGCGTCCAAGTGAGGCGTTGGTCGAAAGTCATTCCTAAAAGCTTAAGGCTATGAACTTGTGGCAGAGGTGAATCATTTAATGTTAAAAGAGGCTGGCCTTTGGGATATCTTCTAGTAAATTGAATGAGCTTGGATTTTGTTGCGGAAAATTGGAATCCTATTCTTTCTGCCCACTCTGTGATATTATTCAGTCCTCTCTGCATAATTTTGCACGTAGTATCAATATTCTTGCCAGAGTAGAACAGTAAGATATCATCCGCATAAAGAACCAACTTAAGTGGAGCCTCGATGCAAGAACAGATGTCGTTGATAGCCAGTAGAAATAAAGTTGTACTCAACACGGAACCCTGGCATATACCATTCTGGGGAAAGAAGGGGACCGATTCTTCGCCGTTTGCAACAACTTTGAAGCTTCTATCTGTAAGGAAGTTCTTCAAAATGAGGTAGATATTTCCGTCCAGATTGATGTTCTTCAGCTTGGCCATAATGGATTATCTGCTTGTTGTATCGAAAGCGCTTTCGATATCTAGCATGACAGCAATCAAATCTTGTTTATTGGCAAAGGCATAGGCAATTTCAGTCTGGAATAAGACTACTGTCTACTGTACATCGGTTTTGTCTGAAGGCTGATTGTGCTGGACTCAACAAATTGTTCACCTCGAGAAACCACATCAATCAAAGAAATAGGTCTGAAGGAGCCTGGCGAGGAGCAGACACTGCCGGCTTTCTTGATAGGAATTATGTGAGATTGTCGCCACAGCGTGGGGAATTGGTGGGTTATCCAGATTTGATTATATAATTCTAGTACCTTTGCCAGTGAAGCCGGATGAAGTTGCTTCAGAAATATCATTGGTATATTATCCGGGCCTGCTGCAGAGTTTCTCATCGATGAAAGTGCCAGGTTCATTTCCTGTATTGTGAAGGGCTGGTTGATAGGTGAATGTAAAGCAGAAGTAGTCGTTTGTTCGGAGGTGGATTGGGATGTCTGGTTGAGAGTTTTCCTGTAGTAGTGTTCCCCTAGAATATGTACAATTTCTGTACTATTGGTGATCACTTGATTGTTTTGGTCTAGGATGGCAGGGATTCTTCGAGTAGTGTGTCGTCCTTTTATTTGTCGTATCTTAGTCCATACTTGTGTGGGAGGAGTGTTTGGTGTCATAGTTGAAACAAATTCTCTCCATGAATTTCGTTTGCTCTCTTTCAGTGCTCTTCTAGCACAGGCTTTGCGTTTTTTGAATTCAACTAAATCTGCTAAGTTGCGTGTTCGTCGATATCTATTCAAGGCGGTTTTGCATTCTTTTACTGCCGTTTTACAGGTTTCATTCCACCACGGAACTATTTTCTTGGTTGGGTTAATCATGATCTTTCCAATGTTTTTATCTGCGGATGAGATTATGGTATCGTTGAGTTGGTTCACGGCAATATCGATGTCATTCGAGAAATTGGTATTTATTAATCGCGTGTTAATATCTTCTCTAAAATGTTCCCAGTTAGCTCTAGATATTCTCCATTTCATGAGATTGTCTGCAGGTTGGTATTTGCTGTCTGTAATTATTATTGGGAAATGGTCACTGTCGTAAAGGCTGTCAAGTGTGAACCAATTTAGGAGAGGTGCATTACCAGGGTTACATAAGCTAAGATCTATTGAAGAGAAGGTTCCGGTCGAAATGTTGAAGTGAGTATGTTCTCCTGTATTGAGCACGTTGAGGTCAAGATCATTGATAACTTTTTCCATTATCTTTCCTTTTCCAAATGTGGTTTTTGAGCACCATATGGTGTTGTGTGAGTTGAAATCTCCTACTAGAATGTATGGGGTGGGTAATTGATCTACGAGGTTGATCAGCTCCGCATAGGCGAGGTTATGGTCTGGGGGTATATAGATGCTGCAGATTGCGAGTTTTTGGGGGCACCAAACGCAAACGGCTACTGCCTCAAGAGTTGTGTTGATATTTAGTTCTTCATGGTACAGCTCTGTTGAGATAAATATGGAAGCTCCTCCACTAGCTCTTGTGTGAGTGTTCCTTATGAAGTGATAGCCAGCGTAGTTCTTCAATTTCGGGTCATGGCTGGTCTTGAAATTGGTTTCTTGTAAGCAGACAATATCTGGTGATGTTTCGGTGATAATTTGTTGAATGCGCTCTAGGCGAGGGTAAAAACCGTCGCAGTTCCACTGAACGAGCTTGAAGGAGAATTATTTCGATGTTTTCGACGATTCGGAGGTGCAGTCAGATAGACCATCCTCGTCACTTGTTGTATCAAGGCTTTTAAGACTATCAATGTCTACCGCATCATTCTTCAATTCATTTTTAATTTTTTTCGATATTCTGGTTATTCTGTTCTTAACTGATCTTTCTAAGTGAGGGTAGATATTATGAAGGTCTTGGAGAAGCAGTTCCACATTGCTTGTGAATCTTTTGGCTTCAGAGTAGGGACTGGAACTTCCAAAAGAATTTTCTAAGAAAGCCACGATATTATTGAACGGAAGATTAAACGATCTCGGGTCTTCTTGGTAAGCTTTGGATATCATATCCTTTGTTGGTTCACTCAGTATATTTTCGTCTGCTGGTAGTTCTAGTTTGCGCTTCTTCTTGGATCTTTTGGTGCCAGAAGTATGGGCAGCGGGGGTCTTGGGTGGCAGCATAGGGTTTTCTTCTACGGGCACAGGGTTATCTTCTTCGTTTATGACTTCGGGATCGGGTTCTGGTTGACTAGTTATGTCACTGGTAGATAAAATTTCTGCAATTCCTCTCTTTATAGGTCTTGTCTCTTTAGTTTGAGGTATCGCTGAGGACGAAGTATTTGTTTCCATGTGAGTGTAGGTTTGAGAAGTTGGCGCAGGATATGCATCATGTGAGGGTTGTGAATTAGGGCAGCTTGACGCAACATGGCCAGACTGTCTACAGATGAAACATTCCATTCTATCGGTCGACAGGAAAATACGATTTTCGTTACCATCGTGTTGAATAAGAACAGAGGTTTGCAGTTCGAATGTATCATCTGGGGGGAAGATGTAGGCTTGCCTACGAAAGCTGAGTATATGGGAGTAGTCATCACCGGGGATACCGGCCTTTAAAAATGAAACGGGGGATGCAAGTAGTAATCCAAGATTTTTTATGACTTCGGTTATCCTTTCATGCGGAATGCAGGGAGATACATTAGAGATAACGATTCTTTTAGTTGGGGAAACTAATCTTCTAATGTTTAGATGTATATTTTTAATAACTATCGACGAGTGAGTTTGTATCAATTTGTCAACCATGTCTTTGTTAGCTAAGTAAATGCAAATCCTGTTATTCGATATTCGAGAAGCGAAGGAAATATTTTTAGGCTGAACAATTTTACCAATTGCTTGGACATAGTCGTGAAGTTTCAAACTTTCTTCGGAATGTAATACTATGGCTTGGTCCCTTTTAGGAAAGTTAACTTTCGGAATTGTTTTTGCTGCAGATACGTACGAAGTATTTTGTGATATTGTAGAGTTTCCTGTGTTTTCTGACATTTTGGGAGTAGAAACGTGAATAGGTTGAGATGACATTTTCAAAGCCCTTGTAGTCAAAGGCTATTGAAAACTTCTATTTTTGTTTTGTTACGAAATGAAGAGTATATGTGAGATTAAATACACCATATTGTAATGTGTGTTGCCTGCAACCGAGGAGCAAGCGGTGCGCCTGGGTTGTGTTTCCAACGACAACAATAATGTGAGGGAACACGGCAAAAAAGTGACTTGTTTGTTTACCTGAGGAATCGGTAAATCAAAGATATCAAGATTCTGATTTGATATCGTAGTCACAAATTCACAAATTAACTCGGGAGTGAATCAATATTTCGATAGCACTTTATCAGGAATTAATTTCTATAATAAACACCGGAGCGATGTGGACACCAGGAGCGTAGACTCGCGAATGTATTTTTAATTGAAAAACTAAGTAAATCGAAAAAAAGAAAACTATTTGCCCTCGGGACGTTCTTCAACTTCAATTTGGAAAAAAAATCAAGTCTCTACGTCGTAAATTAGGGTACTTACTCGTGAAATAAAGAGACCACTTTTGAATGGAGATTTACCACGATTCAAAAGGTGATACTGCCCCTTAAACCACACGGTCGATGGAAATACTCATTATGGCGATACATCAAAATAGGTTCAATTCTTGGTTCTGATTAGGAATCTACAGTATTGGTCGTCATTGTTCTCAAATATTTTTTACTTAAACGTCCGGAATTCATGTCAACAATAATACAACTGTACAATCAATGATAATATTCGTGCTCATACGATTTGATTTTTCTAAATATTTGTTTGTATAGAAATATTTAAATTCATTGAAAAAGATGTTTTGAAATTTTGCAGAATGGAATATGAAGCTTTCCTGACCAAATGACTCACCCTTTTTGAAGAACTAGTGATACGTTAGGCTCTGGGAAAACACCACTGACAGAACAGACCGCGGAAAGCTCCTCTGGATCAACTGTTAAGTTCAATCCATCTGTAGGGGGAACTGAAATAGAAAAATTGCAGATTTATTTCACCATCTATGATATAAATTTCAATTAATTGATAATTGATGGGTTGAATAATGCAGTCGACAGATCCCATCGCCTGCACCATTTTGCAACGTATGTTCTGGAAATCAGCGAAAGATTTAATTTCATGAAAGGAATCCTAATATCGTTTCAAGTAATAGTCACAGTTGAATAAATATCGGCCCAAGGAACAAAAATAAGAAACTATATTTCCACAACGTTTCGGCACTTCATTGTGCCTTCTACAGACTGAAAATGAAAAATTTGGCAATCAGTGACACAGATATTACAAAAAACAGAATACTATCATAACAATATTCATATCTACCAACAAAAATATCAACTTAACATATAACGGTTTTTAAAAACAAAATGCATAATTTCCTTAAAGCAGCGTTTGAACCAATTATTCTTCCGACCCAAAATTTCAACGTTTTGGAGATCAAAATTATGGTTGGATGATAAGGCGTGAGCAGATAATGTAGAATCTTCTTTATTCTTACAATCCCTTTCATGTCGGGCTGATCTATTTCCCATATATTGGCCTCTTTGTCCGACATAACAAACTCTACAATCATCACAGTCAATCTCATACACCACCTCAGAACATTCCTATCCTTGAGCTTTGAGAAAAGAGACAGTTTTGTTGTAAGCATAGAAGTTTAATATTTCGCGTGTTTTGAATACAAAAAGATTGATATAGCTCAATGAATCATGCATTGAATGAAACACAGCCCCTCTTTAGTTGGAACTAGTGATTAGAAAATCACATTCACTGGCTAGAGTGGAAAAATTGGCTGGAACTAAGGGTTTCGGAGAATTGCAAGAGCTGTCCTAGATTTCAACACTGTCATTGGGCTTCAAATGGCTCATCCAACAAAAACAACTACATCCTGGATATGTTATTTTAGAACTCAGCTGAGAGCACCAAATCCTGCTTTCACGAAGCACAGTAAACTCAGAGGACACCTACACAGAATCCAACATGTGGACTCTGCTTGGAGACGAAAATACAAAGCATGTACAATTAGAGTGCCCAGCAGAAGGCAGAATCATGTTTTAAACTCTAGGCTCAAACAAACTGATTATTGGGAAACTTTACAAGCTATCGTCCTTATCAAGCTATCATCAGTTTTTCGAAAAGAATGGGACTGGAGAGAGAAATTCAGCAGAATATAGATTTTCTCTGGCCCCAGGGCCAGGACCGTGACTCATTCATCCTTAGAATGAACATGATATAGTTATAGTAAAAGTGAAAAGGGGTTACAGTCCATTGCGACCTTGAGGTCTATTTTGCCCCCTAACACGCTGTTATCATAAACATGATATTGAAGCATCTTTATTTTCCATCTTTTTGTTCAAATAATTTATCATGGAAAAGTATGAGAGCTAAAATAATGGAATACGAAATAACAAGAGGCAACAAGAAACAAATTCACTTCGAGAGAGAATACAAAACAAATCGGTGCTGGAAGCAACAGCTGATAACATATCTCATTAATTTGCGCTTTGGGCTCTCCTCTTTGATGCCTCCAACAATGAATGTTCTACAATCATGTTATACTCCCGGTGTACTCGTTTATCCTAGGAGCGATTGGGAAATATTGTTCAATTTGCTTTGAATCATCCGGCCAGAAGGACCTTCACTGATTTATACGAACATGAGCATCTAACGAATATTGATCCAGAGAGGTACGGCATCTCATATGGTACCTATATGAAAGGTCTATACAGGGTCTTCATGAATAATGGTGACATCGCCGTTTGCGTTTAAATATTTTTTTTTGCTGCTATGCAGTTATGGACAATCTAATGATACGAAAGAATGGAGCATGAAGTCAGGAGCGTTAGCGCTCGATCATTCATCTTGTAATTTGATGCGTCTTATATAGATAGACTGGGATTCAAAAATCCAATGAAAAAAAAATTTAGAAAGCTTTCAAGAAAGAATTGACAGTCAAAGCAGTCGTTTATTATCCCGGATATGATATTACAGAAATATTCGGAATTTTTGTGCTAGCATTTCATATGGCGATGTGAATGGAATAATATCCAAATGCTTGACCGCGGCATTTGAGATCCGAGCCTACCCCGGAAATCCCAAGTAATGCGTTAGAAAGTGTTTGCGTCTACGTACGGACGGACAGAATCAAATTCAAATTTGATCACAGACTCGTGATCAGTGAGGCAAATACAAATCAACTGGCTGATGCAATCAGCCTAGAAACCCGATCGGGCCATCTCTTTCTGACTGAGAAATGCTGTTACAGAAATCTGGAAATTTTTCATTTATAAAATTCGTAACAATGTTGTTTGGTTTGTTCATGCGATCTGAACAAAATTGTGCATGTAGTTTGAATACGTCATTTTCAATCTGAAGATTACAACTCTAAGATTCCGTAGTATTGGCATAATCAAGAGAATGATATTTCAAATTGCCATATTCACGAAACTACTAGTCCAATTTTGTCCATTAACGAACTCAACCGCGACATTGGAGATCCGAATTTACCAAAAAACTTTTAAGTTTATAGAGCTGTCGAGTTTATGCCCAGACTGGCATATCAAGTTTGACCACGGATTTGTCATCAGTAAGAGCATTCCTGGCTGAGAATTAAAAAAATCACATCGTGACAAAATGGTATTGCTTTCTTTTATGTGAAGAGAATGAGGTGTTCCAAAAAAGTAAGACAGGCTTTATTTTTCAGTGATCCGAGCCATCGGGAACAAAAACACTGATCCTCGATCCAATTTCGATTTTTATTTCTCAGGACAACGTTTCGAGGGCTATTTCCCACATCATCAGGTCTAGAATGATAAAATTTTGGTGGTGACCTTTTACAGGAAAGCTAAGAAAATGTGATGACAAATCTTCCTCTTACCAGTCTGAGTTTTTAAAATCTACAGTGATGGCATTGTAGTCAATAAAAAACCATTATATAAAACAAGAAGAACAAACACTAGACAGATTTTACATTGGAGTAAATAAAATTAATGTAACATATATCACAAACTATTGCAACTGTGGATGTTGTATACAATGGCTATGGCGTGTGAGAGAAGCAAATCTCTGACTTATATGAAAAAAGTTGATTTTTTTTTCTGCATTGGTTATCCTTAACTAAAATGTTTCCTTAGTTGATGGTTTTGGAAAGAATACAAAAGAAGATGATCAATCGAATCTATGTTCAATGGAAGACTCTATGCAAGTTTATTTTTATGCACAGATAAACATAAATTAATATAATCGATTAATTTTTGTTTCCTTATGGAAGAAATCCTTTTGATTGGGATAAACATAAAGTAATTACAAAATTATTTCTGAGATAGTAATAATTTTTGTTGTCTTAAACCGTCAACCTCAATCTTGGAGTTCACATTATCTGGGTTTAAATATATGTATACCTACAGGGTGTCCCAAGTTCGAGTGACTATTAGACGTTTCTGGAGAACTGGACATATTTGAAATCTGAAATTGGTATTATGATATTGTTCGAAATGTACGTGATGTAGCTTACGAGAGGGGGTGTGAGGCGAATTTCTGGTGCCTAAAACTTGGAACAGATCGACTAAAGGAGCACACCCCACTTTCCTTGTGGTTCGGGAAGAATCCTGAAAAGGTGCTACCTGCTCTCTCAATTTCATACCTCTTCAACCATTTGCAATGGTTAGACGTCTCAGCTCGCCAGATATTCACCCTCTCTTTTTTCCCAGAGCTCGTTATATTCGTTCCTAAAAGTGAATTCGTTCCGTGAGATAAGGACACTCCACCCTGTACAACAATACACGGAACCAGAGAGCCAGCAGATACATCTCTTCGAGTCAGACCAACCTTAAGTTCCATTTCCTACAGTGTTCACTTTGTGGAATATATTTCATACATCAATTTTCTTCTTTAATTCTCGTGGTGATAAGAAATGATACAACAGTCCATTCGTCTCTCCAAGAGAACTCTTGCATTTTTATCATAACTTTGGACACGTATCAACCCCAACCATTGTTCTGAAAAATAGTATACGACTTTCAACACAGGTGATTATTGAAATATGTGTTGTGATTTAAACACGCAATATTGCCTTTTTGGGTTGGCGATCGAAATTGTTATCGTCGTAGGAAAATCCGCAGCTCTGAAAACATCTGTCCGAGCTATCTGTTAGGATCCTTCAGCCATGAGTTTTGTCCCGGATCGACGAATCGATTTTTCCTGAATTATCAGGCCAATAATATGATAACGATTGTCCTTGTAATGTTTTCTAGATACCGTAATTTCTTCTCCTTAATCAGAAGCAGTTGCATTGGTTCTGATCAAACCGCATACTATATTTGGTAATACCTAAGTTTCACCAAAGATTGATACCCCGGCAGGCTGCTGGCTGTGATATCTGTTTCGTCAGCATAAGAAAGATTTTTATTTCCAACGTACGATAAGAACGTTATTTCTCGACTGACAGGATCATCGAAAAGTTCTATTTCTCCTCCTAGGCGGAGAAAAAGTTGCTATGGCTTACTTTTCCCTTCGGCCTCGGCGGCAGGAAAAGTGTTGTTAAGCAAAAGATGAATTTTGCAAGACAACCGTAACTAGGCAATTGTTCCATTCTTCACTCAATTATAACGATCGTAAATGTCAATCGAATAGTGGATATTCAGATTTCCTCGAATTTCATAATATTCGAGAATAGAATAACATACACATTTCATTCGAAGGAGAAGTGACTTTTCATGGCTCGCTTTCAATTACCCGCCGTGTTCGGCAGGTAAACTCAAGCTCACCATGAAAAGTGACACTTCACTTCCTTATAAAATCATATACTATTATCTTAATGCCATTAATCTTTTTTCATCGAACACTGACTCGGGGTGAAGGTTGAACAAAGGGGTACAAAGCACATTCCTGCCGCACACCTCTCCTTACTCTCTAAAAAGGTACATCATGGGAAATCAGAGAAATTATACCGATATTGATATTTAGTTAAGTTTTGCAGTGGAGTCGAAAATGTTTGTAATTCAAAAATTGTAATCTACAGATCGCCTCGAATTGCTACAGAGAAAAGAAAGGTTTCCGGAAGGACATGCTAGAAAGCGAAAAGGGGTGGATATTCGGAATAAGCGAAAAATGATCTTTACATTGATTTATCGATATTTGGGTATTTTCTCATAGGTTGGGGAGAGTGTAAAGCTTACTAATGAATGAATATGGAAGTCATTTTTTGTGTTCGATATCAGTAGTTTTAGTCTGTTTTTATCTGATTAGGTTTTCATCCTCAGTCTATTCAATTCTTTATAATATCGATGTTGTTTCTTCGAAATGGCTCTGCTTGGTTCTGTTTCAATTTTTTCATGCATCCTTCACTTTGATCCTCTTTCTGGACGAATAACCCTCCATAAATAATATAATATGTAACACAAGAAAATGGCTTTCAAAATATTTCCACATGGAGGGTTGGACGATATATTTCCAATTGCGTCCAATTAAACGTTTTGTTTAGTTATGCACCCCATTTTTATTCCTTCCGCCATTCGTTATGCATGTATTTTTTATGCGTACATAAATATCGATGTGGTCCATTTGAAGAAGATGTTTTCTTTTCCCAACCTATATTTCACTTATTCCAGTTTTCCCAAATCTGAGTTGCTACGAACATATAATATAAGATGAAATCCCATTAGGATAAATGATCTCTTCATTATTTTCAACCCAGAATTGGTGCTGCCGCATTCATGCATTCGAAAAATATGTTCCCCACCTCTCCTTAAACCTTTGCCATTTACAGTATTGTCACAGAAGAACTGATCAATATAGTTTACAGAGTAAGTTCGAAGAATCGACGTTGGTGACAGGATTTTTTTACGGTCAGTTTGGTACTTGGTAATATCTCCCTTCCTATGGAGCCTGGTAGCGGATGAACTACTACACAGGATTACTTGGCTTCGGATGAATATTGGTTATGCTGATGACATTGTCTTCATAGTTAGAGATAAAGCCGAGGTTTCCCTCTATGATTTGTTGTTAAGGGGCCTCAGAATCAATAAGCAGTGGTTCTTGTCAGTGGGGGTCAACACAGTGAATTCCTCTACTAGGAAAAGATGCTTTTACCAATGAAATCCATCTCGGTGAATGGAGACATCGTAAAATGGAAGTCTCAAGTAGAATATCTTGGAATTACCTCAGACATTGATCCTCTGTGACATGAGCATGTTGAAATTACTATCAGTAAAGTGGTAAGGGCTTTCAAAGGCCTATCCGGTAAAACTTGGAGCTGTAATTCTTAAATACTGCGATGGATGTACGTCATGATTGAAAGCAGGTACGTGTTAGCATCACTCTATAGCTATGACAACGTGCCTGACTACAACACTTGAGGTCGGCACAGTCTCCACTCCTTTACATCTATAGTAATCAATAGGATAGCCCATGAGGCTTTCATCACAATATCTAGGGAAAAACAGGTAATGAGAGAATTAAAAGTCACAAAGCCAGGTCGTCTCTGAACAAGTACATCACATCAGCGAACCTACCTAGTGATGTTATGATTAAAAAAGTAAGCATTGAGAAGTACCTTAACGCGATATGTACCTCTTGAATAGTTCTACAAAAAAGTCCGCGATAGCATGTATCTATCTCTCAAGATTGACTTGGTATTACCTTTTTATGGTAATCAGATGTTTTCCAAAATCATGCACTATTTGGGAGTGTGTTTTTATGAATTGGGTATTGATCCTAATCCAACCTAATACGTTATTTATCCCCAGTATTTAATTTAGAACAAAATTGCCCTTCACATCATACAATTACAACGAGTACATCAAAAGATATGGCAGGTTGAAGTTTTGAAGATGAAACCGCCGCGTGAAACAAATTTCTATTCGGGCGAAGCTGGGACGGCCTACTTGTTAATGATATAACATTAAAATATTTTCGATAATACTATCAAATGTTTTATTAAACATTTGATAGTGTTATCGTTTAACCGTACTCACCGTAAATAGTCAAATTCTTTGTAGCTATTGCTTCTTCGGTGAATCCTGATACTTTACATGTATAACTTCCAGTGAGATTGTAAGTTACGTTTATCAATTTCAATGCCCTGTACATAGTTGATTCATCTTCTGTCGCCTGATATGTTGCATCAATATGGTCCTTGAGTGATCCCATAGGAGATCCAGGTTTGTTAGTTCCAGGAATCCACTGGTAAATTTGATCCTTGTCGCCATTGTAGAACCACTTCACTTCAACACCTTTTTCGTTTTGTACTTCGTAGTCACAGTCTAAAATTACTTGATCGACATCGCCACTTCTCACTGCACTTGGCACTTCGAGTTCTTTTATTCGTAGCAGACCAAACACTGAAAGAACAAAACAAATTGGTCAGTAATTTTTCAAGAATTTGATCGATACTGAATAGAACAAGGATATCATACTTTTTTATTCTATCTGCAGATTATTCGTTGGCACATGAAACTCGCAAGATCCCAGACAAAGGTAATTCCAACGAATCCTATACAAGTTGTTCCAAAATTGTCCTAGAGTGAATGTAATTAACGGATAGGTTATAGTTAGACGATACTAATTAAAATTTAAAAAAATCCCGTTTATTTCCTTTGGAATCTTGATCTTTTCGAGTTTTGAGCTGAGAATGGTCTCAATCGACTAGGTTCGAATAACTGATTCAAATCCTTGATCAATTTCATTTCTGAAACTAATAATTGATATTGTCAGACAACTTGCGTCGACAGAAATTGTTTCTAGAGGCTTATAAATTTGCAAATAAATCATGTGAGAATACTTTCCATCTGATTCTTGATTCTTACGTACTTCAACACCAATTGTGAGCAGCCAGCCAGAATGTAGGGGCCAAATATTGATAAGGCATATTTACGGTGGGTTTCACAAAAGCGTAATCACCGGTGATCGGGGGTTGATCTAGAATCATCTCGATTTGATAGTTGAAAAATCACTTTGTGAAACCCATCGTTGAAATGTCGCCGTGAATAGTGATAGAAAGATCATTATATACACATTCATAATCGGCTGGCATGAATAACGGCCGACAGGAACTGTCTAGTAAAATTGAATAACAATTTGACGATATTACGTTTACTATTCCACTCTTTTCATTTTTAGTGAGAAAGTTTCCGTATCAACGATCGTTTCATCCCGAAAAAATTTTCAAGCCGGCAAAACCAACATGTTGGTTTTTCAGCGACAAAATTTTTGACGTTTCTCGAATTCATAGATAGCTTCGGAAATAAATATCATAGAGAGAACAAACAACGTTTAGTGGTTTAGTCTATGATGAATTCTAATTTGCCAAATAGCGCAATACGCGTCAAATGTGAACATTTTACCCTATTTTCTCGTGGAATAGTCATGCTGAACACCACTCGAGATGAAATTTAAGCAGGTAAAATTTCCCTCTTGTAATATTCAAGTTTGTTGCTTTTCGGAAATTTCGCTCATAACATTTTCTCCAAAATCACTCGCCTGACGGCTCGTGATTTTGATACATTCGCGAAATTTCCGAGCAACAAACTTTCATATTACAATCGAGAAATTTTGCCGGCAAAATTCCATCTCTAGTGGTATTACATATGACTATTTCACTCATTTCATTTTTAGTGAAGAAGTTTCCATAGCAACGATCGTTTCATCTCGTTAAAACTTTCAACCCGGCAGAACTAACAAGTTGGTTTTCCAGCGATGAAATTTTTGACGTTTCTCAAATCCATAGATATACTCCATACTCCAACTGACGCAGGTTGGCACTCGTGAAAATCAAGTCTACTTCCTATTTAGTCTTTTTTAACTTTGTAAATAGAGGCAAAAGAGCTAGTTCTTCTAAGGTTTAACTGTGACACAGGTTTCGTAGATCTACTACATTTTCATACTGGAGTATTTCCAGTTATTCAAAAAAGTATTCAAATGTCTTCTGTAGGTATTTCTTGAGAATTTTGAAAAGTGGGGAATTCCATAGGTTCGTGTATTCGTTCGTTTTGCTGGGTTATTCGAGTACTTTTATTATTTTTCCGAATGAACTATCACAAAGTAACGGACTATTCTGTCCATTACTTTTCAGTGAAATTTCAACATTCGATTCTTGATTTCCGCAAGAGAAAATAGAATAACTGAATCTTCCTACCATGTTCATATACGTAAAATATTTCCAGTAGGGTTTATACCGCGGGGCTTCCTGAGCGCAGGGAAAAAGTTTCTTCAGCATTCGCCAGGTCTTTGAAATTATTGAATTCACATTATATTTTCTCAAATTTATTATTTTCTAAAAGTAAATTAACATTTTTATGAATACGTAATTAATACGATTTTAAAGCAGAAACGACAGAGGAATAACCATAACCTAACATTTTCAAAATATACGCGGTGAAATTTGTCAGAAGTCATGGCAAACCGCCATACTTTATAAAAACGAATGGAGTATAGCTTCGTAAATGAATATCATAGAGAAAACAAAAACGTTTAGATAATCTATGATTATTTCTAATTTGCCAAATAGCGCAATCCGTGTCAAATGTGACCATATTACTTACCGTTGGACAAATTTCCTCGTGAAATAGTCGTGTCGAATACCACTCGAGATGAAATTCAAGCAGGTAAAATTTCTCTCTTGTAATATTCAAGTTTGTTGTTTGTCTCCCCTACTGTTCAACAGATACTCAGAAGAAATGTTCAAGGAAGCATTACAAGATGCTAATGTGGGTATAAAACTAAATGGTGCACTCATCAACAACATTCGATATGCCGACGATACTGCAATTTTGCCAGCAGTATCGGAGAACTTCAACATCTGCTGAGAAAGATCCAAGACATCAGCGAACACTGCGAACAGTACGGTCTGAAGCTCAATGTTTCAAAAATCAAATGAATGGTTATTAGTAAAAGACAACAGCGAGCGAAACAGCTTATACTCAATACCGAACTAGTGGAGCAGGTTGAGAGATATTGCTATCTTGGATCAGTAGTAAACTCCCAATGGGACCAGTCTATAGAAATAAGATCAAAAATTGAAAAAGCACGTAGCGTTCAACAACATGAGGTCGTTATTTACTGGCAAAGATTTTGGAGACAAAAATCAAATTAGCTAAGTGCTACATATTTTCAATTCTTTTATATGGGGTGGAAGCATGGACGATGACAGACCGAATGATGAAGAAAGTGCAGAAGGCCTTCGAAATGTGGGTATACCGCCGCATCTTACGAATATCGTGGAACGACCACGTCACCAACGAGGAGGTTCTCCGCAGGGTCGGTAAACAGAGAGAAGTGTAATTTTTTGAAGAATAATGGAATACCTTGGGCATATAATGCGTCATGAGAATATCGTATCCTAAAGCTCATCTTAAGGCATCTTGCAACGACAGACAATTCTCGCGAGAATTTTCTGTCAAATTCACTGACCGAGAATTCTCTGCCGATGCATACGATGGAACAATGGAATTCCACAGAGAATTCTACCTAAAGTAGTATGCAACGGCAGACAATTTTCGGTCAGTGAATTTGACAGAAAATTCTCGCGAGAATTCTCTGTCGTTGCAAGAGGCCTTTACAGGACAAAACAGACAGCAAAAGAGGACCGGGTAGACGAAGACATTCATGGTTGCATAATCTGCGCAAATGGTAGGTACGGACTTACTTCAGTTGAACTTTTTCGGAGTGCAGTGAACAAAGTTAAAGTAGCCGTGTTGATCGCCAACGTCCACAACGGATAGGGCACCACAAGAAGAAGTTGCTCTTCGGTTGTTTACAATCGAGAAATTTTGCCGGCAAAATTCCATCTCTCGTGGTATTACATATGAAAATCAGCGCTCAAACTTCAAGAACCGTGTTTTTGTGTGTTTTCAGCACCTTGTACCTTCCAGTTGGCTACCAGCTCAAGCTCGAAGAAATGCATAATATATTATTGAGTATAACAATCATAACATAATACTACTTTGGACAATATACTTCTGGAGGCCCTAAGATTTTACTCTACCCACTACGAGTATATCGTTAGCAATAGACAGTATTTGCAAGGATCTTCTACATGTGCCATTTGCTCTGATATTTGTCGGCCTAACTTCTATCTATAAGTCAATCAGGGGCGTTTCTAGGGCAGTGCGAGCGGTGCGACAGCACCGGGCGCCCTCATGAGGGGGCGCCAAAATCAACCGAAATATGGGACAGACAACGGGTCGTCGCGACTAGCAGAATATAGGGTCAATTCTGTAAGAACTGGTTAAAAATTAAAGGCACGTTAAAAAATGTGTTTTTAACGTTCCGTTAATTGAATGTAACCCAATTCCAATTCTATAACGTCAATATTTAAAGGATCCTTTAAAATCATTCATTTTAACGGTGGTGTTAAATGTGGTTGAATAAAGCAATGTTGACAGATCGTACTCGTTTCATTTGAACTATTTAACTCGAAAAGTAGATCAATGATCTATGATTTCTAACCCTTAATAAAGTGACAGAGCAACAGAATCACTGTGCAAATCGGTGACTGTGCGGTAAACTAGACCTTAAAAGTTTTGTAGTTTTGTGGTAAGTGTTTTTGCTTAATAACTATACCGAGGTTACCTTTTTCTTTTTTTATAATTTTCAGTTTTCAATAAGTAGTTACCATAATTATAACAATGTCAATGACAAGAAGTGCCAGAATGAACAAAAAACAAAAACAGCTATTAATATCTTACTTGGAAGTTAATAAAGAAATGCTGAAATTCAAGCATCCAATTTCAGAGCTACCTACTATTAAAAAGAAATGGGAAGAACTGGCATTGATGTTAAATAATGAGCCAGGAGCAAATAAAACTGTTAAGCAGTGGAAAGAGGCAAGTACTTGCAATCTGAAAAACTAACTAGAGCCTTGAGTAATATATTATCATGAATTATTTTTCAGGCACTTAATGAATTGAAAACCAATGTCAGAAGAAAATCCAGAGCACTGGTGTATGAGAACACTGGAACGGGAGGGGGGCCAAAAAAGTTGAAAGAATTGGATGAACTAGAAGAGAGACTTCTGGCGCTACTATCAAAAGTTGTGATTCTTGGAGCACCTAATGTTGTGGAAGCTGGACTTCAAGATGATGCTGTACCAAGTGCTGCACTTGATAATAATCATTTTGCTTTAGAATCTTTAGATGCTACAATGGATGCAGAAAACGAACAAATACTAATTGAGGTAGGTAATTTTGTGAATTTAGTTTTATTGCTGAATATTGAGGTAAAATAACAGAAATTATTTTACAGTATGTTCCAAGTACATCACAACAAAGCAATGAGGAAAATGTCAATGCCACTGAAAGTGAAACATTTACAGTACAGGTAACAATAAAAAAATATATATCATGTGTAGTTTTATACAATGTAAAATCATTTTCAGGAGACAATATCTCATGAAAAAAGAAGTAAGGACACTCGTTTTGTTAAGAGCACCAAGAGGACCAGAAATTCAAGCAGAGCAGATCCCTTGAAAGATTTAACAAATCTTCATGCGGAGTGCTTGAAAGACTTAGCACAGTCTAACAATAATATGGCTGCTGCTATTTCACAGTTAGCAAAGCAAATTTCTAAAAGAAATGGCTACAGGAGTCCTCTTAGTAATTTGAGATTTTAATAGACATTTTAATTCAGATTTTTCTCACTTTACATTCATGTGTACCGACTATTTAAAAGCTAGTCCTTGCCAGTATTTTTTATTTTTATTTATAGGAAATTTTGGCGATTCTGTTTTTTTTCATAATCGCTTTACTTCCTGAGTTACTAGTTATATATATATATATATATATCTTATTTCAAAACTAGTCTTAACCAATGTGATTTTTATCTGAAGAAATATTATGTTTTAACCTAGGTTTGATTAGTGATTTTTATTTTTTTATACTTTTTTTAAAATAAAATACCAATATTTTCAGTGAGGCCTTTTTATTTAATCAGTGTATTTAACTATACAAGAAATTGTTGAGTGATATTGTTACGAATTTGCATTCCAGCCTGCAACCATTGGTTTCCAATAACATTTGAATTTGGTCTATTTTGTGCTACATTATAATTGGGATTTATGATTACATCATCATCTGGTAATTCTATATTATGTTGAACTGCCAAGTTGTGCAAGACGCCACAACTATAAATTATATTTGCAGCACGAATTGGGTCAAAATGAAGTGCCCTGTGACCCAATAGACATCTAAATCTTGCTTTTAGAAGTCCATTGGTATGCTCAATCAAAATTCGTGCTGTGGAAAGACTTGTATTGAATCTTGACTCAGGTGAATTATCTGCAGGATCATCATATGGTACTAATAACCATGGTTCCAGAGGATATCCACTATCACCAATCAAATAGCTATTTCCTCCATTTACATATTCTTGACGCAGCAAGGTCTTTACTTGAGAACTAAGCCATATTGCAGCATCGTGGGTTGAACCAGGAAATCTGGCATTCATATTAAGAATTAATTTGTTGGCATCACAAATAATTTGTGTATTTATGCTGTAGTATCCTTTGCGACAGTAATATGGCCCAGCAGGATGCACAGCATGATTAACAGGAGGAGATATAATTTTTATATGAGTGCAGTCAATCACACCACATAACCCATTAAAATGAGGAAACTTTTCATTGAAAGTCTCCTGTACCCTATTTCTGTTTTCTCCAACAGGAAATGTAATGTACCTATGCAATAAATGATTCACTATAAGATCTGTAACTTCTGCAATACTGCGACTGACCATTGGCTGACTCAATGCAATTTGATGAAGCTGACCTGTAGGTGTCTGGTAACTGCCATGACCAAGAAAATGCAAAGTACATAGTATGCGGAGATGTTTAGGAACAAATGTTGATCTTTGACTATCATGCATATGTTCAGATATTGATTGTATTATTAATTGACAAGTTTCTTTATCAAGTCTGAAAAGCTTGGTGAATGTTTTATCGGGTAATTCGAAAGGATTTGAATTATCTCTCAAATTTCTTTGAATTCTTCTATACTGTTTCCTAAAAAAGATTTGATTTGTAACATAAAAAGTATATCATAACCCCAAAATTAACTTACTTTCTAAGTGCGTTCCTATGATTTCGAATTTCTTCATTCATTAATAAGACATCAAATATCAAAGCCATTTCTATATTATTCACTTGAATTTGAATCGATTCGGTTGTATTTGTTGAAGTTTCCACTACCAAAAATGTTAAAGTCTCAGTCTATAGTAGGGTTTAAATTTTAACATATATCGGCTAAAATTAAGCGTCTTCCGTTAATATTTTAAAGGTTATGATGCCTACAGAATAGTAAAATGAAGTTAGCGGATAGTTTAATTTTTAACCATGCTTTAAAATTTAACAGTTGTTTACAGAATTGACCCTCATGGCGGCTTTTCTGATATGATTGCCCATTCTCCAATCAGGATTTTCTTTTAAATAAAGAGGAGGAGAATCTCACAAAGAATTTTTATTTCTGTTTTTCTAATTCCTATTCTAGGGAAACAAACATTCGAAACCACGTTGTGTTGAGATTGTGTTCAGTGTTGAAGTTATAAAGTTTTTACTAGGTATTCTGAATTTCTAGTGTCTATAAGGAATTCAGGATTTCTAATTGTGCATTTAATTCGTGAAACAGTACCGTAGCTTTTCCTCAGCTCAAATCGCAGCTGAAGAAGTAGCTTCTGTGGCCGTAATAGATCCATTTTTCAAAGCAGTCCGATTGCGAAAAAAGAGATGGTTATTTGAATACAAAGCATTGGATGAAACACCAACTGATTCGGAAGAATCATAAATAATGAACGTTTTTTACTTGTTGATAGATACAATTGTGAACACATTGGTTACACGTTCTCAACAATTGTCAAATTGTGAAACCTGAAAAAATCGCAGGTTGGCACTTGTGAATGACATTACGTCAATGAATAAATCTCGGAAACGTTGCCGACGTTTATTTTTCATTATTAATTATTAACTATCAAGTCTGGAAACTAAGAATGCCGAAGGAAGCAGAGGCAAAGTATCAGGAAGTGCTATTTAGAATTGAAATGTGCGCATTTGTCACGGTTCGAAAAATCAATAGAGTAATTCATCTCAATTTATAATTGTTTTTTTGGATCTTTTTGTATGATGTTCTGAATCGAGGAGCGGGACGAAATAAATTAACGGACCCATATGGACCGAGTTGACTGAGATAATTTTGATATCAAGATCGGCATTGCGAAGTTAGATATGCGTATGAGTAGACGTTGGAATTCGATTATTTAGAAGGTATATTTTCATAAGAGAATTCATTTCCATTTATTGAGATTTTTATATTCATACGATAGAGAGGCCTATCACATTTATAGTGGTTTAGCTGCAAGTCAGGATTACTTCTCAAGACCAAAAACTTCGGAAAAGAGCCACACAACATCTAAGGTATGCGATCGATGTGTTGATGTTCTCTCGTTTCATGAGTTGTTTAATTCCTCATTTAGGCTCTTTGGAGTACTCCTCAAGAAGTACACTCAAACATCCGGGTGTACCTACCGATTTACTGCTGTTCCATCCAGTAACCCGCATTACGGAGATTTCCGGAAAAAATAGGATAAGTACCAACCGATAATATTAGATATTTGGTGAAAACAAGGACAATTCGTGGACGATATAATGAAAGACGATTGTTATACAATTTCCATCTTACGACAATAATTTGATGCCTTTATTTCTCTTCTAATAAATTTTACTGTGAGGTATATTGCATTTATTTTTATCAGGAAACCAATAACAACCTCTCCAAAATTTGGAGAACAAAGAACCACACCCTCCGACTGAGCTGGGTATACACTTTTTCAATTACCTGCTCAGTATAATTCTGTTATGCTATAATTCACTTAGAGCAGATTTAAAGTGTTACAGATAAAAGTAACCCTGATAATTTGGCATCGACAGTTCATCACCAGCTATCCAATATTTTCGACGTATGTGAGTAAAAACCAAGGTTTTACATTTTATATGAAGAGATATTTATTTTTTAGCTGCACATAAACACAATCAGGAGTATTTTAAGTAAAAGGGACGACAAAGAATTTCCTTCTATTGGGGCACCTAAAAAGACACTGACTGAAGACTTCATTTTGAAAAAAGATCTGCAACGACAAGTTTGGAATTATAATTGAATTGAAAACACTTTTCGATTGATTCACTACCCACTTTTGCAAAAGAACATTTGGAATATAACAGAGGACGGACATCACTTTTCAAAATCATAAAATCAATGGGTTACAAATACGAAAGGGTAAATGAACGCAAAATTTTATGTGAACAAAAACATGTTGTTGCAGCCAAAATAACTTTCCTGCGCAAATTTTTACAGTATAAATCTCCAGATGGAAATATCAGATTTGTGTTTCTAGATGGAACTTGGATTTACCAATACGGTACTTCAGTTCGTCGATGGTCACATGAATCTGATATGATGAGCGCAATCCATCCAAAATTAAGTCAGAAGGAAAACATTTCACAGTTCTACACGCAGGAAGTAATTTTATGTTTTTAGAAGGTAGTGATTTCATTTTAGATTAAAAAAACAATGACCGTGACTATCGCAAGACAAGGACCAGTGAAATTTTTCAAAATTGGGTTATTAATCAACTGATTACATCTTCAGCTAAGATTCCTGTGAAATGTGTGTTGGTAATGGACAATGCACCATATCATTCGGTTGAATTGAATAAACCACCCACATTTTCCAGCAAAAAAAGCGAGATGCAGGACTGGTTGATTAAAAACAAGATTGATTTTAATCAAAATTTTACCAAGAAAGAACTTTGGAATTTGATATTACTTCATCGAACACATGAGGTGCTTAGATTACCCCCATACCATTGTCAGTACAATCCTATTGAAATGGCGTGGGCGTTCTGTAAGAACTTCTATAACAAAAACATAACGTCGCTTCCTTATACAAAGGATATAGTGATGAATTTACGGAGTCTGGCTCTTTCAAAATGTAGATCAGATATGTGGCAAAATTTTTATTTACATTGTGAAAGACTTATCACAGAGGACTGGACGAAACACATGGGTAATCTTCCAATAGCAGATATTCCTCCATTCATTATTTCATTGGGAGAATTTGATTCAGATTCAGAATTTTCTGAGGATGACTCTGACTCAAACAATGATCTAATGTATATGGAAAAATATGTAGAGGAAATTCTGAGAACTCGTCTCTTCCACTTAAAATGGGGATATTCGAAATAGATGGAGGTTCAAAAACTCCGAAAGGAACATTACTAGTGTAATTTCAACAGAATCCTTTATCCGGCAGTGTGAAAGACCTAACGTTTCGATATTTTAGTATTGCAAAAATGTCGAAAACCCTCCTTATTCAACTAGTACTGTATCGATGATTTTCTACCATCAAGGAGGTTCAACTGAATCGAACATAATGACAAAAAGCCTATACTATGAAAAAGGAAGTTGCTGCAACCCACCTAGAATCTAGATAGAAAAATAACCAATTATTAATTAGTTTCCCGCCCGGAAAGTAGGGAGACGCAGGTTCGATTCCTGCACGGTGTGTGACTTTTTCCGGAATTTCAAAAATATTCAATTGTCTGCATGCCGTTATTTCTTTCCTTAGAAAATAATGTTTTGTGATTGGAAATTAGGGAAGTTTTATATATTCAAAACCAATTTCTTTATTGTGTTACCATTTTCTCAAGTTTTTGTATCCAATCATTATATATGCCAGTTTGAAGAAAAATCTTTATTAATGATTGTATTCATAGCCTCCATAAGTAGACTTTTTTGAATTTAATATTACTGCTTACATCAGAAGTTTTCACCGGAACTCTTCCATGTGAGCAATCTAATTTATATTAGTGAAGTTATTCTAATTGGATAAGAGTATGAACAATTCTCTTGAAAAATTACTAGTTGAATATTGTTAAAAAATTATGTCTTAAGCTCTCATGCCATTGAAATTATGTAAGGAAATTACATTATGAATTCTACTGTATATATCTTATTTCATCCCATTGTACCTTTATTCTTTTTTCGAATAAACTATCACAAAGTAACGGACTATTCTGGCCATTATTTTCGAGTAAAATTTCAACACTCGATTCTTATCTTCCGTACGAGAAAAAAGCATAACTGAATCTTCCAACCATGTTAATAGGTATACGTGAAATATTCCCAGAGAAAAAAGTTTCTTCAATATTCGCGAGGAATGATTGAATTCACATAATATTTTCACAAATTCAGTATTTTCCCAAAGTAAATAAAAATTTTGATAAATACATAATTACTACGATATAAATGCAGAAACGGCAACGTTACTTGTTCAAATGACAGAAGAATGACCATAACCTAACATTTTCAAAATATACACGGTGAAATGTGTCAGAATTCCATGGCCAACCGGTATACTTTATGAAAGTGAACGGAGTATACGTTCTACAATGTGCCAAGAAAGACTATTCGATCTATAGGAACTCTGTCTGCAGAAAATGCTATAGAACAAAATTTAAATTATTGCGTATTGCTAAAAAAATCGCGAGCGCCCA
This sequence comes from Adalia decempunctata, assembly GCA_951802165.1. NCBI lineage: Eukaryota > Metazoa > Arthropoda > Insecta > Coleoptera > Coccinellidae > Adalia > Adalia decempunctata. The sequence continues at coordinate 51,023,271 of OX637695.1, forward strand.
CGCAAGAAAAGTGCATATTTGAGTTGTTTGAAATAAATAAACGTTGTCAAACCTGATATTTATTGTTATTGTTTCCCAACTATATTTTCCATCACATATCATTATTATACTCGCACTATGGAACGTAGATCCTACCCTCCATAACATGCATAATTGGCCAAACGAACTTTTCAATGATTTAAAATTTATGACACTATGACAGCCATAATTCGGTTTCTCATATAGTTGAGGGGCTTTCTAATCTTGCACCTCCCAAGAATATTGATAGCACCGCAATGTTGAATAGGTGACACGACAGCGCATCTCCTTGTCTGAGGCCATCCCTAATATCGAAGAAGGCTGGGCTATCAAGCATGACTTCACATAATATATGTAATGCATTCTAAGTCTTATGTCAAACTTGAACTTCCAATAAAAATATACTTTTTTTATAAAATATGGCTATTGATGGATGCAGAAAATTAGCTCTGGACTATTTAGGCTAATGTCGAATTCTCATGTTTCAAAGTATTGCTTAGCTTGGGTACAAGCAGTTTCCACTCATCTCTCCATATTAAGGTCACCTATCAAAAGGAGTAGGAAGACTGATCCGATAGAGGCGCCACCGTGCATTTTATGGAATATTCCATTAAATTCTAGTATAACATATGAATGAAATGTGCCCTATACGAAAATCGCTGAACTGTGAAATTAGTGAAAATGTGGGTAAAACAGGAACTATTTCTAGCTATATATTTAAATTGGATTCTCTACCAATTGCGTATTTCAGGTTCATTTTCTGAACGAATGTATCTGTAGATTCACCCTTAATCGGCAGTTGAACTATTTCGATGGGTCTATCGTTTGAAATAAAACAGAAGCATGAGTTGGCTTATTTTCTTCTATTTTTGAAAAAAAATCTACTTTCGAAATGAAATCGATATGAATTATTTCATTAAGAACTCCAATCCTTTCTGAGTTCTCCACAACATTTAAGTTTTCAAAGTGAAACCATTTTCAAATGTAACATTACATTGAACGCCCACCTTGAACAAATATAGGATCTGGGTTTTTTAGGATTCAAATATCATTTATCAACGAATCTTACTTCAAAAGATTGAAGGCGAGTAAACATATTCTATAGAAAAATGGACACCATTTTTCTGTAAAACTCGTTAAAATAACATATTCCATTCGAAGTAGAAGTGACTTTTCATGGCTCGCTGTCAATTACCCGCCTCACTAAGTTCGGCAGGTAAACTCAAGCTCGCCATGGAAAGTGACACTTCTCCTCCTTATGAAATAATATACTGTTATTTTCAAACATTTTAAAATTCATGGAAACCTGAATATTCACTTTTGGATTGACATTCACTTGAGTGAAAAATGGAACATTGGCCTAGTTGCGGTTGTCTTGCAAAATTCATCTTTTGCATAACAACACTTTTCCTGCCGCCGCGCCGCGCCGGAGGGAAAAGTAAGCCATAGCAACTATTTCTCCGCCCAGGCGGAGAAATAGAACTACTCGATGATATTGTCAGTCGAGAAATTACGTTTTTATCCTACCTCTGTATATAATATTCATTTTCTTCGAACACTCACAGTACTCACACCGATCAATCTTTGGAATTCTTATCACAAATATGTATTGAGTTTCGCACTGACTAGTTTGTTTCATTGTTCATTTTCTTAGCAGCATTGTTTTCTATTCAATTCGGCTGCAGTAATACGATAAAGAACATATCCTTGAAATATTTACAACCATTCGATTCAATATATTTTATTCTTTATAAAAGACTCCTATATTGAATTTTACTGTTGATATTGTATGTCATTTTTCAGAAAATATCTCATCAAGCTTGATTGTATATTTGTTTGTTCATATTATAAACGTAAATGATCTTTGAATGATGGAGCATTATGGTTTGCACAATCAGGTACTACACTACGATAATTTTGGACATTTCTCATATTTGCTCTTCCGAATTAGATTCTTTGAATTGATAATATAAGTTTACTCGTTACATCAACATTGAAATGCTTAATTCTCTACCTTCATGATCGCAGAAATGTAATTCACCAAAAATTATATACAGGGTGAGTATTCATCTGCGAATGCCTCTCATCAAATAGAAATTTTTTCCATATCATTTTTTAAAATTCGGCTTCGTTTGATGAATACAAGCTGTTGAAAATCCATGGTGTAAACACTTTTCTTTCTATATTTTCGGACCGTTATTTCGAAAGAACTTAATTATGATGAAGAATTTACCATACTTATGGTGGTATTGATATCGAAGTTACACACTGACGTATCCTTAAGTCCACAAAAAAATTACCAACTTAAAGACTACTTGAAAAATGTGAACAAATAAATTATTTTTTTGAAAGAAGCAATTATTAATCTGGACTATTTCACTCATAAAAAAACTGACCAATCACAGTCCAAAGACAGCTCGTATTATCGCGATAACACCAACTGTCTCTGAATTATGATTGGTCTGACAACTTCGGTATTTTCAACGAGTGAACAACAGAATAATATGTGATTGAACTATGGATACGAACGGTTTGACAACTGATAGTTTCTGACCATTTATTCTGTTCGTGAAATAGTCTTTTAAAATTTCACTCGAGATTGAATTTACCTCATAAGTCTATCTTTTATTTCCAAACTCAAATGAGTTGCTTTAAGGAAACACCACTCGTCCTCCGGAGTTCCGAAGATATGAAAGGAATAGTTATTTTTCTAACAAGTGCGGAAAGAGATATTTTCCCGCACGAAACTGCCGGTGCCCGAACGACGCGAAGCGAAGTTGGGACAAGCAGTTGAGTGCGGGAAAGACACTTTCCGCACGAGTTAGGAACAATATTTTTTCTACAAGCACTGATACGATATCGATTTGACTTCAACACACTGATCAAATTCGATTTTATATATTATTCAAATAATTTCATACTAATGACAAATGTTAATTCCAATGTCGTTTCCATAGCAATGTCGTCGGTGGCATTTGGTGCATAGAGACATATCATAATTCAGAGTATTCTTTAAAAAAAGCGTGCGAGAAAAACCCCTGCTATTCTTTCTCCGCACTGAAAGTGTGCAGGATTGGAATAGCAGGGGTTTTTCCACACTGTTTGGCAATGTGACTCTTTGCGAATTGAAGTGCCTGCGGGAAAAAGGGTTGAAAGCGCACGCTTGTAGAAAAAAGTATTTTTTCATGGATATTCGACACCCTGTATTTTTCAAACGAAACCGAAGTTTGAAACATGGTATAAAAAAAGTGTTTCGTTTGAGGAAAAGAATCTACAGTCAGAATATATAAAATAATAAAGATTCACCATGTATTTAGATCAATAGGACCACATAATTCATGTTCCCAAACTAGGTGTGGGAAAAATCGAATGGGGAATGTATTTTGGAGCGAATTAGTGCTTTTCAATCGCAAACTTTTTATCTAGTTCAAATCTTATTACATACTTTCATTTCGAAATATCGAATAGCTAACATTTTTATTGCAGTAAGGTTAGTACTGAAGTTATTCCTGCAAAGGCGGAAACACATTGTTATCACGTCACGTCAGATCACGTCATCTCCCCAAAATGTGCAACCACGATAATGCATGGAACTTAGACCATAGGAAGAGGAGACACACCTTTCAATAATAAATAGTGAAGCCAAATCATCAGAACTAAACTGAGTGATGGTGCTGCTACAGAATCAAAATGTAGTAAAAATTTTCGCAACATTGTATCTGCTGTCACGTTATAGCACTGATAGCACGCAAGATCTATATTCCGCAAATTTACATTTCCTGGCCGCACGTGATATCACGTCGGAATGACATTTCACGAAATATCAGACGTGATATCACGTGCGGTCAGGAAATGTAAATTTGCGGAATATAGATTTTACGTGCTATCAGTGCTATAACGTGACAGCAGATACAATGTTGCGAAAATTTTTACTACATTTTGATCCTGTAGCAGTACAATCACCGAGTTTAGTTCTGATGATTTGGCTTCACTATTTATTATTGAAAGGTGTGTCTCCTCTTTAATGGTCTAAGTTCCATGCATTATGGTGGTTGCACATTTTGGGAAGATGACGTGATCTGACGTGAAGTGATAACAATATGTCTGCACCTTTAGGATCATTTTATTTCAAAACGAGAACTATAACTGATTAGTTTTTTCATCATCCAAAATATCTTGTCCAGGCAAATATTCGCTCGAATATATTTTTTAAATCATCGCTTAAAAGGTCACTTCCTCTCAACATTATGTAGGTGTACGTTAATGGGACTTAGGAAGGTGTAAAAAAAATCAGCAAATCTCAGCTAATGCCAACGTTTCGCAACATATATTGTCGCTTCTTCCGGGCTTGTTCCTTTTACACTCTAACAAGAAGATCTTCCTATTCTGTAGTGATGCCGTCCTCCTATCACAGTTGATCCATGATAGCTGATTTTTTTACACCTTCCTAAGTCCCATTAACGTACACCTACATCATGTTGAGAGGAAGTGACCTTTTAAGCGATGATTTCAACAGGGGGAGATTTTTTGAGAGAATCAGTCGGGAATACGGAGAAAATGTGAAAAAACAACTTAAGTCATAGATCAACTGTGATAGGAGGACGGCATCACTACAGAATAGGAAGAACTTCTTGTTGGAGTGCAGAAGGAACAAGCCCTGAAGAAGCGACAATATATGTTGCAAAACGTTGGCATTAGCTGAGATTTGCTGATTTTTTTTACACCTTCCTAAGTCCCATTAACGTACACCTACATAATGTTGAGAGGAAGTGACCTTTTAAGCGATGATTTCAACAGTGGGAGATTTTTGAGAGCATCAGTCAGAAATACGGAGAAAATGTGAAAAAACAACTTAAGTCATGGATCAACTGTGATAGGAGGACGGCATCACTACAGAATAGGAAGATCTTCTTATTGGAGTGTAGAAGGAACAAGCCCTGAAGAAACGTTGGCATTAGCTGAGATTTGCTGATTTTTTTTACACCTTCCTAAGTCCCATCAACGTACACCTACATATTTTTTAAATGGCGATATATTCTTGAAGTCGAAGACTCCCCCTGTATAACAGCTGGACCCAACATTGAATGGTGGCCACTACCGTTGTAGAGAATATCTATCCCAGCCTCAGGATTGAAATTATCTAGTATGGTAGCGGCCACCATAGATAGATAGATCCCTTTTCTATTCCAGATGATAAATATTACTAAGCAAACTGTTTAGCAGCAGACCTACGTATGCCCAGAATGAAAGCATTCATATTCTGGGAGAAGTTTTGCCGAGTACCAGAACTTTTCAGACAGAAATCTCGAAATTTCTGTCAATTGGTTAATTGCTTGAAGGGAGGCTGGTGACATTGGTGGTATGATTAATACTTTGTTTGTCTGTGATCAGAATGTCGAAAAGGAGGGTATGTCTTATTTTCTATTATGAGAAGGATTGTTGTTAATATAGACACTTCAGTTAGTCACCCCATCACTGTATTTTTTTTTGAATAGATTGAATATATGTATCGAAAGTTCGTAGAAAACGATTCAAAATGAAGTTTTGTCAGAATTTTCACGTGAATGAAAAAAAAACAATATGTAGGTCATTACATTCGAAAAACAAAATTCCAGTTCAACTGAAAGCGATAACGTATTGACATTATTTCAGAAAAACATGATATGTATCATGTTATGGTGTCATATCCTCAACCAAATTTTCAGGTTGATGTCTCTCACACTTAGTTCACAAAAAATCTCCTTTAAATCAACGTGTTTCTGCATATCGGGTCAATAAATACATTTTTCGAAGCGAGTAAATCTCGGTGTAAGTTTTGATAATCTTATACAAGAAATGGTAGAAACTATTTTTCACACTTGAAAATCGAAACAATTCACGAGAATCAGATATTTTCAAAGATTAAGAGCTGTAAATTTTCAAAATCGAAGTTTTGTCATTCAATTTAGGATTTTGTGCAATTGAAGGGAATTCTTCATAAAACTGCTAACATAATATAACCTATTTTTGGAATATTGGCCTCATTATGAAGATGAGGTCATATCAAATAATAAACGGCCAAAAACCAGCAACAACGTTGGAACCAGAATGAAATCAATTCACCGTATTGAAGTCAAGATTGCAGTGGGCCTGTTTTATTAATGAAACACTTGTTTACACTCAAACTAAAAATATCCCCGGGAAACTGCGAAGTTTCATCGCCACAGAATTTCCGCAGTCATTGAAAAAAAGGATTTCAGAAAACACGAAAAAGCGCAAAAAATTGCAGACATACCTGAGGCTACTAGAAAAGAGTAGCTGAATAACAACAATAGAGTGTTGTCATGCTTGATCATAGTGTGATCAAATTCCGGTACTAATAATAACGACGAAATCACGGAAAAGCCTATTGACTATTTAAAACTTTTCAGCGTCGGCTTAGCTACGGCGGCAAGGGACTGTCTGAATTGGATTCGAACGGAATCTGCTGAGCGGGAAGCGCAGGCACAACTTACGATGATTCTCCACCGCCATAAGGCTCGGAAGCAGCCAAGCATAATGTTTTCGTTGAAGGAACCATACAACCTACTTATCTACGCGTGAACACTTTCATATTGCCTTATCTAGGTAACTGTTTCGTGCCAACTGTAACGTGAAACAGGCGGAACGCAAAAATTATTATTAAAAACTCATGACGAATGGTAAAAATTGACAATTGAATGGAAGGTTTTACTTTTACGTATAGAGTACCTACTCTTGATATGGAATAAGATGATTCTCAACTGACCCCAAATTTTTGTTTTTTTGGAAGTCGGATTGAACCTTTCTTCAACTGACAAATGAATTTAAAAAAATGGGGTGTTCCCATTTGTTTATATGGATCTGATTTCATGGAACTGAAACATAAAAAGTAATGTCAATTTGAATAATTGAAGAGTTCAGAAGGTTCATAGATTATTACACCCAATCACTCATAGTTACATGAATCGATACTTCTCACGTATACTCCGTTCACTTTTATAAAGTATCCCGGTTAGCCATGAAATTCTCATGAATTTCCACTGCGACTATAACCCCTTTTCACTATAACTATATAAATATGATCTCGTTGTTCTTAAACAGTCTTAAATCCTTCCTAATAGCCTTGGAGATCACACTGCTGAGTGTGCCGATCTCTTGTGTACTAGTGAGTATGTCGCTGTTTAATTCTATTCTTTTTTCGGCTTTCAGTTTTGTTTCCAGACTAAGTTTTTGTTCTCTCAACTTTTTGAGGCAGAATTTCCTCTGGGCCCCAGTTATTGTGTTGACTTTTGTCTCATTAAGTATGTTGATGTCTGTCACTTAATGACATGACAATGTGTTATTATTGATAGATGCATAAAATACCTATGCATCTATTATAATTTTCATTAAGGTCGGCGTTTGAAGCGAGTAGGTAAGCTCATCCGATAGAGGAGCCACCGTCCATTCTATGGAATATCTCCATAGAACATGCAGTGCCACCATAAAGTTCTATGAATATCTGCATGGGCGTACCCAGGAAGCTCTAGGGGGGGGGGGCAACATTTTTGAAAATGTTAGGTTATGGTCATTCCTCTGATATCAGATACGCCCGCAACCTTGTCGTTTATGCATTAAAATCGTAGTTATTACGTATTTGTCAAAATGTTAATTTACTTTGAGAAAATATTATATGAATTCAATAATTTCGAAGAGCTGGCGAATGCTGAAGAAACTTTTTCTCTGTTGATACTGGAAATATTTCTCGTATATGAACATGGTAGGAAGATTCAGTTTATGCTATCTTCTTTTACGTAAATCAAGAATCGAGTGTTGAAATTTCACTGAAAACTAATGGACAGAATAGTCATTACTTTGTGATAGTTCACCGAAGAAAGAATAAAAGTACTTGAATTACCCAGCAAAACGAACGGAACAGACGAACCTATGGAATTCCCCACTTCTCAGAATTCTCAAGAAATACCTCCAGAGGACATTTAAATACCCTTTTGCACAACTTGAAAAGCTCCAGTATGAAAATGTAGTAGTTCTACGAAACCTGCGTCACAGTAAAACCTTAGAAGAATTTACAAAGTTAAAAAAGGTGATCAGACAACGAACGATGGTAGTAGACGAGAAACGTCTCGAAACAAACGAAAATTTTTTTTAGTAAAAATCGAAAAATGTATACTCCATTCACAATTATAAAATCACAACACTGGCCTTGGAAATTTGACACATTCCACTCTGTATCGAAGTTATGACGTTTTCAAAATATTTTTCTGTTTAAAGTCAACACTATGTTGCCCTTTCTACATTCTTAGCGTATTTCTCAGAATGTGAATTTATTCGGAATATGAATGAATTGGAAAAGATGTGATGGACGAAAATGATTAACGTTTATATGAATTGATAGAAAGGATTCTTTTTCTAGTTATTTGCATGAAAAGTACAAGAGATCACTGTTGAAATATATTATTCTTCGCCATGGAAGAAAATTGCATTGCTTTCACATAGTTTTCATATGCATGCTTGTGAAGGTTTCTTTGTTTATTATCCTCTTGAACTGAAAGTTCAAGACTTGACGACTTCAATTGTTGATTCTGATCAAGAATTCATTAAAAAAAATCAACCCAAAGATATAAGATGAATTGATGGGTAATTACAAGAATCAAGAATAATGTCACTTTTATTCTTTAAAAAAAGAACGATGGTAGTAGACGAGAAACGTCTCGAAACAAACGAAAATTTTTTTTAGTAAAAATCGAAAAATGTATACTCCATTCACAATTATAAAATCACAACACTGGCCTTGGAAATTTGACACATTCCACTCTGTATCGAAGTTATGACGTTTTCAAAATATTTTTCTGTTTAAAGTCAACACTATGTTGCCCTTTCTACATTCTTAGCGTATTTCTCAGAATGTGAATTTATTCGGAATATGAATGAATTGGAAAAGATGTGATGGACGAAAATAATTAACGTTTATATGAATTGATAGAAAGGATTCTTTTTCTAGTTATTTGCATGAAAAGTACAAGAGATCACTGTTGAAATATATTATTTTTCGCCATGGAAGAAAATTGCATTGCTTTCACATAGTTTTCATATGCATGCTTGTGAAGGTTTCTTTGTTTATTATCCTCTTGAACTGAAAGTTCAAGACTTGACGACTTCAATTGTTGATTCTGATCAAGAATTCATTAAAAAAAATCAACCCAAAGATATAAGATGAATTGATGGGTAATTACAAGAATCAAGAATAATGTCAATTTTATTCTTTAAAAAAAGAACGATGGTAGTATACGAGAAACGTCTCGAAACAAACGAAAATTTTTTTTTAGTAAAAATCGAAAAATGTATACTCCATTCACAATTATAAAATCACAACACTGGCCTTGGAAATTTGACACATTCCACTCTGTATCGAAGTTATGACGTTTTTCAAAATATTTTTCTGTTTAAAGTCAACACTATGTTGCCCTTTCTACATTCTCAGCGTATTTCTCAGAATGTGAATTTATTCGGAATATGAATGAATTGGAAAAGATGTGATGGACGAAAATAATTAACGTTTATATGAATTGATAGAAAGGATTCCTTTTCTAGTTATTTGCATGAAAAGTACAAGAGATCACTGTTGAAATATATTATTTTTCGCCATGGAAGAAAATTGCATTGCTTTCACATAGTTTTCATATGCATGCTTGTGAAGGTTTCTTTGTTTATTATCCTCTTGAACTGAAAGTTCAAGACTTGACGACTTCAATTGTTGATTCTGATCAAGAATTCATTAAAAAAAATCAACCCAAAGATATAAGATGAATTGATGGGTAATTACAAGAATCAAGAATAATGTCAATTTTATTTTGTTGATAACTTTCTCAAAATCAATGTTGGGGTATAAAACTCGGCTGCGTTTGTTCAAACAACATCTAAAGAAGACATTTTTCACCATCTCGACCTTCGATAGGCGTTTCTTATAGGGGAATTAGGTCTAAGTTCCACCTCATTAGTGAGGTACCTAACTTTTGCAAATCTGCTCAGATATCGCCAAATTTCTTGGAAAACCTGAAAAATATCATTGACACTAGGTGTCAATAAAGATCAGTTATTATTATTATTATCATCCTAATCGACCTCTCGAGGCTCCATCCGATCCATCTACTGCGAATACTGCGATATCTGTCCAAATAACAGCTTTTTCAACGAAATTTCCGTGTACCCCTTCAACCTCGAAATGTAAAGATACGTCCTGAGAGACAATAAACATACGTTAATCTTGGATATTCGACGAAAAACTCACCTGCAAATTTCGATTAAATACCAAAAATCTGCGTTCAATTTGTAAACCTAACAAAATGTGGAATATCTTTGATATATTATACAGTTTAAGAATATTCATTTTATTAGGTATACCTTATACAGTTTAAGAATATTCATTTTATTAGGTTTTACGTTTTTCACGTTGATGGAAGTTTTTTTATAACGATATAATTGTAAAACTTTCTCAGTACAGTCGTCCTCGGCTGATATGGAAAGAACAGCGATTAGGTTACAAAAAAATAATAATATCAAAGTAGTAAATAATGTAGATTTGAAAAATTCTACAGCAAATTCAGAGACGAAAAACGAATAGTTCCCCCTATTATTAGATTACATGTATTGGTGAATGATATACCTGCTGTGGGCTGTACTTAATAAATTCTTAAACAAAATGAATATGTTAAAAAGTATAATAAGTGGGGAGGAAAATTTAAAAAGTAGCAGGAATACTTGCAGCTGAAGGCACTGTTGCACTAAAAATAAAAATATTCAGTACAGAAAGTTATTTTTTATTTTTCATAAATAAACGCGAGACTTTCAAAAAAAATTTACTATTAGGTCTGGACTTAATGAAGAAATTTAAGTTATGTTAAAATGAAAATTTGAAAATTACGCAAAAAGGTGATATAAAAAACATGAACAAATAAATCTGAATGTATTACAAAATTATAAAAAACAAACCCAACAATATATGGTAGATACTTAAAATTCTGCAGAAATATGATGTATTTGCAAAAACAAAATACGATGTTGGAATAATAAAGGGGTATGAGGCAACCGTAAAATTGAGAGAGAATGGATACCTACATTTCAAGAAAACCATGCAGATGCTCGAATGAATTTGAAGAATAAAAACTTTTATCTACACCCGTACTATAATAATGCCCTTATATGCCCAAAATCCGTTTTTGAGGTTTTTTAGTATTTTTTTTTCAATTCGAGGGTGCGTTAGGTTGTAACTTATATAGGGTGGCGCACCAATTTATTGTGCTACAATAAGAAATTCAAATAACTGTTTTTTTAATCGATGTATTGTATTCATTTATTTTCTATTAGATAGAAATTAAATTTTATTTCAAATAGATTATTGGTTATAGACCGCAAATGACCTCCACGCTTACCCACGCATATCCGGCACATGATCAAAAAATTGTTCATTGCGGTCTGAAGTTTGAAGTTGGGATCGCCTCAATTATTGTCGTAATGGACTGCCTTAATTCAGGAAATTTCCTGGGTTTCGTTTTGGGTACCTCCTGCTTGACATAACCCCATAAAAAAGTCTGGTACAGTGAGGTCAGGTGACCTTGGGGGCCAGCGAAAAGTGGAGTTCCTGGAAATCAATTTGTTTGCGATTTTTTTCTTGGAGCTCCGCAATGAATGGTCTGGCTATATGTGCAGTTGCTCCATCATCTCGCTGAAAACAAATTCTGTTGAATGAATTGGATACGTCTTCGGCGCAGTTCTGGGTGAAAAAACTCCTTCAACATCTTTGAATAACGATTCCCATTGACAGTTACTGTTGTCTTCGTTTTCTCCAAAGAAGTATGGCCCCACAAAACATCTTGATGGAACTGCGCACCACACAGTGACTCGCTCTGGGTGCAGTTCCACGTCATGAAGCATTTCTCGATTAGATTCACTCCATATAAGGCAATTTTAACCGCCAAACTCCCGACTTGATTCACTTTGGATGGAAATGACGGACTGCAAAGCATGGTACCGTTGCACTATCCAATTTTTTTTTCAGTATCACGAGTATTCATTTTTATAAATTCAAATAGTAACCCTCAAAATAGAAAAAAAAATAAGCCGATTACTCACACAGAAAAAAAGTTATTTCGTTTTATTTTTGTAGCACGATTCATGCGCCACCTTTATAATTGTAAAATAATCATTGAGATGGATCCGCACAAGAATTTTGCAGTTCTTCTTGATTATTCCCCTTTATTGTTCCACAATTTTAAAAGCTTTTATTTAACTTGCAATGTATCTATGTATGTATGTTTGTATGTATGTATGTATGTATGTTCGGGTGGAATTTTGAAACAGATATCTTCAACCGATTGAGCTGAGATTTTGTATACACGTTTAAATTGGATGGCAATACACGATAAACTTTTTGACGTCATTCTATATCCAATATGGCGGACCATACAAGATGGCGGAATAGATATTTTCTCGGATATTTTTTAGGCACCTCTGCAATATCGATATCAAATGAAAGGGCTTGTTGAGAGTAACTCGAAAAATTATGTTGACGTCATTCAAAATCCAATATGGCGTATTATCCAAGATGGCGGAATAGTTATTTTTTATGCACTTCTGCAATATGGGTATCAAACGAAAGGGCTTGTTAAGAGTAACTCAAAAAATGAGGTTGACGTCATTCTAAATCCAATATGGCGGAACATCCAAGATGGCGAAATAGTTATTTTTTATGCACTTCTACAATATGGGTATCAAATGAAGGGGCTTGTTGAGAATATTTAGAAATAACTAAAAAGTAAAACATAAATTAAAAGCAAAAAAAACTTTTTGAAAGATGCTTTTATTTAAATGCTCTAAAAAAAGAAAATAAAATTTTCCTTTAAAATTTCAACTATCAACTCATAACCTCATTACACACAATTTATATGATCATAAAAGCTTGTCGCGCGATTTACTTGTGTGAATAAACTAGTACCTATTCAATTGAGTATCTTAATTAAATACTTATAGATACTTACACAGAACTTGCGACAAGCTTTTATGATCATATAAATTGTGTATAATGAGGTTATGAGTTGATAGTTGAAATTTTATTTTTTTAGAGCATTTAAATAAAAGCTTCTTTCGAAAAGTTTTTTTTGCTTTTAATTATTCATTTTATATTGTAATTTCTATGTGTTGTAACTTCACTACTGTGGCAATGAATGATAATGATAATTCAATGCACCTTGGTTTTACCAAAATTCAGTTCATTCTTTAAACAGTTAAGAAGAAGGAAAGTGTTTTTTTTTATTCATGGACTTGCAACACTCTCTATTGCTCAAACGAAGACGAATTTTCAAAAACGGAATAGGTTTTATTTGATGACAGGTATGTACACTTGAAAAAAATGGACAATCCAGAGACTCTCCTTGTACCTATTTATTTGACCCGCATGATAAATTTCAGCTGAATGGAGTTTGAGAGATATTGATTTTTTCTTCAATTTTTTTTATGCTCGTGATATCAAAGATTTTCATCGAATTTCAATCGATTGGATGTGTCGTTTTTGAAAATGGGGAAAAATACTATGTGAAAAATAAACTCCGAAATCCGATTCTTCCCATTTATGAAGTATTCGGACTTCATGCATGAACCGAAATTTGTTGAAGTTATCATGTTTATGGTGGACTGTGCAGGTATAAAGGATTCAATATGGTCAAATTATAAAGCGATATCATGAAAAGACTCTTCAGAAATCACTGCTTTTTCAGTGACAGACCCTTCCTCAGGGAAAACAGAAAGTTTTCCTTAAACATCTTTCATCTTAAGATGGTTCTTTCGAATTTTCCAAAGGAGGAATAGAAATCAACATTAGAATGGTTTCTTATGAATGATATATTTGGAGTGAGGAAACCAGACGAGGCCACGCTTTTGAGATCTCCTGAACGAAACAATAGTAATAAAATATTATAATCTTATATTTCGATATGTACGATTAAATTACAATCGAAACACTCACCTCAATTACATGGAAAAATGAATAAGTAAACTCGTTTTTCTATCCTATCGGTTCATTATACTCTGTTGATGTCATGGGTACATATACAGGGTGAAACCCTAAGAAACTGACTAAGAAAACTTATTGTTGGACTTTGCTTCCCCATTTTTGAGCGCAGGTTCGACTTAAACGATTGCTATATCATTTCGTCACGATTTCTGTAGCCTTCGAATTTTGAACCGAGATTGGTTCTAATCGATCCATGGTGGAATTCAATTTTGTCCGCCTGGCCGTTGGTATACACCAGGGTTTCTCAAAGTGGGTTTCGCCATCTGACGGAAGGGGGTTCGCGACAAGATTCATGTAATGGCGGCTCGAATTGAGGCTGAAATTGACGAACATTAATTTGTCCTCAAATTGACTGAATTTGTGACCGCAAACAAGCTCATCCATCCCATTAATATTCATAAAATACATACTTACTCTTTTCTCTTTGTTACCTCATTTTCTTCAACCCTTTCCTTCTTAAATTTCTTCAAGATTTTCTAGTTGGTCCAAAAAAATTATTAACTGCGCAATACATCTCGATCCGAGAATGAAAATTCGATATAAAACTATTTAAAATTTTTCATAATGCGATTTGAAGAAAAAATTTTTCGAAGCCATATGGAATCAGCGGGAATAAAACGTAATCACGATAAAAAAAAGTTTATGCAAATAAAATAAAAAAACTTTCTATCAACAATAATAAACATTCTTTCTATGAAAATGAAAATAGGAAATATCAGGTAATAAACAATGATTAATAAACATAACACTGGCATGAAAAAGCTTGAAGCAGTTTCCATCTTTGGTCACGCAATGAGCTTGCATTTCAATTTTTCAGAAATGGAAGCTTATTTACGCAATTTTGTGTTTTTTTGCGAAGGAAAGATTGTGGCTTGAGAAATATCGTCTTCATCGGTTTTATATGTGTGATCGAGATTCATATTTTCTTCTAGAACTGTGTTGGTAGGAGATATACTCAGACTATGGTTATAATTTTCCTACAGTTTCCACCTCATCATTACAATCTAACTCGTCGACGTCAGAAACATCTCCCAGCTCCCTCTAAAAGGAGTAGCTTTTCTACAGCCTGCAGCCCAGAGCTGTGCCAAAGCCTTGTGCTTAGTGCTCGTAAAAGCACTCTAAGCACTTTTGTGCTCGTAAGCACTGTGCTCGCAAGCACTTTATTAAACCGGTGCTTAGTGCTCGGTGCTTCGAGAATTTTTTGAGAAGGCTTAGTGCTTAGTAATTCGAAAAAGTGCTCCCGAGCACCGCAAAGTGCTCCCGAGCACCTCAAAGTGCTCCCAAGCACCGCAGTGCTCCCGAGCACCGCAAAGTGCTCCCAAGCACCGCAGTGCTCCCGAGCACCGCAGTGCTCCCGAGCACCGCAGGGATTACTAAGCACTAAGCCCTTCATGGACTTGTCGAAACCTGAAAATGTTGGGCTATCGCGTGATTCGAGTAGAGAAAGAGATCTAATATATCTGTTGTCTCTGGTGTTTGAAGACATTTGACTAGGAATAGCAGCATCCTCATTCGACACATTCGCGATGTAAGTGTTGGCTAGTTTTGTGCTACGATCTATGTATACAGCAACGATCGAGTTGGAATTTAGAGATATGAAGTTTAATTAACTTTCCCCGAAACTGTCAGGTGACAGTGAAGAACTGTTTTTTGTTTGACACAAATTTTGTATGGTTTTCATGATATGTTGAATACGAAATATTATAAAATTTATAAATTCGATGAAATAATATCCTTGATAGAACAAAAACGCTGAATTCGAGGTGCTGAAGATAAAACTGACCCATTTTAATAACTCTCAGAACTCCTTATTTTTCAACCAAACTGATTTGAAGTATTATTCAAAATGAGTCAGACTTATGTTCAGCACCTCGAATTCATTGTTTTGGTTCTATCAAGATTATTATTTCATCAAGTGGATAAGAAAAATTTGTAATATTTCGTTTTCAACATATCAGGAAAACCATGAAAAATTTGTGTCATACAAATAAAAAACAGATCTTTTCTGAGTTTTTTCGCTGCTTTCAAATTTCTGTTCGAATATTCTGTATGAGAATATTCCGAGTGATATTTTTCGCCTGAGAAGTAAATTGAAATTTTAGAATACGGTCCTACAGTATTTTCGATTTTTTTTTCTCGAGCTTATGGAAAGGCGGATAGTAACAAACTTGTTGAATATCGGGGAAAAACTTGTCATATTAACGAAGATACGGGAGTTCATAATTTTAGCATTTATTAATGAATCACCCTATACCTCTGAAACGAACAGGGAAATTTAAATCCACAATCCTCATTCCGTTTGAGTTCCTCTATCTCCACTGAGTAGTTGTTCCTTACGTCACCAGTCACCCTGTATATTTATTCCGTTTTTTATAGCGTAATACGTCTTCGTTAATGGACAAAATCGGTCGAACAGTTCCGGAGATATTGACGTGTGAAATTTCATATGTTTTTTCTCTACATGATCGTATGCCATCATTTTCGGCCAAAGGAGCCAGAATTACAGACAATTGGCTGAAAAAGATGAAAAATCAAAGAGTCATATTAAAAAGTGCTTAGTGCTCGGTGCTCGTGTAAACGAATTACTTTCTTAAAGTGCTTGGTAATCGCGAGCACTTCAGAAAAAATGAGGGCTTAGTGCTCGAGATTCCGGAGCACTTTTCGAAAGGGCTTAGTGCTTTGTGCTCGGAGCACTTTCCATCAGTGCTCGGCACAGCTCTGCTGCAGCCTCTTTTTCCATTAGTCCAACATACGACATCTAGAGAAATATACAAATTATATTGAAATTACCATTGACTCCAAATGGAGTCAAATATTTTTTGAGTCATGAAATTATTTTGATGAGATATTTTGAAAGAGAAAAACTACCACGGAATCACAAAAAGTTTATTAATATGCTTCATATTTTTTCAATCATATTTAACTTCAATACTCAGGACTTCATCATACTCAATATTCCAAAAACCAAGCAAACATCACGCAACTTTGCAAAGATGCAAAATTTCAAATTTGATCTGGAGGAAATAACGAAACACCACATGGCACGCTGTCTTATCTCGTAAATACAAACTGAGCATTCAGAATCCATACTCGCATCCAACAATTCATGTTCATGGGAAAATGTGAATGACGCCAAATGTAACCACTGGGAAAGAGAGAGTGCTTTGAGTCAATTTTATTTGGGGGGGGGGGTATCAATTACTTGAGCCTTAACTGTGAAGGGGTTCGCCGTCATCGGGAAACTTTAACAGGGGTTCGTGGGGCCAAAAGTTTGAGAAACCCTGGTATACACGATAACTCTCGAACGAATGAACCTACTGACTTGAGGCATTCGATTCGAATGCCGCTCTGACAGAGCGGCTGTCAATTTTCTTTTGAAATTTTTGAGCTGTCAGATGGATCAACTCAAAAAAAGGATGAACGAGCACTCAAAGCTCCTGACTTCACGTCAGTGCTTTAGGGGACCCATTCTTGATATCTGAAATTGTGGAAGTAGTCACTTCTTATTTTGCCGCTAATTGATTGTTCGAGAATCATGATTCTGGTCTTGCTCAGAATCGAGGTGTAAGGATTTTGGCTAATTACTAGTTGGGGACTGTTACCAGATAATTGTGTTGGAGATGGTAAAGCAAACGGACTAAAATACAACAAATCTATTACCTACTTAAATAAATTTTGACAGCTTCTAATTCAGAGATATAACATTAACAAGGAAATGAGATGAGAGAGTGTTCAAAGATCATAATAAAAATAAGAGTTCGTTCATAAGAGTATACAAGTACAGGGTGACCCAAATTGCTTGATTTTGGCTGTTTTAGGTACTTCTAGGTGAAAATGTTAAGAGGAGTCCTGGGCTCGATTTTCGTGAAAACTCCAAAGTGAAAGCCATTTCTCGATATCTTCATTTGTTTTCAAGCTATAACGAAATTTTGATAATTTGGCGATTTCGAAAATGTGCCATAACGTCTTCATTCTCTCAAATATCTGAAAACGGCAAAAACTTTCAACAGGCACTTTTTCATTAGCAATACGATACCGTTTCCAGTCATTTTTTATCTCTTACTAGCTGGCCCGGCGAACTTTGTTCCGCCTAAATGATACTTACGGTGGATTTCACAAATCGTAATCACCTGTGATCGGAGATCAACGGCTTGGTTCTCTGATTTTTGAACTGTCAAATGTTTCCATGGATATGAGCTATCACACAGAACAGATACACAAAAATAATATGTCATAATATGTCCATCACTACAAATGGCAATTTTGGATTCAGTTATTTTCGCAAATATATTTATTACCCAAACAGAAATTCAAAAACATTCTAAAAATAATGAGAAAAGATGAGAATGGACATCTCACGATTGGAACTAATCGCCAAAATCCGATTTACTTGACATTTCGATAAAAATTCACTGTGATATTCACCCGCTTCTGGATCTGTTAATAGCCTTTCATGGTACTATAAGCCCTATGTAAATGACACAGTAATTGATATCATATATGTTCTTTTTTCGACCATTTCAAACCACGACGACCGAATCGCTCGAAAAAAAGAACAGATGACATCAATCGATGGCCGCGAAAGCCTCAACAAATTCATCGCCATTTAATTATTATAATGTCAAATATTTATTTATTTATTCAACAATAAGTTTTGCCCAGCAGCGCAGAGTTGTAGGAAACTCAAATTACACAGTTTTACAGTGAATATAGAGAGAATCTAGTCACTGTACACACTATTTTTTTATATCGCCATCTAACGCGGAGAATATCAAATGAAGTACAAACGAATAAGCGGGTAGCGTAACTGTAACTGTAGCCACATCTAATGGTCTTACTCAAAAGGAGGAAAAGCATTTCCTGCATAAGTAAAATTTTCATCGATTTTTTCAAAGTTTTTTTGTATTTTATAATAACCAGACCGTGGACGATTCCATATATGAAGTTTCATAACAAACAGTCCATCCGATCTCGAGTTATAGGTGGTGTAACCAACATCTGTCTTTTATATATATATATAGAATAGATATAGATATATATAAAATACGTTTTGTCTTTTACCTAGTTCTGTATATGTATTATTTTTCGATTTGGGTATCAAGGTTAGGATTACTTCAGAGAAATTTATTTCATATAAACGTTTCGGCGCATATCTGCCTTCTTCAGTATACACATAATTTAAGCATTACATCTAAAAACAAACATAATATATCAATACAATAAAATCATGGTCATGTAAACATCTCACTATCTGTTTTCGTTGCCGTCTTGGTTTCGTCTGGCGGTTGTTGTTCTGTCATCTATGTCATCTTCTTGAACGTCAACCGAGTTTTGTTCTCTTCTTTTATTCGGTGGTCTTTGCAATATTGGTCTGTATATACGACTCAAAAATTTCGTGTCCTGTTTGTCATTTACTACACTTTCATTGTTCACTTGTATGTGAATCATTTCCAGTATTTCCCTCCGTTTTTGTTGGGGTTCGATTCCTAGAATTCTCGTGTCTTCGTAATTGAACTAATGTTTGTTGGACTTCTTGTGTTTATTTAGGGCTGTGGTTGCGTTTTTCGTATATTTATGTGCGTTTAGTCTATCCTTTAGTCTTTGTGAGGTCTGTCCAATGTATTGTTTGTTAGAGTCCTTGCATGGTACGCTATACAGGGTCTTTCACGAGGAACCTCACCCATATTTATACAGGAAACTACTAGACGTATTTTCATGAAATTCAGCACTTATAAGTATTTCACGATGCTGATGAAGTCTAAAATATTTTCAAGGCATGAGCACCTCCGGTTTTTCCGGAAATGACGTCAACTTCCGTTTTTCAAATTAGAACACCATTTTTTTATTGCAGAAATAGATTCCTTAGAAAATTTCAAGTTATTTTGATGTAACATTTTACAGTTTTGGTTGAAAAATTCTCTCTGAGCGGGAAAATTCGAAAAAAAAAATCGAAAATAGAGCTCCGCTGAAACAAGAATAACTTCGAGGTTTTTGGATGGAAAATTTTCATTTTTGGGATTTTTCAAGATGTAAGATTGATGTATCCACTTTGAAAATCGAAATCGCGATTAATGATACAGGGGGTGAAAAAATCGCTTCCAAAGTTAGGGATGACAAAATCGTGAAAAATCAATTTTTTCATTAGAACCCAATTTTTTTATGGCAGATATTGAATCTACGTTAAAAAATAATGTGAGTGTATGCATCACACCCTTGCCCTAAAATGGATATTTTCTGAGTTATTCACAAAAAACTGTTTTTCGTCTTGAATTTTCAGCTCTTTCTTTTTCCTTCACGCCAGAAAGATGAAATTTTCAGGAACTGTTATTTGAACCATGCTGTAGATTTTTCACCCCTTCTTGAAACCGACTTCAAGTTACTATTAGGAGAACCATGGCAAACTCTCGCAGTTATAACTAGAGAAGATGCTCAAAGTTTTGACCGTTAATTTCTAGACATTTATTTATACGTCTCAGGAATGCTTCGTGCGTTGCTCTTCTTATTTCATCGGGAGGAAGAGATCTGCAAAAGTGTTTAAAAACCAAATTGAGTTTCAAAACTATGAATCTAAAAATCTAAACAAACCTGAACGCATTTCTGACTCGTTCTATGCAGTCCTCTTTATCAGTCAGGGGAGTTGAGTAGACAATATTTTTTATCCTACCCCAAACATAATAGTCTAAAGGAGTTAAATCGGGAGAACGTGGTGGCCAAAGATGTGGACCATTGTTCGCCAACCATCGATCTTCAAATAGCCTGTAGAGGATATTTGACACATTGAGTGAATTGTGTGGAGGCGCGCCATCTTGTTGATACCATAAGTCATTATGGTCCTGTACTAGCGGCTCAATTATTTGAGTCAATATGTCAGAATATCTATCTCCTAAGGGAGAACATTCTTTAAATGATGCAAACATGTGTAGTGTTCTATCTTACCAGTTAAAGTCCCATCATAAATGTGAACATCGAGAATTGCATTATTTTTGATGGCGCAAAAAACATTGAAACTCCAGGTCTCTTGAAAGTTCCATTGTCTGAAGTGGTGGTTGTTCTCTTCATCCGAATAATGACTGTTATGCCTATTGAAAGAACCATTCTTTGTGAATTCAGATTCATCTGTCCAAATTATATAGTCCAAAAAGTTTTAATTCTCTTGAAATCGAATCATCATAGCTTCGCAAAACTCTGTTCTCCTGACGAAATCAGTTTCCTCCAAATGCTGTACCCTATTGAATTTATATGGGTGCATTTTATGTTTTTTTAATATTCTCCAAACACTCGATTGAGATAAGCCCAGATCAATCTCGGCATCTTTGAGAGAATTTTGAGGATTCACACGAAAATATGCAAGAACTGTAATTTCGTTGTTCTCATCTTCTACTACACTTAATACGAATTATCACCGAATTAATAGTAAACACAAAATGCTACTGAATAAAGAGGAATTTGGCAGATGCAATTAATGATATCTATCATTAAAAAAAAAAGAATGTAAAAGATGGTAAGTTTTTGCATATGGTTCATTAGGAATTATTTATTTATCACTGGAGAGAAAACCGATGGCCGATTAGTTGAAATAAAGAGGTTTCCGATACAAATTCGAATCCAAATTCGCCATCTATTTAGGAACAACCTGTAACTTTTTTCTCTTGCATATTAGGGTAGTAAAATCTAAAACATGGTTTAAGTAACAGTTCCTGAAAATTTCATCTTTTTGGCGTGAAGGGAAAAGAAATAGCTGAAAATTCAAGACGAAAAACAGTTTTTTGTGAATAACTCAGAAAATATCCACTTTAGGGCAAGGGTGTGATGCATACACTCACATTATTTTTTAACGTAGATTCAATATCTGCCATAAAAAAATGGGGTTCTAATTTGAAAAAATTGATTTTTCACGATTTTGTCATCCCTAACTTTGAAAGCGATTTTTCCACCCCCTGTATCATGAATCGCGATTTCGATTTTCAAAGTGGATACATCAATCTTACATCTTGAAAAATCCCAAAAATGAAAATTTTCCATCCAAAAACCTCGAAGTTATTCTTGTTTTAGCGGAGCTCTATTTTCGATTTTTTTTTTCGAATTTTCCCGCTCAGAGAGAATTTTCCAACCAAAACTGAAAAATGTTACATCAAAATAACTTGAAATTTTCTAAGGAATCTATTTCTGCAATAAAAAAATGGTGTTCTAATTTGAAAAACGGAAGTTGACGTCATTACCGGAAAAACCGGAGGTGCTCATGCCTTGAAAATATTTTAGATTTCATCAGCATCGTGAAATACTTATAAGTGCTGAATTTCATGAAAATACGTTCAGTTGTTTCCCGTATAAATATGGGTGAGGTTGCTCGTGAAATACCCTGTATATGGAAAGAAATGTTATCTCCAAAAGGAATCCTGTAACACATCAAGAGTATATCAGGTACATCGCGTTCATTGATATAAATATCAACAACCGCCATGGATCCGATAAAATGCGAACGATTCTCACGCTCCTGCTTGAATCAATCTGAAGACATTCAGCTGATTCCTGCCGAAAGAGCAAAAGAGGAGTATGCCATCTATCTTCGTCCAGGTGACTTCGAGAGGGAATTGGTTGTCTGATTCTTAACTAGATGTCGCCTTGATGTATACTGTACCTCAAGACTTTGTCTAGTTTTGTTTAAGAGGACCTCCGTTCCACTCCAATTTTCATCGAGGTTGGGTTATGTTGTCCTGAAGATGATCAAAATAATGATCGAAACCTAGGTCGACTTCTACCCACTTCGATGAGGTTGGAACTTTCATTAGTTCCCTGGATGAAGAATTTGGCAAGTTCGTGTCGGATCCATGGCGGTTGTTGATATTTATATCAATGAACGCGATGTATCTGATAAACTCTTGACCCTGTATATGACTTGTGATTTTTTAGTTTTGGGTGTTGGTGCTTTTAGCTTGCTAAAAATATTTCCCACCTGGTTGCAAGGCCTATATACTATTTCACGGTTGTATGGTTTCATTATATATTGTTTATCTTTTGTGATAGCCCCTGTATAAATGGTAATTGTATTCGTTTTGTGGCCTCTGTAGTTGGCTTCTTCGTAGGTTGTGTGTTGTATAGTCGGTGTGTTCTTTGTTTTATGAGTGTATTTACTAAGTTTTCAGGGTAGTGATTATCCATCAATAGTTCTTTCACCTCTGTTAATGTTTCCTTCCGGAGTATCGGTGATGTCAGTGTGGATGCTCTGTCTATGTATCCTATGGCTGTGCCTTTCTTTTGTGAGTGATGATGTTGGGAATTGTAGTCTAAGATGTGTCCGGTATTTTGTTCTTTTCTGTACCATCGGGTCATAAGTTCTTCATCTTTCCTTATTAGTGTCATGTCCAGGAAGTTTAAGCTGCTGTCTTCTTCTTCTTCTTCGAGTGTGAATTGTAATGATTCATTCACATTGTTGAACCGATTTAGGATTGTGTGTATTTTGGATGGTGTTGTTATTAGTAGACAGTCATCTACATAGCGTTTGTAAAATGTTGTTTCATGGTCTCTCATAATTTCTTCTTCTATCATCTCCAGTACTAACTGTGCTATCGTGCCTGATACTGGGTTACCCAAGGCTACACCTTTAATTTGTTTGTAAAAATATTCTTCATATTGAAAATAGCTGTTATTTATTATATACTCAATTGTTTGTATGAATTCATCTCTAGGTATAAGTGTGTGTTGTTTTATTGTTTCCCAATTGTTTTCAATTGCTTGTTTCATTAACTCTGTGGGAATGTTGGTGTATAGAGATTTTACATCCAATGAGTACAATCGATGGTTGTTTTGTATCCTAACATTTCTCAATGAATCCTTCAGACTGAATGAGTTCTTTATATAGTATTGATTGTTATTTGTAGTTTTAGATAGAATATTTGCCATATATTTAGACAATTTATATAAGGGAGATTGGATGCATGATACTATCGGTCTTAGTGGTATATCTGTTTTATGGATTTTGGGTAATCCATATATTTTTGGAATTTTACTATTATGGGTTAATAATGCCCTTTCATCATGTTTAGTAATAAAGTTCTTCTGTTGCCAATCCTTGATTATTCTGTTGTTTTCTTTTTCTAATGTGATTGTCATGTCTCGTTTTATTTGTTTGTAAGTTGTTTTCTCATCTAATAGTTTGTGCATTTTTTCGTTGTATTCATTTTTTGTTATTATAACTATTTTGTTTCCTTTGTCGGCTCTGATGATTTGTAAATCATCGTTCCATCAACTTGTTGATAACCGACACAACAAAGAAAATAAATATACTGGAGGGTAAAATCCAAACAATTCTTGACGACACTGAAAATCACGAAGGGAAACACTCTAGAGAAAACCTGGAGTATCATATAAATAATAGATTGTACTACATAACCACCAAACATAAAACCATTCACAACAGAAAAATACAAAAATTAATTAAGACACAGAAAGATGGTATAAACAGAGACAACGGTCAAACAAGAATAGAAAACCTATCAAAAACGGTACTACCAGACTTCGTGATAAAAACACTCAACTTAGGCCCCAAATACGCCATGGAAATAGACAATGAAGACCGAATCCCAACAAACAACATAATAACACAGATAGAACATTCAATTGATAAGTTGTCAAGGGATGATCAAGATAATATTCGAGCTAATGTCACACAAGCCATAAATACTCATCAGAAACAACTAAAAGGAAAGAAACAGAGACATAACACGATCAAATCCAATTTTAAAAAAAACCAAAACATTTCTAAAAAACCACGATGATTTACAAATCATCAGAGCCGACAAAGGAAACAAAATAGTTAAAATAACAAAAAATGAATACGAAAAAATGCACAAACTATTAGATGAGAAAACAACTTACAAACAAATAAAACGAGACATGACAATCACATTAGAAAAAGAAAACAACAGAATAATCAAGGATTGGCAACAGAAGAACTTTATTACTAAACATGATGAAAGGGCATTATTAACCCATAATAGTAAAATTCCAAAAATATATGGATTACCCAAAATCCATAAAACAGATATACCACTAAGACCGATAGTATCATGCATCCAATCTCCCTTATATAAATTGTCTAAATACCCTAATATGCAAGAGAAAAAAGTTACAGGTTGTTCCTAAATAGATGGCGAATTTGGATTCGAATTTGTATCGAAAACCTCTTTATTTCAACTGATCGGCCATCGGTTTTCTCTCCAGTGATAAATAAATAATTCCTTATGAACCATATGCAAAAACTTACCATGTTTTACATTCTTTTTTTTTAATGATAGATATCATCTACTGAATAAAGACGAATTTGGCAGATGTAATTAATGATATCTATCATTAAAAAAAAGAATGTAAAACATGGTAAGTTTTTGCATATGGTTCATAAGGAATTATTTATTTATCACTGGAGAGAAAACCGATGGCCGATTAGTTGAAATAAAGAGGTTTCCGATACAAATTCGAATCCAAATTCGCCATCTATTTAGGAACAACCTGTAACTTTTTTCTCTTGCATATTAGGGTAGTAAAATCTAAAACATGGTTTAAGTAACAGTTCCTGAAAATTTCATCTTTTTGGCGTGAAGGGAAAAGAAATAGCCTAAAATTCAAGACGAAAAACAGTTTTTTGTGAATAACTCAGAAAATATCCACTTTAGGGCAAGGGTGTGATGCATACACCCACATTATTTTTTAACGTTAATTCAATATCTGCCATACAAAAATGGGGTTCTAATTTGAAAAAATAGATTTTTCACGATTTTGTCATCCCTAACTTTGAAAGCGATTTTTTCACCCCCTGTATCATGAATCGCGATTTCGATTTTTAAAGTGGATACATCAATCTTACATCTTGAAAAATCCCAAAAAAGAAAATTTTCCATCCAAAAACCTCGAAGTTATTCTTGTTTCAGCGGAGCTCTATTTTAGATTTTTTTTCGAATTTTCCCGCTCAGAGAGAATTTTCCAACCAAAACTGAAAAATGTTACATCAAAATAACTTGAAATTTTCTAAGGAATCTATTTCTGCAATAAAAAAAAATGGTGTTCTAATTTGAAAAACGGAAGTTGACGTCATTTCCGGAAAAACCGGAGGTGCTCATGCCTTGAAAATATTTTAGATTTCATCAGCATCGTGAAATACTTATAAGTGCTGAATTTTATGAAAATACGTTCAGTAGTTTCCCGTATAAATATGGGTGAGGTTCCTCGTGAAAGACCCTGTATAGATATACTAGCTGCCCCGGCGAAATTTGTTTCGCCTAAATCCTTGACTCATCATATGTATAGTCTAAGGACTAAATTATACTAACGGTGGATTTCACAAATCGTCTTCACCAGTGATCTTAACGGCTTGGTTTTCTGATTTTCGAACTGTGAAATCGAGTTGATTTTAGATGAAGGTGCGATCACCGATGATAACCCTTTGTGAAACCCACCGTTAAAGTTGTATAAACTTACCATTGCTATTTTTTCGAGCAGGACATGAATTAGGCAAAATTAAAGTTCAAAATAAAAAAAAATTCCAATAATATTGTAAACTACATAACGTAATATGTCGTGAATCGTATACCATTCATACTCAATGTGAATACTTTCGATCGTAACCTCACAATTTCATGTAAAATGTTTCAATCGCTTTCTTTCGTTTAATTCAAGCCCTGAATATCATTTTCGACTGCTATTCATATTTTAGAATTGAACTGGAAATATTTAAGTGACATATTTTCATCCTCGATATCTTTTTTTCTGTTGTCTTTCGGAATATACATAACCTCTACATTCCTCGCAATTTTCGAATTTCCAGTTGACTCAATCCTCACCAAAAATTTGGCTTCGCTATGTGACTGTGAATAATCCATATTATACTTTTCCTCATAACTAATATGAATCAAAATGTCAAGAATATGAAAAAGAATTATTGCTTTGAAGAACTATCGACTATTAACACAGCCTGTTGAGCAGAATAAAAAAATATCTGAATAACAAATAAAAATCAGTCATTTGTGAATAGCGCTACCTGAAGTGGAAAAAACGAAACTTTTCTAATATTCTCAATTTTGGCTTATGAAAATCTAATCAGTGCTCACACTAATATTTTAGACATATTTATTGCTATTCTGCTAAGCTCAAAACATCTGAGTTGGTGGAGCAGCGAGATTTTCTTGTTTCCATGATATGAGCTGTCACACAGAACCTGTGCTGAAACTGCTGAAAGGCTGGGATGTGGTCCACCAATAAGAGTAAATGGAAAATTCCGGTGATGTTATTTGAATTTATTGAAAAATCTAAAAGGTTGAAAACTTGTATTTTCAAACATTCCATGATCACATTCAAAGCTCATCTAAAAGCTTGACCAAATTAGATGAATTCCTTATTGTCGAACAATACAGCAAATAAGCAAAAACTGTTGAGTTCAATCTCTCCCCAATTTGTTCAATTTAGGACGATATCAAGCTCGTTAGAAGGCAAATCGAGATGTTCAAATGAAACCGATAGCACGATCGACACAGAGTGAAATGAAAGAAAAAAAAATCACCAACACTGCCGGTTGTGCTGAATCCACATTCAGATTTATTGATGGTCGAATGGCCAGATTCGGCAACCTATAAAACATTATTTTACATCATTAGTGGTAGCCCGATGAGCAAACGTTTCAAAATTATTGACGCAAACAATACTGTCTCTGTGCAAACAGAAACAGAAAAATAATGTCAATTACAATGATCGTCAAAATCCGATTTACTTAATATTGTTGTTCCACCAACTTGAGATGTTTACCCGCTATTTGCTATTTGATCTGGTAATAGCCTTCCATATTACTATAAGTTCTACGCAAATCACACAGTCACGCCATCTAATAGCGGTAATATCAAATAAGGTCCCTGCGAAAAATCCATCAACTGTAGTGACACCTATTGACTTCATTCAAAAGAAGGAAAAGCAATTCCTGCATAAGTAAAATTTTCATCGATTTTTTCTGAATTTTATTGCATTTTATAATAACCAGACCGTAGAAGAATCCACAAATGAAGTTTCATAACAAACAGTCCATCCGATCTCGAGTTATAAATGGTGTAACCAACATCTTTCTTTTATATATAGAGAAGATATATAGATATAAAGGGTGAAAAAAAACAACTTTCTTATTTCAAATACGAATGGTATCTTTTTTTGATCCTAAGTTATGCCAAAAAAAACAGCTTCTCGAAAATATATATATGTCGATATATTATTTCCATATTTGAGACAGAAATAGCAAAAAAGTGGAATTTTCACCCAAAGTTGAGTCTGTTATACAACATTCTATGAAAGTGAGGGGCGGAAAATAAGATACCGGCTGATTTTTTTTTGGCATAACATAGGATCGAAAAAAGATACCATTCGTATTTAAAATAAGAAAGTTGTTTTTTTTTCACCCTTTATATAAGAGATAAAAAATAACCGAATACGGTATCGTATTGGTAATGAAAAAGTGCCTGTAGAAAGTTTTTGCCGTTTTCAGGTATTTGAGAGAATGAAGACGTTATGGCACTTTTTCGAAATCGCCAAAATATCAAAATTTCGTTATATCTTGAAAACAAATGAAGATATTGTGAAACGGCTTTCAGTTATGGAGTTTTCACGAAAATCGAGCCCAGGACTCCTTTCAACATTTCCACCTATATAGCCTAGAAGTACTAGAAACAGCCAAAATCAAGCAATTTGGGTGACCCTGTACATTAATAAATAAGGTATGAGTGATGAGAGCTCTAAGAATTTACATTCTAAATGAAAATACATAATTCATAATAAACTATAATGAGAAGTAGAGTAGAGTTGTAACGTAGTATAGAGTTCTGAGTGTACTTTCAATGTATGATGGTGTTCATGAAATGTAGGTACATATTTACATACACAGGGTGTTTAACCGGTTACGCGGATCTCGATTACTCGTAAGCAGTGAAATTTTCGTTAATTTTTTTGACGAAAAATCAGTTACGTCAGTGAGGGCTATATTTTGAAATTATTTTGAAACATACAGGGTGTCTCAGGAAAGTGGTAGGAACTAAACATATTTTTTTTCTTATGGAACACCCTGTATTTTACTGCAGATTTAGAAAGCAATGTAAAAATAACACTGAGTTTATTTGACATCTCATATGCTTAAAATTTGCCGTTTCTGAGATATTTCGCTTTTTTGGTAATTTGGGAGTCTTGGAAAATACTCGATAACTTCGACTAGAATTAATTTTCTGAAATGGAATTTTGGCCGTAAATACTAGATTAGTGGTGATAGATACTGCATCTATCATAATTATTCAAATCTCTACTAGGTGTTCAAAATGGGACAACGCATTGACAACATATCTATATCTATATATATATATAAAAGAAAGATGTTGGTTACACCATTTATAACTCGAGATCGGATGGAGTGTTTGTTATGAAACTTCATATATGGATTCGTCTACGGTATGGTTATTATAAAATGCAATAAAACTTCGAAAAAATCGATGAAAATTTCACTTATACAGGAAATGCTTTTCCTCCTTTTGAGCGAGGCCACTAGGTGTCGCTACAGTTACAGTTACGCTACCGCTTATTCGTAGGTACTTCTCTCCGTTAGATGGGGTGTACAGCGACTATATTACCACTATAGTCACTGTAATAGTGTGTAATTTGAGTTGCCTACAACTTTGCGCCGTTGGCCAACACCAAATCTTAGCTTAGGAGTACAGATGGCGCTATTCACGCATTATGACTGATTATTAGTTATTTTTATAGTGTTATTTATTCAAAATAACGTTATCGTGAAGTAGGATGTCTAGAATAATGGTGTAGGCACTGATTAGATTTTGTTGTGACCAAATGGATTATATTAGCAATGCTTCGTTCTTTTCACTTCAGGTGGCGCTATTCACAAATTATCACTGATTTTTATCAGTTATTTCAAATACTTGAATTTATTCTGGCGAACGTGGCGTGTTAAAATGGTAAATAGTTTTGTCAAGCAATAATGTGTGTTTATATTCCTGACATTCTGATGTATATTAGTTCTTAGGGAAAGTAGAAAACTTTCATTATAAAAAGATGCCATTCTGCTGTCATGTCATAATTGACTTTAGCAAATCAGCTGATGATACATCCATCAAATTGACAACGGAAAATACACTGAAATGATATTGCGGCGCCGCCACGTTGCTAATATTTTCGACTTGGTCGAACGCCATTCCATTCAAAAATTGACGGGTGCCTACACCATTATCCTAGACATCTTATCGTGAAGGTACTATATTTGACATCAGCACCATTAGATGGCGATGAATTTGTTGAGGCTTTCGCGACCGTCAATTTATGTCATCTGTTTTTTTTCGAGAATTTCGGTCGTCGTTGTTTGAAATGGTCGAATAAAGTACACATGACATCAATTACTGTGCAATTTGCATAGGACTTATAGTACCATGAAGATCCAGAAGCGCGTGAATATCACACTGAATTTTTATCGAAATGTCAAGTATATACGATTTTGGCGATCAGTTTCGATCGTGATATGTGCATTCTCATCTTTTCTCGTAATTTTTAAAATGTTTTTGAATTTCTGTTTGGGTAATAAATATATTTGCGGAAATCACTAAATCCAAAATTGCTATAATTGGTAATTGACATATTACTTTTATGTATCTGTTCTGTGTGACAGCTCATATCCATCGAAACATTTGACAGTTCAAAAATCAGAGAACCAAGCTGTTGATCTCCGATCACCGGTGATTACGATTTGTGAAATCCACCGTAAGTATCATTTAGGCGGAACAAAGTTCGCCGGGCCAGCTAGTTCAAAATATAATTTCAAGCTTATTTCAAATGGCACACCCTGTAATTTGTTTTTTCATTCGATAGCAAATTTTGTTGCCTTTAAAAGTTATGGGGCCCTTTTTGGTCTAGTTCTTCCAGTTTAATATTTATTTGTAATTTTGTGAAATTTCTCATGTGCTCACTTTCCCATTAAGATCATATTTTATTTTTTGTTGAAATTTTTCATATCTTAGTAACACCACCGAAGTAGCTTACTCAAATCTTTATTCTCAAACTCAAGGAGAATTGATTTAGGCGTAGGTATCTATTTTCTATGATTTTCATTTATTTTATGAGTTTTGAAGTAGGCTGCTGCCAGAAATTTTCAGATACCTACATTTTCTTCTTCTATCCATATTGGATTATCAATACATTTGTCGGCATTTCCTCTAAAATCTAGGAATGTGCTACTGAACGGCCGACCAGATGTTGCTTCGTTTAGGGGTGTGAAGTGAAAAATAACATATCCCGGCCCATACCATAACACTACATCCTCGGATAAAAAATAAATATAGAACTATTATGACAGAAAATAGATTGCAGTTTTTAGGAATACTTTCTATCGAAAGTGATATAACGAGCAGTCTGCAATAAAAGAATTTGCTGATATTAATATAAGAAAAAAACAATTTTTTTAGTGCAATTTCATTTTGTAGGTAACGAATATGCAGCTTTACGATACTTATATCTTTTGTGATGATTTTATTTATTCCTTAATTTCGATGCCACAATAAAAAACTGGCAGATATGATATTCTAGAGATATTTTAATTTTTGTGGTATTTTTCCCTTTCTTAAGATTTTTATTCATCTTTTATATTTTGTTTTGATATACATACCTTGTATTTTATTAATGAACTTTATATTTTGTTTTTAAAGAAGTGAGTTCTAATTAAAAAATTCATTTGAAAAAAATCATAAATGTTTCAGAGGGGCCCCAGAAGTTTTGAAGCGTAGGGCCCTTGAAATCGTAAATCCGCCACTGTGCTTGTCTCATAATTGTTCATAATTTCATCTTCATCTTCATTTAATGGACAACGGCAATGCCATATCACTTAAACAGTTAAACACCCTCTCGACATAATGCCAAAATAATTACATATCAATATCAGATTAATATTCGAATCACAGGATATAAGCTCGGAATCAGGAACAATACCGTACATTTTGTCTCTCATATGGCAAGGAGTCTGCTGGAATTTCCCTGATTTTGTTAGTCCCTGAAAATAATCCTTTCTAGGAGCGAGCGCACCACCGCATTCTGTCAGTCGTTGCTTTATATGGGTCCCAACTTAACCCCATAAAGCCTGGAACTAATTGGGTGTCATTTATCCTGAGAATATTTATACGTGGTCCTATAACTTCAATTTGGGTATGGAGTTGATAATATAGTCTCACCTCATTAATTATTCCTTAAGGTTCGAAATATCTAACGTCCTTACTGGGTCGTATACTATAGGTTCAGTTAAAATGTACTAGGTGTTTTATTTGAACAGCTCTTTCGTGTATTTTTTGGAAAAGTTTCGACCTTCCCATTTTTCGTAGTGTTTTGTGAAAACAGTCAGTGTATTTAGATATCCACCATAGAGGATACAACGTTTCAGGTATGTTATGATGGTTACGGTATATTTCCTTATAGGTGAGAAAACTCCAGAATTTAATAATGAAAATAACACTTACCTTAGAGCTCAAATATCCTTTTCGAAATTTCACACAATAGTGAACCTTCGTACATCACAGTAACACCGAGAATCACAACTAACTAATCTATCCACAAAACCCCTCTTGATGTCTTGCATGGTGGAAGAATGTATTCTTCCATCAAAGATCACAGTCTCCAATATATCGTATTGTGAGGTCCCAAAAGGTATCGAATGCAGAGGTCTCAAAGATATCGCATAGCGAGGTCTACAAGATATCGCATGGGCACATCAGTGGGAACCTCGCTTAGTTACATCACATAATTCACATAGAGATCTCGCGGTATGAGATCCCATAAAAGCAGCATTGTAACCTCTCAGAGATAACGCGGAGAAGTCTGTGTTGCCTGGGGAAGTTATGTTCTATCAGGATTTTCAGGATTAATGATGAACGACTCTAGTTTGAATACTAACATTTACAACAAGCAGGCCGTCCCAGCTTCGCCCGGGTAGAAATTTGTTTCACGCGGCGGTTTCATCTTCAACACTTCAACCTGCCATATCTTTTGATGTACTCGTTGTAATTGTATGATGTGAAGGGCAATTTCGTTCCAAATTAAATACTGGGGATAAATAACGTATTACACCCAGAAAATTATTCTAGTAAATAGATACAACGAAAAATGTATGTTACGATAACAAAATGAAGATCCCTATTTGGTCAATCTGAAATTCTATTATATTAACAGAAGCACTTTTGTTAGCTGCCTCATTGAATGCAAACTTGTTGTAGATAAAGAATCTTCTGTTACCATTATAATTAAATATATAGTTCTTCCGCTAATATTGCAGTTGTCAGGTTTAAGGAACATATAGATACTCATAATAGTATCTTCTATAACATGAATAATATATTCCTTCACGTTAATAAAAATATTATGTTAGGGAGATCGAAATGGTATAATATAATGATTTCAATAACACTACTCTCTATACAATGGAAAGTGCGATTGTGAATCTGTATATTTATACAGATTCATACTTTTTCGCCAATAGTATTATTTTCTTCAAATTAAAGTACATACTTATTTATAGAAACGTGGACAGTTTATTTCTCTAATTAAATCTACAGAGCCAACGTTTCGGAGACAATATTTCCTCCTTCTTCAGGGCTACAAAAACAAACGGAAAACATCAGCAAAACAAACAAACACGAAAGATGTGACAAGAACTAACCTTAAGATTATTAATTTTTCAGAGATTTAACATTTAGGTATCTGTAAGATCTACAATTCATAATACTCTAAAATTCAAAACACTTTCTAGCAACCAACAACGACGAAATAGTATATTTCATTACTAGTCCAGAAAGTAAGCTTTTTCCGTGCGCGCGCGAAGAGTTCCCGTGTGAGGCGGAGCCGAAGAACGGAAAAAGCCTTTCTGGACGTGTAATAAACGATATTTTTCATTACACCTCTCTGAAAACAATCCAACGATATTTGTTCTTCGACAGAAAGCATTTCGATATTGTAAAACAATAATTATTCGAAACACTGATGACGTCTACTGTCATCACGCAATCGTTGCTTTGTGTCTCAGCATAGATGCATCTATGTCTCAGCGCACGGAAAAGGGTCACTTTCGGTGCCCTGAATCGACATGTTTTGATAAGGTTTTCAGAGCGGTGTAATGAAAAAAATCTTATGAAATTAATTGAGAAGGAAAACAGACATGTCAAGTTAATGTCAAATTTGTAAAACCATCAATTCTTATTCTTTCTTGATGGTTTCACAAATTTGACATTCATAAGAAATTGTTAAAAATATAAAGAGGCAGACAACCGACTTATGGAACAACTACATCCAGTAAATTTTGCTGAATTTACGATATTGCTGTGATGTCAGCTTCCTGAAAATATTATTATTCAGTATCTAGTTATATGTATATTCGATGTCTAGGTATAGGTCAGTTTAAACAAACTAATTTATAATGATGAGTTTATTGGAACAGAAAAAGAAAATATAATTCATGAAAATAACAAAATAGTATGAAAAATTTGGGAACAACTGTTTATTGCCGAAATTGAAAAAAAATAACGTATATTTTATTTGGTCATAGCACACTGAAAATTTTTTTGGATACATTGTCGTCATAAATGATGACTATATGTGGATGTGGTTGAATGGGCATTGTTGTTGTTTTTCAATGCTAAAAGTTTAGTCTCTACTTCCACAGCACTGGGACCTTTGATCATAAATGCATCTTGAGAGTCAGTAATTGTGTATTTTATAAACCCTTTTTCGGAGCCGAATTTTCGAGGGTTTCTAGATGTTGGTGCTATAGGGCTGCTTGCAGAAGCCGCAATATACCTACATTTCGTCCATCTGAAAGAAATATCACAATTTAGTATCGAGAAGTTGAAAATGCTTAATTCAACAGTTTTAAATGGTCGTGAAAATTCTTGTTGCAACGGAAACAAATCATTGCATTGGTCTAATGTACCTACCTCAATTTTGCCAAGTTCTGCGTAATTCGGACAAGCTCTTCGGAAATTATCCTATCTCTCCAAGAAGTATGTGGCTCCTCAGAACAAAATTCCTTGATATGACGAGTAGTTATCAATATGAACGTCTCAAAAGTTTATCTCTTATCTGAAAAAAAAAATTAAAGAATCACAATATTTCGAAAGAAATAGAAAGATTTATTTCGAAAAAGTGACCGACGGGCGAATTCACTATTCAACAAAATTGCTGCGACATGTACAGACAATATCTTTCAATGATCGTATCTCATCAATTTTGGCATGTAGTTCACTGAATCTCAATTCAGCATTTGCCATTTCGACATCTTTGTATTTGTATATTAGATTGAATTTGAATACGGTACCTATTTCAATAACGAAGAGAAAGAAATTTCAGTACTTACCAATACACTTCTTGGCAAGCTTTTCGGCTTCAAAAATTCCAGCTTTGCTGAATATCACTTTTAGTTTCCTCTTAAAACTATTTCTTCCACTCTTATTCTCGTACGAAATCAGTAAGGCTGTGAATATTAGCTTGCTGTTACGCTGTTGGCGTATATTCGTAGCGGTTCGTGTTATTCGCTCAAAGAAGGACTGTTAAATCAACAGCGGATTTGGTAATATTATCAGTTTTGTTGTTGGCCAATGTTTTCTGGTAACGTTTAACTATTAAAATAACGAATATTTTATCCCTGTAATAGTATACGATTTCCATTTCAACGAAAAATACTGTTGGGTGGTATAACTATGAATAACAATACTGCCCTGCCAAGAAGAAAGGTCATATCTGCAAAATTTGATATTTTGATTTTTTGGCTCATCATATTATTTATCTATGAATAAAATGAAATTGTGCTATATCCTTCATGAGTGCCGTATTCTATACCTAAATATTTTGTCCTAACTGAATAAAAAGCCATGTTAACTAACATAAAACCTGCTTTTCTCTAAACCAAAATTTTGCAGATAGGACCTTTCATGTTAGGACGTCAGAATAGGATTGTAAAAATAATAATAAAGGTTGTGAATATAATAGTGTATTAGATATTCTATACAAATAATTTGTGTTATTTGTGTAAAATTAGTGACATTGGGGTACCTAATAGAAATCCAGGCTTCTTTTTATAGAATTTTTCGATTCTATTGAACAGCAATACCAATACGTTCAATATTAGTGTATGATGTAGCCTTAATTAAAATAATATTGTTATCACAGTAGTTCTTGTTTTATAGTGTTAACAAACCTTATTCAGGGTAACATGAATGCTATCTTGTAGGTACAGCAATTTTTTGTAATCGGAAATAGTATATTGTTGGATTCACAATTTGAATACATTAAACTTTCAACAGCAATGGATGTGAAACGTGGAGACTCACCGAGAGAAACAAAAGGAAATTGGAGGCAACGGAGATGGATGCGATCAGGAGGGCAATGAGAATTTCACGAAGGGATAGGATCAGAAACGAAGACATAAAAGCACGGATGGGAATAGAAGGTACGATAATGAATGATATAGAGCAGAAACAGCTGATATGGTATGGCCACGTCCAAAGGATGCAAGCAGAATGAATTCCAAAACAAGTATTTGGATGGATGCCTCCAGGAAGGAGAAAGAGAGGAAGGCCCAAGAAGACATGGATGGAAGGAATAAGAAGAACGATGAGTGAAAGAAATCTAACCGAAGATCAGTGGGCAAATCGCACCAGGTGGAAATTAGGCATCGGACAACGTCGCAAGACGTTCTAACCGAATATATATACATATATAAACTTTCAACAGTAGTGCTTCTGTTAATTTTACTTAAAAAATTTTCTGAGTGTAGGTTGAATGAGGATCAATACCCAATTCATAAAAACACACTCCCAAATAGTGCATAATTTTGGAAAACATCTGATTACCATAAACAGGTAATAGAAAGTCAATCTTGAGAGATAGATATATGCTATCGCGGATTTTTTTGTAGAACTATTTAAGAGGTACATTTCCGTCATACATTGTATCCACGTAAGTCTTACGGTTTCTGCAGCGCACGTGAAAATAGCAGATTTTAGCTGATTTTTTTGTAATTATTGAAGTTATAGTAGGTATTTTTTCGGGTGAAAAGTATAGCCTATGTCACTCAGGGATAATGTAGCTTTCTAAGGGTAAAAGAATTTTTTAAATCGGCCCGGTAGTTTTTGAGCTAGTGACTAGTAATAATTAACAAATTCATTAATTCGTTTAACAAGACGGTTTTCGAGTTCAAATTGCAAAATTAATTTCATTATTTTTAGCGACTTTAGTTAACAGGATTACAAGAATTTCTCCAATTACAAGAAAATCACAATGCGTTAGCAAATTATTATTAAATATGTATTATCATTAAATATTTCATATATTGTGTACCTGATTCAATGGTTTTCAATCGCTATTACCTCCCCCCATGATCATTGGGGTAATAATGATCATGAAAAACAGCTATATCTGCCCTTGGACTCGTAGATCTATTTTTGAAGTATAGATCCATCTTGCAGAACCTACAAAATGCAAAACTACCTACACTGTAGGTAGTTCAAGAATCCTCAACAAAAAATTGTTCGAGAAACTTTACTGATATGTAATGACAGAAATGATAAGATTTTTTTTCCAATAATAATTCGCTAGCACTTTATATGGTTCGCGTTAAGCAATCAGGATAAAATTTTAGATGTGGCTTGAATATGTCATCCACCATCTGAATTCAAAATTTGGTCTCGATATTCATAGAACCCTTAGTCCAATTTTGCCTCCTATCGAACTTAACGGAGGCATTCGAGATCCGAACATACCATGAGAATTTCAAGTCTCTAGGTTAATTCGTTCGAGAGTATCGAGATAGAGGACGGACGGATGGATAGAATGGAATTCGACAAAGGATTCGTGATCAGTGATTCGAACTCAGCCTATTGACTGGCTCAAAATTCGAAAAATGCAGACATTGCGACACAGTGATATAGAACTCCCTCAAGTCGAATGAGCGCTCAAAAATATACGTGTACCTATATACCCCATTCACTTCTATAAAATATCTCGGTTGGACATGATTCAGGTTTAGCAAGATATTTTACTTAAAGCTGACGCAGGTTGGAACTGGTGAAAGTCGACTAATTCTGAGAGACGTGGCCAAGGCTACTTTCTATTTACTCTTTTTGACCTTTGTGAATATGGAGTTAGGTCTTTTAAGGTATGACGGTGACACAGGTTTAGAAGTTTCTCTGTCGGGTTATTCGAGAAGGTACTTTTATTGTTATTTCGAATGAACTAACACAAAGTAACGGACTATTCTGTCCATTATTTTTCAGTAAAATTTCAACACTCGATTCTTGATTTCCGTACAAGTAAATGGCATAACTGAATCTTCCAACCATGTTCATACTCGTACACGTGAAACATTTCCAGTATTAACAGAGAAAAGAGTTTCTTCAACATTCGCCAGGTCTCTGGAATTATTGAATTCAAATAATATTCTCTCAAATTCATTATTTTCTCTATCGGAGGGTTTCACAAAGCGTAATCACCGGTGATCGGAGGTTGATCCAGAATCAATTTGATTCGACATCAGTTCAAAATCAGAGGATCAACCGTTGATCTCCGATCAGCAGTGATTACGCTTTGTGAAACCCACCGTAAGTAAATAAATATTTTGATAAATACGTAATTACTACGACTTCTATGTAGACGCCGTGACAACGTTGCTCATTCATCAGAGAGGAGAATAACTATAACTTAATATTTTCAAAATAAACGTGGTAAAATCTGTCAGAATTTCATGGCCAACCGGGATACCTTATGAAAGTGAATGGAGTATTGCATGTTCTATGTTTACAATGACGTTAAAGTCCAGTTTTATTCCGTACATAAATGCACGATTTTTCTTAAATTATCTTCCATTTGTTTTTAAATAGATGAATAGAAACCCTGGTGTAACGACTTCTAACTAAATATGGTGACCAAAAATTGTAGATCAATACGGCACCAAAGACGGCACTCTACATTGTAGATCGGGTACTACTTCCGGAATAATCCCCGATATTTCACGGTCATGGCGCTGTTCCGGCAATGGAAAAAAGCGCGACCTCTTTCGGGAGAAATGAAAAGTAGGACCTCATCTTAGATTTTCAATCGACACGAAAGTCTCAACACTCTCAACTAAAATTTGATCAGTGCCAACACCAGTTATTCCGTACATATCCTCCTATGTTTTCAACATAAAAGTGGATTATTTGGCATAAATAATGAGTTTGAGATTTTTTTGTCTCTGGGTAGTTGGCACCTCTGACGTTGGCCCTATTCAATATGAGTAGGTTTCATATATTTCTCATTGTATTTTTACATTCGTACTGATGATGAAAGGGTTGAAGTAGATAACTTGACCTAACGAAAAATATATAAAAATATTTATGGTAAATTCAAACTTCACAATTTATGAGAAAAAGAGTATTTCCAAACCCAATGAGAAGCGGATTTGAACAATGGATTTCGTGGGGCTCTGGATCCAATCGTTTCAAGATTTAATATGTACCTACTAATGCATGGCAGTATTAAATAAAAAATACCAAAACTCTAGAGGAACTTTATTTCGAAATAACTCTCTACTTCAAAGGGAGTTTCACTTATGTACATTAATTGCATCATGAATTATTCCATAAAGTTCACCTTCGTTTACGTTTAGACTGTTCACAAATCACAATCGATTCAAACATGAAACATCAGGAAATCTAAATTCTTGCAGTGTTGCCTTGCTTACGCTACTTCACAGATATGTTTGGGCCCACAGAACACAACGTAAGCTAGCTTGAGATTTTATTGGTGAATGTTCTGTGATTTATAATCAAAATCTATGATTTATACTAAATATTGAGGTTAGAAGCAGACATTCACTGTTTG
Source organism: Adalia decempunctata (assembly GCA_951802165.1). Lineage (NCBI taxonomy): Eukaryota > Metazoa > Arthropoda > Insecta > Coleoptera > Coccinellidae > Adalia > Adalia decempunctata. The sequence goes on from OX637695.1 coordinate 51,063,265, forward strand.
TGAAGTTTCAAAAGTTTGACATATAATTACTCAAATACCTAAATTTGTATACTAGATCCCTGGACTTTCAGTATTTACGAGAACACATCAACCTTATTCTTGATATATTAATTCAATGTAATCTATTTTATATCTGTCTCCAGAATTTTCAGTCGTTTTTCGAATATTTTCGTTATCGTAATATGCTGGACATGGACGAATCAACTAAGAAGAAACATAAAAAGGAGCATAAGCATAAACACAAAAAACATAGTTCGGAAAAGTCTGACGCTAGTAAAAAGCACAAAAAACACAAGAAACATAAGAACAAGCATAATGACTCCAAAACAAAGAGTGATACAAGCACAGCAAATGAAAGGTACACTCCAGAAATTTCTCCTAAAAAGGTTCTGGAGGATAAAATAGAAAGTTCTGATCTTGAAAATGATGCTAAAATCATGTTGGACCCCGCAAAGATTGTTGAGGATTTATCCCATGGACTTGTAGGCACACATTCACTGGAAATCATTTCTTCTGAAAGTGAGGAATTGCCAGAAGTAGATTGTGACAGTGACGCAATAAATGTGGATGTTATAGAAGCTGATATGGATTTGGAAGAATTAATGAAACAGAAAGAATTACTTCAGTTAGAGATTGCTCGAGCTGAACTTGAGAATGGAGGTAAAAAAGATAATAAAGTAATTATAGATGAAGTTATTCTTTTGGATGATTCAAGCAATGAAGCTCCGACAAATTTTGGATCTAAAAAAAGAGAAAGATCAAATGGTAATGAAAATAGGAAGGAAACTAAAATTCCTAAGCTGAAATTTGATAAAAAAAGAAAGGATCGTTCAACAAGTAGAGAGAGAGCAAATAAACTAAAATCATACAGGGATAGATCAAGTAGAGATGATAGAAAAGTAGATTTAGATAAGTCTACAGATAGCAGAAGTGAAGAACGTCAGAGAAGAGGAAATGAGTTGAGAAGATCCCCAGATAGATATGCTCGTGAAAGGTCTTATGCACATGATTACGATCGTCACAGACATGAAGATAATAGATTGAGGAATAGAAGACTAGATGATCTCAGATATTCAAGGGAAAGATCAAGGGGAAATAATTCATATTCTAGGAATGGATATGATAAATCTAGGGACAGATATGACAAGAATCATCATCGATCACAAAAGTCTGAAAAACAAGACAAGTTTAAAGATTCTCTGAGTGAAGGAATGAAGAATAAACAAAGTGAAAGCAGTGATTCTGAGATTGATGTTGATTTCAATGAGGAAGAAGAAGATGAAGAGCAAATTATTGAGAAAAGGAGGAAAAAGAGGGAGGAACTTCTGAAGGTAGGTGAATATAAAATTTCTTCACATTTTCAAAATTATTTTCTTTAATTATTATTATTAACAATTGAATGCAGAACTGTGGCAAGACCAAAAGGGAAACAAATTGTGTATTTTCAGAACCTATTATATCAAAATTTTTCAGTTTTACATATGAAGTGCTGTTTGTATTTGAACAACCATCAAACTGAAAATTGGAAGCAAATGTATACATAACATATTTTCATATAGATGTGCAAATTAAAATATTGAATGTGGGCAAAATTGGGCTCAAAACAATGAGATGGTCTTGAATGTTGTGTAAAATTTGAAGTTGATTCATTGTGATTGAAAGTAATGCTTGAGTTGTACCAATTACAGGTTCGGAAATATAAGTTGGAAACATAGACAATATAGCGTTAAACGAGTGGATGAATATTGTCTGGTGGACCAGTTGTATAATCCAAACTCAAGGAGCGATGCGACAACAAATAAATGACTGACCTCATTCAATAATGTAGGAGATTGAAGAGTGGGGGCTTCCAGCTCTCTCCAGTCCTGATGCAGTTCCTATGCAATTCAGTGAGGTCAGTCATTTATTCGTTGTCACATTGCCTAGGGGGTTTTGATTATTTCAATGGTCCACCTGACAATATTCATTCACTCGTTCAATCTCATATTTCGGAACCTGTGTATGAAACTATCTAAGTGCTACTTTCAATGACAGAAAATCAATTCTAATTTCTTCACAGCCCATTCAACCATGAATTTCAATGAACACTCAATGCTATTATAGAAAATGGCTATTATGCAGAAGAAGGGTCGGTCCTCTGTGTACTTCATTTAGTCTGAAAGTAATCTAGACGTTAAAACAGGACATTTAATTGAAATGAAAAAGTGCGGGAAGTTTGATGTTTGACATAGTCTACTTCCAAATTCAATCAACAACATATTATCAAGATTATTTGAGGCAAATAGATTCTCAGTGTATTCTTCAACAGTTGGAAAGATTTTTATAGGATTAAGGAGTTGAGGTGGATCTTTCAGCTCTGTCAGAAAAAAATTATTTGATGTTATGTGCGCTTTTGTTTTGCCTGAGGCTTCCTAACTCACGCATCCACTTGTTATTTTTCCGAAAGGGACATGCCTGAGCTGGACTGGGTAGCACAGGAGGAGTACCGGTGAATTTACGCAGTCAAACAAAAGCAGCAAATTTTTTTGAATAATCTTGATTAGGGATTTTTTCCTTGTGCTCCTGACCCTACACTGAATAATACTGAATGTTCCTTTAGAGGTGCACAACTTTAAACTAAAATAGAAAAAGAAAAATATATTTAATATCAGTGTAACTGGCTTTATTGGAAAGTATAATTTTTGTGATTAATGTCATGAAAAAATGATTTCGGCATGTAGCTAACGCGTGGATGGCGCAATATGGTTGTCCAATTTTCACACACTTTTCGCATTCATTGTGGCCGTATTTTTCCAATGTTGTGCCCAAGTGCTCATTCATGGTTCATCAGCTTAAACAAGTGACTTGTCATTTCCCCAAATAAAATTACATAATTAGGATAGATCTCATTAATATATGTATATGTTTCTTTGATAATCGCTAACATAAAACATGTATGCAGCCAATAATATGAGTTCTACCTTGCGTTAATCAACAAAAATATTTTGATCTTTTAAATATGACATGAAAAATATGCTGATATTGAACTGTATATTTTGAATAATTTCGATGAAAAAAGTAAACGTTAAGAATATTCAGAATATATTAGATGATCCTAGTAAATTTCTTTTGTTGATTTCTTTGGGTGTGAAGGATCAATTTAAACAAGAAACACTCTTTGCTTCTAAGCCGACGTTTCGCTGATATTTAAAAACATCTTCAGGGCACAAAGCTATAAGGTTTCTTATGGTCTATAATTTTGATTTCATTAGGACACAGGTAAACAATTACTCATCGGAATACGAAACATCTATGATAGAACTCAAAATTATAGACCAAAAGAAACCATATAGCTTTGTGTCCTGAAGACGCTTTTAAATATAAGCGAAACGTCGGCTTAGAAGCAAAGAGTGTTTCTTGTTTAAGTTAAGAATATTGTTAACAACCCAGATATTGGGATCTGCAAAATCAAAGCGCATGAGTTGGCGATTTGATGCCTATTCAGAGATGGCAAGTATTTTGTTCGCATGCCATCAAGGACAAGAAGTTCAAAATCGAATATATTTCAACTGCTATGCCGTGTATCATCCGAAGTGTGGTGTACATGATCTTAAAGGCAGGCACATTAGACCTTAAGGTCGCAGTGGACTGTAACCCCTTTTCACTATCTTAAAGGCAGTCACAAGAAATATATTGGTGAAGCATTATTGGGATGAAATTATAATTCCAATAAAGCCGCTTTCATTTATATTAATCATATTTTTCTTTCATTTGTTTAATCATTTTTAGGAGTGGTATTAATGAAACATACCTTCACAATTTTTTTTGGTATACTAGTCCCAATATAGGTATTGATATAGTGAACAGTATAGGAATAAAACAAAAAATATTATTAATTTCTCATTTATTTTAGAGACTTGAAAGCAACAATCAATCCAATGATGATAATACTACAAATATGTCGGAACCATCTTCACCAAAGTCCCCAATAAAAGAGAATTCTAATTCAATTCATATTGACAATGCTGAATTTGACAGAGAAAATAACAAATCTGATGAAACAGGTAGACAAATCAGTGTGCACAGTGAAGAATCACTGACACCTCCATTGTTACCAAATATGAAAGTCAAGAATGTGGAAAAGGTAGAGGTCAAACCTGTCAAACAAACAAACTGGGACATGTTTTCTGAGCAGGACAGCTATAAAGCCAATTCAGTAAGTGAAAACCTAATACTATCTAGTAAAGTATTCTTTCCTTTTGGAAAAGGGAGTTCTAACAGGGGGGGGGGCTCTTGGGATAGCCCTGGTGAGTGAGTTGGATTGTCCCGTAGTATAAAAAAGTCGAAACGAAAGCGCCTATCAACGATGGCATGTTTTGTAAGAAAATATTTGGAGTTTTGCAATTCTTTGAAGGATTTATTTGCTCCTATGACTCTTTTCAGGGTAGCTTTGAGAACATTTTTACAAGAATTCTTTGGAGTGTTCTACTTACAAGGGCTATATTAATTAATCACGATGTATGTGAATACGATACATCTCGATCAAATAAATCTCTAGAATCTAGAAATTTTCACGGTAGGTTCGTATCTCCAATGTCGCTGTCTATTTTGCTAAACTACTTACAAGAAGTACGAATCAGATCTCAAAGCTTCAGGTTACCCAATTGTTTTGAGGGCTAGCTCTCTTAAACAAGGGCTATTTTATCAATTCTTCGAATGCCTGTCTAATTTTGAGTTTGGGATGGTCCCTCAATAGTATAATCTTGAATGCTGCTGTTAATTTTACTCCACGGCCAATGACGTGGGAAGCTATGCGAAGTTTTCATTTGAGACTTGATGCTTGTGCCACAAACAAATGTTGTCTTATGCCAAAAGTGGTTTATCCATATACAATCTAATAATATCAATATAGGTAATGAGCCAATGAAAGTTGAAGCAAGGCTTTGGTAGGAATCGAGATCAGTAGTAATATTAGGAATAAAGATGTCTATAAAGTTAGCAGTGCCACTTGCGAGAAAATCAATTAAACGTATTGCATTAATTGTCGAGAATTTGTTGTGAAAGAAAAAAATTTGTCGCGTCCTTAGTTTTTTTTCTACGGGGTGGCTTTACTAACTTAACGTTAAGTTAGCAGAACCACTTTCTCAATATCTACCAAATATCATGGAAAGGGTTATAAATAATTGTCGAGTAATTGTCGAAGTCCATATGAAGTAAAAAAAACACAAAAAATTCATTAATTTTACGTCTTTTCCCCGCGAGTTTGAGATATTTCTGGTATTATCGCATTTTTGGCAACAGCGCATTCGTAATTGACTCTTTTTTTATTGCATTAATTGTCGAATACCTGCCTCGAATTTGTCGTGAAAGAAAAAAATTTGTCGCGACCTTCTTTTTTTTCTACTAGGTGGCTTTGCAAACTTTATAGTAATTTACCAAATAGTGGTCGAATATCATCACGAAATTCATAAATGATTGTCGAGTATTTGTTGATGTTCAAATCAAGTAGAACACACACAAAAATTCAATCTTTCTAGCCATTTCTACTCCATTTTCTCGCGATTCGAGAATATAGGGAAATCGCGAGAAAATGGAGTGGAAATTGCTAAAAAGATTAAATTTTTGTGTGTTTTTTACTTTATTTGAACATCAACAATTACTCGACACTCATTTATGATCATCGTGATGATATTCGACCACCATTTTCTAAATTAATATAAAGTTAGCAAAGCCACCTAGTAGCAAAAAAAACGAAGGACGCGACAATTTGTTTTCTTTCACGACAAATTCGGGACAGGTACTCGACAATTAATGCAATCGAAAAAAAGTCAATAACGAATGCGCTGTTGCCAAAAATGGGATAATTCCAGAAATATCTCGAACTCGCGGGAAAAAGACGTAAAATTAACTAAAAGAATGGATTTTTTGTGTTTTTTTTTTTACTTCATTTGGACTTCGACAATTCCTCGACAATTATTTATAACCATTTTCATGATATTTGGTAGATATTGAGAAAGTGGTTCTGCTAACTTAACGTTAAGTTAGTAAGCGACAATTTTTTTTTCTTTCACGACAAATTCTCGACAATTAATGCAATAGGTTTTATTGATTTTCTCGCAAGTGGCACTGCTAACTTTATAGACATGGAAAAGTATTCTATGGAAAATGTTTTCTAGTTTTTATTGAACTATTCTTTCGTGTCCAAATTTTTTCCGGAGTGCCCTTGGCTCAGTGGTAGAGCGTTGGAATTAGGACGCAAAGGTCCGGAGTTCAATCCCGAGCTGGAAAGAAATTTTCTAGTCTTGGTAGGGGCCACCATTATCACTGTTGGGTCAAAAATTAACAGTGCTGTGCCTAAGGTGGCGTAAGGACACAGTAACAAAGCCTACACAGAACACATCAACTACTCCAAACTCGGCACAAGTTACAAGCTTCAAAGCTTGTAGTTTCAGAGGGGTCTCAGGAGACCTAGGAGTAGTCAGGATAAACAATATATCATATCTTGCAGCAGTCAAAAGCTAGTCTTATTGAGCCTTCAAGCTGGTAAACTCATATAGTTATTCCTAGGTTTTGATCCCTCAGAAACTCAGCCTCACAGTGGGAATTCTACAATTTAGTATCTCAGGTGTATACCAATGAGGTATTGTTACAATATTTTCACTACACCTTAGACACATCTTTATTTTCAACACAACAACAGTCAGTGTGATAAATCCTCTAGTGCTAATGAAAGACTCAAATTCGTCAAACTCTCAACCTCCCAATTTTTCCCTCAACCAGAGTCCAAATATCAAATTCTCAACATAATGTAACTTATTTTATAAATGATAATTTCATCTTCTTTTTCAGTCTCCAAGTACCATAATAACTAAAGGTTCTGGTGCTGAAAATCCTGCATTAACTGATAATTGGGACGATGCTGAAGGATACTATAGGGTTAGAATTGGTGAAATTCTAGATAGTCGGTATATGGTTTATGGCTATACTGGTCAGGGAGTATTTAGTAACGTTATTAGAGCCAGAGACCAGGCAAGAAGTAATCAGGATGTTGCGGTAAAAATAATAAGAAATAATGAAATTATGTGAGTATGCATAATATTATTGAACATTTGAATTTTTTGCAATTCACATTCAACTGGCTTTCAGGGAGAATTTCTTAATAAATTGCAATTTTTCTGTTCCAGGCACAAAACAGGATTGAAAGAGCTGGAAATATTGAAGAAGTTGAACGATGCAGATCCAGAAGATAAACTTCACTGTTTGAGATTGATTAGACACTTCTTTCACAAACAACATTTATGTATGGTTTTTGAGCCATTGGCTATGAACCTTAGAGAAGTTCTCAAGAAATATGGAAAAGATGTTGGATTACATGTGAAAGCAGTGCGTAGTTACACTCAGCAATTGTTATTGGCATTGAAATTATTGAAGAAAACAGGTATCTTACATGCAGGTATGTATTTTATCTCAGCTTTGTGATTTGTATACATGGAAGAAGGTCCAAATAAAATTCCTTCTTTTTCACTGTTATTTATAAATATTACTTTTCACTCTCCCCACCATCAAGACTTCATATTCTCTAACAATATGCTCCATAAATAAACTTCACACACTAAATTATATTTTCTAGGGTATGACTTATACGAACAGGGGTATAACTAATACAAATATTTCTTTCAAAAGTTCAGTTTCCTCAGTTTTATTTGGAAGTTGTTCCTTGATACCAATCTCATCACCCCAAGTAAATACCCCTAGCATCTGAACCTACCCTTCAATTTAAAATTTACTGGTGGTTGAAATTAGAGATCCTAAAACATTTGTTTTTTCAGATATAAAACCGGACAATATTCTTGTGAACGACAGTAAGCTGGTTTTGAAATTGTGCGATTTCGGTTCTGCTTCGTATATAAATGATAATGACATCACCCCATATCTTGTATCCAGATTTTACAGAGCACCTGAGATAATTTTGGGAATACCTTATGATTTTGCTATCGATATGTGGTCAGCTGCTTGTACTATCTATGAACTGTACACAGGGAAAATATTGTTTTCAGGAAAATCTAACAATCAAATGCTCAAATTCTTTATGGATGTGAAAGGCAAATTCCCAAATAAAGTTATAAGGAAAGGAGCCTTCAAAGAACAGCATTTTGATTCAAACTGTAATTTCCTCTACCATGAAATTGATAAGGTCACTGAGCGAGTAAGTACTTTTAAGATCTCATTAATCAGAAGTGTATAGCAAATTCCATTGGTAGAACTTGTCTGCACCAAGTGCAAGAATTGTATTCCATTTGCGAATTTCGACCACTGTTATATGTCATTGAGATTGCTTTAGGATGAAGCACCACAGTTTTGGCCAATGGAAATCCCACATTTTAATTGTAAATATTTTTCACATTCTATTAGAGTGAGAAGGGATTAAGTAGTACTGATAAATGAAAGGAATACATAAATGGACCTTTATTTTAACATTCGCTCTACATCTTTCGCCCTATTAAGGCATATTCAGGAGCTTTGTCCAAATTAAAGGCTAACAGAAACATAAACTCTCTGGTCATACAATATTGAATTAAGTCCTGGTGAAAGTTATTCAATCAAGTTGACTTTTATTAAAATAGAATTTAATAAAAGTTTCATTTACTATATTGAAGATGGATTATGGCCAATTAGTTGGTAGTTTGTTAGTAGCACTACCAGTTTAGTATAGTATAGAAAAATAGAACCATACTAACATTAATAATATTCTTTGGAAAATGAACAAATTCGTAATCTGTTTTCAAGGAAATGAACCATTTCAGAAATAGTGTTGATATCTTTTTGGTTGATCTAGATGCAGCAACGGAATATATTATATATTCTTTGTTATTCATTTCTTATCTTTGTTCACTCTGCACCCATTCTTTGATTGCATGTCATTTCTCTAAATCTGAATTTTATTGTAGGAGAAAGTAGTAGTTTTGTCGGTCAACAAAGTATCAAGAGATTTGCAGTCCGAGCTAATAGGTAGCCAAATTTTACCTACCGACCAACTACGAAAAGTAACTCAGCTTAAGGATCTTTTGGAAAAAGCTTTGGCTATAGATCCAGTAAAAAGGATAAGTCTCAACAATGCGCTCACACATCCATTCATCCAGGAAAAGATATGAAATCAGGTTTGGAGAGGTAAACCTATGAGAAGACTACAAATAGTTATGTTAAATTCTGTAAATTTTTGATTCGTTAAGATTTTTTTCATCCATTTGAATTTGAGTTGTAGTGAATGGGGTAATTCATTTACATTTGTATAAAGAATCTTAGGAAAAAATAAACTAATATCCAAAACTTCAATTGCATTGTTGTTGAATATCGATTAAATAATTGAATGAATTATGTACATATTTTATTTGAGTGGGAGATTATCCAGCAATATTGGTTATCAATTTACGGGTGCTAAACTAGTTCTATCATTGCACACTTGTCCAATTTTGCATTGAGCATAACTCAACATGTTTGGTTGAAACAAAAATTCTATATATTCGGCTTACTTGGTGAATGTAATAGTTGAATGATATTTTTTAATTCTACGTACATAATATTATTTCAGTAAATTACAAAAATTTTAAAGATTTGAATTTTCAAAATTCCACAAAAACAGTGTTTAACCTAAATACACTCCCATTTCATTAAAAATATGGTTAGTGCTATATTACATTTTCAGGTTGGATATTTTTGAAGAATAAATAGCATTACAGAAGCATTTGATTTCTTTTCAGAGTGAGTTTCACTTGGTGCAAATACCATTTAAATGGATAGAGTTGATATCAAATGTTTTGAGAATTCGAAGAGGTCTTAGAAAAGGACAATACTCTTCAAGAAAGTGAGTATATGTTTCACTAATGTAGAGCCATGACATTCTGAATTTCAATTTTTTCAGGTGGTGAAAATAGACGTTTGTTAGTTTAGGAGGTTAAGATTCAGGACAAATTGTAAGCAAAATGAAAATGTGGAGGTTATTCTTATTTCACCCAAAAAAACATTGAATCACGAATCTGATATGCAGATTGTTGGAATGAATTCAAGAATTTATTCCAATTCATAGCGAAAAATACTTCTGTTGAAGAATAAAAATGATACGTGTATTTAATTAACTCAATTGATCCAAGTCCAGTTCTTCAGCTGTTGAAGAATAATATTCATATAAAATATCTAATTTAGGTGTTTCAATTTGGTTTGCAAAAAAATGTCATTCTGAAAAAGAATGCACAAATAGAAATAGGTTGGTTTGTTCAAATATGATGAAATTATATCAAAAAAAGACTGATGAAGGTTTAACAAAAATAAAACTCTGATATTAGAAGTGTTACACCCAGAAAAAAAATTTCTTGGAAAAGATATTTTGGCAATGTCTTTGTCTCACATCATGAATGAAACGATATAATTTGCAAGAAATGTTTTGAATATGTAATCCGAAAGAAAATGAATTATCTTTTTGGCAACACTGACTATGAATATGAATACACTCACATACTGGTCTAGGTATGGAATGTCTCCTTGTAGTACCTCATTTCAAGAATTTGAATTTCTTGAATCAACAGAATTAGGCCAGAGTCTGTGGAGGATGGTGCAAAGTGGATACTCTCCTCCATAGCATATCTCTCACATCACATGTAAGTTGGGATTTGAATGCAAGGAACGGTGTTGCTTCTTGGAGTAGGTATATAGTTTGGTGAGTAATTTAATTGGAGGACGTGCCTTGTCTTCATGAAATAGGATTGGGCGGTCATTTATATAAGACACTGAAATAATTTGTAGGATATCATCAACTTGAATAATCAAAAAGTGGTGGTCAGCTACCATAGGCAATAGCTCCCATACCAATATACCTTCATGCCAGTGTACATGCCAACCAATATCAAATCGCATTCCACGGCGGCGTCTAGCCCTCCTACGATCATCGTGCATACAGCATTACAATTCCCCACTGCATACAACAACCGTTCTCTACACCAGTCCGAACGTTGATGAGAATGTTCCGAAGTTGAAGGGAGCGCTAATCCTGGACGGTATGAAATAAGTCCATAAAACACTTGAATGCTGAGTTAAAATGTACCTTTTTCCCTAAACCATTGGTAAGCTATTTGACGTGTTGTAACTAAATCGTCTCGCAGAGCTAGTCGAAACGGCTATCTTGGTAAATCTAGTTAGTTTCTTCATGTTCCTTTACCCCCTGTCTATACCCGATACACACGCATTGCAGTACAATAAAAATGACTGTCAATTTTGCTATAGGGCAAACCAACATCCCCAAAGGCAACAATTCTAATCCACCTTCCAAAACCCCTAACTTTGTAATAATTTTGATGTCTTGGAACACGAGGTATTTTGTTATGTCTAGCACAAGTAGACGGCGGCGCAATAACTGAAAATATTCGTAATGAATGAATCGATTTTTTCACACAAAAAATTGAAATTAACTTTATTTATGCAGCAACTATTAAAGATAAAATAAAGGATTCGTGTCGTCGACGTCATAGCATTCTTTGAATTTAATAATCATTCATTTGCCAAAAATCTAGTGCAAGGAATTATTCCTTCTAGGTGTAACGCCTGTAATGTCAGTTTTGTTCTGAGAGATTAGAAAAGGGAAGTATTTTTTTCAAACGCGCCTATGTGTTTATAGCGTAATTGATTTTTCCATCTTTCTTCGCTGTCTTTTTGTTACAGAAACACGGAGGCTCGACATGCTATCGAAGCTACTAACTTGTGAGAACTACGATATCTGAACGGGGGGGGGGGGGGGGAGACTCAATCCCGGTCATAAGTCGTATGCCGACTACAAATTCGCCTGAAATAGGGGCAATCTAGGGCGTTGAGTTGTGAAGTTTTAACGTCGTCTCCTTATCTAACTAATAAGGATCCAATTTTGAAAATCGCCAACTCATAGGCCTGCGACACAGGCAATCTAGACCGTTTGAGTGGCTGGCTTCAGGATCTTATTTATCGTTTACCCTTGCATCATCAATACATTTAGACTGGCATGGAATTCCGGAAAAATGAGTAGCTTCGATAACAATTCTCGATCGGTCGATAACTCTTGGAAATTTTGGTCTTGAGATTTATATAAAAAAACTACTCAGCGCATACCGCATAATCTGAAATTATTCTTGACTCTATAAGCTGGTCTGAAAGTGGAGAAACACGATACCATCCAATTTTCTCAAATATGAATGCCGAATTTTCATTTCATATTCTGTTTTCGAAGAACCCCACTTGTCAAGTGGTTAAGGCGTTTGTCTCGTACCAGGCAAGTCCGAGTTCAATCCCGAGGCTAGGAAAGAAACTTTTAGTCAGTCATTTCACTGTTGGGTCGAAAATTAACGGTGCTGTGTCTAAAGTGGCGTAAGGACACTGGAACAAAGCCTACACATAACTGATTCTCCTAACTCGCACAAGCCACAAGCTTCTGAGGGGTTTCCTCAGGAGACCTAGGAGTTATCGGTATAATCATAATAATATTTTATCTGCCTGTTAACTTTTTGACATGAAAAACTTTTTCCACAAATTTCATGGGCATCAAGGTCCAAACTGGGAATCACATTTTGAGAGTCATTATAGATAAATGTATGATTTTTTGTTTCGAGTTTCGAAGAGTTTTCAGAGTCTGCTATTTTACGGATCACGTCTTGCTCAATTTTCCACCTCACATTCTGAAGCATTTCGGGGGTAATTCGGTTATATTTGTCCACAATTTTCTGGCGTTATTCTTGGGGAGAGGCGCATTCTGCGACTTAAATTTTCAATTTTAAGTGTTCCCTCCGAAATAACCCCCTCAATGCTCCAGAATGTGATGCCACAAGTTTCAGCAAAATGTATTCCATTGTATAAAAGTTGGCGGGGCTGAATTCGACCATTTGTTAGATTAAACTATTCAGGACACTTATCTCGTTTTTCTGAACAGATTTTCCCCTCCTACATTGTCTCTTCGAAATTGGTTATCAATTATCTCTTATAAGTGCTCGTAGCCCAGGGGTTAATGCCTTTTGTCTCGGAACTGGAAAGAGCGAGTTCAATAGCGCGCCTAGAAAAGAAATTTTCTAGTCAGGCGGTAGTGGGCCACACTGTTGGGTCGAAAATTAACAGTGCTGTGTCTAAGGTGGAGTAAGGACACAGGAACAAAGCCTACACCGATCACAACTGGTTGTCCTAACTCGCACAAGCCACAAGCTTCTCAGGGGTCTCCTCGGGAGACCAAGAAGTTATCATCAGTGTAATCATAATCATATTTTATCTGTCTGTTAACTTTTTGACATGAGCAAGTTCTTGCATAAATTTCATGGTTATGATGGTCTAAACTGGGAATGACTTTCGAAAATTAATTTATATGAATGTATGATTTTTCTTTTCGAATTTCGGAGAGTTTTCAGGTCTGCACTTTGACTATACCCTATACAGGGTCTTTCACGAGGAACCTCACCCATATTTATACGGAAAACTACTGAACGTATTTTCATGAAATTCAGCACTTATAAGTATTTCACGATGCTGATGAAATCTAAAATATTTTCGAGGCATGAGCACCTCCGGTTTTTCCGGAAATGACGTCAACTTTCGTTTTTCAAATTAGAACACCATTGTTTTATTGCAGAAATAGATTCCTTAGAAAATTTCAAGTTATTTTGATGTAACATTTTTTAGTTTTGGTTGGAAAATTCTCTCTGAGCGGGAAAATTCGAAAAAAAATCGAAAATAGAGCTCCGCTGAAACAAGAATAACTTCGAGGTTTTTGGATGGAAAATTTTCATTTTTGGGATTTTTCAAGATGTAAGATTGATGTATCCACTTTAAAAATCGAAATCGCGATTCATGATACAGGGTGTGAAAAAATCGCTTTCAATGTTAGGGATGACAAAATCGTGAAAAATCAATTTTTTCAAATTAGAACCCCATTTTTTTATGGCAGATATTGAATCTACGTTAAAAAATAATGTGAGTGTATGCATCACACCCTTGCCCTAAAATGGATATTTTCTGAGTTATTCACAAAAAACTGTTTTTCGTCTTGAATTTTCAGCTATTTCTTTTCCCTTCACGCCAAGAAGATGAAATTTTCAGGAACTGTTATTTGAACCATGCTGTAGATTTTTCACCCCTTCTTGAAACCGACTTCAAGTTACTATTAGGAGAACCATGGCAAACTCTCGCAGTTATAACTAGAGAAGATGCTCAAAGTTTTGACCGTTAATTTCTAGACATTTATTTATACGTCTCAGGAATGCTTCGTGCGTTGCTCTTCTTATTTCATCGGGAGGAAGAGATCTGCAAAAGTGTTCAAAAACCAAATTGAGTTTCAAAACTATGAATCTAAAATCTAAACAAACCTGAACGCATTTCTGACTCGTTCTATGCAGTCCTCTTTATCAGTCAGGGGAGTTGAGTTGACAATATTTTTTTATCCTACCCCAAACATAATAGTCTAAAGGAGTTAAATCGGGAGAACGTGGTGGCCAAAGATGTGGACCATTGTTCGCCAACAATCGATCTTCAAATAGCCTGTAGAGGATATTTGACACATTGAGTGAATTGTGTGGAGGCGCGCCATCTTGTTGATACCATAAGTCATTATGGTTCTGTACTAGCGGCTCAATTATTTGGGTCAATATGTCAGAATATCTATCTCCTAAGGGAGAACATTCTTTAAATAATGCAAACATGTGTAGTGTTCTATCTTACCAGTTAAAGTCCCATCATAAATGTGAACATCGAGAATTGCATTATTTTTGATGGCGCAAAAAACATTGAAACTCCAGGTCTCTTGAAAGTTCCATTGTCTGAAGTGGTGGTTGTTCTCTTCATCCCAATAATGACTGTTATGCCTATTGAAAGAACCATTCTTTGTGAATTTAGATTCATCTGTCCAAATTATACAGTCCAAAAAGTTTTCATTCTCTTGAAATCGAATCATCATAGCTTCGCAAAACTCTGTTCTCCTGACGAAATCAGTTTCCTTCAAATGCTGTACCCTATTGAATTTATATGGGTGCATTTTATGTTTTTTTAATATTCTCCAAACACTCGATTGAGATAATCCCAGATCAATCTCGGCATCTTTGAGAGAATTTTGAGGATTCACACGAAAATATGCAAGAACTGTAATTTCGTTGTTCTCATCTTCTACTACACTTTTTTCTCTGTGTATAGTTTTCTTAACGAAAGATCCGACATTTCTCAAGTTTGTCATGGTTCTGTTAATGGTATCTCTCGTTGGTCTGGGTCGGTCAGGAAACCTCTCAATGAACAGTCGAATCGTTCTATCTACAACTTTATTACATTCACCATGAAGTAGAATGAGATTTAAATAATCTTCATTGGTAAAATTAGGCATAGTGATCAATTTTATAACTTAATACGAATTATCACCAGATTGATAGTAAACACAAAATGCTACTGAATAAAGAGGAATTTGGCAGATGTAATTAATGATATCTATCTTAAAAAAAAAGAATGTAAAACATGGTAAGTTTTTGCATATGGTTCATAAGGAATTATTTATTTATCACTGGAGAGAAAACCGATGGCCGATTAGTTGAAATAAAGAGGTTTCCGATACAAATTCGAATCCAAATTCGCCATCTATTTAGGAACAACCTGTAACTTTTTTCTCTTGCATATTTGGGTAGTAAAATCTAAAACATGGTTTAAGTAACAGTTCCTGAAAATTTCATCTTTTTGGCGTGAAGGGAAAAGAAATAGCTGAAAATTCAAGACGAAAAACAGTTTTTTGTGAATAACTCAGAAAATGTCCACTTTAGGGCAAGGGTGTGATGCATACACTCACATTATTTTTTAACGTAGATTCAATATCTGCCATAAAAAAATGGGGTTCTAATTCGAAAAAAATTGATTTTTCACGATTTTGTCATCCCTAACTTTGAAAGCGATTTTTTCACCCCCTGTATCATGAATCGCGATTTCGATTTTTAAAGTGGATACATCAATCTTACATCTTGAAAAATCACAAAAATGAAAATTTTCCATCCAAAAACCTCGAAGTTATTCTTGTTTCAGCGGAGCTCTATTTTCGATTTTTTTTTTTCGAATTTTCCCGCTCAGAGAATTTTCCAACCAAAACTGAAAAATGTTACATCAAAATAACTTGAAATTTTCTAAGGAATCTATTTCTGCAATAAAAAAATGGTGTTCTAATTTGAAAAACGGAAGTTGACGTCATTTCCGGAAAAACCGGAGATGCTCATGCCTTGAAAATATTTTAGATTTCATCAGCATCGTGAAATACTTATAAGTGCTGAATTTCATGAAAATACGTTCAGTAGTTTCCCGTATAAATATGGGTGAGGTTCCTCGTGAAAGACCCTGTATAGGGTCTGCTGTTTTACGGATCACACTTTGCTCACTTTTCCGCTGCACATTCTGAAGCATTTCGGTGGTAATTCGGTTATACAGTTATGTATGAATAATCCGAACAGAAAGTTGTCAAGACCCGTTCGGTTTATCAAATCATATGGAATGATATCTATAATCCGAACACGTTCGGGTTATAGATTCATTTTTAGAGCGTGCAAACAAATTTTCATAAAAATATTTATTTCCAAATAAATAAAAATAAACTTCTAATTCTATATACTGAACGTATTTTACACTTTTGAAGCGGATGATCGTAGGGGGCGTGGCCTAAAATGTCAAAAAGTACGTTCGGCAAAACCTCCCTTGCTCAAAAAGGAGGCAACGAGAGAAATGATGCTTCTTTCGAGGTATTTTTCGTCTTTCTACGTGGTCGGGAAGTACGTCTAAATCTAAATAAATCTTCATCGAATATGTACAAGTCATAACAAAATAAACATGAATTCTTTTAGTAACAACATAATTGATTCATATCTTGAGCGTTCAAACAAATTTTCATAAAAATATACTTTATATTATATAAAAAGTGTACATATTTCGAAATAAGTAAAAATTAACTTTCAATCTACATCAAATATGTACAAGTTATAACAAAATACACATAAATTCTATTAGTAACGACACAAGTATCGATTGATTCTCAATTCCCTCTTTTCAAAAAATTGTCAAGAGTTCCATGAGTCAGTTTCCTCATGCTCAGTTCCACAGCATTTTGTCGAATTCTTTTTAGTAGAATAACTTCATGCAATGGCAATTCATTTTCTTCTGCCCATCGAAGACACGAATTTAATGATGTGATCGGCTCTTCAGTGGATACTTTCTGAATAGGTTCATCTTCTTCGTCAGAGCTTTGCTTTTCGCCAGTGACATCAGCAATTATTTCATCATCGTCCAAAAATTCTGTATCCCCATTTTCGTCGCCATCGCCTCGTGCCCATTTTTCGGCTTCTGTTTTATCAATTGGATTATCAGCCCGATTTACTTTATTCAGTAAATCCACTAAACCAAATCCTTGATCTAATCCTTCTCCTAATTGACTCAAAGGAATCAAATCTTCTGTATTCCATTCGTGGAGGGGAGGATTGGACACCATGACTTCTTAATCGATTTTTCAGACACTTGCTTCCAAGATTCGTCCAACGCAAACACAGCATCTTTCAATGACAAGTTCTTCAAACATTGCGAAATATTTTCATCCTCTTGTAAGAGCACCTCTTGCAACAATCTTTTTCTGTATGTAATTTTTACTTGTTGTATCACATTTAGGTCCATTGGCTGAATCAGATCTGCGTAATTAGGTGGTAGGAACATGACGTGAATATCAGTATCATGAATGGCCCGTCCTTGATCTGGCTTGTGAGCAGCAGCGTTATCTAATAACAGAAGGGCTTTCTCTTCCAAATTATTTTCTCAGAGATGCTTCCTTACTCTTGGTACGAATTAATTAAGAAACCATACTTTGAAGATAGATTTATTAATCCACGCACTTTTCTGGTTTTTATAATGAACAGGTAGCTGGACGTTTTTGAATGGTCTTGGATTTTTTGATTTGCCGATAACAAGCAATGGCAATTTATGTCGGCCAGTTGCATTTGCACACGCATAAATGTTATTCTATCCTTATTCCTTACTGATCTTGCGGCCATAACCCATTTCTGGGAAAAATTGTCGAGTCTTCTGAAGTATGATGACTTCGGAAATAGGTGCGTGTCGAGCTCTCTGTTGTAAAAACCAGGTATGTACTGCATCTTCAACATTAGAAAATTACGCTCTGAGCATTGTTTTTCTGGTTCCAGAACCTTTTTCAGTTCGTGACACATAGCGAAGAATTTCCTCCTATATTTTTTATGTCCGATATTGTCGACTTCCCAACTCCAAACCGTTCTGTGAGAGACGTGAATGAAGATCCAGCCTCCACTTGACGTAAAATTTCAGCCTTTTTTTCCAGGGTTAGAGTGACATGCTTGCATTTAGAAGCCATATTATTTGAACTGAATACATATGTACACAAATTTGTATGCGTATATCTCGCAAAAGAAGAAGATGGCGGGCGTACGGATTGCAGAGTTCAGGCTGTTCGGATTATACATATCATTTTACCAAGTGGGGGGCCGTTCGGATTATAGGGTACTTATTCGGATTATCCATACATATGCTATATTCGTCCACAATTCGATGGCGTAATTCATCCAAAGAGGCGCATTCTGGGACTTGAATTTGCAATTTTAAGTTACCCCCTTAATGCTCCAGAATGTGATGCCACAAGTTTCAGCAAAATGTATACCATTGTATAAAATTTGGCGGGGCTGAATTCGACCATTAATTAGATTAAACTACATATTCAGGACACTTATCTGAACAGATTTTCCACTCCTACATTGTCTCTTGGAAGAGTATGATACGCAGGTAAATTATTTATAAACTTGAGAGAAAGAATCAGGCCAAGTCCCGATTCTTGAGAAACGCCGATTTTCAATATCCTTTCCGCCGATAACACTGATCAGTTTCAAACCTATCAAAGCAAGGCAGCTACGGCAGGTGGTTTTTACACAACATCGCCCTTATTTATATACAGGGTGTTTCACCATAAACTGGAAAAAGATATATAAAGCCGTGTAGATCACATCGAGGAAGTCATTTTTCCTTTTGACATATACCCCATTTTCGACGCATAAGCAAGATACAAGATGTTTAATGTCAACTTTGAACAATATTCTGATAACTGGTTATGCGTGACCTTTGAAAGAACGGTTTGTTGTAACATCTTAGTATGTTGTAGTGCTCAATTCAATTGTGGTGTAGAATTCTGAAAAAAAAATCAAAATGGCGGAAAACCTGCAAAGTTGGAATTTGTTTTTCTCGGTTGCCAATTTGGAAAGCATCTTTTCAACGTACCAGATTTTCTTAGATTTTCCGTGAAAAAAAATTTCGGCCAAAATTGTTGGAATTTTCACGGTTAAACTAACCTTTAATTAAAGAAACTGAAAGCCGTACGAAGGCCAAAATTGGGCTAATGGGCTGCCAGAATGATCCGGATAGAAATATGAATTAAAAAAAAAACTTTTGGTATTTGGATTTATTCCGATCTTAGAAATACCTGTTACTAAAGCAACGCTAGTTAATCGAAAGTGGAGAGTTCGATTCTGACCAAAGTTTTTAGAAAAAAAAATTTTGGTTTATGAATTCTTATTTCTATCCATGTCAGCCCATTAGCCCAATTTTGAACCTCGTAAAGCCGCCAGTTTTTTCATAAAAATGAAAGTATTCCGAGCGTAATCTTTGGAAGGCTACAAAAAAAAACCAATGGACATTTCTCATTCTGTTTCCACATCAGTATTTAGAATGAAAGAAAGTTCAACCATGAAAAGATTCCAACAATTTTGGGTGACATTTTTTTCGCTGAAGACATGTAACAAATATGTTCAGTTCGTATTTCGGAAAAAAATTTTTACGAAAAATTTTAGAAAATCGAATTCGTTGAAATAATGCTTTCCAAATTGGCGACCGAGAAAAAATATAACTTTGCAGGTTTTCCGCCGATTTGAACTTTTTTTCCAGAATTCTACACCACAATGGGCGTTTCCAGATCAAGAAATTCATTTTTTTTTACATAAATATATTAAGAGTAGTCCAAAACATAATCCTAACCAATTTTTCACATTCAATTTTGCGCATTTTTTCTATTATTATCATTAATAACCTATTGAAATTCGAATTAGCGCCTTGATGACGTAGCTATCCTCGGAACCTCATTGGACACTGCCGTGATGACGTACCTACACATCCATGACCAATCTAATTTGTGATGGAAGCTATCAAGAAGGCGTAGTTGCCGCTAACTCTATTTTGTCGTCTAAAATAGGAGAAATAAAACCACAGAAACTTATGAAGCATACATGGCTTCTTGATAAATTCGATGGGTATCACCATAACCTCTTCAATCCAACAGCCATCGTTGTGATCACAGAATTAGAACCATGATAAGAACGAATCTTCCGTGATAGAGAAGAAAGGATAGTTAGGAGGATGGCGACCTGGCAACGCTGTACTGTTCCAACCAATCAAATTATGATTGCCGCCATTTATACTCGTTTGAATTTGACGTTCGTTTTGGTATCTTCAATAATTTTTTTCTCGAAAAATAGACAACAGAAAAAAAAAGAAAAATTGTTACGAGATTCTGAGGGTCAAATATTACCGAAATGATTTTTTCTGAAAATCACTGGAAACGCCCATTGTATTGAGCACTAAAAAATACTGAGATGTGACCAAGAACCGTTGTTTCAAATACTACGCATAACTCCGATGATTTTGTTTACCTCGACTTTGCATGCGCGTTCCATCGATGCCTCATCGCCTACTCCTGAGAAAACTTGAATTCTTGGGGGTGAGAGGACCAGTGCTCTCGTGGATTCGATCATCTTTATCATCCTGTACTTTTCGAGCAAGGGTCGGTGACTGTATTTCCTCTTTCGACATGAAAGGTCATGAGTGGAGTTCAGCAGGGTTCGGTGCTGGGTCCTATTTTGTTCTTGCTTTACACTTCCGATCTCCCCCGTCTTTTCCGCTCCAACAGTGCAATATTCGCGGTTGACACGAAGCTTTATAACTGTCGGTTGGTCAGCATTGGTCACCTCCAGAACTACCTGTGTGGTGAAGGGATTGGATGTTGCCCCTCATATCGACAGAGGACATCCCAGAAATCATTACTTTATCGACCAGCAAAGGCTAGCTATCGTCTCTCATCATTGTGACCTGGGCGTAACCGTCACTTATAGCTTGGGTTGGTCCACTCATGTTTCGTTGGATGTTTCAAAGGCAAAGCAGTTGACCTATCATCTCTCCAAGAGTTTTGCTGGATGTGATGTGGCCACGAGCCTGACACTCCACATACGTGTGTCCTATCCTGGAGTACGCGGGCCCTGTTTGGTAGGCTAATCTGAAGAGGGATCAGGAGCTGATGGAGTCCGTGCAGGTGGAACATTCGTATTCCATTCGGGAGAATTCGGCCAGATTATGCCGCGAGGCTACGGTTGTACGATCTGATCTGACCTCCTTCTCCGATCGCAGAACGAGAGGTGACTTGATTATAACCTTTAGAGCACTTCACTCCCTCTTAGGTGCAGATATGGCGTAGCTCTTTTCTCTGAATGTGAACCCGAACCGACCGTCCAGAGGACACTGCTACAAGCTCGCCAAGGTGAACTTCAGCACTATACCGAGAAGCCACTTTATTCTCCTCAGAGTCTTCGAGACATGGAATCGATTCACCACTGAAGCTTTTGCTGTCGCCAACGGTAAACTCTTTCAAGAACGCTCTGGATGGTTGCTCTGGCCGACTGCGTTGAACTTAATTTAGAATCGAATTAGTTTTTTTGTCTCGAACGATTTCTCGGTCATTATATATTTTCAGTTTTGAGTTTATAGGTTTACCTCTACTCTTGTCAATTTATAATAATAATAAAAATAATAATAATAAAAGCTATTTATTGACCAAAGGCCAATCGGCCATCGACATATCAGTCCTGCAGCCAGGAAATATTTACAATAATTATCTGAATCGATTCAGTATTTTATATATATAATTGAATTTAGGATAATTATTTTAATTTGACTGTATAAAAAAAAAGTTTTATTCACCAATGTACAATGTAATATTATTTGCATGGTATCAAAAGTTAAGTCGAAGTTTCTTGTAGTTGTTCTAGGTGTTCTCTGATGGTGTAGAGTGGATATTTGGCTTTAGATCTTGTACTAGAATTTCTCTGCTGTAGGAAGCTGTTCAAAATTTCCCAGTTATATGTGGTCTGTTGGCGAATTTTCTGGAGATCTTTTTAAGTCTGTCCGTGATCGGCTCTATTTTAAGGCTGTACATCACCTTCTTTGTGCCTATACTTTTTCAATGCTAATTGAAATCAAGGATAACTCATGAACAGTTTATCGGATTTCATTCAAATTTTGAGGGAGCATTTACATGAGCATTCCCTAGGTGCGACCTCTAGAAGTTTTTTGAAATGATTCATAATTTTTCGCTAATTACACTTTGAAAATTGAAAAACTCTTCAGAAGCAAATATCTCCTCAAGGAAATATTTTATCGAAAAAAAAATTGACGTCTGACAACGGTATTTCATTGAACTTTGAAATGATCAAACATTTTTTTATCAATTTTCTCAATTTTTCGAGTTATTCTCGTTCTTGTATTTAAATAATTGTATTTGACCCGCCTCCCAATGGTTGACACCTTTTTACTGCAGATGGGCCAATAGATTCTTGTCCTTCATTTATGATCATTTATGACCCTAGGTATGATTGACACTTTTATGACCTTCCGATTTGAGGTCTCTCTGATTGGATGGAATCCTGAGATTACCATTTTTAATAGTTAAAATGGAGTAAAAGAGAGAATTCAAATATTTTCAGCTTATCAGTTTCAATGAAAAGTTTGAAATAACAAAATGATCTTCCGGTCTCAATTTTAGAGAAAATTAATTGAGTGGAAACCGCAACCTTATGGTTAAACCGTTTTCGGGCTATAAGAGAAAATTGGAAGATGGAGTGAAATGAAAATTTCTCATAATTTATGTACAGTGATGTATGAATAATCCGAACAGAAAGTTGTCAAGACCCGTTCGGTTTATCAAATCATTCGGATTATAGAAATCATATTGAATGATATCTATAATCCGAACACGTTCGGATTATAGTGGGTGTTCAAAAAAAGTGACCCTGTTTCTAGAGTATAGGATAAGTAGAAAACTGAAAAAAATTGTGGGTTGCCTTGTGAAGAACTTTCGTAACGTCCAAGATAAAAAAAAAATAATACACATTTTTACGATTCTGCCGAAACTACTAGCAACATTGTAATGAAATTTTATACGAATATGTTTTGGAAGCTGACATATCCAATGAATTTGTTTTTATGTTTGACTCTCATAGAGGGCCCATAATACACGGTTCGTAGCAAGTTCTATTGAACATAAGTTTTTTAATATGTATTAGATTTATTAATCAAAATTTTAAATAAACTTAAACATCTTTGGATTTTACACAAAAAGGTACTCCTGGTAAAACTGGATACTGTGTACCGTTTTCGGAGTATTTTGATTTGGAAATTATGAAGTTATAACAGATGCTGGTATGAAGTAATGATAAATGTATTAATTGAACAAAAAATCTCAAGATGAGAATTCAAAAAAAGGGTTATAACATAAAATAGGATTCAATTAGAGTAGGTGTTCTAAAAATACTTTTCTAAATAATCTATTGCTTCTAAATGGTTGGAAGTCAGCTATATGAGCTCATTGAAATCAAAATACATACTCCGAAAACGGTGCATAGTATCGAGTTTTACCAAGAGTACCTTTTTGCTGTAAAATTGAATGATATTTAAGGTCACTGGAAATTTTTTGAGTGACATGCTTGCGTTTAGAAGCCATTATTTGAACTGAATATGTAGTACGCAAATATGTATACATACCTATAGGGTACATCTCGCAAAAAACAAGATGGTGGGCGTTCGGATTGCAGAGTTCAGGCTGTTCGGATTATACATATCTTTTTACCTAGTGGGATTATAGGGTAGTTCGGACTATCCGGGGTTCGGATTATCCATACATTACTGTGTATTGCAGGTGCTATAAAAATAAAACAAATATATTTTTCATACCTATGTAATACCACTAAAGATGGAATTTTGCCGGCAAAATTTCTCGATTGTAATAGGAAAGTTTGCTGCTCGGAAATTTCGCGAATGACATTTGTATCAAATTCACGAGCCGTTAGGCGAGTGATTTTGGAAAAAAATGTCATAAGCGAAATTTCCGGAAAGCATGAATATTACAACAGAGAAATTTTACCTGCTTAAATTTCATCTCGAGTGGTATTCGGCATGACTATTCCACGAGAAAATACGGTAATATGTTCACATTTGATGCGTATTGCGCTATTTGGCAAATAAGAATTCATCATAGATTGACTAAACCACTAAACGTTATTTGTTTTCTCTATGATATTAATATCAGAAGCTATCTATGAATTGGAGAATTTTTTTTTAATACAATTATTTTCGAATTTATAAGATGGCCGACGGGAACCAGACATCTCTAGCTAACAAAGCTACAAAAATCGTGAAACTACAAACTACTAGTATTGCAGTTTGCTGCTGGGATTCCCAACTTCTGCAAAGTGTTCAATTTGAACGTTTTTGCATCCCTACTTTGGGATTCCCAGCGGCAAACTCCAATTATTTCTAGCTTTCCTCAAGTTATACAACTGGATGCACCTCCAGTCAGAAATATTCTACCTGAACAGCTGGAGTCCTATTGTTCAGAGTTCATACAGTACCCCGTGCACCAACCTCAGCTAGGGACTTTTTGTTTCAATATGTATTGCATTATTTCAGCTCCCTCAATCCAAATAATATATTTTAAAAAACAGAAATTTTTTATTTCTCATGTTTGATATGCCCAGGAAAAATATTTTGGAGGAATGGAAATTTCATATGCTTCTTCAACTGATTAGATTAGTCCGAATAAAATTTTTTGTCACGCACATTCACATAAATAATTAGTCCGGTCAATTTAGACATTCAAGGCTACATTAATTCCCAACAAGCTGAAAGTTGGTGCAATTGTTAAAAACCTAATTATCAATAAAATTTCAAAGTTTTCCATTATTCAGAGGTAAGTTTTATCATAAAATTACTCGAGACAAAATTGTAGAACATTTAATTATCTATAAAATATGTAGGTATCAACTTTTTTTTCCTAAGAGCCACCGTTTTTGAGATATAACCGTTCAAAAAGTTATGGGAGTTGTAATCGTCATAATATGCATTTTGGGCCATGAGTTTATTCATCATACTATACTTATTTTTAGTGTACCCCCAGATAGCTCGATACACAATTTTGACTTTCCCTGTATACGTGGCCAAATCATGCATATTATGACGATTAAAACTTTCATAATTTTTTGAACCGTTATATCTCAAAAACGGTGACTTATAGGAACAAAATATTGATACACTTTCTATAGATAATAACTTTCAGCTTGTAGGGAATTTATGTAAGTTCACCCTTGTTATTTGGTCTCAATTGACCGTTCTAAATAGAATGAACTCTGTATTTACCATTCTCTTCGAAACCCACAAAATATCCAGAAACACAAATTTATGTTCCGTTCCGTTTCGTTTCGATCCTAACGACCGACGACAGTACCTAGAACGTTTATTAGGGTATTTGGGGTCATAAATACCCTACAGACCTTCCTATTCCCTACAATGGGCGTGCCTGTTTTCAGTTCCTTCAAATTTTCGCGTGGTGCCATCTAGCGGAATTCGAGTTTCGCCACAAGGTGGTGTACAGCCTTAAGGCTGTACACCACCTTGTGGCGAAACTCGAATTCCGCTAGATGGCACCAAGCGAAAAATTAAAGGAACTGAAAACAGGCACGCCCATTGTAGAGAATAGGAAGGTCTGTACGGTATTTATGACCCCTAATACCCTAATAAACTTTCTAGGTACTGCCGTCGGTCGGTAGGATCGAAACATGAATTTGTGTTTCTGGATATTTTGTGGGTTTCGAAGAGAATGTTAAATACAGAGTTCATTCTATTTAGACCGGTCAATTGAGACTAAATAACAAGGGTGAACTTACATAAATTCCCTACAAGCTGAAAGTTGGTGAAATTGTTCAAAACATAATTATGAATAATATATGAAAGTTTCCCTGTATGGAAAAATTTTATTCAAGGTCTAAGGCCAAAAAATGCGTTTTTTACGATTTTTTGCAAAACGGCAAGTTTTATGTTAAAATCACTCCAGACAAAAATTGTAGAGTATATAATTATCTATAAAATGTGTATCAATATTTTGTTCCTAAGAGTCAACGTTTTTGAGATATAACGGTTCAAAAAATTATGAAAGTTGTAATCGTCATAATATGCATGATTTGGCCACGTGAGTCAAAATTGTGTATCGAGCTATCAGGGGGTACACTGAAAAATAAGTATAGTATGATGGATAAACTCATGACCCAAAATGCATATTATGACGATTACAACTTTTTGAACCGTTATATATCGAAAATGGTGGCTCTTAGGAAAAAAAGTTGATACACATTGTAGATAATTATATGTTCTACAATTTTGTCTGGAGTAATTTCATGATAAAACTTGCCTTGTTGCTGAAAATCGCGAAAAACGCATTCTTGACCTTTGACCTTGACTGAAATATTTCCGTACAGCGGAATAATGGAAAACTTTCAAATTTTATTCATAATTAGGTTTTGAACAATTGCACCAATTTTCAGCTTGTTGGGAATTAATGTAACCTTGAATGTCTAAATTGACCGGACTAATTATTTATGTGAATGTGAGTGATACTACATGACAAAAAATTTTATTCGGACAAATCTAATCAGTTGAAGAAGCATATGAAATTTCCATTCCTCCAAAACATTTTTCCTGGGCATATCAAACATGAGAAATAAAAAATTTTGTTTTTTAAAATATATTATTTGGATTGAGGGAGCTGAAATGATGCAATACATATTGAAACAAAAAGTCCCTAGCTGAGGTTGGTGTACGGCCGGGGTACTGTAATATTTCAAGATTTTTTGAGCTTGAGATATTTTCTAAGGGCAAATCCTTCGCTGTATTTTACACTGAAGAGGATTTTATACTTTTGGCTTGGCTTGTGATCATTTAGTTTGGTAGAACTCTATGTTATGTCGTGGTAATTCAGTTTCGTGATAATTCAAGTCCGTGAAATAATGGATGGGAAATATTGAGGTGAATACATAAATAAAACACTTGATTGGACACAAAGGTGGAACAGGCCTTTATTGGTCCAGGTGGCAGGAGTTTTCGAGCCACATATGAGGGAAAACGAAAAGAAAGAACCAATCAGTTCTTCTAAAAGCAAAAACCCTCAGCTTTACAGTTGAATATAATTACATGTAGCAAGTATCAGAATCCATTGGTTGAATATTATAAAGAACATAGAAGACATGAGCAGACATCTGCTGGGCTCCAACAGAAGTTCTGATCGAGGCTCTTCACAACTTCCTAAGTAGTTTACGTAGTGACTTTTTCACCAATCTATGATTCCCGATCTAAGAACTGAACTCCATAGAAATACATGTGGTATATAATTCAAGATGGACATACTTGCATTTGAATATCATTGGATTGTAGGCGTTACAGTTTAAAACAATAATACAGATGGAAACGAAATAGCCTTTCAAATCACAGGTTGCTGAAAGAGAGGGTGAGATTAATAATGAAACATAAATAGTACCTGTAACCCTGTGATTTGTATAAAGCCACTCGATCCATTGCATAAGGAAATATTCAGAATAATAAAATATATAAGATGGAGATTAAATGCCTCTTCGTTCAAATAGGGTTAATTCAGGACTTCCAATCAGAAAGCATGGATAAATATAAACAGATCTGACCAATATACCTATATCGTGGATATTTTAGATAATTATTGGATAATGCTCAATAGAATGATTGGTGGAATATAATTAAATAGACAGAATGTAATGGTTCCAATTGGTTCGTGCTGGTATAAACACAATGAATTAGGGACCTAGAAATAATGATTAGCCAATATAAATGGAGGATGAACTTACCCGTTGAACAAAAAATGCCGTTTGGATTTCTATAATGGCTGACTTACAACAACAGGGGCACCTTCTTTCACGATTCACCACTATCTTCTTCCCTTCCCCTGTGAAACACAACATGGCAGCGTCGTATTTTATTTCTTCTACGTACAGGGTTCCATTCAGTAATTCTTGATATTTCCATTCGAATCATTGGTGTCTAGAAATTCGGGGATACTACAGTACCATACAATTCTGCGTATGATACAATAGTCCAGAGATAAACCTCAGCAGAAAAAACCCCGCCCCCGTGTTAAAAAAATATAACTTTCTAAGGGTGTTCGACCCATGCATCTGAAAAATTCGATATAATTTTTTCCGTTGAGAGAGTAGAATGTAGGCTTCGTTCGTGAGAAACACTTACACAATTCCATAATAATTTCAATTAATCTCGCGTACACTCATTCCTCTTGGTATTCTGCCATCTATTATTTCTGGAAGAATGCACTTTTTGTAGAAGTCCTCTAATTTTGGAAGCATCATATTTATCCAGAAATTCCGATCCCTTTTTATGGTTTCCACATGGAAATCATTATCGCAATAGAGAATCAAGTCGCAATATTCTCTACGACATATATTTAATTGTCCCTGAATTTGGTAAAAATAGTTGTGGCTCTTCTTCAACCTACAATAATAATTTCGATGTATGTATTACATTGAAAATAACATCCAGTAAAATTATATTCTTTACATTTCGTTTCATAAAACACTCACTTAATTTGCCCGCTATCCACATTATAGCAATTCGATTTTGGATGATCACATAATTTCCCCTTTACCGATTGAAGACATTTGACTTCTACCAGACCATCATCCCCAATCAATCCATCTGGCGAGGCACCCAAGAATGGGTAATCGGGATCAATAAAGAGGCCACAACGAATCACTTCAACATTTTTAGATACTTCATACATTTTAAGAGCTCGACTCTCATTGATTCTTCCATATAAAATCCCTGCTGTATTCAGAGGCTTTTTGTACAGAAGGCATTTTATCAAATTGTGACAGGAAGTTGATGCTCTCCTCTTCACCACTGACCCAAAGTTGGAAGCGGTGAGGTAGTCTTGCCTATATTCCCTCCATAAATGGTTGTCGTGTTGACCACGTGTAATTTCTTCAATTTTTTGGGCATCTCTTGATACTCTGTCTCGGAGCTTCTGCAGAAATCGGATCTTCTTTTCTTCCATCTCAAATTCCGATATATCCGCTTGTGCAGCATTTGGCCCATAATTCAAATCAGGACCATTGCATATTTTCCTCCTCTTTGAAGAAATATTTTGGAGTTCTCTCCTTTTCCCGTGTCTCCGCTTTCTCTTTAATAAAATTCTACTCATCTCTTTTCCAATATTCCATTTCCATGAATTGAGATGCCATGCAGGACCATCAGCGTGGGAAAGTGCTGCACAATAAGCACGGGATTTATAAGAAATGGATCTACTAAAGTTTACCCGCTTTCCTCCTGTACACTTAGCTACTAGTGACATATACCTGAAAGGTGATTAATTCATTACATGTTACGTGAACTTATAGTCAATAAATTCAAAAGAATACACTACTGGAAAAAATTAAGGAATAAAAAAATCCAAAATTTTGGGCACTTTCCAATAGGTCGTAACTTCGAGAGAAATGGTCATGCTATAAATAAAAGACAAAGCAACCAATGATCTCACAGGAAGTTGAAGTTGTATTTCAAGATTTTTTTTGGTCCCTCAATTTTTTCCAGTACTGTATAATTTACATACCTCTCTGCTTGGTTTGTGGTCTGATTTGAAATCAGTCTGTCAGCTTTATTTTTCATTGGCTCCAAAATTTTTAGGATCTCTTGGAAAAATGTCGGCGTCATTAAACGAGTTAAATCTTCTTCTCCTTCGCTTTTCCTCTTACAAAATGTACTTCTGGAATTAATCGAACTAGTACGATTTCATAGGCACAGAAAAAGTTAATCAGAATAACATACCTGCAATTCTCGTGTCGTCCGAATATATGATAGGGAGCGTTTCCCAAATCTTTCCGTAGCATGATTGCATTATCTTCATTATTCCTAACGATCATCCTTACAGATTTAACGAATCTCTCTATATTACTTATATTCTTATCTTTTTTTGTTAAAATTTTCCTATCACTGAGGGAAAATGCTGTGTTTTTCGATAGTTTGTGCAGTTTGTCACTTACACATCGTACCATATGATTTGCACATTCTATTTTTATTACCTGCCGACCGTATGGTACCATCTCCACTACTCTCGCGTACACACTCGAATCTCCATCACCTAAATTGAACAAAAAAAAAACTAAAATTCAATTACTCTCTAGAAGCTTTTCTCTTACCTATTAAATATTTATATATTAAACCATGTTGTTCCAAACTTTTGCAAAAACCTTCAACAATTATTTCTTGTTCCATAGCAGTTGAGGGACCACTGAAATTCAGGGAACAATGGTGTGGCTTTGGAGGTAGATTATTTCTTTTATAATAATAACATGATGAGCAAGTTTTATTTCTCACTCCCACAAATAGAGGTTTTTTCGTCTCAGCACCGATAATTATGCCCTGAATAAAATATGTAATAGATTAAAAAAAAACAACGAATTTTGTAAGAATTATACAATGTCTACTTACGACTCCTGATGCTGCATTGTAGCCATGCCCATAACTTCTCTTACTCCAACCTCCATCAACGATAACAGAAATATAGGGTGTGCCATCAGCACAAACATTTCCTTTTTCTAAGGCCACTTTTTTCTCTTTTTCTCCTGCTAGTCTCATGTTCTCGAACAGTTTTTCCTCCCAGATCTGAAACATCTCAATTTTTCAATATTTCTGTCGGCATTTAAATTTTTTTAATACAAATACCTCTTTTATTTTTCGAGTTGTATGACAATAAGTTTTCTGTGCCATGAAAGGAATGTCCATAAGGGCAAACAACTCCTCACATTGATTTTTTCCAATACCTATTGACATATTGCCCCAAACGACAGCCTTCGTTAATTCATTTTCACCATTATTTGGATCTGTACACAATATATCCGACTTTTCGCAATTATCACAAAAAAAATGTAGCCGTGAAATCAATCCTGATCTTGTTTCTCTCACGAAATTCATTTTTCCCATCGTACATCTTTCCCCATGCCTACAGATTTTCTCATATTCCTTGAGAACATGACCTAAGTTGACTATACGACGACCGCTCAATAACTTATCAATAGAAGTATATGACTGGTCTACCTCTTTATCCAATTCGGGATAGGTCTCTGCAATTCTGAAATGAGTTTTTTATTGAGATCCTATTTCAGTGAAAAAATCAATAATTACTCACTCGTTTGTGACATATTCTACTGAATCGACAGGTTCACCAGAAGGTTGTGGATTTTGAGAAACGAATGCTCTGCAAAAAAAAGAGAAACGTTGATACAACTTCTACTCCAATGTACAAAATGATTTCGAATATTGCAGTTGCTTACATAATAATGCATATAAAATATTCTTCAATCAACTGGAATATTGAGAATATCATGTCCAATTTTACTCTTCCATAGAGTGACATACGAAATATATCATATTTATATCTTATGAACTGAACTTACCTTGTCTTCAGAAGATTTCTTATCAATCTTGATTTTCTGGTTCTTTTTGTCACTCTTGATGGAGCAGTTCGCTTTTTCGCCATAGGTGCGGAATGAAATTATGTATTAGAATCTTATACGAAATAACACTGTACTAATCGGTGTTGAATAGTTCAGAAAAAATGGATGTTTGATAGAAAATAAATACCACGATGCTACCGATGGCAGAAATCTTGTCGAACTGAGCAGGTATATGCTTGCGGGATTTTTGAAACAGCCATAGAATCGCACAGAGCACAGAAAATTTCGGTCTTATTCTTAACCGAGTAAGCCCATCATATATAAACTTTGTGATATAAGAAAACAAAAGTAGGAACTTTGAACAATAGGACTCCAGCTGTTCAGGTAGAATTTTTATGACTGAAGGTGCATCCAGTTGTATAACTTGAGGAAAGCTAGAAATAATTGAAGTTTGCCGCTGGGAATCCCAAAGTAGGGATGCAAAAACGTTCAAATTGAACACTTTGCAGATGTTGGGAATCCCAGCAGCAAACTGCAATACTATACTCTGTAAAAGTATAGTAGTTTCATGATTTTTGTAGCTTTGTTTGCTAGACAAGTCTGGTTCCCGTCGGCCATATTATAAATTCGAAATAATTGTTTTAAAAAAAATTCTAACATCAATGAATTCTAATGACTATTCCACTCTTTTCATTTTTAGTGAGGAAGTTTCCGTAGCAACGATCGTTTCATCCCGATAAAACTTTCAAACCGGCAAAACCCAAAGATACCAACATTTTCAATTTATCTCCGTTCATTTTCAAACGTCAAACATTATCAAGCAGCCTTCTTTTGGTTGATTTTAAACTCTGTCATCTGATTTTTATAAACGTCACACCATACAGACATTGCAGGAATGCATTCTCAGCATGATAGAGCTCCACCCCAGTTCAGAGTAATGATCAGGCAATTTTTAGATCAGAACTTTCGAAATATGTGGATTGGCAGAGGTGGACCGCATGCCTGACAGCTGGATCACCAGATTTCAATCCTGTTGATTAATTCATTCGAGGTTATTTGAAATGTTCAGTATATTGATATTCATCTGAAATAGAAAGTGGGGAGATCCTCAAGCAACGTATCGAAGTCGCTTGTAATAAAATACGTAATTATCCAGACATTAAAAAAAAGTATCAGACATATTTCGAAGAGGGCAAGAATGTGTATAGCGCAAAATGGTGGTACTTTCGAGCACTTTCTGTAGTTCACGTTAAGTTTCTATGTTTCTTTATCTATTTATTCATCCTTGTTTGATTCCTCAGAATACTATGAAATTCGAATGTGCAATTAGTGGGACAAAAAAATTCAATTTGATCACAATGTACGATTCTTCTGAGAATTTTTTGGAATTCCAATATTCAATTGGATATTTCCCTGAAGCTTTGTTTGAGCAAAATGACGTGCGGGACAATGAAATCTACTGAACCTCATTGAAAATTTTCTGCTCTGTTCAAATATCTCGATCAAACCCCAGAATTTTTATATACAGGGTGTTGAATCTCAGCTTGGAAAGAAGATATTTGTCAAATACCGCGGATCTGGAATTTTTGGAAAATTCAAAAGTAAATCGATCGATATGTGAAAGTGGATAATATACGTTCCAAATATCAACCGACTATACTGGTTGGTTCAAAAGTTATGAGAAATTTAAATTTTTGGGTAATACTTAAACCATCCTCTACCTCGGTTATGGATTTGATTAGACCTATCATATATCGGTTTTTTGGACTCGTTTAGAGTAGCTCTAGCTCAGGTTACCGTATGTTCATTTACAAATGAAATTCCCTGAATATAGCAAGAAAAATTTTTCAGTTCAGTTCAGCCCCCCCCCCCCCCCCCCCCCATAACAAAATCCTGGGTGCGCCACTGAAAACAAATAACTTTTAGTGGTTTAGTCGATCTATGATGAATTCTTATTTGCCAAATAGCGCAATACGCGTCAAATGTGAACATGTATTTTCTCGTGGAATAGTCATGCCGAATAACACTCGAGATGAAATAAGCAGGTAAAATTTCTCTCTTGTAATATTCATGCTTGTTGCTCGTGATTTTGATACAAATGTCATTCGCGAAATTTCCGAGCAGCAAACTTTCCTATTACAATCGAGAAAATTTGCCGGCAAAATTCCATCTCTAGTGGTATTACATATGAAAAAACCTTAATAATATTTTTGTTTTATTTTTATAGCACCTGCAATAAATAAATTATGAGAAATTTTCATTTCACTCCATATTCCAATTTTCTCTTATAGCCCGAAAACGGTTGAACCATAAGGTTGCGGTTTCCACTCAATTAATTTTCTCTAAAATTGAGACCAGAAGATCACTTTGTTATTTCAAACTTTTCATTGAAACCGATAAGCTGAAAATATTTGAATTCTCTCTTTTCCTCCCTTTTAACTATTAAAAATGGTGATCTCAGGATTCCATCCAATCAGAGAGACCTCAAATCGGAAGATCATAAAAGTGTCCATCATACCTGGGGTCATAAATGATCATAAATGAAGGACAAGAATCTATTGGCCCATCTACAGTAAATAGGTGTCAACCATTGGGAGGCGGGTCAAATACAATTATTTAAATACAAGAACGAGAATAACTCGAAAAATTGAGAAAATTGATAAAAAATTTTTTGATCATTTCAAAGTTCAATGAAATACCGTTGTCACACGTCAATTTTTTTTTCGATAAAATATTTCCGTGAGGAGATATTTGCTTCTGAAGAGTTTTTCAATTTTCAAAGTGTAATTAGCGAAAAATTATGAATCATTTCAAAAAACTTCTAGAGGTCCCATCTAGGGAATGCTCATGTAAATGCTCCCTCAAAATTTGAATGAAATCCGATAAACTGTTCATGAGTTATCCTTGATATCAATTAGCATTGAAAAAGTATAGGCACAAAGAAGGTGATGTACAGCCTTAAGCGTTTCGTAAAGCAGTGTATTTGGTGGATTGTGCAATGGATTTCTGGGATGTCGCATTTTTGTTATTTTTCTCAGAGCGCTTGCATAGACTAACTATAGATAAGCAACTCCCCTTCGATTTCTGGTTCATTGAAAAGCGCCATCTATGATGTGTTGACACACTATTTTTGGAAAACATTGGACAAAATTATAGATCCCTAACCGTCCACAAACGCCATCTAGTGGTTCGCATATCAAGTACCAGTACGAACAAAAGGTTGAGAATAAATTAATTAAAGGTGAGGTTTCATCAAATTTGGTGACAACTTGAAAGAAATTGTCACCAAATTCAATGAAAACCAAAAGAAAAGATCGAGTATTAAAAATAAAATGTTTATTTTAGAGAAATATCAGTAACAAATCATTGCATCCAATACACACATTAAATTTGAACCTTTTTCAAACTGGAACACTATCGAGTACACTCTGAGTTCCCTCAGCACAGAAATTTCTTTCCCAGGAGCAATCCGCTTGCCATGAAACACTGAAAGTAAAATTATTTCAAAATAAATCATTAGCAATTAATTTGAGATAAATCTCCTAATCTTAGAAACTGGCTACAACACAATTTTAGTTACCTTTTCTACTTGTACTGGAAGTTGCCTTAGGAACTGAGACTTTTCTTGATCCTGATGGCACATCTACGTTCATAATATCTGAAAATTAAAACGACCTTATTAGACATGAAAAAATGTCGATTGGCAATTCTCATCTCTCAAATTATCAATTTTTAAAGATTGATGTGGTTTGATTTCAGAATAATTCAATCAAGGAATTTATTTTTTCTAAAAACTAAATACCTTCAGGGTACTCCTTAACTCTAGTCACATCAGAATGAAATGTTCCACTTGAAGTTGTTGGTTCATCATTTGATTCAACCCCATGGAAAAAATCAACTTCTTGTGCAATTTCACTGATACTTTGCAGGGGGAGATTTTTTCTTCCATACACCTTTGAAGAACCTTTGAGTTGGTGGATGATAATCTTTATTCACAAACGTATCAAAAAATATATCTTTATTGTTTGCGGAACTCACGTAGGTACTCTGAAATAGGAGAAAAAATGTAATAGGTGAATGAAATTGGAATGTTTTAAATTACCTGGTAAATTGAGAGTTTCTATAATACGACAGCTATGGCCTGTATATTCCAATTCAGAAACTTAGATACTAAATACATGTATATATAAAATAAATTAATAAATATTGCATTGATTAAAATATTTATGAAATTGGCGTTTCCAACATTGTTATTGTTTACACTTTTCATGTCACAATGAATAGAGTCTACGCGCATGCGGCAAGCGTGAACCAGAAAATCATGGAATTTAGTTCTGCACCAACGCTAAGGTGGCGGTAGTGATGCATGAATTCGGCCGTACTTAGAGAGTTACACCCCCCTGAGCGCTTGTTTCGGCAGTTTGTACCTAGTTGTTTCGTTGCTGGTTGTCGGCAGTTCAAATATATGATATGTCCATATTCGAGAAGTGGTCTACATATTGTTTTTAGATTTTGGCTGCTGTGTAGGTGCTAATTCCTGTGTTCTTATATGTCAGACCTCTGAAAACTTGGGCTCTGGTCACTACTTTCTTCCTACAATTTTTTATGTGATGGTTAAAATTCAGTTTGTGGTCAATTTGAAGGCCTAGGTATTTAATAAATGGTTTCGGTCTAATTCTGTGTTGCCCAATGGTGACACATGGCGATGAATTTGTGATTTGGTGATTAAATATCATTAATTCACATTTTTTTGGGTTCAGTTCCAACTTCCATTTATTGAGCCAATCTAGGGTGGTATCGGTGAGCATCTGTAGGGTTTCCATTGTATCCGCTAGTGTTTTTTTGTGGACGACTAATGTTGTATCATCAGCAAACTGGAGCATGTATTTTATATATATCAATGTTCATTTTGTTCGTTATGTCATAACAATATATGTTGTAAAGAAATGGGGAAAGTGGTGAACCCTGAGGAAGGCCTCTTTCAGCAGTAAATGGTCGTGAACGTGCGTTTGTTATTTTTATTTTCAAGGTTCTATTTGAAAGGAACTGTTCAATGGTTTTTATTAGATATTTGGGGATTTTCAGTTGATCTAGTTTATAAAGTAGTCCCTTGTGCCACACAGTGTCGAATGCTTTTTTAATATCCAAGAATAAGGCCGCAGATTTGTTGTTGTTCAATTTGGCAGTTTGAATGTTTGACGATAAAATTGTCAGGGGATGTAGTGTTGAGCATTGTGTCCTGAAACCGAACTGTTGTTTTGGGATGTTGTCAGCTACTTCTAATTTTTGTTTTATGGTTTTCTCGAACAGTTTTCCTATAGTTGGCAGTAATGTAATTGGCCTATAATTGTTGATATCTTTGTGGTTGGTGTTTGTTTTAGGGATTACAATGACATCGCCTTTTTTCCATTCTGGTGGAAAATATTGTGTTTCTAAACAGTATTCAAATATTTTCATTAGGAATTGGTGAGTTTTTAAGCTTAAGTTCTTCACCACCCGCCAAGAGATTGAGTCTGGACCTGGAGATGTATTTTTCTGATTTTTAAGTGTATTGAAATAATCCTCCTGGTTAACATCGACTTCACTTTCTTCAATGTTTTCTCTGTAGTTTTTGAATGATTGCTCAAACCAACTATGGACCATAGTGTCAGTGTTTATATCAAATTGGTTCATGTCATTATTTTTAAATTGTTTGGAGAGATGGTCACTGAATAACTGCACTTGCTCTTCTGCTGTGTTGTACTCTTTTCCGTTATTTTGTATAATCATTTTAGGATTCAAATTTTTGTACATTGAAAGCTTCTTGATTTTTTGATAGAACATTTTTCCTCTCAAGTTATTTATTTCTTCACATGTCTTCAACCATTTGCTCTGTTTGTATTGTTGAATAGATCTGTGTATTTGCTTGTTGTAGTTATTAATGTTTGTTTTTATTTCTGGTATAGGATTGGTTTTGTATTCTCTATACATTCGTCTCTTGGTTTTGATCATATTTATTATGAATGTTGGGAGTTCGTGCGTGAAGTATTCAACTGCTTTTTTGGGTGTGTTATGAAGAGTGCTTTCTTCCAGGGTTCTCATAAATACAGATATCACATTTCTGGTTATTGGGTGTTGTTCAACCTCTTCCACCAACTTCTCCACTGTGTTGTTTATTTTATCTATGTTTGTTTTGTGAAAGTTATACTGGGTATTGTCTGCTATATTTTGTCCTGTTTTGATTTGTATCTTTAAAATGATGGCCAGATGGTCGGAACCCAGATCAGGCGTTAGATCTATCTTCTTGAAGCTTTTTTTGAGTGAATTTGAGTAGATGACTAGGTCGGGGGTGCTATCCTTATTGTTGGGCATCAGGAAAGTTGGGGGTGTTTTTGCCATTGTGAAATTGGAGTTTTTCAGAAATTCATTGAGTTTCCTGCGTTTTGCTGCCGTGTTGTTATTGAAATCTCCAATAATCAATGAGTTTTTGTGATTCGAGGCCATCCTGAAAATAGCCTCCTCCATTCGTGATAAGGGGTGAATATAAACTAAAAAAATGTGTAGTTCTTCGCCATCTAATGTTATTGAGATATGTAGGGCTTCATTCAATGGGTCAGTAATACTTGGTCCATTGCATTTTTTCATGTGCAGAGATGGATGGAACATAGCTAAACTGCCTCCTCTTACATTTTGATTTGTTGTATTACCATCGTGTCTTCTTATGTCCCAGTTCCTATAGCTTATTTTGTCCTCTTGTTTAGTTTTAGTTTCTACGAAAAGTGCTCCTTGGATATTGTATTTTTCGAGTGTGTTTTTTATAAGATAGTTTTTTGGTTTGTAGCTATTGATATTGCAGTAGATCAAATCCAGTTCACAATCGAATTTATCGACTCATGTTTTGATGTAGAGTTTCGGTTGGAGAGATTGGTTCATGAAGGTCTAAATCAAACATTAATATATACACCCAATTGTTTCCAACGAATGTAACCGATGTTTCAATGTTGTATTCAGTGATGAATTTTTTCTTTAGTTTTTGTATAAGTTCGTCTCTGTTGTTGTTTTTGGGATTATTCAATTTGCCTATGTATGTGTTTACAATTGTATCGTGGATCGTTATTGGTGCGTGTATTCTTGATTTTTTGGTGATCTCTGAGCTGATGTGGTGGCTTTTTTTGTTCAGTGTTTTGACAGGTAAGTTAGGTATTCCTTGTATGGGTTGTGTGGGGCGATTTGGACATTTGAAAGACCATGCCTGGTGCTCTGTTGAACCGCAGCTGTTACATTTCGGTGGTAGACTTGTTTTGCACTTTATGGTGGAATGATTTTCGTTGCATTTTGAGCACTTGACTGGTTCCATGTAATCTTTACTATCGTGTGTATATTTCATGCACCTATTACAAGGGAGTGGGGCTGGTTCAGGGGGGTTGCTGGGGTACACTGCATAATGTCTGCTTTTATAGAATATCCCTTCAGATAAAAGTTTTTCATATGAGCTGATGTTTCCTGTTATCAGTCTTATCATGGTAGTTGGTAAATTTGTTTGTTTGGAAATGATTCTCTTGCAGTATCTGAATTCGAGTTTGCTGTATTTCAAGAACTCGTCGATTTCGGTATCTGCAATTTCCCTCTCGACATTTGCTATGACGCACGAGTAGTGTGGTAGTGGAAGTGTTTTGTCTTTATTTCTTTGGGTGTATGGCGTTGCAATTGAAAATCCTGTGATGTTATTGTTGTTTTTCATTTTTTTCAGTGTTTCTTCTATTATCACTTTTGGTGTATCTGTTTTGAGCAGAAATCCTTTTTTTGTTTTCAATATTACATCTTTGTTTTTCGGTCTTACTGATTCCCATATATTCGCCATTTGAATTCTGGTGTCGATATTGGTCTCTGTGTTTATGTAGTAAAGCGTATTGTATGTTTTGTTTGTGATCTCGTTCATTTTTTCCGAAAAATTGTTTTTGGTGCGATTTATTTGGCGGTTATTTGAAATTTCGTTTGGCGGAATTACATTTTGTTTATGTTGAACATCTTGTGTTTGTGGAACAGGTGGTTGAACTTTGTGGGTCGTTTGATTTGTTTTGAAAACTGGAATGAATTCGTCGTTGTTTCGAACATCTGGACTCCTGATGTGTTTTTTTGTGAATCCTATCAATTCCGTTATCTCTTCATCAGATAAATCCTGAATGGCTTCAAGTAATTCCGCTTCACTGGCGGTTCTTTTATTTCTTCCTCCGGGATCAATATCCATCCTGTCTTCGGGATCCATTTTTATATGAGTTTCAGAGGAATTATTTGAAATTTCGACTGTAGTAGCAGTTTAATTTTTGATGAATTATCGCCTGGTTTTACGTATGGAAATCGACTCTTAAGATAAGATAATGCGCATGTGATCACCGTGAAGGTTTAACACGAACTGTGTAATAATAATAATAATGATAATAAAAAGATGAACTGAAGATTATCCCGGTTTGCAGATCACTGGCCGAGGTATTGGCGCACAGAATGCAGAAAGCAGTGTTGCTCGGGTCACTCCATATCATCAGGTCCCATGAACTCTAGAAGCCACTTGCAGCTCATCTCTTTTGTTAAGGGACGCTGCGAGGGCAGGATGAAGAACTCCTCCATTGAAGTGCGAGGGGTTTTTAGTGAGTAACCACACAAGATCCTGGATTCTCACACTACCGAGAGTGCGGACCCTCTCGGTGCCCATAAAGGGTTTTCCCCTCACACGGACGTTAAAAAAAAAATAATATCGTTTCAGACTACACTTCAGCAATGGGAATTTCATTCGGTTTGGACAAGTGCGCTGTTTTTCATCTGCGCAGGGGAAAAACTGAAGACGCAGGAGAAGATATTCGACTGGAAGATGGAATGACTTTTCGACACCTCGAAGACGGAGAAACTTACAAGTTTCTTGGAATGAAACAGAGGGGTGTACTGGAGACAACCCAGATAAAGGATGCCTTGACAGCCAGCTGCAAAAAGAAGCTGAGAGACATTTGGAAATCGCAGCTGTCGGGAAAGAACAAAGTATCTGCTACAAATATGCTAGCCATCCCGATTCTCACCTACTCTTTCGGGGTGGTGAACTGGACGGTAAACGAACTCCTCGATCTTGATAGGTCAACAAGGAAAACGATGAACATGAATCGTAGCCTACATCCCAACAGTTCAATACAGAGGATAAACCTTCCTCGAAGCCAGGGGGGTAGAGCACTATCACTATCAACAAACATTGGAAATGGCAGTAAGGATTCTAAGAAGTGAAGATCCGCTTCTGAAATTCGTCGCTCAGCATGAAATTGCGAACCATGGAGCCTTCCTATACCGAGCTGCACAAAGGGCCCTGGAGAAGATCAGCATAACCGGCGTTTCGATCAATCCTGAGCTCGATCGAAAACCGATCACTCAAGCGGACCAAAGAAGCCTAGCAAGACTGATCCGAAAGTCTCAGTCAGATAAATTACTCGAACATCATATGAGTAAGACCTTGCACTCCATATATTTCAGGAGTTTAAAAGACCAGGACCTGTCTGAAGAATCGTATTTCGCCTTTCTAAAGTCAGCTAGCCTTAAGTCAGAGACAGAAGGATTTGTGATGGCGTGTCAAGATGGAGTACTAAATACGAGATGGTATAAGAAGGACATCATGAAAATGGACACCCAACAACTTGCAGGGCTTGCCATAGGCAACAGGAAACGATTATGCACATCCTTTCCGCCTGCAGAGTTCATGCTCCATCAGGGTATGTAGAGAGACACAACGCAGCACTCCGAATTCTATACTTCCATCTGAGAGCCGCGTATGAGATAGACAAAGAACCGGTGCTACCATATGTGCCTCTGGAGATTGAAGCGGTGGTCCAGAACGAAAGAGCTCGCATATGCTGGAACTATCCTGTCTCAACAACACGGCAGATCAATGCTGTTAATCCAGACATACTTCTGCTGGACAAGGATCTGAAGGAGTTATTTGTCGTGGAATTCTCCTCCCCTGCTGAAAATAATGTTGTGATGAAGGAAGAACAGAAGAGGCAAAAATACAAAGACCTTATGTTCGAGCTTGGAACTTTATACCCAGGTCATAAAATTGGATGGTCGTACTTATCATAGGATGTCTCGGTGGAATGAGAGCTAACTACGTGGATGAACTGAAGATTATCCCGGTCTGCAGATCACTGGCCGAGGTATTGGCGCACAGAATGCAGAAAGCAGTGTTGCTCGGGTCAATCCATATCATCAGGTCCCATGAACTCTAGAAGCCACTTGCAGCTCATCTCTTTTGTTAAGGGACGCTACGAGGGCAGGATGAAGGACTCCTCCATTGAATGTGTGAGGATTTTTTAGTGAGTAGCCAAACAAGATCTTAGATTCTCACACTACCGAGAGTGCGGACCCTCTCGGTGCCCATAAAGGGCTTCTCCCTCACACGGACGTACAAAAAAAATAATATATTTGTTATATATGGACGATCTCAAACGCTTTAGCGAGAACCAACACCAGCTTCACTTGCTCATAGATA
The DNA here is from genome assembly GCA_951802165.1 of Adalia decempunctata. NCBI lineage: Eukaryota > Metazoa > Arthropoda > Insecta > Coleoptera > Coccinellidae > Adalia > Adalia decempunctata. The sequence goes on from OX637695.1 coordinate 51,105,406, forward strand.
CAGTACGCACCTTCAGCGGTGTACATTGGCATGTCCTTCGGCCTCAATAAATGCGCCATTATCAACATCAAGAAGGGTAAAGTGTAGACCTCTCACGAACAATTTCTGGGCATATTTACAATATGTTGCCAGAAGACACCTTCAAATATCTAGGCACACCTCAAAATCGAATAATTAATCACACCTGTTGGACAACTGAGTTCATGGCGAAATATAGGTTACAAAAGTACTGAACACAAAGCTGTCTGCAAATCTGCAGATCGATGCATGGAACTCTTGGGCTACGCCAGTTCTGACTCACACTTTCGGAGTTTTGAAGTGGTCAGATGCTGACCTGAATAAGTTAGACAGACTAACCCGTCGCCTACTGACAAAATTCCGATGTTTACACATCAATGAATCAGTAGAAAGACTCTATCTTCCTAGGCGTGATAGGTCTGTTGAACATTTATAGACTCTGAAGAACCCAGGAGAAAAATCTAAGGCAACGACTGCTCGATCCGAAGATAGTGTCATGAAATTGGTGACAACAGAAGATAACGGATATACACGTCACCGACACATGGCGTTTGAGATCACTACCAGAAGCGAGGACAGAAGGGCATGGCGGGAACAAACCATGTACGGCAGATTTCCCAAACATCTTGAGGGAGAGAATGTCGAAAAAATAGCTTCGTTGTCGTGTCTTAACGCGGGAAAATTGTATCCTGAAAGTGAATGATTTCTGACGGCTATCCAAGATCGAGTTATGAGAACCCACAACTACGAGACACACTGTTTGAAGCTGGACGTGGAGGACAAATGCAGGAAATGCGGCGCAGTTGGCGAGTCTATTGAACATGTACTCGCCGGTACCGGTTGCCGAAACCTTGCCGACAACGCATATCTAAGCCGACACAACTAGGTGACAAAGATTATACACCAGCAATTGGCACTTAAACCCCTACCGCAAGTAGTATGCTGTTGGAAACAGATACAACGGTTCTCTATTGGAACAGACCCATGACAACAGACAGAGCTAGACTACAATAGACCGGATGTGGTACTCATTGAGAAGGATCGTAAAAGTGGAGTAATAATTGATGTGGCAGTACCATTGACTCATAACATAGGAAAACCAGAGTCCGAGAAAAAACGAAGTACGAAAGTTTGGCAATAGAGCTGAAAAATATGTGGCAACTATCGAAAGTCACTATCATACCATTGGTGATTTTGGCGGAGGGAGTCATATCCAAATCATTTAAAAGAAATGTTCGAAAGAGAGAATTATCCCAGAAGATCGCGGGATATGCACAACAGGCTGTGGCTTTGCAAACCTGTCAGATCGTGCGGAAATTCCTCAACTAGTGTGAGGAACTGAAATGTTTTTTCACTAGTTCATGCAAGCAATGCCAGCTCTAGCTGAGACCGGGAGACCGATGACGAAGTATAATGATAACTTACCACAGTTATGAATATACTTTTGAAGTTTCAATGCTTATATTTGGTTGATGATGTCAGGGAAGCAATGCTTTCCTTTCATAGCGTGTTGCTATAGATAGTGGCTTGGAATAGGGTTTCCTTCTAGCACCGCTCATATGGACTCATCTGATTGGATTTTATGAGCGAAACTTGGCAATGGCATAAGTTTTGAAGCCCTAAGCGAACGAATTATTCAAGATCCTTTTATGTTATTTATTATATTAGATCTGCCAAAATTTAATTTATATTCGATTTCCGAAAATGCCCCCTCAGGATACTATATCTCCTAGGATATACAGGATGTCACACTCAAAAGGAAACGAAGGTCCCTTCTAGTCGAAAAATTTTGAGAGGTTTTGGTAAATCGCTCGGACCCGTCCATTTTATTCTTGATGGGGAATTTTCTCTCATAAAAACCATAATCATTTCCTCCCTCTTCGCGACAACCCCAACCCAAATTTGAATTGAGAGGTGTCTTTTCCTCCTGAAGAAATCAGTGGAACTTTTTTCAAGATTTTTAGTTTACGTAATATTCGCATTTGGAAATGAAACACCTACTAATTTATCCGGAGCATGAAATGATTATTGATTACCAATGTCAATGAGACAAGGCAGGAAGGTTAAATTAGACTAAAAAAATCAGATGAGAATGGTTTAATCTAACAAATGTTCAAATTAAGCCCCGCCAACTTCCATAAAATGGTATATTTTTGTTCCGATTTCCATCTCATATACTCGAGGAAGTCATTTTCCTGTAGGCAACAATAATAAAATTATAAATTTCATGAATAATTATGGTTGTTGAAATGTGAAGTATCATTCTGAATTCTGATTGACACGCAAGTATAGGATTAATCAAGTTATTTTGATAAAGCATGCTCATCAATCATGTCCAGCTGTTCTGATTTAGGTTTCAATATTGAACAATTTCAAGAAAAATAATATTTCCTTCCAATCTTCAACTTGAACTTTTCGACATTATATGGTATACACAAATGCTGTATGTAGATATGTATGGTGCAAATGAAAGGAATAAATTCGTTATTTTGTCAACCGCCGAATTTAAGGAAAAATCCTGAATTTTTGACGTCATCGCTAAAATTTTTAAATGGAAATGTGGGTGTTGTGATACATTATTTGAAAGGTCTTTTAAATACCTATTCAGCCATACCAATATGTACAGTAATTGATTATGCTTATTGTCCCAAATATAATTGATGAAATTTAAACAGTTTTCTTAATAAAATGTGTTAAGTATTGGTATGATGTATTTATTGACACACTAAAATAAATTCTGTGAAGGCCGTCATTGTATTTTAGCTGAAGGTAAACAATTTAAGCACTTAATTTAGGTTTCGTTGTATTTAATGAGTAATACATATTGAATATTCATTGTAATAATAAAATTTTATTAATTTTTTAAACAAATACAAAAACAATCACTGCAAATTATTGAAATGACTGAATAGGTATTTGAAAGACCTTTCAAATAATGTATCACAACACCCACATTTCTATTTAAACATTTTAGCGATGACATCATCACGCTCACATATACAGGGTCTTTCACGAGGAACCTCACCCATATTTATACGGGAAACTACTGAACGTATTTTCATGAAATTCAGCAATTATAAGTATTTCACGATGCTGATGAAATCTAAAATATTTTCAAGGCATGAGCACCTCCGGTTTTTCCGGAAATGACGTCAACTTCCGTTTTTCAAATTAGAACACCATTTTTTTATTGCAGAAATAGATTCCTTAGAAAATTTCAAGTTATTTTGATGTAACATTTTTCAGTTTCGGTTGGAAAATTCTCTCTGACCGGGAAAATTCGAAAAAAAAATCGAAAATAGAGCTCCGCTGAAACAAGAATAACTTCGAGGTTTTTGGATGAAAAATTTTCATTTTTGGGATTTTTCAAGATGTAAGATTGATGTATCCACTTTAAAAATCGAAATCGCGATTCATGATACAGGGGGTGAAAAAATCGCTTTCAAAGTTAGGGATGACAAAATCGTGAAAAATCAATTTTTTCAAATTAGAACCCCATTTTTTTATGGCAGATATTGAATCTACGTTAAAAAATAATGTGAGTGTATGCATCACACCCTCGCCCTAAAATGGATATTTTCTGAGTTATTCACAAAAAACTGTTTTTCGTCTTGAATTTTCAGCTATTTCTTTTCCCTTCACGCCAAAAATATGAAATTTTCAGGAACTGTTATTTGAACCATGTTGTAGATTTTTCACCCCTTCTTGAAACCGACTTCAAGTTACTATTAGGAGAACCATGGCAAACTCTCGCAGTTATAACTAGAGAAGATGCTCAAAGTTTTGGCCGTTAATTTCTAGACATCTATTTATACGTCTCAGGAATGCTTCCTGAATAAGTAAATAAAAATCAGGTTACATCCTGAAGTTCATATCAAGGCGTCTTTTTGCAGTAGATACTGCAGTAACAAAAAATGTAGCTTCAGATGCGTTAGGCTTCATTGTACTTCCTTCCTTCCTTACTTCATCCCAGCCCTGTATTTTTCGTGTGATTCTTTCGAAAACACCAAATCAATCTCAGTTTACTGAAGATTTAATGTGGAATATTTTTGAACGAAGACCCGATATGGTGAGATTCAGGTATTGTTTTTCTCACGGAAATCAAAGCGTAATGAACACACGTCAAATTCTCAAACTACCGCCTAGGTACGTGATTCATGGTTGCTGCCGATTATTCCATCCATAACCCTTACACGTCTACTGATACTGCTAAGTGGTCCGTAAAAGTTCTTTTACGGTTATTATAGTTGTTTGCTTTCATTGGAACACCTCACCTGAGCCTTTCAAATAATAAAAGACTTTAACTTTCGAATAATCAGTTTATTGTTGATCGGAGAGCTTTTCGCTTTCAGTCATTTTTGCGATATCATTTATTTGTTGGTAAAATTTTGTACAATAATACCATGTGATGCATTACAGGTTGAACTGCTGCTATAGCGCGATGTTGTCTTCTATTGATCGCTTGATTCTATGGACAAAAACGTTTTCATTTTGACCCCATGTCTGTAAGTGTGGAATTTTGAACTCGAAATGTTTGTGTTTACTTTCATGATTTTCAAAGAAATTTTGAAGAAAAAATAGAAAAAAAAATGGCATTTCAAATTAAAACTCTCATCTCGGAGACAACGATGCACTTCATTTTATTATGATTTGATTTAAGAGACCAGCGTCTCTTCAGAAGGTATAATAGGTACTCACAACAAAAGTTGGTTTTCATCTTACCTCAGATCCGAAGTTACTGAGCAAAAAAATTTGAAAAATGAAACACTTTTTGAGTGCTCTGAATTCCGAAAATTGATCCCATGCATTCCGCTTAATATTCGCCACAATTTTCTACCCTCTATAACCCACATCATCGTTTGAGGGGCAGAAATGTATAAACGGTTTTTATGGAGATTGTGTGGAGATGTATGTATAATTTCTAAGCAGAAGATGAAAAATTTGTTTCTTTCTGCATCAGTCACCATTGAAATTGAATTGATGCTGTTAAGAATTGAAAAATCCAAGAAATTCTCGATGGTTTAGTACTGCAGCTTCTAAACTATAAGGGATACAGAAAAAGTAATATATTTGTCATGATCTCTTTTTCCGAGAAACATAAATTGCTCGAAACCCTAAGTGTCTACGGCTTCTAGTCTCCGAGCTACAGGGCGATTCGTTCAACAAATCCAAGCAGGATTTGATTCACTTCGTGCAAAACTGAGGCGGTCATAGAATTGTATGTCTTATTTATTTTCACTTGTCAAATTCAATTCAGTTTCATCATTGTTGTATCGTGTCCCGCCTCTAGAGTTCTTATTTATATCACATCACTAACTATGCAACATTTGAACATTTGTTGTGAATTTTATTTTTTCAAATGAACCAATATTTTTTCTTGGAGGAGCTTTTTTGTCCCTCATGGAAGCATTCATTACTGTTATAAACGGGTTACATAAAACTTTGTGTTATATTCATCATCGAATCTTCTAAGTATTTAAATGCATTTCATTTTTCAATTTAGCAGAGAAATCAACAAGTTTCGCGAAACCCTATATTGGTCTGAGTAATAATAAAGCTAATATGTATTTCCTAAATCAATTTGGCAGCTTACAATAATTGTGAGATGCCGAATTCAACGACCTCCTCAGTTTGGCGGAAGTGAACATCAGGGACAGTTTCCTATAGCTCTGAGTGAATCAAAGCTTGCTTGGATTTTGTTGAACGAAAAGTGTTTTTTCGATATAAAATAAACTCAAAAGTATATCATGATATATTTTTGAAATCGTTGAAGAAAGATCAATTTAAAAATATCATATCCCATTATAGTTTTCATTGAAACCAAATTTTTTTCTGAGCAGATGCGAAAAATCAATAGCACCGCCCAAAAGCAGTAAAAATGTGCCTGTAAGATGTGCTTATTTCGTGTAGACCCTATAATACGGATGTTCTAGTCATCTAGTCAATCATAATAATGAACCAAATACCAAAATCGCCTGTAGCTCGAAAACTAGACGCCGCGCCGTAGCAACTGGGGGTTTTCACCAATTTTTGTTTATCGAAAAAAGAGGACATGGCATGTGTATTACTCTTTCCCTAACTCTTATAGTAAAGAGTGGTAGTACTAAACCATCGAAATCTGGCCACCCTGTACAGTGCATCTGTAATAGTCCGGGTGCCCGTTGGACAAATTGCAAATTATTAATAAAGTTTTCTAACTTTCTGTAAAGCTTCATTAGGCGGAGTCTACCACATTTTTCCTCTGTGAAAATTTTTGTAGTCGCTGCTTTTTTCAGCGAACCTCTCGTTTTTTTGTAAAATGCAATCACAAAAACAATCTGGGAGAAATGAGAAAACATGATTGTCCGACAAAAATAGTGAGGCTTTGAGCGTGTCTACCAACATGAACATGACTGAAAATCGCATTTTTTAAAATTATTAATACCCTCCTGATTCTTTCAGAATCGGTTGATATGACCATTTGATATATGAAAATGCAATTGTCCGACAAAAAAATGTGGCGTTTTTCTTGTCCGACAAATGAAAAGCGAGTTTTTAAATTAATCAATATTTGTCGCAGAAAAATCAATCTATATTTTGGAGAGATTCGTTTCATAGAAAAAACAACTGTCCACCCTATAAAATGCGGCAAATCATTAGTCGGACAAAACAACTTCTTGAAAAATATGTTTTGTTTCAGAATCTTTCTTCAATTATTATTGAAATGAAACTATTGATTTTAATTGCTTTCAATGAAGAAAAATCAAATGTTTATTTATAACATATGCAAAGTTATATCCGATAAATGCGTATAGTCTATTCTTAACCAAATTGGAGCATTTAATTCTTTAATTTTTGAATGAACGTCACATTTTTTTCTCGGACAACTGGTGCACTACATTGTATTTTCAAGGTGAAGAGAGAATGAGAAAAAATTAGAACATTATTTATAATGAAAAAGGAGGATCACGTCCCTAAGTTAGGACAAACTAAATAATGTGAGAAATGGACTAGTAGAGATCTAGTTCCCGCCGCAGGATAAGGCTATATGGCTCTGATGACGGCTAATAAGCCAGAAACCGGTAAGTCATTGTCTTCCTGTGGTGGTGCCACCTGGTGGTGTACTTCGAAAACTAGATCTCTACTGGTCCGTTTCTCACATTATTTGTAATTTTTTTTAGCTCAAAAAATCGTCGTTTTCCATTTGTCGGACAAGAAAAACGCCACTTTTTTTGTCGGACCATGTTTTCTTATTTCTCCCAGATTGTTTTTATGATTGCATTTCACAAAAAAAGAGTATGTATGCTTTGAAAAAATTGAAAATATATATGGTCGACTTACGGGAGGTTTGCTGAAAAAAAGCCGCGGCGACAAAAGTTTTCTCATATGTAATACCACTAGAGATGGAATTTTGCCGGCAAAATTTCTCGATTGTAGGTAATATGAAAGTTTGTTGCACGGAAAATTCGCGAATGACATTTGTATCAAAATCACGAGCCGTTAGGCGAGTGATTTTGGAAAAAATGTCATGAGCGAAATTTCCGAAAAGCAACAAACTTGAATATTACAAGAGAGAAATTTTACCTGCTTAAATTTCATCTCGAGTGGTGTTCGGCATGACTATTCCACGAGAAAATAGGGTAATATGTTCGCATTTGACGCGTATTGCGCTATTTGGCTATTTAGATTTCATCATAGATTAACTAAACCACTAAACGTTGTTTGTTCTCTCTATGATATTTATTTCCGAAGCTATCTATGAATTCGAGAAACGTCAAAAATTTTGTCGCTGAAAAACCAACATGTTGGTTTTGCCGGCTTGAAAATTTTTTCGGGATGAAACGATCGTTGCTACGGAAACTTCCTCACTAAAAATGAAAAGATTGGAATAGTCAGAGGAAAAATGTGGAAATGGTCAGAAAACTTTCACTGAACTGCTTTTTCCTCACCTTTTTGCAGTTTTCTTCGAAAAAGATCTGTTACGTTGGAAAAATGTCTCTAATATTTTGCGTTATGAAAGAGGGAATGAAGGTCATTGAAAATATATATGGGATGATCCATTAAAAAAATCATCCATTTGTTGAATAACATTTATCGAGGACACCCTGTATATCAGAAAACAATTTCCTGAGATGCAGAAATGAAGGTAAGAGAGGTCTACTTTCCAACGAAATCTCTGAGATGTCTGGTTCGGCAGCAATGGAAGATTTCCGCACTATTGCAGGACCCCGTATTATCATCACCTATCATCAAATAGATTTCAATATAAATACTGAAACACATGTGTGAAAAATGTTCCTTATTAAGAAGTATTCTTTTTAGCTGCTTGTTGGATTAAAAAGTATATTTTATATGTACAGGGTGTCCCAAATTCGATGATCACTGAGAGCATCTCGAGAACCATAAGGGTTAGACAAAAAATGTTCAAGGATCTCTTTTTTCAAAATAATCAATTGCCAGCAAACAGATCCGAGATATCTGAATTTGTTATAGAGTTCTTGAGATTTTCTGAAAAATTGCTGTTTCGAATATTTCGCTTTATCTCGTTTTCTGTTGGAGATATCACGAAAATTCCAAAAAGTTTTCTTTTGTAATTTCTATTGCCTAAACGCTGCTTCCACCTGATCCGAAAAGTTATTCGCCGTCCAAGTGCTAGAGAGAAAAGTTTGTGTTTTTTGAATGGGACACCCTATATTTTTCATCATTGCTTCTCAGCCGCAGATTCACAGAGTATCATCCTGTAACCGGTTTTTCGAAAATATGATCCGTTTCAGAGATATTGAGTTTTTCGTCTTCACTTGAGTTGGGACAGCCTGTATATAAAGATTTTTTTTTTATTTGGAGATATTTTATTTTTGGTCTAGTTTGTTTTTTTGAATAAACTGATCTTCTTGAATGAAAGAGATATCATAGAAGATTACAATATTTCCTGAAAATTTCGATTCTATAAAATGGAAATCTTCATTTGTAAATAAATATATTCCATTTAATTACAAATCTTATTTGTCTAGTGTGTAGTCAATAATTTCAACCAAATGATTATCTTGGAAAGAAGAAATCATCAGACAGTGGCGTAACTATAGGGTGGCAGGGGTGGCAAAATGCCACGGGCCCCCGACCCAAGGGGGCCCCGGCCCAAGGGGACGCGAGCTAAAAATATTTTTTTACACTACACCTAAAAATTTTATTTTAGTTGAAAAGTCTATTTTTATAAGTTCTGCTTAAAATCCAAAGTGAGACAACTAAAGACCATAATACAATTTTGAGTTCATCGTTAAGCATTTCAACCAACCTAAATAAAATGATGTTGATTCATTTTTTGAGATGTACACGTTACCCGTGACGAATAATTTCACGTACTTATGACCGTCAAAAAACCGTCAATCAATTCTGTTAAATGGCAAATCAGATGAAAGAAATGAAGCTGTTTTGTTGAATTTTTCAAAATTACGTACGTTTTTGTTGAAATACTTTGTATACATTTTTCTGTGGATACAGTTGATAGTTGTCAGTTTTGATAGATATATATGTAAAATCGATTATATACTTGAACTGAATAAAAAAAGGCTTGTGTTGCCCACCACTGTGTTTTGCACGAAAGACTCCGTGGTTAGAATATAAATTTAACATGTTTCACTCAAAAAGAAGATCGAAAGCTTCAATTTTATTATGTTATTGAATTTTCATTGCAAGATTCTACTTACTTTCGATGCAGCCTCTAAAGCACTTCAGTCTAAAACCACCGATCTTTCAAATGCCTTAAAACGTTTGAAAATTTGTATAGAAGAATTGGAAAGGTATCGACATGAATTTGAAAATTTAAAAATGGAAGCAAATAGTGTAGCAGAAAAATGGTCCATCACCCCTGAATTTTATAAAACTCGTCAGAGAAAGGTAAAACGCCATTTTGATGAGCTTTGCGAAGATGAGCGTCTCCAAGATCCGGAAAGTTTTTTCAAAGTGAACATATTTTATCGAGTATTGGACATCATTATAAATCAACTGAAATCACGTTTCCTTCCAATGAATGAAATTGTTTCAAATTTTAGTGTTTTGGAGCCTTCTACTTTGAAAGTTTTAAACGACACTGATCTATTAAAAAAAGCTCTAGAATTTGTTGAGATATATAAAAAAGACATATCTGAATCATTTGCCAGAGAAATTCTCAGTTTTCGATCCACTTTCAGAGACGAAATAGAAAAATCATCATGTATTAGAGACCTTGCTGATGTATTAATAATAAAAAATCATTTTATGTCCTGCAGCTTTCCTGAAGTATGCACAGCATTTATGTTATTTCTAACAATTCCTGTAACTACTGCAGCTAGTGCTGAAAGATCATTTTCAAAACTAAAATTGATAAAAACCTATTTGAGAAATTCTATGGGACAAGACAGGTTATGTAACTTGGCTATTCTGTATATTGAAAATTCTATGGCCCGATCTTTAAACTTTGAAAATGTTATAGACACTTTTGCGGAACAGAAAGCTCGAAGAAAAGATTTTTCTTAATAAATATCTTATTGAAATTGAATTGTTATTTTTATTTCATTGTAAATGTATGCAGGTTTCCTCACGATGTTGTTCCTTCACGGAAAAGCTAGCGAATAGATGATGAATGCTTCGAGATATCATGTTCTATGGATGGCTGTGAACTCTCCAATACAACATATACAACGTGTAATTGAGTACGCTGAAAATCTCGAAGTTCATTAAAATTACTGAGTACAACGTGACGATTTTTACTCATAGGGCCCCATCAAAAGAATTTGCCACGGGCCCCAGATGGTATAGTTACGCCACTGCATCAGATACAATTCGAACATTTATTGTAGTTTTTTTTTCAGAATTCATTTGTATTAGAGTTTTTATTCGATTAATGTTAGTTTTTCATAGAATCAAAAATAAAATATCTCCAAATAAAAAAAAATCTTTATATACAGGCTGTCCCAATTCAATTGGAATCTTTGAAACGAATCAGATTTTCGAGAAACTGAATACAGGGTGATACTCTGTGAATCTGCGGCTAAGAAGCAATGATGCAAAATATAGGGTGTTCCATTTAAAAAACACAAAATTTTCTCTCTAGCACTTGAACGGCGAATAATTTTTCGGATCAGATGAAAGCAGCGTATAATTTTTCGGATCAGATGAAAGCAGCGTATAGGCAATGGAAATTACAAAAGAAAACTCTTTGAAGTTTTCGTGATATCTCCAACAGAAAACGAGATATTATGGAGAAATATTTGAAACAGCAATTTTTCAGAAACTCCCTGTAACTCGAGAACCAATTCAGATATCTCGGATCTGTTTGCTGGCAATTGATTATTTTGAAAAAAGAGATCGGGAGTCCTCGAACATCTTTTCTCTAACCCCTATAGTTCTCGAGATGCTCTCAGTGATCACCGAATTTGGGACACCCTGTACATATAAGGATAGGTTATATGGTATAGATCCAGTGACACCACTAATTGGCATTGTCTTAAAGATAATAGGTAAGTTCGAGAGTTCCCTGTAGTGATTTTCTGCAGAACTACTGAACAGTGGTGCTTGTCAGTGGGACTCAACATTAATTCAGCCAAGTGATCCCGTTTACCCGGAAAAGATGATACCTTCCAAATATGAAATCCATCGCGGTAAATGGAGATATCGTAGAATGGGAGTCTGAAGTCAAATATCTGGAAGTTAACCTAGACAGTAGGCTTCTGTGCAATGAGCTGCTAATAAAACAATAAAGTGTTTAATGACGTGCAGAAGGCTATCAGGTGAAACTTGGTGTTGTAACCCTGAAATACTGCGATGGATGTACGTCATGATTGTGAGACCAATAATTTACTTATGGGGCAGTAGTTTGGTTTGCAAAGGCAGTGCAGACAAGCTCGTAGAAAATACTGGATGAGGTACAAAGGCTTGCATATGTTTTTGCATCACTGGAGCAATGAGAATGTGCCCGACTAGAGCACTTGAGGTCATCATAGAACTCACTCCTCTACATCTAGTGATCAATAGGGTAGCCCATGAGGCTATCTAGGAAAGGCACAGGTAAAGAGAGAATTGAAAGTCATACATAGTGCCTCATCCTTAACAAATACATCTCATCAGCGAAGTATTTTGAAGAACTTTAACACGATGCTATGTAAAAAAAGGAATGGGAAAAGTACCCAAAATTTCAGAGTTCACCAAGTATACACTATCGTTAGGCTCCGACTCGAGTTTTTTCAGGCGGAAATACATACAATCGAAAGATGCATAGACATAAACCTGGAAAGGGTGTGACGAAGCGATCCATTCTGGTAATCAAGCTGATGCAGAAGCACTGAACTCCCATATTATGTCATCTACTCGAAGATGGTTTGGGAGAGTCGAAGGAAACTTAGTGAAGTAGACTTGAACAACAATCAGAAATCAAAGAAAACGAAAGGACCAACTCCCTAGTCCGAAAAGAAGCACAAACGCTACCTACAGGCCAATATACAGGGTTCGGTAACTAGTTCTCCCACATTTGAAGGAGCTGTTGGAAAGAATACGAAAAAAGATATTAGAAAAATTCATTTTCATTTGAAAGCCCACATATTCAAGTTTTTTGATTCATGTCTTGAAAATAATGTCATCCAAATAAAGGCTTCGGCGAGCGACACACATGTGGAGTCTTTCGCGAAAGTTTTCCATTACTCTCTTCAGCATAGCGGTTTCAATTTGGATGATTTCCTCCTTGATTATCTCTTTCAAGTCATCAAGGGTCATAGGGCGATATTTGAAGACCTCATTCTTGAGGTAACCCCACAGGAAGAAATCACAGGAAACAGGAACTCAAATCAGGGGAGCGCGAGGGCCACGAAATGATCACTCGATCGGAGAACATGACCTGCAGAATCTCACGTGAACGACGGGATGTATGGTATGTGGCTCCATCCTGCTGGAACCAAGTTCTCTGTGTCATGCTCTTCCTCAATTTCGCTTCGCCCTCTGAGAAGCTGTAACGGATTCGCCATTTAAAAAAAAATACTCCAACAACGTACGCACGATGCTTACGCGACCAAACCATGATTTATGTCAAGTTCTTTAATCTATGATGAGTACGACGGCTACTGAAAACTTGATCCCTTTCCGCATCGAACACCCCACCCCGCAATGCTCTCCGACCGCCCATTCCCTCACAGTCATTTTTGAAAAATGGCACTAGTTGCCGCACCCTGTATATACATCAGCGTGCCAAAAAAGTAACGTAACTCGTCAATAATTCTTGTATGAAATCCTCGCATCCGTCGATTTTTCATTTCAGAAGCAATTTATTTTATGCTCTTCTGAATTTGATATTTCTCACTACTTTATTTTTCAAATGGGAATATGAAGTATGGAATATTAACACTGTATTTTGTTTGTGTTTGTGATTGATAATTTCGAGCAGTTAAACTATATGAGATTCGAGCATGATTATGACACCAAAGGGAGAAACTATCTTCTTGAAAAGAAGCCAAATTATACTTACCTGAAGAAAAGTGTACCATACACCATTAAAATTATGGAATGCTTTTCAGGTTACTGTTCTTGCAGTGGAAGGACAGGTAAATAAACCATTCTTAGTGAATTGCCAACGTTTCGATCACTTTATTATGATCTTCTTCAGGGCTAAAATATAATATCGAGGGTCAGAACAGCGACACTAACTCTTTCAACATTACACACAAATTAAAACAACGGTATGAGAACTTATCAATCCTCAGACAAAGATAAGGATTGTTGGTATGATCGGCTGAGGAAAATCAATCTGGATGTTTATATTTATGAAAAATGCTGCTATATATCGCGCTCAGATTGGCGGTATCATTAATTGAAATTTGGATAATCTCACTCAAATATCTTTTTTGGTAGTTGCTCTCACATTCAAGAATTTCAAAATCCGCAAAAGAATTCTTCGATAAATTATTATTTGTTCCTTCGAGAAAATTGAAGTATTTTTCTGGATCGAGTACATTATCATGACATTTTTTCTTCCTGAGAGAATTTACAATTTGCCTGGCTTGTTTTTGTTTATTTTTTGACTGGGATATCTTCATCGAGTAATATTCCTTTTTGGCCTTATCTAGTAATATTTTATGGTACTTTCTGTAATCTCTGTACTGTTTTACTTCCTCGATATCTTTCTTAACTTGTATTCTAATTTGTAAAGCATCCAATATGTTTTTGTTCTTTTTCAGTTCTTCAGTGTACCAAGGTGCTCTTCTTGAATCTTTTGATGTTCTCAATAGGTACCTTCCTTATGACTGGACAGCAACTATCCAAGGCTGTAATGATTTCTGTATGGAAATTCTCAAAAATTTGGTTTGGTATGCCAATTCGATACCTGTCATCCATCCAATCAATCTCATCTAAGTATGTTACAAGCTTTTTAATGTCGCCATCAGATGTCTTTCTCGCGTATTTGAATATTTTTTTGTTTGATTCCGGTACAGAAGTGCTGAACTCAATTTTTTGAGTGAGATTATCCAAATTTCAATTAATGATACCGTCAATTTGAGAACCGACGCACAGTGGGGTCTACATACATAAAACATGATATTTATTCTAAAAATCAAACTTCCCATAAAATGTCAGTTGTTATTCTACAATTGACTTTGAACGTGAGTCTACTGAATTCACGCACCGAAAGAGTTCTAACGTATTTTATTATTTTCTAATTCGTAATTGAAATTCGTTTTCAAATTACGTGTATGGAGTTTTCTCAATTGACGCGAAATAGCATATAATTGTTGTTGACCATATAATTTCTGCTGTGATCTGAAGATTCAAATGCACGCTATGGAGGATTCGTCTGAAGGTATGTACTTCATGTTTGTTCATATATTTTCAATGTATTATTTTGTTTAAAGTCTAATCATTAGCGTTGAAAGTTGTCCTGTTCGGATTTTTTTCTGTTGCCATTGAAAGATGAAACAATGATGCAAAAGTAACTTTCCAAGAGCTTCCAAATACCTTTTTCTTTCAATAACTAGTCTCTAGGGTTTCTAGTAGAAGATCAACTCCCTAACAGCTGTCCCTTTTTGCCCCTTATTGAGTTATTAGCTATGAAATCGATACCTGTACTCGAAAGGGATGATAGTAATTTTTTTAAATTTGTTCAGGTTCTCAAAAAAAAAACTCTGAAAATGTCTAGGATGGACTTGGTTGTTGTCATGAGGCAAACTGGCTCAAATAATATTGAGAAACACATGAGTTTTCCAACAACATCTTCAAAATATGTGTGAATTTTCCGACTCATCAAAAATTGAGCTCAATCATTTGATTTATCATTTTACGTCACAGTTCAAACATAAATGGATTGAACATTCGGCAAATTCTTGCGCAAAAATTAAAATTGGCTGCAAACCGTGCCTCAGTTTCCACTATATGGTGAGGTTTCGGATAAAAAAAGAGGTCGTCAAAAGACATCTTTCGCTGAAGCTTCCGACTGCTGTAAACGTAAAAAGACTCAAGAATTGCGACAAAATTATTCATACTGTATAGAAACTGCTGGATTATACGTACAGAAATACTCATGGTTTTGTATGCCAACTACAGTCCACAAGCTTTTGAATCATGGTCCAGATGTTATCATGAATTCCCTTTTACCCTATTGGACATTTATCTGAGGAAGACCAGGAGGCGCGAAATAAGGATATGAGAAAATTCACGAAGGAATTCTCAAGAAAATGTAATCGAGTCAAATCAATCAAGACATATTTTATCTTCTTTTGATTCCATCTGACCCGATTATAACAAGTCATAGATCACTTCAAAAAAAAAAGGAAACAATTCCAGCGGAAGTTTTGGATATGCTACTGCTCGAGCTGCTGCCTTCTCCAGAAAAAATAGCAAGCTCTGTTGATAGTGAATTATCCTCAAATTCAGAAGATGAAGGAAATTGGGATATACAGGGTGAGTCTTTGACTTGTACATATATTTTAACTGTAGATTCCTCTCATCAAACGAAACACTTTTTTCCTATACCATTTTTCAAAATTCGGTTTCGTTTGAAAGATACAGGGTGTCAAAAATCCATGAAATTAACACTATTCTTTCCATATATTCGAAACCGATAATCCGAATGAACTGAATTTTGGTTGATTGTTTACTCTATTCATGGTGCATATTCCTCAATTGAAACTTATTCCATATTCCTTCTAGTATAAGAGTTACAGCCTACTCGTCTCATGAATTCATGCAAAAATACTATAAAATCACTCGAAAAAGATAAACGGTTCATATTTTCGAAAGAATTAACCATTTTAGAAAATAAAAGTATTCTTATATTTTTTCAATAAAACGCGTCGTTTTCGAGTTATTCCTAATTGTATACGAACAAATTCGAGGAAAAAATCATGAATTTCATACAAAAACTGAATGCAACCCTGAATTAAATATCATCGAATATTTTGTATTCTCTGATCTTAACAAATTAACAACGTTGTCAATGTTTATCAACTTCGTCAAGACTAAAATCTACATGATGGAAAAACGTTCGATGTAATAATTGAATTCTGAGTAGCATGAAATGAAATTACACAGTCTATAAGCACAGTTTCTATTGAAAATTTATTGTTACCGGTCTTTCAGGAAAATATCTATCTCAACAATATTATCCTCTTGGAGATTTCAATCGACACTACACGGTCTGCACATCACAATCATCACCTGTTTGCTTTATTATCTGCAAGTAAATTTAGATAGATAATTAAGGTTATCCCGTTTAAGCGTCTTTCATTATCATAGACTGGCCTGCGGTTCGAGACACAGAAACAGAACAACCACAACACAACGGCCTGTCCCGCCTGTCTGCCTTGCGTGCCGGCTATATCGTAGCGCTATATCGGCAAGAATCAGAACTCGTTTGGCATCTCCAAAGAGCCACGCCAGACGCCTTTAGCCGTTAGCGATTGTGATAGTTCATCCGCTAACGATAGGGGACGTACTGCTTTCTTGAGTTCGCATTGTTTGAAGAGAAAATCGGCAATCTGGCATCGTCTTCTCTAGAGTTCTGTGCTTAGACAGGTTCTGTGCACGGCCTTCTAAAGACTTTAGTCTTTGGATGGCCGTGTTCTGTGGAATATCATATCACAGAATATGAGTTAGGTTAGGTCATTGACCTCGAATCATCTGACTTAGGTTGATGGAGTTAGAATAGGTTGGTGAGAAACCAATTTTCATGAGATCGTTCCAAAATATCGAGGAAAATATTAACCAATTATTAGTGTTTATAAACTAATCTTCAGGAAAATCGAAGAAGGAACTTATTTTGGTGGGAGAAATATGGCTTTTCAATTGCAGAAATAATCGGACAGTGTCTTTGTTAGGAAATATCGTTTTTGTTACATTCTTATTCGAATAAGGTTAGTGCTTGAGTATTTTCTAATTGTATCACCCAGAACATCTAATCACCTCAATTTCAATCGAAAAATATGAACTTTGAAGTGTTTCCAGAGAATGTATCCAGGCACGGACTCAGCACAATTTTTTTTTTCAAATGGCTATATCTTTTTAACAGAGCCGAATTCGGAAAAATGGAAAATGAAAAAAAGGTTTCCTTTGGCCTCAAGAATCTATAGTTAGAATATATGTACAAGTCAAAGACTCACCCTGTATAAGGTTTATTGGCCGAAAAACTGTATGGAGTATTTTCAACTGACTGGTGTTTTTTTTAAATATGTTAATAAAATCCTATAAAAACCAAATTTTCCCTTTTATTTCAAAAGAGTTGCATCATAAACTTGGTTCCATAATAGTCAATCCATCGATTCATCATCAATTCAATGCATTCCGGCACTTTGATTTGAATGATATTTTTGATATCACATTTAGCTGGTTTCTGCCCCACTGTGCGACGTGTCCAATCTGAGCGCAATATATAGCAGCATTTTTCATGAATATAAACATCCAGATTGATTTTCCTCAGCCGTACATACCAACAATCCTTATCTTTGTCAGGGCACCTGTCAGCATGTTGACAGATTTCATTCGGTAGTTTGACTGGGAATTAATAAACGGATTTTAAATCATATAACTACATGTTGTTTTATGATTTCTTGACCCATGTCTAATTCAGACAATAACCAGATTCGTGAATCAGCCCAACAAAAATTCGCAAGTATGCCCTTTCACTTCCACTTGCAATTTGTACATTATTTGTTTTTACACTTGATGATTTCTCTCTGAGCGGAGTTTCATTCTATTTTAAATATGTTTAAGTGTGTTATTTTTTTATGTCTGAGGATTGATAAGTTCTCATACCGTTGTTTTAATTTGTGTGTAATGTTGAAAGAGTTAGTGTCGCTGTTCTGACCCTCGATATTATATTTTAGCCCTGAAGAAGATCATAATAAAGTGATCGAAACGTTGGCAATTTACTAAGAATAGTTTATTTACCTGTCCTTCCACTGCAAAAACAGTAACCTGAAATCTATATCTGAAGGACACAGTACTTCTTACATTATGGAATACATTGCCTGAAAATTTTAAGAACAAATCGAGTCAATTACAAAAAAACATGCTCAAGAATGATAAAGAAAGCTTATTATAATACATGTCATTTCTTGGATGAGGGAAATTTGCAGAATTATATTATGTAGTTTATATATTATATTTTTGTTCGAGATGATCTACACCTGTATGGTATTTTGATTAAATAAATGATAACAACATTATAATTCTTCGTAAAAGAATTATTGACGAGTTACGTTATTTTTTGGCACGATGTATAACAAAATGCACCTATAAAAGTGACTTGTCGCAGAATAAAGAAACTGAAAGAGAAGCACTCTGGCGGAATCTTTCAGGAATTGTTCAGCAGAGAAAGTTCTTTCGGCATTTTGGAAAGGTAAGAACAAGAGTTATCAGTAGGAAACATGAAGAAAGCCCGGAATATTCTAATTTTGATGTTCAATCCGGCGTCTAAAGCCACCATCAATGAAAGGGTACTTAGAAATGAGTTATTTTTATGTCAGAACAGGTTCTAATTTCAAGACGTTTCATTAGACATGATATACGTAGAAAGAAATCGTCAAACTCGTCTCCTAAAACCAAAGATTCATTTTCACACCCCCACCTTCTGGATTTGCGCCCGTCTTGAAATAAGTTGGTTTATCACGGGATAAAAATTTATCAGCCAGGTGATCTGAATGCTAAACCATCTTCGAGTTGATCGGCTAGGGTGGTGGAACGTATCCGACACTTGTGAAACACAATATTTAGGGATATCTATTGGTTAAGTTATGGATACCTCATCCGAGAGTTCATCAGCAAGTGGTAAAACAGGCCCGCAACAAACACAAAATATGACGTTATGTGGTATTTTCACATAGATTTTTATAGAATTTTTTATATTAAAAACGATTAAATCTTGGTTTCTTTATTACAGACCACTGACTACAGTTCTATAATATTTAGGTTATATGTATGACATTTTTAATTTGACACAATCATAGAGTAACACAACATTGAGTTTTATAACGGCATAAGACCTACATTCAACACTCCCCTCTAAAACACAATGTTTCAGAAAAAAAAATATTATAAACAAAATATATATATGAATCAGTGAGGATTCTGTTTCAAAATAATATTCCTGAATTTCTCAAATTTATGTTTTGGTAGAGCCTTGGTGAAGATATCTGCTGTCTGTTGATCAGTTGAGCAATATTCTATTTCAAATAGACCATCTCTAAATTGCTCGCTCACATAGTTGTATCTTACATCTATATGTTTGCTCCTTCTCATCAGTTGTTCTGATTTTATCATCTGTATTGCACTCTGATTGTCTATATGTAGAGTAATCCTTGCTTCCCTTGATGTGATTTCTTCTATCTGTGTCTTGAGAAATTTAAGTTCTTTGATGCATTCAGCTGCAGATATGTATTCTGCTTCTGTGGATGATGTGGCTATAATACTTTGCATTCTCGATAACCAGTTGATTGGAGCATCATTGTATAGGATGATATATCCAGTGGTGCTTTTTCTGTCATTTAGGTCTCCTGCATAGTCTGAGTCGCAGTAAACTTTCAATTCAATTACATCTTTTCCATCGTTCTTCTTCTTGTAGTATATGCCATAATCTTTTGTTCCTTGAAGGTACCTTAATGTTCTTTTTATATTTCTATAATCTTTATTCATTGGGTCTTCAGTAAATCGGCTTTCATAATTGATAGCGAATGCTAGATCAGGTCTTGATTTACATGAAAGATATAATAAACTTCCTATGGCTTCTCTATAGGGAAATGTAGGTTTTTCTATTTCATCTTGTGTGCCTCCTGATTTTTCATCTGGTACAAGAGGAGTTTTCATTACTTTGCAATCAGACATATTAAATTTTTCTAGAATTTTCTTGGCATACTGTTCCTGATGTAAGAATATTCCATCTTTTGTTTTAATAATTTGTATTCCCAAATAAATATTTGGATCTTCTACGATAGACATTTCGAAATTGTTCTTCAACTTCTTCAGAATATTCTCGATTTTGCTCAGATTATCTCCCATTATGATTCCATCATCTACATGAATTGCCATGTAGATTTCTCCCTGGTCTCCTCTAAATATACATTGATCCGTTTTAAGTTGTATTAGCCCTTCACCTTTAAGAAAATCGGTTAATGTTTTATTCCATCTTGATGGAGCTTGTTTTAGTCCATACAGAGCTTTATTTAAGAGACAGATTCTTCCTGCATCTTCGCAGCCTTCAGGTATCTTCATGTAGATTTCCTGTTCGAGTTCTCCATACAGGAATGCGGTCTTCACATCAAAGACCCTTATGTAAAAATTCTTTTCTGCTGCCATAGTGAACAAAAGCCTAAGAGAGCTGATGTCAACTACAGGACTTAATAATTCTTTGAAGTCTATATTGTTTTCTTGTTGGCAGCCTCTGACAACCAATCTGGCCTTGTATCGACCATCATCTTTAATTTTAAAAATCCACTTGCTAGTAAGGACTTCTTTTCCTTTTACTTTCTTGGGATCAACCAGTTTCCATGTATTATTTCTCTGTAGTGATTGTTTTTCCTCTTCAATGGCTTTCTTCCAGTTATGTTTGTCAGAACCATTCATACACTCTCCATACGTTAGCATTGCTACTTCATAGTCATCATATCTCTGTGGTCTTCTTAAATGTTCTATCTCGGAGGTTTCTTCTTTCTTGATTCTCTTCAGCCTCTGTTTCTTCATTTTCTTCTTCATCTCTGATCTCTTCCTCTAGTTCCTCTCTATATTGCTGATCCTCATTGGTGAACAGTTCTTCATCTTCGACAATTAGATTCCTTCTTTTTATATCTTCCGTCATTTCTTCTTCGAACAATACATCTCTTGACACAATTATAGTCCTTTCTTTTTCATCAAAAAGCCTGTATCCATTAAAAGCATATCCGACAAAAATATATGGTTTTGCCCTGTCATCAAGTTTCTTTAGGTGTCCTAGATTCTTTGCAAATACTTTTGATCCAAAAATTTGCAGTTTGGAGAGGTCTGGGGTCGTTTTCCATACCATTTCTCTGCAGGTGTTTCTTGTTGATTAGTTGTTGGACTTCTGTTGATCAGGTATGTTGCGGTCAGTACTGCTTCTCCCCACATTTCTTTCTTGAGTCTTGAATCAGCTATGAGTGCCCTTGCTTTATTCATTATGGTAAGGTTCATTCTTTCTGCCTTTCCATTAAGTTGGGGGGTATGTGGAATGCTGTAGTCAAGTACTATCCCTTTTTCTTCACACCAGTTTTTAAGCTGTGTACTTGAGTACTCACCTCCTCTATCGCATCTTAATTTTGCTACTTTTAGATTATGTTGATTCCCACTTTCCAGGATAAATTTTCTTAAATATCTTTCAGCTTCTGATTTATACCTAAGCAAGTAAGTTGTACTAAAATGGGTATAATCGTCAATTACTGTCATGTAATAGTTGTATCCATCATATGTAGGAGGATCTATTTGTCCACTCAAATCTGAACGTATTATTTGTAGAGGTCTTTTTGCTCTCTCTCTAACAGTTGAAAATGGCTTCCTGGTTAACTTGGCTTTTGCACATGATTCGCAGAATGTTTTTGGAGAGCATAATTCATGTGGTAGACCATTGCAGATTTTTGTTATTTTAGAAGTGTGGTCAGAGCTAGGATGACCTAATTTACGATGCCACTCTTGTTTTTCTTTTTCAGATAGGAAGGAGGATTCACTCTGCGGTTTTATTTTCAACTCGTATAAGCCATTTTTGGTCTTTTCTCCCTCTAAAATAGTAACTTTATCTTTTAGGACTTTTACACTGGTCTTCGTAAACAGAACATCACAGTTACTTTCTGTTATTGCATGAACGGATATGAGATTTCTGCTGAGATCTGGAACATATGGCACATCCTTTAAAATACAGTTTTCTCCTTCGTACTCAACCGAAGCAACTATATTCATTGAACTTCCTTGTTTGGCAATTCTGACAGTTCCATTATAATTCCTTAGATTTGTCAGTAGATTTTCTTCGTTACACATGTGGGTAAATTTCCAGTTTAAGTCCCCCTCGATTTTGCGATGTTTTAATTTTTTTTCATGAAAAACTAGTGTTTTGGTATGATTTACTACTAGTTTCAATGCTGGCAAACAAGTAATTTTGCAGTTTTTCCAACGGGATTTGGGGTGAATAGGGGTGCTGGGTGGGTTAGATTTTTAGAAATTTTCTTAAAAAAATTACAATTCACGGAAAGAATTAGTCGTGAATAGTCTAAAAAGATCAAAATTTGTCAAAAATGTCAAGGTAATTGACCCATTCTTTTAAGGACATGACCAAGAAAGGAATTCAAAAAATGTACAATTTCATTGGCGCTGAATCAATGAAGATTTTGAATTTTGTCGAAGCTATAGTTTCTGAAAATTTCAAAAATAATTTGTTTTTTCGAAAGTCTCCGACAGTATGCATTGATAAAAATATGTCGACCAGGAAGCATATTATCATTAAATCTAGATGCGATTGCTCCAAAAACATACCTTGAAAGATACTGAATGAAGTATCACATTTCGGTTTCCTCTTTTCTGTAAGTATTGTAACCGCAACTTGGAACACACACATTCAAATCTTCCATTGTTACACTCACACTTGAAGAACTTCTGACAAATTACTATTTTATAATATACGGAAAGATGAATGAATATCTCGAATGAATTTTCAACTTTCAACTCATGAATTATTTTTTTGAAATACCTAGCAACGATATCCTACGCTCGTGATTTGGACGGAAAAATTTAGTTTGAATTAAATTCAATGAAAATTCAGCGTACGATGCTTGTTGCCACGTTGCATTTTTATTGCTCGCAAAAAAAAATGAAACCAAAGATTTTTATATTATATATTCGATATCTCAATGGAATGGAACAAGATATGAAAAATAGATTGGACACATTTCATTCAGGCGTCGTTTTACGAATGATGTAACGTTGCTTTCTCGAGGTTTCCATCATAATATCAGTTGAAATAATATGTTATCATTGCAGTATACAGGGTGTCCCAGAAGTCCCGCACTTCCTTTAGCGGATCCAAAGTGAAAAATATTCTAAGCCCAAATATCCATGTTTGAAATTTGTTGATAATGTAGTTCATTAGTTATTAATTAATGAAAGTGACCAATCAGGAGCGCGCTACAGAAGATTGAGTAAGCAGTGGGGACGCGAAAGTGAGACGCCAGTCTCGGTTTACTGCGTGAAAAGCCGGCAGCAGCTCTGGCGTCTCACTCTCGCGTCCCCAACTGCTTACTCATTCTTCTATAGCGCGCTCCTGATTGGTCACTTTCATTAATTAATTACTGATTAATTACTTCATCAAAAAATTTCAAACATGGATATTTGAACTTAGAATATTTTTCACTTTCGATCCCCTCAAGGAAGTGCGGGACTTCTGGGACACCCTGTATATTAAATTAAGCCATCAGACTCCGAACTGACATAACCAAACCTAACTGCTGAAAAACGATAAGGCCACCAAAATCTCAGGGGGGCCATGGCCCCCCCTGAACCCCCCTTGTGGTCGCCCATGCCCTCGTTTGAATAGAACGAAAAAGTGCCGACGTCATCGGGGAACAGGGGGATAAATGTCTAAAGCCTAACCCAACCTGATCCTAACCTAACTGCTGAAAAACGATAAGGCCAACAAAATCTCAGGGGGGGCCACGGCCCCCCCTGGACCCCCCCTTGTGGAAGCCCATGCCCTCGTTTGAATAGAACGAAATCAGTGCCGACGTCATCGGGGGACAAGGGGATAAATGTCTAAAGGCTCAGCTCTTGAAAATCCACCTGCCCTGTGAGGAAATTCTATGTCTATCTTAGTATTTGAGACATTACTGAGATTTGGCAACCCCGTCGTTTCGAGAAAAAAATCAACTTACGGTATTTTACACTGCCGACGCGATTCAAATAAACAAAGTCCAAACGCAGGTGGAAATATTCACAATCTTTTTTATTTTTTTTCTCCGAAACTACTTGTTTGCCAATGCTGAAATTAAAACTGTAGGATGTCTTCAACATATACAATCACGAGACAAAATATTTTAAAAATCGGAGAGGGGGACCTAAACTAGATATTGACCCACATGTGTCCAGTACATGCACTATCTACTACCATCACCATCGTCACAATCTTCTAGTGTTTCTGTACCATCGACAATGTCGATTAAATCTTTTGTGGCGAAAAGGATTCTGATCTCGAAGTCCCACATAGCGAAAGACGCTGGGTCTTGAAGAACGGCGAGGTCTTTCACTTCTTCATTTTCCTGAGTCATCTTGGAGAGTTTTATTTTTTTTTAGAGATCTAGGCCCATAACCTGACGTTATGTGGTATTTTCACATAGATTTTTATAGAATTTTTTATATTAAAAACGATTAAATCTTGGTTTCTTTATTACAGACCACTGACTACAGTTCTATAATATTTAGGTTATATGTATGACATTTTTAATTTGACACAATCATAGAGTAACACAACATTGAGTTTTATAACGGCATAAGAGCTACATTCAACAAAATATCCGTAAACGATTCGTCTAAATCACAACATAGGTATCTTGTTTTTCGGAAGATGGCCTACTTTGAAAGCGATGCTATAAATTTGGATGAATTTGTGTTTCGTCGACCGATTCTCTGTTTAATGTTAGTATATCAGGGAAATTGTTGATTGAATGTTGCAATCAAAATATAATTCGGAATATGGAATAAGCCATTATTCAACAAGTTTTTATAATTTTTCATAGGGTTTAGCGCATTCGCCATTTTGTTCAAAGAACACAAGCAATTAGATATCAAAGAGATTTCAGCAACAACCGAATGCCCATATGGAATTCGAAACTACCCGAATCTTCAGGAACTGTGCCGGCAGCTAGTACAATGCTTCAAAGCTCCAAAGCCCCCCTTGGGTGCGCCACTGAATCCTGTCATGATTTAATTTGAAAAAAATACAGAGTGAGAGTTCCAGATGTTGATCGAGGGAGAGGAGGTTTCAGAAACTTTCTCATGACAGTTATCGAGAAAACTAACGACCAAGAAACAGACAAGACAGAAAAAATTGAGTAAATGTTTTCCAGGAATTAATTTTCTTCGAGTATTGAGAAATTTATAGACCTGGAAAGTGTTTAATCGGGAAAAAAATTACGACAGCTTGCAAATGTTATAATAAATATAAGTTATAAACGTTGTAACTGTAACGCAAAATACGCCAACAACAAATGTAAGTGTAGAGCTACTGGATTTTGTAAACCTAAATGTCACGGCAGCTTATCTTGCTCGAACAAATGAATTATACAAAGTATTCTTCACCTTGAGAGAATACAATTTTTATGTTTTCACCTATATTCGTAGATTGACCTATCAGAAGCAAACCTTTCAAACATTTCTCACCTTGTTCTTTTTGTTGCACGCAACATTAACCAAGTGAAAATGGATAGAACCCCGTTTTATTCGGATAAAGCGCGAAACAATTTCAATTTCAGTTATATTTCGGACTTAACCCACATTTCCTAGGTATTGCGCCTTTTACCCAGGTTAACCTAGGTTTACTCTTCAATCTAACTTCAGCCTTAACTTATTTATATCAGGCGGAAATAGTTTTCTATCATCAAGAATGACTTTAGCCAGTACCTGCATCGGTTTAGAGATCGTCAGTCGAAATCCAAGAATCAATTTGAGGTGGAGAATCACCACGGAGAAATACGGTAACAATGTGATTCCGAGTTCGAATGCTCATATGGCATTTTACTTTGTGCTGTCTATTACCTAATCACAATATTTCCTATCGCACCTGCGCTATAGTTCTTCGGGAGTTTGGTATAAGCCACTACATGTTTTAGTTTTTAACTAGCTGGCCCGGCGAACTTTGTTTCGCCTTAATTATACTTACGGTGGATTTCAAAAATCGTAATCACCGGTGATCGGAGATTAACGGCTTGTTTCTCTGATTTTTGGACTGTCAAATCGAGTTGATTCTAGATCAAGCTCCGATCACCGGTGATTACGCTTTGTGAAACTCTGCTATTTTTTCGAGCAGGAAATTAGGCATAATTGAAGTTCAAAATATTCGAAATTTTAATAATACTGTATTTTACATGAAGATAATTCTTTTATTGTTGAACATATAACTTTTTGTTTTTAAAGTTTTAAAGTTCTCTCTTTGCAGTACCTTGGGATGAACGGCACCACGAATGCAAATTAATATCACGATCGAATTATATGGACGGGGAATAGTTCAATTGATGAATTACCTCTGATCACTGTATAAACCACTTTACTTCTGCAAATACAATGATGAAAATTCGAATTGAAATACTTTGCCTATGGTACTTTCACTTCACAGAATATAAATAGTAAATACGCTAAGACGTTTTCTTATTCTTTTTCTCAACTAAGACATTTTGGTTTTGGTCCACAGCACAGAGTGGGAGGAAACTCAATTTCCCATGAAATTCACATTATATTAGCCTTGCTTAAGATGTCTAAAAACATGGTGCATGCACTTGTCAATGTTTGAATGCATTGACATTGACCAAATCGAAAATATTAAAAATGCTGCATGGCGGCGCCGCAATGTTTTACGTGTCATTTCGGTGCATATATGTAAGTGACATATTTTCATGATCGATATCTATTTTTTGTTGTCTTTCGGAATATACATAACCTCTACATTTCTCGCAATTTTCGAATTTCCAGTTGACGCAAGCGTACAACTCACTGTAAATAGCAGGTGTTCAATCCATATTATACCTTTCCTCTGAACTAACATGAAACAAAATGTCAAGAATATGAACAAAAATTATTGCTTGAAAGAACTATCGACTATTAACACAGCCCGTTGACAAGAATAAAAAAAATATTTGACTGATAAATGAAAATCAGTCATTTGTGAATAACGCAACCTGAAGTGGAAGAAACGAATCTTTTCTAATATTCTCAAAATCTAATCAATGGTCACACCATTATTTTAGACATCTCAGCTATGCTGCTCAGCTCAAAATAATGGGTAAACATCTCAGTTGGTGGAGCAGCGAGATTTTCATGTTTCCATGGATATGAGCTGTCATACAGAAAATGTGATGGGAGGCTGGGACAGAGTTTACCAATATGGGTAAATGGAAAATTTCGGTACCTAGATGTTATTCTATTTCATTGAAAAAATCTAAAAGGTTGATAACATGTATTTTTAAACATTCCATAATCATATAATATGCTTACCTAAAAGGTTGACCAAATCAGGTGAATTCCTTTTTGTCGAACAATATGGCAAATATCCAAACATTTCTCGATTTGTTCAATTTAGTTGACGATATCAAGCTCGTTAGAAGGCGAATCGAGATGTTCAAATGAAGTCGACGCGGCAGAGTGAAAAATGCAGGAAAATTATCAACACTGACAACACTGCCGGTTGTGTCAAACTCACATTCAAAGTCATTGATGGTCAATCGACCAGATCAGATTAGGCAACCCATGAAACATTATTGTATATCATTAGTGGAATCCCGATGAGCAAAATTATTGACGCCTACAATACTGTCTCTGTGCAAACAGAAACACAAAAATAATATGTCAATTACTAATTATGGGCAATTTTGGATTCAGTTATTTCCGAAAATAACAAACAGAAATTCAAAAATAAAGAAAACAGTACAGATGGACAATTCACGATTGAAACTGATAGTCAAAATTCGATTCACTTGATATGTATTTCAGTAAAAATTTACTGTTTCACCTGCTTGAGATGTTTACCCGCTTTCGATCTGATAATAGCCTTCTATGTTACTATGAGTTCTATGCGAATCACACATCGCCATCTAACAGCGGTAATATCAAATAAAGTACCTACGACTGCGCATCAACGGTAGCGATACCTAGTGCATAAGTAAAATTTTCATCGATTTTTTCGAAGTTTTATTGTATTTTATCTACTCCCATAGAATAATATATCCATTATTCAACTGATTTTGATCTGTAATAGTCTCTATAAACAGTATAAACCAATAGTGTGAGGTAATAATAACTCACGCTTATAACTCACTCTAATACAAATGGGAAAAATGTAGCTTACGAAATGAATAAAAAAAGTCGGGTCAATGGGGAACTCTATTTCAGACATCAAGGTAACGTTCTCGCCATCCATTTCTATATTTTCTTAGGTCTGAATATCCAAAAATTGCATCTCCCGATCACAGAAATCGCTTTTGACAACTGTTGTCAGTTTCAAAAATGCAGATTAATTCGAATTTAACTGAAGAAGTCGAAGATAAAGTATAGTGTTCAATTCGCGGTAATGGTCATAACACACTCGATGGTTTACACCCCTCAGCTGACGGCTCGGGCTGCAAAATTCATCTGCGTGTGTTATGACTTACATTACTGCTCATTGAACAATATATTGAACAATATATTTTTCATAACAAACACTACATCCGATCTCGAGTTATAAACGGTGTAACCAACATCTTTTTTTAAATATATAGAAGATTTCAAGGATCAAATTATAAGTATAGAATTATGTGAAATTTACTTGGGGGTCATTCTTTCTGGCATATTCTTGATCCTCTGTGCCTTAGCAGAAGTCATTATCCGAGGAACTGATTCCGACAGCTAAATTCTGTATGCAATGACGGTTTATGTAGGTGGTGTGTTACATCACCCCATGTTTAACATTTAATTTCGGTACGAACTTAAGATAACGCTATTTTTCGTGGAAGCTTTGAGGAAATATCTCCTCGCAGTTCTTAAGTGCATTATTGGTACTGTTGTCTTGATGCGTATTCTATTCAGCTCTCTGGATGAAATGCAGTTTTCTTGTGCCGAAGTCAGCTACTCGACGTACAGAGTTGAACAGTGTCTGAGATTCCAATTTCTTCAGGCGAGACTTATTTTTTGCAGTTTTTCCCTAGTTGGTTGTTCCAGTTAGGATTTTTGCAAATAATCGCAGACATTGTTACAATCGAAACATCACTACAGATTACTTTGTGCTTAGTATAATTTCAATTCAATTCGTAGTTTGTATCGACATGCATCACTCATGTATCCGAATTTTTGATTTCTTTGATATTTATTTTCCCGAAGTAACAATGAATTTTCTAGGGAAAACTGTATTTTTTTGAAAAAACATCCCTGCTATTCTCATGAGTTCTTTTGAATTCTATATTATCTCAATATTTCATTTTCCCAAACATTTGTGCGATTTACAATTTATAAGATATTACCATATATCTAATAATATCAATATGGCTTATTATACATCTGGTAAAAATTGAACTGTATGAATGCGAATTGGAAATTCAAAAACTGCGGGAAACGTAGATGTAATGTATATTCCGAGTGCAGTCAACAGAAAATTGATATCGCGGATGAAAATGTGGCACATGAATACTTTCAGTTCAGGGAGTGAATATGTGTTTATTTTGCGATTCGGTGATTTTCGAAATCCTAGGAAGCATCCAGAATATTCTTGATATTTATGAATTTTCCGTCAAATTTCATCGGATAAAATCAGGAAACGACGTGTTTTTATTGAAAAAAACTGAAGAATACGTATAAGGTAAAGTGGGGTAAGTGCAATCATGGGGTAACTGCAATCAGGAACCATCATCCATAAATTATGAGCAAATACGCAACCTTTATTGACTATGCACACAGGAAATGGTATATTCTACCTAATGTTAATATTTGACAACCCTGCGCAGCATCTGTAAAGTTCAGTACCGAAACGATCTTCGCGCTGTATTTATCTATCGGTCCGAAGTCAAGTGGGACGAAGTTTTTTAGCTTATGTGTAAATTGACAATTTTTCACGTCAAGTATCTGTTTTGCTACTTTGGCCGGTTATGTATGATGTATTGTTAATATATGTAATGGCACTATTCAGTTTCACTTTGTATTTGAAGTATTGTAAGTATGATTACACTTACCCCACGAAAATTGTTAGTGGGGAAAGTGCAATCATAACTTGATGGGAAACTGCAATCAGTAGTGATTGCAATCAAATTATTATGTATTCCCTGATGAAGACGACCTGTCAGTAGTGCACCAGGATCAAATAATGAAGGTATTTCGGTTACCTGTAACTGAAAAAAGAGGCCGTTATCATTTTAAAGAATAACATTGAACCAAATGCAGAAAAAAACGTTATTAGAGAAATATTTGATTTGTTATTATATTATTTCTTTTGGCGATTAATGAAGAAAATATATAAAATTTATATGGTTTTTCATCACCTCTTCGATTGCACTCAACCGAAGATCTTATGAATAGAGTTTAACGTAAATTATGTTGCCTGATTGCACTTTCCCGTTTTTATGGGGAAATTGCAATCACTAAACTACAAAAATGAAAATTGATTTTAAATGTATTTTGAAAGTGAAATGAAATATAATCTTTGGTTCAGGGTATACTGGAACATCGTATCTTGTATACAAGCATAAATCGAAGTTAAAGTTATAATGAATTTTTATAAATTTTAAGGTATAAGTATCACTTTGCTTTTTTGTGATTGCACTTGCCCCACTTTACCTTACTTCTATTCTCAAAAATGATTGTTCTCTTTCGAAAACATAAATCGTTCATCGTTTTCAAGTAGTCTTATAGTGGTTTTGCGTGGATTTATGAACCGGTTACGCTGTAACCTTCACACCAGGAGGAATATTGAAGAAGTGTTGATTGAGGAATATGCACCATGAAGTGAGTAAACAATTCAACAGAATACAGTACGGTACCTACATTTGATATATAAAAAAGTTTGGGATAATGTGCAAGTCAAAGACTCACCCTTCATATTTTTCTGAAAATTGAAAGATAAACGGTATCAATATAGTTGCAACAAGGCGATTTTTCAAAAATAACCAAAGGATAAAATATTCTTAAAAAAGTCCAAGGAAATACCTCTCGAATTTTTGCTGCATGTTTACCTAACATCCTGTATGGGTTTGTCCAGTTTATGGTAAAACATCCTTCATATAAAATTTTGTTGAGATATCTAAAGAGGTTGAGGTATTGTAAATAATTACTGATCTGTTTTAAGTCACATCGCACGCATGGGCGCCCGCAGAAACCCGTAGAAATTTTTCTCAGGGGGGGCCAAAATAGAAATTAGAAGGTAATATTGAGGTGCCGAGCTGAAAAACGTTAGGACCATCAAAATCTCAGGGGGGCCACGGCCCCCACTGGCCCCCTCTGCGGGCGCCCATGATCGCACGTATCTTAGAAAGAAGTATTTACTGGCTTTTGTTGTAATATGTACAATTTTCTTTTTAGACGTCCTATACTGATCCTAATTGGTCCACTCCATCAAATTTGATATAGTACTTCGATAAGTACCACAACCTTCTTGATTTGTGTGATGCTGTGAATACACTTGCTCTATTGATAATGCTTTATTAATGAGCAATTTTGAAGGCCATATCAGTCGTCTTTCGGTTAAACTAGAAACATATTAGTGGCAGTTTATCACGAATTGAAAAGTACAGTTTTATTTGCCTATTCCATTCAAATATCCGAAATAAAGTTCAGATACTCAATCATCCGCATGTTCTCGAAGCTAGAACTCCATTCTGGTGGGCAATTGAACCGGTTTTAATGAATTCCACAACATTTCAGACCCCGGGAAACCCCTTTTACATAGCGAGAGTCCATTCTGCCGAGTTAACGGTGGAAAGGTACATAAAAATCGCTCTCTTTATTCCGAGTGACATCTACGAGGACAAAATTAGGGACTATAGAAGAAAATCCACTCTACCGCTACATAAGGTCATGAGGATTATAATGATGAAACTTATACACCAAGATCCTAGACCCGTCGAATATGTTACTTTATTTCCAAACGTACGATAACAACGTCAGTTCTCGACTGACAGGATCATCGAAAAGTTCTATTTCTCCGCCTATGCGGAGAAATATTCACTTTTCCCTCCGGCCGGCGGCAGGAAAAGTGTTGCTACGAAAAAGATTACTTGGTTACCATGAACATAGATGCATAGAATACAAAAACTTCCAATTCAAACGTCATTTTTATTTGATAAAGTTACATCAAACGTACAATCTTCATGAATTTGAAAACGTTTGGAAATAAAATAGCATATTTCATTCGGAGAAGAAGTGACTTTTCGTGGCTCGCTTTCAATTATCCGCCTCACTCCGCTCGGCGGATAAACTCAAGCTCGCCACGAAAAGTGACACTTCTCCTCCTAATGAAATAATATACTATTATTTCCAAACGTACGATAACAACGTCAGTTCTCGCCTGACAGGATCATCGAAAAGTTCTATTTCTCCGCCTAGGCGGAGAAATATTTACTTTTCCCTCCGGCGCGGCGGCAGGAAAAGTGTTGCTACGAAAAAGATTACTTGGTTACCATAAACATAGATGCATAGAATACAAAAACTTTCGATTCAAACGTAATTTTTATTTGATAAAGTTACATTAAATGTACAATTTTCATGAATTCGAAACCGTTTGGAAATAAAATAGCATATTTCATTCGGAGAAGAAGTGACTTTTCGTGGCTCGCTTTCAATTATCCGCCTCACTCCGTTCGGCGGATAAACTCAAGCTCGCCTCGAAAAGTGACACTTCCCCTCCTAATGAAATAATATACTATTATGCATTTCAGGGAATAAAAGGATACTTTTAGTCCTTCAGTTGGGGGACTAAAATGGTACTTTTAATCCCTCAAATTGACGTTTTCAACACCTTGGTTTGTTAGCGTCCTCTACTGTAATTTTTTCTCGAATAGGCGCATGATTTTGGGTTGATTTCACAGAGTTGTATACAAAGTTATCTCACCTAGGATTATGCGAGCCAAATCTCGCCCTCGATATTGTAAAAAAAAACTATAATTGTAGTATCATAATGAAGACCTTATTATTATTATTATTATTAATATAATAGCAATGCCTTCAAGGCACATCATTTTTCTATGGCGAAAATGATATAACCAACAGAGTTGACATTTTGAATCGAGATGTCTAGAATAATGGTGTATGGATACATCTTATAATTCCAGTATGGGTAATGAGCCGATGAAAACTGAAGCTGGACTTTGGTAAGAATCCAGATCTGCGCATGTGCAGCAATATTGAGGATAAAAATAATTTACTAATTCTGTCTCTCTCTGACACATCGAATTATGTCGTGTAACGAATGTCATTAAGAAATTCATGTGAATACTTTCGATCATAACCTCACAATGTTCTGTGAAATATTTCACTCGCCTTATCGGCGCCCTTGTCAGGAAACCCAGAGACCTACTCATATTCCGGATAGAATACCATGGAACCTTTAGAGAGGAAGGAGGGGGACATATGGGGCCAGGATAAACTAATTTGTCCCACACCAAGTATCATATTCATCTTAACGAAGGTAGAGCAAGTGGATCTGGATCAGGCATGGGAAGCTTCAGCTGGATGTGCAACTCAAAGAGACAAGTATCTTCAGGTGCCTAAATGCTCATAAGGAATAATATGAAATGTATATGTGCGCAGAACATTATTCGGTCTTGATTCCAATTATGGTGCCTACACCTCAGAGAGGTGAAGATGGGGCAATCCGGAAATCGTGGTCAGCAGGCAATGGTGGTCATGTTCACAGCTGAAAAAATTGAAGTTGCCTATGCGTGCGAAGTGTAACTTTACATTATTCACAAACCCCGAGACCTCGAACACCGGGTCATTCCACACGACGCATTCATACAGGAGTGTAACAGCCAAATCACAAATGGAATAAATTCGATAACGAATAAATGAGGGCGTGTTGGGAAAAACGCTCGGACACGTCGATTTGTAATTTTCAATGCGCATATTTTTCAAGAAAATAATATTATATAGGGCGTTCCATGTGACCGTGGCCAATACCAACTTTCTTAATTCAAATGCAACCCCCTGTATATTATTCATTTTTTAGATTCTTCAGAGAATTTTAGACATAATTCATGTACAATGTCCTATACCTATCTTTAACTATTTCGGAAGTATTAAGTGTTTTCAGATTTATTGCAAAAATCAACGTTTTGAATAAAATTATTTTATTTCACAAATTCGGTACATTACACTTAAAACCTAATAAGTAATACTGATTATTTCTTAATTATTAAAAAAAACAAGAAAAAAACATTAATGTCAATGTAGGAAATGTTCAAAATGCTAATCTGGTATAGAATTGTCTTCTAACGTTACTCAACATTTCAGGCGTGACTGATCTAATCGCAAGCGTGATTCGGTTTTTTAGGTCGTCTAAGTTTAGGGGTTTCGTTTCGTATACAATACTTTTGACATATCCTCACAACAAGAAGTCTAATGGTGTCAGATCAGGAGATGGTGCTGGCCGTTCTATCGATCCGCGCCTCCCTATCCACCGATTTGGAAAAATTTGGTTCAAGTTCTGCCGGACATTGATTTGGTAATGGGGCGGTACTCCATCTTGCTGAAACCATATTATATTGGCAGGAACTTGTGGATTTGCTGGATCAGGATATAAGTTTATCAAAGTTGGTACGACATTATTTTGGAGTAGTCCTAAATATTTTTCTCCATTCAAGTTGCCGTCAACGAAAAAGGGACCTACGATATGATTTCCAACAATTCCTGCCCAAACGTTAACATTTTCAGGATATTGCATATGTTCTTCTCTCATCCAGTGAGAATTCTCATCAGACCAATAGCTGCAATTTTGACGTTTAACATGACCGTGTAGTGTAAATGTACTCTCATCAGAAAACAGCACATTTTCTGATTGGATCACATTGTTATCTAACATTGCCATCATTTGCTCATAAAAATGCGTTCTCCTATCGAAATCGTCTTCTATAAGCTCCTGAGTTGCCATCATTCTATAGGGATGCATCTCACTTTCCTTTAATATTCGAAATATTGACGTGTGGCTGACGGTGAACAGCGGGGCTACTTTTCGAACAGATTATGTGGGCTTTCTTGAAACTCAAGCATAATATCCAATTTCGTATCATCACTTACTGCATTGGCAGCAATTTTTTTATTCGTCTTACATGACCAAGCTCTCGAAACTGCTTTTCTATTTTGCTAATTGTTTCTTGGGATATAGGCGGCAAATTTGGAAAATTTTCGTGAAATAAGCGAGAAACTTCCATTTGTGTCCGTGTGTAATCTCCATAACCAATCATTTGAAGAATGGTTATTTTGTGCATTTCTGTTGAATGAACCATTTTTTTAATACTATTACGTACAATTATCGAAATTCAAAAACAATAGCACTTACACATATCACTTATTGTCATGCAAACAGACAACGTGTTGCTAAGGCTATGAGAATAAACAAATCTGTTTTTGTTTTTTTTTAATTTCTTCTCAGCAATGGATTTTGCTTACTTTTTTCATATCAAGAGGTAAATGGGAAATAAGTATTGAGTGTAATGTATCGAATTTGTGAAATAAAATAATTTTCATTGAAAATATTTCCGAAAAAGTTGAAGATAGGTATAGGACGTTGTACATGAATTATGTCTAGAATTTTCTGAAGAATTCAAAAAATAAATATTATACAGGGGGGGGGGTTGCACTTGAAATAAGAAAGTTGGTATTGGCCACGGTCGCATGGAACACCCTATATAATTATATGCGCATTCAAAATTACAAATCGACGTGTCATAAATTTATAATAGGTAATGTTCAATTTGAATCAAAATTTGGTATTCTTTTTCTATTCACAATTTACCCTATTAACTCTATTACGGGTAATTGTGGAGATGAAATTGAACGAAAAGGAAAATGCAAGGGGAAGAGGACAAAAATCAAAGAGTTGAAGGAAAGACTTAAAAAGGCTGAAAGGAATAAAATGACTCATCATTGACTGACGTAGATAATGACGACCCCTGCGTCGATGATGATAATTGATGCAGATAACTCATAAAATAATTGTCTTACATGTGGGGAATTTTTTGTTAGAAGTATTTAATCATCATTGTCATCATCATGACTTCCATTGCCCCCACGTGAGTGCAATCGTGGTCAAAAGCTGTTTTTTTAACTATATATATATATATATATATATATATTCTTATGAAATGGAGCTGTACAGATTTGATTCCAAATATGACATGTGTCTCGAAAAGGCAACAAGGAACAGATCATTCAAACAAACATATTGATCCATTCCCCGCTCCTAATCTCAGTATTAGCAGAGGAATGTCAAACGGGGCACCATACAGTTCTGCGTATGATGCAAGAGCACAGATAAAAACCTCAGCAAAAACTCTGTCTCCCCGTATAAGTGTAGGGATATTGGATTTGTGTACAAATATTCATATTGGAGGGCATCTTCTTCGAATGTAAATCCTTCTTCATTTCTTCAAAGGGGTTGACAAAGCATTTTTAAATAATCTGAAACAAAAACCAAAGGGAGAAAAAAGGAAAAGCAAAATCCACTAATATATTCAAATTGTTTTGAAGGTACCAACCCATCTCAAAAATGAATCAGATACTGAATGAATAGAGTTGAAACCATCTGAAAATTTATATATTGGACAATTATTGACCAAATGGTCAATAGTTTGCTCTTCATGCCCACACTCACATCTCGGGCTATCAATGGCATTCCATTTGAAGAGCATACTATTACAAAGCTTATTACTCTGACCTCAATTAATAGTCCTTTAATGCAGCATTGTGATGTTATGTTCCTAATAGAGCTTTGATTTATAATTTGAGTTTTATTCCAAAAAGAGCTTATCTGACCGCCATTTGGCCCTTTTCCATTACTTCGCTGAAACCGAGCATATAAATCCTCCAGAGGAAGTGCAGAATTGTAGAAATTAGTGGAATACTGTAACATCAGACGACCGCCAGTCATAAAAGACTGTGATACCAATGCGCATAATGTGAAAAGAACAACACTAGAATTCAGTGCCTACTCTTATATCTCTTAGCTTATAACCTTGGGACTTTGAGATACCTACTTTTGTCACCAGAGCAGGGGTTGTGGATGTAAGAATTGCCAACGTTACGAGAAATACTGTAGAACTTGGAGGGTGATGGATGATCCATTACTATCTGAGCGCAGGAATAATTCTCCTGACGCTAAAAGGAATGCCACCTCGAGGCCCTCGATTCGCAATTTTTGAAAGACTGATTGGACCCATCTGAATACTAATTTAGAACAGATCTTGTCAAATCTTGTAACATAAAGTTGTACAGGCCAATAATGAAGGCTTTTCACTCCAGTTGTCTACCATCGACGGTCCGTTTGGTGGAAAAAGAATCATCGAAAATCAGAAAAGATGTATGTCGGCCTCTAACGCTACGGTCAGCAACAGGCGGACCGCGGGATACCGAACTTCGGACCGCCAAATATTGTGATGTTTTTTATACCAAGAATAAATTGATAGGAAGATTAGATAAGATATACAGGGTGTTTCATTGGTAAATGAACATACGGTAACCTGAGCTAGAGCTACCCTAGGCGAGTCCAAAAAACCGCTATAATATGATAGATCTAATCAATTCCATAACCGAAATACAGGGTCGTTTATGTATTCACCAAAAATTTCAATTCCTCATAACTTTTGAACCAACCAGTATAGTCGGTTGATATTTGAAACATATAATTCGCTTCTACAGGTCGATCGATTTATTTTTGAATTTACAAAAAATTCCAGGTCCGTATTTGAAAAATATGGGACTTCTTTCAAGCTAAGATTCAACACCCTGTATGTTGAAATTTTGGAATTTGATTGGAATATTTGATAAGAGCAGAAAATTTTCAATGTGGTTCAGTAATCAGTATGTTCCATTGTCCCGCACGTCATTTTGCTCAAAGAGAGCTTCACGGAAAGATCCAATTGAATATTGGATTTCCACAAAATTCTCAGGAAAACTATTATCGAAATCGGTGGTGCGGTTATGTGGCAATGTGGATGTTCTCAATGCAATTCAAAACATTCCACTGTCAGCGAGAAGTAATACACGAAGAACTGAAATTTTAGCTGCTGATATCAAAAACACTCTTCTCAAACTTCTGCTACAAAACTTTCGAATACATTGAATCAGTATGAATTTTTGGAAAAAATGGGATGGTTGATATGATTATCCAAAGATTCAAAAAAATCGAGTTTCCGGGGGTTTTTTAACAAGCTTGTAGTGACAGGAAATGTCAAGATACCTTGAAAGCTATCTAAGGAATCTACAATAAGAAAAAATCAAAACACATCCGTACAAATGCTACCAATTCAGTTATGGATTTCGAAGATACCCATGATGATTAATGCTGTGTTGAATAATACCTGATGCAAAGTTTCATTTTGTCTATTTCAACGTCCATCGGTTTTTATTATGTTATTATTTGAATAAAATTTTCAGTTCAGATATCATTTTTCGTGTCGGCTGGATGCGATAGTGAAAATAATCCTAAGGTTACTTCTGAGAAAATGTTAGGTATTCAATTGTCTTCATTATTGTTGAAAAAAATACAGGTTGTTAAATTTGAAAAAATCTAGAAATAATAACTTGAAGTTCTTTTTATTTGGGCCTGTATATGACAGGTTGATCATTTAGGAAGGTGACAAGGCAAATTCTTCAATTAAAAAACTTTCAGATCATATTCATGCAACGATGGCTTCTGGAAATCGTTGGAAAACTTTTACTGAACTGCTTTTCCCTCACCTATTTGCAGTTTTCTTCGAATAAGATCTGTACCGTTATGGAAAAATGTCTCTTACATTTTGCGTTATGAAAGAGGTAATGGAGCTTATTGAAAATATGTGAAAATATATGGGGTGATCCATTAAAAAATCATTCATTTGTTGAATAACATTTATTGGGGACACCCTGAAGGTAAAAGAGGTCTACTTTCTAACGAAATCTCTGAGATGTCTGGTTTGGCAGCTATGGAAGATTTTCGCATTAGTGCAGGACCCTGCATAATAAAAATCAGTCAGTAATTGAATTGAATGTGATGTTATTGAAAAATCATTTCACTAGTAATGTTATCCATGAATTATTTCCAGGATCATAAACATAATATCTACACATTTAATAAAAATTACGAATAACGACGGATGCATGAACGATTTGCCCGTTTTTACGTATTTTAAAAAGATACGACTTAAAGGTTGGATAATACTATTTTTTTGTTCTCCAGAGGTTCAAAATTGGCACCGTGTTTTCATTCTGTTATGTTGAAAATGGTATTCGAATATATGAGTGAAGAATTGTATAACCTTGTCACATGTCCTAAAAAAATGCGAGGAGAAAATTATGATAATTCCCATTTGGAATGTCTGAAATTCAAGTCCATCGCGAACGATGCACCCAACGATTAAAATTAGTAACGTATGGAAAAGCAAGAGTTCTTTGTTCGTCACTCCCCGTACGGTGGTGCATACAACTTCACCGGCTTCGAAAACGACTCGATTGAGAAAGGAGTAGGAGAATTAAATTGCAAATAAGGATGGCAAAACCAGGAGGCGTTATACGATATTTATGTTGCACTAGTTGGCCCGGCGAACTGTGTTTCGCCTAATACTTACGATGAATTCCACAAATCGCAATCACCGGTGATGGGAGATCAACGGCTTGGTTCTCTGATTTTTGAACTGTCAAATCGAGTTGATGCTAGATCAGGCTCCGATCACCGGTGATTACGCTTTGTATGAACTAATCATTGCTATTTTTTCAAGCAGGAGATAAATTAGACGAAATATACAAAATTTTAGTACCATTGTTATTTGCACGGAAAAATTCTCTTTATTCAAGCGGTATCTAATTGCTGAACATATAACATTTTGTTTTAAATGCTTTAGAGTTGTCTCATTGCAGTACCTATCTTGTAATGAACGACACCACGATTGCAAATATGGATGAGAAATAGTTAAAAAATAGTTAGTTCTGCCAATACGCTGAAAATTCGAATTGAAATACATACTTTGTCTATGGTACTTTAACTTCACTTCACAGAAAACAAATACTCTAAGAGGTTTTCTAATATTTCTTTTTGACTCAGACATTTTTGTTTTGGTCCACAGCACAGATTACTATAGAATTTTCATTATAATGGAATTATATGAGCCTTGCTTAAGATGTCTGAAGACATCGTTTATGCACTTGTCAATTTTTGAATGCATTGACATCGACCAAATCGAAAATATTACAACTGTTTCGTGGCGGCGCCACAATGTCATACGTGTCATTTCATAATTCCACTATGGACAATGAAGCAATGAAAATTGAAGCTGAATTCAAAAACATTACAAATATTAGGAGAGAAGATGAGAATGGACAATTCACGATTGAAACTGATCGCCAAAATCCGATTTACTTGAAATTCCGATAAAAATTCACTGTGATATACACAGTCATTGTATATACATCGCCATGTTATTATAATAATATCAAATAAAGTACCTTCATGATTACGTTATTTTGAATAAATAAATCTGTAAAAAAAACCAATAATAATCGGTCATAATGTGTAAATAGCGCCGCCTGAAGTGGTAAGAACGAAACTTCTTCCATATCTCAACGAAATTTAATCATCATAGAGATCTGTACTCCTACGCTAAGACATTTTGGTTTTGGTCAACAGCGCAGAGTTGGACGCTTCCCAAATTACACACTATATGTTTACATCGACATTTAACGGGGAGAATACCAAATAAGTTCCTACGAATAAGCTGTAGCGTAACTGTGACTGTAGCGACACCTAGTGGCCTTACTCAAAGGAAGGAAAAGCATTTTCTGTCAAAGAAAAATTCTCATCGATTTTTTTCAAAGTTTTACTGTATTTTATAATAACCAGACCGTAGACGAATCCATATATGAAGTTTCATAACAAACATTCCATCCGATCTCGAGTTTTAAATGGTGTAACCAACATCTTTCTTTTTTATATATAGATATTAAGTTTCTGCAGAATTCTTCTGAATCATTACTGCATTAATACTCTTTCAGGATGCTGGACGATTCGGAAAATTGCGGAAATCTTATTCTGTGTAATGTATTATGATGATTGTGAAATATTTTTTGGAGATAATTTTGTGCAGGAAACAATTTGTCTCTTGATCCCCTCCCACGAGGAAATAGACGACTTCAAGGAGATATCGTCCCATACCGATAGTCAGAGCTTGATCAGTATTTCCAATATTCGCGAATCCAAAAAAGTATCCCCTGCCGGCTAAACTACCAACCTACTGAGCAGTAGTTTATTTAACGTGCTTCTGTGATATTTCATTTCATATCCAGGTATCCGTGAGGTTTCATCGTTTTCTGAGCAAATCAATATGTTTTGAAATAAAAATAGTAGGTACATTGTCATAACTTGTCTTGAAAAAACGCATCAGGAGTATATACCACAAATGCCTATGGCATATTGAAAAAATTGGACAGAAGAAAACCATGGATGAATAAATTATACAAATATGAAGAAAACTGTTACGAAGAATATGATCGTATGTTCCCTTCACTCCTAAGAAAGCTGTTGTGAATTAATTCTCAGTATATTTTGTTATTATATTTCTTTCATCTTCATAGCTTCAGCACTTCATCATATGAAAGCCCGTTAGCTTCTGCATCAGTCATTCTCATGATTCTGACAGTGCCTACTGAGAAAACACCGATTCTGGACTTCTGACTTAACTGAAGACGAAAAGCTATGAATTAAGAGTTCAAAAGAGAATAATTTTAGTATTGATAAAATGGCAAACTTCTGTGAAGTTTATCGTAAAATCATTTCTGTTTAGGGTTTCTCAAAACAACGATATTTTTAGTGAATATGTATATTGTATATTTATCAAATACGAGATCGAATATTTGGAGAGGTCGTAATAATGAATTAACCGCTTCACATGTAACGAATTTTCAAGATTTTAAAAGTGATACATGATTGTACTGAAATTGTTCATATACAGACCATAAAGTTTATGACAGGTTTAAGTCCTGCTGGACTTATAGTATTCAATAATTCTTGCTGAGATTTAGCTTCGCCATATTTCTAACGTATTGTATAAACTCATTTGCCAAGGGGCACTCACAACCACCGGTGGCAAACTATTCCAAATATTCAAAACTCTAGTTAGGAGGAAATAATGACGTTGGGGTGTTCTACACTCGAAGAGAAGA
Source organism: Adalia decempunctata (assembly GCA_951802165.1). Classification (NCBI taxonomy): domain Eukaryota; kingdom Metazoa; phylum Arthropoda; class Insecta; order Coleoptera; family Coccinellidae; genus Adalia; species Adalia decempunctata. The sequence continues at coordinate 51,147,976 of OX637695.1, forward strand.
GTAAGCCAACAGAAAATATGACCGGAGTCGATAGGTCATGACATGGGAAGTCATACAATAAGAAAGAACGCATTACAAGAAGCGGTATCAACGCTTCCAACCAAACAACAGCATGGAACAGAAACAAAAGTATCCTCCTTAAAAAAAAAGGCAAGAGGGGGAAATAGGATACGAGAATTAGAAGATTGTAGCGGACAAACAATGAGCGGAGGAGCTTTATGCAAAGGTCGACATTGTAAAAGGAAATCCAATTGACATCGGAGACGATGTAATAAAAGTGGTGACATTATAGGTTCGAGCGGGAGTCGAACCACGCATCTTCGGATGTACTGTCCATTGCGCTACCAATTACACCACCAAAAATACTCATTTTCCCGAAATTCTATGTTGATTATGCCACGCAGACGAAGATGCGTGGTTCGACTCCCGCTCGAAGTAAAAACTTTTTTCGGCCTTCAAAAATCTGTCTGAGTACCAATTAATGATTTTCTCTTTTAAATATATTTCAAATGCGTTAAGTCCCAACTAATTTTCGTAAATTTTATTGACTCACCATGTATAGTTTTGAGGAAAATGAATGAGTATACAGATTCAGGTGTGGGAATATCGAGAAACACTCAATAAGAGGCATAAGGAGTGCAGAGGAGGGAAAAATGCTCATAACCATCGAAATGGACATGCGGCATTCCATGTTGGAGCTGCTCTAAGAAATCAAATATGCAGATTATACAGAGGCTCCAAACCAAAATATTGAGATAAATAATAGATGCACCCATGTCTCCAACCTCACTATACATGATATTTCAAGATACCCTACGTCATGCATGAAATGCGCCACCACACAGAAAAATACATCCAAAAGCTGTTATACAGGGTGACTGGTGACGTAAGGGACAACGGCTAAGTGGAGATAGAGGACCTCAAACTGAATGAGAATTTGGGTTTCAAATGTCCCATAAGGGTATTCGTTTCGGAGATATAGGGTGATTTGTGAAAAAATGCTAAATCTATGAACTCCCATATCTTCGTTAATATGATATGTTTTTCGCTGATATTTTACATGTTTGTTCATACAGGCATTCTCTGTCAGCATAAGAAAAAAAAATTGAGAAAATTGCTGGCCCTTACTCAAAAATTTGAATTTACATGTCAAGTGAGAAATATCACACGGTATATGAGATAAAATAAAATCAAATAGAAATTTGGAAAGAGGGAAAAAAACCGATGAAATATCTGTTTTTTGTTTGAATGGCACAAATTTTCTTTCGTTTCTATGATATGTTGAAGTAAGAATATTACAATATTTTTATATTCAAATCATGAAAATTAGTACTACTGATAGAAAGAACCTTGAATTCGAGGCGCTAGAATGAGCCTGGCATCAAAATATTCCTTCAAATCTTGAAACCTATTTTTATCAATTAATATTTCGATGCCATATAAAATTTCATAATAAAATTTGCTGTAGATGGGGTGATGAAAGATTTGGATACTCAAACACAAAAATAGAAAAAGTCGCAAATATGATTCATAAAAAAATCAAGTAAGCAAATGTTCGAAATGAGAGCCGTTCACCTCCATACATTTATTGGCTCTCTTGAACAAATGAAGCACAGCTTTTCTAATCAGAGGAATATTTGTTTTAATTTCTTCGCATGCTTCAGTTATTCTTCTCTTCAAATTTTCACGGCTTGTTATTGTTTCTTTATACACCGTATCCTTAAGATGACCCCATAGGAAATAATCCAGAGGAGTTAGATCGGGTGATCTAGCAGGCCAATTCCTAGAACCTCCCGGACCAATCCACCTGTCAGGAAACTCCCTATTCAGAAAATTCTTTACTTCATTTGCAAAATGAGGAGGTGCACCATTATGTTGAAAAATCATACCTCTATGTTGTTGTTTGCATTTTATTTATCTTTGGCGACATGTGCAGGGCGTGGTGAGAACAGCTCTGTTTTTGTTTTATCAAGAATATTATTTTTCGTGTATTTGAATATAAAAATATTGTAATATTCTTACTTCAACATATCATAGAAACGAAAGAAAATTTGTGCCATTCAAACAAAAAACAGATATTTCATCAGTTTTTTTCCCTCTTTCCAAATTTCTATTTGATTTTATTTTATCTCATATACCGTGTGATATTTCTCACTTGACATGTAAATTGAAATTTTTGAGTACGGGCCAGCAATTTTTTAATTTTTTTTTTCTTATGCTGACAGAGAATGCCTGTATGAACAAACATGTAAAATATCAGCGAAAAACATATCATACTAACGAAGATATGGGAGTTCATAGATTTAGCATTTTTTCATAAATCACCCTATATCTCCGAAACGAATACCCTTATGGGACATTTGAAACCCAAATTCTCATTCAGTTTGAGGTCCTCTATCTCCACTTAGCCGTTGTCCCTTACGTCACCAGTCACCCTGTAGAATAACTCACTCGATCTGAATTAAATTGATTTATAAACGAAGAATTAATTAGTGATGTTTAATTTCTTCTAGTTGTTGGACCGTCGAACACAAAACGTTAAAAAAATACAAAGATTGTAAATTTCAATGAATAAGTACTCAAAAAGAAATAACCATAGAAAAGATTGATGAAGACTGCAAGCAGATCACCGAGGCAATGCAAAAAATGGATAAAGATAAAGTGAACGTGCTAGGTATGGAAGACAAAGTGATACTTTAACGTGAGATAACAAGCGAAAGAATCTGAAAGGGAACTGAAGAGAAACAATAGAGAGCAATGAGTGAGCAATGTGAGAGGTTACTGTCTGAACTAGATGAGGATGTGTGGGGACAGGGTTATTAAATCGTAACATCATTATCCGGACACAATATCACAGAGATAATTGAAGAACATTTTGACGACATTGTTCCCAGAGTCAGGAAGACCCAAAGTATAGAGCGTTTCAGAGCATCCAACAATTGAGGAATTCACGAAAACTGAAAATGAAGAAATCACCAGAAAAGGATGGAATCGCGGTCTGATTATGAAACTGGCGTACATCAACAAACCAGATGAACTGCTCCTTAAATATGTACTGCAACTTGCCACCATGTGTGAGACTGAATGTAGTGATGATTCCTAAGGGAGGCCGGAATCCAAATCAAGCCTCAGCGTCATACGGACCAATATGCCTCCTCAGCGTGGTGGGAAAAGTAAACGAAAAGCTCCCAGTAAACCGACTATCCAGAGATAGAAGATAAAAAGGTCTTATCAAAAAAACAATGTGGGTTCAGAACCTAGTAATTAACGACAACTGCAATCTTGAAACTGAAAAATGAAATGAACACTCCAACTGAAAAGTGGTACATCCTGGTAACTATTGATGTGAAAAATGCTTTTGATTCAATATCATGGCAAAACATAATGGAGGCTATGAATTCAATGTATAAAACCAACCACCTTCTTCATCAGACCAAAGTTGTATAACTACTGCCTACCTTCTTAAGGGGAAGTATCACCTTTTGAATCGTGGTAAATCTCCATTCAAAAAGTGGTCTCTTTATTTCACTGGTAACTACCTTAATTTACGACGTACAGACTTCATTTTTTTTTATTGAAGTTGAAGAACGTTCCGAGGGCAAATGTTTTTCTTTTTTTCGATTTAATTAATTTTTCAATTGAAGAAAACAGGTTGAACTTCAGCGTTTTGGAAACTACACTTAATGATTTTTTTCGACGTTTATTCATCATTTTTTGGAAAAAATCGCAACTATTTTCCCTCGGCAATTTAATCTTCTATGAACCACAAAAATTTTCATGACGATTAGTTTAAAAATATAGCTTGTACTCATGAAAAACGCAAAACATATTCAAATATTGCAGAGATCTAACGATTACCCTGGTATTTTCAATTGAAAAACTAATTGAATCGAAAAAAAAAAACTATTTGCCCTCGGGACGTTCTTCAACTTCAATTTAAAAAAAATTCAAGTTTCTACGTCGTAAATTAGGGTAGTTACTCGTTACTCGTGAAATGAAGAGACCACTTTTTGAATGGAGATTTACCACGATTCAAAAGGTGATTCTTTCCCTTAAGAGAGATAACGAATAATATATGAATGGGTCTGTGATAATAATTGAGAAGAGAACCTGCGTTTCCTTGCTTTCCGGGCGGATGCTCTACCTCTAAACTTCCAGTGTGTATGATACTTTTCCCGGAATTCAATACGTTGAGGTTCACCTCATATGTAGTGAGAGGGGGTTCCTAGGTGGGGAGCAATGATTCGCCATTATTAGCCAGGGGACTGCACTTCACGTCATCGAATTTTTCGATTTCAGTTTAGGTCGAATATTCGACCAATGATGAAAATACTAAGCCGAGAATTAATGTATGAATGGGTTTGACGTCTGTGATAATAATAAAAGAGAGAGAGTTAACGGCATGCAGACAATTTTTTGAAATTCCGGAAGAATTTACACACCGAGCAGGAATCGAACCTGCGTCTCCTTGCTTTCAAAATAAATCATTGGCTGTACATAATACACGCTTTCAATAACTATCATATTTTATAATTCCTACCACTACAATTTTGATTATATGAACAATGTGCTTCTTTTGACAATTTTTTTTCGATTTTAAATGACGTGTTGAATCTTAATACTCGTATTATATGAATATACATATATACAGGAAAAATAAAAACGGAGGATGGATAGTTTTAAAAAAATAATAAAAGCGTTAATTTTTACTCAAAAACACATTTATTGACGGAATCAGATTCTCAAGGAAATAGCATTTGAGACAGTCAAGTGTGGAAAATCACATCAGGCATGTGGTGGCCGAAATCGGTGATGCAGTGCTGGAGGCGCTCTTGGAAGTTCGCGTAGACTCTCTCCAACATCGCTCTCTCAACTTGGGCAACTTCCACGCGAATAGCCCTTTTCAATTCGTCCAGAGTTCGGGGCTTGGTCTCGTATACTCTAGCCTTGAGGTGTCCCCATAAGAAAAAATCGCATATGGATAAATCTGGGGACCGGGGAGGCCAATGAACATCGCCAAACCTGGAAATAAGGCGACCAGGGAAGAGAGGGCGAATAACGTCCATTGATGCTCTGGCTGTGTGGGCGGTCGCCCCATCCTGTTGGAACCACACACGTCGGATTGGAACACGTTGCCGTCGTAATTCGGGGATAAAGAAGTTGTTGATCATTTCGACGTACCGCTCTGAGTTCACGGTAACAGCACGACCATTAACGTCTTCGAAGAAGTAAGGGCCAATGATGCGAGTTTGCGATACAGCGCACCAAACCGTAACTTTTGGGCTGTGTGGTAAATAAATGCTAGGAACACACGAGTCTAACGGCACCTTCCCCACTTCTCTCGTCCTCAGTGGGGGAAAGTTATGCCCATCTGAAAAACGTCCGCCCTCCGTGCCGCACCTTGTACAACTGGGAGACATTATGTTCAACTGGGAGGAATTGGTAGGATAAGAGGTATTTGCTATGAGGTTTTATGTTGTTACACCTTGGTTTTTGTAATATTTCTTGTGAGCTCATTCACGCGACACTGGTTGTTATAAAATTTGTTAGGCAATTGGTCGATAAATTCGCGGATTGTGGGGATGGCGGTTGACTCATGAAGGTCTGCTATTCGGGAATATCTATTTCTGTTTGTTATAAGTCGAAGGCAGTTGATTTGGAATACCTGGAGGTGATGGGCGAAGGTGACAAAGGGCAGGAGCGCCGTATGTAACGAGTGGTCTGATCATTGCTGTATAGCGGAGGTTATTTTGGACTTTGGTCCAAGTTACTGTTTGTGCGAAATAGGGGCCTATAGTTTTATTTTTGAAGCGTAACCTCGAACTAGGCTGTTTTTGATGTGGGCTCTAAAGTTTGATCTTTCATCTAGTTCTACTCCTAGATATTTTACGCTATTTTTAGCCGTGATTTGGTGACTATTCATTCTCAATTTGGAGAAAATCTTCTTATCGTTGACTCTCTTGCTGAACACGATATCTTCTGTTTTTGATTCGTTAAGCGTTATTTTCCATTTTCGTAGTACTTTGACAGTTTATTATGATGGTATTGTAATTTAGAATTTGCCACATTCGCCCAAGATGAATGCTTCCCGGGCGGGTGCTCTACCTCTAAGCTTCCAGTGTGTATGATACTTTCTAGAGAAAGTATCATTTTTTATTATTTGTTATTAGAATAACAAATATTAAAAAACTCAAAGTAAAGTTGAAGAAAAACCTCAAACAAGAGGACGATATGAGATGGGGTGCTATATTTTGAGTCGGGGTGTCTCGTTCTGCTGGTCTTGGAGAGTTATGAGAGTATGCCTCATTCATGAAACTATTCGATTTGATTCGTTGCTTTACGCCGATAGCTTTGTTCGTAACCTCATTATTATATTTACGTTATTTTGGATAATGATGGAAGGTTTTCGTTTGGGTTAAATATTGTATTCCTGGAGGGATGGCGACAGAAAACAGGCACTAAGCTTCCTTGCTGTCTCCGACTCTTAGGGGGACTATACATTTTGTTATTTTTGAAATATTGGGAAACTCTTGTAACAAAAAATGTATACAAATCATGTGTAGCTATGTGAATTAATGTACAGTACAATGGGTTTTGATTTATTATGTAATGGTGCTTATTTTCGAGTTATAAGCGAAAAAATGTAGCCATCCCAGTTTTCTAGTTTGTACAAACTCAGATTACTCTGATTTGGCATTATTATGGGTATGTATTTAATTAACTTCCACCAGATTGATCCAAAAAAAATTGTTGACGCCTAAATCCAGTGAAATTTTGGTAAAAAAATCGAGAATGTCATTTGAATGATATGGGCTTCACAGCTATGAAGTGTTTCTAAATCTCGAAACGATAACAGAAATACGCCTCCGTACAAGACGGTCCAGCATGCAACCACGCTCCGAAACAGACCTGATTGAGAAAGGAGTAGGAGAATTAAATTGCAAGAAGAGTCGGTCGGGACCAGGAGCAGCATGCACCGACCGCGACCAGCTATTATTTTCGGTAGAGCCACTAAAGCCAGACTCCGTCCGGAGCGCTGGATCGGATGTCTGATGGATGACATTGCAGCGGGCCAACAACATCAGTTCGCGGCTCTGGATATTAGGCATCCGAGGCGGGGGGATGTCTGCACGGGTGGGGCGGAGGACGCAACGCGATGCAAGACCATGGAGAACTCGAAACCCTTGAGAAGGTCGCGGTGACGATTTACGATAGACTGGCCTCGCTCTGACCGTTAATTCGAGTTTGGACCATTTCGCGCTGGATTGCAGGTAACAAAATTGACAATTAAATAAAGGATGAGTAATGTAATTTTTATGGATTATTGGTGCGTCTGTTCGTCACTGTCGGAACATGACTTGTGCGGTGCGTGCACACTTCGCAACATTATACAGAGTGTAACAGCCAAATGGAATAAATTCGATAACGAATAAATGAGGGCGTGTTGGGGAAAACGCTCGGACACGTCGATTTGTAATTTTAAATGCGCATATTTTTCAAACAATAATATTATATAGGGTGTTCCATGTGACCGTGGCCAATACCAACATTCTTATTTCAAATGCAACCCCTGTATATTATTTTTTTTGGATTCTTCAGAGAATTCTGGACACAATTTATGCACAATGTCCTATACCTATCTTTAACTATTTCGGAAGTATTAAGTGTTTTCAGATTTATTGCAAAAATCAACGTTTTGAATAAAAAATATTTTATTTAACAATTTCGGTACATTACACTCAAAACCTAAAAAGTAATACTGATTATTTCTTAATTATTAAAAAAAACAAAAAAAAAACATTAATAATTTTCATTTAAAATGTATATTTTTGTGAAAAATCTGAAAATACTTAATATTTACGAGAAAGTTGAAGATAGGTATAGGACATTGTACATGAATAATGTCTAGAACTTTCTGAAGAATCCAAAAAATAAATAATATACAGGGGGTTGCATTTGAAATAAGAAAGTTGGCCACGGTCGCATGGAACACCCTATATAATTTTATTTTCTTGAAAAATATGCGCATTTAGTAATGTTTGTTGTATTTTGTCTTGCCTATGCCAAAACCATTTGAAGGCTCCACTTCGAGTGAATGGACGAATGATGAGATGTGTATTCTCGAATTATGAGACATGAAAGAATCTCACTGAGGATGACACGGCTGTACCTTCTCAAAGCATATTTAGAAATTCGCCAAACATCTCAGATTCTTGTAGTAATTTTATCCAAGTCATTTTAGTGGTGCACAGAGCAGAAAATTAAGGGGAAGTATCACCTTTTGAATCATGGTAAATTTCCATTCAAAAAGTGGTCTCTTTATTTCACGAGTAACTACCCTCATTCACGACGTAGATACTTGATTTTTTAAATTGAAGTTAAAGAACGTCCCGAGGGCAAATAGTTTTTTTTTTCGATTTAATTAGTTTTTCAATTAAAAAAAACAGGGTAATGGTTACATCTCTGCAATATTTGGGTTATTGAATATGTTTTTCGTTTTTCATGAGTACAAGCTATATTTTTGAACTAATCATCATGAAAATTTTTGTAGTTTATAGAAGATTAAATTGCCGAGGGCAAATAGTTGCGATTTTTTCCAAAAAAAGGTTGAATAACCGTCGAACAAAAATCATTAAATATAATTTCCAAAACGCTGAAGTTCAACCTGTTTTTTTATTGAAAAACTAATTAAATCGAAAAAAAGGAAACTATTTGCCCTCGGGACGTTCTTCAACTTGAATTTAAAAAAAAATCAAGTCTCTGAGTCGTAAATTAGGGTAGTTACCCGTGAAATAAAGAGACCACTTTTTGAATGGAGATTTAACACGATTCAAAAGGTGATACTTCCCCTTAATGATGCAATTATAGAACTATTATAGATCAGCATTACACTCATCAAACACAGGATGTATATTGAGAATAATTAAAATCTTAACGATAAATTAAGATAAGAATTGATCGAAGAACTCAAAATATTGAATGAATCAAAAATACTTCATCACGTCTGTGAGATATTCGAGTCACACCTCACACTAAGGTAGGATCATGGGTGTCCCCAGGGAGGTGTAGGGGGAAGCTGCTCCCCATAGAGTTTTACTAGTATCCCTTGAAAACTCATGAAATGCTGCTGTTAAAAAATCTATCCAATCAAACCATGAATTTCTCGTTAGTCTCATTAATTTACTTCACTCCGATTCAACACCAAGGCTTCACATGAACTGAATCTGGTGATAAACGATTAGAATGCTCTTCATGAAATCCGAAACACCATGGGTACCACCAAATATATTATAAATTTTTTTCACGAATCAGTTTTACGACGAAAACTTATATCGAATATTTCAAAACTATGCGAAACAAGATGAAATGAAAAACACAAAACGATCAGAGGGTTCAAAGGACATTTCCCCTCTTAATGGAGGCTCTAGACTCTTCATCTCAGGATGGAAACAGTGCCACACGAAAAAATGCTTTCCAGTCACGCCGCTGCTTCGAAAGGTGCGATTATTCTTTGCCTTGTTCTAATAGCAGAATACTCTGCTGTGTAAGTAGCCTGTAGTAAACGTTCTACAATCTGTTTCCTTAGATATAATCAAGGCCTCAGAACACGTACAAAAAAAATTGCAAATGATCAAATGTCACCGTGCATGGTGTCGAAATAATGAGAGATATCAGCTATTCTATCGCCGAAAAGCTCGTTTTAGAAAAAGAATTGGCGTCATTTCCCCGGACTGTAGAAATACAAATTCATTGGAGCAACCAACCAGCTGCTAGCTCATCTGAATACTGGAGATCTTTGGTTATTCCTTACCTGGATTCTATCATCACCTCTCTGGAGAAGAGGTTTACAATTGAAAACACGCCAGGCAGACTGCACCCTGCTCAGAAGCTGAATAATTCGTTACGAAGTATCACCGATTCTTGCGACACCTTCTGCCAATGTTACAATTTGAGCGCCATCAAAAATTAAGTAGAATTGTGGCAAAGGGCATAGCAGGAGAAGCCAGGAGGTAATTTTAAGAGCTGACAAATTAATGTTTTGAAAGAACCAGGGGAATTTTTTCCCTAGATGGAAAAATTTAAAAAAATTTGATCGCTCTACCGTGCACTACTAGCACTGTGGAGCGATCAAAGGATCATGGGATCAAACCCTGGATAAGGAGTACGATGGTTGAGACTCGACTTAACGTTTCGACGATGATTAGCATTCATCGTAAAAGCACAAGCGAAATATTCGAAGACGCTAAGAATCCAAGATGTTTTCGTTTTGGTTATTTTGAAATTTGTTTCGGTTTATTTTGATATAAGTTATATAGTCCTATCAGCTGATGAAACATAAAATAAATTTTATTTAATCCTATACTACCTACAGTTCATTATTCTCCCCCATGCCTAGGGAAAAGAGATGCCCTTATTTTCCCACTCTCGGTTATCGCACATGCTCAATAGTCTCACTGACCCTAGGCACAGCCCTCTACTACAGGCTTCACTTTTAATTTCAAGGACCAAATTATAGGTATAGAATTATGTGGGTTTAACAAAGCGTAATCACCGGTGATCAGAGATTGATATAGAATCAACCCGATTTGGCAGTTAAAAAATCAGAGAATCAAGCCGTTTATCACCGATCACTGGTGATTGCGCTTTGTGAAACTCACCGTGCATGTAGGTAGAAATCGATGTGAAAAAGTAATGTTATGATATTGATCAGTTCATATGAAGCAGATAGTATTTTTGCTATCCTGTGAAGTAAATATTATAATTATATTAAAGTTTCTCATCTTAATGAATTATTTCACCGATACACAAAATAGTGCTTACAGACATTTCGAGTAAATAGCAAAAAAAGTCAAACTTTGGTTATAGTTATTTATCATAGTTATTTATAGTTATAGTGAAAAGGGGTTACAGTCCACTGCGACCTTAAGGTCTATTGTGCCCCCTAACAGAGCTGTTATCATCGCGCCTCCTTCAGCTAGCCCTCCAGTTCCAGAGATTTGATGAAATCTAGTATCTGGGACGGCTTCAATTAGGGTAACTCCCCACTTCTACAAGTTTCTTGTCCAAAGCACTCTTTCTTTTGGCTTGCAGCTTTGGTTACTGCTGCATTTATCTTCAGACTTTCATGGAATTGCTGTGTCCAACTCGAGCAGGATTCTCACCTGCGACCCTTTGATATCTGGTCAAGACTTCTTCACTTCTTGTATCATTTTTGATTTATAATACGTTTGAATAAGTGTTATTATCGAATGAAGTTAATATCTTTGGTGAATAGAAGTAATTATTGATCTATTAATTGAACATATCGTTACGATCTTCATGTATCCAGTAATTCAGGAACTTTACTATGCTCAACTAAATCAGGAAGCCCCGTAGAAATGATGAAATGAATTCCTCGAGAAGTTACCTATACTATTAATTTTCACTTCAAACCTGAAAAACCTTGATGAAGATTAAGGCAGTAATAATCGTCATCTTCAGCTCTGCATCATTATAATGCTGACATAACACCTCCATTCGTACACATAAATGTACCAACTTCAAGATTATTTGTCGAAGAGATACTCCTAATCAAGCAATCTCCTCTAGTTCAATGAGAGTACCTGCTAGATGAATCGGATCTAGTTCAGGTACGAGGAAATTAATGCTAGCAGTGTTAGATGCGCGATTAAATGAAAGCATGCAATTCACCTGCAACCAAGAACCAGTTTGCATCCGCTCGGTCATGTATTTATCTTCTAAAAATCGATCAAATATAATAAAAGGAAGCAATTCACGTCAATCAAGCTCCACGCAAACTTGCTCAGCTTGGCCATATATAATGATTGGAACCCTGTGTACAAAAATCGGAGAACCGTTCCATGTCCCAAGGGTGTAGGTGGATGCTGACATATCATTTCACACATTTATCATCTTATAGGTGATATTAGGATATTAGCAATTACTGCCGGTTAATTACTGAAACCTATATATCATAAACGTATAATTGTCTGCATTCGAGTAGAATTCATAATTTTAAGGGAAGTGTGGCAGTATGATAAACACTATTCTTTCCCAACTGGAAGTCATATTTGTCAATTCATTGAGGGAAAATCTATCACAAAATTTTTATGATGAACTTTCATTGACGAAGTATATTTTTTATGTAATGCTCACGAAAACACTACTTCAAGCAGAGGTCCCTGTAACCAAAGTTAAATGTGAAACGTTTTTGAACGAGGCGCCGATAGAGTGAAAATCCCTCTGAACAAATTTCACGGAAGTCATTACAACAGACTGGCCTATAGAGAAATTGTGACTTTACCGATATTTTAACCGATCAGTTTTCGATATACATCAGATATTAAGGATATTGAAGCACGCGATACTCTGGAGTCTGGATCCTGCTGAAGTTCGTAAGGTCGCAATTCATCCAAGTTTTCCTAGCTACTGTCGAAGAAATCGGTGTTATGGTGATTAGAGATATTGAAATCTTGAGTTTTCATCTAAACTAACGAAAATTCCCAGGGTTAGTCAAAAGCGCTCGAGCTGTCGATATCTCTTAGAAATTTTGAGCAAAGGGAATGACAGTAATGACACAGATTTTGGCGTTATCGACTCTAATCGAATTATTTTTGACTCTGATGTCTCTGATCCGAAAGGGGTGAAACACGTGATCAATCAGTTTGTCAAATTAAATTGCCCATTTTTATCATATCACATTCTGAATCTCCATGAAATTCTTATTTGAAAATACCCCACTTGTCATTATTGATCTTTGTTACTTTTCAACGAAGGCCGCTTTTTCGAGAAATGTTGTGATTATGTTGGTTTGAACTGGAGGAAATATATTGAAAAGTACACGAAGAGAATATCGTCCTAAGACCAAGCTAGTCCAATTTCTTCGTTATATTGAAAAGTGTTCGGGATAAATGTATGGACACTATATGCAAGCAGCGTATGGAATACAAAGCATTTAAAAAACTATTAATGTCAGAGACACCATGTCTTTACTGATGTGATAGCTGTGTAGGTAAGGTATACGGGGTGATGTTCATTAGTGTTTCATTAGACGTATTCGAGGAAGGAATTGCGATACAAATGCAAAATGTTGTATTTTTGTTTTATTTTAGAGTATATGAACTCAATTTGTAAAATATTTTCAAGCGGATTCCACTTCCGGTTCTACCGGAAACGAAGGTGAACTTCGTTATTCCAAATGCAACACCCTTTATATTTATACATATTACATATGTATGTATTTGAAACCTTTGTTTGATTCTGCAATGATTTTATCTATGATATGCCCAACCACATCAAGTGATTGTTGAGTTTTAGCCTGATTCCCAAATTTTTTCGGCAGAAAGATTGTCTCAAATTAGTGTTTATATCTCCAAAATCTCTCATTGTAAGAAATTTTCTCCGCCACAGTGGAACAAAAGAAAGTACGCTGATACAGCTTTCTGTATAACTTATGAGGAAATATTATACGGTGTCTGAAACAGGGCTTCAAAGTGAGCCTCAACAAAACTAAGAAATCTCATTCTTTTCAAATAGGAACCATATAATTTTGTAATTCTGATCGTTTGCTCGTCAAAAATTAGCTAGAGTGTTACAAACATTTTATGTCTTCAAAATAAGTAGTTTGGCCGTTATTGAATGAAATGAGCATATGAGAATATTAATGTTCCCAAACTATGCTTGAGAAGAATCGAAGAAGGAATAAATTTGGTTGAAAGAACTATTGCATTTCAATTCTAAACATAACCGAACAAAACTTTTTGCTAATTGTTACTGAATATCGTTTTTTCAATATTTCTATTACAATAATAAGTTTCAACTTATTCTGATAAATAACACCTTCCGGTCAGTTCAATTCATACCAAAAAAATTATCTCAGGCACGGACTCGCCCAGTTTATTTTCGGAAACTAACTATACAGGGTGGGCAAAATTCGTTGTCTACTGAGGGAATCTCGAGAACTACAGCAGCTAGAAGAAAATGGAGAACACATTTTCGAGCTCTTTTTTCCTGAATAATCCAAATCTGAAAACAGATCCGACCTATCATTCATAGATTTTGAGTTATGAGCGAAAATTGAGAAATTGTCATTTTCAATAATGCTGAATAACTCGCTCGTTTGAACTCCTATTGGAAATCTGTGGCTACATTTTACAGGCACTTTTTCAAGAGTAATTCAAATATAATATGATTGATTTTTTTCATCCAGCTGTTTTCGAGAAATGAGAAGGATTTTTGATTTCTCAAATGTGAACTATTGTCGAAAGTTATTTCATCTCGCTGCGAATTTTTTGCTGATTTCGAAAATGTGCCATATGTCACAATTTACATTAATATCACCTGAGAAAAAATCATAATATGCATTCTCTTTCGTGAACTCTATGCTTCTATGGTTGAAATCATCGATTTCTGAAATAATATTTCTATAGTTAATGTGTCAGCGATTATTCTCAAGATTAGAAATAGTTCATCTACTAAATTCATTATCTAAAATGGCTAGAAATATTTCAAGTCATGAAAAATTCGATATATTGGTGTGCTATATTCTCTTTCCTGAACTCCACATAATTATGTGAACTCAACCTTCTGCGATAAGAATAATCGAGTGTCGAATAATTTACTCAATGTATCGATATCCTTCATTAGAGAAAAGAAGACTTTCATATGATCATTTAAGAAAAAATGTGCATTCAATTATCTTTTATCTATTTGAGAAATGAACTCGAAAATTCAGTAGTATAAAAAAAGTCAACAATAATTATTTTCACAAAATCGAGATGATGAAAAAATATATCAACGGTAGTGTTCGAATTGTAAACCATTGTTGGATAAGCACGCCATACATCTCGATCTAACACTACCGACACTACGTATGGCGTTGCCGATATGAATTCTGGTGACTTGCCTCAATGCGTTCTGCGTTCTCCTTCTCAACTGTTCATGGTTTGTTATTGTTATCCTTGTTTCATAAATTTTATTTTTCAAATATCCCCATAGAAAAAAAGTGGCCTAAGATCTGGAGAACGCGCGGGCCATTGGCAAGGGCGTAGCCAGGAATTAATTTCGGGGGGGGTTTTGAAATTTTGGCAATTGACTTTGTAAGTGCCGGGAATTGTGAGGGTCGCTTTCTGTAGCAATTATTTTTCAAGAATTCAATAATCCTTTTCCTACTTCTCAAACAATTTTCAACATAGATATTCCTGGTTAGGTTAGGTAAACCTATTTTTCAAATATGCTTCGGAATTTAATTTTTATTCACTCAAACAAAAACTTAAAAACAATATTTATTTCCCAAACAATACTTACAGGATGAATCAATATGAAATTATTGTGGATGTGTGCTTTCATTGAAACTAAATAGAGTGTTTTAATGTTTTATTCCAAAATAGTGCCAACAACATATAAATAGGTATTAAAAATGAAACAGTGAGAAAACTCACGGAAAAAACAGCCACTTAATTAATTATAGAACTTACCTTCAATAAGAGTTTGAAGTCCTGAAATTCAAAAACACAAAAAAAAGTCAATAATATTGAGAACTTTTACTCTGAAGGTCTGAACACAGTGAACACACATACACACAACGAGGCTATAAGGGAAATAGAAATGAAATGATTTCGTATTTTTCTTATTCTGGAAAAAAAAATTCCTCAGTGGAGAATAGACAATTATTATTTAAATGTCAGGAAACATGAAGAATCCTACATCAAAGAAACCGCCGATTAGAGCTATCATCTAGTGACGTTAAGGGGAAATGGTAGACGTCCGAGCTCGTGAGCTCCCTTCAAATATTGGGCTTTTTATTTCCATGATATCTCAATTCGTATGCGGCGTAGAACAACAATTTTTTTTTTAATCAAAGCTTAATAATTTTTCTAGGATGTGTATTACTCGCTGTTCCGTTTATCTTCGTATATTAGGAAAAAAACCTGGGGAGATGTGATTCCATAAAAATCTGGACAATGACAATGATGTAATACACATTCTGCAAAATGTTATTCCGCATGTAGGTATACTGAAAATTTCATACATTTATCCCGAAAATTGACGTAGATATCATGGAAATAAAATCGTTTGTCCAGATTTTTATGGAATTACATCTCACCAGGTTTTTTTCCTAATATACGAAGAAACACGGAAAAGTGAGTAATACACATCCTAGAAAAATTATTAAGCTTAAATTTAAAAAAAAAATTGTTGGTCTAAGGCGCATACGAACTGAGATATCATGGAAATAAAAAGCCCAGTTTTTGAAGGGAGCTCACGAGATCGGACGTCTACCATTTCCCCTTAATGGTAATGGGGTAATACTAATACATATCTCCTAATCATCAAAGCGAATGCCGACACGCTTCATGCAAAGCGTTCGGTACGATTTCCACCAGAAGAAATATAAATAAGGAATTATTGGTTCGACGGATCCATTTGTATGCGATGTTATGAAACTTTAATATCATCCATATTGTTGATATGAATTGATAATTTTAACTAGAGTTTCGGAGATAAGTTGGTTTAAGTGCAAAATGAAAGATTTATTCTGCAACATAAAATAACTCTGAAACATTTCGGGGCGGGTTTGGACTTCCCCCCCTGGCTACGCCCTTGGCCATTGGTACCTATCCAATGGTCACCAAAATTTGAGTTCAACCAATTTGTTGATTGAGACCCTAGCGTTGTGTGCTGGCGCTCCATCCTGTTGGAAATATATTTCCCTCCCTTCAACAGTGAATCGAAAAGCAGCAAAAGTATTATATTTTTTTTCTCAGGTGATATAAATGTGAATTGTGACATGATACATTTTCGAAATCAGCAAAAAATTCGCAGCAAGATAAAATAACTTTCGACAATAGTTTACATTTGAGAAATAAAAAATCCTCCTCATTTCTCGAAAACAGCTGGATGAAAAAATCAATTTGAATTACTCTCAGAAAAATGCCTGTAGAATGCGACAACAGATTTCTAATAGGAGTTCAAACGAGCGTGTTATTCAGCATTTGAAAGAGGTGAAGAAAGTAGTAGTAACTTTGCTTTTTCAAAAGGAACACCTGGTATAGTATATTATTTTTGGAATCTCCAACAACTTCCTGACCACTTTTTGTAACATTTCCCTATATCTATCTATTGCCGTTTTCGAAAAATAAATTAATTTAAATGATTTCACCGAAAATCATGACCTCTCAAAATGCTGATAACTTCGGGTTGAGGAACATATTGGCATTGAAAAAATTGGTTTGAAGGTGATACATGAATGCTTCCAACACATCAGCCTGATTTACGTTACTTCAATACTGGTTGTTAAAAAATACAGTCTTTTCGTTTGCTTGAAAAAGTGACTGAAAGTTGTTTATTTCAAATGGAACGTCCTGTATACATATTATCAGAAATTCAGAGAGTTGATGAAATTTGCTTTCATTCTATGTACATCATGCCCATACCTAACTAGTCAAATTTCGGAGCATTTATTTGTAAAAAAAAATTCAATCATCCCTCGCGGAATATTGTCCTTGTGTCCTCTTGGCTTGGTTTCTTTCTGAATTTCTTAGTTTTCTACAATATTCAGTATTATCCAGAAGAACCCTCGAGCAATACTCTACAATCCACAGAATAATTCGGTACAGCTGCACATTATTCTACTTCATATTTAATGGTTAGTTCCTCAGCGGTAGCAGTGTGAATTAAAAATGAAGCTTCCTGTGCTTCAACTGAGAGTTCGGATGTTCAAAAATAAATCACCGTGCACTACAAAGATATATCAGAAAGAGTTGGAATGGCTCATTACAAGTTAATGTATAGTTTCGAAAACTGATACCGGAAATATCCCAACGATCTCGTGAGACATCTGACATTTTTCCAACATTGCTGAGTTTGGAAGGAAATAATTTTTTCTGGGAGTCCTTCGTCTTCAAACAGAACATATAGTTGTTATTGATAGCAACATCTATTTTTTTTTCAATGTCTTCATCGGTGAATTAACCCTTTACGATTTTTCAGAGGGAATTTTCAGTGTGGACAAAATAGATGGGCGCGCAGATTCCATATAAGAAATTAAAAGAGACGATTTTTTGTTGAAATGACATTCTGTCTTTTACGAATTTTTGGCATGAGTATTAAGGCTAAGGATACACTAACTTTTTTCTGTTTTTTCTCACTATTATTTATGATTTCAATTTATGTCGATGATGGGACTTGTATACAGAGTTAGTTATACAGGGTGGCCATTTGAAAACGAAACAGACGAGATTACAGACGAAATAAATTTTTTCGATAGAAATGCTCGGACAGGTCGATTTCTGTTTCGAGGGGGACAACTTGAGATTTAGGTTACGGACGCATAGCGCTTCAACCCTTGCTACTAGAACCCTCACCCCCAATTTTTGAATAGGGAAGATGGGGTGAGTGATGCCTCATTTGAAAGGTATTTTTATACTGATTTCAGCACAGTAATTGTTTTTTCATTTTATGCATTAGTTCTCGAAATATTCTTAACTAAGTATTTGAAAATGAAGTGGTGTTTTCATGGCACCTGTAGTGTTTTTTTGTGAAAAATCGACATTTTGAGCTTCAAAACAACCATGACTGTGGCTTCCTTCCTCCAATCTACTGACATAGAAATCTTTAATCAAGATGTCGATTTTTCACAAAAAAACACTACAAGTGCCATGAAAACACCACTTCATTTTCAAATACTTAGTTAAGAATATTTCGAGAACTAATGCATAAAATGAAAAAACAATTACTGTGCTGAAATCAGTATAAAAATACCTTTGAATTGAGGTATCACTCACCCCATCTTCCCTATTCAAAAATTGGGGGTGGGGGTTGTAGCAGCAAGGGTTGAAGCGCTATGCGTCCGTAACCTACATCTTAAGTTGTCCCCCTCGAAACAGAAATCGACCTGTCCGAGCATTTCTATCGAAAAAATTTATTTCGTCTGTAATCTCGTCTGTTTCGTTTTCAAATGGCCACCCTGTATATGTACGAGTATATTCTTTTGAAAGAGAGAATAACATACTGTTTTGTAATATCAGACAATATATGGCATATGGCGCGTGTGAAGAAATGGCGACAGGGAACAGTTTGTATAAAAGAATAAAATCTGTTTCCCGCTCCAAATATGAGTGTTAGCAGAGGGAACGTAAACGAGGTTGTGAAATATTGATGTTTGACTTTAGACCGCCTGCCTGCACTGAAAATATATTACATTAATTGTGAACACTATTCTAGATTTTATTCTCAGTACTTAATTTAGTATTGCATGAAACCCTGTGACGCGCGACACTTAGACAACTATCAGTCTATGTTTCATTCTCAACCAATCCACCAACGTGACTTCTTCATCAGATGAGCTGAAAAAAATTGGCAGGACGTTGGTAAGATGCAATTTTTTTTCTTCATCCTTTTCTACTATATGAAATTGTAATATTAATAATCACTAATCCATAATACGTTCTGTCCGTTAGTCTGCAAATACGATAACTCTCGAACCGATAGACTTTCTAACTAAGTTTTCAGGTTAGGTTCAGATCTTGAAGTCTCAGTTATTTAAAGGACAAAATTCGACCAGGGGTTCCGAAATATGGGCGTTTGAAACAGGAAACAGCAACAGGAAATTTTTTTTCCAGATGGTGTTTCACGGACCACCGAAAATTCCAGTGAATTATGGAAAAAATATCTAATATTTCTGTGATATTATGGAGAATTTATTGGACAGCTGTCAAAAAAAGTTGACCTGACTTCGCGTTTTTTGAATTTTTAAATTTTTGAATTGGGCTTTAGGTGACCCATTTTTCATTTCTAATCAGACTGCTGCTATAGAGCAGCACTAATGTTGGTGATACACCGAGTTAGGGAGAGTGGGGTAATTGCGAACACTTAAGGGAGAATTGAAATTTAAAAAAAAAACATACTAAGTTACGAATACTATTTATTGCCAAAAGTTCACTCAAACTAACCAATCTTCTGTTCTCATAATTAACGTAAATATATTTTCAAAAAGAAATCAATTAGTAACAAAAAAACAAAGCCCTTGTATCCGGGATTACGCCACAGCACGTGGTGTAATTACGAACACAGTGAGGGACGGTCGAGATTACCCCATCAAAGTCTTCCGCCATTAGGCGACATACAGAAATACGCAAAACTGAATTTTCATTTGAGGTTAGAATCGAGTGATGCAAGCGCCGATTACTTTAAATCCTTGTCTGATTACACGTAGATATACATGAAAGATACCAGATATCCATGCCATAATATAAAACTCCTCAATATTACACTAACATTAGATGAAATTGTTGAAAAAACTCAATTTTACATAACTCGCCAAGCGTGCGTAGCATCACCCCACCCTCACAGTCCGGGACTACGGTCGAGCTTGACTTTAGAACTCGAAGATATTGTGAAATGTTCAAAGATAAATCGAAGATGATTTTTTGATAATTAAATGATATCGTTGTTTGATTTCGGAATCAAATTGAACAATCTAAGCTGAGGGAGTTGTTCATCGTCTATGACCTGATATTATTTGTATGTTTCTCTTAGTGATGGTCTGAAGATGCCCAACGTTTTCAAGAGCGTAACTGGTCACAAATATCTCTAGAATGTTTCTTCATTGAAAAATTGAATCAACTTCATCAGTGAGTGAATTCATAAATAAATCGAAGATTAGATTTTCAATATCTCAGATATCACAGGTAATGGAAAATAATGTAATTTATTTACTCCCATAGAATAATATAACCATTATCCACATGATTTTGAGCTGTAATAGTATCCATCAACCAACAACGTGATTTATAATAACTCACGCCTATAACTCACGCCTTTAACTCACTGTAATACAAATATGAAAAATGAAGCTTGCGAAATTAATTAAAAAAAGTCGGATCAATCGGAAACTCTATTTCAACCATCAAGGTAATGTTCTCGCCATTAATTTCTACGTGAATTTTTAACGTTTTCTACGCGATTGGATCGCGATTCGATTCCCGACCACAGAGATCGCTTTTGACGACTATAGTCAATTTTGAATGATATGATATATTGTTTATCCTGATTACTCCTAGGTCTCCTGAGGAGACCCCTCTGAAACTACAAGCTTCGAAGCGTGTAACTTGTGCCGAGTTCGGGGTAAGCAGTTGTGTTCTCTGTAATAAACAGATTAATTCGAATTTTACTGGAGAGGTCGAAGATAAAGTATAGTATTCAATTCGCGGTTAAGGTCATAACACACTTAATGAATTACACCACTCGCCTGACGTGTGTTATAACTTACATTACCCTTTATTCAATAATGTTTTTCAATTCTCTGAAACTTCCTGCATGCTTTCGTATACTTTTCACATATTTTTATTCGACAGTTTTCGAAATATTGGCCATTTTGATAAAAAAATAATACTTGTAGAGGCTATGTTATCCAATTATATTTCACGAACCCTTGCACATACCAATAACAGCTTTATATGGATTGAAAGACAATACTTCAAAGTATCCTAGCTCCTAGCCAGCTATAATAAAGCATCTCCAGCATATGGAGTGTCCACAAAAAGACTATGAACATGACGAATTTCAAATCGATTTTTCTTCATTTTTTCAAGTGCCGTGCATATAATATTTTTTCATCATTGTAATCACTATTCATCTACATTTAATCATATATGAAATGCATTGATTGATTGATTATACTGATAACTCCTAGGTCTCCCGAGGAGACCCTCCAGAAACTACAAGCTTCTGAGCTTGTACGAGTAAGCAGAATCAGTTATGTTCTGTGTAGGCTTTGTTACGGTGTCTTCACGCCACCTTGGCACAGCACTGTTAATTTTCGACCCAACAGTCCCAACAGTGAAATGGTGGCCCACTACCGTTGACTAGAAAATTTCTTTCCTAGCCTCGGGATTTAACTCGAACGGTCCGCGTCAGGGACAATCGCCTTAACTACTGGGCTAGGGGCTCTCAATTTTTTTTTGAGCTGTCTGAACAAGCACTCGCACGCATCGGAGGCAAGTTCCTCTTGCGTAAAAATCCTGACCATCGCTGACAGACACAAAGTAAATTCTTTAATCCTGGTCATTGGTTGCCAGGAAATTACCTGAACACAACTGACGATCTGATACGAAGTTCCTGCGTCCGTTAGAGGTGGCCAGGAAATTTCCCGAGTTATGTCAAGTCATTATTGGTTTATGTTGATAAACCAGAAACAATAGACGCTTTGGAAGCCAACATAACTCGTGTAATTGCTGAAATAAGGACTGAATTACTAGCAAAAGTGGTCCAAAATTGGTCTGGTTGAATGCGTTTCCTCAGAGATAGTCGTGGTGGACATATGCCGGAAAATTATCTTTCAAATAAAAAAAAACTATTTGGCTTCGATCTCAATTTGAGTGTGTTTCATTTCAATGACTCAAAGTTTCGTGATCAAAACAATTTAATGTACGAATTATTTGGTTGGGTGGTATATCAATTAGATAATTGAGCAGGAAAAAACTATTTTCCAACGTTTCGAACTTTATTAAGTTCATCCTCAGGGCTCTACGAAATGGGTTGGTACCCACCAAAACATATCTAGAATCAATCATTCGACTTACCGAAAGATTCAGTCTTTTCTGTATCAAAACTGGTTAGAAAAACCATAAAAAAACTCGAGACTGCATTCTGCACGATAAGAACTAGACAATTAAAAGAATGATGCATCTGGTAACGTGGGTTGTTCATTGAAAACAATATGATGTAAAATGCGAAACGTTCAGCATATTATTATGCATTCGTTAAGAGGTTTTACCGTGAAACGGGGGGAAAACAAAAACTCATCTTGGAATACCCTTAATGAGGTTGTAATAAGCCGTTTTAAGGCCTTCTATATCTCTTCTCATATTGACACTGTCACTCTTCAAAATATGGACCATCTCAGTCAACAGTCTCTTTGACAAAAAGGGCTGAACATCTTGTATTTCCACTTCTTCGAAATTAAAATTGTGGTTGTTTCATCTTGTGTGTTCTACCAGAGCTGTGGGGTTTGTGACATTGGGCCGTTGTACATCTCTCGTATGTTCGGACATCCGTTGCCTCAAATAACGTCAGGTTTGGCCAACGTAACATTTGGGGCAGCTCTGGCAATTAATTTTGTAAATAACACCTTACTGCTTTTCGAGTGGTGTCCAAATGTGAGCTGTCTATCTGAGAGATTGGCATCGTTGCTCAACAGCGACTCTCTCAAAATTGCATTTTCCAATGAAAACACCATAGGTAAAAAAATTTTCACCGAACAGAAAAAGAGCACACCACTCTAAAACCAGTCGGGTGTTATTTACAAAATTAATTGCCAGAGCTGCCGCCCCTAATGTTACGTTGGCCAAACGGGACGTTATTCGAAACAACGGATGTCCGAACATAAGAGAGATGTACAACGGCCCAATATCACAAACCCGACAGCTCTGGTAGAACACACAAGAGGAAACAACCACAATTTTAATTTCGAAGAAGTGGAAATACAAGATGTTCAGCCTTTTTTGTCTGAGACACTGTTGAGTGAGATGGTCCATATTTTGAAGAGTGACAGTGTCAATATGAGAAGAGATATAAAAGCCCTTAACACGGCTCATTACAACCTCATTAAGGGTATTCCAAGATGAGTGTTTGTTTTCCCCCCTCGTAACAACAGTATATGCTGAACGTTTCGCATTTTACATCATATTGTTTTCAAAGAACAACCTACGTTACTAGAATACTAGATGCATCATTCTTTTCATTGTCTAGTTCTTATATATACAGTGTGACAAGAAAAACCTCGGACAAACTCTTTTTCATTTAACTTTATTAAACAGAAGAAATTGAACAGAACAACAACAAATAATAATAGGTTGAACATTTGTTGATAAAATATTTAAGCCGTTTCGAAGTGGCTTCCTTTGGCGGCGATACGCAGCTTCAGACGCTTCTTGAAATTTTCGGCAATGGGCCGCAGCTCCTCGGGCGTTAATCGGTTCCATTCCCGGCGCAGAGATTGCTTCGGCGACTCCAAATTTTTGTGTTTTTTAGCACAAGCCCTGTGCTCCAAAATCGACCACACGCTGTAGTCCATTGGGTTGAGATCCGGTGAGTAGGGCGGCCATTCTGCAGATGAGAAATGAAACAAGGAAAATGGGTCTTACACCATTCTTGCGTCATTTTCGCTCTGTGAGCCGGAGCAGAGTCCTTTTGAAAGGTCCAATGCGTATCGCCGAAGTACTACGGCCTGAGGATGTCGCAACGATAGACTTCTTGATTGATTTTGACCCCTTGATCCACGAAAACTAAGGGAGTTTTACCACTGCCGCAAATTCCGCCCCAGACCATGACGGATTGCGGATTTTGACGGTGTTCGACGATGGCCGATGTACCGGGAGCCTCTACGGACCAGACTCTGTCGTTTTGGTGGTTGTGGGATTGTTCTACGGTGAAAAGCTCATCTGTGAAGAGAATTCGCTCCCATTGCTGACCGGCGGCGAGACGAAGCAGTTGGCGGCACCTTTGGAGTCGTACGTGCTTGTTTTCCTCCGTGAGGAGTTGAACTTTTTGGAGCTTGTATGGCTTGAGGTTGAGCTCCTTTTGGCAATTTGACGGACTGATTCGCGGGTGATACCGGTCTCACAGGCTATTTTTCCTCATGGAAACCGTCGGATTTCGATTGACCCGCTTCTTGACGATGTTGCGATTGCTAGGTGTATTGACAATGCGTTTTCTACCACTTCCTGGACGACGACCACATGGCCAAGCTCCTTGAAACGACGAATTGCATCGGACACGGTTTGTCGAGGCACATTGAGCAAACGAACAATTTCGCATTGACGCCTTCCTTGACTAAACAGCTCCAAAATCGCACTACGTTTGTTTGACATTCTAAAACTCTGTGAAATGAAATTATATCAAACTGAAAATTCACATATTAGTGCAGGAAAGTGTAGAGAAACCAAGAGAATAAAAATTATTTGGCTGCGCTGAAATACTTTTGTTTCAGACCACAGCAAAATTTGTCCGAAGTTTTTCTTGTCATATTGTATATACAATCGTATTTTTATCTATACAACCTATGTGTTCGTGCAGTCTCGAGTTTTTTTATGGTTTTTCTGACCAGTTTTGATACAGAAAAGACGGAATCTTTCGGCAAGTCAAATGATTGATACTAGATATGTTGTGGTGGGTACCAACCTATTGTGTATAGAATCCTGAGGATGAACTTAATAAAGTTCGAAACGTAGGCAAGAGGAAGATATTTTTTTCTTGAAGATAATTGATCTACTACTCAGCCAAATAATTCGTACATTTCATTTCAAAAACACCCGATAGTTATAACAAATTGAATATCCTAGATCGTTTTGACTTAGATTTTCAAATCAGAAAATTTGGAAATACAAAGTTTGAGAATGTTAAAGTTTACTGTTGCTACATTTCCATTTAGTACTCCGATGAAAATATATTTGTGGAATTCCATATTAGAATCCAATGAATCCATCAATTAATTCGTGCAGCGTTAATTATTCGATTAATTTATTTTCTGACAATGAGGTTTTTAGTTTTGCGGTTGCTGTGTCGTGGTATTAACTCAAAAATCAGATACCTACTTTCAGTTAGATTTTGAAAATAAAGAGTGGATTGCGAATAAACTAGTGGATCAACCGTTATCGATCTCTTAGATAGATTCACATTCTCGGTGGATGAGAACAATCGATAGATAAGGCATTATACTACTTTAAGTCATTCTAACTCCAATATGGCGGAACATTCAAGATGGCGGAATAGATATTTTTTATGCACTTCTGCAATAATGGTATCAAATGAAAGGGCTTGTTGAGAGTAACTCGAAAAATAATGTGACGTCATTCTGAATCCAATATGACGGAACATCCAAGATGGCGGAATAGTTATTTTTCATGCACTTCTACAATATGGGTATCAAATTAAAGGGCTTGTTGAGAGTAACTCGAAATATAATGTTGACGTTATTCTCAATTCAATATGGCGGAACATCCAATATGGCGGAACATCCAATATGACGGAACATCCAATATGGCGGAACATCCAATATGGCGGAATAGTTATTTTTATGCCAATATGAGTATCAAATGAAAGGGCTTGCCGACAATATTTAGAAATAACTAAAAAGTAAAGCATAAACTAAAAGCAAAAAACCTTTTTGAGAAAAGCTTTTATTTGAATGCTCTTAAAAAAAGAAAATGAAATTTTTCTTTGAAATTTCAACTATCAACTTATAACCTCATTATACAAAATTTATATGATCATGAAAGCTTGTCGCGAAATCTGCGTGAGTACCTATAAGTATTTATTAATTAAACTGAAATTCATAAAAAATTGCTTTCAGCAAAAGTGAATCGCGCGACAAGCTTTGATGATCATATAAATTGTGGATAATGAGGTTATGAGTTGATAGTTGAAATTTAAAAAAAAATTCAATTTTTTTTAATAAAATTCCATTTTTTTAGATTTTTGAGCATTTAAATGAAAGCTTTTTTCAAAAAGGTTCTGTTGCTTTTAATTTATCCAGTAGACAAAATACTCATTCGGTGCATTACTATTTATCAAGGTCTGAACACTGTTAACTTGCGTTGCCCTAATTCAGTTCGAAACGTAGGCAAATACAACATATTCACCTGTATGATTTACCTTAATACAACTAAATAATATCACAATAATGTATTACTGAAAATCTCAGATTTCTTTTTGGACTACTCAATCGGGAGACCGATGGCTCAGAAAAACTGTGAAAAATGTCTTGGCACAAACTGCATAAAAACAGGGCTGTCAAGAAATTTGAATATGTTTTTGGGTAAAAATCAATAGAAAAGTGAATTTTTACGATCAGCTTTCTGACTCCAAGATTATTTTAGAATTCAAATGTCCTGTCGTATCGTTGTGATAAAACTATCAGAATGACCTTGTTGTGGAAACAGCAGCTGTAAGAATCGAAGAAAAAAGCAGAGCTGTGAGTCATCGGACGGTGGGCATCCGAAGTGCGCGAATCCGAAGCGAAAAGTGGAAGAAAAGAGCGTCGCCGTAGACTAGCGTCCCGGTTGCAAGGTGCAAAGCCCGCTTCAAGTCGGGTCAGTTTTTTGTGATAATGTGTGATATTGATTCGGGTGCAGCAAGCCGGCGCGATGCACGTGCACCGACGGAGGGGGCGGGGGCGAGTGCACCAGACGAACGAATGCGGCGGCAACAGCGCTAACTCATCTCGCAAGATCACAGCAGCGAACCATGAGGTCGTCGGCTGCCGTCGTTGGCATCCCCGCCACCGCCGTTTGGTTTGGTACCTCTTAGGCGAAATTGTATGCATCGAGCTCTGAAATCCGTGTGTCCACGACCGCTCGAAGATGCTGAATAGAGTGCATTAGTGCAACGCGATGTAAACAGTGCCATGTGCATATTAAAGTGTTATTGTCCAGTGAGAAATTGATGTCTGGACGTCGCCATGGCCATCAACTTCTCGGCTTCCTTCGCCGCTTGTCTGGCTGCCGGCCTCAAGGTGCCTCGCCAAATTATGTACTGCATCTCCCAAGGTAAGACCACGACGACGCGTCCGTCGCGGCGCTCTCACGCACAATCTACACGACTCGACGCACCGGCTCCCGCAAAATACCGAGCGTCTTGCGTTTTCCTCCTTTTCCGAGGTTAGGGTTTTGACGGCTCTTCATTGTTTTGCAACGAACCTACTGACCAGCGCAAACTTCCTTCGAGTGTCGGTCGATATATCGATCGCTCCTGATGCTACAAAAAGTATGGATTCACTAAATATTCATACTTTCGATCTGTTGCGGTTGACAGGTACTATAAATTCATTTATTTTCCCTCCGATTCAAGGTTGAATTGTGATAAATCACCAATTGATATATGAATCACCTCAAAGTCTTGAAATTCGTTGCTAAGTTATATCGTTTGGAGAAATTAATTTCTTCAGCTTTGGGCTGAATCTTGCTAAATTAAGAATTAGGAATCGAACATGTCCATACCCCATACACAAAAGATTTAGCAGAGCAAAGACAAATGCTGATCAGTTCATTGAATTTGAGCAACGTGAAAATACGAATGGAGGATCAGCTCACAAAATGGAATGTGACCTTTACAAAATGCTATGCATTCTTTTCGCGAAGCGTTGACAAGTAATGAAATTAATATAAGTCACTACAACAGATTCAACTTAGATGGATAGATCCCTATTGTCGAAAATTATTGAAATCTACATCGCTTCTCAAAAATTCTTCTCAGCATTAATGAAACTAAATCATTTGGTTTTAAACTGTCAACAGTCTGAATACAATAAGGACCGATGAACCTATTTAAACTGAAGTTTAATTATACTCACCTCGTTTTCTTACCTTAAGATAATCTCAAAAAAGGTCTTTTTGAGAAAGAACAACTCAGATTTAGGTACTCAGTTCGTGATTATTTGTTTGAATGAACTTAAGGTTCTTGATAATAAGATTCGAATAGTTTTCGGTTTTTTCTATTTATATTATCATACTTACCACTTCACGAGGGATCAACAACTCGTTTTGGTGTTTCAAAAGATGAGAAAGTAATAACTCAGTCCTTAACAATATAGATTCACTGATTGCACATAAGATTTGTTGAACTATTCTGATTCAATAATGATGGAATTTGTGAAATCCTGTACATACAGTAGAAACAAAATTTGCATATAGGGTAACTGGAGCAGTTTTCATCTCAACATATTTCTGAATGAATTACTTATCCTTTCAATATAACGTTTGCAATGTTTTAGACATCTTCAGAATTCAGATCATTTTAATAGGGAATTTAAGGCGAATGCCTCTTTTGAAATCGAAATACATATTTAGTTAACAAATCTAACTAACCAAATTATCTCCTTAGCTTCATTGTGATATTTTGTGAAGGAAATTAATTTTTCTTGGTTTTTTGGAACACTTCCTTCCAAAACGTCAGCCAATCGACAGGTTGATCTCTAGAAACCGTGTATGAGACTAAAAGGGTAAACCTCGGGGTAAACTGAACAGTGTAACAGAAAAATTAATCGTGGACACCAAATCTTATTTTCTTCGTGAAGATGCAAAACTGATCTTTTGAATTTATCAAAAAATTATAGTATAAATAATTTAGGTGTTCGGGTACTATGCATATATTGTACAATTGTACAAGATTGTGTAAATACTAATAAGATTATTGTCAATAATTTGGATGATCACCTCATTTCCCCCTTGCACTTGTTACATTACGTGATAAGCATAACCTTCAGGCCTGGTAACAGTGGTAACTATGCAAATTCAAAGAAAATTATATTGTCATTCTACATCAAAAATAAAGTAACAAAGGTAATATTCTCTTTCGATGCAACTCTGTCATTGAGAACTTACCTTGTCAAGTCGGGCAGTGTATTAACAGAAACTCTCCAACTTCATTCGCAGGAACGAGACTAGGAGTTTCATTTCAACCATCATCAGTAGGCTCTGAAATGTTTTACACCTTTGTGCTTAAGCCATCTAACAATATTTAACTGTTGAATTTGAATATGGGAAGCCTATAGGCTGCCAAGACTATACAAGTGAAATACAATCTCTTGAGGGTACCATGGCAATTAGATATTGATAATTGTTCTGTTCTTTCTTTGAGTATTTCTAAGTTCTGACAACAAAACTCGGTCCAAATTTTTTTGTCGGAAAATTTCCAGTAACGAATTTTATTTTATCGATTGAACTGATGGAATTCACCGCTGTGTTCAGAAAAGGTTCAGGTTCAGACCAAAATTTTTTATAGTTTTCTTCCAAGAAGTTATCAATAAATTTATTTCCAATCTTAGCAAAATAAATCTCTTAATACATCAACAAGCATTCGAATTGATAATATTGTCCCAATTTGTGACGTGTGATAATGAATTACCTACCTAATTATAAATTGATGTTTTTAGTTCAAGATGAATCCGATCCTATTGAATATATAGTGTCACAGATCTATAAGTGAGGATGGACCACACAATGTGCAGTCGAAATTGTTATATTTCCTAATTTTTGTCCTGAATTTTCGCCATTTGCTAGGAAAATTTCTTTTTTTGAATAACACAAGCATTATCTTTCGTGTATTTCTATTTAGTCTTCTGCAATAATTAATTAGCTTTGATATTCACGCAATGATATCGTTATTGCAAAAATTTTCTGGTATTTCTGTTTTTCCTCACATAATTCAAAATATGAATGCAATTACTACTTACCCTCGATACTACAAACTATGGCTTGCGGTATGCCGTTGTACAAAGTGTCTCAATGAAAAGAATGCAATTCTGAAAAATGGCACCTACAGGTCAATTCTCGAGAAGAACGCATTTCTTGAAAATAAAACCATCATCATATTTTACACATCTGAATATCGAACCCCCAAAATTTGATAAAAGAGGCATCAAGCGGTATCATAAAAACAGTTTTCCTTTGAAAACGAAAAAGGAAAATTTTGAATTTTGATCTATTTTTCGGAATATTGATACATTCTTGAACATTTGGTGTATTTTGGTCACATGCCAAGGTGGATTACTATATCTATACCTTCGAATTTACCGGTGCGTTTTTCGCACGATTTCTCTCCGTTAAAATTGAACAAATTTTCAATTCTTATTATTTCTTATTAGAAATGAGTTAGTTATTCACCGATCACACAATTATTGCATAGAGTTGCTATAGGGTGAATACTTTTTTGTGGTCTTTCGATCATATTCCAAGCTCTATGAAACTTAGCAAACAATATAATCTTTAGGTGGAGTTGAATTTTTATCACATGATCGAATCACAAATAAAATTACTGATTCCAATAAAAAAACTGTTTGAATCAAAATTATCTGATTGAAGCTTGTTTTTTCTTTGAAATTCGATGGCAAAAAAACTGTATCAGTACTTAACCACGACCTATTTTTCGATCTTGTGTACCAGATATAACCATAAAAAAAGGATTTTCTCTAGGGTTTTCAAAGCCGGTTTATGGATCAAACCTTCACTCATCAACATCAATGTTTTTTTCGAACGAACGGTGAAAATATCTTATCGCTAGTTAGGGGGAATTGCTAATTCGTCTACATATTTATAAAAAATAGAATTCTTTATTTGACCAGTAAAACACACAAAGAATATCTCTCAGAACACTTTTGTATAAAATTGAAAGTTTTTGAATAAATAATGAATCTGTTCGCTCTGTGAACAACGATATAATCAGATATCTTGCGCTTTATTTTTCGATCTCATTTGCTCATACTGAAAGCTGTTGCCAAATCGAAATGAAAGACGTTCTTCAACTACTTTTCGAAACTCCATGAATGTCCTCTCAAACATTCAGGCGAATGCATCTCTCTCAGATGTTCTGTAAATAACACCCCAGACATCGAATGCCAATTCAGACGTTCAGATTCGAAATTCTGCAACCATAAGTCCTTGGACTTAGGAGTAGGTACTGCAATGTTGCCATATGCATAATAACCCCACCCCCTTAGGAATTCGAACTGGAGGGGGCATGTATTTCTTCATCATTGTTTGGTTATTTAGGCCATCATTGGGAGCGGAATTACATACGTAATTCGCTATATTAAAAATCTAAAATAGAATCAATTATTGGGGGTTCAGAGCGAAATGGAATGAACCAGGGGTCGATCGAATATTCTACTCCATCCAACCTTCAAGCCGGTTTTATGAAGGACAAGCGAATTATTCAGTGAACTAGAAAGCTGCGGGCAAAAAACGTTACCTACCTTCGATACTTCTGGAAGAGAGTCAGTTCATGATGAATCAACCGTGTATTATTTTCAACGATTTAATTGGCAATCTTTGGTCGGTGTTCGGTGGCAATTGGTAATTCGCAGAATAGGTTTCACTCCCTATGTTTTGGATTTTTATAGATTACCCTAATACCCTAAAACACCATACGAAACTTTTTGAATTTCAATAGAAAGTGGTTCATTCTGTGGGTTAATTCTATAGTTAATCATAATAGATAATGGATTAAAAATGTGCAGCTGGTAGTCATGTCTTCTTGTACTCTCGTCTTATTAATGAGTGCTACACATCATTTCGTCACGATTTCTGTATTTTTTCCAGAAAATGATCTCAATCGATAAGGATCGACTCACTGATGGTGAATTATAGTTCAATCCTAGAAATTTGAAAAGTTCGTATCTCGAATGCCACGGTCAAGTTACTTGTTTGGCTAAATTGTATATCATCTTTCGTAGCTGGAAAATTGTGTCTATCTTGGTCGACAGGAAATAAATCTCGATACGAACTGAAAAACATTCAATCTAAAAAAAACTTGGAATGATCCACAATTATTTAACATTGTTTTCAAGATGTCTGTTCACTAACATGTGAAATATCAAATATGTATACTCCTTCCATTTTTATAAAGTGACCCAGTTGGCCATGACATTCTGACACATTTCACCGTGTATATTTTGAAAATGTTAGGTTATAGTCATTTTTCTGTCAGATAACTACGCATCGTTCTCCTTTCTACATAGAGGTCGTAGTCATTACGTATTCATCAGAATGTTTATTTGAAATAATGAATTTGAGAAAATATTTTGATAGTTCATCCGAAAAAAGAATGAAAGTTTTCTAATAACCCGACAGAAAAACTTCTAAACGAATAGACAGACCTATGGAATTCAACATTTCAAATTTTTCACTGCAGAAGTCTTTTAAATACCTTTTTGTGCAACCTGAAATACTCCAGTATGAAAATGTAGTATAAGACCACGAAACCTGTGTCCCAGTTAAACCTTAAAAGAACTAACTCCATTCACAAAGTTAAAAAAGCGTAAATGGAAATTAGTATCAGTAACGTCTGTGAGAATTATTTGACATTTCACGAGTACCAGTCAGTTTCAAATGAAAAAAACGTGATAAATCTGAAACGTTGGCCAACCAGGATACCTACTCTATAATAATAATATTTATTAATCCTTTTAGAACTAGCAATCATGTATAGGACAAGTCAGAATAAGTATAAAGAGAATTACATTACAAAATTATCATCGAGAAACTCTTTGACACTATAACATTAATTCCGTCACAGCTCTTCCGAAGCTCTGACCGTCCATAGCTTTTACAGAAATAGGTAAGTGATTGTACAGTGTTACACACATTTTCCAAAATTAGTTGTCCTATGCGAGGTGACAGACTCGGAATCCCTGGTAGCATACTATACTTGAAAACTTGACAATTTATTGATAAGTCCTCTACTTTCCCTTAGGGATTCATCGTCTTTTGTTATTGAAAGAAATTTATAGATGTGAATACTTGGTGCAGTTAATATACCATATTCAAGAAAAATTGATTTACAAGAATCTCGCAGTTGCAATCCAAAAATCATACTTTAAAATACGTTTAACGGCAATAAATACTTTGTTGAATTCAGTAGATCTACCCCAGATCTCAATAGTATACGCTATATGACTGTAGACAATACTATGATAAACAGTAAGTAATGATTTAAGTGGAAGGGAATATTTCCATCTGTTGATAGCATCAAAAGATGAACAGAGTTTCTTACTAATATATGATATATGATCGCTCCATCTTAAATTCAAATCTATCATAACACCCAAAAATTCACAAGTCTCTTGGATATCAGGAAATGATCACCATTTCGAATAGCTATAGGTACACTATCATACAACTCAAACTTCATGAACTCAGTTTTGTTATTATTGAGTATGAGTGCATTTGATTGACACCATACATTGAATTTATCCACAGTCAACTCACTAATGAGTTTCACTTTTCGCTGCAATAATAAATGTAGTGTCATCAGCGAATATCAATATTTTACTAGCCTTTATATGTTGTGGCAAGTCATTTATGATATGAACAGCATGAAAAGAAGTGGTCCCAATATTGTCCCCTGAGGAACTCCAATATTCACTTCGTGTTCATTAGAATAAGAATTATTAATTCTCGCCGATGTTCTCCTATTGAGGAGATAGCTCGTAACCCAATCTAGAAAAATTCCTCTAAAACCGACTTATAAAGTTTGCCACGTAAAAAATCCGGGACAATGCTATCGAATGCTCGAGACAAGTCAAAGGTATTGCTTGTCAAGATGCAATTGGACAAACTGAACTAACTCAATACAAGCTGTCCTAGTTGAACGGCCCACCCGAAAACCTTGCTGGCTCTCAGTAATTATAATATTAAACTTCTCAAGATATAGTACAATGCGATTGAATCCTACTTGTTCAATCAGTTGAAAAACTCCTTGACTTGGGATTGAGCGATAATTAGCAACGTTCTAGATTTCCCCTTTTTTAAAAACGGGAAATACCGTAGAATGTTTTAAACAGTCTGGGAAAATTCCAGAGGACACAGACTCATTTATGAGAAAAGTCAGATGTTCGTTAATTGTTCAGCCAACAGTTTCAGGATTCTGGCTGAAATAAAGTCAGTTCCTGAGCAATATTTATTTTTTGAATTATTTATAGCATTAAATACCTCGCTTCTATCAACTGGATGGAAATAAAAATTGAAATTTAAGATGGACAATGTAGTGCAAACGCGACTCAGTTTATTCCCGAAATGAATTTTCGGACTACGCTCAGCAACATTTGAGTACAATTCCGCAAAGGTATTAGTTACGACTGATGGTTCAGAACATGAAACACCATCAATTCGCAAAGTCTTCTTTTGATTTTAAATTTGCTTGAGTCCAATACAACTTCCTTAACTCAGTTCTACTATATTTTATCCCATTGGTTATCCAACTTTTCGATGAGTTTCGTTTATCTGTCAAACGAACGAGTGGACAACAGAAGGTGATGGATAATAAGTGAATGGAGTATGGTTATATTTGAAGGTTTGTGAAGAAACATGTCATTGTCTAAAATTCAAACTGGATTTAAAAATTTAAAAATAATTTTTGTATGTAAATCGTACGTGTATGGGCAAAATGTGCCATTCATCGTGTCTTTTGAAAAGGCATGTGGTAGAGGTAATGCAAAAAAAGTGGCGCTACATGATGGCGACGTTACGACGTCGAGTTCGGGTCGTTGAATTTTTTTTTGTGTTGTTGATGGAGTGTATGAATGACAAAACTATGTATATGGCGGAAATCTGAAAAGTAGGCTATCTGACTCGGTTTTGCAAAAATTGAGGAATTATCCCTTTCACAGTGGCGGTGCTTTCAATATTTTGAAAGGTGCGACATTAGAAAGTGGCGCCCCTACAACTATAAAACTGAATTAGGCTATCATAAATTTCAAATCATTGAAAATTTGGCTTGACCAATTTGTGCGAGTTATGGAGGGTAGGATCTACCTTCCATAGGGCGAGTACTGCGAGTATAATAATATGTGATGGAAATAACAGTTTGGAAATAAAAAGAATAAATAGTTTGTTTGACAACTTTTATTTATTCAAAACAACTCAAATATGCACTTTTCTGACTCTAGCGCTCGAGAATTTTTTTATCAATTTGCAATAATTTAAATTTTGTGCAATAGCATTTTCTAAAGACAAAATTTGTGGATTCAGACCCACAAGTTCTTCAACCAATTCATATCCAGATATATCACTCAAAGCGATTTCCAAATCACAGGCAAAAAAAACGTAACTGATATTACGGATTCATTAGAAGCGCGATAAGAGGCACTCCTATAAGTTTTATTAAGCATAACCCATGGTGAAAAGTTCAATAGTACTTGCTCAAAATACCCTATAATATTTTGAAAAATTTGAGTAAACTACTTTTTAAACAAACAAGAAATATCTTTGTTCTTTGATTCAAAGTCTGAAATTCATGTAATCCTGTTTTGAAAAAGCTCTACTCCAAATATTTTCCATTCTCGTTTAATAATTAATAATGATTTAAAATGTTAAAAGTGAAGAATCTTGAGTAAAATGCTATGTTAAAAATCTCGGATATCTGCAATATTTTCGAAGTGAAGATGAAGCTATGTAAAAAGTGTTTATTATTTTTTATATGGAAACCGAGAAAGTGATATAACATATAGGATTCCATTCGAAAAAAACAGAATAAGGTTAGCCCAGCAAAATATAAACACCCTGTATAACCGAAAATATTTTCATTTTATAGGGTTTAGATGAGAATGTCATTACAGAAAAGTAGTGATAATCATATTATTGAAACACTAGTTTTGTTATTTCCTATCGAATGAAAATTGAATATTAAATAATGGGAGATGCGCTCTAAGCAAAAATTAGCTACCCAATTAATTATAAGCTTCCTTGAATACATAATTAGAAATCCCATGGGCTCAGAAAAGAAATAAAGAACTGGAGGTAGTGTAGGATGAAATAAAATTTATTTTATATTTCATCGGATTACAGGACTATACAGGGTGTTCCTAAATAGGTGTATCAACGTTTCATCATTGAAAAACATTTGTTTACGTTCCCTTTTTTCCTCCGGGTCTTCGTTTCCGAGATACATTGTGTCGAAAATTATTTTTTTTTTCAGTTTTTTGCTAATTTCTCAGGAACCGTTTGAATTACAGCGTTGAGT
The DNA here is from genome assembly GCA_951802165.1 of Adalia decempunctata. NCBI lineage: Eukaryota > Metazoa > Arthropoda > Insecta > Coleoptera > Coccinellidae > Adalia > Adalia decempunctata. The sequence continues at coordinate 51,184,492 of OX637695.1, forward strand.
TTTTGTACACACATTTTCAATAGTAATAACTTGCCAAGGGCAGAGATTTTACACCACAGGACAAATTTGCATTTGCACAGCAAATTCTGGTGCGCCAATGTGTTTTACATAAAAAAGGTACTCCTGGTTCTTTACTCTAAGGTGAAACGTTACAGATAAGAATCAACTCACAAATCGTAAGAAAAATGGAGGAAAACAGAAAAAAACGAAATGAATTATTTATATCCATTCGTATAGCTGTAATGCATAATCCATCGTGACAGTTTTCGTAACTGACTAACATGTAGCAGTATCTGACAATATTGTGTAACATTCAACCCAAAATATGAATAACATAAATAAGGTCTTAATAAATAATTGTAACGTCATATGTAGTTACATATGTCCCCATTATAAAGGGTGTTTCAATAAGGGCGCAAGATTTCTCTGTTCAATAAAACATGGATTTCTGTAAAAATTTATTAAAACATTACCTATTTATGTAACGAAATGTCTAGTGAATGGCCACCCCAACTTTGCGTACCCTTCTGACGAAACTTTCAATATGAATACATGTATAATTTCTGCTTTCAACGCGACGTTGGAAGCTTATTGGCATAAACCTGTGACTTCAGATAACCCCACAGCCAAAAGTCTAAAGGAGTTAAATCGCAAGAATGTGGAAGCCAATTCTGGTCGTCAAATAGGGCAATGGCAAGTCGTGCAAGATCCAAGATCGCCAATGTTTCAAGGGCGTTATGACATGTGGAACCGTCCTGCTGAATCCACATGTCGTCAATATCAATAGCTTCCAAATGGGACATAAGAAACTGCAGTGTTATCATAACACGATAACTTTCGCCATTTACCGCCATTACCTCCTTTGTTTAAAAAAAAAAACGGTCCAATTATTTCTTCAGACCATAATGCCCCATAAACTCCCATCTGTCAAACATGACGCGAAATTAAAATCTGCTGTCAAAGTTACTAATTTTTCGGAATTCGATGTTAGTGTTGACGTGCAGGCAAATGATGTTCGCACGGTATGAAGAGGCTGACTCGTGGGGAACTCATGTAAATTATCATTGGTTTTAAAATCCCAAGAAACGGAGTATGTATCTACCTACCAAAAACAACATATTTTGAAAATTTCGACGGCTAGTATTTTGTATTTCAAGAAGTTCAGTATTCAAAGTCCCTGTAGAAGAAAACATATAGAAAAATATTATAGAATTTTGCATACTCACAGCTTTGGGTGGTTTATTCTGCAATAATACGTAATATTATTATACCTAATATTGACCAGCGCATTCGCCAATTCGCAATATTTGGATACTTGGTTCCTGTGAAAACTCTCAGTAGTCTCAGTAGAGATTGTTCAGCTTTGAATACCAGATGGGCTTACTACCTTTAATCCTTACGTCATTCCAAGCACTACATTTCAAATTTTTCACTGAATAGTGAACAGAAAATATGAATATTTCATAATATGACCTCAGCCTACATTTTTTATATTTGTATTATAATATTTGATTGATTCGGTCTTCACTTGATGGAAATTCATTTTAAATAAATAATAATAAACTGCTAATTTCCACAAAATTTATTGATGTTTAATGACGACAATTGTTTCACTACACTGTAGCTTTTTCAAGTCGGATGCTGAACTGAGTATTCCCAAATTATAACATTCGTTTAAATAGGTATTGATAACATAGTTGAGCAGAAAATTTGTTTTAAATGAGGTAATAAAATTATATTGGAGGGTGCCGCTGGTTATTCCAGGATTGTATAAAGATGTTCAGTAACGGTGATCTATTCACATCTGTTTGTTCGTTCAATAGGACCTTCTTAGAATTATACCTGTTTATTTCTAGAGATTCTAAGAGTGTGAGTCTAGAACTCTTGTTTTCTGTATGGAGAATCTGATAGTTGTTGTTGAACTCATGTCCGCATTCTTTCAAGTGGTTGGCGTATGTAGAATGGGTGGTGTTAGATGTGAAGCTCTTCTGATGTTCATGGATTCTCTTTTTGAAAGATCTTCCGGTTTGGCCTATATAAACCATGTGACAATCCCCACATTTTAACTTGTAGACTCCAGATTTGTTATCTTTGTTTGTTTTATCTTTATTATTTCTGACGAAAGTTCCCAAATTATTGTCTGTCTTGAAGGATACTTTGAGATTGAATTTATCTTTGAAATATTTAGCAATACGCTCGGAAGTTCGATTAACGTAGGTTAAAGATATATACTTTTTGGTGTCATCTTTTATGGGGGAAGGGTACGCTAACAGCAAAGCATGTTTTACTTGTTTATTGGACAAGATCTTATCTATGATGGAAGGGTTATAACCGTTATTGATTGCTATTTGTTTGATTAAGTTTAATTCTGTGTTGAAATGATCGTGATTCATAGGTGTAGTTATTAGTCTATGGATCATAGAATTGTAAGCGGCCATCTTGTGACTATATGGGTGATTAGAAGTGATGTGAATGGTGGTATCAGTATGGGTAGTTTTGTGAAAAATACTGAAGTTATGTGTGTCGTTCAGTTTAGAAATTGAAATGTCTAGGAAGTTTATTCTACTATTCATTTCTTCTTCTACTGTAAATTTCATGTTAGGATGTATTTCATTGATAAACTTCATAAACATGCTCAGCTGTCTATTAGTACCTATAAAGCAACAGAATATATCGTCCACATATCTATACCAATAAAGGAAATATTTAAATAATGGATGTGTGCAGATTTTCTTTTCTAAACTGTCCATGAAAATTTCGGCTAATATTGAACTTAGAGGATTACCCATGATTAGACCTTCGTCGGAGCAATAAATAGTTTCATTGAATTGAAAGTAGTTCTGTTTTAAGCAAATTTCGAGACAATTTAAAATATCGACTTTTATGATAGGGTTGCAATTATTTTTAGTGAGTAGTTGTTCGACTAGTTGAATGGTTTCTATTGGAGGGATACTGGGGAATAAATTTTGTACGTCAAACGAAATGAATTTAGAGTTTTTAGGCAATTGGATATGTTTGATATTATTGATTAATTCTAAACTGTTTTTTATGGCGTATTCAGCGTGAAATTTTGTTTCTTTTCGAATGATAGGGATCAATATTCTAGATAATTTTATGCTAGGAGATGTAGTGAATGAAACTACCGGTCTAATCGGGTAATTCTGCTTATGTAGTTTTAATAATGAATATAATTTTGGAGCTTGTGGGTTCATTAAGGTGAGTTTGAATTTTGGGATGTTCTGAAATATGCTCACTGATTGGTTTATCAGGTTTTTGATTTGTTTTTGAAACTGTTCAGTTGGGTCTTTATCAATTATTTTGAATTTATCAGGGGTTAAAAATGCTTTTGTTTTATTAATGTATTCATTTCTCGGTATTATGACTATACTATTTCCCTTATCGGCTCGAGTGAAAACTAATTCATTCAAGTTGCTTTTTTCTTTGATTGATTCAACTAATTTTTGATCTTTGGATTTCGAGGTTTTTTGTTCAGATTTAATTATGTTAGCGATGTTATATTTATCAAGATTTAAATGTAAATTATTGTCTGTTGCGAGAATTGATTTGATAGCAATTTCCGAGTCAACTGCCAAACATTCCAAAGATTTCCCATTGCAATGTTTTAGATTGTGTTTGAATCCTTTTTCAAGTAGGGTTGTTTCATTTTCGTCAAATTTAACGTTAGATAAGTTAATGAGTTTAGGGTAAAATTGGTGTGGAGAATAATTTTTAGTTTTTGGTTTTTGTATTTTCGGTTTTCTATTTTTATGGATGAGTGAATTTAATTTCTTACTTTGGATTTGGAATTTCTTATGGATGATTTCGTTGACACGATCTCTGGTATTTCTATCTATAGTATCAAATTCAACAATATGGAGTCTAAAAGTTAGTTCTGAGTGGATTACCTTCAAGTATAAGTTGTTGACGTCTCTCTGGTAATATTCTTTCTTCATGTCAGTTTTCAACCATGTCTTCATACCCTGTATTCTTCCTGTGTTGGCTGCCGGGCTTATATTGTTTGTCTTGAGGTTAATGTACTTTGGGAATGTGTTCAGATGTAGGCATTTGGTGTAAAACCAAATGTTTTGGGTATTCTTTCTACTTCTCAGTAGGAGTTTGAAATACCATAAGACCAAGAAGCTGGTTTCAGCTTGTAATAAATATTTGATTGATTCGGTCTTCACTTGATGGAAATTCATTTTAAATAAATAATAATAAACTGCTAATTTCCACAAAATTTATTGATGTTAAATGACGACAATTGTTTCACTACACTGTAGCTTTTTCAAGTCGGATGCTGAACTGAGTATTCCCAAATTATAACATTCGTTTAAATAGGTATTGATAACATAGTTGAGCAGAAAATTTGTTTTAAATGAGGTAATAAAATTATATTGGAGGGTGCCGCTGGTTATTCCAGGATTGTATAAAGATGTTCAGTAACGGTGATCTATTCACATCTGTTTGTTCGTTCAATAGGACCTTCTTAGAATTATACCTGTTTATTTCTAGAGATTCTAAGAGTGTGAGTCTAGAACTCTTGTTTTCTGTATGGAGAATCTGATAGTTGTTGTTGAACTCATGTCCGCATTCTTTCAAGTGGTTGGCGTATGTAGAATGGGTGGTGTTAGATGTGAAGCTCTTCTGATGTTCATGGATTCTCTTTTTGAAAGATCTTCCGGTTTGGCCTATATAAACCATGTGACAATCCCCACATTTTAACTTGTAGACTCCAGATTTGTTATCTTTGTTTGTTTTATCTTTATTATTTCTGACGAAAGTTCCCAAATTATTGTCTGTCTTGAAGGATACTTTGAGATTGAATTTATCTTTGAAATATTTAGCAATACGCTCGGAAGTTCGATTAACGTAGGTTAAAGATATATACTTTTTGGTGTCATCTTTTATGGGGGAAGGGTACGCTAACAGCAAAGCATGTTTTACTTGTTTATTGGACAAGATCTTATCTATGATGGAAGGGTTATAACCGTTATTGATTGCTATTTGTTTGATTAAGTTTAATTCTGTGTTGAAATGATCGTGATTCATAGGTGTAGTTATTAGTCTATGGATCATAGAATTGTAAGCGGCCATCTTGTGACTATATGGGTGATTAGAAGTGATGTGAATGGTGGTATCAGTATGGGTAGTTTTGTGAAAAATACTGAAGTTATGTGTGTCGTTCAGTTTAGAAATTGAAATGTCTAGGAAGTTTATTCTACTATTCATTTCTTCTTCTACTGTAAATTTCATGTTAGGATGTATTTCATTGATAAACTTCATAAACATGCTCAGCTGTCTATTAGTACCTATAAAGCAACAGAATATATCGTCCACATATCTATACCAATAAAGGAAATATTTAAATAATGGATGTGTGCAGATTTTCTTTTCTAAACTGTCCATGAAAATTTCGGCTAATATTGAACTTAGAGGATTACCCATGATTAGACCTTCGTCGGAGCAATAAATAGTTTCATTGAATTGAAAGTAGTTCTGTTTTAAGCAAATTTCGAGACAATTTAAAATATCGACTTTTATGATAGGGTTGCAATTATTTTTAGTGAGTAGTTGTTCGACTAGTTGAATGGTTTCTATTGGAGGGATACTGGGGAATAAATTTTGTACGTCAAACGAAATGAATTTAGAGTTTTTAGGCAATTGGATATGTTTGATATTATTGATTAATTCTAAACTGTTTTTTATGGCGTATTCAGCGTGAAATTTTGTTTCTTTTCGAATGATAGGGATCAATATTCTAGATAATTTTATGCTAGGAGATGTAGTGAATGAAACTACCGGTCTAATCGGGTAATTCTGCTTATGTAGTTTTAATAATGAATATAATTTTGGAGCTTGTGGGTTCATTAAGGTGAGTTTGAATTTTGGGATGTTCTGAAATATGCTCACTGATTGGTTTATCAGGTTTTTGATTTGTTTTTGAAACTGTTCAGTTGGGTCTTTATCAATTATTTTGAATTTATCAGGGGTTAAAAATGCTTTTGTTTTATTAATGTATTCATTTCTCGGTATTATGACTATACTATTTCCCTTATCGGCTCGAGTGAAAACTAATTCATTCAAGTTGCTTTTTTCTTTGATTGATTCAACTAATTTTTGATCTTTGGATTTCGAGGTTTTTTGTTCAGATTTAATTATGTTAGCGATGTTATATTTATCAAGATTTAAATGTAAATTATTGTCTGTTGCGAGAATTGATTTGATAGCAATTTCCGAGTCAACTGCCAAACATTCCAAAGATTTCCCATTGCAATGTTTTAGATTGTGTTTGAATCCTTTTTCAAGTAGGGTTGTTTCATTTTCGTCAAATTTAACGTTAGATAAGTTAATGAGTTTAGGGTAAAATTGGTGTGGAGAATAATTTTTAGTTTTTGGTTTTTGTATTTTCGGTTTTCTATTTTTATGGATGAGTGAATTTAATTTCTTACTTTGGATTTGGAATTTCTTATGGATGATTTCGTTGACACGATCTCTGGTATTTCTATCTATAGTATCAAATTCAACAATATGGAGTCTAAAAGTTAGTTCTGAGTGGATTACCTTCAAGTATAAGTTGTTGACGTCTCTCTGGTAATATTCTTTCTTCATGTCAGTTTTCAACCATGTCTTCATACCCTGTATTCTTCCTGTGTTGGCTGCCGGGCTTATATTGTTTGTCTTGAGGTTAATGTACTTTGGGAATGTGTTCAGATGTAGGCATTTGGTGTAAAACCAAATGTTTTGGGTATTCTTTCTACTTCTCAGTAGGAGTTTGAAATACCATAAGACCAAGAAGCTGGTTTCAGCTTGTAATAAATATTTGATTGATTCGGTCTTCACTTGATGGAAATTCATTTTAAATAAATAATAATAAACTGCTAATTTCCACAAAATTTATTGATGTTAAATGACGACAATTGTTTCACTACACTGTAGCTTTTTCAAGTCGGATGCTGAACTGAGTATTCCCAAATTATAACATTCGTTTAAATAGGTATTGATAACATAGTTGAGCAGAAAATTTGTTTTAAATGAGGTAATAAAATTATATTGGAGGGTGCCGCTGGTTATTCCAGGATTGTATAAAGATGTTCAGTAACGGTGATCTATTCACATCTGTTTGTTCGTTCAATAGGACCTTCTTAGAATTATACCTGTTTATTTCTAGAGATTCTAAGAGTGTGAGTCTAGAACTCTTGTTTTCTGTATGGAGAATCTGATAGTTGTTGTTGAACTCATGTCCGCATTCTTTCAAGTGGTTGGCGTATGTAGAATGGGTGGTGTTAGATGTGAAGCTCTTCTGATGTTCATGGATTCTCTTTTTGAAAGATCTTCCGGTTTGGCCTATATAAACCATGTGACAATCCCCACATTTTAACTTGTAGACTCCAGATTTGTTATCTTTGTTTGTTTTATCTTTATTATTTCTGACGAAAGTTCCCAAATTATTGTCTGTCTTGAAGGATACTTTGAGATTGAATTTATCTTTGAAATATTTAGCAATACGCTCGGAAGTTCGATTAACGTAGGTTAAAGATATATACTTTTTGGTGTCATCTTTTATGGGGGAAGGGTACGCTAACAGCAAAGCATGTTTTACTTGTTTATTGGACAAGATCTTATCTATGATGGAAGGGTTATAACCGTTATTGATTGCTATTTGTTTGATTAAGTTTAATTCTGTGTTGAAATGATCGTGATTCATAGGTGTAGTTATTAGTCTATGGATCATAGAATTGTAAGCGGCCATCTTGTGACTATATGGGTGATTAGAAGTGATGTGAATGGTGGTATCAGTATGGGTAGTTTTGTGAAAAATACTGAAGTTATGTGTGTCGTTCAGTTTAGAAATTGAAATGTCTAGGAAGTTTATTCTACTATTCATTTCTTCTTCTACTGTAAATTTCATGTTAGGATGTATTTCATTGATAAACTTCATAAACATGCTCAGCTGTCTATTAGTACCTATAAAGCAACAGAATATATCGTCCACATATCTATACCAATAAAGGAAATATTTAAATAATGGATGTGTGCAGATTTTCTTTTCTAAACTGTCCATGAAAATTTCGGCTAATATTGAACTTAGAGGATTACCCATGATTAGACCTTCGTCGAAGCAATAAATAGTTTCATTGAATTGAAAGTAGTTCTGTTTTAAGCAAATTTCGAGACAATTTAAAATATCGACTTTTATGATAGGGTTGCAATTATTTTTAGTGAGTAGTTGTTCGACTAGTTGAATGGTTTCTATTGGAGGGATACTGGGGAATAAATTTTGTACGTCAAACGAAATGAATTTAGAGTTTTTAGGCAATTGGATATGTTTGATATTATTGATTAATTCTAAACTGTTTTTTATGGCGTATTCAGCGTGAAATTTTGTTTCTTTTCGAATGATAGGGATCAATATTCTAGATAATTTTATGCTAGGAGATGTAGTGAATGAAACTACCGGTCTAATCGGGTAATTCTGCTTATGTAGTTTTAATAATGAATATAATTTTGGAGCTTGTGGGTTCATTAAGGTGAGTTTGAATTTTGGGATGTTCTGAAATATGCTCACTGATTGGTTTATCAGGTTTTTGATTTGTTTTTGAAACTGTTCAGTTGGGTCTTTATCAATTATTTTGAATTTATCAGGGGTTAAAAATGCTTTTGTTTTATTAATGTATTCATTTCTCGGTATTATGACTATACTATTTCCCTTATCGGCTCGAGTGAAAACTAATTCATTCAAGTTGCTTTTTTCTTTGATTGATTCAACTAATTTTTGATCTTTGGATTTCGAGGTTTTTTGTTCAGATTTAATTATGTTAGCGATGTTATATTTATCAAGATTTAAATGTAAATTATTGTCTGTTGCGAGAATTGATTTGATAGCAATTTCCGAGTCAACTGCCAAACATTCCAAAGATTTCCCATTGCAATGTTTTAGATTGTGTTTGAATCCTTTTTCAAGTAGGGTTGTTTCATTTTCGTCAAATTTAACGTTAGATAAGTTAATGAGTTTAGGGTAAAATTGGTGTGGAGAATAATTTTTAGTTTTTGGTTTTTGTATTTTCGGTTTTCTATTTTTATGGATGAGTGAATTTAATTTCTTACTTTGGATTTGGAATTTCTTATGGATGATTTCGTTGACACGATCTCTGGTATTTCTATCTATAGTATCAAATTCAACAATATGGAGTCTAAAAGTTAGTTCTGAGTGGATTACCTTCAAGTTTAAGTTGTTGACGTCTCTCTGGTAATATTCTTTCTTCATGTCAGTTTTCAACCATGTCTTCATACCCTGTATTCTTCCTGTGTTGGCTGCCGGGCTTATATTGTTTGTCTTGAGGTTAATGTACTTTGGGAATGTGTTCAGATGTAGGCATTTGGTGTAAAACCAAATGTTTTGGGTATTCTTTCTACTTCTCAGTAGGAGTTTGAAATACCATAAGACCAAGAAGCTGGTTTCAGCTTGTAATAAATATTTGATTGATTCGGTCTTCACTTGAAAAAGCTACAGTGTAGTGAAACAATTGTCGTCATTTAACATCAATAAATTTTGTGGAAATTAGCAGTTTATTATTATTTATTTGTATTATAATCTCTATCAAGTTGATGTGGCTACCAACAGTCAGTAGATTTCCTGAATACCTCTGACGGGTATGGAAAAATTTGCCTCAGACCGACTCTCGTCCCAATGTAGGTATATTTTTGATGAGCCATGGTTTTATTTCTGGATTTCTGGATTTATTGTGGAATTCTTCATTGACCTGAATACATACGAGCTCAAGTACTGGAGGATTATGACCTATCAAATTTAGAGTACCCCAGGTTTTCTAGCCGTGGTGCAATTGGAATTTCACCTAACGTTTCGCCTACAACTGCAGCAGGCACCTTCAGAGGTTTCTCGGTCTAAGCTTCTACCCCGAAGAATGAGCGCTCCGAACTGGAGATGTTACTAGATATCCCGCTGTATTCATAGCCGCAGCCCCACCGCCTTCGAGACTGGTCGGTTCACCCTCTCTGCCTCGAACAGGTTTCCTCCTCTTTCCTGTTCATGATGGCCTCTATATTCATCCTAGGATAGTAACTCTTGGTGTTGGAAATGACCTCTGTTTTAGCGAACCGAATGTTATGTCCAACCCAAACATAGAATCATATTCTACGGGTGCAGACTTCTCTGGTGTTATCGAACGTATTAAACGGAGAAGTCTGCACTCGCGGAACATGCTTTGTGTACTTTGTGTTTGCTGAAGCAGACGAATATAGGCTGTTAAAAATCTTTAAAAAAAAAACACTTTTCTTCCCATATCTTCAGAACCGTTATTTCGAATTAACTGAATTTTGTGGAAGATAATACTTAAGAGGGGCCTATACCGTTCTGACGTTCAGTTCAAAACGCGATTCGGGATTTCTCACGATAGAGACCACCGATTTTTATGGGGTTTTCACTATTATTCAATTTGAAGAGTTCTTCAAGTCGGAAAGTCCATAACTTTTTTTTTCGTCGAGTGAAAAAAAAAACTTTTTTTTCCTTTCTTAGTGACTCTATATGCATAATTCTAACTTTACGACCTAGATTATTTTTTTTTATGAATTCCCACAAAAAATTCAATACAAAAAGTTTCTTACAATCGCTTGAAAACCGATTTCAGTAAAATTAAAATTAAACGATCGTTAAGTGCTGCCACCTAATCGACGAACTTGGATATTTCCATCTTCTACTGATCGTTCCATCTATCTGGCAATACTGAACATTTTAGGATGCACTTTGGGGCTTTCGGTAAATACCAGAGGCAAATATTTATTGTTTTATTGTAAGGCGTCTGTTATCATTGAAAAGTAAAAGTGTGAAAACATGTGCTTTATTATTTCTGTTGGACCGGCAAGCCGAAAGCAAATCGGTTCGGTCTTTACGTTTTTAGATTGTGACGAGTCGTAAATTTTCACTTGATCTTTATATAATTTTTTTATAACGTCATTTAAAAACTTATGTTCATCAACTTCTGTAAAATAATCTTGGTAATACTTAAATATATTTGTCTGATTTCGATTTTATTCATTCATCTCAAAAATCCAAATCAATAAATTGGTGTTTCTAACAATTGAATTTGTTATGTGATGTTTATTTTTTTTATATGCCTAGCTATGATGGGATCAGAAAATTCTCGAGGTCTTCTGGAATTTCATACAATCCTTCCTTCTTCTTGAATTACCTTATCGTTTCAATTTCATAAAATAATGATATTTTCTGATCCATGATCTGAGTTCACGAAAAAACTCATCAAATTTAAAGAACTTTCCGAAATTCTTGATATTACAGTCACTAACATAAAAAAACCTATTTCAAATGAATTACATATATCAAAAAAAATTAGACTACAATACAGGAATTAGTCTAACTTGAATATATAGGATGTCCCCAGTTCGAGTGCCTATTAGACGTTTCTGGAGAACTGGACATATTTGAAATCTGACAATTGAGATTATCATATTGTTCGAAATTTTCTACTGAGCTAAAATATTTTTGGAGCCTGTGCGCTCTTGGTTATACAACAAGTGAAAATAGATTTGTTAAAATTTTTTTTTCAATGTTTTCCTCTGTTAAGTATTCAATTCTGAATAAGTACATTTCTGTTAAAACCATAGTTTTCAAAATATCGTGAGAAAACCGGAATAAAAGTCAACTTACTCAAATACTCGTAGTCAGTATAATCTTCATTTTTCTCATTCTCAACATCCTGACCGTAAACAGTCCTCATAACATCAAAGTAGAAGAATGTGGAAAGGCCATGCATCGTGTGAATTCCAGAAAAATCATCACAGGGTGTTTCAAATTTTCTGTCGAAAACGATCATCGAAAATTACCCATAACTTATATTTTTCAAATTAGAACCCTATTTTTCATGATTGCATTGGATTCTGCAAAGAAAAATAATGTTTTCACTCCAATAAAAAAAAATGAAAAAACTTAGAGAACTATCATCTTTTCTTTTCGCACGATTAAACGCAGTAATAAAAAGTAGGATACTTATTCGAAAAACGATTTTCGATATTTTGTTTTCTGACGAAAGGTTCATATGTGCATGATTTTACTAGAACCTAAATTACAACCAAATAAATTCGCAATAAATTCGTACAACCAAGAAGAAGTAATATATTCTTATTTTGTTCCTTCACATCTACCAACACAGGTAACATTTCTGTCTGTTGTCCTTCTGCTAAGATCATTTTTATAGACCGCAACCTTGAAAGTGGGAATTCCCTCAGTTTTAAGGAATTCCCATTATTTATTTCCATCATGTAAAACGTAAGGATCTCTGTCCTATGAATTTACAGTGTTGTCCGCAGTTTCGTAGATAATTCCACTTCATTCGTGAATATACGAGAGCATTCGGCAACTTCCGCCCTCCCTTTGGTAAAGGCTGTACGTAACAGAATTCTCGCATGTGGAAGAAAAGGACGGTAAATACGAGGAATGTCTGAGATATCGTCGGACGTCCTGAAAATCGACGATTTCTTAGGGGTGGTGAGGGGTAAGAAGTAGGTAGACTTTGACGTACCCTGAGAATGCTCCGCACTATAAACCCATCTTAAGTTATGGTTTCATGCTTTCCAATCAGCAATTATTGAATATTTTTTCTGGTGTATGAGCTACAGCCCGACGAAGTCTTAAGTCCTGGGAAATATAATATGAAATTCTTCGAAAATAATAATGAACATTTAATTTTTTCGAAAGAAACAAATTATTTCAAAATAGATGTATTCCTAATTTTTTCGCATGAAACTCGTCGATTTCGAGTTATTGCTCCTTTTATCCTATGAAATAAGTTGAAAAATTGCTGAATTTTATTATTATTTTGAGTTCTTACCTGTGTTTTGAATGCCACCCTAATCAATTGATATAGAATATTGATGCTGATATATGCATATACCTGTATATTCAATGATTTGATCAATTCAACCTGTTCTTAAAAATGTCTTGATATTTATTCCAAAGATAGAAAAGCTTCACATCATTTCAAAATATTGTGGGACGGGCATCATAAACGACATAATCTTTTTGTTATTATAACCAATTATAATAACACAGAATATGTACTACTCCCCAGTGCAGAGTAGTTCTTTTGCAGAAGGTGACGGCTTTGACTTTCGGATGAACTTGGATTATTGGCAACTGTGTCACATGGTAGAAAATATTCTCTAACCATGGAACTTTAATGTTCATGTGTATAACGTCTTGGTTGAATATTATCATTGATGAATATAAATGGAATACGTTTGTTCATCAGATATTTTTGGGTGAATATGAACACATGATTAATATTCCAAATCTATGCTTAGTAAAAATCGGAAAGGAAGGTGTTCTTAAGGAAGAACTCTTGAATTTCGAAGGCAAACATAATCGTACAAAACGTGTATTGTGACGCAATATCGTTTTTTCGACCTGCAGTGATTCCTACAAGTATAAACTTATTATAAATCGAGAAATTACACTTTTTAGTTATTTCAACTAATCATTTTAATAAAACGCAACTCGGAGAAATGGAAAATTAAAAGATCTATTTTTGGTATTCAGAGTATTATATACATATATGTACAGGGTGTCCCACGTTCGAGTGCCTATTAGACATTTCTGGAGAACTGGACATATTTGAAATCTGAAAATTGGGATTATGATATTGTTCGGAAGTATCTACTGAGATTGAATATTTTTGAAGCCTGAGCATTTCCGGTTATATGAGGAGTGAAAATAAATTCCTTAAAAATTTTTCTTCACATTTTTAAGTTTCGGATATGATTGAGTATTCAATGTTGAATAAATTTCTGTCGAAACCATCGTATTCATTCAAATAGTTTTCAAAATATCAGAAAAAAAAACGGAAAAAAGTCAGTATTATGTCCATTTTTCTTATTCGGAACATCCTGAGTGTGGACCGTTCTCATAACGTCAAAGTGGAAGAATGTGGAAAGGTCATGCATCTTTTGCATTTCATAAATATCCTCTCAGAGTGTTTCAAATTTTGTGTCGAAAACTGTGATCGAAAATTGGCCAACTTCTATTTTTCAAATTAGAACCTTGTTTGTTCATGATTGATTTGGATTCTGTGAATAAATATAATGACAGCACTCTAAGATGCTCTTGATCCCAAATTCAGCAATTTCTGAGTAATTTGAGATTTTCTGGATTTATGTTTTACATAGAGTTGAATTTATCGAATCTGGACAGATTCGATGAATATTCTTATGAAACCATAGTGACAAATAGTAATCAGACCTGTCACTTGTTAATTAATAATCATTTATGGTCAAAGAATATTCTTATGCAACAAATTAGATGAATTTGACTCTACGTAAAACGCGAGGTGAAATGTAAATCCAAAAAATCTCAAATGAATAAAAATAAATAAAATAAAGTGCTCAAAATAAAATAAATGAATGTTTTGAATGTTCTTAATTTTTATGGGAATATACTTCAAAATAGGGACATAAAAGATTTACATCTGCAATAAACTATGATCAGAATGTGAATATATTCTGATGTGACATGACCAACATCTATTTATGGTATTACCTTATAATCAAGTATTACTTGAATATTCCCAATATGTTGAGCGGTGAGTTCATGAATTCAACCTCAGTACTTGGCCACTGAATACAATCTTCCAAAATATTTGCTAAATACTCAATATGTATATTCACTGAAAATATTGTTCGCTGTTGTTTGAGAAACCTTCAACACAATTCTTTGTAGCAAGGTTTCTCCATCTAGAGTTTATTTATCCATGCTTTTCTTGAGTTCAATTTTTTCAATATACCGAAGGGATTAGTGGTATAAAGTGTTGAGTTATCTTTCTTAGGGAAATTATGAAAACGTATATAACTGTTTTCACTTTTCCCTGAAGAGCAATTGAAATCGCAACCGTAACAATTGTAAACAGTTTTTTCCTGTACAAGTACTAAGCTTACCTACTCATTATTTTTTAATCAATGCACTGTCCTTAAATTTATGTATATTACTAGCTGACCCCGCGAATTCCGTTCCGCCTTTTGTTATACCACGTTCCCGTTTAGGTTACGTAGAGGTGTGAAAATTTAGGGTTGTATGTATTTTTGTGTGTTGTATCATAAAAAAATTAAAATAAGAAATTTCGTCCCGAAAAATCGAAATAAAATTTTGGGGTGGACCACCCTTAACATTTAGGGGGATGAAAAATAGATGTTGGCCGATTCCCAGTCCTACCCGATATGCACACAAAATTTCACGAAAATCGATCTAGCTGTTTCGGAGGAGTTCGGCCACAAAGTGCAGACAGGAGAATTTTATACTATTATTAATAGACAAGCTGACCCCGCGAACTCCGTTCCGCCTTTTGTTATACCACGTTCCCGTTAGGTTAGGTAGAGGGGTGAAAATTTGGGGTTGTATGTATTTTGGTGTGCTGTATCATAAAAAATTAAAATACAATAAAGATTTGTCCAAAAAAATTAAAAAAAACATTAAGGGGGATCAAAAATAGATGCCGATTCCCAGTCCTACCCGATATGCACACCAAATTCCACGAAAATCGGTCTGGTCTTTTCTGAGGAGTTCGGCCACAAAATGCAAACAGGAGAATTTTATATAATAAGATTAGCATGAAGAAATGAATTCTTTCGCATAGATACTTCACCATTTTTAATTTCTGTCTTACAGAAAGATTAAGTAGTTTGAATCACGATGATCACGTTGATAATTTACCTTTCTCATCAGTTAACACTGCATCAGAATAAAACTTTACCTAAAACAAGATAAATTTGTAAATAATATTTTAAATGAATAACACTGATATAAATTACCTTCCCAGCAATTTTTATTTATATTTATTAATCTGCTCAGAACACTAAGAAAACATCTAAATATCCCTCGATATAACCTGGATATGAAACAAAATATTATAGCTCAAAAGCACGCGAAATATGCAAGATCTCGAAACATTACTCATTTTTTGGTTTGGAATTTTTGCCGAAAGAGGGCCTTTGGATTCACCAATATTATTCCGTCACCATGTATGTTTTTGTCGAATTTTGAGTCGAGAATGTTCTGAATCCACTAGTTTCGAATCACTGATCACAAAATCTATGGCCAGCTTAAATTCTGCCTGTCCGTTCTTACAATAAATCTATAGACTTAAAATTTTCAGGGTAGGTTCGGATCTCGAATGCCGTGGTTCGTAAACGGGCAAAATTTTACGAGGGGTTCCATTTACTAACTGCCGGACGGATAGACAGAATTGAATTTGAGCACAGATTCGTGATATGTGTGTCAAACCTAGTCGATTAAACCATTCTCGGCTCAAAATTCGAGAAATATAGACATCGTGACGAAATGATATAGCACTCGTTGGAGTAGAACGAGCGCTCAAAAATGAGTTGGTACCAATGAATATTCGTCCATTTGCAAGGCTCTGATATTTTTCCCTATGCTACAGATTATAATTGGAACAGAAAAATGTCTTACTCTAGTAAACTGTCTGAAAATCCGGTTCAGGACATAAAATTACATGAACCACGTCATCCATCGATGTTTTTGCAATAACTTCTGTAACAACATGAACATAACATTAACTTCATCGTTTAATATGCGTTTGTCCTTGAATCAGCCCTCTATGATTCTGCCGCAAGACTTTTTTCTATTAAGAAATAATTATAAAAGTTGCATATTGGTCCTAATTTAGGCGATAATTCAGGATCAATAATGCTATTCGCTAGTCTCAATACAAATCTCAAATGAACATAATTCAGATTGCCGTACTCAATAGTTCGAAAATGGAAGATGTCCAAAGTCTAAGAAGTCTGTATGAATTGAATCCTGACAAAAAGTTGTGTGTGGAGACAATTATTCTCCTATCCACTTTGATATTCTCAATATTTCATCCGTTCACTGATACCCAAACTGCAATAATTAACCAGAACGATTAAACTTCCGCAGGTATCAGAAAAAGAGTTGTAAGAACATGCAAAACTCGTTCGGATACCGTAGGAATCTGGAATATTGTGGAATAATTGATCGTTGAAGTGAACTAGGAGTACCGTAAATATTAACGAATGATCGGAGAACTGCTCTAGTTATATTTATATCATGTGGGAAAACGTTCATCTGTTTTCTTTATATCTTGTCAACAAGTTATTCTGCTTAACAGCATGAATTATGCTTCAATTAGAAGACAGTATTCAGTCTTATTCATGTAGGATGCTGAATTTCTTGTAACTGTAACTGAATGGTGAATGCGCCGGTATACTGCATACCGTATAACACAATTATTGGAAAATATTATCATACATTCATACGTAATACCGGAAAAAAGTCCGAAAAGCAACCAACTTGAATTTCACAATGAAACATTTCAACCTAAACTTTATCTTCAGTGGTATTCGATAAAACTATTTCACGAGAAAATTGGTCGAAAAGTAATATTTGAGAAATCCGAGATAACAATTCTGGGGAAATACCTAAATTTGATGTATTGAATTGAAGCGTTGTTGGAATCTTTCAGGGATTAACTATCCCACATTCTAAAAAAAAGTCTATTTATAGCGTTCCAAATATTCCTTCAGCAATAATTACATGATTTCAAATAAAAAAAAATTGTTAACATACGAAGGCCAAATATGTGTCAATCAGCTGGCAGAATGACTTCATAAAAAAAATGAAATTTTCCAAAACTTTGGTGGGAATCTATCTCTCTCTACTTTCGGACTGTAAAGTTGCTTGGTAACGTACTATTAAGGTTAAAATAAATCCAATTCATACTCAAGAGGTGAGGCGACCCTTCTGTGAAATTTCGATTCCCACTAAAAATTTTTGAGAAAATGTTTGTTTGTCTATGAACGTATATGTCTCTACGGATCATTCAGGCAGTCCATAAGCACAATTTCACTTCGTTTTTTGATAGTTTTTTAATAGTATATTCTAAAAGTAGTTGCAGAATGGGCTCCTATTCCAATACGAATGCGAAATTAGAAAACGAGCGACGAAGGAGCGAATTTTCGAACGCATGAGTATTGGAATTGCATTCTGCAATGAGTATTAGACGATATTTTCTCTATTTCAGTCAAGTTTTGTGAAAATCAATGAAAACTTCAAATTATAGGTCCTAGTGACTTTCATATTGTATCTTGGCAGTTGGTGTGAATGTTTGGAAATACGAAAATTGACATTTCCAAATTGACGTCTGCTGAAATTTAAAAGGATCGGAAGTCATTGCTGACAACCAAAAAACGAAAAATGTAACTGAAAACGATGCTGTAATGAATTCATTACAGCACTGTTTTTAGTACTGTAATGAACTCATTACGATACTGAAATAGAGAAATATAAATTATGTGATTAGAACGAACGAAATCTTTGGAAGGCTACAAAAACATACCAATGGGTATTTTTTATTCGGTTTCCACATCAGTATTTAGAATAAAATATAATTTAATCTTGAAAGATTCTGAATTTTGGGTGAATTTTTTTAATGTTACATGTAAAAAAGAAGTTGATTTCGAATTTCACGAAAAATCTTAGAGAATCGATTACATTGAAATTTGGTAATTGAAAACAAAAAATTACAACTTTGCAGGTTTGCCGCAATTTTGAATTTTGTCCAGAATTTTACACCATCAGTGAATTAACTATAAAAATCCTAGAGATGTGACTAGAAACCGATATTTCAAATGTCACGCATCATAACTCAACACAGTTAACAGAACATTGCTCAAAGTTGACATTAAACATTATGTATCTCGCTTATGCTTCTTATCTATTATACTATCTATACTTCTATACTAATATTATAAAGAGAAAAGATTTGTATTTTTGTTTGTTTGATACGAATAGGCTCAAAAACTACTGGACCGATTTCAAAAATTCTTTCACCCTTAGAAAGCTACATTATCCCTGAGTGACATAGGCTATACTTTTCACCCGAAAGCAGGATACCCACTATAACTTCAATAATTACAAAAAAAATCAGCCAAAATCAGATATTTTCACGTGCGCTGCAAAAACCGTTAGACTTACGTGGATACAATGTATGACGGAAATGTACCTCTTGAATAGTTCTACAAAAAAGTCCGCGATAGCATGTATCTATCTCTCAAGATTGACCTGCTATTACCTCTTTATGGTAATCAGATGTTTTCCAAAATTATGCACCATTTGGGAGTGTGTTTTTATGAATTGGGTATTGATCCTAATCCAACCTAATACGTTATTTATCCCCAGTATTTAATTTAGAACAAAATTGCCCTTCACATCATACAATTACAACGAGTACATCAAAAGATATGGCAGGTTGAAAGTTTGAAGATGAAACCGCCGCGTGAAACAAATTTCTACTCGGGCGAAGCTGGGACGGCCTGCTTGTATGGCATAAAGGACATTCAAAGGAGCATATATGGAAAATATTCTTTTGCAACCCTTCTGGATTGTCTCCATAGTACATTCTGAAAAACTCT
This sequence comes from Adalia decempunctata, assembly GCA_951802165.1. Classification (NCBI taxonomy): domain Eukaryota; kingdom Metazoa; phylum Arthropoda; class Insecta; order Coleoptera; family Coccinellidae; genus Adalia; species Adalia decempunctata. The sequence continues at coordinate 51,203,968 of OX637695.1, forward strand.
TCGGTTGGAAAAGCTTCGGAACTTGATAATCTTTTGCGGCGAAGAGAAGGGACGTGTAGTATGTGTATCCATGGTTACCTAATGTGGAATTATCTATGTCAAGTCTATTTTGTAATAAGACGTGTTTTCAAAATTCGAGAACTGAATTTTCCACTAACTGTTAATTATTTGCCTTGTAAATCATTCTTTTTGGGCGCTCATTCTATCTGAACGGGGTCTATATCATTCAATATTATTGGTGACTTGAACTTCTCAAGGTATGTAACATGAATCCTTTTTTGAAACTGTTGAGCTGATCAATATTAGTTTGAAATACTTCAACAATGTTTGCATGGAACGCACAAGAAATTTGAAGAAACCATGAGAATGTTTCGTTCAGCGGTTTCGAAAACGCAAAATGTTTGCGTCCCCGAAATGTTGGCTATTATCAGTTGGTTTAATTATTTTGCTTTGTTTTAATCTTATTACTAAGTAGGCAAATTCAAAAAATACGAAAAGTCTGCATGGCCCCATGCCCCTCCCCCAGTATCTGCCAGTAATTTGAGTGAACCCTTGATATTTCGAAAAAATACAAAAATCGTTCAAAAAAAGGAATCTATCAATATATTTTTGTAATGATATAATTCTCATTGAAGACAATAAGGATGATGTACATGAAACAATTGAATTCAACTTTTGAGAGAACAATGTTTTTAGTGTTATCTGTTATCGAAAGGCAGGCAATTAGAATAATGGAACAAAAATTATCATCAGAATTAAATGGAATTTCGAAAATCCGCACAATGATTTTGTGCACCTACTTTTCTCATCGGCTCTTGAACGGGATTTATGATACGAGTTCGAAGATATTTTAACTGTTTCCCTAGGTGTACTTGTACGAATCGCATGTGAAGAGTACAAACTCATCGAATGAAGGGATACTCACATTTTTGCCTAAAAATAGCAAATGTCGCGAAGTGCATCCACAGTTTATTTCAGGTCAAAATTTCAGGTTGTCAACTAATTCGGTACACACCGGATATATCGCTCTCAGTGCCGATTGAGCATAATGTGGTAAAGAAACACCAGTATTTATTTGTATTTTAGGAACATAATTAGGAATTCAACGACTACGTTTTATTCGAATCTATCTTATATTACGATTTTAATGAATTTATGGTCACAAAGCAAATATTCTGTTCCACACATTTTGCAGAACATTCATTCAAAATTCGTAAACTGTACCTGCGTGACATATGGTAAAATCATAATTCGTTTTTCTAAACACCGCTTCATAGTGGAGGACCGAGGACTGTTTGATAGTGGAGAGTGATGTTCATATTGATGAAACTACAGTAATAATTCACTCTTTATTTCATGAATGATTCATTCCATCATTTTATACAGGGTCCACCATGAATGCATAGAAGCATGGTGTAACGTGTAGCCACCCATAAGTGAAAATCATGACCAAATATTGTAGATCTGTATACGGAACCTTTGATTATGGATATTAGTCTAGTCGGAAACATCCGCAATGGCGCTTTTTTATTTGTGAAATAGGTGTTTTTGGCAAGATTAGTTTATCGTCTTTAAGAAGTGCTCTTTCGAAATCTTGATAAAAACGAGTTGCTCTCAGAAAACAGTTGATCCCCTGGGGCTTGAACTATCTATCTATTATGACCCACCATGCCAATACAAAAATTTTTGGATTTAATTTAATTACTGGATATTCAAAGTTGCAATGCATGACTTATCTTGAATGGCTTATAGATAAGTGGAATTTTCACATATTATTTGCCGATGGTTCAATTGTTCATGAATCCATAAGAATGAATGCATTATATTTTCCGAATAGCGAAATTTCCTCGAATTTAGAATAGTAATCGACTCGCATATCACTTTTCACAAAATTTTCACTGAAAAAACCGTTTTCGCATAATATGTAGATTAGAAATCAATTGGTCTTCAAGGGCTGAATTCATAAAGCTTATAAGTAGATCTTGCGATTATATACATAAAAAACAACCTAATAAATACACAAACGTAGAAAAATCGTTAGATTTCCCGAGTAACACCTTCAAAATGGTATTACAATTCTTCATGGATATATCGGGTGTTTTTTCAGAGTGATTGAAATTAAACACATTTAAATTTAGATTGAAGCCATTTTTTTTAATTGAAAGATAATTTTAATTTTTAATTTGTTTCAAAATTTTAATGGTATCGACCCAGAAGTGTTTTGGTTCTAACAAGATGGTGCAGCTACCGTAACAACACTGAGAAAAAATTCTAATTATTCCGATTATAATTCTCATTGATTTTATAAAGCTATCTTCATTAAATAGGTGACCATTGGACGTCCCATAACTGCAATGAAACTCGTTTCATAAAAATGGATTTGGCTTTGCTTCAGCAACAATGGAAGCGTTTCATTAATATAATGGTTAAGTTTAATCACCTCAATGAAATTTCATCATGAAATTAATGAACCTCCTACTAAATTTGTTAATGCGAGTTATAAATTTGATTAAAAAGTATTTTCAACTTGATGAACACTCCTATTGAATTTAATGAACTGAGTAATATTTTCAATTAAAGAGTATAATAAAATTGATGTAGCCACCTACTGAATAGCATGAAGTGAATTATAAAAATAATCGTACTGCATCATACATTCAGAATTTCAGTTGTTTTAAAGATAGCACATTATATTCATTAGGCATCATACTGCAATTCAAGAATCAAGAAAAATTGATTATTTTGCAATATGAGATACAAGGCCGTAGCCAGGGGGGGGTCCGATGGGGTCCGGACCCCCCCCGAAATTTATTTCGTCAGAAATGCCAGATAATAATTTCACCGAAAATTCTTCTAATAAATTTTTTTCTAGCTACGGCCTCGGACGGACCCCCCCCGAAATTTTTTTCTAGCTACGGCCTTGATGAGATAATAGAAAAATACTATGGAATAATGAAAATAATATGGAAATTTATCATAGAATTTAACCATGAAAATAAGATAATATATGTAGGTATTGGCATATAATTATACAAGACATTTGGGTATTTTATTTTGAAAAAATGATATAACATAAATTAACATTATAAACTCCAGTTTCAACAAACAGTTATAATAGGTACTTCTAAAACTCCATAGCTATTAACAATAAAAATTCAACTCAATTCTATATAACTCAAAACATTACAAACAATCAATTTCAGTATTATGAAACAATATACATGTCAAAGCCTTGAGCCTTCTGTAGGCAGTATCTTCTGTAGAATCCTATCGGCCTGTAAAATGAAACGAAAAGATTCATTATCTATTTATCCTTCTGAAAACTAGAAAATATGCCATAACAAACTATACAGTACTCAAGAGTCAAGCAGGTATTCAATAAGGTATGAAAAATGTCACCTAACAGAATGATTTTAGTAGTTTCGGCACAATGTCATTCAATGATCTCAGCTTGAGTGGAAAATGGAGTTATTATAAGCATTTAGTCAGTTTTTCATTGGTTATCAGTGAAAAGACTACCTTGCTCACATATAATTTCTAATGTAACTTACCTAAACCGAGATCAAATTTGAGCTCAAGCCTCAAACTCACACGTGCACAATGAAAAACTAAGAGAGTAACGAAATGATCACTTGCAACGCATTTCCACGACTTTGTTGTTAAATGAATAAGAATAAACGAAGGTGACGCCAAGCCATGTTCAACCCCACTCTATAAAATGTTAGATACAATGAAGCGTCACATAAAAATAATAATGCTTTTTTTCAGCGCAGTCAGAATGTTTATTAAAATAATGGTAAAATTTTGAATGAAACAGGAAGTTGTCTTATAATTATCCCTAACATTGACAATATAGGATTTGTCATTATTCCAATTAACTTCTAATGAAAATGAAACGAAAACATTGAAATGAGCAGACAGATAATCGAATTAATTCAATTTACTATTGTAATAATTATGTGAGAGTTAATGCAGCTGTTTCATTAGAATCAAAATGAACATTTTTCTCAGTGAATCGATTTATTGAAAGAAAGATTTGGCGATAACCTTATTTCGAGAAATAGTCCAATAAATCATTCTCATTGAGTAACGTTGAGGATTATACGTTTTATGACTATGGCTGCTGTAACATTTAAAAGCGTAGATGAAATATTATTGAAACGGAAAATATAGATTTCTGAGTTTGTTGAAAACTTTGGGTTGTTGAATAGTGTCATGTTTAAGGTTTATATATTTTTTTATTATTCTCAATTAATATACGTTGAAGAAGCACGAAGAGGAAACGTTTCATAATGGTGGCAACTGTAACGTTTATGAAACGTGAAAAAAAAATGTCCGATACATAGGATATAGAATTCTTAGTTAGCTGATAATTTCCGGTCAGTGAATAGTTTCATATCAAACGTGTATTTGTCCTTTCATAGTTCATATTGAATTCACGTTGGGAAAGCTCGATGACAGGCCCTGATCTAGAGGGGCAAGTGGGGCGCTTGCCCTGGACGCCATCTTGACCACTCTACAAAAGGACAAAAATCCTATCTGTCCAAAACTATACAAAATGAAATTATCGATTTAATGGCCACCGAAGTTCGGAATAACATTAATATGAGATCAAGGAAGCCAACAGATGTATCTCACACAGAACAAATGAACCAGGTTTTACGATATTCAAAGAGAAAGGAGTCTGGATATGAGATAAAGGAAATTTTTATTGACTTCTTAGAAGTTGATGGAAAAACTGGAGAATAAAATCATAGCGAATTCTAGATAAACTGCAAGCGGATGATTTAGATGTCAAAAAATGTCTTGGGCAATCAACCCTACAACAACGGATCTAATATGACTGGTATATATATAAAGGAGTCCAATCCAGAATTCTACAAATGAACGAGCTGGCAGTATAAATTCCATGCCTAGCACACTCTTTGAATCTTGTGGGTGCCCATTTGGCTTCATCATGTTCAGATGTAGTAAATGTATTTGGTGTTTTACAAAACTGTATTCTGCTTTTGTTAGTTGAACCACACGATTGATTATGAAAAAGTGCACGAAAACAAACTTTAAAGGAAGTAGCCAAACAAGATGGGCTAAACATCAAGCTGTTAATGCCTTGCCGGGAGCTGTGAAGGCTCAAAGAATCCTCACTAGTCGCAGAATCCAAGTATGAAGCTGGTCATTTGCTTCATGAGGTGATGGATTTCAGATTCATCCTGATTCCTGAGCCTAACAATTCGGGATCATATTCTGCGAGAGATGAATTAATAGGGTCAACGTGGAAATTCAGAAAGGGGATATAATTATTTCACGTTCATTATCGTTGATGCAAGGTCTTGTGAAGATTTTGCAAAGAATGAGAGAAAAAACTATTGAAAACTGGATCTCGGAAGCTACACTTCTTTCAGAAGAATTGATGGATGTGGAACCAATTCTAAGTATGTAATAAATGTGTTTCCAAGAAGAAAAAGCAGGTGGACGAAATGTGCGAGGATGGGTCAAGAACGCTAGATCTAGTTTATTCTCGAAGGAAATTAAGGTTGTTTTCGACAGATTACGGTCAGAAGTCAGAAAAAGCTTAGGAAGCGCAGAGTCTGCATTTCGAATTCCTCAACAGCCATGCCCTTTTAAACATGCAAAAAGTGGATCTACCGGGAAATGGGACCCTTTTAGCGCGAAAATATTGAAGAGATTTGAATGCAGTTGATTTTTGTTAGGAACTAGCGGTTTTCATTAGACCTGCTTCAACTTCTTCACATGTAAGATCTGCAAGATGCTTTCCCTAATGTCAGTATAGCTTTAAGAAAAAACCTACTGCACTTTACCTACCACGTCTGCAAGATGTGAACGCAGTTTCAGCAAATTGAAAATAATAAAAAATTATTTGCGTTCCTCAATGAGTCAGGAACGTCTCTATGGTCTCTCGATCCTACCTATAGAAAATAAACTGCTTCCGAAACAGATTTCGAGGAGCCGATAGATGCGTTCGCGGAAAGAAAATCTCGCTACATGAAGCTGTTAGGAAAAAAATCTAATTTCTTTCCTTGTGATATTTTCCTTATTATTAGTATTTATTTTTATTATTCATTTGTATTATTTATTTTTGTTATTTCTTATAAATTTATATACATATTACACAAATGCGGGGGGAGGGGGCGCCATCATAAATTTTTGCCCCGGTCAGAAATAATCGTAGATCCGGGCCTGCTCGATGAGGACATGTTTCTTAATAGTAGCTGTGTTATATAGGTGTATTCCGAACGTAGAACGAACGTTCGGATGAATTTCAGTTTCAAAACTATCATAACAAATTTCAACGAGTTAATTCCAATCAACGTAGCAACAGAATATAAACGTGTGTGTGTTTCTTGGATCGGCTCACATTGTCAGCATTCTGGAATTCAAATTCCTATTATCTTGAAAATTTTGAAGGGTTTTTCTCTCAATGACATATCTTCATTATCAGAATCATTGTTGGCAAGGAAATGAGAAATCGTCAAAATAAACGTACAAAAATCCAGATCATAATATAAACATTTCAAAAGAATAATTTGAGAATTCTGAAATAGAATATGGTTCGATGTCTATAATTAATTGAGTGCCCCTAGCCAAGGCCGAGGCGTTCTCTCAGGCTAGGAAAGACATTTTCTAGTAAGATGGTAGTGGGCCAGCATTTCACTGTTGGGTCAAAAATTAACAGTACTATGCCTAAAGTGGCTTCAGGACACAGTAAGAAAGCCTACAAAGAACACTGTTCCTCCTAACTCGCACAAGCTTCTGAGGAGTATCCTCGGTAGTCCTAGGAGTTATCAGTATAATCATAATTCCCAAAAATTTCGTTGATGGTGTTGAAATGACTGAAGTGTTAATAGTTGCTAGAAATTGTTTTTCAAATTGGAAAGTTCTGAATATAACACATTCCGTTTTATTGACATTCAATTAAAGATCAACTAATTCTGATGCAAGCTGGACTTCAAGTCTTTATTACGAACTAAGACAAACAAAAGTATTCTTAAGATGGAAAGATTCAAAGCTGATGGCGAATCACTTATATACAGTACAAAAAGAAGAGGCCTCAGAATACTTCCCTGAGGTACTCCTCTATTAACTATTTCATCCTCAGATATTTGGATGCTGTAGTCAGTATCAACAGAAACCCTTGTATTCTATTCTTTAGTATAGAAAAATACTCAGCAATCCATGCTGGAAGTCACGAATACCATATGATTAAAATTTTCCAGGAGCTTCTCATAGTTCATATTGTCCAAGGCTTAGATAGATCCATGAAAAGTCCAGTAGGTACCTACTTCTCCATGTTCGTGGGCCACCAAATGTCAATTCGTGAGGTGTAGTGGTTACGCATTTGTCTCGCAGACAACCATGTTGGCTTTTCGAAAAGTTCCTCAGTTTGTGAAGGATGTTAAGGAATCTGCCGCCGATATCTTTTCGAAAATTTGAGAAAATGCAGCGAGACAGCTTATAATTTGAAACACACTCAATAAAAATTGATTATATGTGAAAATCGCCCCTACCTTATAAGTTGTTGTACACTATTTGTCAGAAGAAATTCTTGAAACAATATTGAATATCAAAATAAAAGAAAAAATACAAATGTAGCCCTCATTAAGGTAACGTTTCGAAGTCTAGATCAGATTCCTTGATCAGACAATGGAGAAATATTTTCCGAATAATACTTGTATGATTCTTATTCGAAATTTTGAAGATTATATGCTTTCAAATCCCAACTTTTTATTCAATCAATATTCAATTTCCTAACTTTTATTCATTGATTTCAGACACAGCCGCACCTTATGTCCTTTATAAGGATGGAATGGACCGTACACAGGGGCAGTGGAGTATTCAAGATCCATATCCGACTGTGCAACCCCAGCCGCAGAATACTCCAGTACCTGAAAACACCCAACAGATATGTGGTCCACCGGTACCCTTGGGGGCAGAGGCTGAATCAATTCCTACACGAGACCAAAGTTTACCCTCTCCCGCACCTTCACCCTACTCCGCAACCCAGGCCGAACCGAGGGAAGATGAAATCACTTCAGAGCAAACGAATATGGCGATGGATTCAAGACCTGCTTCGCAATGCTTCCCTACCGATCTTCATCATCAGACACCGCAACCATACCAACAGTATACGAGACCACCTCCACCTGCTGCACCGCCTCCTGTGCCTGCTCATATGCTTGGAGCTGGGAGTTTTTCTGCCTTACACTACTTGAAACAGCCTGGAGTTATGTTGAGTAATATTTGCGGCGATGCGAATAATCACTTAGACCAATTTAGTCAAAACATGCCCGATTTACGGTCAGTTCCATTGCCGGACGTTGGAGATCAGCACAGTTTGAAGCCCCAGAAGAACATGAGTGCGGAACTGAGATTGTTCAAATGTTTGACTTGTGGTAAAGACTTCAAGCAGAAATCAACACTTCTGCAGCACGAACGTATACACACCGACAGTAGGCCTTACGGTTGTCCCGAATGTGGAAAGCGGTTTAGACAGCAAAGTCACTTGACTCAGCATCTGAGGATACACGCGAACGAGAAGCCATACGCGTGCGTATACTGCGAGAGAACGTTCCGGCAAAGGGCTATCCTGAACCAGCACCTGCGCATCCATTCCGGTGAGAAGCCCTATGAGTGCCCGGAGTGCGGGAAACACTTCCGGCAGAAGGCTATCCTCAATCAGCACGTCCGCACACACCAAGGCGAGCGCCCCTCCTCAAGGAGGTCACTCTCGCAGCCCTGTGATGATAGTTATGTTGTGCCGCACGGGCGGTTAGAGTTGGCCACCTGCACTCCTTTATTCATCCTCTTTTTAATGTTGACTGGCATATCAGACCAATTCAATCGGAAGTGCAAATCTACCCTTCTAAAAATGTTTTTAAATTTCAATATTTAATTCGATGTGGAAATGTTGGCTTCATATGTCGACTCCAAAACTGGAAACAGAACACGAGCGTTATGTTCAAAGGACTGTATTGCGCTATTGTTTCGAAGCAGTCACGGTTTTTCGTCTGCACCCTAGTATGAATCAACATCATTACGGAATTTTTACGATCGATGCAACATTTTCCGAATAGCTTCTGTGAACCTTGTGAAACGCTTCAGGACAGAAACGTGGAATATAATGAAATGCGTTTTTTATGTTTGTTGTTGATATTCATAATTCTGCCTCGCTTTTTCAATTCGTCACAAATTCAGTCGTTCCAAATTTTTATACCTTGTGAATTCACAATGCGTCTATGTATACAGGGTGATTTTTTCAAGTGTTTAATTTGAAGTATTCGAGGAGAGAAATTTGATACGAACTCAAGATTCTGTATTCTTGTTTTGGAGTACATGAACTTTGTAAAATATTTTCAAGCAGAATCTACTTCCGGTTCTACCGGAAACGAATGAGAACTTCGTTTTTCCAAATATAACACCCTGTATATTCATACATATTTCAATTTTCCGTTCAATTCTGCACTGATTTGATGCATGATATGAGCATCCACTTCCAGCGAATGTTGAGTTATCGCCTGATTGTCAAATTTGTTGACAGAAAGAGTGTCACAAATTAGTGTTTACATCTCCGAAATTTCTCACTGTAAAAAAATTTTTTCGCAAAAGTGGGATAAAAGAAAGTACGCTGATACTGCTTCTTGTATAAATTATGTGGGAATATTATACAGGGTGCCTGGGTGCCTGAAACAGGACTTCAAAGTGAGCCTCAATAAAACTTCGATAACTCATTTTTGGAACCATATAATTTTGTAATTTTGGAACCATATAATTTTGTAATGCCGATCGATTGCTCGTCAAGAACTAGTTAGAGTGTTCCAAACACATTTCATGCCTTTAAAATCGGTAGTTTTGCGGTTATTGAATAAAATTCGAATTTCACGACTAAAGCCAAGTGTCTCCTTGTCTAATCATCAGGTTTATCAAGATAATTTTCAAATAGGCTTTGTCAATAGTGAGAATATGCCTGTTTTACACTGAGATTTTTGTATTTAGTTATCATTCAGTATCTGCTTTGTTTATTTGTCACATTCGCCGCAAATAGGAAACAGACTTTTGATATATCATTTATAGTCCATCCAAGAATTATTGACATCAAAGCAGGCCTTGGAAGTGCAGTCGCACCCTTATTTCTAGTTACAAAAAAGTCACTAAAAATTTTCTGTGCTTTCATCATAGCAATAAATATAACCTTGAAATTAAAAGGAATTTTTCAAAATAAGGCACTTTGAACATGAAAATGTCCTCAATTATCGCATACAATTACCATCGTGTGAATCTGCTAACCAGCAGTATATTATTTTCATCTTGTATTGATACATTTTCGAACGATCAATTATAGGAGCATGCATACAGTATGGTCCGATAACGAAAAATATCGTGGATGATAAAAAAGCATGCTCCTTTCGAAAGTTCAATATGAATATTCGCTTTATAGAAAAATCTATGATAATTTATAGCGTGTATCTGCAAACTGATGGATTCGAAAAATTGTAGTAGATATCAAGACAGAAACAAAACTTAACAGATGGATCTATTTAATATATGAAGAATTTTATCATGACATTGAACTTTCAATATTGGTGAACAAAGAAGGAGTAAAATATTTAATATTAAAAATGTAAATATGTATTCCTATTACAACCACTGTTATTAATTCCTCATCTGGGCAGAACTCGCCATGTTCATAATTGAAGGCTTTATGTCAGCAATTCATACCATCCCATATATTTTGACTAATCTCCTCTTATTTATCACTGAATGGGCATTACCAACCTAATTTCGATTTTCCAAAGCCGCCCGAGATGTCAATAATTCTTGGATGGTTTATACGTGTTTCTTGTTATAATTGCTCGTTCTGCATAGTGCTTGATCAATAAAAATGAGTAAGAATGGCAATTCCTGACATACCCTACTTTGAAATAGACGAGCATGCCACCGAATTTGAGTGAGCCAAACCTGGCTTTAGTGGTGAAATTCTAATTTTATTCGATATCGGCAAAACTACTGATTTAAAGACATAAAATGTATAGAACACTCTTACTAGTTTTTGACGAGCAATGGATTGGCATTACAAAATTATATGGTTCCCATTTGAAAAAAATGAGATTTCAAAGTTTTATTGGGGCTCACTTGGAAGCCCTGTTTCAGGCACCCTGTATAATATTTCCTCATAATTTATACAATAAGCAGTATCAGCGTACTTCCTCTTGTTCCGCTGTGGCGAAGAAGAATTTCACAATGAGAGATTTTGAAGATATTAACTCCAATTTGTGACACTCTTTCTGTCAACAAATTTGACGATCAGGCTATAACTCAATAATCGCTGGAAGCGGATGCGCTATCGTGCTCACAACCAGATGAACAGTCATTGTTCCACCAACTTGAGATGTTTACCTCATAGAACTCATGGAATACTATCAGTTATCACCATATCAAAGTGAGTGATTATCTCCAGTTGGTGGAACAGCAAGATTTTCCTGGTTATGATTCAGTCGTTGGTTGTCAATTTTCATGTTTTCTCTTCATTTTCATTTGCTGTTCGTGTTATAAATATATTTGCGGATATTATTGAAACCAAAATAGCCATAAATAGAAATTGACATATTAGTATCCATTGAAACATGAAAATCTCGCGGTTCCACCAAATTGAGATGTTGACCATTTAATTCAAGCTGAGCAGCAAGGCTCATACCATTCCATTATAATGTAAGACCTATGGGGTTTACCCATTTTTTGGTTTGCAGCATTCCATGTTACTATGAGTTCTTTGGGGGCTGCTGCCAATTTTCGTCATAACTGCCAAAGTTGTTTTCAATTGGTTTCTCGAACTTCCAAATGCAAGCAATGCAAATGCTACCTACAAGGTGGATTAACTCACGATGTGAGTAAATGAGCGCCCAAAAGCTCCCGACGCCTATTAATATTTCACTTGAATTTTTCACTGACTGAATGAAACTCATAGGGGATTTTCGAATCTTTCTGTATAGGTTGAACTAAAGATGAACTAGAGCTCAGAAACTCCTGATCCCAAGCGAAAAACTTAGATGAAATAGATATCGAGGATAAAAATATGCCACCGAAATATTTTCAGTTATGTTCCAAAATATGATTAGGAGTGATATGCAGGATTGGAAGAAAACGTTATAAAGATATTGGAAAATTTCATATGAAATTATGAGGTTATGATCGAAAAAAATCACATTTATAACAAAACAATTGTATAGGGGCAATAGAGAACTGTAACTACTACTATTACAACTATGTGATGTCTTTGGAATACTTCAAATTTTCCAAGTTCAAGTAATCAAGTAATTGGTTCGTAGCTGGAGTTGATTTCTAACGATGATGACGAACCGTAATAATTGAACGCTTGGAGTTGATATGAATATGGACGATCAATATCCACCGGTGATTAATTTTTTAGAGATGGTAGTTTCTGTTCACTAATGAGGGGATCGTAGGAATTCCTGTTTTCCTAGCAAATTATATTTCATTCCCGCGAATTGGAATCAAACGAGATTCAATGCGCAACATACACATATCCTGTTATCGTTCGTTAATAGTATTGATTAAATTTCAATATAATTTGGTACCCGCAAAAATTTAATGCAGTCAATTTCCTTAACAATTTCATGTATAAATAAATTGGTGAATACCGATTAAGCTCGATCTACAGAATTTTGATAGGGTATCGCTAAGAACCTCCTTTATCCTCTATGTTATTTTGAGCATAAAATACTTCATATTGCCACAACGATTCATATTATGTTCGAAACACAAATGTTTTTAGTTTTTCATGAAGATTAATATTCTGCAACATAAAATGCATATTCCCTATTCAAAAAATCAACTTGACCTTGAACTCAAACTCCAAGGTGAGATTGAGTGTCTGCTTTCGATGTCCTCTGAAGATTAAGAAACTTTCATTTACAACATTTTTTGATATAGGCCCTTCCCAAGGAGTTATTTCAGTGGATCCTTCCAGGGTGTTCCTAAATTAGTGTATCAACGGTCCACTGTAGAATTCTCATAAAAAAACAATTTTTTTCTGTTACATTTTTTCCTCGTTTCAGAGATACAGGGTGTCAAAAATTTTTATTTTTTGCTAATATCTCAGGAAACGTTCGAATTACAGAATTGGGTTTCTGTACACACATTGTCTCTAAAAAAAAGCTAGATATTAGAAAAAAACTGAGAATACAAATTTTTGACACCTTGTTTCTCTGAAACGAAAACCCGGTGGAAAAAATGGAAGAGAAAAAAAAAGTTATTTTTTATAAGAAATCTACAGTTGATATACACTTATTCAGGATCACCCTTTATATCTAGGTCTTTTTCATTACAAGAGGTTATGTTCCAAGTGGCCAGGCACATTCTTTTATTTCCAATTTCGCATAAACTTTCTGGCCCTGTCAACAACCTGTACTCTAGCTCTCTCGTTGCTTGAATCTGTGGGATCAAAAAAATATAATAAGAATCATTTCTAATATCTCGAAAATTCCTATTGGGCGCCAATTAATGTGTCATGTCCTCTTTAAATGCATATAGCCGGAAGCCGAATATAGTCGAAAGCATGAGTTTTCCCTGAAATGTTGAGCCTTTACACCACTGAAAGAGGAGACGCGCAAAAAATAATAAATAGTTAAGCCAATTTTCAAAATCATCAGAACTAAACTGGATAACTGTACTACTACGGAATCAAAATGTATCAGAACTTTTTGCAACGTTGTGACGTTCCTTGATATATCTAATAAATAAACTCTCAATCAAAATGAGAAATTGCTTCAGATTGTAATTCGTTCACACATTTGTGCGTGAATGTCAGAAATAAGTATTTGTTTCTTCAAATATTTTGCATTATTCACATTACATATAATTATGATTTTTCCTCTCAAAATCACTTTTTTAAAAAAAACAATTTATTTCTGGAAACAAGTTTATTTGAAGCAGGTCTGAATAATAATGAATCGTAAAACTATTCCTTTAACAACGGAAAGTGAAAACTGCTGACACAAACTACGTGACGATTCCTCGACGACACTCGAGGATGTTCACCTTATTCTAAGGAATGCTTAAGCCTATACTACATAACACGTCCCCCTTTTTTTTAAGAAATAACTTCAGCATCAATGGTTGAATTATTTTTATGAGTTTTAACAATATTTGTGAATTTATCAATAAAAATCTTATACAGGCAATATGCTATCATCATGATAATAATTAGGTTGAAAATGAAATAAATAGAAGATACATGGTTAGGGTGGATTTTCCAATTAAAAATAGTTTCCTGGAAAGTCGAATTGTCAAATAATAAATCTGGTATAGTAAGATTTTCAATTGTTTCTGTTTTCATATTAATGAGGGGCACATTATGAAAAATGTTGGAAATTTCTTCCTTATAAAAGAACTTAAAATTATTCGTTATATTACATGCGGTTTCTATCAAATAAATTCCACTAAGTTTATAATATTCTGTATGGTCTTTACAAACTTCGCCGATTTGCACATTACCGGTCGATAGAAACTTTCTCGGTGATAACTTCACTAAATCGTCTCTGCACTGAACACGATGTCTTTCACAATTTTCTTTCTTCTGGAAAATTAAGTCTTTCATTCATCTGGGCACTGGTCGTAGTAAATTCTGTGGGCATATCCACCAATTTTCCACCTTGGGGCATTCTTCGTTGACAGACCATAAGATTTGTTCTCCCTTGGCCAATAAGTATTTGGGCTGTTCGATGAGGGTAACATTTCGGTATGGGACATATTGAAGATGATAGGTATCCAAAGAATTTGGAGAAGTTAATGGTACTTCGATTATAAAGATTACATGATTATTTCTTAACCTTACCGAAGTATAGCAAACAGAGTAGAAATCTTTTAAATAGTACAGATGTTTCATGAAATCTGTTGAATTTACAAAATCATGGAATAAGTCTAAAGGCAAAATACTTTCATGTAGGAGATGAAGTCTCGCAAAGCTGATGGCTGTGTTGATTTCGGTCAGAATTCTATTTATAGTTAATTCTTCGAATTGTGTAAGAATGAGTCGATTAATATCGTTCTGAACCAATCGATAATGATTATAATTTCGTATGATTTGACTGGTAATATTGGAATATTTTGCTGTCATAGATCTCACAACACTTATAATTTGATTTTGTTCTGTTTTCAATGACTGCATTTTATTTTCAAAAGAGTGAAAATAATTCAAGTATAAGGATTCATCATCACTGTCAAGTGTACCGAATAATATTTTGGCTATATGTCCACCGACATTTACTAAACCTCGTTTATGTTTAGAAGAATACAAATTTTTGAGTAGGATCTCATTTTGCTTTAATTGGGTTTTAATCGATTCCACATAGTTTGAAACCATCATAGTGGAACTGACTGAGTCTAACTGATCTACTAAGATATAATGATCATTTAATATTTTGGTAATATCACTTAAATTATAATGGTACATCAATATGTGTTTTGACTCACTGATATACGTTTTGTCTACGAAAAAGGGAATAACATTGTGCTTTATTTCTTGAAATTTCAACGATTTATAAGTCGGGAAGAATAGAAGAGTGAGGAGAAGAGAAATGGTTCTCATTTTTTTTGCTCTGAAAGAGAGAAAAACAAGTATTACTTTCTCTGTTTGATTTTGTTCTTGTGATATATTTTCTGAGAATCAGGATTCTTGATAAGAATATCATCTAGAATCTTTATATTAGTTCTTTTGAATTTTGGATCTAATTTTGCCTTTTTCGGTATGACTAAATAAGCTGGTTTCGTCTCATCTAGCTCTTTCACCTGTTGCCTGTTCTGATTGGTTTGGTCTAGTTTCGTTTTTTGTTTTTCTTTACGAGAGTTTAAATGATCTGCAATTTCTTTCATGTTTTCACGATATTGATGGATGTATTCTGAAATTTTTTCATGAGTAGATTTTTCCACTGGTGTGTTATAGTTCAAATCTGATTTAATGATTTGTAGGGGTGTATAACATGTCGCAGAGTGTATTGAATTATTGTAACTTAAAAGCGCTCTATTCATTTTTTCTGTTAACGAAATATTTTTTTCGTCTAATACTCTAATCTGTTCAATCAGAGTGGAATGAAACCGTTCAACTATGGCGTTGGAGGTAGGATTATAATTTGTTATAAAATGAAGTGATATTTTATGAGTTTCTGCTAGATCTTGTATGATTTGATTTTTGAATTCTGTTCCGTTATCTAAGGTTATCTTTTCTGGGATACCGTGATTGGAAAAGTAACTAGTAAGTTGATTGGCAATTTCAGTCGCAGTCTTGCTATTTAAAATATAGCATTGACCATGTCGTGAAAATGAATCTATTATAGTCAAACATGGGGTTCTATTCATAACGATAGTATCCATGTATAAATGAGAGAATGGTTTTTCTCCAACCGGATTACTTTTAAAAATCAGTTTGGTCGGTTGTCGCTCGTATTTTTGACTTTGACAAATTTCGCAAGAGTTAATATACGATCTGATATCTTTGTCCATTTTGGGCCAATAAAAACGTCTCTTAATGCTCTCTAAATTTTCTTGAAAACCTCTATGTTTGGTTTTGGTTTCATGAAATAATTTGATTTTCTCTTGTTGTTCTTCTTCCGTTTCTATGTCTTCTAAAAGTAAATTAGAAATTTTAAAAGAAAAAGCATTAGCTTTGAATATATTTTGTGTCATTGTCAAAAATTCTTTTTCTAATTCTTTCGATCTGAAATATATACCATACTGTTTATTCGGACTGACATATTCTTTTAAGAATTTGGTGAAATCGTCTGATGACTGTATTGATACAATGAGTCTAATCCGAGTGTTCTTATGCAATTTTAATTTTTCGATTTTGAAAACGTTAGTCTTCTGAAATATTATTTGATTCATTGATGAATTTAGGGAACGTTCGGTATATGGTATTTCTAATATGGGGTTTTCTGCATTACTATGAATTGTTTGAGAGGAAGATTGTTCATCTTGGACATCTTCTGAACATGTTTTCGTAATAATTTCGTCTAATTCTTTCTGGGACAATTCTAGGTCTTCATGTGTTATCTGAGGAATAATTGATTCTGCGTCTAGATCATCATCCGAGAGATCGTTTATGTTTAATTCGTTAATTTTTATGCGAGAGATTGCATCTGCATTATTGTTGACTCCTTTTCGATATTTGATCTCGAAGTTGAACTCTTCTAATTTTATTCTCCACCTCATTAATCGTGAAGATGCATCTTTGAGGGAAAATAACCATGTCAAGGGTCTATGATCTGTGTAGATAGTAAATTTTCGACCGAATAAATAGGATCTAAAATATTTTGTTGCCCATACTACCGCTAAAAGTTCTTTTTCTATTGTCGAATATTTGATTTCCGCTTCATTAAGAGTTCTACTTGCATACGCGATAGGAAGATCGTTTGGGGGTGTTCCTTGTGATAAGATAGCTCCTATAGCATATTGGGATGCGTCAGTTGTAAGCACAAAAGGTTTGCTAAAATCTGGGTGTTGCAGAATTGGATAATTCATGAGGAGATTTCGACTTGAATAAAATGCATCGATATATTCCTGATCATGAATATCAAGTTTATTATCCTTTTTCAGATATTTTGTCATAGGTTTAGTTAATTTAGAGAAATTTGGAATGAATTTCCGATAGTAACCTATCATTCCAAGGTAGGATTTTATTTCTTTAACTGATTTAGGCATGGGAAAATTTTTGATAATTTCAATTTTTTCGGGATTTGGCTCTACGCCTTCTTCTGAAATTTTGTATCCTAAAAATATAATTTCTCTCTGAAAGAAATAAGATTTATCTAGTTGAATTTTGAGATTCTCTTTCTCTAAAAGTTGTAGAACTGTTTGAATGTCGGCTAGATGTTTTTCTGGAGTTTCTGAGAAAATTAGTATATCATCAATGTATACTACACATATTTTATTGATTACTGGTTTCAAGATTTTATTCATGGCACGTTGAAAAGTTGACGGTGCATTTTTGAGGCCAAAGGGCATTCTCAGAAATTCGTAATGCCCTTCATCTGTAGCAAATGCTGTTTTCTCGATCGATTCTTTGTCTAATTCTATTTGATGAAAGCCACTAGCTAAATCTAGGGCGCTGAAATATTTGGCATTTTTGAGTTGGTCTAATAATTCCTCAATGTTTGGGATAGGAAATTTGTCGTCGATCGTTTTTTCATTTAATTTTCTGTAGTCTATTGCCATTCGCCATTTTCGATTACCTGATTGGTCAGTTTTCTTGGGAACAATTACGATAGGGAACGACCACGGGGAGATGCTTGGTCTAATGATATTTTTAGTTAACAAATCTTGAATTTGATTTTTTACTTCTTGTTTATGTACCTCCGGGTATTTATACCTTCTTACGTACACTGGATTTTCATCAATAGTCCTAATATGGTGTTTAACACTATTTGTGAAATTTAATGGCTGGTTTGGTAATTGAAAAGCTTGCTTGTGACTTTGTAATATTTTTGTTAATTGATTTCGAATATTATTATCTAAATGGTCTAATTTAATGGGAAGAGTTTCATGTGGGCTAGTTTGTTGAAGATAAAATTTTTGAGTTTTTAAATCATTTCCTAATTCATGGTTCTTCCAATCAAATTTCAATTTTAAATCTTTCAATAGATTAGCACCTATAACACCATCATATTGAGTATGGAATTTATAAATTACGAACGGATATGTGTTATCTAGGCCAAATGAATCAAGAGGAAAAGCAACTTTGTATTTACTATGATCTTTACCCACGGCTGTTGTAAAATATGAGTGTTCTTCATAGATATTTTCAGGGAATAAACTGTAAGCTACAGCTGGATCAATTATACACATAGAACTACCACTATCAATCAATAGTTTACAGGCTGGGTTTTCTAATTTAATGAATGGTAAAGTTGCCAAATGTTCTTTCGTAAAATTCAGGTCATGTGATGCTTGTAGGCTAATGTTTGAAAATTTTGATCTTCTTGTTCGATATTTTCCACTTCGTTCTGATCATCTATGTCGTCATTACAATCAATTTCTGGCTCTACTTCAAATTCTTCGATTTCGAAATTTTCCGTATTAGTAAGCTCTTCCGATATGAAATCAGATGGTCCGGTTTTTCTGAAGAAATGCCGGTTATTCGGAGGCTCTTGGCGAATTTGACTGCTAGCTGGCCTTTTAATAGGATAATTTCTTGTTCTGATTGACATTGGTTCCGGTTTTGGTAGATTTAATGGTTGATTTGGGTTTGGTTTGAACACATCTCGCGGTTTTCCGAAAACTTGACTATTAGTTGCAAATTTAGGCTCCGGTATTCTATTAAATTTTAATGGTATTGGTTGGGACGGCCATTCTCTACTAGTCGAAGGACGTTGATTATAAATTTGACTACTATTCTGCCGTTCGCTTGATAAAGCATTTGGATGAAAAATGGTGGTTTTTGGAATCGTTGTTAAATAAAGTTGTTGCCTTTTGATTTCTCTATTCTCTAATAAATTACATGTATCATCGAAAGGCTTTGGTTGCAGGTCTAAAAGGTTTCTGGAATTTTCATCTACGTTATTGTATAAAACAGTATTTCCAATTTTATCTGATAAGTTTCGGTAAACATTAATTTCTGTGGGAGATAATCCTTGTAATTGAATTTGATAGTCATATTGTAGTTTTATGGCTTTCACTCTTTCAATAAAATCTGCTAAAGATTCTTTCGGCTTTCTTTTCATGTATTGGTATTCACTTTGAAGTACATCGAAATTGATCTTAAAACCGAATTTACTATTTAATGTGTGCTTTAATTCTGCCCATGTATTACATGATGGTCCGGAATAAACTATTGTTTTGGCTTGTTCAATTAGTTTTGATTTGATCGTTGCAAAACAATATCTGTTGATCAATTCATTATTTGTGGTTCCGAATTGACTCATGAAATTTTGTGCTTCTATAAGGAACGTTTGTAACTCATTAGGGTTTCCGTTGAATCTAGGTAATAATTCACCGAAATGTTTGACAGTGTTAAGATCTATTACAACACGATTTTCGTTTGATGGAGTAGTCATTTTCGATTGTTTCTTACTATTGACTTTAAGTGAGTTGAATTGTTCGATTAACGAATCAATGATTATAGATTATTTTTTGATAGTCTACTCTTGAAATGTAATGATGCAAGAAAGTAAGACAATTCAATGATGTAGGAGAAATTGATTTTATGAAATCAAAAAATGTTAAAAATAAATAAAATGTTACCTTATCTTTTGGTCCAGGGATAGGAAAAAACTGGGATTATTATGACAGCCCAACTTACTTGTTGTTTGACCTTTTGTTTTTTAACCTGGTGCTTGGGGTGCTACTTCCAAACTCCACAGGGTGATTCTTGAGGGGGGTGCTCGTGTCGCTCCAGTCGGGGTTGTTCCTCTACCTCTTCGGTCCGGGATTCAGCAACTCTTCTTGGCTGGTCGATCACTGCACTCGTCTGAATCTGGTGCTCGGTGTTTCCTTTGGTTTCACGTCGTACCTTGATTCTCTTCTTCGGTTATTGTTGCTTAAAGGAATGAATTCCACGTGTGCCTTGTATCTGAATCGGTGTTTTTCTCCTTGAGAATTTAACGTCTTCTGATATTGCCTAACACACTAGCAACATCCCATCCTCGTCGCCAATTATGATTTTTCCTCTCAAAATCACTTTTTAAAAAAAAACAATTTATTTCTGGAAACAAGTTTATTTGAAGCAGGTCTGAATAATAATGAATCGTAAAACTATTCCTTTAACAACGGAAAGTGAAAACTGCTGACACAAACTACGTGACGATTCCTCGACGACACTCGAGGATGTTCACCTTATTCTAAGGAATGCTTAAGCCTATACTACATAACAATATACTTACATATATACAGTATGTTTGGGTATGACTTAGCGATAATTTAAGGGCATCAAATGTACCCACTTTCATCGACAAAAACACCCACCCACATTGGGCAGTTTATCCCCCTATTTTTGGAATATCCGCCATTTTAAATTAATTTTGTTATTTCAGTTGACCGTTTCAAATGATATCGATTTCTTTGGATATAAAGGTCCTACAGATGTGAAAAAATGTTTTTTGAAAGATAATATTACCACCTTTCGTTAAAGCTGAACAATATGAAAATATTAAACTCAAAAATGTCATGAAAAAATTCCTAAAAAAATTAGAATTTTTTATTAAATCCTCAATAGTACAAAAACTAGCACATCGAAGTATAATTTTTTTCAATGAACTAAAACGCAGCTACAAAACGACACCCACATCATTTCTGTATGTTACATAATTTGAGAGTTATTGCTGTTTGAACATGGCCCTTATGAAAATTGATGAAATAAAATAAAAACTCAGTATTGTATCAAACTAACAAATTTATCATGAAAATTGCTGAAAATGGCCGCCTCTGCTTTGTAGACAGGCAGTGGACCTTATGACGACTTGTCTTGTGGCCCTGGGAATCAATGCAGAATGGCGCAAGATTTTTAGAATTTCTAGAGAACCAATTTCGTACAGTAATAAAAGAACTACCAATTATCCATCGAAGGCGCATTTGGCTCCAGTTAGATGGTGCACCAGCGCACTACGCTCGTTTAGTGAGAGATCACTTGAGTGAAAATTATTCAACGTGGATTGGACGTGGTGGAACACTTTTGGCCACCACGCTCTTCGGACTCAACCCCGCTGGACTATTTTTTATAGGGATGGATGAAGCAGAGGGTATATTCCACAGTTCCAAACACCATAGAAGACCTGGTGCAAAAAATTATGACTGTTGCAAACGAAATAAGAGCAGACACTGCATTGATTTCCAGGGCCCCAAGACAAGTCGTCATAAGGGCCACTGCCTGTCTACAAAGCAGAGGCGGCCATTTTGAGCCATTTCATTAATAAATTTGTTAGTTTGATCATTGAAAATGATCCAAAGTACAGTACTGAGTTTTTATTTTATTTCATCAATTTTCATAAGGGTCATGTTCAAACAGCAATAACTCTCAAATTATGTAACATACAGAAATGATGTGAGTGTCGTTTTGTAGCTGATATCCTTGCGTGTTGAATCATTGAAAAAAATTCTACTTCAATGTGCTAGTTTCTGTACTATTGAGGATTTACTGAAAAATTCAGTGAATTTTTTGGGTGAATTTTTTGACTGAATTTTTTCATGACATTTTTGAGTTGAATGTTTCCATATTGTTCTACTTTAACGAAAGGTGGTTGTATTATCTTTCAAAAATAGTATATTATTCAATGAGCACATAATGATTACTATTATTCACGAGCGGGAAGTTTGCGACACGAGCCGCCAGGCGAGTATCGCAATTCACTCATAATAGTAATTATGTGCGAATAGAATACTATACTTTGTCCACGACTTCCTCGGTAAAAATCGATTTAACTCTTTGAGCGGCAAATTTATCATCAGAAAAAAAACCCAAGTGGAACAAAAAAAAATGTATTCCCAATTTTCAAAAAAAAATTGACAAAAGCTCAACCAAAATACATAAACGGCCCATTAACAATAAATTGTTCGAAATTTTTTCCGTATTTTTGCCTTAACAGGGTCTTTGCAAGTCAGGCCAATCTTCTGTATCGATGTAGATTTCTGTTCGGAGCATTTGAAATAGGTGGTACACTAATTGTACCACCGCCGCGGAAGAGGGTCGAAATTGGTGGTACATATAGTGTACCACCTAAACCCAAAGAGTTAATCTGCATTTTCAACAACGAAAATAGTTATCAAAAGCGTTGACATAACATTTTCTGTGTTCGCACTGAATAATGCAAAAATAGATGCATAGAACACCTGGTGTAACGACTCCCTACTAAAAATCGTGACCAAAATTTGTAGATCAAAACGGCATCCTAGATTTCAGATTTTGGACTAGTTCCGGAATAAATCCGCAATATTTATCGGTCGTGGCGCTACTGCGGCAACGACAAGAAACGCGACCCCTTTCGGGAGAAATGAAAAGCTGCACAAAATATCACGTTTTCGATCGACAAGAAAGTCTTAAACAAAATCTAATCAGTGCCAACACCAGGTATTTCTATGCATCTATATGCAAAATATCGATAAACGTCAAAAAGTTCAGTTGACATCGATTCATTTTCATACTTTCGCTCGGATGAAAATGAAATACAAATGTATACAAGCTAGTGTTTCACTTTCATCACAAGATATTTTTGATCGCATGCTTCAGGAATAATTTCTTCGCTAGAAAATACTCTAGCTATCTTCCTTCTGATTTCCTTTCCAAAAGTGAACGCAGTTTTCTAAAGTTTCCAATATCGTTGCCTTCATTTATGTTGAGAGTATTCTTAAGCATGGAATAATGGCTCGCATAGGGTTGTTTGTTTATAGGTAGCTGATGTTTTCGAAAAATGAGCCTATAAAACTGACAATAGATGTCATGCAGTATTTCTTGCAGCCTGTCTTATTTCTGGTGGAGTACACAACATTTCTTCATGACTCTGTAATGCAGGTATCTTCGAGAAGAATTACAATTTATGGGAGGCACAATGAAAATAGACGTTTCGAATATTTTTCAGCTTGTCAAACTGAATGGAAATCATAGAAGAAAACATTAAGTGGTTATTTTTTCTCTTAATTGTCATCGCTCTGATGGCTTGGTGATTGGCAGTCAATTTTCCTTCGTGGAAAAAGGGCGTCTCGGGTTCGAATCCTGACGGATTAAAAATTTTCAGAAGTGAATGTTTAGCAGTGATTATTCCACTCTTTTCATTTTTAGTGAGGAAGTTTCCGTAGCAACGATCGTTTCATCCCGAAAAAATTTTCTATTCGGCAAAACCAACATGTTGGTTTTTCAGCGACAAAATTTTTGACGTTTCTAGAATTCATAGATAGCTTCGGAAATGAATATCATAGAGAGAACAAACAACGTTTAGTGGTTCAGTTAATCTATGATGAATTCTAATTTGCCAAATAGCGCAATACACGTCAAATGTGAACATATTACCCTATTTTCTCGTGGAATACTCAAGCCGAATTCCACTCGAGATGAAATTTAAGCAGGTAAAATTTCTCTCTTGTAATATTCAAGTTTGTTGCTTTTCGGAAATTTCGCTCATGACATTTTTTCCAAAATCACTCGCCTGACGGCTCGTGATTTTGATACAAATATCATTCGCAAAATTTCCGAGCAACAAACTTTCATATCACAATCGAGAAATTTTGCCGGCAAAATTCCATCTCTAGTGGTATTACGTATGATTAATGAATCATTATTCACTGCCATTATTCACCGGTGAAAGATGACTATCATTACGTTTCTCAAAGATCATTCGAAATGTAAGGATTATAGGGAAGTCGTGGACAAATATTTTTTCCACATCTGTAGGACCTTTATGTCCAAAGAAATCGATATCATTTGAAAGGGTCAACTGAAATGAAAAAATCAATTTAAAATGGCAGCTATTCCAAAAATAGGGGACAAACTGCCCAATGTGGGTGTTTTTGTCGATGAAATTAGGTATATTTGATTCCCTTGAATTATCGCTAAGTCGTACCCAAACACACAATATATTCTTGAGGGGGTCGCCACTCTGTCTATACACCCATCAGTGGCGGCTCCTCCATATGTGCACATGTGCACGTGTACCCCCAAGTAATATCTTCATCTAAAGGAATTTATTTTTGTGTTTGACGTAAATGTAACGTTTTCTATTGGGTATTTAATTTTATTTTTAATTTCCGATGTCCCAGTTCACGGTTCTGTTCTACTGTAGACTACTATAGAAACAATAAACAGACGGCGGGCGAACTCACAACAGTCACAACTTCGAACGCCAACGGTCAATGCAAATACGCGTAGCCCGTACACTGCACTCTCGAACTGATCCCTCATTGGAGCAGCCGCTACCCTTCGCGACCCTCACTCCTCGTAACAGTCCGTAGTATTTAGCTGACATAGGTACACATCCAGAATGTGTACGGTCGTTGCATAGACAAGCTATAGATAGGCAACTCTTAATTCAAATTCTGTTCATTGTGTCTGCGCTATGTATACTCGGTCGTTAATACTAACAGATGATATCGGCGTAAGAAAACAGAGGCGTCATCTCGCGGTTTTGTAGAAAAAACAAGGGACATGGTTTTATGTACCATTTGTATAAATTTTTTTTTCAAATTTCAAGTTCATTAGATACGATGATTATTTGTATTCAAAAGCAATCACTAAATCTTATAAAAAGCTTGAAATGTAGAGCACCAGTGATTGAAATCAAAGTCTTATATAGGAGTTAAATATTATTCATTTATAAATGTTTGTTATCTACATGAATTAATGTCAAGGCAAATAATAATATTTCACTCAAGAGAACACACAAAAATATTCAATTGGTTGTATTTCGCGCAATTATGGCCGCAAATTTTGGGAATCCGATTAGCATTCGCGTACAATATTCAAAACCAAATTCGCTGACAGTAGAAAGAAAAACAAAAATCAAAATTGCCTGTCCTGGTCTTTTCAATATTTCGTCTGAATTAGATCTAGCACTCAGGGATCATTTGGATCAATCCACAGTATTCAGCGGAACATCCAAAGACATTCAAAATGAATAGTTGGACTGTATGCTTTCATTGCTTTCTGTGTGTCATGCACACATTAAGAAAGAACTTGCTGCCTCAAAATTCGTGTCCGTGATAAGTGATGAAACAATTGACATTTCAAACATTTTCCAAATGGTTATAGTTTGCCGTTATGCTTCAGCAGACGGTACCCCTATTGTGAGAATTTGGGGTTTTCTGAATGTTATTCCAAGATAAGGCCAAAGAACATCACAAACTCCCCAAACTGCGAGATTCGAAGGTTGATTTCACATTTTTTCCTCCCCAGAACCCCCCTTCCCCATGTAGTCCGTACCCTCTAGACCCCCCGGTATCTGCCCACATGTGCACTCCCAAAATATAAATCCACGCGCCGCCACTGACACCCATTACCCATATGGGTATGATCGTACACTCATAATTTGCAAAATAAAAATTCACTCTCCAGATAAAATTGACGGGATTGATCCATGCCTCAGAAATTTCTGATGAATTCATTCCCACGGAAAAAACCGGCTGTCGAGAGTGGGAATCAGTCTTACGCGACAGACCGTCGGCGTAGCAGGAAAAGCGGTATAAGGGGCTATAAAAAATCAAAGAAATTGTTGAGGTATCTAGGGAATAATCACGTACACATAAAAATAATTTTGTTGTATCTAAATAAAGCTAAATGAACGGCTTGACATATGCCACGCTGAAAGGATTATTTTAACGGAAATTACGTTCCGCTGTTATTTTTATATATTTAAATTCCAGCCCTTCAAACAAGAGGAGCAACTTCCGTCCGGTTCTTTAATGAGATAATTGTACAAGAGGAAGAAAATAGATTTCTTAGATTATCTGAAAGAATTGAGGGTCTTAGGTATTGAAACTTATTCCAATCTGTAGGACAGAAGTATTTTATTTTCCGTTTACTATTATTACTAAAATTAGGCAAGTTATTTCTACGTTATCTGAACATGAACAACCAATACAAAATCATTATCAGTCTGTCTGTCCGGGCTAATCTTCGGAAGCTAAGTCGATATGTATGTGGAAAACTACCACTGAGTTTTCTGAAAATTTGTATGCCACTGGTTTCCAACAACCTCTTTTAGCTGAAATATTCTGAGTTCTCTGCTGCAACTTCCTGTTAAATAAATTAGGTTGAAGTTTGATCAAAAATACAAACAAATATCATCTCGAACGGGTTCTCTTCTATAATATTCCAAACTTCGTTTCGTCTCGTCTGGTAAACCTCATCCGTGTGGATAATAGCCGTAATAAAATGTTCTTTGAATTATACAGTGCGCGTCAAAATTATGGAACAAATTCATTTTCTCAGAAGAAAAATATTTGGCAACAAAATCCTGAAACAGGTCAATTTTTGTTTCACTTTCACCAAATTTTTATGAATTTTTGAAGGATTTTTGTTGCACCCTGTGCCATCCCAATCAACCCTCTAAATTTTTTGAATGGGGAAAGTGGGTCATGTGGTACTTTTTTGGCAAGGTCTTTGTATCTTCTTTACAGGCGTGCAGAAATTTTCGATGATTTTTTTTTTGAAAATCTTGTTAGTTCAAAGAGGTTTTCAGTATGTGCACTTTGTCATGGCTCTTCTTCTGAATTGAAACATTTTATTGAAAAGTAGAAACCGTACTAATAACATATGTACCTACTTAAGATCATAACTGAAGCGCAGTGTTTCACACATTATAATTTTTCACGTGAGGGGGTTGAAAGGGGTTCAAAGTTGTGCATGAACGAAACTGTAATGGTCAACTTTCATTGGGTGACAAATTTCATCAGGTACCATCGTCTCAACGTAAATGAGCAATGACACAGTGCACATACTCTATTTGAACTCACTAGTTAAAAAAAAACAAAAATTTCTTGAAAATTTCTGCACGCCTGTGAAGCAGATACAAAGACCTTGCCAAAAAAGTACCACATACCCACTTTCCATATTCAAGAAATTTGAAAGGGTTGATGGGGATGGCACAGGGTGCAACAAATATGCACAAACATTTGGTAAAAGTTAAACAAAAATTGACCTGTTTCAGGATTTTGTTGCCACACATACTCTATTTGAACTCACTAGTTAAAAAAAACAAAAATTTCTTGAAAATTTCTGCACGCCTGTGAAGCAGATACAAAGACCTTGCCAAAAAAGTACCACATACCCACTTTCCATATTCAAAAAATTTGAAAGGGTTGATGGGGATGGCACAGGGTGCAACAAATATGCACAAACATTTGGTAAAAGTTAAACAAAAATTGACCTGTTTCAGGATTTTGTTGCCAAACATTTCTCTTCTGAGAAAATTAATGTGTTCCATAATTTTGACGCGGACTGTTTATGTATTATTGCTCTGGATCCGAGGCTGCACCATTCACAACGAAAAAACCGTACGAGCCACACATGACGGATTACTGAATGTTTGAGAGTTCGGAACGAGTTCGAACTAGGATTATGTGTTTTTGTAGTATGTTTGTGTTTGTCCTCTTTACTATTCATTGTTGAAATATCTATCATTTCTGCAATATCTCCTTTTTTTTCACGACAATTATAAATTGTACAATTTTTGAGTGCTAATCACATTCATGAACTTCAGTGCTCAGAAAAGCAATTTCATAGTTTCTGACGTGCATGAAATATAAACTATCACGATAATTTTAGTTATTTTCTCAAACCAATTCAAATGATTAAAATTCTGTGATATTTACAGATTTCTGAATTTTCCTGTTTGAGGAAAAAAACGTTTATTTTTAACATATCATTGTAAACGTCAGGCACCCCATTTTTTCATCTCTGATATTTAGAATAAGAGTCTGCCATATTTTGTTGAAATGTAGTAACAGAATTTTCGACATTGCGAAATTCGACGTTTAGTCCTGACCATCCTGTTTGAGTTGTTTGAAATAATGTGAGAAGCCTTTTTCACAAAAATCCTCAACGTATTTGCCTCCTTGTTTCTTGAATTCTTGATTTCTAAGGTGCTACATATGCCAAAAATTCCAAGAGAATTTAAATAAAAGCACTGACGTGAATATAGGAGCTTTTGTGCGGTCGCCCATCCATCTTGTTAGTGGATCCATCTTATAGGTATTCAAGAAATCAGCGAAAAGAACGTGACAACTGCAACAAAAAAATACAGCAGCTGCCAAAGCAATTCTCCATAATCTGGTTATGATATTCCAGAAATATTTGGAGATTATGTCTATAATTTGTTAGCATTTTCTGAGATTCTGGTTGAGTGATCTGGGCAAAACTCTGTGAACAAAATTTCGAACTGAACCCGTGTTCAAATTTGGTTCATTAAAGAGCAGAAAGGAATTCGACCATGTATTCGTGATCTACCTAGTAGAATGAAACCGTTTTCGAGTCAAAATTCTAAAAATACAGACATCGTTTGAGTGGAACGAGCGCTCAAAAATGAAGCACTCACGATTTAGGACATC
The DNA here is from genome assembly GCA_951802165.1 of Adalia decempunctata. Taxonomy (NCBI): domain Eukaryota; kingdom Metazoa; phylum Arthropoda; class Insecta; order Coleoptera; family Coccinellidae; genus Adalia; species Adalia decempunctata. The sequence continues at coordinate 51,233,020 of OX637695.1, forward strand.
TCGAAGGAAGTGGATTAAAATTCATCGCAGGTTCCAATAATGTAATGAATGTAATGTCTCATTTGAAATAACGAAGTTGAGGTCCTCTTCTGGCATAATCCGAAGTTTTTGGAATGACCATGTAAGAACATCCTGGTATAGTCAGTTTCAGTAGTTTGTCGTATACATATTGACCCGGTATTCAATAGGTTTCGCATAAATTATTTTGTATTCGAAAATTTAAAAACTGTTAATTCCTGTTCCATCATTGTTTGGAAACAGCCGAGTATCTATATCAAGTTAGGAACTATCTCAGCATACTCGAACCAATCGTATATTTTTTTCACCAATCGGTGCAAACCAAAGGTTATAAGAATTGGATTCTGATATGTACGCAACAGTTATTCTTTCAAAGCGTGCAGCATTTGCGATTTTCAACCTCCTAATAACTCAGATGTCATATCAAGAAATTCCTTACTGAATCAAAATTCTTTCCACAGATGTCAGCCCCCATTTGGTGTTCAAAAACGGTATCAATCCAACCTTATGGCCTCAAGACGTACCATTCCCTCCTGAAGAAGGCAAAGAAGAAGTCACTTCAACTTATGGCGATGGAGATGGTCAAAATGACAGAATAAACTGTTTCTCTCCAAGCAATTTACCTTCGAATCTGCAATATCCTGCCTACTTCAAAGATACAAAAGGAACGAACCATCCCATCTTCTCATCCAGTAACAATTTCGCATCTTTGCAATACATCAAACACGCACAAGGTAATAAAGGCATGCCAGAGCTCATTCAGCACGGCAGGTCGGCGGGTATGCCTCTTTACGTACGTTGTCCTATATGTCAGAAAGAATTCAAACAGAAATCAACGTTGCTGCAACATGGTTGTATACATATAGAATCTCGTCCATATCCTTGTCCTGAGTGTGGGAAGAGGTTCAGGCAACAGTCGCATTTAACACAACATTTAAGGATACACACGAATGAAAAACCTTACGGATGTGTATATTGTGGTCGAAATTTCAGACAACGAACTATTTTGAACCAGCATCTTCGAATACACACTGGGGAAAAGCCGTACAAGTGCGGTCAATGTGGTAAGGATTTTAGACAAAAAGCTATTTTAGATCAGCACACGAGAACACACCAAGGAGACAGACCGTTCTGTTGTCCGATGCCTAACTGTCGGAGAAGGTTCGCTACGGAACCAGAGGTGAAGAAACACATTGACAACCACATGAATCCACATTCGGCAAAGACCCGAAGAGATTCAACAAGCTCAGAAAGGAAGCACAGCAACAACGGTATGCTTCCCAGAGGAATCACACCTTCAGCGGTTGTCAAACCAGAGCTGTATTTTCCGCAATGCTATACTTCTAGCTTTAATCCAGCGACGACAATTTCTCAGTTCCAGTCAGCCCCACCAGAATTTAAGCCTCCTAATAATCTGCCAGTTCAGTGACTAGCAGCCGGCTGGCAACTGGGACCTTGCATAGGGTAATACTTGCCAGCACCTTTTATGGGTAACAAAATAAGATCTCTTAGAAGAGTGCAATACTAGCAATTGAAATACGTAGAAGGTGATTCAGATTTCAGTTGCTAGTCTAGATACGATTACTTTCATGAAATCAGTCGACATTTCATACTGTGATCTTACTATTGCGGTGATATTTTCCTGCTGATGACCTTCTGATGTGGGTATGATATACGTATTCGATTGAGGAGAATTTAGCTGGAAATTATCTGGTGTTTTCAGTCCTAAGTATTTCTGATCCAATTTCTCAAAGTTATCTGTAGATTCACTTTTAATCCGAAGTTGAACTATTTTCATGGGTCTTTCGTTTGCAATAAAACAGAAACATGAGATGGCTCATTTTTTTCTATTTTTGAAAGGAAAAAAAAAATGATCTGTCGAAATAGAATCGATGACAATTATTTCGTTAAAAACTCCAATCTTTTCTGAGTTCACCCACAAAAATTCAGGTCTCAAAGTGAAACTATTTTCAAATGCAACTTGAAATAAAAACGCCCACCTCAAGATCGGTTCTGATGGAACTTTGAGCATTTGCTCATCGGGAAATTTTAACAGATCCAACTGAAAACACCAGTTAATGATAATATCTCCATGCGAAAAGAAAATTGTGTTCACAATAGAGGCCTGCAGCTTTGTTTAACGCAGGTATAAATAGCAATGACGACCGAAAGATTCTAAAGGTATCATACCAAATATCTCAATTTTTATATAAGGTTCCAATCGTAGGTATGTCTGTCTCAGAAACCACATTTTAAATATCTATAGATTTTATGTGACATCATATAAGGTATATTTTAACTATATTCTATTTTCAATTGTGATTCACTTCGAAAGATCGATATGAATAAGACAGGACAAACGTTTTAAAGAGAGCGAGTATTCATGTCTAAATATTATAAATATTATGAGAACACTTGAGGATGAATAAATTTTGAGAGGAAGCTGCCATAAATATTTAAAAAATTTTATACGGGCATGATCAGTAGCGTTGTTTATTAGTCGAGTCGATGTTACCCTTCCTATTTAAGCGATAGGACATATTTTTTAAGAATTTATTCAAAACATATATTGAAGAGGGATTTCTTCATCCAGTTCCCGTTATAACAGTCTTAATATCGAGCAATGTTACTGATCACGTCATATAAAAAACTTTATTTAACCTTAAATCGTTCGTTTATCTGTGATCAAGAACTTGAACCATAGTTATGTTTATCAGCCATTTTTTTGCAGTTGATGCTGATTATTTTGATATTTCATTGTTCGTGAAACTTTGTTGGAAATTTTCGTTTTAAATTTGACTAATTTTATTGTTGGGAACATTACTGAAGTCCTCTTCGTCTTTGCCTTCCAAAAGTGTGGACTAATGTGAGAAAAAGGCAACAAAAAGTGATAAGGTGTGGATGTTTTCGAATTAGATCTTAGTTTTTTGTGATTTTTAGATTTTGTAGTATGATTACGTAAATGATTTATAATCAGGAGCTGTGTTACTTATACTTTTAGTGATTCTATGGAAAATTCAAGGAAATTTTCAGGACAACGACATATTGCTACCTACAACTCGTTTTGGAAAACGAATACTAACTAAATGTTAGAAATATCAATAATATAACTCAATCTGTTACATTTCAAGTAGACATGCATACCATATACCAAACAAAAGTTAACAATAGCTTTCTAATTCTTCACATATTGTGTATCGCACACTAAAGATAGATCATTAATTGATGTTACATATTAATGAAGAAGTTTTCAATTTATAAACGATACGTAGCTGATAGCTAACAACTAAGAATTGATGGATAATTCTCTGGGGTGTACCTATTACGAGGAGAATAAAAAATAGCAATAAACCTATTAATGCTGTGCTCTTGGGGATTGGTATGATCGGTAACTGAAGCTTTTCCTTACCACTTCACATCCCCTATTTGTAGTTCCAGGTGTGTTCATCCAACAGAAACTGCACGTACGAATATCAATTTTTCAATTCAATGTCCTTTCATAGTCTCTTTCTGGCTGGAATATGCCTTTGAGTATAATGTTTTGAACCCTGTGTTGAATAATATCTTCATTTGATTCAGAATTGTAAGAACTTTCAAAAGAAATAGTTCTCGACACCCTACATCCGATAAATATTTTGAGGTGAAATGGCTTTATTTCTTTTTCTCTTGGCCCTCCTGTATATCCATCGTTCAGGAAAATTTGTTAGGTAAGCTCTCTGTAGAGGGCTCACCTACGATTTCTTTTTAATGCCCGATATTTCTTTGAATTATTCACATGTAAAGACATGTTTACATACTAGTAAAAGTACTAGTTTTACTGCAGGAAGGAAACTTGATTTGATTTCACGTTTATATTCGATATGCAGAGAGTACACTTTTGAATGAATTCTAAACTTCACAAAATAGATACAAGTTATGAATGAATGTTTTAAGTGGCTTCCAAGGATACCTAACCTACAGAATTTTTTCAAATTGGACTGCGCATGCTGTTCCTACATTGAAATGTTTATTTGATATTCGCATCCAACGGCTACTAATCTCAAATGGAAAGAATTGCAGCAATCTGGGTCTTGTGTCTATCCTACTCGGGATTTTTCAATTATTTGAAACCGAATAATATGTTTATACTTCATCGATATTTTCTCGAAATCTTCCCTATTGTTTTTGACGATTCATCTTGTGTGATCTTTATAAACATTTTACTGTTATTGATAGTCTTTTATCTCTTCTTGGTATTGGCATTCCATATTTTGAAGAAATGCCCTCACTTGTTTTATAGGTACCCACTAATCTCATAAAAATTTAATGGATTCAGTTCACAAATTTATTCTGTAGGTATACATAATGATATTTTTAGGGTAGACAAATTTTTGGATCATACGTACGAATATATATTTTTTCCAGTTGTGTGTGATATGACATGGTGCTATTTGATACTGAATCATGAATAACTTATCTCGTGAATTTCCTTCTTCCATTAGTTTGTTTAATGAATCTTCGTGTTACAGCTTTTGCTATTTAGTGATCAAGACTGATAATATTTTAGTATATCTTATTATTACCAATAATAATATTAATGGACATTTTATACGATCGATCATATTATTCATACTCATCTTCTCTCTTCAGTCTTCATTTCATATAGTATGTATTCATTAGTTCAATATTCGTGTTCCTATGCTCATCGTGTGTAGTTTACTTCTAGTTTCATTCATCAAGAAAAATGGAAAGTAATATCTGAACTATGGTTCAGTGTCGCGGATTTAGTTGTTGCTGTTCATAGTTTCATCAATTCTAGTACTTGAATGGGATGATTCAGAGTAAAAATAGGAGAGAGAGATTTGAAACTGAAAAAATATTCAAGTATTCTTGTATATATAAATGTTTTCTATGCGAACACTCGAAAAAACATCTTTGGGATGACAAATATGTAATCTGAATGGGAAAAAGTATTTTGGTAATATTTCTTGGATATTGAAAATTCCAGTGGATTTCAACATTTCACGCTTATCCTCATGTATAAGATTTCATATACTATCGTTATGAAACTGACATTTGAAAGCTGTGCTTATGTACAAACTTGCGTTTTGTATACGATTCTTCAGGGTATTTTATATTTTTAGCGACTGATTTACACGATCAGAGAACGTAGGATATGTGTTATATAGCTGATTCACCATGATATTGTAAAAGCTTTCAAGTTCTGCCATGGAAATGATTGGAAGCAAGAATCCTCGAATATCCGTGTCACTTTTACTGCATCACTTTTTTCAGCGTAGACCCCCTAGGTGGAACACTTTACTGTACAGTGTACAAAACTGTACTCAATAGTTCCTGCTAGGGAGTAATATAAGGTCTGCCGTTTCAGTTGGTTCTCATCCCAGGATAAGGCTATATGTCTGTGATGACGGCTAATAAGTCAGAAACCGGTAAGGCATTGTCTTCCTGTGGTGGTGCCACCTGATGGTGTACTTCGGATACTAAGTCTCTACTAGTCCATTACTCGCATTTTTGTTTGTGTTCAATGATTTCGTTCAAGAATAATTTAAAATTGAACAGATATCCAGAATGTTTACGATATTGAATTATTGAAGAGTAAATTTAACATCTGTATAGTAATAGGATATAAGACTTGGTAAATTATTGCTATACAGGGGGAAAATTTATCTAGATAGTTGAAATAATGAATTGGAAATCATTTAATTCAAAAATAAATTTTATTTATCAGTCTAAATTCTAAATGATAATGCCAAGTAATGATTTTTCAGATTTTTTGTCGAATTAATTTTCAGGGCTTATGAAGGTGAAGGAAAATTTCAGGATTAAGTGCTGAGTGAACTTATATAAACGAAGATAGGAAATGTCCCAAATTATTCTACCCCTGATGTCCTGATTCTTATCACTTATGAAATGCTGAAAGACAATGATCAATGATGATCGAAAGGGTAGATGTAACTGAAAAAAATACAATCTGCCAGTTGATTCGTTCAAGAATTAGAGTGAACTTTGAAATTTCACTTCATAAAAGAATTTTTGTTTTCTGCATGTTACATTCCTGCCGGGACACACTGTGTATATATTTTGTAGTCATAACATGAAATTAAAAACATTGGGGTCTATACGAGTATTCGGTATCACGACTTCAATAATGAAATAGATATTTAAAAACAACTGAGGTGACAGATAATACTAGATATATTGCAAATCTTCATTACGTTGACTAACTTTGACCTGCTATTATGAATAATATCCAGATCAAATGATTAATTTATCACATTTTCCATTCAATTTAGCCACTTAATGGTCCAGTGTCCAGTCATTATGTATATTAGCCATTCAATCATTTTGACTGGTAACACATATTCTATCAGAGCTTCTGAGGTGTAACAGAAATCCAGGAGAACTCATGGGACGACACTGTATCGAAGCCGTTGAATTTTTCATTGAAAATATATAGGGTATTCATGGATAAACTTCATCTGTGTACCTCCTTATTGAATCTATGAGTGGTAGTGTGGCAATATGTGGTTCGAAATTGTAGAAGTATATATTGGAAGGACTAAACTTAAACATTTCACGTCCATTGATCATTATACTCCACTCCAACGAGATAAACTTGTAGGCTTTCTGTTTTAGGATGATGAATCTTGATTAAATGTGTGTTTCAGTACGTTATTGGAAAATTTGTAAATATTAGTTTTGTTTGAAGACAATCCACATCTGATATTGAAGATATATATACTTGTAGTTATAAATGTTTGTAAATCGAAACAATTTTCGTCCAGAATACCTTATAAGAGAATCATTTCAGTTTTATTTCACACAATAGTTGATATATTTCATGTGCTTGTGGTGTTTCACACATTCGGAGGAGAACATTTATTCAAATTTTATGATTAATGTTATTTTTTTGTCACATAAATTATAGGTATAAAAGTTAAGTTTGAACTAAGAATAATCCGTAGATGAAAAAATTATTTATTTCGTTCTTATTATTAAGTTTTTTGTTTAACTATAAATTTACTTTTTTTAGTTTATTGTGTTCCCCGAGAATTTAATGAAAAGCTCCACAAGCATGAAACAGATAACCTCAGTCATGCCATTACTCAATAACAGTTACTAATAAATGCTCAACAAAATATACAATACTGATAATTTTTAAACAACACACATGCAATATTAGTGTTTTGCTCAATAGTACAAATGCTGTACATAATAGATACTGGAATCGTTTTATATTATAAATATATTCTAATAAATATGTTTGAATTGATTCTCTTTGTATTGCATTTTGAATAAAATATGAATGTATTTGTTAAAATGTGTTTTATTTCCGCCATTGGGTTTATGTCCCTCACACAAACATCTTTCATGAAAGCTTTTTGAAAAATGTCATCGGAAGAATTATTCAATATTTCAGATGAGAAAATTTCAGATCCCACTGCCAGAATATTTCATGAATACCTACTACAATAATTCTGTAATATTACACGATGAGAAAATTCGAAAAATGCGAATAATTTTTTATGATATTATGCAGAAATATGTCATATATGCATGGGCGCCCGCAGGGGGGCCAGGGGGTCCATGCCCACCCCTCCCCCTGAGATTTTGATCGCCCGGCGCCCTAACGTTTTTCAGCACGAGACCTCAATATTACCTTCTAATCACTATTTTGCCCCCCCCCCCTGAGAAAAATTTCTACGGGTTTCTGCGGGCGCCCATGCATATATGCCACCAGAAAATAATTCAAATAATCTGTCGGTTACATTTCGACGCTGTGACCATAACTGAATAGAAAATGTTACATCACATCGTTTGTCACAAACAAAAATTTTAGTATAAACTTCTCCAAATTGATTTTTTTTTCTCCGTATAAGTAATAAAAATAATTAATTTATTTATTGAATTTTTACTGTAGTACATAATGCATATCGCTCAAAATCCCATCAACCAATTTCAGTTATGTATTTGCTCAGGCTTTTGTCGTTTAGCGGCAACGTTAGGTACATGGTTGCATTTTTAAATTCCAAATAGTTTTCGAGTGCCTCAATTACTTTGATCAAAATTTTTTGATGGAGCAGTCCAATGACGGGTTACATCCACCGACCTCTGAAGATGCCAACCATGCTCGTGGGCTAAACATTAGGTGAAATTCCAATTGAAACATTGCTAGGAAGCCCAGAATTTTCTGATTTTGTACTTACCTACTGTTAAGACAACCGATTTTGTGCTTTAAAAGAAATTCATCTGTGTTTGATTCTTTGGATAGAGCGGGCGTTTTTGATTGTGATTACCATTTTTCGTAAGCGCATCCACCAAATATGTTATTCTTCCAACTAAGGAATTTGAAGAGTCCAAATTTACCATTACTGGCAGTACTGGTACCATTAACAATATCCACACTGCTTCCAGAACTTAGGTAACTGTGGTATAGAGATTTTTACACCTCTGAATTAACTGCTAGCTGCTGTTGCGATATTGAGAACAAGCAAGCCAAAAAGGTTTCCCCTTGTATGGAATCCACCTGTGAAATGACAATCTTATCTGATTGATATTTTTATTCATATAGGCAAAGATTATTTCATGTCAATAATTTATATATAAATAATTGATATTTCTACTTTGTGGTCTACATTCTTTATTTGAATAGCAATATTTCCATAATATACAATAATATGTATAATATTTTACTAGCAGCCTCAGAATAAACACAGGCTTAAAAAATATTATTTATTGACCAGGATTATTACAAATACAAGAGTGGCTAACAAGCGCCTTATCTTGCTAGCTAATAATCTAATTGTTCTAACGTGTCTAGAACCACTGAATAATATATGTCACAGATATATTTTGGTGGGCTTATTATGCGGTAGTTTAGAACTACTGACATCTTAACTACATATAATACATAATACAGTAGATAATGCCGTTATTGTAATTTGTAAACAGCATTATGGGTACAATAGTTTCTCATTACAATGAGCGCATCCACCATAAAAATCAGAGGAACAGGAGGTGAACAAATGTGATATACAGATATCGTAAGGAGTCTTGGCCCCCTTAGTTTCTCAAAAAATAAAAAAAACAATGTTCTGGAACTGAGATTAATTTCCTTCTATTTCAACAGCAATATATTTGATAGAAAATCGTTGTTTGTTACTTTTTGCTTTATGCAGGATGAGACAAAATAGGTTGAAGAAGAAAAAAAATCAAATTTATCGATTATTTATTTTTGAGTAATTGTAGTTATTCCACAACTGTAATACAAATTCAATAGTCCGTAATACCACATCTTCATTGAATCAACTGCCCAGTACGCCTAGGAATCCAACGAATCAAGTCAACAAAGAAATTTTCAGGCATATCGTTTCTTTCTTCCTGATGGGCTAAACTTAATTCCTGAAAAGTAGAATGTGGGATTTGGCGATTGAATATTGCTCTAATTAAGTTAATGCATACGTGCCCAATTGGATTTATGTCCGGTGAGTTTGCTGGTCAGTTCCATGGGCGCCCGCAGAAACCCGTAGACATTTTTCTCAGGGGGGGCCAAAATAGAAATTAGAAGGTAATATTGAGGTGCCGTGCTGAAAAACGTTAGGGCCATCAAAATCTCAGGGGGGGCCACGAATATTTGTGTGAGTGTGGACGACTTTCTTGGCCGCGAATTCTTGCCCAAGTTCACGGCAAGAATTCTTGGCGCGATTCGCGCCGTGAGTGTGGAGCGGGCTTTACTTATGCGATAATGGGCATAAAGGACACAACCTAAGGTTGTAGATAAGCCACCCGGAAGCATAGAAGTTGGACGCAGAGTACCAGAAAGCTCCTGCAGAGCGAGGTGTCCGGGCCTATCAATATTTCAATCTCACGTGGGAGAATAGATCGGCTACATTGAACGAAGTGATTTCAGGTCATTGGCAACGAAATGCAGATTCTGTCAAGCTATCAATGACGTGAGCTTCGTTTAATGCTCTATAAAGCGGAGTATACCAGAAACCGCCATTTTGGGTCCAACCATAGACTCGAAAATTACAGATCCAATCGAATGAAATGAAATATGTGTTAATTAACGAGTGATTGCCGCGGCATCTAATAGTCAAATTTATAATAATTTATTGTTTATGTTGGTATATCACCCCGATAGATGGCGACGAAAATGTTGCGAGTCCTGTAATTTTCGAGTCTATGGTTGGACCCAATCAACCATAGAGCCAGGTCTCGCTAGCTTACCTGTCTTTCTAGTACTCAACTTTGATTTACTTTGATAGTGATGTGAGTAGTATGACATCGGTGGAGAGTGAGACGTAAATATATCCCTTACTGAGCAAACGTTCGGTGTTGCCCAACGTATGCAGTTGGATTGCATAAGAGACACATTTAGAGGTGAAGAGGGTATGTTGACTACCCGAATCTAAAAGAGCGCGAGTGAATACGTGGGATTCACTGTTATCCAGGCATCAGATTTTTGTACCGATTCGAAATGGATCGACAAGATCATATGGTGAGAGGGTGAAAATAGAAGATAAGAAGATGGTTTTTGAACAGTGAATCGGATTCTTTTCAGGACTGGGAGACAACATGGTGACGAAGGTGACGAGGCACGAGAAGACGAAGGATGCGGTTATAATTGTGGCCAGAAGGTACTGGCCGACGTGGGACAACGTGGGCTAGACGGAGATGGAGCAGCTTTCGACAACGATTCACGCTAATGGGTAGTTTGAGATGAAGTCAACTTATTTTGGGGAGCACCATGTTTCATGTGCAGGATGGTGTGATGACGCCCCACAAGAATAGCAACAGTGATATGATCCACACTTATCAGTGGAGTACCACGCAAACATACAGTTTAGCTTCTTGCCTACGAACCTACGATGTATGCTCGACGCTGAGGTGTAGTCAGTTATTTGAATTCACGAAACTGGTGGATAGAATGGTCATTGGTCAGCCTTGCAAAATGCACAGATGAAGGGCTGTAGAAATGATGTCGAATTCTTCGAACTGACGTATATAAGCGGATTGACGGGAAGATGACCAAGGGTTAGAATAATCTGGTCGAGCTGAATTTGATGTTGAACTAGCAATTGTCAATCGCAAATTCTGTGGAGAAGATGTACAGAAATAACGGATGATGTTGCAGATATGATCTCTAAAATCAGCAATTGTTGAGTAGTGAAATAGAGCTGCTGAGCAAAGGTTGAAATCAGCCAAGTCGTCAATGTTTTAATTGCGTACCTACATGGCATTGCGATGAATAGGTACTAACGTATTGATGAACTAGTCAGGTACAGATACATATGAGCCATTCGACGATCGTTTTTGTACCAAAAATTACAAGGCTCGATAAACTAAAGTAAAATTCTGCGCTGTCCAGAAACAACCAACAATCCAGAAAAAACAGCTTCATCAGAGGTGGCGGATCGGAATTTGGAGTAGGTGAAACAATTGGACGTCTAGCAATGACGAATTTTTGTGCACAGCACATCAGATAACGATAAAATTTGGGTCCTCCCTCAATTTGTCCAAGAGTAGCAGGCAAAACGATTCTCGGCAAAGGCAAATCAACAGGTGGCAAGGAAAGAGCTGGCTGGTACCTCACAAGAGTGAAACATATAGGTTCTGCTGCTTCAACACAATTCAGAGAACTGCTAGAATTTAGATGGCACAACTTATCTTCGTCCTCGTCATCTTATTAATTATTTTATTTCATAATTAGGCCATCCCTACCTTAAAATCACGGCCCGCCTTTATTTAGCACATCCTCGTACAGATCTTCGCTCGTCGACTTCTTCATCATATCATATTGGGAAATTGTTACCGTGAAAGAATTCTTCCTTTTGATCGTGGCCTCCGATAATAACATCCATATTCTCATTAATAATGCGCTCTCATTTTATAAGGTTGTGTTCAAAACCATCACCGTTCTTCTCTCTACACCTTAGGGATTTGTAATGTCCTTTATATTTTGGATGATAAGTCCCTGAGATTAGTTGAAAATTTCTCCTGGTTGTCATCCTCGCAATTTTTCTGTTGGCATTGGCATTACTGGCTATCTCCGTTCCATAAGTAAGATTTATGAAGGCATAGACACCCATTCTGCAATAAGAAATACACAAGGAGTCTTGCGTGAAATTGAAGCAAAAAAGGTCAAAATTCATGGGTTCGGTGAATTAGGACCAGGGTGCAGCGGCGGCCTCACCCATTGCGAGGCGGCAGGTCTATACGAGGCTCTTTTTGTACTTTGTGAAAAGTATGTGATTCGAAATTGAGTTGGTTCCTTTGGTTTGGGTATTTTGTCATGTTTGACAAAAACTGCCAGAGTTTTACGAATAAATAAAACTTGCGTTTTGAAATATTTGATCTACTCCCATAGAATAATATATCCATTATTCAACTGAATTTGATCTATAATAGTCTCTATAAACCAATAGTGTGAGGTAATAATAACTCACGCCTATAACTCACTCTTATACAAATAGGAAAAACAGCTTACCAAATGAATAAAAAAAGTCGGATCGATCGGGACCACTATTTCAAACACCAAGGTAACGTTCTCGCCATTCACTTCTACCTTTCCTTTGGCCTGAATATTCAAAAATCGAATTTGGAAAAAGTGAATTTTTGACGTTCATTACGCGATTCAATTCTCGACCACAGAAATCGCGCTTGTTGAACGAAAGGGAACAATTCATTATTGACATCGAGGGGAGTAGGCGTCGGCGAACGGGAACTATTCATTATTGATATCGAGGGGAGTAGGCGAGTACGAGAAATGTCACTTGAATAATTTTGATGTACTGTATTTGAATTGAATTGATAGGTATCTAATTATTGTGGATATTTTGATGAAAGAGATGAATTCAGATAGTGAAGATGAATTATTATGTACACCTCCAGAAATACGGGAAGCAGCTAATACTACAATTCATAATTTATTGCCTGAAAAATCCGAAAAAAAGTATAAAGCTGCATACATAAATTTTTTGGATTGGTGTAAAAGTAAGAACATCAAGTCATCGATTTCTGAGAACGTTCTTCTGGCATATTTTAGTGAATTGAGCACTAAATATAAAGCATCATCCCTATGGACTTTCTACTCCATGCTAAGAAGCACACTTAACATAAATCAGGGAGTCAATATAGAAAACTATTCAAAATTACGTGCATTTCTGAAACGGAAATCAGAAAAACATATTGCCAAAAAGGCAAAAACTTTTACGCCAGAACAAGTGAATAAATTCTTAAATGAAGCTTCTGATGATAAATATCTGGCAACAAAGGTAGTAGATCTCACAATAATTCAATCGTTTTCATCATCTCGTCAAATATATAATTTATTTCAGGTTGCTTTAATAATGGGCATTATGGGTGCTTGTCGTGCAGCAGAATTGTACTCTATGCAGATTAATGATTTAGAAGACCAAGGATCTATTTTAATGGTCAATGTACCAAATACAAAAACAAAAATTGCCAGAAAATTTGCTATTACTGGAAATTTGTATATCATAGTGAAGAAATATTTGAATCTGAGGCCTAACAATATATCGCACAATATTTTATTCTTTAAATTTCAAAATGGAAAGTATCACCCACAAAGAATTGGCATCAATAAATTTGGAGCAATGGGGAAAGACATTGCATCTTTTTTAAAATTACCTGACTATAACTTATACACAGGGCATTGTTTTCGCCGCTCGTCGGCTACTTTATTAGTAGATTCTGGAGGAGACATAACGGCACTAAAGCGCCATGGCGGTTGGCGATCAACTACTGTGGCTGAGGGGTACATTGATGATTCCGAAAAAAATAAGAAAGATACTGCAAATAAAATTTACAGTTCTATAACACCCCAGCCAGTTAGTACATCAACAACACATATACAAAAAACACAAGAAGAAACAATAAACTTGCATAATTCATTCCCAAATATTCAGATTCAAGGTTGTTCAAATGTTACAGTTTATGTTATCAATAAAGAAAATTAGTACCTAATTACTAAAGTCCTTGTATTTATTTTTATACTCACAGATATTATACTGATAGGGAAGTCAAAGAAAATAGCTGATCATGATTCTGGAGGGTATGCAACATGAACAAAAATATTATAATTTTACCAAAAAGAGGGGGTTTTAAGCAATTTCAAGAATTTCTCAGTTGGGTATAGGTATTAACACAACCCTCTCAACACAGATGATCAATTTCGATTGTCTGATTCTGGCTTATTCATTCAAATAGAAATATGTAGGAAAATGACGATAGACGATATTCTGAGTAACCCAACCCTACTTCGTTCTTGTCTACTGCCACAGTTCACAACATAACTAAAGAATGGCCTGTTTTCATTCAAGAAAAACAATGTAAAATGCTGAAAACCTACTCAAAATAACCAAGCATGGAACGATGACAGTTCATTGGACTGCCCATAGATGCATATATGACTGCATGAAATATTCAGTGAACACAGAAATTTATGTCAGTGTTTTTGATAATTGTTTTCAATTTTGAAAATGCAAATGAATTCGAATTTTACTGAAGAAGTCGAAGATAAAGCATAGTATTCAATTCGCGGTAATGGTCATAACACACTTGATGAATTACACCACTCGCCTGACGGCTCGCGGTGCAAACATTCATCTGCGTGTGTTATGACTTACATTACCGCTCATTGAACAATATACTATTACTTCTAAAAATTTACATATTCAACAAATTCGGAAAAAATAAATTTTAAATTAATGTTTAATTTCAAAATTGATGTTTGCGGCTTTTTTTGAAACTAAAATCTTTAATTAGAGTACAATAATCTAACGAATGAGCTACGTCATTTTCTATTGAAAGAATTGCAAGTGCTGAAAGCCGATCTTGGGCCACTGAATTCCTCAAATAAGTTTTTATAATTTTAAGCCTCGAAAAACTCCTTTCAGCAGACGTAACTGTAACAGGTGAGGTGGCAATAATTCTCAATACTATTTCGATGGTGGGGTAAACTTCAGTTAAATTTGTTTGTTTTATGTATTTCAGCACCGAGATAATGTCGTCGTTCCCCTAATACACAATGATGAACATATTCAGTTCTTCGTACAATTCATGTCCATCAATATCACATGATTCCCTTACTGTTATGGACATTTGCAAGTCGCTGCATTGCTTCAAAAGTTCGCTATTGACGATTTCCTTTAATTTTTTTTAGATTATACATTAAACCAAATATGTTCTCATGCTGTTTAAGTGCCAGAAACCTAGGATGGCAGCTTGTGCGCACATTGTCGACAATGACATAAAAATAATTAATTTTGAAAATCTCTTCCGCATTCAATTCATTATCTTCATCTTCCCCTTCATAATCAAAATGCCTTTTTTTCCGACGTCTTCTAATTTCTTTAAACTTTCTTTCAATGTCATTTTCCTCAGCTATTTCAGTCGCTTTAACAAGGGATGACTGAAAACCATATTCTCGATAGTTGTCGAGCCAATTTGTGAATGCGTCTAGGTGTTGTACAGCCACATCTTAGTGCATTTTTTCGCCTTGCCATATTTTACTTATGACATTTATCTTTGTAAGAATGTCATACCATATGACAAGCGAAACAACAAATTCATAGGTTGTTATTTCCTTTTCTATAGAATGGCATTCACTGACCAACTGACAATCCGTTGTATTTTCTGCTAAATCTTTTAAAGCATCACATATATCGCTCAGTTGATATTTAACGGCCTTCACAGATGCTATCCTGGACTCCCATCTAGTTTCAGAAAGTGGTTTCAGCGATAACGATTTTACATGTTCATGTGAAATAGCCTCGAAAATAGCCCACCTCTGACTTGAGCCGGCAAAGAGAGTGTACAACCTTTGCAGCAAACCAAAAAATAATTTTGCTTGGGCACAAGATGATGCTGCATCTCCTAAGATGAGATTCCAGCTATGACTCCCACAAGGTAAAAAATATGCAAGTGGATTAATTTCAATAATACGTTTTTGGACACCACTTTTCTCACCACGTATATTGGCTCCATTATCATACCCTTGGCCTCTGCAGTTTTCCAATGATATACCCAACTGTTCTAATTCAGTGATTATGTAATTAGTCAAACTCTCCGCTGTGGTTTTTTCGACGGCTACAAAACCAATAAAATGTTCTTCAATTTCTGCTGTATTTGTATTAAAAAATCTTATAATACTTATACGAGAAACATCGCGAGTACAATCAAGAATAATCGCGTAATATTTATTCTTTATTATTTTTTCAACAATGTGAGCCTTCACGTGACTTTTCATTAGTTGAATGAGCTCATTTTTAATATTTTTTGCGATATAGTGATCATTAATCGTCTTATCTATTACTTGTTTTAGGTGGAGTCTCAGCACGGGATCAAATCGGGCTATTAACTTTACTAAATCTATAAAGTTTCCGCTTGTCTCACTCGTATCTGAGTCAGGTGTTAACTTCTCTCTATGACCCCTGAACGCCAAATTGTGAGATGCTTAAAAATTCACAATTGCGAGCAATCGTTCCAAAATATCTCTCCAACGTTGCCTTTCTTGATCAATTTGTGATTGGGCCAATGAGTCAATAGTGGAACAGCTTTTCTCTAAATTAATCCATTTCAACATACAATCTTTGTGATGTCGACTAGATTCGTGAGACTTTAGGTATTGACCCAAGTGTTTCCAATCACACACTCCTTCACTTGATCCAATCTTTGTATTTTCTAGCCCGAATATGCGACAAGGAAAGCAGTAGGTAAACGGCATCCCTTATTTGGGAATACATGTAAATCATCCAACGCCTGTCTAGCTTTTCACCGTTAATTAATATCTTATTATAATGATATTCGCTGAATCGCCGCCCATTTTCCTTAATAGGAAATAAATCAACTCGAACCCGAATTGGCCTTTCAGTACAATCTCAGTTCGGTCTACATCAGTTATTGTTATGGGCCACAAACCTGGATCATTTTGAGGATTCTGATTTTCCATTCTTGCAGTCCAAGATGTAGACACAGACTCAGGCTCAGATTCGTGTTCTTGACTGGATAGTTTTCAAGGCGGCACTGGTGTCCTAAGAGGCAATGATGTAGTTAATTCATCATCATCCTCGCTGTTTTTACTTGATGACGACAGCGGCACCCATGATGATGTGGAACGAATGCTCTCAGCTTGATCAGGATAAGAGTCACTTTCAGTCAATACATTTTTTGTAGAGGTTTCTTGGTCATCACTTTTCATATATTTATATAAAGATCCACGTAGATTGTCTTCTACCAGCTTTCTTTTGATTGCCCGTTACCTTTTTGTACTACCCGACTCAAATTTTCTACCGGCATCTCGATCACGCCAACTCATTTCGTGAATTCCGTTTTGTTTCGCACAGTCAGAAATAATTTCCGTATCACTTTTTCAGCGTACTCAATACTTCAAATATCATAATTTACACTTTTCTATCTCACTCAATACTTTAAGAACGTAATATTGAGAAAATTGAATGATTTGTACGGCTCCGGAACGAATTTGTAACTCGTAATGCAAGCCAAATAATAGAGTTCTCGAGCGAAATCAAACACGGGGATTCCCCGAGCTTTTCAGTCACCCTGAGGGCGCTCCGAAGGGCGCGCTCTGTCATAGACAAAAGCGGGAAAAGATGTACTATTGACAGTGACTAGATACAGTGGTTATCTAGTAAAAGCATGTAGTACGACTGTTTGCAGCACAACGCCAGTCGATAGTTGGCCCAAACTAATCGCGAAATCATACTTTTTGAACAATGCGAATGACAATTTTCACTGTGAAGAAAATTTGCTTGGGTTGTTGCGCGAGGCCCTGGGCGATTGCCCCGTTCGCCACCCCCTAAGGCCGCCTCTGCCAGGGTGGAAGTACAGGGTATCCCATTTTGGACACTTTTACGGGATATCTCCGTTATTTTTAACGTTAGCGGGATGCGGTTTCCGCGACAGTATGCTACTTTTTTGTGAAACTAAAGATGGCGCAATCAGTTTTTGCATAGCCCTCTTAGTTTTTGCTATACAGGGTGGAAATGAAAAGTATCACTTTTTAATCACCCCCCGTATCTCAGGTGTGCTTAAACTTGGAGAAATGGTTGAAACGCATTCCTATAGATTTTTTTCCGTAGAATCCAGTGGCGTAGTCAGTTTTTCAATTAAACTTTCCGTTTTCGAGTTATTGAGCAAACATATGTTTTTTTTTAAATTGGTCACCTTGTATATTATTTTTTATTCTTATTAAGCACAATCTCAGCTTTTCAAAAACATATTATTTTATGCATTTATTTTCAAAACCAAGCTCAGAATTCAAGATTTTGTAATTCAATTGTCAATAACAAAGTAGTAGGTTCTATGACTGTTTATTAAAAACAACAAGCCTAATTCTCAAAAAACATTTTTGAAGATAAGCTTTTATAACAACATTCATCCGCCATTTTGAAGCCGCCATCTTGAATTCCTCGATTTTGAAGAATCGTAATTTCCGACCCAGAAAACCCCCATATACCAATTTTGAATAAAATATGATCATAATTACAAAACTCGTCCGCCATATTGTGGCCGCCATCTTGAATTTCCCAGTTTTGACAAAAGTATCATCATTTTCGAACCCAAATACCCCCAGATACTTATTTTGAATGGAATCGGATCATAATTGCAAAACTCATCCGCCATTTTGGAGCCGCCATTTTGTTTTTTTCTATAAAAAATATTTCATGATGCATTGTCACCAGTATTAGGTACACCTGCAAAATTTCAAGTCAATCGGACGATTAGAAGTGTGTCATATTTAACTTGCAAGATTTGATTACAGACAGACACACAGACACCGGGACGCATATTCATATCCCACGTACCGTATCGCAGTCCGAATTCACCCGAAGCCGAAGTGAACTCAACGTAAGATCGCGTCCGTTCCTGCGGTCTTGAACGTATTTTATGACCTGTATGGGATCGCTATCGCATTGTTACCAAATAGAGTTTTTGAAGAAAATAAGCGCCGATTTTTTTGCAAATCGATGTTTAAATAGTAAGAACGAAAACAGCCATAGAAGGGGAAATTCAATTTTCCTATTCATTCAGGTAAAATAGGGTTACTCTTACCCCTTACAAACTACTTTTTGTTATAACGATCTGAATCATCAATTGGGCAGGGTTTTTGGATGTTGTTAATTAGGTATTCCCAAATTTAGTTCTGATATAACTATACCATTTGAGAAAAATGTCGAGTGATCTTATTCATTGAATATTATTTTCGAAAAAATTCTGTCCCCTTAAATTTTTGAACAGTCTTCCAATCATACTTTTACTTTCACAAATTTTTCCAAGCTACGATGATCCTTATTATTGTCTTTCGTATGTTGGACAACTTATCTCAATTATTCAAATATTCTTTTTTGATACCATTCTCCTTTGACAACTTTTGAACTTCCTAACTCCCCTATCAATTGTGTACATTAAGCTCAGTGATTTTTCATTTCAACAGCTTTTTACTTTGTGTATCTTTGCAACAGCAACGGAATGTAATATGTACCTACTCACAAAATTCAATTTGCTTGATAGCTATGTAAATGATTAATTTTGTCAATTCGTTTCTGAAGTGGGAGGCCGAACTTATGAATGCAACAAAAGTAACTCGATCAATGACAACAACTATCAGAACACCCCTCAAAAAGTTTAAAAAAATAGATATGTGGAATTTCGTGGGAGTGGAATAAAATTTTGGAAGAAAAGACGTTAATTCATTCCTTCAGGCGACGTTTCGCAACTTTATTGTTGCTTCTTCAAAGCTCTCGGAAGCGGTGAACGTCCCTCAATCTTCCATTCAAGAACTTGCAAACCTCGAAATTTCATTTGACAAACAATTTAAGAATAAGGAATACGAAATAGTCGAATTGTTTAAAAAAATATACCATTAAAGAGAAGATTTCGATCATTCTTTTGGCATCAGTATAAAATCTATTCTAAATTTACTTATTTTTTTACCCCAATAAATTCATAACCTTAAAGCATTCACTCTTGAATAAGAGGTAGCCGTTATTATTCGGGAATATGGAAAAAACCTAATCGTTATTATTTGAACTGAAAAGAATTAAAAGAATCGGGGTATCAATATAACGTATAATCCCAATTCATATTCCACGACTGATATCGCCAAATAAGACGCGATCACGCGCGTGGTTTATCGAGTAAGCTTCGGCTGTCTCCGAGCTGCGATACGGTACGTGGGATATGAATATGCCACCGGGACAGGTGAAACTAAATAAAAGCTTATAAAAAATAAATGTCAAAGCTTTGTCGGTTGGTTTAAAAGTTTACAGTTCTCTCAGTTTTTATTATTTATTATATTATATTAATGATTCAGTTTTAAGTTTTTCTCATTATGGCTGCTTACGAAAATTACGAGAAATATGACATGCTTGTTTGTTTCATCCAAAGCAATGAAAATTGCCGAGAAGCATCGGAACTATACTTTCAAAGGTAACCTTTAGGAGCGCTATGGTTACGTTCTAATCTTATTTGTTTTTTTAAATATTAGATATCCAGAGAGAAGACAACCTTTTCATGACATATTTGCCCGCCTTAAATTAAATTTGATTGAAAACGGATCATTTACTAAGCCTCGTCCTAAAATATACACGAAAGAAGAGAGAGAGATAAATGAAACGCATGTATTGGGATATGTAGAAGCAACCCCAGCATCGTCATGTAACCAGATAGAGGAAGCAACTGGCGTTTCAAAATCCAATGCCCAAAGAATTAAAAAAAAATATGAGTATCATCCGTATAAATTTCATATAGTTCAACATTTACACCCCACCCCGGTGATGCCGAGCGCCGATTGGTGTTTTGCCAATGGTATTTACAGCAAATCCGTACCAATGACACCTTTGGGAGACTTGTTATCTGGTCTGATGAATGATTCTTTTCAAGTGCTGGAATCCTTAATCGTCATAATTCAAGAACCTGGTCTAGTGAAAATCTTCATTTAGTTTTTGAGAGGGCACAACAAGGACACTTTTGGGTTGGGGTATCTTGTTTTATTTCTAGATCATAACTTTCCGCAAAGATGGATTGGTACACACGGGCCTGTAAGATGGCCCATCGATCTTCGGATCTCTCAATTTTAGATTTTTTTTTTATGGGCTTATATGCAAAATACAATTTATAAAACAAAATATAATTCGGTAGCGGAGCTTCGTGCGGCAATTATTTTGGCCTTTGAAAATTTGCAAAGAATTTTCTTTTGAACACCATTGAAAGAATAACGAAACTCTGCAGATTTTGTATACGGGAAAATGGCCGTCATTTTGAACAGCATCTATAAAAGAAAATTACAAAATTTTGTTATTGTTTTGGATTCCCTAATAAACATTTAATAATTGGTATTTATAGGTAATCAATTATTTAAATTTTCAAAAAATTACGAATAAAATTAAGTCAAATATTAGATCATGTGATGTAGATATTATGTTAACATTATTTTCGATTTCTAACGAAATCTTGACATTTATTTTTTGTTTTTAATAAACAGTCATAGCCTACTACTTAGTTATTGACAATTGAATTACAAAATCTTGAATTCTGAGCTTGGTTTTGAAAATAAATGCATGAAATAATATGTTTTTGAAAAGCTGAGATTGTGCTTAATAAAAATAAAAAATAATATACAGGGTGTCCAATTTAAAAAAAACATATATTTGCTCAATAACTCAAAAACGGAAAGTTTAATTGAAGAACTGACTACGCCACCGGATTCTACGGAAAAAATCTATAGGAATGCGTTTCAACCATTTCTCCAAGTTTAAGCACAACTGAGATACTGGGGGTGATTAAAAAGTGATACTTTTCATTTCCACCCTGTATAGCAAAAACTAAGAGGGCTATGCAAAAACTGATTGCGCCATCTTTAGTTTCACAAAAAAGTAGCACACTGTCGCGAAAACCGCCTCCCGCTAACGTTAAAAATAACGGAGATATCCCGTAAAAGTGCCCAAAATGGGATACCCTCTGTACATAATCCATTGTAGCCCTATCATATTCATTTCAATTATTCAATTCTATACTGGAATCGTCTCCAGGACTCTTACGAAAATTATAGAAGAACGATATTTCAAGAACTAAAAATGAATGATGACTTTTGAACATCCTCTTGCAAAAATCAGAGGATCACGAAGACAACATCAGGAATAAACAAACAACTTTATTATATTAAAGAAAACATTTTTACGTTTCAAAATCTATACAGTTACTTCATTTTCATTATGAGAAAAACAAGAGTTGAGATAAATAACCTATCAAGTAATCAAGTATCAACCCAAAATAAATGAAAGGATGCATGTGGAAGATCGAAACAAGATGATCGCAGCCAACAACTTTCAAACGTTCCAAACTGTAGGATGAAACTTAGTGTTGAGCTGACCTCCATCTGTTCTTGAATGGAAGAGAAAACAAGCATAATTCTCAAAAAACATTTTTGAAGACAAGCTTTTATAACAATACTCATCCGCCATTTCAAAGCCGCCATCTTGAATTCCTCAATTTTGAAGAATCGTAATTTCCGACCCAGAAAACCCCCATACACCAATTTTGAATAGAATAGGATCATAATTACGAAACCTGTCTACCATATTGTGGCCGCCATCTTGAATTTCCCAAATTTGACAAAAGTATCATCATTTTCGAACCCAAATACCCCCAGATACTAATTTTGAATGAAATCGGATCATAATTACAACACTCATCCGCCATTTTGGTGTCGCCATTTTGTTTTTTTCTATAAAAATTTCATGATGCATTGTCACCAGAATTATGTACACCTGCAAAATTTCAAATCAATCGAACGATTAGAAATGTGTCATATTTAACTTGCAAGATTTGATTACAGACAGACAGACAGACAGATAGACACCGGGACAGGTGAAACTAAATAAAAGCTTGTAAAAACGTTATTTTTTTATGAGAAAGGACCCGCACTTTTTCTATGGCAAATGGCATTCCGTCAAATGTTCTAAAATTTTGGTATAATGTAGTACTCAACCTACTGATCAAAAGTGCCCATGGCCCCAACTCAATCCTATGACTATTTTTTCAGATACAGGAGGGCGTTGAAGTTGAGAATTACCCACTTTCACTACGCTCGTATCTCGGAACAGAATCGAATGAACTTCAATTTTTCTTAAGAAACATTTCATGACATCCCCAGGGAGCAACCTTATAGAGGGATATGACCGGAAATCGTTACGAATACAGCCTACAGGGTTATCCATAATTGAATAATGCATGCCCGATTTTGAAAGTATAAAATATGTCAGTTTCAGAGCGAGAACGTTCTCAAAATGAACTATTACACTATACCTTTTCAACTTCAAATTGAGACTAATCACATTCAAATTGGGATTAAACAAATTCAAAATGAGAATATATGTTGTTGTTACATCGAAAAAGTCTGTAATACCCAGAATTTATACTGGGTGATCCATTATTATAGAAACTATTCTCAAGGAAGTTTAAGTGGACACCCTGTATTTATGGGTTGATTCAAGCTGTTTAATTCTTTTAGAACATATCATCATGGACTTCAAAGAATACAGGGTGATTCAGTCATGAAATGAACTTTGAACCTCACGAAGATACCCAAAAACCACCTTTTTTTTCATCACCCTCTATTTCAAGATTAACTCCGATGAGGTGGGAGTTTTCTTTCACCATTGTACTTGAAATAACCCTGTATTCGTAACGATTTTCGGTCATATTCCTCCATATGGTTGCTCCCTGGGGATGTCATGAGATGTTTCTTGAGAAAAATTGAAGTTCATTCGATTCTGTTCCGAGATACGGGCGTAGTAAAAGTGGTTAATTCTCAACTTCAATAGGATTGAGTTGGGGCTATGGACACTTTTGATCAGTAGGTCGAGTACTACATTATACCAAAATTTTAGAATATTTGACGGAACGCCATTTGCCATAGAAAAAGTGTGGGGTCTTTTACAGCTGTCCCTTGATACACTTCTTTAGGAACACTTTGTTTATTTCATATCAAAATTAAACCGAATAAAAATTTCAAACTAACCAAAACACAACCACCTCGGATTCTTAGCGAATTTTTCAAGAACTCTGTTGTTGAAAAGTGAGTCGACTCTCTTCCATCGTACTCCTTAGCAAGGTCCACAGTGCAAGTAGTGCACTGTGGAGCGATCAAAATTTTTCAAATTTTTTTCGTCTCGGGAAAAAATTTCATCTGTTTTTCTCAAAACATCAATATTTGTCAGCTCTTTGAAATTATTTCGAGGTTTATGCTGCCATGTCCTTTGCCACAATTCTACCTCATTTTTGATGCCGCTCAGATTCTAAAATTGGCAGAAGGTATCGCAAGCAACTAACAGTGAAGGCGAGTTTATACAGCAACTAAAATAAAATAAGAACTAAAATAAAATAAAATAAGAATGTTCACTTCATGCATTTCAATGACAGCGTTTATACAGGAAATAAGCTAAAATAAGGAATAAGAACAAGAATAAGAGATGGTCATCTTTTATCGTTTTCCCTTATTTTATTTGGAAAATGATAGTGCGCATGACCCAAATCCACTCCCCCAATCTTTTCCGTATTGACACTTTTGACAAGTTCTAGTTTTCTAACCTAAAATTTAATGAATATTTTTTTTAAATCATTGTTGATAATATATTTAATATGGATGACCAGAAAATCATGATGGGAGCGGTGTTGTTATTGATGACAAGTACTGCGATTATCGCCTTGAATAAAAGGCGGAATAGGCGATTCAAAACTCGCCCTATGAATAGGGACAAAAGAAATAATATTTACAAGAACTTGTTCAACTATGCAAAAACGCATGATCGGGATCAGTTTTTTAAGTATACAAGGATGTCTCCTGACATGTTTGATCACCTATTAGGCCTGGTCAAACCATATATCAAGAGAGTGAATTTATAGTTAAATTCACATATGTTGACATTGGTGGACATGATGCCAATGTTTTCAAGAACAGCATATTTGGAAGACAATTGTTAGAAGGTACTCTCAATATACCTCCACCAAAACCATTGCCAGGAACCCAAATAAATTTTCCCTACTATTTTGTGGCAGATGAGGCATTCCCACTCAATACAAATATTATGCGTCCCTATCCTGGAAAATATTTGAATGAAACAAAAAATATTTTTAATTATGGTTTGTCCAGAGGAAGGCGCATGATAGAAAATACTTTTGGTATTTTGGCCCAAAGATGGCGTCGTTTGAGGACTCCAATTATAGCAAATGTCGATTTGTGTGATAAAATTGTTATGGCTTGTGTTGTACTCCATAATTACATACAGAAAGGAGAAGAAGATATACCACTGAGAGAAAGAAAGTACTGTCCCACAGGGTTTGTGGACTCATTGGATGATTCAGTAGATAATTTGACATCTGTAGGACGCCTTGGAGCAAATAATTCTTCAAATTCTACTAGAGAGTTGAGGGATTCCCTTGCAGAATTTTTTATATCTGACCATGGAGCTTTGGCACATCAATGGAATCTGATCCATAAAGGAGGCGTTCCTGATAATGTAGAGTAATCATACATTGTAGGTTGTAAATTTTTGATTTTGTCATTAGTTTGTATAGTTTTTATAACCAATTACGTTTTATTTTTCACATTAATAAAACTTTATAAATTGAAGGGTTTTTTATTCAGGTACCAGTCGTCAGTCAAAAAATATCACAATAAATATGAATAAAAATGAACAAAATAACATATTCTCAAAAAACATGAAAAACTTATTGCTATGTCAAAATAAATATGAACAAAATAACATCTATTCTCAAGAAACATTGAGAATTGTAAAACGCAAGACTGATTTATCGTATATAAAAGTTGATGGATGTCCGTTATTTAAAATATCAAGAACTTCGTGAGTGTTAAGTCTTATATTCGATGTATGAGTCATAGATACTTAGACTGCGAATATTGAAGAGTTTTTTATTCAGGTACCAGTCGTCAGTCAAAAAATATCACAATAAATATGAATAAAAATGAACAAAATAACATATTCTCAAAAAACTTATTGCTATGTCAAAATAAATATGAATAAAATAACACATATTCTCAAAACATGAAAAACTTATTGCTATGTCAAAATAAATATGAACAAAATAACATATATTCTCAAAAAACACTGAGAATTGTAAAACGCAAGACTGATTCATCGTATATAAAAGTTGATGGATGTCCGTTATTTAAAATATCAAGAACTTCGTGAGTGTTAAGTCTTATATTCGATGTATGAGTCATAGATACTTAGACTGCTTGAATATTGGAGAGTTTTTTATTCAGGTACCAGTCGTCAGTCAAAAAATATCACAGTAAATATGAATAAAAATGAACAAAATAACATATTCTCAAAAAACATGAAAAACTTATTGCTATGTCAAAATAAATATGAACAAAATAACATATATTCTCAAAAAACATAACAAACTTATTGCTATGTGAAAAATAAAAACATTATTTTAATACTCAAAATAAAAATCAAGTGCTGTCACTTTCTACTGCTTCTAGACGACTGCTAATGACATTATAAATTTTTTTTTTAAAATGATTTTGTCCCTCTTTGAAAAAATACTCATGTCAGCTGCCAAACTTCTCACAAAATATTCGTCGTCACTGATAACTGGTGGTTGGTATGTAATATTTTTCTCCAGTACCTTGTTGAATGTCTCGAAGCAACCACTAATTTTTTCCGTAAGAACCTCCGTGGTTTTAGTTTTTTTGGAGGGCATGGTGAATCGAGGAATGTTTTCATTGGCTCTTTTCAGAATCGGTCTGGTTGTTATAGCTGCGACACTTTTCGAGGTGACATTTTGTGAGCTACTTCTTTCTTCAGACAAATCTATATCACTTCGCTTATCGGTTGTCATGATCTCATTTTCCTGTCTACCACTTGGGGTATTGAGTGCAGCAGCATCATTTTCACCATCATGACCAATGACAATTTGGGACATGGAATCCCACTCTTCACTTTCTGACTTTTTTTTTATTCCAATGTTTGAGTATGACCTTAAAATTCAATGAATCATTATTAATAGTTCTAATTGGAATGAAATAGTCACTCACTTTCTTGTTTGGACGTATTTGTCCAGAAACCCCATCATTTCGAAATATGGCCAAGTTATTTGGGAAGCGCCAGAACCTGATGGAGTATTTTTTAGTGTCCTCCTAAGGCCAGTGTAGGACTTGTTCCTCAGCAGCTTCCAGCGGTGTTCGCAAGCTTCAGCTGCAGAAAGACCGGTTTGAAAAACGTTTAACTACCTGAATTATTTGAGAGATTGTAAGCCAAGCATTTTCTCTCATCCGAGTATTCTTATACCTTCCATCGGTTTTAGCATATAGCTGAGGAAAGGTTGATACCTGTTCAATCAAAATGCCATCATCCATTTTACTGATGATATTCTATAGTCATTCTAAAGGAAAATTAAATTTTGAAAAATATAAATGAACAACTAAAATGGCGAGGTTGAGGTTATGTACTGTATTTACATAGAACCATAGAATATGTAGTCTGTGCATAGAACTAAATTTTCTAAACTTGCACAAAACACAAAAGTCATTGTCAAAAAATCTGCGATTTGATTGGTTCATTCTTATTTCTTATTTTATTCTAGTGATCTCTATAAACCTATGTTGTCTACTCTTATTTCTTATTTTATTTTATTTTAGTTCTTATTTTATTTTATTTGCTGTATAAACTCGCCTTGATACTTTGGAACAAATTATTTTGCATCGGAGCAGGGTGCAGTCTGCTTAATGTATACGCCGGCGTTGATAGATGGATGAATTAAGAGCATCACATTGTGATTTTCGTATATGGACCTCTTATTGGGCATGAGTTTCATGCGATGCCATTTTCGTTTTGAGCTAATGCGTTTTTCAGTTTTTCCTAGTTCCAAGATGAGCTAGTAGTTATAACGGATAACTACATAATGGATCTGATATAGTGACCTTTTCGTAAAATACAAATTATCTAGCTAGTTGGAATGCAGATTTTGATTGAAATTTTCCTCCCGGAAGTCTTATAAATTGCCTCCCAAACATTTTCCGTTTCGGAAAAATTCAATTATTATCATGACGAGATTCAGTTCAATGAATAAATGTGCTGCTCATGAACCATCGCTAAAGTATACGATTTCTGAAGTGGCCAACTTGGAAGCGAGGTATTACCGCAAAACAAAAGTTATATGTTTCAAATTTGAAAAATTCCAGTTTCACCGATTTTCATGCCATTAGACTTTTGTTGAAGGCCTTCACGGTCGGTTTCAACATCAGATCTAAAGTATTCCGGGTTTTCTAGCCTTGGTCCAATGAGAATTTTACCTAACGTTTCGCCCACAACTGCTGTAGGTATCTTCAGTTCGGAGCGTTCATTCGTCGGGGTACAATCTCCGACCGAGAAAACTTTGAAGATGCATATCGCAGTTGTACGCGAAACGTTAAGGTGCAGACACATTGTTATCACGTCACGTCACATCACGTCATCTTCCCAAAATATGCAACCACGATAATGTATGGAGCTTAGAGCATAGAAAGAGAGACATACTTTTCAGTAATAAATAGTGAAGCCAAATTATCAGAACTAAACTGGGTGATTGTACCACTACGGAATCAAAATGTAGTAAAAATTTTTGCAACATTGTATCTGCTGTCACGTTATAGCACTGAAAGCACGCAAGATCTATATTCCGCAAATTTACATTTTCTGAATGCACGTGATTTCACGTCTGATATTTTGTGAAATGTCATTCTGACATACATTTGAAACCGATCTGGCTGCTCATTCAATAATTCTTGAATTAATTGATGGAATTAGCCCACTTCGTCTGTTCGTTGATTCATTTGGTAAATCGAATCCCTCTTATGAGAATCACCAGCAACTGTAAAAGCAGCTAAATTCTCCATATCTTCTTCCCATTTCCTCGCGTGATGTGACGTGACGTGATAACAATGTGTCTGCACCTTTAGGTGAAATTTTAATTGGGCCAAGGCTATAAAACCCAGAACACTTTAGATCTGATGTTGAAACCGACCGCGAAGGCCTTTATCAAAAGTCTAATGGCATGAAAATCTTGTCCGATACGAGATGTTCAGTTTTTCCATATCCAATTTCCAATAACGAGAACTTTTACCTGGGGAAATTGATCTCTGAGTTCAACTCAGACAAGGACCTAGTTCCATTTGATTTCAATTAATTTAGAAACTGTCCAAAGTGAAATAAATTACCAATGAATCTATGAAACCAAGCCTTTTTGTATCTGATATTGATCACAAAGTTCCCGATTCCTTAAAGTGTTCTTCAGTTAATACTTTTTGCAAAATTTCCAAATCGAATTATTTCATTGCTTCTGAGAATGCGATCAAAAATTGACTAAATGAAGAGCAATCGTTACCCAATCTTCGGAACATAAATAATACTGTTTGAAAAGGTACACGAAGCTCTGAAGTTTCCGTTCGCACTTCATATATTGATGTTTCAAAACAAAATTTCGGTCTTTCCGGTAAAGCTTGTGCGGACGGCAATCATTTCACTGATGCTGATGTAGAACACTACACTACCGCCACACATGTGGTGCGTCAATTTCGGACCACACGCGCAACAGAATTGGGGTTTGCGGGCCCCACAAGTTGGATTACGTCGGTCTCATGTAAATAGTGAAGATCCAGAGAATGGGCCATTTAGGGTATATTGTTTGTTGATATTTTGATCGTTACTCCTCCTTTTTGGTGATACACATGAATTTGGGTCCCTCTGATATTTTATTTACACAAATCGGTTCCTTTTTGAAGTTCCGAAATATAATAGGTCCCAAGTTGTCACGCATCAAAGCTTGCTTCGCTAATGGCGGGCAATTTGAATGAGGATTCGCAGCATTTAGTGGATCGTCATTTATGGGGCAAAAATACCGAATACCTGAATTGATTCCAAATGGATGGCTAAAGTCGACCTATCGGAAGTACGAGCCTTCTTTGGTCACAACCGTTTCTTCGAGTAGCTCGGCAGCACTTGCGGTCTTAAAAGATGCAAACATATACCGCCGTCAGGTTGCGGCGTGGCAACGGCCATCTCAGATTAAATGGATTGCATTGATCTGCGAAGGAACTTAAAACAAGGAGAGCAGGACCACAGACCAAACCCACTATATGATTTCCAATGTGCTTGGTTCGCGTTCGAGACTGCAGACCGATGTCTACTATTCTGTCTCCAGAAATTAATTATGAGCAATGAACACTCAATCGGCTTTATCAATATCTATATATATGAAAGAAAGATGTTGGTTACACCATTCAAAACTCGAGATCGGATGGACTGTTTGTTATGAAACTTCATATATGGATTCGTCTACGGTCTGGTTATTATAAAATACAATAAAACTTTGAAAAAATCGATGAAAATTTTACTTATACAGGAAATGCTTTTCCTCCTTTTGAGTAAGGCCACTAGATGTCGCTACAGTTACAGTTACGCTACCGCTTATTCGTTGGTACTTCATCCGATATTCTCCGCGTTAGATGGCGATATACACAAATAGTGTGCACAGTGACTATATTCCCTATATAGTCACTGTAATAGTGTGTAATTTGAGTTGCCTACAACTCTGCGCTGTTGGGCAAAACCAAAATGTCTTAGCGTAGGAGTACATATGTCTAAAATGATTAGATTTCGTTGAGATATGAGAAAAGTTTCGTTCTTACCACTTCAGATGGCGCTATTCACACATTATGACTGATCATTATTAGTTATTCTTATAGTTTTATTTATTCCAAATAACGTAATCGTGAAGGTACTATATTTGACATTATCCGCTGAATTTGTTGAGGCTTTCGCGGCCATCGATTGATGTCATCTGTTCTTTTTTCGAGCATTTCGGTCGTCGTGGTTTGAAATGGTCGAAAAAAGAACATATGACATCAATTAACGTGTAATTTACATAGGACTTATAGTACCATGAAAGGCTATTAACATATCAAAAAGCGGTTGAATATCACAGTGAATTTTTATTGAAATTTTAAGTAAATCCGGATTAAATGACGATGAATTTGTTGAGGCTTTCGCGGCCATCGATTGATGTCATCTGTTCTTTTTTCGAGCATTTCGGTCGTCGTGGTTTGAAATGGTCGAAAAAAGAACATATGACATCAATTAACGTGTAATTTACATAGGACTTAAAGTACCATGAAAGGCTATTAACATATCAAAAAGCGGTTGAATATCACAGTGAATTTTTATTGAAATTTTAAGTAAATCGGATTTTGGCGATCAGTTTCAATCGTGAATTGTCCGTTCTCATCTTTCATCATAATTTTTGAAACGTTTTTGAATTTCTGTTTGGGTAATAAATAATATATTTGCGGAAATAACTGAATCCAAAATTGCCATTATTAGTGATTGACATATTATTATGACATATTATTATGACATATTATTTTTGTGTATCTGTTCTGTGTGATAGCTCATATCCATGGAAACATTTGACAGTTCAAAATTCAGAGTGGAATTGTGAAATCCACGGTAAGTATCATTAGGGCGGAACAAAGTCCGCCGGGCCAGCTAGTAATAAATATTTTCCTACGAGCTTGCGCCAAAGCGTTGCCAAAGTAACACTTTTCCGCATCGTGCGGAAATAGTATATTATTTCATAAGGAGGAGAAGTGTCACTTTTCATGGCGAGGTTTACCGAGTTTACCTGCCGAACGTAGTGAGGCGGGTAATGGAAAGCAAGCCATGAAGAGTCACTTCTCCTTCGACTGAAATATGTTATTTCATTTTCAAACATTTTAAAATTCATGTAAATCTGAATATTCATTTTTGGATTGACATTTACGTTCCTTTAAATTGAGTGAAAAATGGGACATTTGCCTATACTTACGGTTGTTATGCAAAATTCATCCTTTCCATAACAACACTTTTCCTGCTGTCGGAGGGAAAAGTAAGCCATAGCAACTATTTCTCCGCCTAGGCGGAGATCCTGTCAGTCGAAAGCTGACGTCGTTGTCGTACGTTTGGAAATACCTAATAGTAATTTACGTAACAAGTCCAGAAAATAGGGTTTTTTTGGACGAATAGACAAAATTCTAGGACGAGCCGGAGGCGAGTCCTGGAAATCTGTGAGTCCAAAAAAACTATTTTCGGGCGTGTTGCGCACAATATTTTTTCGGCAAACGTGTAGAATTACAAATCAATGAGACGACACATTTCTTTATTATACATTTTGATTATTATTTGAATTGTACAGAACAGAACTGTCATCCGTTATTTCGTTGCTATTGTGATGATTATCACAATGACAACAACGACGTGAGTTTTTCCGGTCTAGTCCGGAAAATGTTACTTTCTTAAAGAAAAAGCGTCCGGGAAGTGGGCACTTCCCGGACGGCTGCCGAAATAGTAATTTACGTAACAAGTCCGGAAAATAGGGGTTTTTTGGACGAATAGACAAAATTCTAGAACGAGCCGGAGGCGAGTCCTGGAAGTCTGTGAGTCCAAAAAAACTATTTTCGGGCGTGTTGCGTACAATATTTTTTCGGCAACCGTGAAGAATTTCAAATCAATGAGATGACACATCTCTTTATGATACATTTTGATTTTTATTTGAATGAAACAGAACAGAACTGTCATCCGTTATTTCGTTGCTATTGTGATGATCATCACAATGACAACAACGACGTGAGTTTTTCCGGCCTAGTCCGGAAAGTACGTACTTTCCGGACTAGGCCGGGAAATATTACTTTCTCAAAGAAAAAGCCCACTTCCCGGACGGCTGCCGAAAAAATATTTTGCGCGGTACTGATATGTCAATCTGTTGTCGTAAGGGGAAATTTTCATAAATATTTCAGAAGAGGCTGATTATTTCATCATTTCATGCAGTATGAGACTCTTTCAAGTGCATTAAACTCCACTTTTCCATGATTATTCCCCATATTTGCATAACAGCTTGAACAAATAGATATTCATGATACATTGTCATGAACAATTTCATCACGCAACTTGACCTGTGGATTTGACACATCATTTTATTTGAGAATTTGATTCAGATTGTAAAAAATACCTCAAGCTTCTCTCTCTTGCACAAGTTCTTTCTTCTACATTCCATATTGCAGGCGGGTGGCCACTAATGAAGTTTAAGTTTATTACCTGTAGAATCTAAAATCACGTATAGAGCCGAATATTAGAATTTTGAAAACTGATGATTTAACAGTGTGGGGTCAACAAGCTTCAGGAGGAAGTATTGTAAGCATTTCCATTGAAGAAGAAATTTAAGGCCAATAATACACTGTGGAGAAAATATTCCATGTTGGAAAGTGTACTTTGAGTGAAGAGTAACTTAGATTTGAGTGCATATTTGAAACTCGTTTTCAGAGGAGCAATATATATTGGGCCCGTCCGAATGTTTTTAGATTCATGGAAGATCATGTGACCGAAACAACAAACATATAGGTACATATTATACAGGGTAATCCTAAATGTGTATATCAACGGTCAACTGTAGATTTCCCATGAAAAAATAAAAATTTTCATCTATTCCATTTTTTTTCTATGGGTTTCTGAGACCCAGGGCGTCAAAAATATGAATTTGAATCACAGAATTTAGTTTTTGTACAAACATTGTCAATAATACTAGCTACTTTTTCGCACATCACTTTTTATTAGACGTGCCAGTGGCGAAGATATTGAATTTGCACAAAGGTTTTACCCCGCAACTTTTACACCACTGGATAAATTTGTTTCTGCCCAGCAAATTCTGATGCGCCAATGTGTTTTCAACAAAAAGGTACTCCTGGTTCATTACTGAAGTGAACCGTTTTCGAGAAAACTGGCATTTTATAATCGAAAACGATTTGCTAACGCATTGTAGACTTGTAATTGTAAATAGTAATTTACGTAACAAGTCCGGAAAATAGGGTTTTTTTGTACGAATAGACAAGATTCTAGGACGAGCCGGAGGCGAGTCCTGGAAGTCTGTGAGTCGAAAAAAACTATTTCCGGGCGTGTTGCGTACAATATTTTTTCGGCAACCGTGAAGAATTACAAATCAATGAGATGACACATCTCTTTATTGATTTTGATTCATATTTGAATTAAACAGAACAGAACTGTCATCCGTTATTTCGTTGCTATTGTGATGATCATAACAATGACAACAACGACGTGTTTTTCCGGTCTAGGCCGGGAAGTACGTACTTTCCGGCCTAGGCCGGAAAATGCTACTTTCTCAAAGAAAAAGCGTCCGGGAAGTGGGTACTTCCCGGACGGTTGCCGAAAAAATGATTTGTGATAATTAACAATTTTATTAATTTTCATTATTATTCGAGACCATAGTCAACAAGATAACAATAATTTTTCCAATTACAAGAAATTAACAATGCGTATGCAAATTATTTTTGATCTTAAAATGCCAGTTTTCTCGAAAACGGTTAATTTTAGGGTGATTATTCCACTCTTTCCATTTTTAGTGAGGAAGTTTCCGTAGCAACGATTGTTTCATCCCGAAAAAATTTTCAAGTCGGCAAAACCAACATGTTGGTTTTTCAGCGACAAAATTTTTGACGTTTCTCGAATTCATAGATAGCTTCGGAAATGAATATCATAGAGAGAACAAACAACGTTTAGTGGTTTAGTTAATCTATGATGAATTCTAATTTGCCAAATAGCGCAATACACGTCAATTGTGAACATATTACCCTATTTTCTCGTGGAATACTCAAGCCGAATTCCACTCGAGATGAAATTCAAGCAGGTAAAATTTCTCTCTTGTAATATTCAAGTTTGTTGCTTTTCGGAAATTTCATATCAATCTTGAAATTTTGCCGGCAAAATTCCATCTCTATAGTGGTATTACGTATGATAAACTAAAGCTGAATACAGATTACTCTGACGTGACGTGTAAG
Source organism: Adalia decempunctata (assembly GCA_951802165.1). Taxonomy (NCBI): domain Eukaryota; kingdom Metazoa; phylum Arthropoda; class Insecta; order Coleoptera; family Coccinellidae; genus Adalia; species Adalia decempunctata. Next base: position 51,267,974 of record OX637695.1, read on the forward strand.
GACGTCACGTCAGACGTGTACTGTGCTCCCATTGGCCTAATATGAACGTGAACGTCAAAATGTGAGTGATATAAAAATGCAACACATTGTTCTGTGCGTTCACGTTCATATCAGGCCAATGGGAGCACAGTACACGTCTGACGTGACGTCCTTACATGTCACGTCAGAGTAATCTGTATTCAGCTTTAGAGTACCCTTTTTACGTAAAAAACATTGGCGCATCAGAATTTCCTGTGCAAATGCAAATTTATCTAGTGGTGTAAGGTGTATGATGTGGGGAATAAATCCATTGGGCGAATTCATTATCTACGCCACTGGCACGTCTAATGATACCGAGTAAAGGGCAAGAAAGAAGCTATTATTAGTGACAACGTGTGTACATCAGGAACTCAATTCTATAATTCAAACGGTTACTGCGATATTAGCAAAAAACTGAAAACAATATGAATTTTTGAAACGAAGACCCGGAGGAAAAAATGGAAAAGAAATTTTTTTATGAGAAATCTACAGTTGACCGTTGATACACTTATTCAGGAATACCCTGTATACCTACGTGTTGAAAGTTATACCTTCTTCAAGTTGCAGTTTCTGCTGATCTTATTTTTTGTGGTTGCTGTTGGGATACTGTCTCAAAACAATCGAACGTCTCCATTCAGAGGTTTAAGAACCACTGACACATTATTTTTGGTCATTATCATTTATATTGGGCATTGAATCCCATGAAGAAGAATCAATTGCAGCAACTAGGACAGTTTCAGCAACATAAGGTATTATTCTTCGTTGGCTCTCTTTTCTGAAAATAACAAAAACTTTTAGAATAGCTATTTCTGTTCTGAACATATTTGAACAATCAAAATCGATATAGTGGCGGCGCCACCAATAACAATAGGAAATACAGGATTCAACGCAATTTCCTATTTAGTTTGTTTATCTGTTCTGCTTGTTTTTCGGCATAATTTGAAATTCCGACTAGTGAATTCAATGAATTCGATACCAATTCGTAGGTCAATTTTTGGGTAAATTCAGAATATTTAACTCGAAAACTTTAGTATTTAGGTGAACCTTGTTGAATCTTGTACCTTAAGGCAGACTCTTAATGGGCTTTACGTTTGAGTGTAACATCGCAGTGGCCGTTGAATTATATTTTCCCATTTGTCCCTTTCTATGCCTAAGATTATTAAAGAACTTTTATCTTTAATCACTTCGAGACTTATGAGTCTAGGCTTCAACACTTTCTAATGCCACTGCGCTGCTATATTATTACAATAATTTATAAATTGGTTTGGGTTCATTGGAAAGGCAGTCAAAAAAACAAGGAGGACTCTTTTTCCTTTGGCTCGAGCTTTCGGAATATGTTTATTCCTTCATCAGGAGCAGCATATTCCGAAAGCTCGAGACAAAGGAAAAAGAGTCCTCCTTGTTTTTTGACTGCCTTCCCAATAAACCCAAACCAAATTATAATAAAACAGTCGATAACCAATCTATATAATAATTCATAAAGACCACTGATAAGATGCTTGGATATAAACAAATCCAAACCATATGATTCGGTTAGGTCAGGGAAGCATAAATCCAGCTGACTTACTGATTTTTGCATCGAAGACCAGAAAGTGATGTTAACATCACCAACTGAAAAAACGAAACAATGATATCAAATTATCGCATAATCAATACATAGTATAAAACAAAGTCTGTCCCTATGTATGCTTAAATCTTCAAAACTACGCACCTGATTTTGAAACCCTTTTCTTTAATAGATAAAGTGATTCAAGAGGAAGGTTTATGTGTATGTCACTTGCATAATATTGTAGAGAAACACTGATGGATTTACAAGTTTCTAAACCCTTTTTACGCGCTTACATTGCAAACGCTGACTGAACCCCACGAGATAAATAAAAATGTACTCGGTATTGTACACCCAAAAAAGGTCAACAAAAAGTCCGCGATGGTATATGTCTATCTCTTAAGGATAACCCACAATAACCATTTTTTATCCTTCACATTTTACGGGAAAATGGCTTACTTAGGAAGTTATTTCAAGCAATACAGCATTAGTCCTTATCCAATTAAGTACCTTAAATACATTGTCCATTCAGATCAATTTGGCCCTTTATAGAATGTAATTTAAATGAATATTTCGGAAGATATTACAGATTTGAAATGCAGGGACATAGCGGTGCGGCGCCATATTTTTTGGTATATCTTCTATTAAGACTTTGCTTTGAATTTAGATTTAAGGCAAATGCAATTTAGTATTAGCGCAAGTATTTTGAATGATCGAAATTGTAGTTAAGTTAAGGAAATAACTGAATGAAAAATGGATTTTTGTTGTTGATAATACATACATTATGTAGTAGGGAGTAGGTATTTAGTATCAGCATTGCATCCGTGCGAAGCCGGGGCGGGTCGCCTAGTTATAGTATAAAAAAATTGACAGCAGCTGTCAAAGCAATCGTCCATGATTCCGAATATGTTACTACAGAAATATTGGGAATTATTCGCTAGCATTTGATATGGCTCAATTTAAAAAACCTCATAGGAAAAATCACACCTAATCGGGAGAGCTGACACAACACTTCAAATCGCCCATAATTGGTATGAGAAGCTTTGGGAAGCGCATTCTTTCATGAATGGAAATGAAGATTATCATGAAGAATTTTACTCAAACAACGATCGGAAAGTCCAAGAGCAGACGCATGTTTGCGCACAGAACCCATGGTGTAGCTCTCACTGTCTCGGTGCAGTTCGTGTTCTCAGTTGATCGGACCAGTTCTTCGTCCTGTCGCATCTGCAGTTTTTCTAACCCGGTCCGGGCACGAGACAACTAGGCTGAATAAAGGGTTTTCCAATGAGAGGTGTTATTTTGAATATCCCGCTATTTCGGTATTCTAATTTTGAAGCTGTCATTTTTTGACCTTGACGAGTAGAAACTACGCCATCAATGAAAATGGAACGATAAACGCTTCAACAATGTAATTAAATTATTAAAATTTACTATAAGAAGATTGAGATTTGGCAGAGACGGTTCGTAGAACTCGAAACTTTTTGGTTCGTCGTGAAGCACCTTGTCGAACCGCAATACAAAAATTAGTGGAGAAATTTGAGCTGTTGGGACAAGTTAGTAATGCAAAGAATAAAATCCTTGCACGTCGCTCAAGAACAGCCGAGAATTTGGTTGCAGTAGCCGAAAATGTTGAAGAAAACCCAGTATTGTCCATTCCTCGTCGTACTTTGGAATTAGGCATTCCACAAACGTCATAACATTGCATAAAGATTTCGGTCTTAAGGCTTATGAAGTTCAGTTAACACAAGAACTCAAGCCTGCCGCTCATCAACAACGTCGTGTCTTCGCTGATTGGGTCCTTGAAATGCATTGAAATGATCCGTAATTCAATCGAAAAATCATCTTGAGTGATGAATCCCATTTCCACCTCGGTGGCTTCGTCAAAAAGCAAAAAAGTCGCATCTGGGGCTCGGAGAACCCAAGAGTTATTGTTGAAAAGCCTCTCTATCCTCAACGTGTGACTGTGGGGTGCGGTTTTATGGTTCGGCGGGGTCATTGGAACTCACTTTTTCGAGAATGAGATTGGAGCAATAGTTAGTTGATGAAAAGGATATGGTCCTGTAGTCGTGTTCCTGATGGTCACTTGGGTGATGTTATTTTCCATTATAAACGACATACCTTCCTCTTTATAATAAAATAAGCATCCTATCCTATCATGTATCTTATAAAGTTGAATTATTTGTTGAATGTCAACATAACATCTCTTATTGAAAAATCCTTTATAAAACCCAATACGCTATTATAATCAATACGCATAAATACACATTTCTCATAACTGGTTCCCTATTTCGCCACATCCATATCTTTTTTTATCAAATTACATAAGCACTTCCAAGTGTCTCCGAATTCTTGTTTGGAAACAGCAATTTCCAAAAGAGTTTCTTAGGCTATTTGAAAAGAATCGAATAGAAATTCGATCTCGAAATTTAGGTTATATAGTCAAAAGAATTTGAATGGAAATAAGAAGCAAACTTGGTAGAATTAGGAAAAATTACTTCATTTCGAAATGTATGAAAGTATTATGGCAAAATTCCTTCAAAATTATGTAATATTCCATCCCATTTCGAATATGTATCGGTTAATCAAAGAATATATAGAATACCATGAATTTGGGAAATTTCAAGACTTTCCAGGAACCCCAGACTTCTCTGCGAGATCTCTGAGAGGTAACAATGCGGCTCTTGTGCGAAATCCTATTGCGATCTCCCAGAGATCGCTATGTGATGTTCCTAATCGAAATTCTCAATTTAATCTTTTTGTGACCGATGAGACAATAAGAAGTGATGAAGTAAAATTTTGTTCCGGTTCAGTGTCTGAGTAAAATTCTTTCCATTTTCTTTTGTATATTATCACAATTATTTCTTTATTGATTTGTTCGGTTATTGAATATCACACTTTTTCCACTGAACAAATAAATAAATTTTTTGTGACACTGAAATGTTTTCATGAGAACTTGTGCTGCTTTACAATTTCAGCATACATAATATTATGTCATTATTATTTTTTGAGATTATTCAGTTTTCTTGTTTTTCAAAATTTCTATACATTCAATTTGTAGACTAAGATTATTCGGATTGGTATGGAAAAATCTGAAAGTTTTTTTTAACTTTTATTTTCGTATATGTACTCAAGAAGACAAGAAAGATCATGGAGCAAGTATTTGAAGTGCATTCTCAGTATTTGTTGAAAAATTAACATCAGAGAAAGAAGAGATAGGATAGGAGGAATACCATGAATATGGAATAATATAATTTGAATGGAGGCCTTTATATTGAATTGGAACCTTAATTAAGTTCATATGTGTTTTTGTTTGTTTCCATATACAAATTCCTCTGTTACAGTACAGATTAAGGTGGGCGTTCAAAGTAGTGTGTTTTTATTTCAAGTTGATTTCGAAAACGGTTTCACTTTGAGAACTGAAATTTTGTGGGTGAACTCAGGAAGGATTAGGGTTCTTGTTGAAATAATTTTAATCGATTTCATTCCGAGAGTTATTTTTTTTTCTTTCAAAAATACAAGAAAATGAGCCAACCCATGCTTCTGTTTTATTTCAACAGAAAGACCCATGAAAATAGTTCAACTTCCGATTAAAAGTGAATCTACTGATAATTTCGTTCAGAAGATCAACTTGAAATACGGAATTGGCAGAGAATGGCCAAATTCAAATTTTGGCGGGAAAAAGTTCCTGCTTTTTTCACAAATTGACTTATTTCATAGTTCGGCGATTTTCGGATAGAGAGCGCCATTGTACATTTCATTCATAATCAGAGAGATATTCAAAGAACTTGATAGTGATAGTGCATGTTCTATGGAGATATTCCATAAAATGGACGGTGGCGCCTCTATCGGCTGACCTTTCCTACTCGCTTTAAACGCCGACCTTAATGTATAATCTAAGTATTTCATCCTAATTCTTGTATTCTTTATCATTCACTTTAGTGATAATTACAACAATAATTTTACAATACTTGGCTTAAATATATAAGAATATAAGTTCATCGATTCTCAAAATTCATTCAGGCATATCACGAAAACACCGGTTCTCCATATACTAATATACCAATCTGTCATCTGATTTTCATGCGAGCTCGGAAAGTGTATGCGGATTTCCCACAGAACTCCCAGTGAGAATTCTTTGAGATTATCCACGTATACTCCATTCACTTTTATAAAGTATCCCGGTTGGCCATGATTTCGGTTTATCAAGTTCTTTTACCTAAAACTAACGCAGGTTGGCACTCGTGAGAGTGAAATAATTCTGAGCGGCGTTTCCGAAGATAATATCTATTTACTCTTTTTTAACTTTGTAAATGGTTTAACTGTGACACAGGACACAGGCTTCGTAGTACCTACATACTACTGCATTTTTATACTGGAGTATTTGAAGTTGTGCAAAAAGGTATTCAAATGTTCTGTAGGCTTATTTCTTGAGAATTTTGAGAAGTGACGAATTCTAGAATTTCATCTGTTCTGTACATTTAGAAGTTTTTTCCTCGGATTATTCGATTACTTTTATTCCTCTTTCGAATGAACTATCACAAAGTAACGGACTATTCTGTACATAATTTATCAGTAAACGATTCTTGATTCCTGTAAAAGAAAATAGCATAACTGAATTTTCCAACCATGTTTATATACTTGAAATACTTCCAGTATTAACAGAAAAAAAAGAGTTTCTTCAACAGTTGCCAGGTCTTAAGAATCATTGAATTCACATTATATTTCCTCAAATTCATTATTTTCCCGAAGTAAATAAACATTTTGATAAATACGTAAATACTACGACCTCTATGTAGAAAGGGCGACCTTGCGTATGTATCTGACAGGGACCTAACATTTACAGAATATACACGATGAAATGTGTCAGAATTTCATGACCAACCGGGATACATTATAAAAGTGAATGGAGTATAGATCGCTGACTTCGCTGTGAAAAATCTTGTGGCGGATATTTGGAGGAGATATTAAAGCTCCCAAAGGAGTAACAAACGGCGTCACAATTTCTTAAAAAGAAGTCGCTATCTTTCGGATCTCTTCGTGTTGCCTGGTTACCTATATTTCATGATTGAACATATCTTATTAGTCGTGAATGAGTATGACCATATCCCTCATGGATTTTCAAGGCACAAGATTACACGGATTAAATAGGTATAAACGATGATTTACTGCATGATAAACATATTGGAATGCAAAAGTTTTGACAAAATAATATATACTTAATTTTTTTTTTGCTTTTGTTTTCTGCAGTTAATCTTATTATTTCAAGTCAATTTTCCAATTAAGTAAATTGAAACATTTATCGGAATGTGTTCGAAGATAGAACATTTTTCCATACTTTCAAGCTGAATATCAAACACCTAATAACAGTGAACACCATCAAATGAGTGGCACCATTTACAAGGAATGATTCCTGTATCACACGGTTATGTAAGGATAACGCATTTTTATCTAATGGTTGATATCACATGACAAAGATATGAGACGAAATCGAAACTTTTTGAATTCAGCTTGAACTTCGAATATTTACATCACAAAATCGGTATTAAATAATATGTCATATACATTGTGCATTCCACTGGAATTCAGAATCCACTTCAGAAAATATTGTGACGTGACTGACATAACAAATAAGTAGATTTTTGGTGCACATAAATTTCAACTGAAGCACCGATTAGTAGACCACTTGACTAGACGTACACTCGGGTACGCTGAAATCTGAGGGAGTAGCAGTACGGTGAGTTTTGTGACTTACCAGATGCCCATAATTGAGGGTTTCGATGAAGTATCATTCCTATTATCTAGATAACATATCTCTTCCTGTCTAATAGTTTATCACATTGCAGGGGATCCCACTTTTTTCATCGAAAACGAAAATCAAGTATGTTTAGTTTAATAACCGAACACATACATATTAGCATAGTATACAGGGTCTTTCACGAGGAACCTCACCCATATTTATACGGGAAACTACTGAACGTATTTTCATGAAATTCAGCACTTATAAGTATTTCACGATGCTGATGAAATCTAAAATATTTTCAAGGCATGAGCACCTCCGGTTTTTCCGGAAAAGACGTCAACGTTTTTCAAATTAGAACACCATTTTTTTTATTGCAGAAATAGATTCCTTAGAAAATTTCAAGTTATTTTGATGTAACATTTTTCAGTTTTGGTTGGAAAATTATCTCTGAGCGGGAAAATTCGAAAAAAAAATCGAAAATAGAGCTCCGCTGAAACAAGAATAACTTCGAGGTTTTTGGATGGAAAATTTTCATTTTTGGGATTTTTCAAGATGTAAGATTGATGTATCCAATTTAAGAATCGAAATCGCGATTCATGATACAGGGGGTGAAAAAATCGCTTTCAAAGTTAGGGATGACAAAATCGTGAAAAATCAATTTTTTCAAATTAGAACCCCATTTTTTTATGGCAGATATTGAATCTACGTTAAAAAATAATGTGAGTGTATGCATCACACCCTTGCCCTAAAGTGGATATTTTCTGAGTTATTCACAAAAAACTGTTTTTCGTCTTGAATTTTCAGCTATTTCTTTTCTTGTTGATACCATAAGTCATTATGGTTCTGTACTAGCGGCTCAATTATTTGAGTCAATATGTCAGAATATCTATCTCCTAAGGAAGAACATTCTTTAAATAATGCAAACATGTGTAGTGTTCTATCTTACCAGTTAAAGTCGCATCATGAATGTGAACATCGAGAATTGCATTATTTTTGATGGCGCAAAAAACATTGAAACTCCAGGTCTCTTGAAAGTTCCATTGTCTGAAGTGGTGGTTGTTCTCTTCATCCCAATAATGACTGTTATGCCTATTGAAAGAACCATTCTTTGTGAATTTAGATTCATCAGTCCAAATTATACAGTCCAAAAAGTTTTCATTCTCTTGAAATCGAATCATCATAGCTTCGCAAAACTCTGTTCTCCTGACGAAATCTGTTTCCTTCAAATGCTGTACCCTATTTTATTTATATGGGTGCATTTTATGTTTTTTTAATATTCTCCAAACACTCGATTGAGATAATCCCAGATCAATCACGGCATCTTTGAGAGAATTTTGAGGATTCACACTAAAATATGCAAGAACTGTATTTTCGTTGTTCTCATCTTCTACTACACTTTTTTCTCTATGTATAGTTTTCTTAACGAAAGATCCGACATTTCTCGAGTTTGTCATGGTTCTGTTAATGGTATCTCTCGTTGGTCTGGGTCGGTCAGGAAACCTCTCAATGAACAGTCGAATCGTTCTATCTACAACTTAATTACATTCTCCATGAAGTAGAATGAGATTTAAATAATCTTCATTGGTAAAATTAGGCATAGTGATCGATTTTATAACTCAATGCGAATTATCAACAAATTAATAGTAAACACAAAATGCTACTGAATAAAGAGGAATTTGGCAGATGTAATTAATGATATCTATCATTAAAAAAAAAGAATGTAAAACATGGTAAGTTTTTGCATATGGTTCATAAGGAATTATTTATTTATCACTGGAGAGAAAATCGATGGCCGATTAGTTGAAATAAAGAGGTTTCCGATACAAATTCGAATCCAAATTCGCCATCTATTTAGGAACAACCTGTAACTTTTTTCTCTTGCATATTAGGGTAGTAAAATCTAAAACATGGTTTAAGTAACAGTTCCTGAAAATTTCATCTTTTTGGCGTGAAGGGAAAAGAAATATCTGAAAATTCAAGACGAAAAACAGTTTTTTGTGAATAACTCAGAAAATATCCACTTTAGGGCAAGGGTGTGATGCATACACTCACATTATTTTCCAACTTAGATTCAATATCTGCCATAAAAAAATGGGGTTCTAATTTAAAAAAATTGATTTTTCACGATTTTGTCATCCCTAACTTTGAAAGCGATTTTTTCACCCCCTGTATCATGAATCGCGATTTCGATTCTTAAATTGGATACATCAATCTTACATCTTGAAAAATCTCAAAAATGAAAATTTTCCATCCAAAAACCTCGAAGTTATTCTTGTTTCAGCGGAGCTCTATTTTCGATTTTTTTTTCGAATTTTTCCGCTCAGAGAGAATTTACCAACCAAAACTGAAAAATGTTACATCAAAATAACTTGAAATTTTCTAAGGAATCTATTTCTGCAATAAAAAATGGTGTTCTAATTTGAAAAACGGAAGTTGACGTCATTTCCGGAAAAACCGGAGGTGCTCATGCCTTGAAAATATTTTAGATATCATCAGCATCGTAAAATACTTATAAGTGCTGAATTTCATGAAAATACGTTCAGTAGTTTCCCGTATAAATATGGGTGAGGTTCCTCGTGAAAGACCCTGTATATTTATACTATGATATTAGATACGGGGTGAACTCTTCCGAAGTATGCATACTTCACAGGTTGATGCTAGGCTGCAGTAGCCCTGAAATCATTACTCTATTTCATTAGTATTGACACATTAAATTTATTCAAAATCGAAAAAAAAGTTTGCGGGATTAGGACAAAATTATAAGAATGACTTCTAAATCATATATTCGGCGACGTTTCGCAGATTATTTCGTCTGCTTCCTCAGGCCTCTATATAAGACAGAAACACAAAGACTCCTGTCTTATATAGAGGCCTGAGGTAGTTGAGTTTTTCTTGTCGATAGAAAATCCCAAAATTTGTCTTGCTTTTCATTTTCCTCGATTTTCGAAAAGATTCGCGTTGTTCTGCCAAAACCACAAACTTATATGACATTCAAAATTAATACATGTTTCGCTGGAATTTTTGATATACAGTTACAGTTCCTAAACACAATGAAGGAACCGAACATAACCTATTTCAAACTACAAATGGCGCAACGACCGTGGAATATCGTGGATCTTTCAGGAACTAAAACGAAGATTACAATCGAGAGTGCCGATTTCATCTACAATTTTTGGTCATGATTTTCAGTTAGGGGTCGGTCGCTACACCATCACCATGATTTCTATGCATCTCTGTTTTGATGGAATTTTCGGCATACACTTCCTAAACATCCATACATTCCTAAGACATCTGCCATATCTCTCAAAACATAACAAGCCTATTCTACATACAGTTCATATTACCATATAATATAGTCACTGTAATTTTACAGAACAATTAGCGCCACGAAAGTGAAAATATTGCTGATCATTCCGGAACTAGATCAAATACAATCAAGAGTGCCGATTTGATCTCAAATTTTTTGTCCTGATCTTTAGTAAGCCAAGGTTTAATGCAGCTCTATCACATCTATGTACTAATCTATAATTTGGATTTTGGTAGGGATAAGTTATGAAGCAGAAGGAAGTTTTATCCGCTTGATTCCACCTCTATCCAGTATTCAATAAATTATTGCACCAATTCTTATAAAGGACTCCTAACTTTCCTTATGGCAAATGGCGTTCTGTCAAATATTCTAATATTCTGGTATAATGACTCGACCTACTGATCAAAAGTGTCCATGGCCCCAACTCAATACTTTGACTAGTTTTTGAGATACAGGGCGTTGAAGTTGAGAATTACCCACTTTTACTACGCGCGTATCTTGAAACAGAACCGAATTCTCCTCAAGAAAGATTTCATTACAAGCAACCAAATAGAGGAATCTGACCGAAAATCTTTACGAATTCAGGGTTATTCATAATTGAATGCATGCCCGATTTTGAAAGTATAAAATATGTCAGTTCCAGCGCGAGTTCGTTCGCAAAATGAACTATTTCACTAGATATATGTTTTTGTTACATCGAGTAAACCTGAAATACCCAGAGTTCATACTGGGAGATCCATTATTATAGAAACTATTCACAATGCAGGTTAGGTGGACACGCTGTATTTTTGGGTTGATTTAAAGTGTTTTTTTTATTTTTTTAGAACCTATCATGGACTTCAAAGAATACAGGGTGATTCATCACCCTCTCTTTCACGATTAACTCCGTCGAGGAGGGAGTTTTCTTTTACCATTGTACACTGTACTTTATATAAAAACATCAATACGACTGAAATAGAGGGTGATGAAAAAAAGGTGGTTTTTGGGTATTTTCATGACTGAATCACCCTGTATTCTTTGATGTCCATGATGACATGTTCTGAAAAAATCAAACAGACACCTTAAATCAACCCAAAAATACAGGGTGTCCACTCAACCTTCATTGTGAATAGTTTCTATATTAATGGATCAACCAGTAGGAATTTTGGGTATCTATTTCAGGTTTTCTCGATGTAACAACAACATATCTGGTGAAATAGTTCATTTTGCGAATGTACTCGCTCGGGAACTGACATAATATTTTATCTACTCCCATAGAATTATATATCCATTATTCAACTGATTTTGATAGGTAATAGTCTCTATATAGATGCATAGAACACCTGGTGTAACGACTCCCTACTAAAAATCGTGACCAAAATTTGTAGATCAAAACGGCATCCTAGATTTCAGATTTTGGACTAGTTCCGGATTAAATCCGCAATATTTATCGGTCGTGGCGCTACTGCGGCAACAACAAAAAACGCGACCCCTTTCGGGAGAAATGAAAAGCTGCACAAAATATCACGTTTTCGATCGACAAGAAAGTCTTAAACAAAATCTAATCAGTGCCAACACCAGGTATTTCTATGCATCTATGTCTCTATAAACCAATAGTGTGAGGTAATAATAACTCACGCCTGTAACTCACTCTAATACAAATAGGAAAAATTTAATGGCTTACGAAATGAATGAAAGTGTAGGATCGATCGGGAACTCTATTTCAGACATCAAGGTAACGTTCTCGCCATCCATTTCTACATATTCTTAGGTCTGAATATCCGAAAATTGCATTTGGAAAACGTGAATTTTTGACGTTTTTTACGGGATTCGATATCGATTCTATTTTCGACCACAGAAATCCCTTATGACAACTGTTGTCAATTTTGAAAATGCAGATTAATTCGAATTTCACTAAAGAAGTCGAAGATAAAAAAGCATAGTGTTCAATTCGCGGTAATGGTCATAACACACTTGATGAATTACACCCCCCGCCTGACGGCTCGGGCTGAAAAATTCATCTGCGTGTGTTATGACTTACATTACCGCTCATTGAACAATATACTATTATACTTTCAAAATCGAGCATGCATTCAATTATTATGCATAACCCTGTATTCGTAACGATTTTCGGTCATATTCCTCTATGTCTATATGGTTGCTCCCTGGGGATGGAATGAAATGTTTCTGGAGAAAAATTGAAGTTCATTCGATTCTCAGTAGTAATATCATAAGAAATTGAATTTCTGTGATAAGTCTATCGATTCATTTTCAAATGAAAATGAGTTGCTTGGAAACATCACGAGTCCGTAGGACGAGTTTGAGTTTGGAAATAAGAGATAGACTTATGAGGAAAATTCAATCTCGAGTGAAATTTCATAAGACTATTTCACGAATAAAATAAAAGGTCAGAAACTCCATATTCAAGAAAAGCAAAGAAAAACTCATGTTGACGTCTACAATTTATATTCATTAGTTGTCAAACCATTCGTATCCATAGTTCAATCACAGATCATTATGTAGTTCGATCGTTGAAAATACCGAAGTTGTCAGACCCATCATAATTCAGAGACAGTTAGTATTTTCGCGATAATACGAGCTGTGTTTGGACGGCCGTACCGTAAAACGTTTCACGGTGCACTGAGGCCATAGATGCATCTATGCTGAAGCACAAAGCAACGATTGCGTGATGACAGTAGATGTCAGTGTTTTGAATAATTATTGTATCACAACATCGAAATGCTTTCTGCCGAAGAACAAATATCGCCAGATTGTTTTCAGAGAGGTGTAATGAAAAATATCGTTCATTACACTTCCAGAAAGGCTTTTTCCGTGCTTGCATCGCGAGCGCACGGAAAAAGCTCACTTTCTGGACTAGTAGTGAAATATACTATTATTTTGTAGTCTCCTTTCTGGATAGGGTTAAAATCATAGACATGATTCATAGATATAGATAATGAACTGTAGGAATCTTCTGTATGAAAAAGTTAAGAAGTGGTAATGTGATTTTCAGCATTGTTAAAAAATTTTGATACTTGATCCCTCTTTTTTTCGATAAAATACCCAACGAACAAATAATCTGTCGTTAATTTCACATTGCAGATGCAATTTATTGAGAAGAAACGCTGAAGATGTTCACGGTCAAACAATATCATGGAAAGCATGTGCGTATAAGTGGCGCATACAAAAGTGGTTGAGTCTTGGATTTTTCTCACTTTGGCCGGCTATCAGCGTCGTATACTGAGCGATAAAGTAAAGGTTACGAAAAATCTTCTTTTGAGTCTGAAAGAGACAGCCGCTAGAATTTTGTGTCGTACGAATCAAATGGAATAATTTTAAACGTTCCGTTTTTATTTGAAACAATACATATCAGACTATGAAACACTATATAACTATATAATAAGCATCGATATTTGACCACCTTGTGTGGTGAAAAGTTTCAATTAAAGCAGATGATATACTGGCAGAAGCAAAAATCTGCACTGCACACAATCATAGATTCTGTGAAAACCACATCTTAGCATCAAACATGTTAGATTTAAAGTGAACACACAAATCCAAATTTTTTCACGTTGCCTTACTTTTTATATACAGGGTGTCCCACTTGTGTCGCAGCGGACGATATACGCGTAACGGTCTGAGTTTGGCAAAAGTTTTTGTGCAGACTAAGACTTGATATACTCCAAGAATAGCACAACCTAAAAATATTTTCGAATATATCGGGTGGTCCACAAAAGAGGAATAGAGGGTGACTTTGTTTTTTCGAATGCGTCACCCTATATTCAGTAGTGTTTTTCAATTCTCTAAAATTTCCTGCATGCTTTGGATACTTTTCACATATTTTTATCAACAGTTTTCGAAATATTGGTCATTTTGACTTAAAAATTATACTTTTAGAGGCTATGTTATCCAATTAAATTTCACGAACCCTTTTACCTCGCCTTTTACATACCAATAACAGCTTTATATGGATTGAAAGACAAGACTTCAAAGTATCCTAGCCAGCTAGAATAATAAAGCATCTTCAGTATATGGAGCGTCCACAAAAAGACTATCAACATGACGAATTTCAAATCGATTTTTCTTCATTTTTTCAAATGCATTGCGTATAATTTTTTTCATCATTGTAAGCACCATTCATTTTACTTCATTTTTTGTCAAATACATGATATTTTATGCATATTTTTAACAGAATAGGATTTTTCATTCACATTTACTTTCGAATTCAAATAACAGATTTGGCTTTTCTGTAGATATTGAAAACTGTCGAATTATTCTATTCAGAAATAACATCATTGCAGCTTCAATTCATATTATCATACATATATAGTTTTTTCGGATTGAATGAATAATACTCATACAATGAAGTAAAAGTTCAAAAAATACAAATGAGTGTACAAGTTATGAATGCTACAAAAAAAACGAGTTTCCAAACTTAAGGATACAAAAAAGGGCTCCCTCTTATCCTTATACAACTTCCTTAAAAAAATGGAGTTCATAAATTTCACAGGCACGCTGATCCTCAAGGTGCCAAGCTTGAAGCTTGTTTGAAATTTCTGCAAGATTCGAATCTTCAAGTAGGAACATAGAAAATGATCAAAAATGTATCTTGAAAAATTGGTGAAAGCAAGTTTCTGTCTGCAGTAACTGATTTCATCACATTTTTGAGAAGATACACCAAAACTTTCTAGTTCTAGATAATATGAATTGAAGCTACAATGATGGTTATTGGAGTAGAATAATTTGACAGTTCCCAAGAACCACAGAAAAGCCAAATCTGCTATTTGAATTCGAAGGGATATGTGAATTTTTGGGGAAACATTTCGAAAAAGCTCTTAAAAATCTTATTCTGTTGAAAATATGCATATCATGTAGGTATTTGAAAAAAAAAATTAAGTCAAATG
Organism: Adalia decempunctata; assembly: GCA_951802165.1. Classification (NCBI taxonomy): domain Eukaryota; kingdom Metazoa; phylum Arthropoda; class Insecta; order Coleoptera; family Coccinellidae; genus Adalia; species Adalia decempunctata. Next base: position 51,283,468 of record OX637695.1, read on the forward strand.
AATTACAATAATGAAAAATAATTATATGCGTTGCATTTGGAAAAATGAAAAAAAATCTATTTGAAATTCATCACCTCGATAGTCCTTTTGTGGACACTCCATATGCTGAAGATGCTTTATTAGCTGGCTTGGATACATTGAAGTATTTTCTTCCAATCCATATAAAGCTGTTATTGGTATGTGCAAGGATTCGTGAAATATAGTCCATTCAAGAATTATTGACATCAGAGCAAGCCTTGGAAGTCCAGTCGCAGCTTTATTTCTAGTTACAAAAAAGTAACTAAAAGTTTTCTGTGCTTTCATCATAGCAATAAAAAAATATAGAAATAACCTGAAAATTGAATGGTATTTTTTCAAAGTACGGCAATCTGAACATGAAAATGTTTCCAATTATCACATACGACTACCTGCAAACTGAATGGATTGGGAAAATTGTTATATATATCAAGACAGAATCAAAACTTAACGATTGGATTTATTTAATATATGAAGAATTTTGTATGACATTGTAACTTTCAATATTTGTGAACAATGAAGGTGCAAAATATGAAATGTAAATATTCCTACTGTTGTTTCAACAACCACAACTGTTAATTCCTCATCTGGGCAGACCTCATCATGTTCATCATGAAAGATTTCATGTCAGCAACATCCCATATATTTCGACTAATCTTCTCTTATTTCTTTTTATATGTGCTATGGAAAGCATTTCCAATTATTAGCTGTACACTCTTCAACTTCCAGCCTCATTCTGAATATATCTATTTCACTTGCTTTGCCTAATTTATTCGAAACATTAATGACAGAACAAAATATTAGTGTTATTTCCAACACCAACCTGAATTCTGCAATTCAAAATATCACTGAACGGGCATTACCAACCTAATTTCGATTTTCCAAAGCCGCCCGAGATGTCAATAATTCTTGGATGGACTATATAATTGGATTACATAGCCACTATAAGTGTAATTTTTTTGTCAAAATGATCAATATTTTGAAAACTGTTGAATTTTTAAATATGTGAAAAGTATAAGAAAGCTTGCAGGAAGTTTTAGAAAATTCAATAACACTACTGAATATAGGGTGTCCCATTTGAAAAAACGAAGTCACTCTCTATTCCTCTTTTGTGGGACACCCGATATATTCGAGAATATTTTTTGGTTGTGCAATTCTTGGAGTATAACGAGTTTGCATCAAAAAATTTTGCCAAACTCAGACCGTTACGCTTATATCGTCCGCTGCGGCACTAGTGGGACACCCTGTATATTATGATTCAGTGGCATTCCACTAACAAAATGCACCAAATGCTACTCACAAAGAAATACTAAAGCATAGGTACACACTTGAGCTAAAAAAGCTGCACTGTCTTGATATGAATCCAATGGTATTTTCTCTGTATTGGAAAACGTCTTCAAGGGACTAAAGGAAGCCAACTGTATGATGTATCACAAGTGGCACCGAAAAAAGTGGAGGAAACCGAAAATTCCATGAATGCTTCATTACGATGACCTCTCATAAAATCATAAGTGGTACCGAAAGCCATAACAAACTGCCCTTCGATGACCTGATCTATCGAAAGGAATAAAAATTATTGCTCACTTAAAGTACTTACTGAATCGAATAGCATCATTCATCCTTCAATGTGTTGATATGTAAGTATTTCATCTTTGAAGTCTTGCATTGATTGAAAGAGAGCAGCGTACTAAGGCGGTCCCAATGTGTCATAGAAGCCATTTCGTTTTGGATGAGGGAGGTAGAAACAGAACACACATACATATGCACATCCTGAACTGCCTAAATCCGTCTCGCTCTTATGGCACATTACCACTTTATTTCACTCTGTTCAGTGCGGTATCATCGAATCGAAAGCAAAGTCGTTGTTCGTTGGCCAAGTTTTAAAGTTAGCTCCAAGACCGTGAGCAAAATCTGTTTCATATTGTTAGTGTTTCCTGTATCGGATCTTGTATATAAACTCCGGAGAGTTGTGTACCTTAACTACGAATTTGTATATATGAATCTTCATAACAATATTTGTGTACAAGATTAACTAGTGTTGAATGTTTGTGACTCAATAACAAAGGCAGAATTGTTACGCCCTAAAGCAATAAATGCTCAAATCATGAACGATCAAGATTTAGAGCTGCATTCGACGAACCAGCAGAACGCAATTGTGAACCAGTCCATCAGTTCTCATTTAGAATCGCTACATCTCAACCCTTCTAATCATGTGCAGGCCGATAGCACAAATTCGATCCCAGAAACGGATAACAAACCCATCGTCAGTTCTGATAAAAAGTCGGGTAGCAGACGGCAAGATAAGCCGCCTTATTCTTACATAGCCTTGATCGTCATGGCGATTCAACATTCGCCTACCAAAAGACTTACTCTCAGTGAAATATATTCGTTCCTTCAACAGCGGTTTTCGTTTTTCCGGGGATCTTATCAGGGGTGGAAAAATTCGGTGAGACATAACTTGTCGCTGAACGAGTGTTTTATCAAGTTGCCGAAAGCCCTGGGAAGGCCCGGCAAAGGACACTACTGGACTATAGATCCGGCCAGCGAGTTTATGTTCGAGGAGGGTTCTTTCAGGAGGAGGCCCAGGGGTTTTAGGAGAAAATGCCAGGCTATGAAGCCACAGTGTCACCCTGGACCTTACTACGGTGATAAACTTGGAGGTAGGTCGCAAAATCGATTCATTCAAAATAGATATTTCACAGCATCTAATAACATACTAAGCATTCCATATTATACATATTTTCATCCTCAGTTTTCTGATTCATGATACATTTCGAAATGTTCGATCATATTCCAGAAGAAAGTGAGAAACATTACTTTTTCTCATTGAACAGAAAAGTTATTATCGACAAACCACGCCTCTCGCCTCCCACTCGTTGTAGGCTGTCGGAAATTCTGAAACAGGGTGGCCAATTAACATCTTCAAATCAAAATGGCTACTTCTCTTAGTAAACTCTATTTCTAAGTACAATTTGGTATAATTGGTATTTGAATGGTCGAGAGAAATTTTTAGAAATTAATGAAGTCAGAAGTGAGATTCATAATATAGAACATTAGAACATAGAAAAGATTATGATAACAGGCTGGGTATTCATGATTAGAATTTTAGTATCCTACAGTTCATTTTCCTTTTCGGGAAACTCTCATGGACATCTTGCAATATCATTGCCCGATCAATGGACATAAAAACATTCTATGAGAACTCAACCGAATCCAACATTTATAAACTAGTGATAATTTCAAAACATTTACTTCATGTAGAAAAAGAAATTCTCGACCATCGCATACCTATGTATATGTTCATTGAAAAAACATTACTTCATTAAATCAATTAGATAATATTTTCACCCATTCTATCATATCGACCCAAATCTGACTAAAAACAATTCGGTATCAACCTATTTATTTCTTCAAAAACTACCTTCATGGCAATATGAATCACAGCAAACTATTTTTGTGATTGGAAGTATTATAAATGGTCACGTTGACAAAGAAACAAGGATCTTTTCTAGTTGAGAAACCACGATTTTGAAAACTCGCTCGGACCTGTTTATTTTGTTCTTGAAAAGGATATTTTTTACATAAAAACGAGCATCCTATCATATCATTCGTCTTCGCGGCATCTCCAAAGCCTAAAATCTCATCAAAGATATACAGGGTGTTTCAAGTTCGAGTGCGTTTTAGACGTTTCTGGAGAACTGGTCGGAATTGTCTATTCAGCTAAATACGAGGATGTATTGATATCTAGTTAGCCTAGACCAGTTCCATGCATAAAAAAAATTGCAATATTTTGTTCATGCATGGAACTGGTCTAGGCTAACTACATTGCAATACCATATCAACGAACAATAACTTATTAGAAGTGTCAGTGTAGAGTTCGGCGTCGAAAAAGTAAACCAGAGTTACGCAATGAATTAAAAAAAAGAGATGTCCACCGAAATTGTAAAAATCGAAAAATTGGAGTATCGAGCCATCATCAAGTTACTGTATTTAAAAGGGTTAAGAGGTGAGCAGATTTACGAGGATATGTTAAATAACCTTGGTGATCAATGTCCTTCGTATGCGACCGTGAAAAATTGGACTGCAAGCTTCAAAACAGCTAAATTTTTCATTGAAGATGATGAACGATCAGAAAGGCCAGTTTCTGAGTCAGTCCCCGAAAAAATCGATGCAGTTCATGACATGATTTTATCAGAACGTCGAATTGGGCTAAAACAGATATCTGAAGCACTGAAGATTTCATACGAACGCGTTCATCACATAGTTCACGGCAATTTGGACAAGAGAACAATTTCTGCAAAATTGATCCCCAAATGTTTGAATGTGGACCAACAGCGTGCAAGGGTAGAAGCATCGCCTTCGATCTTTTCTCGATTTGAAAACGATGTAGATTTCTTAAACCGAATTGTTACTATGGATGAGACTTATGTACATTTCTACGATCCAGAAACAAAGCAACAATCGATGGAATGGCGACACTCTGGTTCTCCAAGACTTAAGAAGTTTCGTGTCCAAAAATCTGCTGGACAAGGTCTTGCTTCAGTTTTTTGGGATTGCCATGGAGTAATCATGATTGATTTTTTGGATAAGAGTATAACAGTAACTGGAGATTGCTATTTGACATTACTGACCACTCTGCGGGAAAAAATTAAAGAGAAAGGACGCGGAAAGCTATCCAAAGGTATTTTGTTTTCACAGGACAAATACACAAATCTCATGTTGACATGCAAAAAATTCCTGATTTAGGGTAAGAATTAGTAAAATACCCCCTTATTCACCAGAGTTGGCTCCGTCCTACTATCATCTCTTTCCTCCATTGAAAAAAAGTTTAAAAGGTCGTAAATTTTCTTCCAACGAGGAGATAATAAAAGCTGTGAAGGACTGGTTTGCAGAGCAAGAAGAAACATTTTTTTTGAAAGGTCTAGAGAAGTTGCAGGTTCGCTGTAATAAATGTATTCAATTCAGAGGAGAATATGTTGAGTTATAAAATATTTTGACATTGAAATTTCGTTTGGTTCTATAGTAGGTAGGCTACGAATTTTTCAATATATCTTTGTTTTTTTGAAGCTTCAGCTCTTCCGGTTATACCTGTAATGAAAATTTATTTTTATTTATATTTCTTCGATGACGATTTGGGGGCACTGTTTCGTTAGTCCTAATGAAGCGTGTTCGAATAAGAGCGCAAGATTTGAATTGCGCGTCATGTTTGAAATTCATAGTATAACATGATTATGCCGTGACAGATCGAAAGTTGACAGATGGGAGTTAGTAAACATGGAGCATTACAAGGTAGAACAACGCGTCCTGATTGTCAAAAATGAAAAAAACATTGAATGGCGGACGTTATCGTGCAGTGGTAACTCAGTTTCTTGTGCCTCATTTGGAAGCTATTGATCTTGACAGCATGTGGTTTCAGCAGGACGGTGCCACATGTCATACCGCCCGTGAAACTTTGAAGATCTTGCAGGAGTTTGTTCCTGGTCGTGTCATTTCCCGCTTTGGTGACCAGAATTGGCCTCCACACTCTTGCGGTTCAACGACCTTAGACTTCTCGCTGTAGGGTTATCTGAAGTTACAGGTTTATGCCAATGAGCCTGAAACCACCGAGGCATTGAAAGCCAAAATCAGAGGATGTCCAAATGAAATTGCACCACATGTTTTCAATAACGTATTTGGAAATTTTGTCAAAAGGGTATGCATATGACAGCGAAGCCATTACTGCAATTTACAAGATACATATTTTGTTTAATGCATAATTCCGAAATGTATATTTTGTAAATCAATAAATATTTCAATACTTATTCACAGAGAACCATGTTTTGTTGAACACTGACATCTGGCGCTCTTATTGAAACACCCTTTAGATAGTTATATACGTAGTATTATGTTTAATTCAAAAACACTTCAGGTTTCAAAATAATGAGAACCTGGAAAAATACGTAGTGACTATTATGTGTATCTTTTGAAATCTCGATATCCACGGCGCAATTCACATTCTTGAAGAAGAATAATCTGGTAATGCCATGTAACTTTTGAATTTGAGGAATATCATCGCAGGATGTTTCTAATATTGTGGAGAAAATATTACCATAACTTTTGTTTCTCTAATGCAAACCCTTTTTTATGACCGCGTTTGGTTCTACAAAGAAAAATAATAATAGTTTCCTCTAACTATTACGCTTCTATAATCACTAATTTTGGAGTTATTGGAGATTCTGTTAATTTATGTTATACGTAAAGTCAATTTCATTCAATCTGTTGCCAGCATGCACTTCAGAACTATATTCTACTATCTATTATAGAGAAAAAACTTCTGTTTGATTCACAAAAGTGTCTTGTTATTGTAATGCAGTTCGATTTTACGGAATTAATTATATAGCTATTCAAATATGACATTATGGATCTACTATTTTTTTCTTTTATACGATCTGTTCCTTGTCGCCATTTCCTCACACGTAATGTTTGATTCAAGTAAAAGGTATGAAAGAAAATATGGATCTATTTCATTTTCACGGTGAATGCATTAGCAGTACTTCTTACCAAGCTTTCAATGACAGATATCCCCATTTACCCTCTATGACATAGAAGATATGTATCTCGACCGTACAAATTGAAGGAAGATGATATTTTTTTTTTTTTTAATTGAAATTATCGTGTCTCGGCAACTAGGCCATTGACACAGTACAATATTCTGTTTTTACATTACAGATTAAGACAAAAATTTTCACAAAATATGGTTATAAACAGAAAGAGAAATAAACTATGGATGTATTGATCATATTTGATTGAACAGTTGGCTTTCTTTCAGGAATTCTATTGCTGCTTCAATTTGTGTGGGTGAGCTGAGGATGTCTCTTAAATTTTCTTTGAGGTCCAGTCGATGTCTGATGTCATCATAATGTTGACAGCGAGTTAGGAAGTGTTCCACAGTTAGTCGATGTTCTGGGCAGTATTCGCATATAGGATGTTGTTCCGATGACATCAAGTAGCTGTGTGTCAGCCTGGTGTGTGCAATTCTTAATCTCCTCATTACTATTTTGTCTTTCCTCTTTAGATAAATTTTTATCGGGGAATCTATTTCGGATTGGATTGCACGAAGTTTATTATTGCTGCTATTCCATTGGGTTTGCCAGTCTCTAAGAGATTTCAACTTTATTGATGCCTTTAAGTCAGAGTACAGCTGTATGTTTGTGATGGGAAGATCAGAGGTTCGTGCCAGTTTCGCTGATTGATCTGCAGTTTCATTTCCCTCAATACCTATATGAGATGGTACCCAAACTATGTTCGTATAGATGTTCTTGTGCGTTCTAAGTATATGGCATCGTTCTTGAATCTTCAATATCAATGGGTTCTTAGAGTAAATGTTGGATATAGCTTGAATTGAGGACAATGAGTCTGTGAATATTGCTATATGTTGGCCAGGCGTTATGGTGCTGAATAGGGACTTGTATATTGCGAAAAGTTCACCAGTATGAATACTGCAGGTTGGTGGAAGTTTGAAGGATTCTGTATTATTGAGTTTGTCAATGACTGAGCATGCAATTCCATTTTCATCTTTAGATGCGTCAGTGTAAAATTCCTGATCAAATTTCTCATTAGCTTTCAATTCGAGGAAATATTGTTTCAGTATTGTACCATGGGTTTCCTGTTTGATATATCTATGAAGAATTGTATTGAGCTTAGGTTGGTATCTGCACCAGGGAGCATGTTTTGAGTAGGTCATGGGAACTAAAGCATTGAGATCAATAGATTCTAAATGTTGCTGGGCAAGCTGTGGAATTGGAAGTAACGACGTAGTGTGTGTCGTGATGAGGCGATTTGATGTTTTCATCAGTTCAAGTATCGGATGATTCGGCAAAGCAGACATCTTTAAAGCATATGAGAGAAGAGTTTGATGTCGACGAAGGTTCAGAGGGATTTCTTGTGCTTCAACATGAAGGCTCTCAGATGGGCTGGTTCGGAATGCTCCAAGGATTATGCGGAATGCAGTATTGGGAACGGCATTCAGTAATTTCATATTTGTTTTGCTTGACGTTGAGAAGAGGATGCTGCCATATTCTAGTTTCGACCGAATTGACGACCTGTAGATTCTCAGCAAAATTTCTTCATCACATCCCCAGTGATGATGAGATAGGGTTCGAAGGATGTTCATATTTTTCATACATTCACCTTTGACGTTTTTGATGTGTTGAGTCCAGGTAAGTCTCTGATCTAAGGTCACTCCTAGATATTTCAGGTGGTCAACTAGTTCTATGGGGAGACCGTTAATTGTAAGGTGAGGTAGAACAGTTGGATGTCTCCTAGTAAAACGGATGAGTTTTGATTTTGATGAAGAGAAGTTGAAGCCAATGTTTCCAGCCCAAGCAGTGATGTCATTAAGAGTTTTTTGTATCAATTTGCACGTACTGTTTGTGTTTTTACCTGAGCAGAACAGGAGCAGGTCGTCTGCATATAGTACTAACTTAATGGGGGCTTTGACAACGTTGCCTATGTCGTTAATGGCTAACAAGAAGAGGGTGGCACTTAATACGGAGCCCTGGGGGATGCCATTTTGAGTGATGTGGGAAGCAGACATTTCACCATTTACTTTCACCTTGAAATTTCTATCAGTTAGAAAGTTCTTCAGGAAGAGGAATATATTGCCATTGAGGTTGATATTTTTTAATTTTTTCAAGATAGCTTCGCGACTTGTGGTGTCGAAGGCACTATCTATATCTATAAGTGCGGCAATTAGGTCTTGTTTGGAAGCAAAAGCGTTCACAATTTCCGTTTGTAGAATGACAAGATTATCTATAGTGCTGCGGTTCTGCCTGAAGCCTGATTGTCTTGAATATAGCAGTTCGTTTTTCTCGAGATGCCACATAAGACGTTGATTAACCATTTTTTCTAATATTTTACACATGGTACATGTTAATGAGATTGGCCTGAACGAGTTGAGTGTGGGTCGTGACTTGTTTGGTTTTCTGATAGGTATAATATGGGATTCTTTCCATTGAGTGGGAAACCTATGATTGTTCCAAATGTCATTATATATTTCCAGAAGTTTAAATAACGTTTCTGCGTGTAATTGTTTCATAAATTTCATAGGAATGTTGTCTGGACCTGCTGCTGTGTTCTTCATGGAAGATAGTGCTAAGTTGAGTTCTTGCAAGGTGAATGGATCATTTATAGGGTTGTCAGGTGCACTTGTACTGGTTTCTCCATTTCCAGGGCAATTTGTTGTTTTTGTGGTAACTGTTTTTTCGTAGTAGTGTTTGGCTAAGTTATTCGCCATGTCTTGGCTATTGGTGATTGGTTCATTGTTTTCATCTAGTATAGAGGGTATTTGGTAATTGGTGTTGTGGCCTTTTATTTGTTTTATTTTCTTCCAAATATGATTTGACGGTGTGCTCGAGGAGATTGTGGAGACGTATTTCATCCAGGATTCGCGTTTGCTCTGTTTCAAAATTCTCTTCGAGACTGCTTTACATTTCTTGAAATTTATTAGATCTTCTTGGTTTCGGGTTCGTCGGTATCTGTTCAGGGCTCTTTTGCTTTCTTTAACTGCTTTTTTGCAGGATTCATTCCACCAAGGTACTATCTTCCTACCTGGAGTTAAAGTATACTTCCCGACATGTTTTTCGGCTGCTGAGGTCAGAATGTATGTAAGTTGATTGATGGTCTGATCAATGTTTGGAGAAAATTCGGTCATTCTAATTTGGATGTTCACCTCTTCTGAAAATAGCTCCCAGTTGGCATTTGTTATATTCCACTTTGAGACGCTTTCTGTGGGCAGGGCATTTTGATCGTTCATGGATATGGGGAAGTGGTCACTATCATAAAGGCTGTCTAGGGTATGCCAGAATATGTCTGTTGCTGTGACAGGATCACACAGACTGAGATCTATCGAAGAAAATTTACCAGTGTGCATATCGAAGTGAGTGTTTTCCCCAGTATTGAGTAAGTTGAGGTCATGATTTATTATTATATCTTCAATCATCTTTCCTCGGCCGAATGTTTTTTCTGAACCCCACATGATGTTGTGCGAATTGAAATCACCTACCAATATGAAAGGTGTTGGTAGTTGGTTGACAAGATTGGAAAGTTCCAGATATGTGAGATTTAAATTTGGTGGTATATAAACATTACAAATTGTGAGTTTTCGGGGACACCAGGTAGTGATAGCAACAGCTTCTAGAGAGGTATTGAGGGAATGTTCGTTGAAATAAAGGTTTGATGAAATAAATATGGATGCACCACCACTGGCCCTGGTGTTGGTATTTCTGATGAAATGATGACCTGCATAGTTTTTTAGTTTAGGCTTGTGGTCAGGTTTGAAGTTAGTTTCCTGTAAGCAAATAACCTCTGGTGAAGTGTCAGATATTAGCTGTTGGATTCGTTCTAGACGTGAGTAGAACCCATTACAATTCCACTGAATAAGGGTGAATGTGATTTTTTTTTTGTGTGTTAATTTTGGGATCTTAGTGAGGAGTTTTCAGAAGGATCGTCTTCATCAGTGGTATCAAGGCTATTGAGGCTGCCAACCTCTATTGCATCGTCCACCAATTTGGCTCTAACTTTTTTGGAAATTCGAGTAATTCTGTTTTTAGTGGATCTTTCTACATATGGGTAAATATTATGCAGGTCTTGAAGAAGTAATTTAACATCTGATGTGAATTTTTCTGCTTCAGAGTAGGGAGTGGAGCTACCATAGGAGTTTTCCAAGAACGCAACTAGGTTGTCATAGGGGAGGTGAAAACTTTCAATGTCTTCTAGATATGCTTTGGAGATTGCATCTTTGGTGGATTCACTTAAAGCGTGATCTTGAAGTGAATCTATTTTGCGTTTCTTTTGAGCTCTTTTGCTATCTGCAGAATTTTTCGCCACCATGTGGGGGGGAGGCATGGAGGTAACTTCCGTCAGGTCAGCTTCGTTATGTCCTTCTGATTGGCTAGTCTGATCACTGGATGATAATATTTCTGATATCCCTCGTTTAAGAGCGAGTGGTTCACCTGCTTCTGGGATCAGTGACGGTGAAATATGAGCCTGTTTTTCATTTGTCGAGGTTTGCTTTATTGGCTGGCTGTTATTTGATTGTTCTGAATGTTCTGAGTGTGGGTTCGGGCAGTTTGATGCTATATGTCCGGTCTGTCTACAGATGAAGCATTCCATCTTGTCGGTCGATAGGAATATTCTGTTGTCATTGCCATCGTATTGAATGAGTGCTGATGTTTGCAGTTCGAAATTTTCACTGGGGGGAAAAATGTAAACCTGTCTTCTAAAGCTGAGGATATGTGAATACTCTTCTCCAGGAATTCCAGCTTTAAGGAATGAAATGGGGGAGGCAAGTTTTAGTCCAAGGTTTTTTACAACTTCGGTAACTAATTCATGAGGAATACATGAAGATGATATTGAAAACGGTGAGATTGGTGTTTTGATTCACTTCGAAGCAAATAAGGAAACAGATCTATCCAATGTGTACATGAAATTAATTTATGCTATACTTCAGTATGTCTTTTTTTGTGCGCTCGTTGTACTCAAACTGAGGCTATAGGTATGCTCTCATCAGGATATCTGTGTTTTTCGTAATGATCCGTGGTCAAATTTCTGTCTGGCCGTGCAGCCGTAAACACGATAACTCCCGAACTGATGGACCTAGAGACTTGAAATTTTCAGGGTAGTTCTCAAATCACAAGGCTACATGAGCCAAAACATTTATTTTTGTTTAAAATAAAATGAAAGTTCAGCAAACGTTCTCAAAATGAAGAACATTTTTTTCCACACAGGCATGTAAGCGTCTCAAAGTGCCACGGATTGTAGCTCGTTGGATTTCCTTCATGTTCAGTGATTGAAAGGCATCCAAAACAGTACGAATGAAATACTCTTTGTTATTAAACGCCGTTTCATAAACTTTGTTTTTTATTGTACCACATTAATGAAAATCCAAAGGTGTATGATCAAGATGGGACAAGTCTAGTAAATACGACGTCCAATCCGGCCAGTTCCAAACATTTTTCTATGATCCTCGGAAACGCTCAGCGAACTATGTGCCGGGAAATTTTGTAAAATGAGTTTCTTTACTGACTCAACAATAAGTCTGCAATAAAATAAGAAATGAGATGTCTCAGAATTTCGAAATCGTTCTCTGAATTCAAATAGTCTTCATAGATTTAATGCCGCCTTTTATTGTCTATCAATTGACACTGAACTTTTCACATTGACACTGCACTTTTTTGACCATTCCACTCATTTCAAAAACTGACCAATCACAGTCGCGATAATACCAACTGTCTCTGAATTATGATTGGTATGACAACTTCGGTATTTTCAACGATGAACTACATTGTAGACGTCAACATGAGTTTTTCCTCGCTTTTTTGAATATGGAGTTTCTGACCTTTTATTTCATTCGTGAAATAGTCCTATGAAATTTCACTCGAGATTGAATTTACCTCATAAGTCTATCTTTTATTTCCAAACTCAAATGAGTTGCTTTAAGGAAACACCAATTTTGTGAAATTCAATGAAAAATTCAAATTATAGGTCCTAGTGACTTTCATATTGTATCTTGGCAGTTGGTGTGAATGTTAGAAATACGAAAATTGACATTTCCAAATTGACGTCTGCTGAAATTTAAAAGGATCGGAAGTCATTGCTGACAACCACAAAACGAAAAATGTTTCTGAAAACGATGCTGTAATGAATTCATTACAGCACTGTTTTTAGTACTGTAATGAACTCATTACGATACTGAAATAGAGAAATTTGTTTCTCATTCATCCGAGATTTTCATGAAAATCTCGGATTTTTCAAATGTGGTAATTTAACCTTCGTTACTTAATTCGGCTTCGTGGGTATAAATGATCTTTTTCAAATACAGGGTGGGGCAAAAGTCGCGAAGGGATTGGAAAAATTAATAACTTCTTCCTATTTATTTATTTTTTCTTTTTTTTTTTCATGACTGTGTAAAATAAATCCGGGAGATTAATTATGGAGCGTTACAACCTCAACCAACGAAGCAAACTCATAGTATTTTATTTTGAATATCATCATTCAATCATTCAAACTCAGCGAGCATATCGTCGTCATTTCAATTTGCGGAATTCGCCCTCTGAATCGATGATTCGACGTTTAGTGACACGATTTCAGCAGCAGGGCACAGTTATGGATCTTCCACGAAGCGGAAGGCCACGGTCCGCAAGAAATGAACAGAACATTCAACGCGTTCAGGCTAGCATTGAGGAGAATTCGGAAACCTCAACCCGAAGACGTTCTGCTGAGCTTCAGATGTCTCGGAGGTCTTTACGCAGAATATTAAGAGGATTACATCTTTTTCCATATAAAGTGCAGCAGATTTCCAACAACGACTAGTTTATGCAGTTCGCTTGCAAAGAATGGCTAGAGAAGATAATGAATTTATTCATTCTCTGATCATGAGCGATGAAGCCCATTTTCATTTAAATGGCTTCGTAAATAGGCAGAACTGCAGAATATGGGGTACTGAGAACCCAAGGGTCACGCCTCGACGAATTATTGGACCATTTTTCTTCGAAGACCACGATGGCAATGCTCTATCTGTAGATGGCGAGCGATATCGGGATATGATTCAAAATTTTTTGAGACCAGCTCTTGCTGACAATCAAGGGATGTGGTTCCAACAAGATGGGGCCACTGCGCACACTGCTCGAGCCACTATGCACCTTCTAAGGCAGATTTTTGGCGAACGTTTAATTTCGAGGAATTCAGGATTCAATTGGCCCGTCTGCTCGCCGGACTTAACAGCTCCTGATTATTTCCTTTGGGGATATTTGAGAGAAAAGGTTTATGTTAATAAACCCAGAACCCTGCAGCAACTAAAGGACAATATTCGAGCAGAAGTAAGGGCTTTGGGGCCAGATATTCTGACTCGGGTCATGGAAAATGCTCTTTCAAGAGCTGCACTTTGCGAAGCCGAAAATGGAGGTCATTTGAGTGATGTAATCTTTCAATCTTGAATTTAAAAAAAAAACTCCAACTATTGTATTTCAGTTTTGTGCAAAGAAAAAACATAAAACTTGAATTTAAAAAAGTTATCAATTTTTTCAAATCCCTTCGTGACTTTTGCCCCACCCTGTAGTTTTCCTCATTCTCAATTCGGTCCGTCTATAATCCTTCTGCGGAAATTTTATAATGTCACCTTGTTCCAGACCATGCACTTTTTCTTGTCACTCGTGAAGTAATTAAATATTTTTTGTCTATGATCACAGAATATCGTTCCAGAATGCACTGGCGACAGATTGAATGAAGTTGACTCTACGTATAACATGAACTCTAACAAAATCTAGATCTCCTATAACTCCCGAGTTATTGAATTCATAAGCATAATCGTTTGAGAAATCTATCCATATTTTTCTTTGTGGAATCTAACGCTATCATGAACAATTTGGTTCTAATTTAAAAAAATGAAGTTATGAACAAATTTTGTTCACAATTTTTGACCCAATACTAGAAACTTCATGTGATGCAAGGCGTTTCCACATTCTTCTACTTGAAGAATGTGAAGACTGATTATGCCGAGGATATCGAGATTTCAAATGATAGACGTATAATTGGTAATTACTACGCATTCTCCTATTTTTTTCAGTTCCTTCTGAATATTTTGAAAACTATAATGTGACCAAAAAGTCATCGAAAATTGAGAAGTTAATCGTATTACAGTCGAAAATAGTATATTATTCAACGAGCGGTAATGTAAGTCATAACACACGCAGATCAATTTTGCACCACGAGGCGAGTGGTGTGATTAATCTAGTTTGTTACGACCATTACAGCGAATTGAATACCATACTTTATCTACGACATCTTCAGTAAAATTCGAACTAATCTGAATTTTCAAAATTGGGAACAGTTGTCAAAAGCGATCTCTGTGGTCGAAAATCGCATCGATATCGAATACCATGGAAAACGTCAAAAATTCACGTTTTCCAAATGCAATTTTTGAGTATTCAGACCCAAGGAAATGTATAAATGAATGGCGAGAACGTTACGTTGATGTCTGAAATAGAGTTCCTGATCGATTCGACATTTTTGCTATTTGTTTTAGAGTGAGTTGAAGGCTTGTGTTATTATAACTCACGCTATTGGTTTATAGATTCTATAAAAGCTCAAATTAGTTGAATAATGGATATATTATTCGATGGGAGCCGATAATAGTATATTCAATGAGCGGTAATGTAAGTCATAACACACGCAGATGAATTTTGCAGCTCGAGCCGTCAGGCGAGTGGTGTAATTCATCAAGTGTGTTATGACCATTACCGCGAATTGAACACTATACTTCATCTTCGACTTCTCCAGTAAAATTCGAATTAATCTACATTTTCAAAAGTTGTCAGTTGTCAGTTGACAGTTTTCAAAAGCGATTTCTGTGGTCGAAAATCGAAACGATATCGAATCCCGTAGAAAACGTCAAAAATTCACGTTTTCCAAATGGAATTTTTGGATATTCAGACCTAAGAAAATGAAGAAATGGTTGGCGGGAACGTTACCTTGATGTCTGAAATAGAGTTCCCCATTGACCCGACTTTTTTATTCAATTCGTAAGCTACATTTTTCCTATTTGTATTAGAGTGAGTATAGGCGTGAGTTATTATTACCTCACACTTTTGGTTTATAGAGACTATTACAGATCAAAATCAGTTGAAAATGGATATATTATTCTATGAGAGTATATTAAATAATGAAACAAATTCATTTCCGGTATAACCGGAAGATCCGTAACTCCAAAAATATTTCAGCTGAATAGAGCATTTCGAACAATCACATAATTCAAATTTTCAGATTTCAGGCCCAATTCCCCAAAAACGTCTGAAAAGGTCTCTTCCATCTGAATCTGGCCGTAAATTTTTTCTTGAGAATTGATCATTCATCAGATCATAAACACGATAACTTTCGAAAGGATAAACATAGAGACTTGGAATTTCCAGGATACTTTCGGAACTCGAATGCCGCTGTTGATAGAATATATAACACTTGGTATCTTGAAATAATTTTCATAATTAAAATTCGAATTTCATACTTTGAAGTCGATGGATTCATCAATCAAAGGTGCTTCGACAATAATTATTGAAATTATGACCTTGACAAAAGTCGGTAATCAATTATTAGAAAACGGAACGCACCTTCGAATTTGTCATGAAAAAGTAGACCATAAATTTCTAACTTGAAATTTCATATCTCCAACGGTTGCAGAAATACCCTTAGGGGACAGCCAATTTGAGATTCATTGTACATAAAATCATGATCACATGATGTTCTTCTAGGACGAGACTATGGCATGGATTTCATTTTGAATTCATAATATGCATTTAGTCGTAGAAGAATAAAATGGATAAGCTTGAAGTCATATATTAATATTTCCTAAAAAACTTATTAGGAACATAATAATTCCATTTACTAATTATAATTTCTTAAGAACATATCGTATCGATATCTATCAAAATTGAATTTTTGAAAAGGTACTCTCTAAGACATTCCTGAAGCCCTTCATGATTGAGAATTCCATGGTGTCAGCAGTATTATTAATTTTTTATAGAAACATATGCTCTGCAATAGACAGCCTATATATTTTAGGCTTTAGCTTTTTCCAGTAGAGTCGAATTTCAATGTCTGAATAAGAATTCGAAATTCATAATTAAACTTGAGTTAGCATTCGTATTTTCACTTTATCATCCAAAGCCTACTTGTGCAACCAGAGGGCGCATCAATGTCTATAGATGCGCTTGAAAACTTGAAATTTCTATTTTTCAAATAAGAAATGGTCACTTTCAGCTCTACTGAAATATACAAAAAAATTTTTATGGGATCTCCCATTTGAAAAAATATTTTTCTTTGAATAACTCTCAAAACGCATAATTTTTGACAGAAAGAGTTACAGCAACTTTTAAAAAATGCACATTTGCAAGAAACACCCTATATATCTCTGAAAAGCGGATAGAAATCGATGCGGTTTTCACCATTTATAATCATAAAAATTAACAGCCAGGCACTGACATCTGCAGTTTTCGTCTATCTGGCTTGTAAATAGGACTTTCCATTCAAAAGTGTCCAATTTGGCCACCCTTTATATGTTAGTGTTTTCGACGATTGAAATCTCAGAAATGGTGAATCATAGAAAAGGGTATTGAAACAATTTTTCCTAATGGACTTTATCGCATATATTTCGATATACTGGAACTATAAATCAGCAAGGGCATTTTTACGTCAAAGTAAAAAACCTACTGCAGTACTGCAACACATTCGACAACTTATAATGTGAAATTATCCTTAATTCTGAAACTGAATTTTTCATAATTTAGCTAGCTTGAGAGCATTTATTTTTTTGGACCAGTAACCCACATTCAATATACGTAAACATTATTTATATTTATATTGTTGGATTTAAGAAGTGTATGTAGTGCTCTTTTTGGACGGAATACACCGTGCCAAAAAGGTAAAGTACCTCGTCAATAATTTCTGTAAGGTATTCTTTCAGTAGAAAAAAATGGCTGAGTGTTAAGGGTATAAACCCCCAACTTCAAAACTGCATGCATTCCTCTAACTTCGAAACTAGAAATCATTGGGTAGGAGGATATTTCTAACATTTATTATTTCAAGAATAGGAACCTGACCAATCACAAATTGTTAATTTTGTGATAAAATAATAGCTCAACAGATCCTTTTTTCAGTCACCGTCATTTTATATATCACAATCCATATATTTCCATTTGAAAAAGACAGTAGAGGGATGAGCAGCGTAAATTTGAAAAACCATGGGGAGACCTGTGTTCGAAATTACAAATCCATGGATGCGTGGATTTCCCATGATAATAATTAGTAGAAGAATAATGATCTTATTGCAGTACTCTCCAAACAAAAATTGTAAATTATTTCCTGATTTTTCAACAGAAAAACTACACAACCATTTCTACTTTTAGCCAAATCGCTGAATTGGTTATAAAATCACTTTTTATTTGATGTATCACACACAATTCATATATGTATTCTCATTTGAAAAAATAAAGAAGAGGGGTGGAGAAATTTCTCTTGAAATTAAAAATCGACGGGTGCGAGGATTTTCCTCAATATTTCTTCGTACAAGAATTATTGACTAGTTACGATACTTTTTGGCACATTGTATAATACACTGGCGCATGGGGGCCGTGCCCCCTTCCTTGGACCCCAAAATTGACAATAATCCTTTATATGAGTTCAATACATGCCTAATATTTTTAATAAAAAAATT
The DNA here is from genome assembly GCA_951802165.1 of Adalia decempunctata. Classification (NCBI taxonomy): domain Eukaryota; kingdom Metazoa; phylum Arthropoda; class Insecta; order Coleoptera; family Coccinellidae; genus Adalia; species Adalia decempunctata. The sequence goes on from OX637695.1 coordinate 51,301,724, forward strand.
GTCTCAAATCCTATAATGTTATAGAAAATTTAGATCAATAAATGACGCCCCCCCCCTGAAAAAATTCATGCCCCATTTAATCTCAAATCATTATCTGAATTCAATGATTGTGTTATTTGAAACCTAAGCAGAATATATCACAAAATTATTCCTGAAGAACTCTAATGAAAGCGATGATTAGTGGATTGATTCATTCATCTTATCGGATTGAAGAGTTTCGCTAAGGTACGCGGAAATTGGCACATTTACTTATTTGTTATACGAGAAGGCAGAATATCGTATTTCATGAAGGTCTAAATGTTCTGGAAAGAATGATTGACGGGTTTCTTATCTTTTGTCGGTTCAACGGCACAAAAAGATTCGAACCACCTATCGAATCTAAAAAAGCTAAGGTCTTCACATGCACGATATAGGGGAAATGAGTTCACGGTTGAATTGTTTGAAATTTTGATATTCATGTTTGGACCTTTAGAATACATTCTCCTTTTTACCAGCTATGTGGAAATACAAATTGGGATCAAAAACGAACTGCCCGTTTGGATCTCAAATTTGGAGCTCCCACGCAGTATTGAGAATTATGAATATTTGGTGATTGAATCATAAGAATTTCGGGATGTTACCTACATCAGAGTATGTCTATCGAGAATAATCCGAGCCGAATTCTTCCCATTCATCAATTGACTTCGGATATCCTGTATATGGGAGATGCCCATGATCGAGTGATTATGTGGCAAATATAACCTGATTTATTTCAACAGCAGGTTCCTTTGTTTCTATATTTTTATTCCTTTAGTTATCTGTAATATTCAAATCAAATTTTCTGTTGCGATGGAATATTTCTATGTAACCCCAAGGTTGCTTCTGGAAAAATGAGAAGCATTCAATTCTCTGCATTCCAGTAAAAACTGCAAGAAATATCAATTTCAAATTCATCATATTTGATAATCGATAACCGACCTCGTAGTTATGGCAGACTAATCTTTTTGTTATGATGACTCTACGAATGTTTCAGTAATCTAGAATTCCTATGTCGTCCTATTTTTGCAACCGTTTTTTACATCTTATAGTGTGGTGCTGTGGAGTATTGAAATCCATTCAAAAATATCACCCGTTTTTTGGGGACACCCTGTGTAGTGTATTGAGAAACGATTTCTTGAGATGCAGAAATAGATATAACAGAAACCTGTATTCGAACGAAATTTCTGATGTCTGATAATGATAGCTATGGAAGAAGAACGCACCATTGCAGGTTAGGTTTCTGTACCTATAACTGAAACATCACAGTATCAGTATTGTATATAGGGTGTTTCACCATAAACTGGAGAACTGGACAAACATCTATAGCCCTGTAGATGACATCAGAATAGTCATTTTTGCCTTATGATATATACCACGTTTTCGAAGCATCGAGATACAGGGTGTTTAATGTCAACTTTGAGCGATGTTCTGATAACTGTGGTAAGTTATGCTTGACCTATGAAATAACAGTTTCTGTCTTAGTATGTTTTGGTGTACAATTCAATTGTAGTGTAGAATTCTGGGAAAAACATTCGAAATCTGCAAAGTTGGAAGTTTTATTTTCGATTGCCAAATTTTTCCGAAATTCGAAATGAACTTTTTTTCATATGCATACAGTCTAAAACTGGGCCAATGGACTGCCAGAATTACCCGGATAAAAATATAAATTTGCATAAAAAAAATAAGCAAAATATTGAAAATAAAAAATTCCAACTTTGCAGTTGCCATTTTCATTTTCCTCCAAGAATTCTGCACGACAATTGAACTGAGCATCAAAAAATACCAAGATGTGAGCAGAAACCGTTATTTCAAATGCCACGCAGGACTTATCAGAATATATCTCAAAGTTTCCTTTGAATACCCTGTACAAGCAAAACTGACTTCCTCGATGTTATCTACACGACTATACATGTTTGTCCATTTAAGGGTGAAACACCCTTAATATCAAACTCTTCGTCATGCTTCAATTCTTGAGGAATGTGAAATTGTAAAGTCTCAGTGTATTCAGCGTATACCTAATGGTGGATTTCCATACATCCGATCATCCGATGATACGATCGCCCGAAAGTGTTGTGCCTGGTATAAATATTCAATTTTGAATTCCAAAGGTGTTGTGATTGGCCGAAATATTCCATTTTGAATATTTCTGCCAATCACAACACCTTCGGACGAACGTATCATGATCGGATGTATGGAAATCCACCTTAAGGCGCTCAACACTCATGCACTCATTTTACTCTGAATGTCAAAATACCACTTCTTATTGGAAAACTCTTCACGATGTCCCTTACCGCGAATATTTTGTCACGGCACAAAATGCTGACTCAGAAGGGGAAGTGCTTACATGACACCAAGAAACCATCCAAACATTCCAAACTCACGTTCGCGGCATTGGCCGATGTTTGCGCCATGAGTGTAGAGCCTGCATATGGAAGAAACCGGTAACCTCCTCTTCTTCTCATTCAATAACACATTTAAAAAACATGGTCAAATTGTTAGACAATGAGGAAAACAATGAAAACAAGTTTAGTCTAACGCTAACCTGTCCACAAAGTATACCACAAATGAAATTGCGCCTTTGGTGTGCGGATGTTTGATACATTTATCGGAAGCACAAATGTGGTCCGAGCATTTTAGCGACACAATTGTGTCGTCCGAAAATGTGAGTATAGGTTTGTTGTTCAGTCGGACTAAGTCGATACATTAGATATCATTTGTTGGGTAAGTTTACATGGAATATCTCGCTCCAACATTTCTGGTCATATCTTTTTAATTGCTACATCTTCTGACTCTTCTTGTCATGATGAAATTCAAAACCCGTCGTCGAATATCCAACCAATAAACCCTTTCCGTCAACTATAAATTATTTTATGGGTCACAACCCCTCACAATATAAAACGAGGTAAATGCTTTTTTGCTGAGTTTACAAATAGCTCCGTTTCCGCATCCTAAATGAAAGGGTTTGCATTCCAGATATAAAAAATTCTCACGCCATATGTTTTCGGGATGTTTGTTCTTCTTTTCGAGTCATTCCCGGTTTGATTAATTGAATTGCGCATAGCATCTCTTCTTTGTTTGTTGATATTTTCTTATGTTTCAAAATAAATATGATATTTGCGATTGTTTCGTGAAATATTTTAATTTGATCTATTTACCTCTCCTATCTTTTCTATATTTGATACTGTATGAAATACTCCTATGAGACACTCCGATAAAGATGCATAGAACCCCTTACTAAAAATCGTGACCAAAATTTGTAGATCGAAACACTCCAGATTTCATTTCTGGTGCTACTTCCGGAATAATCCGCAATATTTATCGATCGTGGCGCGACTGCGGCAATGGAAAATAGCGCGACCCCTTACGGGAGAAAAGAAAAGCAGGACAAATACTCAGATTTTTTAATACATGCATAAAATCCCTGGTGTAACGACTCCTAACTTAAAATCGGGACCAAAAATTGTACATCAAATAGAGGGCACTAGATTGCTCCGGGATAATCCGCAATATTTCGCGGTCAAGCGCTATTGCGGCAATGGAAAATAGCGTGAACCCTTTCGGGAGAAATGAAAAGTAGGACCGCATCACAGATTTTAGATCGTCAAGAAAGTCTTAAACAATATCTAATCAGTGCCATCAGTTTGTTTTTTTGAATTGTTGAAATCTGAAAATTTTGGTACGATGAAGTCCTCACCTAGTCAAAACTAAGAATTGAAAGGCTTGGAACACAACAAAATTTTCATACACAAGGTGTACCAAGTTCGAGTGCCTATTAGACGTTTCTGGAGAACTGGGCATGTTTGAAATCTGAAAGTTGGTATGTATTATGATATTGTTCGAAATTCTCTACAGACCTAAAATATTTTTGGAGCCTGAGCACATCCGGTTATACAGGGAGTGAAAATAAATTTGTTCAAAAAATTGTTTTTCAATTTTTTCGTTTCTGATATGATTGAGTATTTGATGCTGAATACCTTTCTGTTAAAACCATTGAATTCATTCAAATAGTTTTTAAAATATCGAAAAAAAAACCTGGAAAAAATCAAATATTCATGGTCAGAATTATGTTCGTTTTTCTCATTCTGAACATCCCGAGTATAAACCTTTGTCACAACGTGAAAGTAGAAGAATGTGGGCAGGTCATGCATCTTCTGAATTTCATAAATATCATCACAGGGTGTCTCAAATTTTGTGTCGAAAACTATGATCGAAAATTGGCCATATCTTCTGTTTTTCAAATTAGAACCCAATTTTTTTATGATTGCGTTGAATTCTGCGAAGTAAAATAGCGATAGCACTCTAAAATGCTTTTGCTCCTAAATTCAGTAGTTTCTGAGTTATTTGAGATTTTCTGGATTCATGTTGTACGTTGAGTCAATTTTATCTTATCTTTTGCTTGAGAATATTCTGTAACCATAGAAGATGAATTATCTCATTAACACATAATACACACCTATAATTTGATCCTTGAATTTAAAAGCGAAGCATCTAGATTCTAGAGGGCTCTGCCTAGAGCCAGGTCTCGCTAGGGTACCTATCTTTCTAGTGCTCTAGTTTCATAAGAATATTCATTGAAACTGGTGCATTGAATATTCTGTGACCATCGCAGATGAATGATCCCATTAATAATTCACAAGTGACAGGTCTAATTATTAATTTTTACTATGGTTTCATAAGAATATTCATCGAATCTGATTAGATTCGATGAATTTGGCTCTACGTACAACATGAGTCCAGAAAAGCTCGAATAAATCGGGAATAACTGAATTGAGGAACAAGAGCATCTGAGAGTGCTATCATTATTTTTCTTCGCAGAACCAACGCAATCATAAAAAAATAGGGTTCTAATTTGAAAAACAGAAGTTATGGCCAATTTTCGATCACAGTTTTTGTCACAAAATTTGAAATACCTTGTGATGGTATTTATGAAATTCAAAAGTTGCATGACCTTTCCACATTCTTCATCCTTGACTTTGTGGGAACCGTTTACACTAGCGATGGTCAGAAAAAGAAAAATGAACATAATACTGATGAATATTTGACACTTTCTCAGTTTTTTTTTTCGATATTGTGAAAACTATTTGAATGAATACAATGGTTTTAACAGAAATGTATTCTGCATTGAATACTCAACCATATCGGAAACGAAAAAATTGTAAAAAAAAATTTTTGAACAAAATTATTTTCACTCCCTATATTACCGGAAGTGCTTCGGCCCCAAAAATATTTTAGGTCTATAGAGAATTTCGAACAATATCATAATCCAAATTTTCAGATTTCAAATATGTCCAGTTCTCCAGAAACTTCTAATAGGCACTCGAACTTGAGACACCCTGTATATAATTCTCCAAAAACAGTTAATTCTGTCTATTCTGGAGACACTATCGAAATTATTCATGAATATTTGATTGGTTAACTAATAATATCGCTTGGGCGGACTATAATTGGCTGAAAATACGCTCAATTCACCTCAAACATTCAGAAAGGGATATTGGTAGGTACCTATTTTTCAATAAAACCCTGTATCAAATGTGCAATCACAGTTAAGATAAAATGGTATCTGATGAAGATATAATTAAGCAGAAAAAATGAAAAATACGCCTTCTTCCATTCGTCAAAACACAAGATGTTTTTTATATTAATCAATTTACTTTTTAAAAAAGATCATAAATGATCGGACTTTATCGAGCTATAATTTCCAAACCCGTTTATTTTGAGCATGAAGAGATAATTAACCGGGACGGCGCTAATTGATTAGTAAAATGTGAGGTGTCGACAAATTTAACATGGCTCGATTCCATCCTGACTACGATACAAGACAGAAGACAAACCACGCTGCCAGTGACGATAGATGCCGATTACCTCCCAGCTTTTCAGGAAACCTTCAACGGTTCGAAGCAAAGAGTTAGTCTGTTAACAATATTTCAACATGTGTGAATTGCATAAAAGTAACATAAAATTTTAACAGAAGATATCCTGTTCCCTCCAGAAGCCTATCGTGATTGACACAGATGTTAGGGCAACGTTTATGTTCCATTTGTAGATTACTCACTGTTTTTGTCAGTCGAGTTTTCGAGTTAAATCTTGATCAGAAAAATTGGAAATAATGCTTCAGGACTAAGTTACTGTTAGAAAAGTAAACTTCAGCAACAATAAATTCATCGAATAAAGAACTGAAAAAATTCTAATTCGAAAAACAATTCATTTCGATATTCAAGTTTTCAGTGTTCACTTATAACTCTGTCACGAGCTCTGTTATAACAAAACTATCCATATTTCGATAAAATACAGGGTCCTGCAATAGTGCGAAAATCTTCCATAGCTGCCGAACCAGACATCTCAGAGATTCCGATGGAAAGTAGACCTCTTGTACCTTCATTTCTACATGTCAGGAAATTATTTTCAGATATACAGGGTATCCCCGATAAATGTTATTCAACGGATGGATGATTTTTTAATGGATCACCCCATATATTTTCATTACCTCTTTCATGACGCAAAATATTAGAGACATTTTTATAATGGTACAGATCTGCAAACTGCAAAAAATCGAGGAAAAAGCAGTTCAGTAAAAGACTTCGGCCGATTTCCAGAAGCGATAGTATCATGAATTTGATCAAAAAGTTCCTTAATAGAGGGATTTGCCTTGTCATTGTTCCTTAATGATCAACCTGTCATATACAGGGTGTCCGTTACAAGGTCCGAATATGAAGAATTTCAAATTATTATTTCTCGATTTTTTCAAATGTAACACCCTGTATTTTTTTCTAGACAATTGAATACCTTACATTTTCTCAGAAGTAACCTTAGAATTATTTTCACTCCCGCATCCAGCATACACGAAAAATGATATCGCAACTGAAAATTTATTCAAATAATAACATACTAATAACTAACGGTCATTCAAAAGAGGTAAAACAATGAAACAAAAGTTAATGAATAATTATTGACAAACTTCAAAACCTTCCTAGAAGCATACTTCCTGAGCATCGACATAATAATGATATATGTACATATTGATCACGAATTCAACCAAGTATATCAGTTTTTATCGGCATTCATATTTAGTAAAACCTCAAGCCTTTTCTTCACTGATGGCCGATTTTATCCTTTCTTCTTTCGGGTAGGTACTTGCCATCTCCGGTCTCTACAAATCTGTTTAAAAGCCTCAAAAAACTCGACATTTTAAAATATACGCCGTGAAATGTGTCAGAATTTCATGGCAAACCGGGATACTTTATGAAATTATTTCAGTTTTTATCGAGAGACTTTATAAAAGTGAATGGAGTATTTATGAAGTGTGTATTCTTGAAAAGTTACTCTTACTTTTTCCAGTCAACAATTTCTCATTTCTGTAAAGACATTCCTGAAGCACTTTATCATTGAGAATTCAATGGTGTCAGCAGTATTAAGTATTATAATTATTTATAGAAGAATATGCTCTGCATTGGACCGCCTATATATTTTAGCTTATTCCAGTGGAGACGAATTTCAATATGTCTAAAAAAGAATTCGAAATTCAGAAATGTCAGATTCGCCTGCAACGTTCTCGTTTCTGCATAAAAATCGTAGTAATTACGTATTTATCAAAATGTCCATTTTCTTTGGGAAAATAATGAATTGGAGAAAATATTATGTGAATTCAAAAATTTCAAAGACCTGGGCCCCTATTCTCGGCGAGTTATCTTTCGGTGCGTATACGTTTGCCATACATAATAACACAGAGAACGTATACGCATCGAAAGATCACTTGCCGAGAATAGGGGCCCTGGCGAATGCTGAAGAAACTTTTTCTCTGTTAATACTGAAAATATTTCACGTATATAAAAATGGTTGGAATATTTAGTTATGTTATTTTCTTGTACCGAAATCAAGAAACGAGTGTTGAAATTTTACTGAAGAATAATGGACACAATAGTCCGTCACTTTGTGATAGTTCATTCGGAAAAAGAATAAGAGTATTCGAATAACCCAGAAAAACGAATGGAACAGACGGACCTATGGAATTCCCCACTTTTCAAAACTATGAAGAAATAATACCTACAGAAGACATTTAAATGCCTTTTTTCACAACTTGAAATACTCCAGTATGAAAATGAAATAGAACTTCGAACCTTTGTCACAGTTAAACCTTAGAGGCTTAGAAGAACAAACTCCATTTACAAAGTTAAAAAAGAATAAATAGAAAGTAGTCTCAATGTCGCTTGATTTTCGCGAGTGGCAACCTGCGTCAGTTTTAAGTGAAAGAACTTGATAAACCTGAATCATAGCTAACCGGGATACTTTATAAAAGTGAATGGAATAAACCTCAGAAGTCACTTGATAAAATAAAAAATTAAGGATACCTACTATAACTTCAATAATTACAAAAAAATCAGCTATTTTCACGTGCGCTGCAAAAATCGTAAGACTTACGTGGATACAATGTATGACAGAAATGTACCCCTCTAATAGTTCTACGAAAAAGTCCGCGATAGCATAAATCTTTAGAGATAGATATATCCTTAGGGATTGGATTGCTATTACCTGTTTTTATGGTAATCAGATGTTTTCCAAAATTATGCACTATTTGGGAGTGTGTTTTTTTGAATAGGGTATTGATCCTCATCCAACTTAATACATTATTTCTCCCCAGTATTCAATTTAGAACAAAATTGCCCTTCACACCATAGAATTAGGTACTACGAGTACATCAAAAGATATGACAGGTTGAAGTGTTGAAGATGGAACCGCGCCGCACAGTGGGGCAGGGTACCTAGAAACCTGGCATTAAATCAAAAATTAAAAATGCATATTTCAATACCGCCATCTGCTGAAGCGACAGATTACTACCGTGAGCGACAAAAAAGCACAATGCTAGTCCTTCCTGATCCCCACTGCGCTCCCGACAGCTCTTCTTCGTAGCAATTTTTTGGCCAAGTCGAAACGCCTGCAAAATTTTTCCGTAATTGTTATAGTTTTACAACGTCACTCTGTCAACAGATCACTATTATTACGAGTTTTTTTGATGGCAGCTTCAAGTTCAGGTATGTGTAGATAATTTAAGAACTTTGGATGAATAAAAACTTACATAGAATAATAATTAATTCTTGTTGATGTTGTCTATGATTGAACCTTCAAATTTTTATCGTATTGTCAGAATCATGAAGGTTTTCAGTTATGTTCCCAGGCCGTCCAAAGTTGGATATTTACCGTTCTGCGAAGCTTGATCAATGCTCATTTTAGAATCATGAAAATTTGTTGCCCATATTTTGCCGTTTTCCAGAAAAATCAATTTTAGGCAGCGAGGTGGGCACTAATTGATAATCAATTATTTTTTACAATTTATTTCTCCTTTAGTAACGACTTCGAGCGCAATGATTTTCAGAGGAAAAGAGCTCATAGATATAATGAGGAGTTGCGGAAACAGTGAAATTGGAAAACAATTTGATTATTTGAACGAAGAAATGAAAAACACGTACGAAATGTAAGGCAAAGCAGGAGAAGGAGCTTCTGAGAAAAAAAATTATATTTGAAGACAGAGTATAAGTCTCATTACAAAAAAGCCCGGAGAAGGGTTGTACGTTTCCAAAATCCAAAAAAGAATGACTGGAGGGGTCGAATTCGTTTCCTATTATAACTGAGAAAAGGCTTGGTCTCGGGGTCTACCTTTGATGAAAGCTCAGAGAGATGACAGAACAAAACGGTTTGAAACTAAAGAACTTAGGAATACGACTCACTTATCTGTATTGACATATGCAACAAAGATGAGTCTAAGGTCAGAAGGGCAAATACATGCATCAAAAATTCTTCATGAAATAACTTCTACGTCTCCAAAACGGGCCACTTAATATAGAAATGCCTGTATATCTTTGGATTGGACTCACAACCAAAATTTATGCCTGGCTAAGATGCTGTAGAGTCTAGCTGTTTTGATAACAGCAAAGTTATCTCAACATCAATATGAAGCTGTGAGGGATAGTGCTCCTCAAATATTCTGTTCGTATAGACTGTCCAATTCCATGCAGCAAAGAAGCTCTGCTATCCAAATAATATAAGAGTTACAGAAACTGTAGCTAGCGTCAAGGGCGGATATACGGGGGTGGGTGTACTGGGGGTAACTACCCCCATGAGTATTCAATACCTTAGAAAGAGGTGGTGCACATTAAAAATTCATACATTGTGTACCTGATTTAATGGTTTTCAATCGTTATTACCCCCCATGATCGTTATTACCCCTCCCATGAAAAACAGCTAGGTATATCCGCCCTTGGCTAGTGTCCCACAAAAGGATTTGAGAAGAGGACTTGGATTCATCATAATATTCCAGTGATTCCGATTTCTCCGAATAATGAATCGAAATCATCATCCAAAAGGAAAGAAATTGTGTTATGATGTGTGATTACATTATTCCAATTCAGATGTTAATAAATATTTGTAGGATCCAAGGGCGGATATAGCTCTTTTTCATGGGAGGGGTAATGACGATCATGGGGGGGGGGGGGGGGTAATAACGATGAAAAAGACTAAATCAGGTACAAATTGTATGAAATATTTTATGTGCACCACATTTTTCTTAGGTCTTCGACACTCATGGGGGGGTAGTTACCCCCAGTACCCCCCCCCTCGTAAATCCGGCCTTGGGGTAGGATCGAAAATGCCTTTTATCTATACAAATTACCATATAAAGAAAATAATATATTGTATTTCTAAACGAAACAAACACCTAAATATTTAATGCCAGGTTTCAAGGGTTCTGCCCCACTGTGAGCCGCGTGAAACAAATTTCTACCCGGGCGAAGCTGGGACGGCCCGCTTGTCTGTACTATCTATATCTATACTTCTACACTAATATCATAAAGAGGAAAGATTTGTATTTTTGTTTGTTTGATACGAATAGGCTCAAGAAATACTGGACCGATTTAAGAAATTCTTTCACCCTTAGAAAGATACATTATCCCTGAGTGACATAGGCTATACTTTTCACATGAAAAAATTAAGGATACCTACTATAACTTCAATAATTACAAAAAAATCAGCCATAATCAGCTATTTTCACGTGGGCTGCAAAAACCGTAAGACTTACGTGGATACAATGCATGACGGAAATGTACCTCTTAAATAGTTCTACAAAAAAGTCCGGGATAGCATATATCTATCTCTGAATATTGACTTGCTATTACCTGTTTATGGTAATCAGTTGTTTTCCAAAATTATGCACTATTTGGGAGTGTGTTTTTATGAATTGGGTATTGATCCTCTTCCAACCTAATACGTTATTTATATCCAGTATTTAATTCAGAACGAAATGGCTCTTCACATCATACAATTACAACGAATACATCAAGAGATATGTCAGGTTGAAGTGTTGAAGATGAAACCTCCGCGTGAAACAAATTTCTACCCGGGCGAAGCTGGGACGGCCTGCTTGTAATCAATTTATCGGGAGTGTTAGAACTTAAATATGAAATAAAACACATTTAAGTTAAGATTGAAGCCAATAAGACACAAATCATTTGCCATTACCTATAAATAATGAAATGTGAATACGAACTAGATCTCCGATACTGTTCATCCTACCAGACCGAATGGTCCAACGTCAACTGAGAATCGCACCGACTGCAGTTTCGTCCTATTTAGGACTCATCAGGGTGGAATATCCCAAAGTCGACGCTGGATGGAATCCATCCATCCGGAGACCTAGTTCGTATTCACATTCCTTATTTCTTTCAATTATATAGGTAGCTGCCTTCTCAGCTTATGATCTCATGTCATTATTTTTCTTGCCATTTTTTTTATTTGGAAGATAATTTTTTGATTTTTATGTTTTAAAAATAATGTCCGGCATATGTACATTTTACACCACGACTAGCTCAAGAGCTTATGTTACAGTGAATCACAATATCAATTTCAATATTAATCATTGATCAATTTTAATGACCTTCAATTTTATCCATTGTTGTTAATTGGTTGAGGTCAGGAATGAAGGAAATTCCTTTTTTTTAATTGTAATCGAATTGCATTGTGAACCTGCGCATGGTATGTAGTTGCATTTCAGTTTCCTTCATGTCTCGGTCCTTCATGTCACGTCATACATTTTTAGGAAAATTCTTTATTTACTGGTTCATTTGTTTGCCTGTATGGGATCTTTTCATTATCTACAATCATCTATATTATATTTATATTATTTATATTTCGGATAGTTGTTTGAAATTAGTAATTGTTCAAGTTCGGGATCCTTGATTTCTTTTTGTTTTAAGATGGCCATTTTGTATTATAATGTCCTTATATTGCTCTTTCAGAGCCCCGAAGATGATTTGAATACAATCGGAACGTAGGCAGAATTTTCATCTAATTGATTTCCTTCATCCCTGACCTCAAACAATTATCAACAATAGGTTACGGTGAATGGTGCTCGTCACAGATCGATGATTTTTTTGTTTCAAAATTTGAATGGTATCGAACAAGAATTGTTGGTTCCGACAAGATGCTGCTACACCTCATGCTGCTACCGCAACACTTGATTTATTGAAATGAAGATTTGGCGATAACATCATTTCGAGAAATGGTCCAATAAATTGGCCTCCAAGATCATGCGACATAACTCCAGTGGATTATTTTCTTTGGGGTTATGTCAAGTGCTGATAAACCAGAAACAATAGACGCTTCGAAAGCCAACATAACTCGTGTTATTGCTGAAATAAGGCCTGAATTTCTCGAAAAAGTGGTCCAAAATTGGTCTGGTCGAATGCGGTTCCTCAGAGCTAGTCCTGGTGGACCTATGCCGGAAGTTATTTTAAAAACATAAATGTCATACAATTATCTCTCAACTAAAAAAAATGGCGTAAATTTGTTTTATTTCAATTTAAAGTTATATCACTCTATAAAAAACACCCGATATATTGAAGAAGTACGATGAGGGGACTTCTCGTAACGGTGTCAACTGTACCGTTGATAAATGATAATGATGACTGAACGTAGAATTCAGAATTCTCAGTTTTCCGAAAAATAACAGTTGTTGAACTGTGCTATCTTCAACATTCCAACGTTTCATCATTCTTATTAAGTAACGTTGAGGAACGTTTCTCTATTTCAGTATCGTAATGAGTTCATTAGAGACTATTAGAGTACTAAAAACAGTGCTGTAATAAATTCATTTCAGTTACATTTTTCGTTTTGTGGTTGTCAGCAATGACTTCAGATCCTTTTAAATTTCAACAGACTTCAATTTGGAAATGTCAATTTTCGTATTTCCTAACATTCACACCAACTGCCAAGATACAATATGAAAGTCACTAGGACCTATAATTTGAATTTTTCATTGAATTTCACAAAATTTGACTGAAATAGAGAAAATATCGTCTAATACTCGATGCAGAATGCAATTCCAACACTCATGCTTCCGAAATCGAGTAACGATTGCGAATAGGTCAATCACTTCTGAAATTTTTATTTGTGGTTTGGATGTTGCTGAGGCGTTCGCGGTGAGCACTTTGAACATATATGTTACTTCATTGACATTCATAATTTTTGTGCTACCTATTATATTACACTTCAGTTTTTGATATTGTACCCAATTTTGCCAATCAACTGATTTTCTTTTGATTTTTGCAATAAACATGAAGATGATAACATTCCTCAATGAGGATGACGATAACTTTCGAACACGATGTATGACAAACCCACACAAAATTGGAGATTGTACTTACCTATCTTTCGAAGGGGGTCAAAGGTAGCATTTGCATTTTCAAAAAGAAGAATGATAATTTAAAAGTTGATGTGTTTCAGGATTTTGCATAAATATATACAGTAACCAAGATAATTTATGCCATTTGGATTTTCTACACGAGTACGAGGATGTATTGATATCTAGTTAGCCTACACCAGTTCCATGCATAAACAAAATAATGCGATACCATATCAACGAACAATAACTTATTAGAACTGTCAGTGTAGAGTTCGACGTCAAAAAAGTAAATCAGAGTTACGCAATAAATTGAAAAGAAAAAAATACGTCCACCGAAATTGTAAAAATCGAAAAATTGGAGTATCGAGCCATCATCAAGTACCTGTGTTTAAAAGGGTTAAGAGGTAAGCTGATTTACGAAGATATGCCTAATACCCTTGGTGATCAATGTCCTTCGTATGCGACCGTGAAAAATTGGACTGCATGCTTCAAAAGAAAAAATTTTCTTTTGAAGATCGGGAAGGCCAGTTTCTGTGTCAGTCCCCGGAAGCATTTTCAGTAACAGCAGACGCGCTGTTTTCGAATAGCGTTCGGCGACGACAGTAACAGAAGACGATCTAGGTCTAGAACGTCTGATGTTTCTCACGTTAAGTTAACTTCCAAGTAAATAAAAATGATTTAAAAAAAAAAATTTATTTATTTTAGCAAATAATGACTTTGTTTTCGTTATTAATTTATTTATTGAACACATTTAAAAACAAACAAAAATACATAACCTAATATATAACTATTATTATGTTGTAATGTTTTATAAATTATCGAAAAATAACCTCAGAAAAAAAACAAATCAACGTAAAAACGGATTTTTTAAACTTATTTCCACCTAAGCCAATATTGTGTAAACAAAATTGTATTGATAACACCAATAAATTTCTCTCTCTCTCTCTCTCTCTCTCTCTCTCTCTCTCTCTCTCTCTTTCTCATATTGACACATTCTCGTAGAGAATGGGATGCTTTAGCCTTTTTTTTCGATAGCTTTTCACTCTTCTACCATCTGAGGCATGTTTTTTGCCACCCATTGCCGATTTTCTTCTAGCTGCACTTGTTAGCTGCACACTTATCATTTATCCTTCACTCATACCCAAGCGCTTATGCATGCTCTGGAGTTTTTCCGTGGTATTTAAGAGAATTAGGCAACCCTGATTTAGCACACTTTTCTCGATTTTTTAGGAATGTTGAAATTGCAGGATGAAAATCTATTGGATTATTGTCAAGATGTCTCAGGATTTCATTAGAAAATTTTGACTCAAACTTCAAATTTCTTATGATTATAATTATCTGATAAGCAATCCATTTTTATACATCAGCCAAAGTGTTTCAACCTAAGACAAAGGAAAGAGTTTCCTTTGTCTAAGGCAGCGGTCCGCAACCTTTTTGATATTGCGACCCCAAAATTAAAAGAAGAGTTATGAGTGACCCCAGAAAAAAAAAACAAGTGCAAAGGTTGGTTCAGGTAACGAAGTTAGCTGTTTTTATTTCGCAAATTATTTCTATTGAAGAGTTTATTTATTTTGGAAAGTAATATTAGAGCAAATAGGACCTTGGTGACTTTTTTGGCGACCCCATAAATTTCTTTCGCGACCCCACATGGGGTCGCGACCCCAGGGTTGCGGACCGCTGGTCTAAGGTTTCAACTGATCTGTCTGCTGTAGTCTATCGCCCATTACTGAAAAGCCGAAGCACCGCCGATGATCTAGCGCGTCTGCTGTTACTTAAAATGCTCCCTGGAATATCGATGCAGTTTTATCAGACCGTCGAATTGGGCTGAAACGGATATCTGATGCACTGAAGATTTCATACAAACGCGTTCATCATATACAGGGTCTTTCACGAGGAACCTCACCCATATTTATACGGGGAACTACTGAACGTATTTTCATGAAATTCAGCACTTATAAGTATTTCACGATGCTGATGAAATCTAAAATATTTTCAAGGCATGAGCACCTCCGGTTTTTCCGGAAACGACGTCAACTTCCGTTTTTCAAATTAGAACACAATTTTTTTATTGCAGAAATAGATTCCTTAGAAAATTTCAAGTTATTTTGATGTAACATTTTTCAGTTTTGGTTGGAAAATTCTCTCTGAGCGGGAAAATTCGAAAAAAAAATCGAAAATAGAGCTCCGCTGGAACAAGAATAACTTCGAGGTTTTTGAATGGAAAATTTTAATTTTTGAGATTTTTCAAGATGTAAGATTGAAGTTATTCTTGTTTCAGCGGAGCTCTATTTTCGATTTTTTTTTCGAATTTTCCCGCTCAGAGAGAATTTTCCAACCCAAACTGAAAAATGTTACATCAAAATAACTTGAAATTTTCTAAGGAATCTATTTCTGCAATAAAAAAATGGTGTTCTAATTTGAAAAACGGAAGTTGACGTCATTTCCGGAAAACCAGAGGTGCTCATGCCTTGAAAATATTTTAGATTTCATCAGCATCGTTAAATAATAATAAGTAATGAATTTCATGAAAATACGTTCAGTAGTTTCCCGTATAAATATGGGTGAGGTTCCTCGTGAAAGACCCTGTATATTTAGGAACAACCTGTAACTTTTTTCTCTTGCATATTAGGGTCGTAAAATCTAAAACATGGTTTAAGTAGCAGTTCCTGAAAATTTCATCTTTTTGGCGTGAAGGGAAAAGAAATAGCTGAAAATTCAAGACGAAAAACAGTTTTTTGTGAATAACTCAGAAAATCTACACTTTAGGGCAAGGGTGTGATGCATACACTCACATTATTTTTTAACGTAGATTCAATATCTGCCATAAAAAAATGGGGTTCTAATTTGAAAAAATTGATTTTTCACGATTTTGTCATCCCTAACTTTGAAAGCGATTTTTTCACCCCCTGTATCATGAATCGCGATTTCGATTTTTAAAGTGGATACATCAATCTTACATCTTGAAAAATCCCAAAAATAAAAATTTTCCATCCAAAAACCTCAAAGTTATTCTTGTTTCAGCGGAGCTCTATTTTCGATTTTTTTTCGAATTTTCCCGCTCAGAGAGAATTTTTCAACCAAAACTGAAAAATGTTACATCAAAATAACTTGAAATTTCCTAAGGAATCTATTTCTGCAATAAAAAAATTGTGTTCTAATTTGAAAAACGGAAGTTGACGTCATTTCCGGAAAAACCGGAGGTGCTCATGCCTTGAAAATATTTTAGATTTCATCAGCATCGTGAAATACTTATAAGTGCTGAATTTCATGAAAATACGTTCAGTAGTTTCCCGTATAAATATGGGTGAGGTTCCTCGTGAAAGACCCTGTATAGTTCACGTCAATTTGGACATGAGAAAAATTTCTGCAAAATGGATCCCCAAATGAATGTTGACCAAAAGCGTAGGAACATCGCGTTCGATCTGTGCTCGATTTGAAAACGATGTAATCTTCTTAAACCGAATTGTTACTATGGATGAGACTTGGACACATTTCACCAATCAAGAAACAAAGAAACAATCATGGAATGGCGACACTCTGGTTCTCCAAGACCTAAGAAGTTTCGTGTCCAAAAATCTACTGGAAAAGTTCTTGCTTCAGTTTTATGGGATTGCCGTGGAGTAATCATGATTGATTTTTTGAATAAGGGTAGAACAATAACTGGTGATTACTATTCGACATTACTGGCCACTCTACGGGAAAAAATTGAAGAGAAAAGAGGCGGAAAGCTATCCAAAGGTATTTTGTTTTTACAGGACAACGCCCCAGTACACAAATCTCATGTTGCCATGCAAAAAATTCGTGATTTAGGGTTAGAATTACTAGAACACCCCCTTATTCACAAGGTTTGGCTCCGTCCGACTATCATCTCTTTCCTCAACTGAAAAAAGTTGAAAAGGTCGTAAATTTTCTTCCAACGAGGAGGTAATAAAAGCTGTGGAGGACTGTTTCTTCTTGCTCTGCAAGAACAAGAAGAAAAATTTTTTTGAAAGGTCTAGAGACGTTGCCGGTTAGCTGTAATCAATGTATTCTATTAAGAGGAGAATATGTTGAGTAATAAAATGTTTTGACATTGAAATTTTGTTTGGTTCTATAGTAGGCTAAGAATTTTTCAATATATCCTCGTACGAAAAAGGAGAATCATGTCCCTAAGTTGGGACAAACTGAATAAATGTGAGAAATGGACTAGTAGAGACCTAGTTTCCGAAGTACACCACCAGGTGGCACCACCACAGGAAGACAATGACCTACCGGTTTCTGGTAACTAGGTCTCTACTAGTCCATTTCTCGCATATCCTCGTACCTTCATGCAAAATGAATGCTCAATTAGACAACTAGAGTTCATATAACAACGATTAAATTTTTTTGTTTCAACATCGTTCAAATTGCAGAACAAGCATTGAAATATTGGGTACCATCCACTGCAAAGTATCATTTCATTCAAATTGAGATGTTGTATGGGTATTGAGAATGCGATGATCTGTGGAAATTTTATGGGGCCAAGGAACGCCTATTTCAGTTTTCCAATTGATTTACGCCCATTTTATCGTCATGTTCTGTGCCGTGAAAACAGTTTAATTTTAATTGCTGTTTTATATCTATCGTATAATGCCAGCAATAAATGAATTGAGTTCTCCTCAATGCACATACAGTGTGTTGGAAAATTCAAACATTTTTCTCACATTTTTCAACCGATGTATTTGAAGCTATGTACAATATTTCAACAATCAACAAATTCTTTCCTTTCAGGTTCATACACAAGATTATTTCATACGAATAGAGATAATACCGTGGTGAGAATGGCACAAAAAGGCTTTTCAGATAATCAAGGTAAATGATGATGATTTATATTAATTTTTTTATGAAAATAATGCGGCTTATACTAGGTACATACATACATTCACTGATTAGTATTCACCTTCTTTGGTTGAGCTTGTAAATTGTGTGCATGCAAAGTGTTTTCGGGGGTAATACATTATAGCATCTGAACGAAGGTAGATAGAGAATTTTTATACTCGTATCATAATATGTAAATATAGAGAAATCATATACATATACCTTTTCTTGTAGAAAAATCGAGATTTTGGAAACTCGCTCGGAGCCGTCAACCCCAACGCCTTAAATTCAAATAGGGAAGATGGGTATTGCTCAATGTTGCTAAAAAGGTCTTCATCTACACTCCGATAGAATAATATATCCACTATGCAACTAATTTTGATCTAACAAACTACCAACTTATCGACCATAATCCATCTTCGTTATCTATACTAATATTATAAAGAGGAAAGATTTGTATTTTTGTTTGTTTGATACGAATAGGCTCAAAAACTACTGGACCGATTTCAGACATTCTTTCACCCTCAGAAAGCTACATTATCCAGGAGTGACATAGGCTATACTTTCTACCTGAAAAAAATAAGGATACCTACTATAACTTCAATAACTACAAAAAAATCAGCCATAATCAGCTATTTTCACGTCCGCTGCAAAAACCGTAAGACTTACGTGGATACAATGTATGACGGAAATGTACCTCTTAAATAGTTCTACAAAAAAGTCAGCGATAGCATATATCTATTGAATTGCTATTACCTGTTTATGGTTATCAGAAGTTTTCCAAAATTATGCACGATTTGGGAGTGTGTTTTTATGAATTGGATATTGATCCTCATCCAACCTAATACGTTATTTATCCCCAGTATTCAATTTAGAACAAAATTGCCCCTCAAATCATTGTGTGTCACATTGATAGATAAAGAACTAATAAAGAAAAACACCAACCCCGAATTGAAAAAGGACATCATAAGTCTGCTCAAGTTATCCCTAGAACAAAACTTTTGTCAATTTTATAACGAAATGTATAAGCTGGAAAAAGGACTACCCATGGAGCGCCTACATCATTACTAATGGCAGAAATGTTCACCTGGAACAAATCTTATTTAATTTGAAAACACCCATAATCCGCCACATCTTTAAATATTACAGATATGTACAATGAACAAAATTGCCCCTCAAATCATACAATTACAACGAGTACATCAAATAAAGATATGGCAGGTTGAAGTGTTGAAGATGAAACCGCCGCGTGAAACAAATTTCTACACGGGCGAAGCTGGGACGGCCTGCTTGTGATAAATAAGAATAGTAAATGTACTAAAATGGATTTTTTATTTTTAATATTCGCTCTACATGTTTCGCCCTATCATGGCATCTTCAGGAGCTCTGTAAATTTGGAAAACAACCGTACAACGACTATAATATATTACATCTATGAATCTATAAACTTACTCGTCCAAATTCACAGGCTAACAGGAACATAAAATCTCTGGTCAATATCAAATTAAATTCTGGTAAACGTTATCGAAATTTAAAAACTAACAAATATATGAAACGATAGCGTCAGTTTAACAACACAGATAGCAGATAAGACAGACATTGACAAGACGTGACATGACATCTGATGATGTGATGGGTGCGTTCCGAACTTCGCAAAACGGTTTGTTAGAACTTGCATTCTAGAGAAGTTAATACCTAGATTTTGTAACTTTAAATTATCGATGGAACTAAATGATGAAGAAAATTGGAGAATAAGGAAGAAATTATTGAAAAAAGAAATTAAAATACACTACACCCAACTAAGAAACACTAACTTAGTGCTGGGGAACATAGTTAAACACCTAGACAGCCAGAACAACCGGGATCACAGACAGATCATGGACGAGACTAGATATGAAGTAGAGACTCTGAGAATTCGGAAAACTGAAATTCTCAGGAAGAAATTAGAACGTTTACGAACAGAAGAAACAAACAGACAGAATAGGGAAAAAATGAGAGAACCGTACCCACCTTTCAACATCCACCCAAACACAATAAATTTGTCAACAATAGAGTTTTCAGAGGGAGAAATGCAAATCTTGAATATGGGTCTTTAACATTCTCTACCTGACCCATCCAACATTCAATTAGAAACCTTTGCGGTGAGTGTAGATGCTAGGTATATTGAAAAAATCATCTTTGGAATTAGACAGCAGAAATGAAATCCGCGCTAACTGTAAAAGTCATTTCAATGAGAAAAGAAGAATATCAAAACAAAATAACGGATGTAAGGAAACGAAGAAAGACGTCAACAACATCAAAAAGAAAATCAGAGAGAACAATTTAACAGTAGTAAAGGCTGACAAAGGTTCATGCATGGTAATATTAGAAAGAAACCTTTATATCAATAAGGTGGAAGAATTTATGAATAACAATGGCTTTATAAAATTAGATAGCAACCCTGCTCCGCGTCTCATCAATAAAGTAAAAAACCTGAAAGTATCTGAAGAATTTGAGAACAAATATGGTAAATATGAAAGACTAATTAGCCCAAATCCAAAGATCCCTAACTTAAATGGTCAACCAAAACTCCATAAAGTTAATATACCTATAAGACCAGTAGTAAGCTACATAGGCACACCTGTATACAAAATAAGCCAATTTATAAATGACAAGTTGAAGGAGTTAACGGGATTCGAACCCAAATACAGTGTAAAGGACAGCATTCAACTAGCAGAATCATTAAAAAGCCTTCATATTCCGAAGAATGCCAAATTAATATCCCTTGATGCAAAAAATTTATACACTTCGATTCCTCCTAGCGAGTGTGTCACATTGATAGATAAAGAACTAATAAAGAAAAACACCAACCCCGAATTGAAAAAGGACATCATAAGTCTGCTCAAGTTATCCCTAGAACAAAACTTTTGTCAATTTTATAACGAAATGTATAAGCTGGAAAAAGGACTACCCATGGAGCGCCTACATCATTACTAATGGCAGAAATGTTCACCTGGAACAAATCTTATTTAATTTGAAAACACCCATAATCCGCCACATCTTTAAATATTACAGATATGTAGATGACATTTTGATAAGCTTTACTCGCTCGGGTATTGTTGGAATTGTTCAACTTATTACATACGAATATTCAGTTCACATTAGAGATGGGTTTCAACCGGATATAATAAGGTGTCTATAGACATATACAGGAAAGAATCCCAAACTGTGGCTATCATCAATGAGAGCTCAAACCATCCAGCATGCCATAAGTTTGCTGCTCTGAACACATACCTACATACATAGAATTCTGAGCTTACCATTAAACAGGAGCAGTTTCAATAAAGAATTGGAAATAATTAAGTTCATAGCTTATAAGAATGGGTACACGTCTAATGTAGTGGATAGATTGATGATGAAAAAATTCATTAGGTTACACAACAGATCATGTCCGAATGAACAGACCTCGAATAATGGAGAACAGGTGATTAAAAGATTCTCACTACCATTCTATGGAAATATGAACTACCCCATTGCCAAAATCTTCAAAAAACATAACATAGACATAGTTTTCAAATCCAACAACTGCCTTTACAGTCACCTACTAAATTGTGAGGATAAAACACCTATACTAGAGAAGAACGGTGTATATAAATTGAACTGTGGAACCTGCGATAAGTTTTATATAGGAAAGACATTTAGATCACTAGGGACTAGAATATCGGAACATATAAGAAACTATAAAGATAAAAGTTCATTTGGACGACACTTAAGAATCAACGAACACCATTTTCATAATTCAGAAAATGTAACACTCCTGCACAATCTGGATAAAGGCAACAAACTCGACCTAATGGAGATTTACGAGATAGCAAAAAATTTAAAAATAAATCAAAACAAATGTTTAAACACCCAAACAGAATCCTACCTTAGCTACCATCCCATATTTGAGAAATTAATTTGATAAATCCGTTTTGCGAAGTTCGGAACGCACCCATCACATCATCAGATGTCATGTCACGTCTTGTCAATGTCTGTCTTATCTGCTATCTGTGTTGTTAAACTGACGCTATCGTTTCATATATTTGTAATTTTTTAAATTTCGATAACTTTGACCAGAATTTTATTTGATATTGACCAGAGATTTTATGTTCCTGTTAGCCTGTGAATTTGGACGAGTAAGTTTATAGATTCATAGATGTAATATATTATAGTCGTTGTTTTCCAAATTTACAGAGCTCCTGAAGATGCCATGATAGGGCGAAACATGTAGAGCGAATATTAAATATAAAAAATCCATTTAAGTACAATTACTATTCTTATTTATTATTATATTATAATTTTGATCTATTATAGTATCTATAAACCAATAGCGTGAGTTATAATAACTCACTCTAATACAAATAGGAAAAATGAAATTGCTACGAAATTATGAAAAAAGTCGGATCGATTGGGAACTCTATTTCAGGGTTCAAGGTAACGTTCTCGCCATCTCGAACACACATATCGCTTTTGACAACTGTTCTCAAGTTTTAAAATGCAGATTAATTCGAATTCCACTGGAGAAGTCGAAGATAAAATATAGTATTCAATTCGCATCTAGATCGATTTCTCGGATCTCCCGCTATATTCAGCGTCGAAGTTCCTCTTTATTTTGGGCTTCCCATCCTCCATCGCAAATTTTTCGCGATAGCGATAAGAGAGCCAAAAAATCTTCTATGGGTGGAGCATATGGAAGGTTAGGGGGATTGCCGTTTCGCGGTACAAATGATACGTTTTGGTCGGCTAGCCAATCTTGAGTTTCTCTTGCATAGTGTCTACACGCAAGGTCTGGCCAGAACATAATATCGTCTACAGCGTGTTCTGCTATAGACAGATGTCCTATATTAACGTGCTAGTTTTCTTGTCGAAGTATCATTTTTGTTTTCCGCTCTTCTAACCAGTCTTACGATCCTTATTGCTTGGGCAAAAGTTCTAGGTCTTCCACTTTTGGCAAGGTTCATACAAGGAATACCCTGCTCACATCCAGCGATTGCCCGATAAATAGTTCTACAGGATATATTCTGATTTTCAAAAATCCTTATTATCTCGGCTTTACCAACTCGCCCCACTAATTTTTAAATACTTTTCCCGACTTTTCCGAATTTTTTTAAGACATATCGATTTAAACCCCTTCAACAACTGAAGTGTTGAAGTGAAGTCAAGGTTACATACAAACTTTTATTTCAATAGCAACCTATGCTATGAATACAGAAATAAGAGATCAACTATCACAGCTCTAGTTGAGTAATTGAAAAAATAACGGAAGGTCTTGATGGAGGTAAAGAGATTTGGCTCAGTTTATGTGATCTTTTGAAAGCTTTCGATAATGTTTCCCACAGGCCACAAGGTCCTTCTGAATAAACCTGAACATTATGGAGTTCGGGGACCAACACTCAAGTTGCTTGCTTCTTTTTTGGATGGTCGACAGCAACAGGTGCAGATCAAGGAAAAACGAACATCCTGGATTAAGATACATAAGGGGGTACGTCAAGGATCTATCTTGGGACCTTTAACCTTCATTATATAGATTAACGACCTCCCAAATAACGTAACATGCGACTATATGTATGTAATTATGCGGATGATACTTCTTTTTTGAATTTCTCGAAAAATTCTGTAAAAAACAAAACAGAAGGGACCCTCAGAGAAGCTGAATCTTGGTTCAACTCAAATGGTCTCCATCTAAATGTGAAAAACAACCAACATTTTGAAAATTGGATCGAGCATTGAATCACAAAACGTCGCTAGTGCTAAATTTCTCGGTATTCATATTCAGGAGAACTTCAAATTCAATATCCATATAGAGAATCTTACTAAGAAGTTGTCGTCAATCATATTCCTCTTGGATAGACTGAAGAGGGTAACTGACGAGGGCGTTTTGATGGATGCCTACTACGCTCTTTTCCATAGCTCTATGTCCTATGGCATCCTCATTTGAGGTGACGTACCTGAGGCGAATTTAATTTTCTTGAAGCAAATGAGAGCAATAGGAACTCTAGCAGGAATTAACAACACCACATCCTGCAAGGATTAATTCAAAG
Organism: Adalia decempunctata; assembly: GCA_951802165.1. Classification (NCBI taxonomy): domain Eukaryota; kingdom Metazoa; phylum Arthropoda; class Insecta; order Coleoptera; family Coccinellidae; genus Adalia; species Adalia decempunctata. The sequence continues at coordinate 51,326,306 of OX637695.1, forward strand.
AGTTTATTAACATTCCTACCTTCTACTGCCAGTACATTTATGATCATTTGCTTTATGTTCATGAAAGCAATCACAAATACGTCGAAAAGCTGACGAGTTGAAGTAAAAATTTGGAATTTATGTTAATAATTTGTTTTGGTTCGATTCTATTTTGCATTTCCTTTTGACTTTTAATTGTTACCAGCTGTTTTGTAATGATTTGTGAAGAAAATTTGGTTTTATTTGATTTGATTTGATAATTGTCTTGTTCTTATCACCTCCAAATTGGTCTATGAAATTTGTGCCAAAACTTATGGGGCATACGTTAGTAAAACTTGTTTGTTCTGAGTTCCCTCCGTTACTTATATTATATTCTGTTGGTAAAATTGCTGATATGCTGTGCAATTTCTTCTAAATCCGAATTGCTCTGCAGGTAAGAGATGCAGAGCAATTCTGTCTCTTGTGCTAGCCTCCTGACAATTATTCTTTCGACTACTTTTCCTAGGGCCGATAAATGGCTTAACTATCGGTCTGTAGTTCTGAGGAAATTCCTTCCCTTACCAGTTTCATTGAACACTGTTACTTCGGCGGTTTTCCATTGGTACGGAGGATGCAGACTTTGCTGTTGCCGGTGCTGTCCTCCGAGGGCAGATGTTTGAAATTTGTCGACGCTCTCTTTCATTATGAATAACACGAAATAGGTACAAATTTTTCAGTCAGCAGGATCTCCAATACAATATCGCTGAATATATTGCCAAATTTATCTATCACCATTATATTTCAATGGAATTTGAGAATAGATCATTTCTATTTAAAATTTTGAAATAAATTTTTGAAAACTTCAAAAATCATCGAGGATCTCTTGGGAAAAAGATATCGAATAAGCTTTACCCTTAACTACTTCTGTCTGTACTTTCGGGGGTAATTTATGGTTAGAACTGATAGATATTTCTTTTGGACCTCCTAACATTCCCATGTCATGTTTTTTTTTCATCTTGGAAATCTAAAATCTTAATCGAATTGAAAATAGCTGAATATTTCAATTGAGTATAAAGTTGTCGGGTTTTAATGAAGTCTGTTTTCTCTGGGTTTTTCAGCTCTTTCTTAAATCCTTAGCTTTCGCCTACATTTGTGAGGCTTCTGCAGAGGTCTGTGGGTTGGAAAATCAATGAGTTAAAAATTGTATTACAAATTTCTCAGGTTGGGTTTCACACTTACTCAATGTGAGCTTCACCCTACTGAATATTTCAAACTTGGCAGGGTAAATGATAATAATATATTGTTTTTACTGATTACATGTACATTAAATTTTGTTTTTTATTTTCAGAAATACTCAACCAAACCAACGAATATGACTCCCAGCCTCTATTACATTCGCAAGAGTATCCGACCTGCACATATAATTCATCTCCCGCGATACAAATCCCGTTTTCCCACTACCCCAACTATGAACATAGAAACTACGATGCCTATCAACAGCAGTGCGAGAGGGATTGGAACATATCATCAAATATGCTGCCAACACATATCGAACCCCCAACAATGTCTTACCCGAAGACAGAACCCACTAACAATGTTGAAAGTCCGAACCCAACGATACAACCGACAATCCAAGACGTCTACAGTTACCAGTATTCTGGTATATATTCACAAAACGAAAATGGTAAGTTCTTATATTCCTGAACATATTTCAATCTAATGATGAAATGAAAAAATATTGGAAATCTTCGGAATGCCAACAGAGTCTTTGACTTGTGAATATATTTTAACTGTAAATTCCTCTCATCAAATTATACTTTTATCTCATAAAATTTTTCGAAATTCGGTTTCGTTTGGAAGATGCAGGTTGTCGGAAACCCATGAAATCAACACTATTCTTTCTACAGGGTCCTGCAATAGTGCGAAAATCTTCCATAGCTGCCAAACCAGACATCTCAGAGATTTAGTTGCAAATTAGACCTCATGTACCTTCATTTCTGCATCCCAGGAAATCATTTTCTGATATACTGGGTGTCCCCGATGAATGTTATTCAACATGATTTTTTGAATGGCTCATCCCATATATTTTCACATGTTTTCAATGACCTTCATTACTCCTTTCATGACGCAAAATACTAGAGACATTTTTCCAAAGGTACAGATCTTATTCGAAGAAAACTGCAACAAGGTGAGAAAAAAGCACTTCAGTAAAAGCCTTCTGCCGATTTCCAAAAGCGATAGTAACATGAATTTGATCTGAAAGTTTTTCAATTGAAAGATTTTCCTTGTGTTCGTTCCTAAATGATCAACCAGTTATATACAGGGTGTCCGTTATTGAGGTCCAAACATAAAGAACTTCAAACTATTATTTATCCATTTTTTCAAATGTAAAACCCTATTAAGGAAAGAAATAACGGCATGCAGACAATTGAATATTTTTTGAAATTTCCTTAATTATATTTACAGACGTTAAACCTATTCTCACGTAAAACCCTATATTTTTTCCACAATGATGTAGACAATTGAATACCTTACATTTTCTCAGAAGTCACCTTAGGATTATTTCCACTCCCGCATTCAGCAGACACGAAAAATGATGTCGCAACTGAAAATTTCATTCAATGAAGTAATAACATAAAAACTAACGGACATTCAAAAGAGGTCAAACAATGAAATAAAACTAAATGAATAATTATTTAAACTTTAAAACCTTCCCAGAATCATACTTCCTGGACATCAACATAAAAATAATATTTTTTTCCGTACAACTCGTACAAGCAATACATATTGATCACGTATTCAACCAATTATATCAGTTTTTATCGACTTTCCAAACAAAACTATTAATCAAGTTATTGCTACTTAGAGCTCAAATACACTTTCGAATGCAGTAAATCAGTATGAATTTTTGGAAAAAATGGGCGGTTGATATGATTTTCATACTCGGGCAACTTCGAACTTATGCTGCCCAATATCCCGATGGGAAACATTCAGACGAATCAAGTTTTTGGGTTTTTTTTTAACAAGCTTGTAGTGACAGAACATGTCAAGTACATCGATTATATTGATAAAGTTATTGTTATTCAGAGCTCAAAGTTACTTTTGAACGTAATAATTATGAATTTTGAAAAAAATCAAATGGTTGATATGATTTTCATGTTGGGGCAGTGTCACAGAAACTGTTTTCAGCAAGTAGAACTCATGCCGCCGAACATCCCGAAAGAAGACATCCAAACGAATCGGATTTCGGAGGCTTTTAAATATATTTGTAGAGACCGGAGATGTCAAGAACCCGAAAGAAGACAGGATAAAATCGGTCCAGGCCCGGATCTAGGGTGGGGCAAGCGGGGCGCTTGCCCTGGGCGCCAGCTCAATGGGGCGCCAAAAACAACCAGAAGTTAAAATTTTTTTATTTTTGATTTTCTCGGGAAAAAGTATTATTATTAAATATGACCCTTCATGGCAATTCAGAGGAAGTGCCATCTTGACCACTCAAAAATAAGATAAACATCCTGCCTGTCCAAAACTATACAAAATGAAATTATCGATTTAATGGCCACCAAAGTTCGGAATAACATTATTAAAGAGATCAAGGAGGCCAACTATATTTCACTATTATGTCCGACTGCACCCCAGATGAATCTCACACAGAACAAATGAACCAGCTTATACGATATTTGAAGAGAACGGAGTCTTAATATGAGATGAAGGAAAGTCTTATTGACTTCTTAGAAGTTGACGGAAAATAGCGAATTCTAGATAAACTTCAAGCTGATGATTAAGTTGTCAAAAAATTTCGTGCTACGACAACGGATCTAATATGGCTGGCATATATAAAGGAGTCCAATCCAGATTCCAGAGTTCTACAGATGAACGAGCTAGCTGTAGACAGTAGATATCAGTTCCATGCCTAGCACACTCTCTGAATCTAGTGGGTATCCATTCGGCTTCATCATGTTCAGAAGCAGTTAATTTATTTGGTGTTGTACAAAAACTGTATTCTTTTTTGTTCGTTCAACCACACGATGGACAATTATGAAAAAGTGCACGAAAACAAATTTGAAAGGAAGTAGCAAAACAAGATAGGCTAGGTTCGCGGTCCTGATGGCTAAGTTAGAACTCATTGCAGACGATATTTCCGAAATTAAATCAACGCAAAAAGACTTGAGATCTGATCTCTCTGAATGTAAATCCATTCTAGCCAAACACTCCGTCCTGTTGCAGACCCATCAGGTTTCTTTCGAAAGCCATGAGGAGTTGCTTCAGAAGCATGTTCTCGAGATCTCATCTTGCCAGGAGCAAATTGTATCCTTCGCTGAACAATCCGAGCGCCATGATGCCAGCATTTCTTCAATCACTGATAGGTTGGAGCTACTGGATCAAACTGGTGTCTCTCCCTGTGCAGCATTGCCTGCTGTTGACCGGTCTGAATTGCTTGACCTTCTTCAGAGATCACATAACATCTTGATAAGAGGTATCCCGGAGGGAGAGTCGGGAGATGACCAGGCTGTTAAATCAATATTAGGTCTTGTTAATCCTTCAGCTGGCCAGTACCTCCTAGATCATTTTCGTGTGGGTAAAAAACATGAATCCAGGGCTCGTCCAATCAAGGTGTCATTTTCCAACCCACTAGTAGTCAAGAGAATACTGCGAAATTGGAAGGTATTGCTCAACAGTCCTTCATGGGAGAAGGTGACTATAAGTGACGATAAAACACCGAGGCAACTGTCTGATCTCGTTAACCTTAGGGAGGAGCTGAAGCGTAGGAAGGCTGCGGGTGAATCTGAACTTGATATCAAGTTTGTAAAGGGTATTCCCACAATCGTGCCTACCGCTAAGAAAAACATAGCAAAAAACTAAATGTCAAACTCACAGAATGGACTATCGTGGTCACCAACATGCAATCTTTGAACCCAAAGCTGCTTGAACTTCAATCTTTCGTCAAGAGCTACAGTCCCAGTTTCATACTCATAACGGAATCGTGGCTGCATCCTTGAATTTCAGATGTTGTTGTGTCAATTCCCGGTTATTCAATTTTTCGTGGTGACTCCGCTACCACTATTGGCTATGGTGGTGTGTGTATATATTGCAACGATAACATCAGTCGACATTTTAGTATAAGTCCATTCTCTTCTCGATGTCCTGGCATTGATAATCTTTTCTTGAAAATATCGGATAGCGCTTCTTCTATTTTAACAATTGGGTGCATCTATAGACCCCGTGGATGTCAGTACGATCAGTGCTTCTGCGATTCTCTCGCTGAGCTTTCTTCGTCAGAGGCAAACTTCTTCTTGGCTGGTGACTTCAATTTACCTGATGTGCAGTGGCCGCTGTCCGGCAGTGGTCGATGCAACTCCTCCTCTGCACCTTATGTCAATTTGTTGCTCTATGAAAATCTTCGGCAATTAGTAGCCAAGCCAACTAGATATCGAGGTCAACAAAACCCGTCCCTTCTTGACCTAATTATTGTCAATAATGATGAACTTGTATCGCAACTTGAGTATTTGCCCCCGTTCGGCAAATCGGACCATCTGACCCTCCAATCAAAAATTCATCTTTCCCTGACTTCATCCAGTAAAAAACTGTTCAAAACGATTCAGGATACCAATTTAGAGCTCCTGGAGGATGCACTCGCTGATGTTGACTGGCCTGGTGTTCTTTCTCCTTGTGAGGATGTCGATGAGATGTGGACCAGGTTCCTGAATATAACTATGTCGCTCATCGACGGTTGCTCCGTGGTGAGGACGATTGTCTCTATTCCAGCCAAGCCGTGGATTGATCGGAATATCCTCAGTATGATTCGTCACAAGAAAGCCTCATGGCAAAGGTTCATGCGAAGCGGCTTACAGGAAGACTACCGAGCCCACAGAACCTGTTCCAATCATCTAGCTACTGTGGTTAGGGGTGCGAAATCTTCGTTTGAATCTAGGCTTGTGTCCTCGGGGGATCGTCGACGATTATTCAAGTACTTGAAATCATCCGTAAAAACAAAAGTTACTATCCCCCTGGTTATGAACAAGCACAACAGGATATGCGCATCTCCTGAGGATTCAGCAGAGGAGTTGGCGGACGTTTTCTCGTCCGTTTTTTCTTTGGAGCCCGCACATCTGCCACTGATGGCGACACTGAATTCTTGTGCCACCATAGGTGATGTTGAATTTTCTGAAGCCACTGTCCTTAAATATCTCCAACAGTTGAACACCTCCTCGGCTCCGGGTGCTGATGGTATTTCGGCTAAAGTTCTCAAACAATGTGCTTCATCATTCGCTCAACCCTTGACCATTTTGTTTCATAGATCGTTCTCCACTGGTTCTCTTCCTATTCGTTGGAAGGAAGCGTTAATAACCCCAATCTTCAAATCTGGTGACAAACTAGATGCTATGAACTACCGCCCTATCAGTTTAGTTCCAGTCGTTGCTAAAATATGTGAGAGGATTATATTGGAGAGGTTGGTCCAGTTTTCTTTGGACAATAACATCATTCCCGATTGTCAACATGGGTTTTTGCCTGGTCGTTCTGTCATAACTAACCTCCTGACCTGTGTTGATGCTTGGACCAAGTTGGTTGATTCGGGCTCATCTGTGGACGTAGTCTATCTTGATTTCTCACGTGCGTTCGATCGTGTTCCGCATAGACGCCTTCTCTTGAAGTTGTGGAATTTGGGCATACGTGGTGACCTGCTTTCGTGGATTCAGTCGTTCCTTTCTGATCGAAGCTTTCGTGTACGAGTTGGGGATACCCTATCATCATCTAGGGTGATGCAGAGTGGTGTTCCGCAGGGATCCGTGTTGGGTCCCATATTATTCCTACTCTATACGTCAGACTTACCTAATATCGTTCGGTCCAAGTGTTCACTTTTCGCTGATGACGCTAAAATCTTTGGTGAGCCTACTTCTAGCCATTACGCTATCCAGGAAGATCTTGATGCTGTATATAGATGGTCGGAGGAATGGTGTTTGCCTCTCAACCTCCTGAAGTGCGTGGTTGTTCACATGGGCAGGGCCAATCCCAGAGTCACCTATTATTTGAATGGTCGAGTTATTCCAACCAAAAGCTCCCATTGTGACCTGGGAGTGATTGTGATCACATTCTGCATGTTGTCAACAAAGCTAAACGATTACTCCATCTTTTGCGTAGGTCGTTCTACCGTTGTGACCCTGCCACCTGCCGTCTCCTATATGTCACCTATGTACGGCCTATTTTAGAATATGCGGGACCAGTTTGGGCGCCGACGCTGGTTCGTGATGTGGACCTTCTTGAGAGAGTGCAGCGTAGTGCGACAAGGATTCCCTACGGTGTACAGAGACCCGACTATGAACAGAGACTTGAGCTCATGGGTCTCCCAAAATTCTCTGAGAGGCGTCTTCGTGGTGATCTCATAGTCGCATATAGAGCACTTCATGGCCTCTTCAATTCTAACTTAAGATCGCTCTTTGAGCTCAATACGGATGCTCGACTGCGTGGCCATGCATTCAAGTTGCGGAAAGAAAATTTCAGATCTACTCAGAGGCAACATTTTCTCAGCAATAGAGTGTTCGATGTTTGGAATCGCTTACCTTCTACTGTGGTTGGTGCTTGTTCGGTGAGTGCCTTTAAGAACATGTATGATGAGTGGTCTATGCAGTGACTTTATGTTCTTTTTATTTTCTGTTCATATCATTATATCTACTGATCATAACTGATTTTTGTTTTCGAACTAGTTTTTAATTTTTGTATTTTGAACCTATGTTCACTTGAATTTTTGTTATTTTTTTGTGAGTTTATAGAATTTTCTAAACTCTTACCCAATAAATAATAATAGTAATAATAATAATAAACCCGCACGGGTGTGGTGTGGTTTATGCCATGCTACATGGGGGGTGACGTCCCCACGGCTCGAGTTACCTGGGCCACCTAGGGTAAATGGTGGCAAACCCATGAAAATGGAGAATGAATCAAGCCTCGGAATAGAGTCGCTGCCTGGGGAGCGCCAGGGCATGTCCGGAGCCGACGCTGGGCATGACAGCATGCGATCCGTCGGTGGCAGGGTGCTGAGGAAGCGGGCTCCTGTCATTCAACAAAATACAGCACCACAACAACAACGAGAAGTGGAAACCGATATCATGGCAGAAGATCGAAATGCCACTCCACCTGCTGGCTCGACCACCGTGAGGAGGACTGCCCGCAGGGGAGCTCGCAACGCTCGTATTAAGTGGAGCCGCGAAATGAATATTGAAGTAATGCGAGCTTTTTACTACGTGAACCGTTGCGATGACAAACCACTTCCTGGATGGAGATACTCCCTCTATACTGAATTCACCAAGAGACATCCAGAACTTCAGCTAACGGAAGGGAACATTGCGGATCGTAAAAATGTTATTATACGAAAAGGCTACTTGACAAGACAGGAACTAGATGAGATCAAGAGAGGAATGGGCTACACAATCAATCAAGAACAGATTGTCGGAAGTCAGAATGAAGAACCCACCGAGCCGCTGGAAAGACCAGCAGATACGGCGAGGGACCTGTCTGTCACACGAACTGATCACCAAGACTCCCCACAATATCGCCAACTGTATGACACCTTCTACAGTAACCTGGCTCAATACGAATCTACTAATCCGCTCAACCGCCCCATCCTTCCAAAATTGAACTTCAACTCTACGGCCAAAAATAACATCGAGAGGCTCAACGAAATATTGGCAGAACACCTGAGCACTCAATGGACGTTGGAACAAGTCCACTTATCTCTGTACTGTGCTGCCATCACAGTAATCGGACAAAATGGGCAAAAGATCTACATCCCCAGAACCAGTGAACAGAAAGTTAAAAATCAAACTCCTGCCTGGAAAAGAAGATTAATGCAGGACGTCGATAAACTTCGAGGAAAAGTTGATGTCTTGGATGAGTTCCTGAAGGATAATAAATCGCATAAAGTATTGAACAAAGTGCGAAAAATAGCCACATCCGCAGGGCTGGACCTGGAATCTCCACGACATAAAGAGTTGATAGTTGATCTGAAAGATCGCTTGAGACAGCAAGCTAAAGCGAAAGGTGCTCGCCTGCGAAGATACAATAAGCTAACAAAGCGAAAACAACAAAACGCTGAATATGTGAGAGACAGAAGGAAGTTCTTCAGAAGTCTTGAACAGCCATCCGAAATCTCCTCCAATCAGCATGCTGATATTAACAAAGACGAATTTCGACAATATTGGAGTTCTCTATGGTCGGAGAGTGGTCAACTTCAGAGGAATACTAGCTGGCTTACGGACATTGAACACCAGGCCTCAGAAATCGTTGAGATGAAGACTGATCTTTTCACAGTCGAAGAAATTTCCAACATTGTCAAAAAAACTAGTAACTGGAAGGCGCCAGGACCCGACCGACTTCACAACTTTTGGGTTAAAGAATTTTCAGCATGTTTCCCAAGTCTGGCTAGATGTTTTTCGGATGCGCTGGAAGATCCCTTCAAGATACCTACTTTCCTCACTCAAGGCAGTACCTTTATGCTTCACAAAAAAGGAGATCGCAGCAAGCCAGAAAACTACCGACCGATAACGTGTTTGTCAGTGGTGTACAAGCTGTTCACAACGCTTGTGAATAATGCGATATATCGTCACTGTGAAGCCAACAACATTCTGGAAGAAGAACAGAAAGGCTGCTCTAGAGGATCGGCAGGATGCAAACATCAACTCACCATAGACGCTGTAGTGTTAAAGCAAGCCCAAGCGAGAAGGAGGAATTTAAGTCTATGTTATATCGACTATCAGAAAGCCTTCGATACGGTGCCCCACGATTGGCTTGTGAAAGTACTGGAAATTTATAAGATCTGCCCGAAAATAATAGGCGTGCTCCAACATCTAATGAGTACATGGAAAACAAATATTCTTATAAACAACATCAATGCTGGAACCGTGAAAATATCGAGGGGGATATTTCAGGGAGATGCCCTGTCGCCGATGTGGTTTTGTATAGCACTGAATCCTCTATCTACTCTTTTGAAAAACACCAACATGGGGTACAGACCAGCAATGAGGAATCCGCGAAAACTTACCCATTTATTGTATATGGATGATCTGAAACTATTCGGCGAGAACCAAAATCAACTTCACTCGCTGATAGATATAGTGCGCTCCTTCAGCAAAGACATTGACATGTCTTTCGGTCTCGACAAATGCGCTATAGTCAACATCAGGAAGGGTAAAATAGAGAACACTCAGGAACAATTTCAGGACATCCACAGTATGTTGCCAGAAGAGACCTACAAGTATCTGGGCATTCCTCAAAATCAACGGATTGACCACACCCGTTTGAAAGCTGAGTTCACTGCAAAATATAAGAACAGGATAACCAAAGTGCTCAACACCAAGCTGTCTGCTAGAAACCAGATCGATGCCTTGAACTCTTGGGCTACGCCTGCTCTGACCTACACTTTCGGAGTCTTGAAGTGGTCAGATGCTGATCTGAATGAGTTGGACCGACTCACCCGCCGCCTAATGACGAAGTTCCGATGTCTGCACACCAACGCATCGGTGAAAAGGCTTTATCTACCCAGGAGAGATGGTGGACGAGGTCTGTTGAACATCTATAAACTCTGCAGAACCCAGGAGAAAAACTTGAGGCAGCGACTGCTCGAGTCCGAAGATAGCCTGATGAAATTGGTGACAACAGAGGATAAGGGATACACACCTCTGAACCTACAACACAGAGAACTGACATTCGATATCACCACGAGAAGCGAAGATATAAGTATATGGCGGGAACAAGCTCTGCACGGCAGATTTTCCAAACACCTTGAGGGGGAAAATGTCGATAAATTAGCTTCTTTGTCGTGGTTGAATGCGGGACAATTGTATCCTGAAACTGAGGGATTCCTGACGGCTATCCAAGACCGAGTTATAAGAACTCGCAACTATGAGAAGCACTGTTTGAAGCTGAACGTGGAGGACAAATGCAGGAAGTGCGGCGCAGTTGGCGAGTCTATCGAACATATAATAGCAGGTTGTCGAGTTCTTGCCGACAACGCATATCTGGGCCGACACAACCAAGTGGCAAAAATTGTTCACCAGCAGTTAGCTCTCAGACATGGTTTTTTGGATGCTTGCCCGCCATATTATAAGTATCAACCTGCAGCAGTGTTGGAAACGGACACAGCGGTTCTCTATTGGGATAGACCCATAACAACAGATAGATCAGTGGACTACAATAGACCGGACCTTGTATTCATTGAGAAGGAGCAGAAGTATGGGGTGATAATTGATGTGGCCGTACCATTGACTCATAACATCGGAAGAACGGAGTCGGAAAAAATAACGAAGTACGAGAACTTGGCAATAGAGCTGAAGAATATGTGGCAATTATCGAAAGTCACTATTATACCGTTGGTGATTTCGGCTGAGGGAGTCATGTCCAAATCATTTAAGAAAAACCTTCAAAAGATCGAGATATCCCAGAGGATCGCGGGATATGCACAGCAGGCAGTAGCTTTGCAAACCTGTCACATCGTGCGGAAATTTCTGAACTAGTGGGAGGAACTGAAATGTTTTTTCACTGGTTCATAGAAGTAATACCAGCTCGAGCTGAGACCGGGAGACCGATGATGAAGAATAATAATAAGAAGAGACCTACAAGTATCTGGGCATTCCTCAAAATCAACGGATTGACCACACTCGTTTGAAAGCTGAGTTCACTGCGAAATATAAAAACAGGGTAACCAAAGTACTCAACACCAAGCTGTCTGCTAAAAACCAGATCGATGCCTTGAACTCTTGGGCTACGCCTGCTCTGACCTACACTTTCGGAGTCTTGAAGTGGTCAGATGCTGATCTGAATGAGTTGGACCGACTCACCCGTCGCCTAATGACAAAGTTCCGATGTCTGCACACCAATGCATCGGTGAAAAGGCTTTATCTACCCAGAAGAGATGGCGGACGAGGTCTGTTGAACATCTATAAACTCTGCAGAACCCAGGAGAAAAACTTGAGGCGGCGACTGCTCGAGTCTGAAGATAGCCTGATGAAATTGGTGACAACAGAGGATAAGGGATACACACCTCTGAACCTACAACACAGAGAACTGACATTCGATATCACCACGAGAAGCGAAGATAAAAGTATATGGCGGGAACAAGCTCTGCACGGCAGATTTCCCAAACACCTTGAGGGGGAAAATGTCGATAAATTAGCTTCTTTGTCGTGGTTGAATGCGGGACAATTGTATCCTGAAACTGAGGGATTCCTGACGGCTATCCAAGACCGAGTCATAAGAACTCGCAACTATGAGAAGCACTGTTTGAAGCTGAACGTGGAGGACAAATGCAGGAAGTGCGGCGCAGTTGGCGAGTCTATCGAACATATAATAGCAGGATGTCGAGTTCTTGCCGACAACGCATATCTGGGCCGACACAACCAAGTGGCAAAAATTGTTCACCAGCAGTTAGCTCTTAGACATGGTTTTTTGGATACTTGTCCGCCATACTATAAGTATCAACCTGCAGCAGTGTTGGAAACGGACACAGCGGTTCTTTATTGGGACAGACCTATAACAACAGATAGATCAGTGGACTACAATAGACCGGACCTTGTATTCATTGAGAAGGATCAGAAGTATGGGGTGATAATTGATGTGGCAGTACCATTGACTCATAACATCGGAAGAACGGAGTCGGAAAAAATAACGAAGTACGAGAACTTAGCAATAGAACTGAAGAATATGTGGCAATTGTCGAAAGTCACTATTGTGCCGTTGGTGATTTCGGCTGAGGGAGTTATGTCAAAATCATTCAAGAGAAATCTTCAAAAGATCGAAATATCCCAGAGGATCGCGGGATATGCACAGCAGGCTGTAGCTTTGCAAACCTGTCACATCGTGCGGAAATTCCTGAACTAGTGGGAGGAACTGAAATGTTTTTTCACTGGTTCATAGAAGTATTACCAGCTCATGCTGAGAACGGGAGACCGATGTTGAAGAATAATAATAAACCGCACGGGTGTGGTTTGGTTTCTGCCACGCCACATGGGGGGTGACGTCCCCACGCCCCGAGTTACCTGGGCCACCAAGGGTAAATGGTGGCAAACCCATGAACGAGAAGTGGAAACCGATATCATGGCAGAAGATCGATATGCCACTCCACCTGCTGGCTCGACCACCGTGAGGAGGACTGCCCGCAGGGGAGCTCGCAACGCACGTATCCAGTGTAGCCGCGAAATGAATATTGAAGTAATGCGAGCTTTTTATTACGTGAACAATTGCGAGGACAAACCACTTCCTGGATGGAGAAGAGAAATCTTCAAGGGATCGAATTATCCCGGAATATCGCGAGATGTGCACAGCAGGCTGTGGATTTGCAAACCTGTTACATCGTGCGGAAATTTCTGAACTAGTGGGAGGAACTGAATTGTTTTTTCACTGGTTCATAGAAGAATAACCAGCTCGAGCTGAGAACGGGAGACCGATGAAGAATAATAATAAACATCAAGCTGTTAATGCCTTGCTCAATAATTTACGGGGAGTTGTGAAGGATGTGGAAGAAATCAAAGAATCCTCACTAGTCGCAGAATCCAAGTATGAAGCTGGTCATTTGCTTCATGCTGTGATGGATTTTAGATTAATCCTGAACCTATCAATTTGACATAATATTTAGCGAGAGATCAATAGGGTCAACGTGAAAATTCAGACAGGGGATATAATTATTCCACGTTCATTATCGTTGAGGTCTTGTGAAGATCTCGCAAAGAATGAGAAAAAAACCTTTTGAAAACAGGATCTCGGTACCTACACTTTCTTCAGAATAATTGGATGTGGAGCCAATTCTCAGAAATAAACGTATCTCCAAGAAGAAAAAGCAGGTCTACGAAATGTGCGAGGATGAGTCAAGAACGCTAGATCTAGTTGGTTCATTCTCGAAGGAAATTAAGGTTGTTTTCGACAGATTATTTTCAGAAATCAGAAAAAGCTTAGAAATCGCACAGAGTTCTGCATATGAATTTCGCATTCTTCAACGGCCATGCCCTTTTGAACATGCAAAAAGAGGATCTGCAGAAAAATGGGACCCTTATAGCGCAAAAATATTGAAGACTTGAAGGCAGTGGATTTTTGTTAGGAACTAGCGGTTTTCAAAGAGCTGATGGTTGCTAAAATTAATGAAAGATCGACTTCATTAGACCTGCTACAAATTCTTCACAGGCAAGATCTGTAAGAAGCTTTCTCTAATGTCAGTATAGCTTAAGAATATACTCCACATTACCTACCACGACTGCACTCTGCAAGATGTGAACACAGTTTCAGCAAATTGAAAATAATAACAAATTATTTGCGTTCCTCAATGAGTCAGTCTCTATGGTCTCTCGATCTTAGCTTTAGAAAACCAAACTGCTTCCGAAATAGATTTCGAGGAGCTGATAGATGCGTTCGCGGAAAGAATATCGCGCCGCGTGAAGCTGTGAAAAAAAAACATCTAATTTCTTTCCTTGTGATATTTTCCTTATTATTAGTATTTATTTTTATTATTCATTTCTATTATTTATTTTTCTTATTTTTTATGAATATTTGCCCAGGTCAGAAAAAATCGTAGATCCGGGCCTGAATCGGTCAGTAATGAAGAAAAGGAGCTTGGGGTTTTACTAAATGTGACTGAAAATCCCCACACGAGCCAAAGGAAGCTTGGTGTAGCCTGCGGTATAAGTGAGCGTTCTGTCCAAAGAATCCTCAAAAAATATCAGTATCACGCCTACCATATTCAGATGCACCAGGCTCTGACCGACAACGATTTTGAAAACCGTCTAAATTTATGCAACTGGGCCAGTTTTAAAATTCAACAGAATCCTACATTTTTTGAATATGTTTTAGTCAGCGATTAATCAGCTTTCCACAATTCCGGATACCTCTTTTGAATGTCCGTTAGTTTTTATGTTATTACTTATTTGAATGAAATTTTCAGTTGCGATATCATTTTTCGTGTCGCCTGGATGCAGGAGTAAAAATAATCCTAAAGTTACTTTTGAGAAAATGTAAGGTATTCAATTGTCCACATTATTGTGGAAAAAAATACAGGGTGTTACATCTGAAAACATTGAGAAATAATAATATGCAGTTCTTCATGTTTGGACCTTGATAACGGACACCCTGTATATGACAGATTGATCATTTAGGAACGAACACAAGGAAAATCTTTCAATTGAAAAACTTTTAGATCAAATTCATGTTACTATCGCTTCTGGAAATCGTCAGAATACTATTACTGAACTGCTTTTCCCTCGCCATTTTGCAGTTTTCTTCGAATAAGATCTGTACCGTTGCAAAAATGTCTCTAATATTTTGGGTCATGAAAGAAGTAATGAAGGTCATATGTGAAAATACATGGGGTGATCCATTAAAAAAATCATCCATTGAATAACATTCATCGGGGACACACTGTATATCAGAAAATAATTTCCTGATATGCAGAAATGAAGGTACAAGAGGGCTACTTTGCAACGAAATCTCTGAGATGTCTGGTTCGGCAGCTATGGAAGATTTTCGCACTATTGCAGTACCCTGTATCTTCGGAACCGTTATTTCAAATGAACTGAATTTTGGTTGATTGTTTACTTCATTTTTGGTGCATATTCATCCATCAAAACTAATTCAATATTTCTCCTGGTATAAAAGTTACACCGGAGCCGACTAATATATCCACACAAAATACCATAAAACCACTTGAAAAAAAACAGTTCATATTTTCGAAATCAAATCAAATTTATTTCCACATTTAAAGTACATACATTGTTTTCATATAATTCATCATATTTGAAACGCCAAAGAGTGACAGGGAGTACCTAGACAATTGTCTGTTTTTACTCCTGAATCCTCTAGGGTGTTCAATGAAACGTACAAGTCCCAAGGAAAAAAATGTCAGCATGACGTGACCCCCAGATGGAGAGACCAACAACAGCAGGCGAGAAATCAAACCGTCCGCCATTCTCGAGGACTGTTAAACGTTACTGAATCAGCATTGAAGCTCATGAATTTCAACAAACTGAATCAAATTTCTCAGGATTCTCAGGTATAAATCGTTTGATCTCCGATTCAAAGTAATTTATGTTTTTACACACTTTTAGATCGTTCGGAATGAGGTTAAAAAACCTAGGACCAAAATACATGAAAGATCTTTGGGTTGTCGACTTTTTGAAAAATTGAACTTCAAAATTCATATTTTGTGCTGACCTAGTTGATCCAGATCCGCTCTTCTCATAAATAAACTGTTTTTTGTACATTCCAATTATACATTGGTTCACGAATATAGTCCTAATCTTCATTAACTTACTCTCTTCATACAACAGACTCGTTGAGAATAATCTTCGTTTCTTTAAAATAATTTTTAACAAAGTATTTTGTGCGGTCTGTAACGTCTGTAGAGAAGTGGAAAATGCACCTCCCCAAGCAACAATATAATACCTAATTATTGATTCCGCTAGGCTATTATACAATAAAAGAAGATTTTTTTCTTGGCAGAATGTCCCTCAACCTATAAAACCTATGACTTAGATACCTTATTCTCTTCGTCACGTGCCTTATATGTTCTGTCCATCGTAGATGTTGATCCAATATAACTCCAAGATAGCTTATGCGAGAGGTTTTTTCCATTTTTTGGCAAGTACATGTTTGTGAATCACATAGAGGCGAATGCAGTCTCAACTCGAATTGCACGGGACAATTGACGGAGAAAATGTTATATATTTTGTTTTCTTCAAATTCAAAGTTAGTAGACTGCTATTTAAGCACAAATAAACTTTTTTCATGTTAGATTCTGCTATGATTTTTAATTCTTCCCAGGTTTTTGCAGTGAACGTTATTACCGTATCGTCAGCATAGCAAACTAAATGGGCCTGCAAGTTTTTTATTTTAGTAATATTATTTATATAGATAAGGAACAATAATGGCCCCAATACCGTCCCCTGTGGTATCCCAATCCTCAGAGCCTCACCATAGCTCTTCCCCCTCCAATTGCAACACACTGAAATCTCTCGGACAGGTAGTCTTTGAGAAGTGTCCAGGCAACACCTCGAATTCCACAACTCTCAACTCTATCGAGTGGTTTATTATGTGGGACTGTGTCAAAGGCCCTGGCAAGGTCAATGAATACTGAGAGGCTCTTCATCGACGCATCCATGGATCCTATTGGCTTCTCCAAGAAATCAAGAACTGCATCCTCCGTACCAAGACCCTTTCTGAAGCCAAATTGGCTGTCTGTAATTATGTTATGCTAGCAATTTCATTTTGATAATATTTGGTCTTTGTTTGTTTCAGCAGGGAGTTTAGCTTATCACGATAGCATCTGTATTGAGTTTCAAGTTGATCCGAATGATTTTTCCGTAATTTTTGTTTCAATTTATTTCTTTCATTTATTGATTTGATCAAACTCGTCGTTATCCACGGTTTAATTTTCCTATATTTAGATGGGTTCAAGATTTCCATGCGAGTACTTTTAGACATATAGGTATTTATTTAGTCTGTTGATGAATAAGTCGTAAGATGTTTGTGGATTACACGTCATCAATATGCCCCTGGGCCCGTATTCTCGGCGAGTGATCTTTCGGTGCGTATACGTTTGCCATACATTATAACACAGAAAACGTATACGCACCGAAAGATCACTCGCCGAGAATACGGGCCCAGTCCTCATCACTCAACAGTTTTGAGAGATTCTCGAAATTAAGTTTTTTCAAACATTTTGTTTGTTTTTATCAATCATTTGATAAAATGAGAGTATTCTTGTTGATGAATCGCGTCGTTGCCGAGTTATTCCTAATTCAATCGAATGAAATTTGAGGAAATAATCATACGAATCACAAGAATAAGCTGAATGCTTCCCTGGATTTTAAATAGCACCGAATCGAGACAAATTAATCGCACTACAAGTAAAAATGTTGTCTGAATGTTCATCAACTTTGTCGAGACCAAGATTTAGATGATAAAAGAACGTTCGATTGTAAGATATATAATAATTAACGATAAATTGAACACCAAGAGGAGCATCAACTTATACATTTTATACGCACAGTTTCTTTTGAAAATTCATTGTTAGCGGTCCATATTAAATATAAATGTCAATGAAATACATCATGTCGAAATAACAAACCACGTATTAAATTGAAATTAATGAAAAATAAAATGATACTGAGCGCTAAATAGTCTGTGGAGATAATTCTGTCTAAACAATTTCCTCTTGGAATTTTATAAACACGACACTACACGGTTAATATTACATTAATTCACTGAAAGTCTTTCACATAATGATAAAGAGACCGAAGAAAAGCACCTAAAATAATCAGTTTCCCCTTTTATATTTGTTCACACTTACTTACAGATCGCGCCGGTTGTCCCTATACGCATGCGTCTTTCACATAGACTGACGTTTGAGACGCAAAAAACAATATAAGGTTTGAGATGGGTCGATTCATGAATCTTACGAAGTCTTGCGCACCTGCTACCTAGCAAGGCACACCGTTATATGTACCATTGTTTAAAGAGAAAATCAACGAATAGCATAGTCTTCTCAAAAAGCTCTGTGATAGCTCTGTCATGGAAGATTTTTGTTTAGAACGCAAAATGGGTTATGTTATGAGCAAATCAAAAATTAATTAATTGATTACTCAAGAAACACATGAATTAATAATTGTTTGAAAAAAGGGAGTAAAGTTTACAAGCAGGTTCTAACTTGACTCACAAAAGATGTTCGAAGTGGAAACCAACAGTTTCCACACATCAATCTCGAACATCAAGACTCTATTCATGGTGCATATTCCTCAATCAAAACTTATTCAATATTTCTCCTGGTATAAAGGTTACAGCATAGCCGACTCATAAATTTACTCAAAAATACTATAAAACCACTTGAAAAAGATAAACGGTTCATATTTTCGAAAATTTTAGAAAATAAAAATATTCTTATGTTTTTTCAATGAAACGCGTCCTTTTCGAGTTATTCCTAATTGTATACGATGAAATTTGAGGAAAATTCGTGAATGTCAAGAATAATCTAGGTGCTTCCCTGGATGAAATATCATATTATTTCTTCTCTGGTCTCTTTACAAGTCAACAATGTTGTCAGAATGTTTATCAACTTCGACAAGACTAAAAACTCGAAACTGAAAACGTTTGATGTAGAGATATGTAATAATAAAATCCCACAAATGTGGGAGATGAAATTGAATACTAAGAAGCATGAAATAACAAATTTCTTATTGTTACCAGTCCTTCAGAAAAAAATCTATCCAAAAAATTTCCTTTTGAAATTTTAACTTGACACTACACGGTTATTTCTACATTAATTCACTAAAAGTTTTCATATCACATTCATCGCCGGTTTGCATTATTCTCTGTAAATAAATACATAAATAAATCGAAGTCCATGGCGCAGGTTATCGCTATACGTAAGCGTCGTTCATGGGACCACATACTGGTTTGTGATGGGATTAACGTTGGAGACACAGAACAACGGTTTGTCTTGCGTGACGGCTACCTCGCAGCGCACTAAAATTGAAATCATAGCGCTATATCGGCAAGAATCAGAACCACTCGTTTGGCATTTCTTAAGAGCAACGCCTAGACGTCTTTAGCGAAAAGTAAGCAAAACTAGTGGTTTCGCCTATAACATTGTTTGAAGAGAAAATCAGCAATCTGGCAACGTCTTCTCGAAAGTTCTGTAAAAAATCACAAAAGATGGGTTAGGTTAGGTCATTGACGTCGAATCCCAAGACCTTGGTTGATGGAGTTAGGATATGTTAGTGAGAAAACAATTTTTTGAGAGATTGTTTTAGACTATCGAGGAAAATATGAACAAATTATTAGTGTTTACGAACTAATCTTCAGGAAAATCGAAGAAGGAACTTATTTTGGTGGGAAAAATAGGGCTTTTCAATTGCAGAAGTAATCGGACAAAACTAAGTGTTTTTGTTAGGAAATATCGTATTTGTAACATTCTTATTCGAATAAGATTAGTGCTAGAGCTGAATGTATCACCCAGACAATCTAATAATCACCTCAATTCCAATCGGACAATATGAACTTTGAAGTGTTGGCAGAGAATTGTATCAGGCACGTATTTGGCCCATTTTTTTTAAATGGCTATATCTCTTCAACATAGCCGAATTCGAAAAAATGGAAAATGAAAAAGAGGTTTCCTTGGGCCTACAGTTGAAATATATGTACAATTAAAAGACTCACCCTGTATAGTAGGATTATGTAACGTATACAGGGTGTATTTGAAGGTGATGCTTTTCTTTTGACAGATGATAGAAGTCATCTTTCATATGAAGTCTGCCAATGTTTCGAGAAAATGAAACTAGAATATTTTCTAGTTTCTAGGGAAATCTGAAAATTCCTCAGTCCGAAGATGCTCCCTCGTCCATAGATATCAACATGTTTTTTGTCTTCTTATCATACATCATTGTTCAGAATATCGATTGTGATCAGTAATCTTCGATAGTTAGGGCGACGTTTCGACTGTTTTATGTTTCGAAAATGCCGCAAGTTTATTCAAATAATGAATTTGTTGATATGCTGTTAATTTATGGTGAATCAAAACAAAATGCTAGTTCAGCGTATAAGTGGTAGGTACAGAACAAGATTTCTGCTAAGAAATCACCCAACATCGCGGATGTTCATAAACCAGGTGCAGAGATGTAGAGACATGATGAACAGAGAGATACAGGCCAGAGTAGTATTAAGGTATTGATGCCCAAAATTTTTTATACATTTTTCAAATTGAACATTTCATAAAAGGAATGTTCGGTAAAATGACTTTTTCGACGAGTTTTATCTCCTGTCAAAAGAAAAGTGTACCTTAAAATACAACCTGTATAGTCTTAGGGTGTAACAACTCATGCCTGAAAAATGTGATCCAAAATTTCGGAACTGTTCGACGCTCTTGATTTCAGTTGGTAATCTAGTGTCTGCAATAAGTAAGCAAACAGCTGGGCACTTTTCCCACCATTCCAATAAATATATGTATTTCCAACATGGTGGTCACCTATTGACGGTCATATCATAACGAATCTCCATCTTTAACGTTTTGAGGTCGCTGATGAAAGTTCGTCGCCATTAGTTAATGAAATTGTGGCGATAACGGGACCAGACTCTCTCTTTCAGAAACCATATTTCTGAAACTAACTTTGAAAGATCTATGTCATTCACCTTGGTTCTTCGAGTTAATCTTCTTCTTCATATATTAGGCCATTGGGCCTGTTCTTTAACGATCCCTCCTCCCCATGATAAGCTTTATAGTCGAATTTGAGATGTTGACTGCCAGCTATCTCGCCACCTTTTGAATGGGCGTCCTGGTGGCCTTTTGCCTATTGGTTTCATATCCCTGGCTATGCGAGCTAATCTATCAGTGCTCATTCTGTTAACGTGCTGGTTCCATTCCCGTCTTCTATGTCTTCCCCACCGTACAACATACCGAACATCACAGAGATCTCTAATTTGATTGCTGGGTATTCGGTCTAGCAATGTTTTTCCAGCTCTTGATCTCAGAGTCCTCATTTCTGTGGTTCTTAATATCCTTTTCGTTTCTGCTGTGTCGGCTCTGGTCTCAATAGAGTAAGTTAATATTGGTCTTACACATGCCTTGTATATGCGCACTTTTCCCTCCAGTCTCATATCTCCGTTCCTCCAGACGACATCCCGTAGACATCCTGATATGTACGCTGCTTTGTTTGCCTGTTTTCGGACGCTTGCCTTTAGATCTCCGCAGCTAGATATTTCTACGCCAAGGTATTCGAATTTGGAGACTTGGTCTATTATCTCGTCATTGATTACGAGTTTGCATCGTCTGGGTTCCCTTGCTACAACTAGCGACTTGGTCTTCTTGATTGAGATCTTAAGGTTATATGTTTCCGCTGTTTTTTGAAAAAGGTGTGCCATACGCTGCAGGTCATCTTCATTGTCTGAAATTAAGATCACGTCATCCGCGTAGCATAGGATTTTGATGTATTTCGTGGATAGCCTATATCCTTTTCCTCCCTTTTTCACTTTTGTCCATTATTATACTGAACAGCAACGGGCTCAGGCTGTCTCCTTGTCGTATTCCAGATCTTATTTCTACCTCTGTTGACAGTTCGTTCTCGACTTTAATTTTAGTTTTGTTGGCAGTGTTAATGTCTTCGATGACCTTCACTAAACTTCTGGGTAGATTTTCCTCTTTCAGTGTTTTAATCACATCTTTAAGTTTTATATGATCGAAGGCTATCGTCATGTCTAAGAAACACGTGTATACAGGTCTGTTAAATTCCATGGCCTTTTCTGCGATTTGTCTGACTATAAAGATGGCATCTATTGTGGATCTGTTTCTTCGGAAACCCTGTTGTTCTTCGCTGATTGTATATTCTTTGCTAATCTTATCAGAGAGTATTTTCGTTAGCAGTTTGAGTGTGGTATTGAGCAGAGTGATGGTGCGGTAGTTACAGGGATCCTTCTTGTTTCCTTTCTGGTGTATGGGAACTGTGATGCTTAATTTCCATTGCTCTGGCACTCTCTTGGACTCCAAAATCTTCTGAAAAAGCGCAAGAATATTTTGTATTATGGTTTCCCCTCCATACTTCAATAACTCGTTCGGTATACCATCGGGTCCTGGAGGTTTTCTATTCTTCAATTTCCCAATGTTATATTGAAGTTCTTCTTTGGAAATGTCTATGTTTTCATTACTACCAGATTCGTCTTGGTCTTGCTCATGTTCAGTGAGGGGGTTGCTTCTGGAATTGTAGAGTTCTTCGATGTATGATTTCCACCTGTCCTTTTGAATTATACTCAGGTTTTTATATTCTTTGATT
This sequence comes from Adalia decempunctata, assembly GCA_951802165.1. Taxonomy (NCBI): domain Eukaryota; kingdom Metazoa; phylum Arthropoda; class Insecta; order Coleoptera; family Coccinellidae; genus Adalia; species Adalia decempunctata. The sequence goes on from OX637695.1 coordinate 51,349,051, forward strand.
GCATTTTCCAAACCTTACGTTGAGCCCCATACAGATCGTGTTCCATACCTTTGGTGAACTGAGTCCAATATTCTCTGATTAAAGTTCGTATCTCAGAGTTTATTCTGTTCCTTGTTTCCTTGTATTGTTGATAGTTGTTAGGGGTTCGATTACTGCAGTACTCTAGATATGCTCTCCTTTTCTCATATGCCAGATTTCTGGTTTCATCGGTTTGGATGTTTTTGTTGAGTTAAGGTTGACCTTTCTATATCCTATACTTTCTCGCGCTGCCTGTAGTATGTTTCAATCTATTCCTGTCCATATTTCGTCTACATTTTCTTCCGGTCTTACTCTGTTGCTCATAAACACCTCTCGTAGACGTTTCTCGTACAACCATTTTGTAGTGTCATCTGATAAACATTCCGTGTTCAGCCTTTCAAAATACTTGGGTGGTTTGTTCTTATTTGACGGTGTTCTGAGGAAGAAGCTACCGAGCACTAATTTATGATCTGATCCTATATTTGGTGATGTCAAAGATCTTGTGTCAAGGACTTGTTTGGGGTGATTTCTCTATTTGTAATGATATAGTCTATCGTTGATTCTTGACTCTGTGTGTTCTGCCAGGTGTACTTGTGTTGTAGCTTGTGGTGAAAGAATGTGTTGTTTATTCTCAAGATATTTTGTGAACAAAACTCAATAAGATGTTCTCCATTACGGTTTAGTGTCTCTCCGTTGAATCGTTGTTTGATGTTAGGTGTACAAGTGTTTCCCACTCTTGCGTTTAGATATCCAGGAATAACAACCCTATCCTTACTTTGCAATTTATCCAGTACGTTCTGAAGAGTTCTATAGAAGTCCTCAGTCTCACTTTCTGGTTTGCTTATATCTGGAGCGTATACTGATATGATATGGAATTTGCTATTCACGAGATTGAGGGTCGTCTTCAGGAGTCTATGACTGATGTATTCGATGTTCTCTATGCTACTCCCAAACTTCTCATGCAGCACTCCTGCACTTGCATACTCACTTTTTTCCTGGTTTCAGATACTGCACAAATGTCTATCTTGTGGATATTCATTTCGATCAGAATCTCTTGGTCTCTTTTGTTCCATGATTTAATGTTCCAGCACGCTTATCCTAATTCCTTTCTCGTAGTCCTTCTTCCTGCTGAGGTCGTCTTCGGGTGTATCCGTCCTATATCCGAGGCGTTTCTATGAGCATGTTCATTTTTACCGGGGCAGGTTGCTAGCCTCACCACCGAACCGTCCTCTTTTACCCGGGCTTGGGACCGGCTATGCTGCCGTCGAGCTACTCAATCCACCCGACAAGAGCATAGGCAGAGTTAATCGCAAGTTATAAATCATAAATTTATTAATCCCAACAAGGTAACAAGTGAGACAATAAGTCAAACAAAATTCATATTCATACAAAAAGGTAATAAACAAATACTGAAAGAATTCTCCTTGGGTGCACATGAAGGGTTAGACGACGTCGGGGCGAAAGACGGAAACCTCAGTTTGATGTTGAGCTTCATGTACACCGAACAATAGGCGAAATGGTATGAGTCTTCATTCGTGGTTACATTACAGCTCCTACCTTCAAAAATTGTGGAGCCATATGTTCTCCCTTACTTTAACCGGCTCGAGAATCCAATAATTCAGCAAGATAATGCTCGACCTCATGTTGCCAGAGTTATTTTATACTTTTTTGAAACGACCCATGTGAATATTTTGCCATGCCTGCTTAGATTTCATGATCATACGCCCATAGAGGATGTTTGGGACACCATGGGTAGAGCCGGTAGATGAGGGCTTGGAAATTTACCTCAGCCCCCACGGACTTTGGCGGCTCTGAGACATGAAGTAAAGGTAGCTTGGGATAGTATCCCTCAAAAAGAAATAGGCCATCTTATTACATCAAAGCCGAGACGTGTTGAGGAGTGTATAGATAATCGCGGTCGACAAGCTTATTGAAAAATAATAAATAATTTATTTAAAAAAATTGTAAACCCTTCGTTTTTTCTCCAAATTTTAATCATCTAGGTACTCCTTGCTATACTCTCTAAATTATACAAAAAAAAATTAAAAATCAAACAGCTTCTTCTGGGTGTTGCAGTATCTTTGTCAGTTAGTATATTATACCCTGGAAATCAATTTTGGTTTAATCTAGGCGGGTACTGAATATACTATATTTGTCATCCCGAATTACTGTTTGTTCCTGCTTCTCATTTTTTGTTTTATATTTCAGTGATTCACCGACTCCACTGAACCAAGATGTATCTGTGAGCAACAAGCAATAAACCCAAAGAATCAACGAGATTTTATGTAGAGAGAGTGTTTACAACGGAAAGCGTCATTTGAAATTTCGAGATTGTTTAAGCGGTCATACCACAATGGCACCATAGCGCTTACAGAACCTACTTTTTACTACAGTGGCTTTATACAGGACAGTGGCGACAATAGACGTTCACCTTTTGATTGGTCGGACTGTTTTCGACCACTTATGGCGGACTTTCATTGTTTTGTTGTCATGTGATAGTGACAAAAAGCTCAAGATCGAGTCAAATGTCAAACAGCACGACACTCAAATGTAAACAAATATCCGCCATGTTTGTGCAAAAACGTGTTCTATGACCCTATTGTCGCCACTGTCTTGTATAAAGCCACTGTACTTTTTACAAGGCCTCTAGCTATGATGAGATCGAAAATATATTATATGAATATTGGCATATATACTCCTTTCACTTTTATAACGTATCGCGGTTTACCATGATTTAAGTTTATCGAGTAAAAATCAAGCGACATTGCCAAGTTTACTTTCTATTGACTCTCTTAACTTTCTAAATGGAGTTAGTTCTTCTAAGGTTGAACTTTGACGCGGGTTTCGTAGTACCACTACATTTCCATATACTGGAGTATTTCAAGTTGTGCAAAAAGGTATTTAAATGTCTTCTGTGGGTATTTCTTGAGAATTTTGAAGAGTGGGGATTTCCATGTAGGTTCGTTTATTCCGTTCGTTTTTCTGAGTTATTCGAGTACTTTTATTCTTTTTAAGAAAGAACTATCACAAAGTAACGGACTATTCTGTACATATTTTTCAGTAAAATTTCAACACTCGTTTCTTGATTCCCGTAAAAGAAAATAGCATAAGTGAATCTTCTAGCCATTTTTATATACATACGTCAAATATTTCCATGGGCGCCCGCAGAAACTCGTAAAAAAATTTCTCAGGGGGGGCCAAAAAAGAGATTAGAAGGTAATATTGAGGTGTCGTGCTGAAAAACGTTAGGGTCATCAAAATCTCAGGGGGGGGCATGGCTGTCTATTTTTTTGTATTTTGTCTAGTTCGTGGATTGTTGGCACGGATTTCGCTTGAATTTAGCCCAAAAAATATAATTTTGAGAATGTGGCAGCCAATGCACATACCTAATCTTTTCTCAAGATTGATTCAATCCTGCAAAGTCCTTCCACAATATGTGATTTTTGGCTTCTGAGTCAACAAGACTTCAATGGATGAATTCCCAACTCTTCACGGGAAATTCGCCAAGGTGGTCATCGAAAAAATCTGATTTTACCGTTTTTAGCACTGATGGCCTCTCCAGCTTCCTTATCCGTAGATAATCACTTCATTTCCTGCAATTCCTCTTGCAAAGTGAACTCTGTACTGTCCTACTGATTATTTATTCACCTGGAAACAAAGAAAAATGAATTGGGTATCAACATAGATGCATAGAATACCTAGTGTTGACACTGATGAGATTCTGTTTGAGACATTCTTGTCGATCAAAAATCTGTGATGGTATCCTACTATTCCTACTTTTCATTTCTCCTGAAACGGGTCACGATATTTTTCATTGCCCAATAACGCCACGATCGTGAAATTCGTCGATCGAAGAAGTACCCAGTCAATCATTTTATTTTCTCAATAGGAGAACGGTGAAATTCAATATAAATAAGAACTGTACTTGCGATCGTTTCGTTTCGTTTTCATTCATATGCGACTGAACTTAATTAAAAATATACTCCCAAAGTTTGTATACGGTGAATTTAAATGACATTTCTTGTTGACATTCTCTATATTCTATAATTCTATATGTGACCATAGTGTAGCCTCTATATCTGTTTAATTATATTTCTGTTGAGGCTGTACAATTATCCTTAATTTTTTCCTCATTCAATAAACAATTTGAGGTGCCAACGGTAGATATGTAATATAGTTGTAAATAATGTACAAATATGTCGATAAATAGGTATTTACATTATGATAAGCTATTTGTGATTTCTAACTTTCATTATTGTAATCGAAAATTTACTAAATAAATGTATTTGAAATTACAGTTTTTCAATCTATTATTACGCCCTAACCTAGCATAGAATAACGTCAAATACATGTTAAATGATTGGAGTTTTAATTATATGTACAGTATGGTGCAAATGAAAGGAATAAATTCGTTATTTCGTAAACCGGCGACTTTAAGGAAAAATCCTGAAACCCGTCGATTTTTATTTTAAAACGGGCTATTCGTAAGGATACCTTTTTATTTTCGACGTCAACTATGTGGGTGTTGTAATACATTTTTTGAAAGGTCTTTCAAATACCTCTTCAGTCACATCAATAATTTACAGTAATTAATTTTTGTATTTGTTTGAAAAATCATTAAAATTTTATTATTTCAATCAATATTTAATATCTAATACTCATTAAATACAACGAAACCTAAATTAAGTGCTCAAATTGTTCACCTTCAGCTAAAAGACAATGACGGCCTTCACAAAATTCATTTTTGTGTGTAAATAAATACATCACACCAATACTTAATACATTTTATTAAGAAACCTGTTGAAATTTCATCAATAATATTTTTGACAATAAGCAAATCAATAACTGTACATATTGGTAAGGCTGAATAGGTATTTGAAAGACCTTTCAAATAATGTATCACAACACCCACATTTCCATTTAAAAATTTTAGCGATGACGTCATCACGCTCATATTAGATGACGTCAAAAATGAAAGGGTATCCTTACGACTAGCCCGTTTTAAAATAAAAATCGATGAGTTTCAGGATGTTTCCTTAAAGTCGCCGGTTTACAAAATAACGAATTTATTCCTTTCATTTGCACCATACTTTATATTAGATTCCCCGATGAGGTTTAGCAAACGGTGGTTTCCTTAATCCTTAACAAATAGGTAGGTAACTACAGGAATAAAATTGGCTACTCGAAATTAAAATTTTAACAAGATTGATATATTCATAAAACATCATATTCTAGTGATTTGGATATTACTAAACTCCAGTTAGATATGGAAAAATTCATCTGTTGAATGTGTTGATCTATTGAAGAACACTATTTTCGAAATGAGAAATTATGTTCTTATTGGAAATATTTTTGTCTGCTGCGATCTTGCCTTTTTTTCCCCGTTGTCAATTTGGAGAACATCATTTCAACCTATACGATTATCTTAGACTTTCTGTGAAAAATTTTTTTTATTAGACCTAAGTTTTTTTTGTATGTCTTTAGTGAAAAAAACTATCACCCAAAATTGTTGGAATGTTCCAAGTTTGAACTGTGCCTCATTCTCAATACTGAGTTGAAAACAGAATTAAAAAATATCCATTGGTATTCTTTCTGTATCCTTCCAAAGATTAAGCTCAGAGTACTTTCATAATTTTTGTTCAAAAAAACTGGAGGCCGTACGAAGGCCACAATTGTGCCAATGGGCGACCAGGATGGCCCAGATCAAAACAATTTTTCCAAAAAACTTTAGTAGGAATCGAATTCTCTACGAGTATAAAATTGGATTTATTCTAATCTTATATAAATATCCGTTACCTAAGCAACGCTGGTTAAAGTGGAGGGTTCAATTCTCTGAATTCTCACCAAAGTTTCCAGAATTTTACATTCTGTGGATTCTGAAATATGATTCGAATTTCGTTGACAATCTAATGGATTCGTTTATATTAGACGAAATACCCGATATTTTATGATTGCAGATTGCACCTAGCTCGGAAAATAAATTTCTTATCGAACAATCTAAATTCACCTAAAATCAACAGTTTTCTTCAAATTCGCAATTTTAATATTAATTTAATGATAATTGGAATCAGCATTAATCTACATTTAAAAATGAGAGCGGCAATATTGAGTACCTATTTAATTCAAGTAAAATTTCAAAGGGTACGAACTCAAAATATGAATGGAATTTACGACTTTTTAAACATTTCTTGTCGGATTAAATGATGAATATCTCGTTTTGTACAAACGAATTGAAAGTACTTTTTACCCAATTGATCGTTTTTTTCCAAAACTATTGAACGTTTTCAAGTAATTTTGTGGTATTTGTTCTTTTATTTGAGAGTCCATCAGGCTGTAACCCGATACCAGATGAAAAATTCAATTAAAGTTGAGTGAGGACAAAGTATCATAAGTAGAGGAAACTCTTCACGAGAATTCAGTTCATTAGAAAAAAAAGTTCTCAAGACTCTAATATTTTCCGAACGATGCCAAATTTTGAAGACTAGTATGACAAAAAAGAGAGTTTCATTTAACTCCTACAGAAAAAAAACATAGCGTTTTTGGTTTAAAAATTCATTTTTCTATTCGGGTCATTCTGTCAGTCCAGTAGCCCAATTTGCCCTCGTAAAGGCCTCCAGTTTGTTGAATACAAATCATGAAAGTATTCCGAGCGTAAACTTTGGAAGGCAACAAATAGAAAACCAATAAATATTTTTTCATTCTGTTTGCACATCAGTATTTAGTATGGAAGAAAGTTCAACCGTGAAAAAATCCAACAATCTTGGGAATCGAACCCTTTGTTAGTCACGAAAGCCAATTCGTATAGCGTTTTCAGCTTCATCAGTGCAAGTGTGCACTGAGTGCAACATGTGACGTCATGCACTTTCATGGGAGGAATTTACAGTTATGGATTAAGTCAGAATGACTATACTTATGTATCACAAGTTGTCAGTCTGAAGTTTTAGCTATAAAAAATGTCGATTTCGAATGGTGATGCAGAAACTCATCAGGACTGTAACAAATAAGTATTATACACTTTTTGCACATGCTATACACAAATAATTGCTGGACTGCGATATTATCAGAATATTCAGAATACGTGAACCTGATAGATATAGAGCATTGGTAAAATGTTCTGGATATCACATTCTACTATAATTTGATTTTAAAATTTAATCCTTTTACCCTTACCAAATCATAATATGCTTTCAATCAATCGAGGTATCACAGAAACAGAATTACAGAACAGATACAGATTCAGTTCCATGTTTCCATAATTGTTTGTTTTCTTAGAAATATTTCGTTTATTTATACGTATCCCAACTTCCAAATGATGTTTTCTTAGCGTCAAGCAATGTGAAACATTTCCAGGCATTGTTCTACGATTGCTGCTCCCTGCTCAAATGGCACCACCTGTTTGATACTATTGATTTCCAATTCTGGTCCCAAAATAGTCTTAGAGTCATTATTATCTTATAACATTCTGTGGGTGTTTTGTACGGGTATACAAGATATTTAATTCTGGTCAACCAAACAACTGCTGCACTGAAAATTTGATGGAGAGCTATTCTAAGGCCCAGATATTGATAATTATGTACCTATGTATATATTTTTTCAATGGATGCTTGAGTGTTTAATGAGAAATATATAAGTTTGCCAAACTATTACTTCGGGGACATTTATCATATATAGAAACATTATACCTACTGTCCTCGAAATGATAGTTTTTAGTTCAGTATTTAGTTGGCACAAATCCTTTGCTCATCGAGGACAATGAAATGAGAGACCTAAATGGTACTCTTCACGTTATTGATGAAGTTCGTCACTGCTGGATTTGACTAAAAATTATAAAATTACATTACCGTAGTGCGGTGTGACTTTGCACCACTTTTTAGAGTATTCTTGATGTAACTTTCTCGTTTTTTTGTAAAATGAGTTGTGTTTGAATTATGTTTAATGTCAACAATCTAGCTATCGATTGCTGTTATTAGAAACGGAAGAAAAAGTGCGCAACAATTTTTTTTTCCATTTTCAAAATTTGGCAAAATCACCCGCACATCGGTGCGAATTTGCCACTCACATCTAAATGCGTTTGTTGGCAATTTAATCAAGTGCAGGTGGTATTTTTGCCACATCTTTAACTTTTTTGAAGGTTAGTTAGCTAGGTACTAGTCGCGAATAAAACAACAAATTATAAGAAAATAAAATCTATTGTGTTGATTGTTAACGTCCATGGTTATATATTCAATAAATGTTTTCAGGAATTTGGACAACTTTATTTATTTGAATCGTTTTTAATACATTGCCAACGTTTCGAACCGTTCGTGGTTCTTTTTCAAGGCTCGTATTCAATTCGATTCGGAATGTGTCTAACTAATTAAAATTTTCATTTTCTCTTTGTACAGGAAATCAATAAGAAACTCCGAAACATCTTTTACGAAGTATTCCGATGAACTATGTTATATCGTATTATCTGATTGATAATACGATAACATAGTTCATCGGAATACTTCGTAAAAGATGTTTAGGAGTTTCTTATTGATTTCCTGTACAAAGAGAAAATGAAAATTTTAATTAGTCAGACACATTCCGAATCGAATTGAATACGAGCCTTGAAAAAGAACCACGAACGGTTCGAAACGTTGGCAATGTATTAAAAACGATTCAAATAAATAAAGTTGTCAAAATTCCTGAAAACATTTATTGAATAAAATCTATTATTCTTCATAAAATACATAAAATGAGTCTCTTTGTAAATGAACAATCTATATATATAAAAGAAAGATGTTGGTTACACCATTTATAACTCGAGATCGGATGGAGTGTTTGTTATGAAACTTCATATATGGATTCGTCTACGGTCTGGTTATTATAAAATGCAATAGAACTTCGAAAAAATCGATGAAAATTTCACTTAAACAGGAAATGCTTTTCCTCCTTTTGAGCGAGGCCACTAGGTGTCGCTACAGTTACAGTTACGCTACCGCTTATTCGTATGTACTTGATTTCATATTCTCTCCGTTAGATGGGGTGTACAGTGACTATTACCACTATAGTCACTGTAATCGTGCGTAATTTGAGTTGCCTACAACTTTGCGCCGTTGGCCAACACCAAAAAGTCTTAGCGTAGATGTCTAAAATGATTAGATTTCGTACCACTTCAGATGGCGCTATTCACACATTATGACTGATTATTAGTTATTCTTATAGTTTTATTTATTCAAAATAACGTAATCGTGAAGTAGGATGTCTAGAATAATGGTGTAGGCACTGATTAGATTTTGTTGTGACCAAATTGATTATATTAGCAATGTTTCGTTCTTTCCACTTCAGGTGGCGCTATTCACAAATTATGACTGATTTTTATCAGTTATTTCAAATACTTGAATTTATTCTGGCGAACGTGGCGTGTTAATGGTAGATAATTCTGTCAAGCAATAATGTGTGTTTATATTCCTGACATTCTGATGTATATTAGTTCTTAGGAAAAGTAGAAAACTTTCATTATAAAAAGATGCCATTCTGCTGTCATGTCATAATTGACTTTAGCAAATCAGCTGTTGATACATCCATCAAATTGACAACGGAAAATACACTGAAATGATATTGCGGCGCCGCCACGTTGCTAATATTTTCGATTTGGTCGAACGTCATTCCATTCAAAAATTGACGGGTGCCTACACCCTTATTCTAGACATCTTATCGTGAAGGTACCAAATTTGACATCAGCACCATTAGATGGCGATGAATTTGTTGAGGCTTTCGCGACCATCAATTTATGTCACCTGTTTTTTTTTCCAAAACTTCGGTCGTCGTTGTTTGAAATGGTCGAATAAAGAACATATGACATCAATTACTGTGTAATTTGCATAGGACTTATAGTACCATGAAGGTCTATTAACAGATACAGAAGCGCGTGAATATCACAGTGAATTTTTATCGAAATGTCAAGTATATACGATTTTGGCGATCAGTTTCGATCGTGATATGTCCATTCTCATCTTTTCTCATAATTTTCAAAATGTTTTTGAATTTCTGTTTGGGTAATAAATATATTTGCGGAAATCACTAAATCCAAAATTGCTATAATGGGTAATTGACATATTATTTTTATGTATCTGTTCTGTGTGACAGCTCATATCCATCGAAACATTTGACAGTTCAAAAATCAGAGAACCAAGCTGTTGATCTCCGATCACCGGTGATTACGATTTGTGAAATCCACCGTAAGTATCATTTAGGCGGAACAAAGTTCGCCGGGCCAGCTAGTATATAATAATAATAATTCATTTTCCAAAACCGCAGAACTGTTGCTTCCATTCAATATTTTATCCGCCTACAAAAAATTGCTTCCATTTTCCTCTTCCCAACGTAGATGGGTTGTCTGCATAAATCTGCAGACAATAGAATAATTTCCTGAAATTTCGAGACCCGCCCAACCAAATGCTCTCAGTTTTTTTTACGCGACTCTAAATACGTGTGAAATAAGCTGCTAAATGTATTTTGAAGTACCATTTTTCATGTTTGCTACACAACCCTGAGTATTTCGCATTTATAAAGACGTTAAAACTTACCTGCTCAGACAACACAGCATAGCACACCCTTCAATCCAAGCCAAAGGACTGCGACTGTTGAAACAATGTGGGGATATAGTGTCTCCTAGGTTCCGATTCGTGCTGTCGTTGAGAAGTTACCGACTTTACCAAAATAAAATGAAACATAAAACATTAGGTAGTTTGGCAAAGTCACCTTCGTTGGCAAAGCCACACCGCTCTACCGTACAGGATTTCTAGCCGTGTTCTAATAGACATTTCATCAACGCTTCGCCACAACTGCAAGGCATCTAGGTTCAGAGCAGATAATAGAAAAGTATCTACAGAATTCATCACAACACTGATAGATATTCCAAAAAATATGAATCATAGTGTGTGTCATTGAAAGTAAATCTATTTTATTTCCAAACGTACGATAACAACGTCAGTTCTCGACTGACAGGATCATCGAAAAGTTCAATTTCTCCGCCTAGGCGGAGAAATATTTACTTTTCCCTCCGGCGGCAGGAAAAGTGTTGCTACGAAAAAGATTACTTGGTTACCATGAACAATATGAACATAGATGCATAGAATACGAAAACTTCCAATTCAAACGTCATTTTTATTTGATAAACTTACAATATAAATGTACAATTTTCATGAATTTGAAAACGTTTGGAAATAAAATAGCATATTTCATTCGGAGAAGAAGTGACTTTTCGTGGCTCGCTTTCAATTATCCGCCTCACTCCGTTCGGCGGATAAACTCAAGCTCGCCACGAAAAGTGACACTTCTCCTCCTAATGAAATAATATACTATTATCAGAAGAGTGGCAATGCCGCACTGTCGAAAACACTTCATTTCATTTGGACAGATCGACAGATGTCGGACTTAGGGCCGGTTCCATAATCGAAAATAAAGTCTTCTTTTCCGTGAGAAGTCCCCTTTACAAATGAAACGGGTCCTATAAACCATTTTTTAAAGGACGCTCTGGAGTATCCTTTATAATAAAGTCCGGATATTGGGTCTTTATGGCAAAGAAAGTATGCTTTTTCTTCGCGCATGCCGTGTGACTGTAAACCTCGTTCTGTCCTGTCATTTCATTTCAAATGTATTCGTATTTCGTTAATTCGTTCTAGTTTTCAGAGGTTGTCTCTGTGAAAATAAGTTTTCTCCACAAAAATCGAAAATTTGTTCTAGTACGAGTTCTTCCTTGTCCGATGATGAACAAGATATATTTTCAAGACGGACGATAATATAATATGTATAGGAGAAGGGAGCAACATTCAACATCATTCAATTTAACATCTCCTCGTCAAGCAAGGCAGTTAATTATCAATGATTATTTTGGCAATATACAATCGGATAGATTATTTCATTGATTTTAAGTTTCAATATACAGGGTGCGTCAGCAAGGTGTACACTAAAATAGCATAATATGGATGTTGACAAAAATCCAGAAACTAAAAATAATTTTACACATAAGGGTTCGTCAAAGAAGTTTCGGAATAATATGTAGTTTTTTCAAATTGAACACCACCCGTATTTCATGGCATAATTCTTCCGAGAACAACAAGAGATTTACAAATTTCATCACGGCATTGCCACATAATACGTATTTTTAGTATATTTTCAGTGTTTCAAGAGGTTCATCAAAATTCTTATAGCAACCGCTGTGTTCAATCTAGAATCTAGATAAACTAAAATTTTACAGTAGTTATAGCTTAAGGTTTCAGCTTCATTATTCGATAAACATCTGAAGTTTTTTTCATACAGAGTGTCTAATATAAATTTACCAATTTACTCAAATTAAATATTATGCGATAACTAGATTTTTTCAAATGGAACACCCTGTATTTTTCTCTTTCATGAAATTTGTTTTACAAATGATTTTTTACCTGGTATATCCCATACTCAAACCTTTTTTTTTGAGATATTTCACATTCTCTAAAATAACGATTACTTTGTAAAAAATTTAGACACTTGAAAAACAAATTTCATGAAAGAGAAAAATATAGGTTTGAAGAAACCGATTTATCGCATATTTAATTTGAGTAAATTGGTAAATTCATATTAGACACTCTGTATAAAAAAACTTCAGATGTTTACCGAATGATGAAGCTGATACCTATCTAGAATGCATACCGCGGTTGCTATAAGAATTTTGATCAACCCTCTAAAACACTAAAAATACGAATTATGAGGCAACGCCGTGATAAAATTCGAAAAATGAGGTGGGTACATGGGCGCCCGCAGAAACCCGTGAAAAATTTTCTCAGGGGGGGGCAAAATAGAGATTAGAAGGTAATATTGAGGTGTCGTGCTGAAAAACGTTAGGGCCATCAAAATCTCAGGGGGGGCCATGCCCCCCCCCCCTGCCCATCTGCGGGCGCTCATGGGTAGGTATAATTGTAATGCTCCTGTTATCCTCGAAAGAATTATGCCATGAAATACAGGGTGTTCCATTTGAAATAACTACCTAGTTTTTCATAACTTTTCTTTTTGACGCACCCTGTATATGTAAAGTTATTTTTAGTTCGTAGATTTTGTCAACTTTATAACTTTGTCATACAAGTTTTGTCCACACGGTAACAGTTTAGGCGCTTTTTTAGCCGTACGTCTTGCTGACGCACCCTGTACATACATACATTCAACCCTGAAAATATTTTAAATATCCCAATTCTCTGTATCTGTATATCTGTAATATGATTCTGATATTTCCTTATCTTATTTATTTCCTAGATTAATATCCAGATTGGACGGTAGTTGGTTATGTCATAAGGATTTCCGCTCTTGAATACTGGAAGCACAATAGATTTTTTGAGTTTCATCGGAAACTTTCCTGATGAGACGGTTAAGTTAATTAAATGAGCAAAATGACTGCTTATTACTGGAGCAATTTCTGAGTATTCTTATTACTGAAATACATAGGTAGGTACATACATACATGCGAAAGTAAAATTTAAATTTCCCAGTAAATTTAAAATAATATGTAGAAAAGATTACTCTCACAATGGTTTAACGGAGAGAAATCTTCACTTCAAACCTACAATTCGAGCCCCTTGGAAGATTGACTGAGCGCAACACACATTTCACGGCGTTACTAAAAGAACGTTGGTATGCAACACACATTACAACAGTGTCAATTTGATGAAAGTGGGTATGCAACACACAACTCCGATCATTGTATTTCAGAAAGTGTTCGTGAATTGCCAAGGAGCTTAGCACTTGCGCACGAAAGTAAAAATAGATTTTCTTATTATCCAAGACATCACCGCTCAAGCATTCACTGTCATTGTGCATTTCCTAGTTAGGATGCCTGTATTGCCAGTAGACGAAATATGTATTTCAATCATTTACCTACATTATCCATAAAAGAATTGGGATAAAATGAAGATTTGTTTGATATCGACAATCGACAAATAATAGGTTGGATGAAGCCTGGCAAAGCGAAGGTATAATAATTTTCAGTGTAAGTCCACCTTGTCCAAGTAGTAGGTACCTGTCTGAACTATGTGAAAAAAAGTATGAATATAGGTCTATCAAATTATTGGTAGGAGTTAGGAGTTATAACACTGATTAGTGATTCGGTGAATGATACCGTTGGTGAAAACTGATATACAATGAACTCTTAAGAAAATGGGTGACCTTGAGCACTGACGTGATCTTTTGAGCGCTCGTCATCAACCTTATAACTAGATTCACCTTGTAGGTAGACCCGCATTGAAAATTTTTTGAAAGCTGTCAAAATACATAAATAGAAAACTTTCCAATAAGTCCTCCATGATCCTAAATCTGATATTAGAGAAATATTATAATTTTTATATGAATGGGTTATCTGTGATAATAATTGAATGACGACTTAACGGCATGCAGATATTTTTTTGAAATTCCTGCTCGGTGTAGGTATAAATTTTTTCTTAATTTCAAAAAATTTTCTGCATGCCGTTAACTCTTTGATAATTTTTTTTTATAATTCACTTGAATTTCATAATATGGTATTTTGCCTTTAGCTCAAATATGTCATTCTTCATCTGAGCGCGAAATTTCAAATGGATTCATGATCAGTAAGTCGAACGTAGTCGATGGACACCATTTTCTGCTCAAAATTCGAGTCTACGGGGAACAAGCGCTCAAAAACTCTTATTTGGCATGAAAAATAAATCAAAATCGGTATCATGAGTTCACGACGCATGCTTATAGCGACAAAACTGGTGCTGGATGAAGAGAAATCAGGCATTCACTTTTCTATACTTATTTGACACTACACTACGCTCAAAGTCTATATTTATAGTTCTATGCACAATTGAGCTTACCACCGCAGACTGAAATAAAGATAAACTTTTATGGAAGTTTAGTTCACCTACGCTTTAATCTGTGATTGATCGTACGTGGAACAATCTTACAACAATACTTCAAGGATTGAAGTATTAGGACAGGTCAGTGAAGATGCAATAAAAAAAGAAGCTACCATCAATAATCTCAATGCAACGGCCATTCATCTGATTCTCGAAAAATCAAGTTTTCTCGATATAGAATCTAATTAACGCGCATATTGAATGGAGATGATCATGACCACCGTTTGCAATTTCATGAACTCTGAGTGAAGAGTGAACAGCGAAGTCGTATGGCCAATTTATACTCAATATTTGCTTCTCTGATGAATCATATTTTTGTGAATACTACAGGATGTCGTTACTGATCAGATCAAAATTCTCATATTTTTCGTGAAACTAACACTCAAACAAGATTTGGAAGTCTAGACGGGCACTTTTCAGAGGACAATTTGGCAGACCAATGCTTCCTTCAACTGAAAGAATCAATTTACCTTCATAGTTGAGAATGATAATCCTTTTCGGAGCCACGTCTGTATTTCCAGCAAGATGGAGCAACGCGTCATTATGCCACTACTGTCAGAAATTTTTTATATATGAATTTCACCACCCAATGGATTATTAATTGATTCATAGAAGGATTCCTTTTGAATGAACAGCTTACCGGAAGATCGAGCAAAATTTATACCAATGTATGGCGACGCAATAGACGAGTCCCTTCAATCCTGAAAATATCAGATGTCGCGAAGGTCTTCATCAAAAGTTATAAATGTTTTTTTCTTAGGGTTTCATCAATGGAAAATAAATAACAGCACCAAAATGTTTGAATGGAGCATTTGAATTTTTCGAAACAAATGAGGATTTCGCTAGAGTCTTTGTTTTTTATAATAACTTTTCTAATGAATGAGATGTTTCTATTAACAGTGTACTGGGGGTAACTAACCCCCCCCCCCCATGAGCATCGAAGACCTAAGAAAAAGGTGGTGCACATGAAGAATTTCATACATTGTGTACCTAATTTAATGGTTTTCAATCGTTATTACCCCTCCCAAGAAAGAGAGCTATATCCGCCCTTGCAATATATTTACTAAAAATATTGTTCGCAGTTGATTGAGAAACTCCCTAAAAATGGCTACTTCACAAACAGTTTCAGTTTTATCAATACTAAAACTAATCTCTCTTAAGCTCAATTTTTCATTCTGCGGATTCTGAAATTTAATTCGAATTTCGTTGACATTCGAAGAATCTAATGAACTCGTTTATATCAAATGAAATATCCGGTATTTTATGATTGGAGATTGCTCCTAGCTTGAAAAATAAATTTCTTATCGAGCAATGTAAATTCACCTGAAATCAATGGTTTTCTTCGAATACGTAATTTCATTATTAATTAATTGATGATTGAAATCAGCATTAACCTACAATTTAATAATGAAAGAGACAATTTTGTATGCTGAATTCAAGTCAATTCTCAAATAATTAATAAAGATAGAACTCAAAATATGAATGAAATTCACGACTTTTCAAACTCTTCTTGTCGTATTAAATGATATC
Organism: Adalia decempunctata; assembly: GCA_951802165.1. Classification (NCBI taxonomy): domain Eukaryota; kingdom Metazoa; phylum Arthropoda; class Insecta; order Coleoptera; family Coccinellidae; genus Adalia; species Adalia decempunctata. The sequence goes on from OX637695.1 coordinate 51,365,469, forward strand.
TAGTTTTCTACAAACAAATTCAAAGTAATTTTTACCCAATTGATCGTTATTTTTTTCGAAACTATCCAACGTTTATCGTTTTCAAGCATTTTGTAGTATGTTTTCGTGTATTTGGGAGTGCATCAGACTGTACCCAGATAAAAAATTCAATTGAAGTTGATTGAGGAAAAAGTATCATGAGTAGAGGAAACTACAAGAGCGTACCCAGGATTTCAGCTAGGGGGGGCAGCTCATACCTGAGAAGATGGTCGGTCAGGTTTATTGTCAGGAAACCAGAAAAATTAACACTTATTTCATCTTCCCCCTGGGCCCCCCTGGGTACGCCCATGGGAAACTATTCACCAGAATTGAGTCCTTGCGAAAAAAAACTGTCCTAATACTCTATATTTCTCGAACGATGCCAAATTCTGAAGATTAGTATGACAAAAAAAAGTGTTTCATTTGAAATTTACAGAAAAAGTCATAATGTGAGGACATGAGCTTTTGAGCGCTCTTTTATTCGCCATGTAGGTAGATTAACCTTACATATAGATAAATAAGAACCATATTGCGTAATAGGAAAACTTTATTAACCTTTTGTTATTCACAAGGTTAACGTTTCGAGGATGGATTTCCTTTTTCTCAAGGCTACTCAATTAATAAAGGTTCATCTAATCCCATAGAATAATATATCCATTATTCAACTGATTTTGATCTGTAATAGTTTCTATAAACCAATAGTGTGAGGTAATAATAACTCACGCCTATAACTCACTCTAATACAAATAGGAAAAATGTAGCTTACGAAATGAATAAAAAAGTCGGGTCAATGGAGAACTCTATTTCAGACATCAAAGTAACGTTCTAGCCATCCATTTCTATGGAAGTGTAAGGCAATTTGTAAACACAACTTCATCTGACACAACTACGACTCACATGTAGATTCGCATTTGCGAGAAGTCAATAACTGTTCAAGTTCAAAGTACATATATTCCTATTATGGAAATTTTCTATGTTTGTTACACGATATGTATAAGGTTAGATCAATGTATTTCTGTACATTCTGAAATTGTTTGTTGATTCTTGCCATATAAGAAATTTATGGGCATCAATTACAAATTTTTCAAATAATTCATTCATTTTATTTTCTTCAAACTTCCTTTTCCATCATTATAACCGTGTTTTCTTCACACCGACTTTCGGCTCATGCGTAGATTTCGATTCGTTTTTGACCCAACTGCAACTGTCACGTTCCAGAACTGAACCCACCCTGAAACTTCAAGTTTGTAGGTTTATCCGTTTGAGAGGTAGCGTGTTCGCGGACGGACAGAACTAAATTTGAACACGGACTGTCGATCGGTGATTCGAACCTAGATGATTGAAAACATTCGCTGCTTATCAACAAGATTACAACGGATATTTTTTTTGACAAAAATTTGGCAGAAATGTTATAACATAAATATTGGGACTTTTTTGTCAATAAATTGCTAGCCTTCTATTTATATAGTTCTTGTGAGGGGATTCGGATAAAATGTGCATGTAGTTTGGATAGGCCAATCTCCATCCTCGTACAAATTTTCATTTCGACCGAACCTCCATTTTTGAAATTATCAGAAAAACAAAATGTTACATATGGTTACCATACAAGGATTCAATATTTGATTATTTCAGTATGGAAATCAATTTTAATGAACAACTATTTGAAACGAAGTACCTAATATCGTCATTTCAAATAATTATTTTCTTGATTAGATTCGGCTGCTCTGCTATGCTGAAAATTTAAAAAAAAAATGGAATATATCGATTTTCCTCTAATCTATATTTTATTTTCTTCTGATGAAAGATTTCACTATGCATATTTTTTGGCGGCTTCGGTATTTATGGATATTTTAAGCTGTCTTTAATTTTTTCTGCTTTATAAATACTTCTTCTACTAAATGTAGAGCGTATCAAATTTATAGGGTAATCAAGATTTGCGTAAAATATTCCGAGGAATGCTGTCTCACCAGAATAGATTTATGAAATTTAACAGAAGTAAACATCGTTCCTGTCTATCACCTCCAAACTCAGTTTAGCCGGGATAATCCCATTGATGAGAAAAGTTCTTTGTTACCTTTTCGGTACGGATTACTCGGAATAAGAATTGTCTAATTTGTTTATTGGAGTTTATGATTTGTTTTGAAAGGGGTGAGTGCGTGAAACCACACACGACGCCCGAAACCAGAACATATCCGACCAAAAGCAAATATTCTAACCGATGTTTATACTATAAGTAATAAAATTACAGCCGCATATGCTCGCTGCCAGAAACCTACTCGGGAAAAGATTCAAACAGAATTTTCTTGATGATACAATCTTACTTCCCCCCAGAGTTACAATATGCAGGCCGTATCTAAATTATGTTCTTCCATCAAAAATAATTTTCTCGGATTACACTATCATATATTTTTGTGGGATGTAAATGAGGAATCTGTCATTAAGTGCATAATGTTTATGTTGAGCGTCTGAAGATTACATGCAACAGACAGAATTCTTGATCCTGTGTTGAGTTTGGAGTTACGTCTTGTATCTTGCTTGTGGGAAAGCCTGGTAGTTTGCATGTGAGATATAGAACAAAATGAATTGACGAAAGTAAAGTGATCGTATTTTTGCTCATTTGTAATAATGATCATTTCTTATTCAGCTATCAGATATTATCATATTATCTGTAAAATATACCATTTCAGGCAAATGATATCTTGTCATATAGCCCGCTCCACACTCATGGCAAGAACCTCGGCCAATACCGCGAACGTGAGTGTAGATGACTTTCTTGTGTCACGTTCGCGCTTCGCGGCCTTCCCCGTGAGTTTGCGGTCTCCTGTCCCGCGACAAAGGCTTCGCGCCTAAGCACAAATGTTCCATCCACACTCACAGGTCTTCGCGGTTCCTGCGCAGTAATGATTTAATGCTTGTTCACTGACTTTATTCGCTTTTGAAATGAATGGTTCATGTAGCAATGAAGTGAAATTAGAATAGATTCAGATTTAGATAAGTGGAATGAGAATTTCTTGATTATTATCAGAATAAACCCTTTTTATAGCTGGCTCAACAGGCGAAAAGTCTTCGTAGACAGCAGGGATGCCGCGAACCGAAATGCGAATATTTGTGTGAGTGTGGATGACTTTCTTGGCCGCGAATTCTTGCCCAAGTTCACGGCAAGAATTCTTGGCGCGATTCGCGCCGTGAGTGTGGAGCGGGCTTATACGCTTGTGAGCGCTCATTCATCCACATTTTGAGTAATCTCGAAATTTATAGATTGAGAAATCGGTTAAAAAAATTTCGACAACTGCCCTCGCAACTGCCGAAAAAGGTAATTACACCATCATCTGTTTTTAAAGCGTCAATGATCTAGGATCATTTGTTACCAGAATATTGGGTATTGTTTCGATGATTCGCTGGAATTTTATATGGTTACATATCCATCTGAATGCAAAATTTCCACTCGATGTAATGCGTGGTTCTAAAATGATCAGGAAAATTCAACTTCGAACGGTCATATTTACAGAATCCTTGGTCGAATTTCACCCACTCCTGTGAAAATTCTCGTTCGAGTTATCGTGTTTACAGAAAAACGGACACAACTGGATGTTACCATCTGACGCCATATTTTTTGTTACCGCTACACCCCACTTTTTAAATATAAATGGAACTCCGTGTATATTTTGCAGATTTCGAATGTTATTTGGAATTGAGATAGAGTTTTGCAAATGACAGGTGGGCATTTGTAATGACGACGAACATTTTGCAACCATGCAATGTCGTATTTTCCGATGGGACAACTTTTTGCTATCGTAAAATTGTTGTTTTCAACGGGTCAGGGATTTTTCGGATACAAATTTTCTAAATCGATTGGGTGGATTCGAAAAGCGGCATGATCGTTTTCCGGGCTCCAACCCGTTAGTTTGGTTTATACATATGCAGTATATAAATGAATTTATGTTTTATTCAATTTATCAAAGATGGTCGAATAGTACGCCCATTATACCGGATCTGCTACAGAATATTGGAAATTTTTTTCTTCAATCATTCAATAGAATTTGGATGACCCCAATGTTTTAGTTACAGATACAGCAGTCGATCCAAAATATGATGAAAAATTTTTGAAGATTGCTGAGTCTGTAAAATAAGTTGGGATTCACATGAGCTGTGAGCTTAAATGGGGTGTACCTACATACATAATACCACTCTGAACAAGCGCCTTGCTTCTGCAATTCACGCTATTATGTTTTAAGAATCCATATCGCTCCAGAGTCCAGATGTTTAGCGAATAATCAAATTTTCCAAAATTCATTTTCTGATTTCTCATAAAATTCTTGTTTGGGACATGGTTCAGATGCGAACCAAATGTTTTTCATCTGATTCTGAAAATAATGCTGCCTATGAAATTCAGAGAATCATGTATATTGGGGTTATTAGAAAAAATAAAATCCTAACTATACGCGGTCTTCACAATCATAACGGCCCACAGAAAGATGAACTACACCAGACGTGTAAACACACACCTGTATCCTCTCCTTGTTCTCACACTGACACAAAATAGTGGGAAATATATGTGCATAAGATTTTATAACGCTTTACCATCATATATCCGGAAAATGCATACTTCAAAATTGTTCAGAAAGGAAATACATCGATTGATAATGGAATGTGAACCATATACAGAGTGTCCCACTAGTACTAGTGCTACAGCGGACGATATACGCGTAACGGTCTGAGTTTGGCAAATTTTTTTTATGCAGACTTGATATTTTCCTAGATTAGCACAACCTAAAAATATTTTCGAATATATCGGGTGGCCCACAAAAGAGGAATAGTGGGTGACTTTGTTTTTTCAAATGGGACACCTCATATTCAGTAGTGTTTTTCAATTCTCTGAAACTTACTGCATGCTTTTATTCAACAGTTTTCGACATATTGGTCATTTTGACTAAAAAATGATACTTGTAGTGGCTATGTTATCCAATTATATTTCACGATCCCTTGCACAAACCAATAACAGCTTTATATGGATTGAAAGACAAGACTTCAAAGTATCCTAGCCAGCTATAATAAAGCACCTCCAGCACATGGAGTGTCAACAAAAAGACTATCAACATGACGAATTTAAAATCGATTTTTCTTCTTTTTTTTTAAATGCAATGCATACGACTTTTTTTCATTATTGTAATCAGTAATCACCATTCATTTCACTTAATTTTTTGTCGAATACATGATCTGCATATTTTCAACAGAATAGAAGTGTTTCCCTAAAATTCACATCTACATCCGAATTCAAATAGCAGATTTGGATGAACACTCATACAATGAAGTAAAAATTCAAAAAATACAAATGAGTTTGAATGTACAAGTTATGAATGCTACGAAAAAAACTAGTTTCGAAACCTTACGATACCCAAAAGTGCCCGCTCTTATCCTTATACAACTTTCAATGATATTCATAAGTTTCACAGGCACGCACGCAGATCTTCAAGCTGCCAAGCTTGAAACTTGTTATCTTCAAGTAGAAACATAGAAAATTATCGAAAATGTATCTTGGGATATTGGGAACAGAGAGCAAGTTTCTGTCTTCAGTAACTGATTTCATTACATTTTTGAGTAGCTAGGACACCAAAACTTCCAAGTGATGATGTCAATTCTGAGTAAAATAATTTGACAGTTCTCAATTACCACAGAAAAGCCAAATCTGCTATTTGAATTCGAAGTTATATGTGGATTTTAGGGAAACATTTCGCAAAAGCTCTAAAAAATTCTATTTTGTTGAAAATATGCATATCATGTATTTAACAAAAAATGAAGTAGAATGAATGCTGATTACAATGATGAGAAATAATTAAATGCGTTGCATTTGAAAAAATGAATAAATTCCATTTTAAATTCGTCATGTTGATAGTCTTTTTGTGGACTATCCATATGATGGAAATTCTTTATTATAGCTGGATAGGATACTTTCAAGTCTCGTCTTTTAATTCATATAAAGCCGTTATTGGTAAATGCAAGGGTTCGTGAAATATAATTGGATAACATAACTACAACAAGTATCATTTTTTGTCAAAATGACCGTCATTTTGAAAACTGTTGAATAAAAATATGTGAAAAGTATACGAAAGCATGCAGGAAGTTTTAGAGGATTGAAAAACACTATTGAATATAGGTTGTCCCATTTGAAAAATCAAAGTCACCCTGTATTCCTCATTTGTGGGACACCCGATATATTCGAAAATATTTTTAGGTTGTGCCATTCTTGAAGTATATCAAGTTTCATAAAAAAAAATTAGCAAAACTCAGACCGTTACGCCTATATCGTCCGCTGCGGCAGTAGTGGGACACCCTGTATATTTGGGGATTATTTTGATTATTGTAAGGGTGTCGAAGCAGATAGATGGAATTAATTTTTCGTTGAACTTTATTGTTTTTTCCTTGATTCCGTCTATTTGTTTTTCTTGCTTCTACCTAATTATTTCATATACCTTCTGTATAAAAAGTACCCGGAATTGTAAAAAAAAACACATAAATTTAAATTTAATCATCAATATTTATTTTGTCTCCTTCAAAATAGTCCCCATTGCTTACAATACAACTATGATATCGGCGAACCCACTTTTCCATGCACCGCTCATACGCCGCCAAAGGTATGGCCTTCAGTTCTCGTTGCGAATTTGTTTTGATGGCTTCAATGGACTCAAAACGCGTTCCACGTAGGGGCAATTTGAGTCTTGGGAATAGAAAAAAGTCGCACGGAGCTAAGTCAGGTGAATACGGCGGTTGTTCGATGGTATTTATTGAGTTTTTGGTCTTGTATTCCTTAATAATTATGGCTCGGTGCGACGGCGCGTTATCATCATGCAAAATCCACGAATTGTCTTTCCATAAATCTGGCCGTTTACGACGAACATTCTCACGCAAACGCCTCAATACACCCAAGTAATACTCCTTATTCACTGTCTGTCCTTCAGGAAGAAATTCTGAATGCACAACACCACGATAATCGAAGAAAACAGTGAGCAAAACTTTAATTTTCGATCGACTTTGACGTGGTTTTTTCGGACCGTCTTTGAATGATTTGTACCAATCGTATGCTTGTGTTTTTGACATACAATTATCACCAAAGGCTTTTTTTAACATTTTCAATGAATCGGCACAAGAAAATTCGTTTGCAAGACAAAATTTGAGGCAAACTCTTTGATCAACTATTTTTTCCATTGTAAAATTCGCAGAGCACTTTTGAGGTCGACTGATACTGACAGCTGTTGTAAACACACTAGTTGACAGATCGCGCTCAAATTTGGCTTGGTAATAAAGGAAGGTCCTACCAACTTTAAGAAAAAAAAAATTACCGATTTCTTTTTGGCGGTTCATTTAAATAACATTTTCCGGGTACTTTTTATACAGAGAGTAAGTAGTAATTTTGAAAATGAAGCATATCTATGTTATACAAGGTGGCTACAAGAAGCTCAGAACCGGCACAACTGGAGAAATTTGGGAGAGGCCTATGTTCATCTTTGGACGCAGAAGGCTGGATGATGATGATATTGACTGATTTTGGAAAGATACACTGAAACAATTACTCGGGAAGAGTCTGGATCAACAAATGTTTCAAATGAAACTTTCTTAGTTTTTAAGAGGACATCGAAGGCAGACGATGAATCTGAAGTTCGAAGTCATTTCAAGGTCAAGTAGATTTTTCGTCGCAGATTATTATTCGACGAAAAATCTGCTTGACCTTGCAATGACTTCGAACTCGAACTCGAACTTCAGATTCAACGTCTGCATTCGATGTCCTCTTGAAAACTAATAAAGAAAGTTTCATTTGAAACATTTGTTGATCCAGACTCTTCCCGAGTAATTATTTCAGTGGATCTTTCCAAATTCTTTCAAAATGAGTCAACATCATCATCATCCAACCTTCTGTTTCAACCATAATATGAATCGTTATTGAAATATGAAGTGTTGTCCCGTATGCTCAGAATGATTACGATGAAAATCTTCTACAAACAAACTACTGAGCTAATTTTGAAAAAAATTCAGAAAACAAATCAGTTTTTCTTTCTTGAATATGTTCATACGCAGGGGGCATCGGAATTGATTTGGAGTTGATTTCAAGGTCAAGTAGATTTTTTCGTTGCAGAATATTGATCTTCGTGAAAAACTAAAACATTGTGTCTCTTTTGTTTTTCCATAAAAAGAGTTTATATGGACATATGAAGTGTTTTATGCGATAGTCATGGTAAAGTATTTCAAATTTATTTCTTATAGAATCATTTCGTTTTGTATTGCGTACGAACATATTGAAAAAAACTGGTTTGTTTTCTGAATTCTTTTCAGTAGTTGCCTCTGTTTGAGAGAACTAAATATGATCACGGATTCTTAAACAATGAGTCGAAACTAGTCGGTTGGGACTATTCTCCGCTCAAAATTCGAAAAATGTAGTAATCGTGACAAAATGAAATAGCTCTCGTTAAAAAAATATAAATCATCTACTGAAATCCCCTAAAGTAGATATATATCTGATAATAAAGGTTGTATGATCTGAGAAATTGGAAATTGTGAAACTGGTAGGAAAATAGAAAACGGTAAATGTATTACTGCTAGTGATTGAAGCCAGCTGAAATTCCTAGCTTCTTCTATCGCATGCTATATTTGGAATCAAACTCAGTAGTCATATTACGGAAATTCATTCATTCACTTATTGACTTAGTATTTCTTTTTTGTCGTGGAATGCATATCTATAATATATAATTTCTTTACATAATCTGTTGATCAGGATATAGAACGGAACGTAGAACAATCAATTTCCCTAATGTAGTAAGTACATTTAAGGATTTTGAGGGTTTATTGTCAGCGTTTACTACTTTTGGATTGACCAGCGCAAGATTCTTAAAACAACTAATGTGGAATTGTTGAAACTCTAAATTCAACTTCCATAGAATTACATGCATCTAAATTGGTTCATAATATGTTCCATGTGTTCCAAAAATTAGAACGGAATCGGATGTATGGAAATATTTTCACATGTGAAATACTATTTAGGATGATCAAGCAATTTTCAAATAATTATAGACCTTCGCTCTGATTATATTTTCATCAAGTCTGCTTTGAAGTATAAAGTCGGGTGCAATTTATAACTCAGGAACAAAGTGACGGAAATGTACCTATTTCCTGCCTATTTCATTAAGATCCAGCATTTTAGCATATTGACTGCGATATGATTCCTACGCAACGAATGCCCTTGGAACTTTCTGCTCTTCTGCTCTTTTCCAATTTCCATGAATTATGTTTTTGAGATTGAGTCAAATGCAAAATATTTCAAAAATCATCTCATCACTATCAGGAAAAACTCCATATTTTATGTCATTAAGTGAATCATTATGGCTTCTTCTTTAGTATATTTAATTTCTGAGCTAACAACATTGGATACAGTTCTGTTCTGGAAGCCGTATTTATCTCCACGATGACAATCGTCGACCGTCGCATGTAATCGTTTCGAACACTGAGATAACCTTTAATTAGGGATATATCAAGCAAAAATCTACAGAATCATTCTAGTTAAACTTCTCATTGGAGTTTATCTTCGTCATAATTATTAAATTTTCATTTCTTTTGTTTGAGATGATGAGAGAAAAATTTTAAAGAAGTTTACCAAATGAGTACAATGTGTATTAACCATCATGAAAAGGGTGAAAAATACCAATAATGCATTCCTTTCGCGGATATACGATCAAACAATCTTGTTTGAACTTGTCACATTCGAAACAGTCCTATTAAGTGTACCTACTTCAGAACCAAAACGAGTTCATGAGCAGTGGCCAAAATCTCGTCGTTAGTGTGGGTGGTAATCTCCAGTATAGATTTGCATGACTCACTTAATGCTATGACTGAAGACACCGGCGAATTTTAGCCTGACTTCTCTGCAACTGCAGGCGTTTTCACATAATCCTTGCCAGCAGTGGCAGGATATATGATCTGCCGAAGCTGCAGCATCAGCAGTTGGAGGAAGCCGGGCTAAGTTGAAGTTGCTTTTGGCTGCAACTTTGGCAAATAGCTAGTACAGTAGCTACCATACATAAAGAAAATAAATTGTTTCTATGCGATATTGCCACAGGTGTTGATGTTAGATTTAAAGAATTTGCAACCTGCTCTTTCAGCTGAGGGTACTGCTTCGTTGCAGTTAGCAGTAACGTTTTACAATGGCCGAAGAACGCTAACAGTCGCCATTCAATGAAAAACAAGAGAAATCGCTAAAAATTTGTGAACCCGAAAAAACGGCAAACATTGAGAAATTGCATCTGGAAATGGAAAACTATCAGGTCTATTTTGAAACGGAACTACTATAAGGGTGGCCCCGCTGAGATTTTGATGGCCCTAACGTTTTTCAGCACGCACCTCAATATTACCTTCTAATTTCTATTTTGGCCCCCCCTGAGAAAAATTTCTACGGGTTTCTGCGGGCGCCCATGGTGCCCGCACAGAAAATATCGTTAACCCATTAGCGCTCAGCGTCCTCTTTTGGGGACGGCTATTACTTTTTGATGAAGCTTCTCTCCTTATGTTTACATATTTGACAGTTGATTTGAAACTATTTTCAGTTACCCTGATCAATTTCTACTAAAAAATCTTTTTTGTTTCGAAATTGTGCAGCTTTGAATTTCAAACTTTTGTCGATCAATTCATCGTCAAAATGAACAGTGTGTTGTTATCAATTTTTGCTGGTGAGTAGTTTTATATTTATAAATAGTTTTTTTATACTAGTAGAATCATTATGGTAATATGGTATTCAGTTATTTTGCATTACTTTTTTCATGAAGTGATGACAAAGTATGTGTCCTCAAAATAGGACGCTGGGTTTTGACTAGTTCGTGATATTATTTCAGGTCGATTCAAGACTCTCGCAATGAGCCGTTCTAATCACGTGTTCAAGTCAATGGAAGAGGCTTTGGAGTATGCCACATCAGCGCAATGTGATATCGATTTATTAGCTCTTCCAACAGATGTTGATGAGCTTACCGATGAAGATGATATTGATGACAACGCTCTCAATTTTCCGGTGGTAAAAGATGTAGTAGGCCATGTAGAGGTTCAAGTTGCACATGAATCGGACGCAGAAGAATCTGATGAAGATGATATTCCTCTTTCAGCGCTGAAAAAGAGATTGCTCGAGAAAAGAAGGAAAAAGTAGCTGTTCCGCAACCACTCGTAGTAAACAATTACAATAAACATACTGGAGGAGTCGACCACCACGATTAGCTTGTAAAAAAGCATTCCATTACTATAAGGGGAAAAAAGTGGTACTAGAGCCTTTTCACAAGGATGATTGACATGGCAATTGTGAATTCCTGCATCCTCTATTGGCAAATAAATGGAACCCAATCCATCTCCATGAAAGATTTCGGACGATAAGTTGCCGTAGCATACCTACCTCAAATTGGGCCATGGAAGAAGAGTTTTGAAAGGACGTCCGTTATCATTTCCTAGCACCTCAAAAAGTTAATCTTTCGATGATGTGAGATATGATAATCTTGGACATATTCTGAGCAAACGGGAAAATCAGCGCCGTTGTCAATTCGAAAGATTTACTGGGAAACCAAGGACATTTTGTGTAAAATGTGGAGTGACCTAATGCATTTCTTATTTTCCTAAATATCACAACAAAACATTGAAATAGTGATGTCGTGCAATAAATGTAAAATATTATTGAGAATATAGTTATTTTTGTATCTAGTGCGCGAAATGCTACTTTGATGATCGAGAACTGATTTTTTTTAACGAGGCGCAGCCGAGTTAAAAAAAATAGTCGAGAACACCAAAGTATTTCGCGCATGAGATGCAAACAAAATTTTTTTTACAAACGTTCGTGCACTGGCTGCACCATAAATGTAAAAATTGTAAGTAATAAATAAAATTAGGTAGTGTTAAATTTTCTCACAATTTGAAAGCCTTAATTATTGTTATACATTAATAAATAAATGATTTCTTGGATTCTTGCTCGATTGAGGAACATAAAGGTTGAAATATAAAAATCCCATATAGTTTACATGCAGTGTGCGAAGTAAGTATTTCGCACACAACTTCGCGCACGGTGTCATGGTAACGTAGGAAAATGAAAAAAAGGGTCACTTCGCATATTGTTGTCTATGCGCGAACCTTGTCATTTTTTGACGTTTGTAGAAAAATAGTATATTATTTCATTAGGAGGAGAAGTGTCACTTTTCGTGGCGAGCTTGAGTTTATCCGCCGAACGGAGTGAGGCGGATAATTGAAAGCGAGCCACGAAAAGTCACTTCTTCTCCGAATGAAATATGCTATTTTATTTCCAAACGTTTTCAAATTCATGAAAATTGTACATTTATATTGTGAGTTTATCAAATAAAAATGACGTTTGAATTGGAAGTTTTCGTATTCTATGCATCTATGTTCATATTGTTCATGGTAACCAAGTAATCTTTTTCGTAGCAACACTTTTCCTGCCGCCGGAGGGAAAAGTAAATATTTCTCCGCCTAGGCGGAGAAATTGAACTTTTCGATGATCCTGTCAGTCGAGAACTGACGTTGTTATCGTACGTTTGGAAATAAAATTATTTATTTAAGTTATTCTATTCTTATTCCAGCATAAAAAAATCTGGTGGATGAAAACTCTCAGCCGTATTGATGTTTTTATTTCAAGTACAATGGTGAAAAAAAACTCCCAACTCTTCGGAGTTAATCTTGAAATAGAGGGTGATGAAAAAAAAGGTGGTTTTTGGGTATTTTTGTGAGGTTCAAAGTTCATTTCATGCCTGAATCACCCTGTATTCTTTGAAGTCCATGATGATATGTTCTAAAAAAATTAAACAAACACCTTGAGTCAACCCATAAATACAGGGTGTCCACTTAACCTTCCTTGAGAATAGTTTCTATAATAATGGATCAACCAGTATAAATTCTGGGTATTACAGACTTTTTCGATGTAACAACAACATATCTAGTATAATAGTTCATTTTGTGAACGTTCTCGCTCTGAAACTGACATATTTTATACTTTCAAAATCGGGCAAGCATTCAATTATAGATAATTAAATTAAATCTCGAAATTATGGATAACCCTGTATTCGTAACGATTTTCGATCATATTTCTCTATATGATTGCTCCCTGGGGATGTCATGAAATGTTTCTTGGGAAAATTTGAAGTTCATTCGATTCTGTTCCGAGATACGGGCGTATTAAAAGTGGGTAATTCTCAACTTCAACGCCCTGTATCTCAAAAACTAGTCATAGGATTGAGTTGGGGCCATGGACACTTTTGATCAGTAGGCCGAGTACTACATTATACCAAAATTTCAGAACATTTGACGGAACGCCATTTGCCATAGAAAAAGTGCGGGGTCCTTTGGCGATATCTGAGCAGATTTGCAAAAGTTAGGTACCTCACTAATGAGGTGGAACCTAATTCTCCTATAAGAAACGCCTTTCAAAGGTCGAGATGGTGAAAAATGTATTCTTTAGATGTTGTTTGAACAAACGCAGTCGAGTTTTATATCCCAACATTGATTTTAAGAAAGTTATCAACAAAATAAAATTGACATTATTCTTGATTCTTGTAATTACCCATCAATTCGTCTTAAATCTTTGGGTTGATTTTTTAAATGAATTCTTGATTAGAATCAACAATTGATATCGTCAAGTCTTGAACTTTCAGTTCAAGAGGATAATAAACATTAAATCTCCCAAGCATGCATATGAAAATTATGTGAAAGCAATGCAATTTTCTTCCACGGCGAAAAATAATATATTTCAACAGTGATCTCTTGTACTTTTCATGCAAATAACTAGAAAAGGAATCCTTTCTATCAATTCATATAAACGTTAATTATTTTCGTCCATCACATCTTTTCCAATTCATTCATTTTCCGAATAAATTCACATTCTGAGAAATACGCTAAGAATGTGGAAAGGGCAACATAGTGTTGACTTGGAACATAAAAATATTTTGAAAAACGTCATAACTTCGATACAGAGTGGAATGTGTCGAATTTCCAAGGCCAGAGTTGTGATTTTATAATTGTGAATGGAGTATACTTAGTATTTACTGAAATTATTTTCGAATTTTCCTCGTGTATTATAATTGACGTGGTGAAGACTACTATTGGAAGGTTTTTCGAAGTTAATGCGAAATGTGGAATTCTGATTTAGATCGTGAAGATTTCAGGTGAAATATCAAGTTTTGTATATTTTGGAATGGTAACCTCAAGCTCTACTGAAATATCCAAAAATGTCAGAATTCCCTTTGAAATAAAATATTGCTCTATAAATAAATATTCATAAGCATTATTTTAGGAACATATAGCGACCCTATAGAACGGTACAAAAAAAGTGTCACAGAAATGCAGAATTTTCGACAGGAGAAAAGTTATAGCCACTTTTAAAAAATGCACATTTTCAAAAAACACCACCTTACTCTAAAACGATATGATACCGACATCAGTTTTCGTTTATATATTATTATTATTATTATTTGTTCAATAAGAGTAGACTGAGTAGAGGTTAAACCTATAAACTCATTACAACATTTTGAAAATAAAATGGAAAACACTTAATTATGTAAAAGGAGAAAAAAAAATCAATATTGCTAACAGAAAAGAAAAAATATTCTATAGTTCATAAATAGGACTTTATATTCAAATGTTCCAATTTTGCTCAATCCCTACTCTCAGTTGAAAACTTTCATGCCCCTTCCCTGAAAAACTCCCTAGGCCTAGATCCGCTAGCAGTTAGGGGTCGTTACATCAGGGTTTCCATGCATCTATCACATAACGAAACCAGTAAAAAAATTTCAAGGAAATTGACCGAGCTCAATCTGTGCATTTGTTGGATAAACATTTAACATCCAGGACACTTATCTCATTTTCCATCGAATTTTATCCTCCTGTCTTATCCAATTGACATTGGTAATCATTTCATGCTCCAGGTGAATTGGAAGGTGTTTCATTTTAAAAGTCAAATATAGCTTAGACGAATAATCATGCCATGAGAAAATGTTCACTGTTATGTTTGAAGGTCGAGGGGTTAGGGTTGATATGGTGTTTTATATGTGAAAAAATATTCCTCTCATGAACAAAATTGGCGGGTCCAAGGGTTTTGAAAAAATCTTGATTTTTATACTAGAAAAGACTCAGTTTCCTTTTTAATGCGGAGCCGTGTGCACTAGTGCCACTAGTGGTGGCAAAGACAATCTCCATTCAAACAACTGGTTAACGCTTCTGATATCGGTAAAACAGAAAGTAATCGTTTTGCTCAACTTTTTTCGAAAAGAATCTTTATTGATAATCAAGTAGACGCGTACCTATTATAAATGATTGGATCACGGATTATTTTCAAGAAGCAGATAAAAAGACAACAGAAGATATGATAACATTTTTTATGGAAGCAGGACCCCTCGAATTTCATTTCAGGAAATCGAGTTCATCATTTCAGTAATCTTTTTCCCAGAAATTCCGTCGGTTTTGTGGAACCTACTAAAGAGAAGGGGAAATGATTCCGACAAAGATCTTGGGAATGCGAATCCACTTGTCGAAGGATTTTTCCGTGATATATCCACTGAATATTTATTTATGTTTATCGTCCTCCCTCGCCATTACTTCCATTTCCCCTCGACCAATATGATTTATAATTGCTGGATCGGAACGGAATTCTCTCTGAAATAGATATTTCCTGTCTAAAAATAATATCGTATGATAACAATATTCCGAAAGGAATAGTGATGGGAGCACAAGGTATGACGTCGATATTAGTGGACATGCCCTACAGCGTGGAGTTCCTAATCCCCAGAATGCCTCTGTTGACATTCTAGTCTCAAAGCGGACCGCCAAGAAAAACAAGCGATATTTCATTGAATACGTGATGACGATGAAGCTGGGTTCATCTGCTAGACTGACTGGCACCACACACGGAAACAGGAAACGTAATGAAAAACACCCTGTCCCTCCCTCATCCATCACTCGGTAACGAAATACTTTGAGAAGAGATTTGTCTAGAATCTAGATGGAACACATGTGTTTATCGTACTGAAAAGTGCTCATAATTGTTCGGGATTCGGTCGATTCCTTAAATGTCAGAAGGTCATCTTTTCTCACCAAATCGTTTCAATTAGGTTCGTAGTCGTACACAATTTCATTTAGCTTTGTGAAATGTCATTTTTGACATGCGATTTCAACATTGATCAGATCTTCAAATAGGAGATTTAGGAATCGAAATCCTGCTAATGGCACTAAATAGGTTTTGGTTGATCTTTTCCGTTAAACGGAAATTGATGGTTCTATTCTATTGCATCTCTCCAGAAGTATATATTGCTGTTTTTTCCATAACTCCGCTCTAATATCAATGAAAAAAGGCGCAATAAAAGCACTCACAAAGGTCAAGAACTTTTAGGCACTCGTTTATAGATATACCTTGTATCAGTAAATAGCATTTGCTAATTGTAGAAACCCAGAAGAAAAAAATTTTTACAGGTGTCAAAAAAATTGACAGAAACAATCAAAGATATCGTATATGATCCCTGATTTATTGTTACAGAAATATTTGGAATTTTTTTTTTTGATGATTTGTTAGAATTCTATAGGTTTCACGGGATCTGCATTAAATAAAAAGGTACCGTTTCTTCTTGAATACATAATTCTTCATCTGAATACAAAATCTCATTTCGGTCGAATTCGTAGTTTCGAAATTATAGGGAGAAAATAATTTCCAAAGTTTATATTCACGGAACCTCAACCACAGCATTCGAGATCCCAACCAACCGTAAAAATTCTAGGATTTTCCATTCGGAAGCTGAAAATGTAGAAGAGGTTAATCATGCAACAAATATACATTTTGCACATATTGCAAAACAGCAGTTCTATCGAAAATTTGTTCTACCACACCATCCGAATTGGACTTTTTCAATAATTGTCACAAAAGATGTGACATTTTGGAAGGTGATTTATTGATTTTTAAAATTTTATTTTCCACATGAATATCCAAAACTAAACATTCTATCAGAATTGATATTTGGTATTAGGCTATATAATAACGACTTCTGTGAGTATTTCGTGAAAATGTTGTAATGAGTTCATTACAGCACTGTTTTTAGTACTGTAATGAACTCATTACGATACTGAAATAGAGAAAATAATTTATCTACTCCCATAGAATAATATATCCATTAATCTACTGATTTTGATCTGTTATAGTCTCTATAAACCAATAGTGTGAGGACTGTGAGGTAATAATAACTCACGCATATTGTTAATTTAGAAAGCAGGAAAATGAATAAATTGGTACGAGAATAATAATTGGAAATATGACTTTTTAACTCAAACTTATATTTCTTTCAAAACTGACATTCATAATCAAGGATAGGGAGATCAAAATATTAATCATACCCAACATTCTCCCCCCTTAACAATTTTATGGAATATTGAAATTGTTAAGCTCAAACTCTCATTAATAACTATAACGTTTCAGTGCTACAACAGTTTCTTCCTTCTCTTCCAAGTCTTCTCCTTCCTCGGAACTATCTTCATCGAGGCTTTCTCGTCAAGTCCAGTAACCACAATCACACAGTTATCAATATTTTTCTCGCTTTCGTCTGTATTATTAGAAATAGCTTCTACAGCTAGTTGTATCGTTTCAATATCGTTTACAATCTTTTCGCTGACGTCATTCTTCTCAAATCTTTCTATCACGTTCACGGTCAGGAAATCCTTCTTCAATTTATTTTCAGATGTCGAGTCCAAGTCGAACTGTACCTCCTTGCTGTTTTCCAGTACACAAAGCGTTTCTCTTCCTTTAGCTTCATTCATGATGTCGTAGAAACTCTCTATGTTTTTCTTCAGTTTTTTCCCTGGATCCGAATCATTGTTTCTCAATTCCAGCTTAGATTCCATACCCTCGAGTGGCAGACGGAAACATAGGCTGCTAGCATCTTCTCTTGAATCATCTTCGTTATATTCTTCCTCAACATCTTGCTTTAAATTTAGCGTATTCTCATCTTTGCAAACATTAATCACCTTTCTGCGGGCATTTGTCGATTCCAAATACAAGTTGCCCGGTGATTCATCCTCAAACTCTTCTTTCTTGAGGAAGAATTCGCACTTACATCTGTATTTTATTAATTCTTCCCGGAAAAATTCAACTCCATTTAATTCTTCTTCAAACGCTGAAGATAATAATGATGTTCTGATATTTTCATCCGCTCTGAACAGTATTTCGCTTTTATCTTCTAATTTTCTCAATACTGGTAACAGATGCTGCTCATTTGTGGCCTTATCTAATATCATCTGGTCCAACTCTCTGCAGCATTTTGAGAATTGTTTTCTCATCCATTCTCGTTCCTTCTTGATAACATTCATTTCCTAGCTTCTAAAGTCCTGTCACGGTCGCCAAATGTTAATTTAGAAAGCAGGAAAATGAATAAATTGGTACGAGAATAATAATTGGAAATATGACTTTTTAACTCAAACTTATATTTCTTTCAAAACTGACATTCATAATCAAGGATAGGGAGATCAAAATATCAATCATACCCAACACATATAACTCACTCTAATACAAATAGGAAAAATGTAGCTTTCGAAATGAATAAAAAAGTCGGGTCTATGGGGAACACTATTTCAGACATCTAGGTAACGTTCTCGCCATCCATTTCTACATTTTATTAGGTCTGAATTTCCAAAAATTGCATTTGGACAACGTGAACTTTTTACGTTTTCTACGGGATTCGATATCGATTCGCTTTTCGACCATAGAAATCGCTTTTGACAACTGTTGTCAATTTTGAAAATGCAGATTAATTCGAATTTTACTGCAGAAGTCGAAGGTAAAGTAGTGTTCCATTCGCGGTAATGGTCATAACACACTTGATGAATTACACCCCTCGCCTGACGGTTCGGGCTGCAAAATTCATCTGCATGTGTTATGACTTACATTACCGCTCATTGAACAATATACTATTACAAATTTTGTCCCTCTCTGACACAACGTTATATATCGTGAATCGTATGTCATTCATACTTCATACTTCATATACTTCCGATCATAACCTCACCATTTTATGGGCGGGTTGTAACTCAGCAGGTTAACCTCTGGTTTCCGTTGACCATTGGTTAACGTTGATTGGGTTGTTGTATGACAGAAATCTTGAAGCTAACCAGTCAGTTCACTGTCGAATTTCCAACCATCTAGTTTTGAGAGTTTAACCTATGGTCTAGACAAAAAAAGCACAGAAAATGCTTTTAGATTGACATACTACATGAATTTTTGAACGATCAACTTTCAAACTAATCTTAACTGAAAATAATCTATCCTATGTGTGTATTGTGTTGATTAGAAATTGCTCTGCTTGTTTAGTTATTCGAAATGAATATGCAAAGAGAGAATCTGCGTGAGTTAAATCTCACTGATGATGACGACTTTATGGAACTTGTCGAATTAGAATCATTTCCGAGGAAAAAACGAAATTTTAGACCGAGGGATGATCATTTTTTTTTGAATGGAATGACCACAATATTGCTTGTGAAAAAAATGAACCTGAACTACCCATCGATGAAGAAGTGGCAGCACTCATTGAAGAGGCACAAAATATAAATATACAAGTACCAGATATATCTAGGTTCAATATGAATAATCTTACCTATTAGATACAATATTATTACGCAATATTTCCAGGCACTCCTGTAACTCATTTAAACATTTTCAGGGCTAATATTTTTAATGTACAGGTATTACGACACAGCTTGCCGTTGAAATAAAATAACAAAAAATATCTTACTACAATAATTATGTTTTATTCAGCCAATTCTTTTAATAATTTTTTCTCCTGTAATTTCAAAATTGCAATTTTCAATGCATGTTCCTCCTTCTCATGAAGCAAAGATTAACGAGTAGTCACTTTAATCTTTGCCTGCACCTACACGAAGATGAAAAAACTGATAAACAGTCTCGGAATCTGAATTCTGAATAAAAACTTACAGTCAGAGTGTTGCAGATTACAGTTAGATTATGACAGAATTATAAAAATATTCAATGGATTCTGTGATCTGGGTTCAGTGTGGCCAATGAAGAGACAAAAAAGAGACGTTTACTTGACCATCATCGGATTTTTCATGTCACAACAGAAATTGACTTAACCTTACTTGGCAGGTTAACCATTGGTTTCAAGACCAACTGGTTAACCAACTGAGTTACAACCCGCCCTATGTGAAATATTTCAGTCGCTGTATTTCGTTTACTTCAAGTCCTGAATATCTTTTTCGACTTCTATTCATATTTTAGAATTGAACTGAAAATATTTAAGTGGCATATTTTCATCCTCGATATCTATTTTCATGTTGTCTTTCGGAATTAATATACATAACATCTACATTTCTCGCAATTTTCGAATTTTCAGTTGACGCAAGCGTACAACTCAATCCTTACCAAAAATTTGGCTTCGCTTTTTGACCGTGAATAGCAGGAGTATATATAAGCCATATTATAGTTTTCCTCAGAACTAATATGAATCAAAATGTCAAAAATATGAACAAAAATTATTGCTTCTGCTTGAAAGAAATAACGACTTTTAACAAAGCCCGTTGAATAGAATAAAAAAAATATCAGTGCTCACACCATCGGCTTCGTCATCATTCATACGTCGTGATGTTTGCTGGATGGGTGATGACATCTATCGGGGATAATTGATCAATTGATAGTTGATCAGTTGTCGACCGGCGAGGGTGGGAGATCAAATTGAATTGAAAAATATTATAAACTCCGAATAAGAATTTATCGTGCTACGATTATAATTGCTATCTTGCAACTCTATTGCAGATCTGTGGATAGAATAAAAATCGGGTTGGAAAAATAGGGGTTGATCGTATAAGAGTGACAATAATAATGAAAATAATATAAATTTTTTTATTCTAAGCCAAAAAAATTGAGGGTGGACAACCCTTAACATTGAGGGAGATGAAAAATAGATGTTGGCCAAAGATGAAAAATAGAAATGAAAAAAGTTTAGGTTAGGAATAGGGGTTGATCATAGAGGGGTGAAAATTTGGGGTTGTGTGTATTTTTGTCTGCTGTATCATAAAAAAATCAAAATAAGAAATTTTGTTCCGAAAAATTAAAATAAAATTTTGGGGTAGACCACCCTTTATATTTAGGAGGATGAAAAATAGATGTTGGCTGATTCTCAGTCCTACCCGATATGCACACAAAATTTCACGAAAATCGGTTCAGCCGTTTCGGAGGAGTTCTACCACAAACAGCGTGACACAAGAATTATATACAGTGAGGGAAATGGACTAGTAGAGATCTAATTTCCGAAGTATACCAACGGGTGGCACCGCCTCAGCAGGATAATGACGTACCGGTTTCTGGCTTATTAGCCGTCATCAGCTCCACTTAACCCATTGCTACGAGTACCAACTACTAGTCCATTTCCCTCATTGATTATACTTTGTCTTATGGACGTGAACCTCTATTTTTGATTATTATATACAGTGTGACAAGAAAAACCTCGTACAAACTCTTTTTCATTTAACTTTATTGAACAGAAGAAATTGAACAAAACAACAACAAATAATAATATATCTAAGCCGTTTCGAAGTGGCTTCCTTAGGCGGCGATACACAGCTTCAGACGCTTCTTGAAATTTTCGACAATGGGCCGCAGCTCCTCGGGCGTTAATCCGTTCCATTCCCGGCGCAGAGATTGCTTCAACGACTCCAAATTTTTGTGTTTTTTAGCACAAGCCTTGTGCTCCAAAATCGACCACACGCTGTAGTCCATTGGGTTGAGATCCGGTGAGTAGGGCGGCCATTCTGCAGATGAGATGAAACAAGGAAAATGGGTCTTACACCATTCTTGCGTGATTTTCGCTCTGTGAGCCGGGCGGAGTCCTGTTGAAAGGTCCAATGCGTATCGCCGAAGTGCTGCTTGGCCCACGGAGGATCTCACAGCGCAGCGGTAGACTTCTTGATTGATTTTGACCCCTTGATCCATCAAAACTAAGGGAGTTTTACCACTGCCGCAAATTCCGCCCTAGACCATGACAGATTGTGGATGTTGATGGTGTTCGACGATGGCCGATGTACCGGAAGCCTCTACGGACCAGACTCTGTCGTTTTGGTGGTTGAGGGATTGTTCTACGGTGAAAAGCTTCTCGTCTGTGAAGAGAATTCGCTCCCATTGCTGACCGGCGGCGAGACGAAGGAGTTGGCGGCAGCTTTGGAGTCTTACGCGCTTCTTTTCCTCCCTGGGGATTGAACTTCTTGGAGCTTGTATGGCTTGAGGTTGAGCTCCTTTTTGGCAATTTTACGCGGTTTATACCGATCTCACAGGCTATTTTCCTCATGGAAACCCTCGGATTTCGATTGACTCGCTTCTTGACGATGTTGCGATTGCTAGGTGTATTGACACTTGACAGTGCGTTTTCTACCACTTCCTGGACGACGACCATCATGGTCAAGCTCCTCGAAACGACGAATTGCATCAGACACGGTTTGTCGAGGCACATTGAGCAAACGAACAATTTCGCATTGACGCCTACCTTGACGAAACAGCTCCAAAATCGCACTACGTTTGTTTGACATTCTAAAACTCTGTGAAATGAAATTATATCAAACTGAAAATTCACATATTAGTACAGGAAAGTGTAAAGAAACCAAGAGAATAAAAATTATTTGGCTGCGCCGAAATACTTTTGTTCCAGACCGTCCAGACCACAGCAAAATTTGTCCGAAGTTTTTCTTGTCACCGTGTGTATTGGATGAGTAGATGGTATGGACTATGGACATATTTTCTTGCCTGTTACGAAATAGAAATATTCATTGTCCGATTTCGATTAGGTAAGGTTTGTTAAGGAATCAAATTAGGATTTTTCAGGGGAGCATAAAGAAATTTAAACTTGAATATTGCATCTATACTTTCCGTATAGATTTTATTTGTTCAGAATTCGTGTTTCTATTTTTATTCATATTCGATACCACAAAGTTGATACTGCAAATGAAGATCTAGACCGCAGTGGTGAACCCACTCTCTTCGACCCTGTGGTCTACTGTCTACAGTTCTCTTCTCAAGAATCGAGCTAAGCCAAAATCGACACAGTTCATTGCTATTCAATTGACCATGTTCATAAGCTATCGGTTGCAGCTTTTTGAGCGTTTTTAGGTTGGCAGCAATAATTATAATAATGTCATCACGGTCATTACTGATTTAAAATAGGCCCGCCAATTCATTATATTCTTTATAAAATTTGGGTGTACACAAGATGTACTTACACCTTTTTAGCATCCATTTTTACCAGAAATTGTTTTTACTCTATCAAAATTCAAAATAAATAGCACTTTCGAAACTTCCATTTTTTTTGTTAAAAATCAATGACAATTGACATTAATGAGGTTTGACATTGAACATTGACATTGATGATAGATTGGTACCAACCCAAAGATGCTCAAAAAGCTGAAACCGATAGCTAATGAATATGGTCAATTCGCCAGTGATTGCTCGTATGAACTTAAGATGGTGACTAAAAATTGAGTTTTCAATTTTTTTCTCCTCTGATATTGGTTTTGGGGAAAAAATTATGAATAATATTGTTTCAAATAATTTGATTTCATGTAACTTCATCTCGAATAAAGCAAGGGCTCTTTTTCATGGGAGGGGTAATAACAATCATGGGGGGGGGGTAATAACGATTGAAAACCATAAAATCAGGTGCAAAATCTATGAAATACTTTATGTGCACCACCTTTTTTAGGTCTTCGATACTCATGGGGTGGGTAGTTACCCCCAGTTAACCCCCCCCCCCGTAAATCCGTTCTTGGAATAAAGGGTTTTGATATTAATTAAATAACATGAGGGTTGCTCATTTCAACCTCGTATAATCTAGCAGGAATATTGAAAAAATACCCGTGATAAATCCTTTGCGAGTTTACGAAAATTACAGAATTTCAAGATTCTAGCTTTACTGAAATAAACCACTTTTCAGAGGTGATATCTCGGCAAGGGATGGGCTGAGAAAATTTTGTTATAGGAAAGACCCATCTTACTTTCATACGAGCAATATCACCTCTTGAATTTTTTCGCATGAATTTAGAAACAACCTGTATATCCGACTTTGTTAAACTGCAAGACTCAACAAAATCATAAATGCAGACAAAGGTCAGAATGCTCCGAATTTCTATTATGTATACTCATGATCATTGAAAGGGCAATAAATACAGTGAATGAGTGAAACCTCAGTGAGTCTCGAACGAGCAACCCTCTAAGAGGGGGCGCTTCAACCACTTAAAATTGAATAGGGTAGAGGGGTTGAGTGATACTGCATTTGTAAGGTCTTGGGAGCCTCTACACACCGGTGTATGAAAAACGTAATTTCGATGAACCGTTGTCGCCAAGAATCAATTTTTTAGCTCCAATGAGCCATCTTGAATATTTTTTCATTTCTACAATGTATAAGCCAATATTATTAAGCCGTTTTTACAAACTCGAAAAAATATTGTTTTTTAGGTATCATGCTTAGAATCAAAAATATTAAATCTGCGTTTTTAAATCAAATGCTCTAATTGTCCTCCATTTACTTTCATACAATAAAACAATCTTGACTGAAAACCGTCTCTAACATGGTTCAGCATAATTGGATTTATTGGGCGACACTCATTTACAATTCTTTGGCGTAGTTCGTCCAAATTTTCAGGCTGAGTCACAAAAATTTTGGATTTGAGATGTCCCCACAAGAAGAAGTCCAGAGGGTTTTTGGGCGAAAACAGCTCATCAAAATTACGTTTTTCATACACCGGCTTTCAAGACCTTCTAAATGAAGCATCAACCAACCCCTCTCCCCCCCTATTCCATATTCAATTCTGAAGAGTTGAAGCGCCCCTCTCAGGAAGTTGCTCGATCAAGCCTCAAAAATACGTCAAAATATGTCCCCCAAACGAAACCATTCGATGTGCTTCGGGAAATTTTTCCATGGATAAAGAAATATACGGGGTGGCTCATTCACCCTATTAGTTTTCTCTTCGAGAGTCAATACTCGACGTTTTGCAGACATTACTGCTTTCTTGGCGAAATCTCAAAAGTTCTATCGTGAAGGTCAAACTATATTGAACTAGACCAAATGCAACAATACGCAGTAAAGTACTTATTATGAAGTATTTACTTTGCTTATGTTTCGGTTGTCCTATCAAGGGAGAGTTTAGTATACGAAAAAAAGGTGTCCGCGTCAGCCCAAGAGAGGGAACTATCTGTAGGATTTGCATTTACCCATTAATATGAAAATGCGTCCGTTCAATAGAGGTGTCCGCTCAAAGGAGGTGTCCGTTAGTAGAGATTCCAATGTATTTCGATATAAAATGGGTTTCAGATACTTTGAAACTGATGCCGATCTTTGTTCGAGTTATAGGGTGTTTTTCGCAAATGTGCATTTTGGAAACGATGCTATAACTTTTTCCGTGTCAAACCAATTTCCCTAAAGCCATTTTTTACTTAGAATTCATCTATATATATAAAATAAAGATGTTGGTTACACCATTTATAACTCGAGATCGGATGTACTGTTTGTTATGAAACTTCATATATGGATTCGCCTACGGTCTGGTTATGATAAAATACAATTAAAAAATCGATGAAAATTTTACTTATACAGGAAATGCTTTTCCTCCATTTGAGTGAGGCCACTAGATGTCGCTACATTTACATGTCGCTCCGCTTATTCGTTTGGACTTCATTTGATATTCTCCGCGTTAGATGGCGATATAAACAAATAGTGTGTACAGTGACTATATTCCCTCTATAGTCACTGTAATAATGTGTAATTTGAGTTGCCTTCAACTCTGCGCTGTTGGGCAAAACCAAAATGTCTTATCGTAGGAGTACAGATGTCTAAAATGATTAGATATCGTTGAGATATGAGAAAAGTTTCGTTCTTACCACTTCAGATAGCGTTATTCGCACATTATGACTGATGATTATTAGCTATTTGTATAGTTTTATTTATTCCAAATATCGTAATCGTGAGGGTTCTATATTTGACATTATCACAATTAAATGGTGATGGATTTGAGGCTTTCGCGACCATCCATTGATGTCATCTGTTTTCGAGCATTTCGGTCGTCGTGGTTTGAAATAGTCGAAAAAAGAATATATGACATCAATTACTGCGTAATTTACATACGGCTTATAGTACCATGAAAGGCTATTAACAGATCCAGAAGCGGGTGAATATCACAGTGAATTTTTATCGAAATGTCAAGTAAATCGGATTTTGGCGATGAGTTCCAATCGTGAGATGTCCATTCTCATCTTATCTCATAATTTTTAAAATGTTTTTGAATTTCTGTTTGGGTAATAAATATATTTGCGGAAATAATTGAATCCAAAATTGATTGACATAATATGACATATTATTTTTGTGTATCTGTTCTGTGTGATAGCTCATATCCATGGAAACATTTGACAGTTCAAAAATCAGAGAACCAAGCCGTTGATCTCCGATCACCGATGATTACGATTTGTGAAATCCACCACAAGTGTCATTTAGGCGGAACAAAGTTCGCCGGGCCAGCTAGTTATGAAAAGATTGTATAAATATTTCACCGATAATGAATTTATTGCGGAAAATCAATTCGGTTTTTGGTCGCCTGACGACTCGTGATTTTGATACAAATGTCATTCGCGAAATTTCCGAGCAACAAACTTCCATATTACAATCGAGACATTTTGACGGCGAAATTCCATCTCTAGTGGTATTACACATGAAAAAAAAATCCCTAGATCTGCTAGTGTGTTTAGAAACGCTGTCATGAAAAATTTTCGGTAATAAAATCTTTTACTTATGAAAATTCCATTATTTTTTTGGATTATTAGAACTTTCAATTCCAAATTATTTCTCTAAAATCATATAAGTATTTGTGACAAAAGAACAGATCAGATCGGAGTCCAATTTAACAACGTCTGTGATTTTTGCTTGTAGAGGAAATGAAGCTACGTTCATGCGTTTTACCTTATTGCCAGCTTCAGATAGGTACATTTCATATTCCCTGCAGGAAAGTGGAAAATCAATATGGAGGTCGCGCCGTTCCTTGAAAGGACAGAAATCCCCTGTTTCACTCGAACATTTGAGCTGATGTTATCGTGGCTTGACTCGGTTTCGAGGAAACCAGCTGAATTTCCTAGATTCAGGTATAGCATGAAGATTGAAGACACAATGATCAGGTTAAAGTGATGTTCCAAGTCAATTGTTTTGTTATGTACCTATAATGTTCATTTCTGCATTGAAATAGGGAAGAATGTTCAAAGGCCTACTTCTAGTGTACCCGCATTCTTCGATTTAACTCAATTTCCTGACGCATATAGTTCCATACATTACAGAAATATAACTATACACCCTATTTTAAGGTGAGGCTTTTCTCTTGACAGGTGATAGAACTCATCAAAATGAGTCATTTCACCGAAAATTTATTATATGAAACGTTCAATTTGAAAAATCTATAAAAAATTTTGGGCCTAATAATACTCTGGCCTGCATCTCTCTGTTCCAGATTTATGAACATCCGTAAAGTTTGGTGATTTCTTAACAGAAATCTTGTTCTGTACAACTTATACGCTGAATTTGCATTTTGTTTTGATTCACCATAAATTAAAAGCATATCAACAAGTTTATTATTTGAATAAACGAACTCGTAGAATGTGCACCGCACCCTCGCCGTAACAGGATCGATGATTATACTGATCACTATCGATAGTCATGTATGATGAACAAGAGATGTTGATATCTACGGAGAAGCAGGCGAGGAAGAAGGTTCGGACTGAGCAATTTTCAGATTCACCTGTGTCTTGAAAATATTCTAGGTTAATTTTTCGAAACAGGGGCATAATTCATATAAAACTGTTTTGGTAAAATGACCTATTTTGACGAGTTCTATCATATGTCATAGGAAAAGCCTCACCTTGAAATACACCCTGTTTAACCTAATAAACTGGTTGTTAGTGACAGATTTCGTGCTACGTTTTACAAACAAGTATGATTTTATTCGGATTTCGAGACATTCTCCATTAACTAAGTATTCCACTTTGATTTCGCTGGAAAAACGATGATTTTGAACGTTGGAAAATGTATGCTAAGTGATTTTCTTTAAATTTGCCGAAACTTAAGGGTTCATACACTTCCTTGTGAAGAAAGCTCCTAAATGATCAACTAAAAAGGAAAAATATCCAGTTATGTATTTATGAAATCTTCATTGTTGTATGAATCACTAGAACAAACTCTGTGTACGGGCACTATGGTAATTTTTAAGTATGCAATTTCTTGAATGAACTCAGTATTATATTTCGCGAATCTTTGTCCTCCTCTTCTCTTCCTTCCGATTGGCTGTTTGCCTGTGTAAGCCCTGTCTATAAAAAGGTAGACAGGGTGTCACCCCATAACTACCGTCCAATAGTCTCCTTTCGGTAATCTCGGAGGTTTTGGAGAGAATAATAAGTGAGCATATCCGGAAGTTTTCTCCCGAACAAAAGTTGGACCAGCAACATGGATTTGTTCCGGGGCGGTCAACTGTCACAAACCTTCTCTCCTGTTTATCCGACTGGACTGAAAGCATTGGATTCCGGTCAGCCAGTGGACGTGATATATCTCGATTTTTCAACAGGGTTCCACACGGCCGACTTCTAACAAAACTCGATCACCTTGGTCTTGGTATCAGAGGAGGACTACTGGACTGGATAAAGGCTTTTCTAGCCAACCGCTCGTATCGCGTTGGATGTGAGCTCTCCTCAAGATCCTGGCAGATGCTTTCTGGGGTCCACTCCTGTTACTTTTATATACTTCCGATTTGCCTCTTCACCTAGAATCCGCTGTCTTTCTATTCGCCGATGACCTTAAACTGTACAATTTCCCTTCTGCTGATCAGTCAACGCTTCAAGATGACCTGGACCTCATAAACACCTGGTGCAGCATCTGGATGCTTCACCTCAAAATAGGCAAGTGCTCCATTCTACACATCGGGAAAAGCAACTCATTTATATTGCAGACTTACTTAAATTGTGTTTGTGTAATTATTGCGAAGTCCAGTCATTCGCTGATGACACTCAGATTTATTCATTTATTTTGATTATACCCAATACGAGGAAAGATCATCAATGAAGATCTCAAAAAGATCGCATAGACTCATAGACATGCGAGTTCTCTGAGGCCAATAACTTACATCTTCATCCTGAAGTCTAAGGTAATCATTTTCGATAGCAAGAAAAATTCTGAGTTTCTTACAAAAACTTGGGAATTACGGTGAACAATCAACTTCGCCTCAGGGAACATACCAAATGGCTGATTCAAAAATCATATTTAGCCCTGAAAGTTCTTAATTCTAATAGACGTATTTTGAATAAATCACTTGTGAAGAATTTATGCGAAACTCTTGTCTTATCGAATTTCACTTATTGTAATTATGTTTATGGCCTTTGTTTGGACAGAAATTGCAGAGATCGTATCCAGAGGATGAAAAATATGAAAATTTGCAGGTAAGTGCAATAGAACAAAATGCATCTGATGTACATCTTTTCGTTAATAATATACTTTTACGGTTTAACAGGAAATGCCATCAACATCTTTAATTTAATTGGGACAACCTATATATTTTTACAGATTTTGAAAGAGCTTGTTATTTTAAATTCATACATACTAAGTTTAGTGTAAAAAAAATTGTAAAAATGAGGAATATAGCGTTAGACGACCAACAAACAAACAGGAATTGAGACAAAGAATAATTGATGAATGTGAACTAATACGCGGAGAAGTCTTGAAAAGAATTTGTTAATAGGATGGCATATTGTCAGCAAGTAAATGGCGAGCATTTTGAACATTTGAAGTAACTTTGTTTCTTATTATTCTGAAATGAAATGTACACCCATTGTACAACTAACAGTTTTTACAATTTTTTGTACACTAAACTCAGTATGTATGAATTCAAAATATCTAACAAGCTCTTTCAAAATCTGTAAAAATATATAGGGTGTCTCATTCAAATTAAAGAAGTTGAAGGTATTACCGGTAAAACCGGAAGTATATTATTTACTTTTTCAAATGATAACCATATAATTTTGTAATTCCGATCGATGGCTCTACAAAAACTAGTTAGAGTGTGCCGAACATTTTATGTCTATAAAATCAGTAGTTTTGCCCTTATCGAATAAAATTCGAATTTCGCTTGGCTCAGTTAAAGTTATATGATAATCTTTTTCAAAGTAGGCTATGTTGGGAATTATCAATCTAACTTATGTTTATTGATCAAGCACTATGCAAAATATGCAATACACTAGAATGATATACCCAAAGACTATTCTTTATTTGCCACCAATTTGACAAATAAACAAAGCAAATAATGAATGATGACTAAATAAAGAAATCTTAGTTTAAAACTGACATATTCTAACTATTGACATCGCCTACTTGTCAATTTTTTTATGAACTGTTGATCAGACAAAAAAAACGCTTTTTTGTTAAATTCAAATTTCATTCAAGAACGGCAAAACTAGGGGAAAAGGGGGTAATTGCGGTCAGTTAAGCTCTTTTTGGAATAATACTCAAATTATAAATCATAGCTCTATGAGGAACATAACATCACAACTCTACATTAAGATCGGCGTTTAAAGCGGGTAGGAAACACACTACATTAAACGCCCACCTCAAAGGACTATTAATTCAGGTCAGAGTAATAAGCTTTGGAGTTTCGATTTACTAGTGATAATAGTTTGAAAACCTACAGTTTTTGACCACTATTGCACTCACGTGAGGGCCATCGTCGTCATGATGATCAAATACTTCTAACATGCGGAATCCAAGCCAGTGTTAGCAGAGTGAGTCCAAAGCCCACAGGAAGTGCATCGGTACCATACTTCGTTGTTTGGCCCAAATTCCCCGATTATAAGACAATTATTCGCTGAGTTATCTTCATCAAAAGTATCATCATCGTCGCAGTGGTCGTCAATGTCTACATCAGTCAATGAAGAGTTCCTTTCAGCCATTTCAAGTATTTCCTTCAACTCTTTGGTTTTTTTATTGTCCCTTCCCTTGCATTTTTCTTTACGTTCAATTTCTTGACCCCATTTCTCGATTTACCCGTAATAGAGTTAATAGAGTAAATTGTGAATAGAAAAAAAATACTATATTTTGATTCAAATTGAACGTTATTATAAATTCATGGTCAACCAACTTTCAATGATTCACGTGAAAAAAAAAAATTTCATAACTTACCTTGATAATAAAAAGGATTATCGGGTTTGGAGTTCAAAAAATATCTCTCAGTTTTACTCTTTATTGATCATTTCAAGCTTTCGATAAAAAACTTTACTTACCTTGATAAACTTGGAATCGATCGGAATTACAAAAATATATGGTTACCATTTGAAAAAAATGAGATTTTATAGTTTTATGGAGGCACACTTTGAAACCCTGTTTCGGGCACCCTGTATAATATTTCCTCATGATTTATACAAGAAACAGTATCAGCGTACTTTCTTCTGTTTCACTGTTGCAAAAATGAATTCTGACAATGAGAGATTTTGGAGATATAAACATTAATTTGTTATACTCTTTCTGTCAACAAATTTGAGAATTAAGTTATAACTCTACAGTCGCCTGAAGTGGTTGCGCATGTCATATATCGAATCAGTGCAGACGAAGAATTCAAATACATATGAATATACAGAGTGTTACACTTGACATTACGAAGTTTACATTCGTTTTCGGTAGAACCGGAAGCAGATTTCGGTTGAAATTATTTTAGACTTCTAGTTTATGTACAGAAATACAAATTCTTGAATTTATATCAAAATTCCTTTCTAGAATGTGCCTAATGAACACTTAAAAAAATCACCCTGTATACTCATTCGTTTGAAAACTAAATACATACTTTGTACCTTCAAAAGTCACTATGGGCTACGCTTCCGCTAATATATCTGGACGCTCGCCAAAAAAAATAACGAGCATCTGCCACCATCAGGATTAAAATGAATGGAATAACTCAAACAGTTCAAATTTCGAAAGTTTTCGCCAAAATTCTTGCAAATAATCTTTCGAAATATGAATATACCTACATATTTTGATTGCATGAGTGTTTGCGAAGAGTAGTTTATGCTCACACCTTTCAGAATGCATTGCTCCCATCTAAATAGATTAAACCGACAAATTTATTACGGCCAACCCTTTTTTTGGTTGAAGAACCAACATTTGTGTCGATCCGATCGAGCTGAGTTATATTATAAAAATACCCCTGAACGGTTCTGTATTTTATTGCCCAATTGAGCTCTTGTTTCTGTTAATGAGACAAGTTAAGTGGCATTTTATGCCTGGTTTAGAAGCTTATAATGAAACTCGATATTTCTGAGTGATCGCAGATGACTTATGCAAGATGATACCCCATACAGCAAATTCAGCATCTTTCACTTCTTGATGGGAATTTGACTTGTGTGGTAATTCTTGCATCTCGTAAAATATGCACCTTATATTTCTAGTTTAATAATGAAATTGTCTGGTTTACCGGTTCTTCAAACAATACTTACGTTACTAAAAAACACCTGATTCGAAATAGACACCAGACAAAAATTCAAAGTTTCGATTTCATATGAGGCAGACAATATTAATTTCAGACTGCTTCAAAATTTCGAGGCTCATGTTTGGTTAAAATGAGCGTTTCAACTTCTGCAGCTTTGGTGCGTTCGGAAAGAAAGATCTCAACCTTTACGTTCGTTTTAAATACGAATGACCGATTCTATAAGTTTTCGAAGCAGCAAAAATTAATCCTCGCACGAGGATCTTTTGAATATATAGTTCAAACAACCTGAATGCCAATATATTAATAATGATTACTTTATTTTCACCATAATTAGTTTTACGAAGTGATTTCCCCCTTTATACAATTTTTATACGCCTCATAACTTCGAAGATATGTCAACGATAATTTTTTTCATACCGCACCCTGTATATTTATTTTAATCTACTCATATTTACGGGTAACTTAGGTATTGAGGGCTAACAGTTGAGAACATATTTATTCAATAAAAATTTTGGTGAATAAATTTGGTCACATCTCATTAATCAAGTTTATCTTCAATTTTGAGTTGTATCTTCTTTGCATTTATTTGTTTTCTCAACCTGTGTATTACCAATACCTGAAGTCTGTTCTGTTAGAATGATAGGAATTTGTATTCGGGAATGAAAGGTTTCTTAATTCAACATCCAAATACTCCAGAAATTGATTATTCCATGCACACGTCTGATGACATACTCAATATGTGTTGATAATGTATAGCCATACGAACATACCTACATACCTATACTAAAATATGCTATTTCAGGTATTCCTCGACTGACAACATCACCTATCAAATATGATCGATGATTATACAACAGCTTGACAGCCCACCCTAGGAGAGAAAAGAATTGGTACAACAAACATTTTCACCCTGAATAATGAATCAACGTTTTTAGAAATTATGTTTTGATAGATAAATTAACAAGAATAACAGCGCTACAAGTTTTTGATTAGGACCAAATTCGATCAAAATCGAGAAGATTAGATCTTCATTTAATTCAACCAGCTCCGTGAACGGTTGCACATTTTTCAATAATGTGATCACAGTACTCTGAAAATATCTCTCAATGTTGAAACCGCAAAATGTGTTATGACCTTAAACCATAGAAAGAGGAGACACAGACACACCTTTCAATAATAAATAGTGAAGCCAATTTTCAAAATCATCAGAACTGAACTGGGTGATTGTTATACGGCATAATCAAAATGTAGTAAAAATTTTTGCAACGTTGTGACGTTCTTTGAATTTTCTAATGAATAAAGTCTCAATCAAAATGGAAAGTAAATCAGATTGAAATGCGTTTACTCTTTTGTGTGGATATCAGAAACGAGTATTGGTTTCTTCAAATATTGTGCATTCTTCACATTCCATAGACGTAAGTATATGTAAATGTTCGCGAAACGGATCGATCTTTTCACCTCAGATTAATGTATGGAAACGTTTGGCAATACGGTTTTTTGAATATATGTCCCGTTCATTCATTAATTACGTACCGCCATCTTTATTCTATAAAACTTCTGACATTTTGAACAGTGTTGTCAACAAAGAGTCTGAGCTTCATTGTATGTTAAAAGCGTTATTTGGATTTATTTTTGAATATCCCCATCTAAATACGATAAAAAAATGGTTCGTAAGTGTCTTGTGTGTGGTAAATTGGACTATTTGAATCCTAACTTGAGTTTGCACAGGTATGTTCTAATCTCTTCATACTTAGTATCAGAGGCGTAGATTTTAAGAATTTCACTTTTCAGATTCGATTCTGATATTGAGAAGAGGAACATCTGGTTCTTAATCCTGAATATTACTGACTCTGATGATCTTTCTCAGAAACTGTTTGTATGTTCTGAACACTTTGAGCTAAAAGATTTCGTTATTCGAGTGAATGGTACTTACCAGATATCTCAAAAATGCCAATTCCAATCCCCTTCTTGTCAAACCAATCTTCGAACTTTCGTCCTCAAGGTAAGTAGCTGGGAATTTCCAGAGAAAGAACCAAAATGTTGAAATCAAATAGCATTTCACCAAAAAAATCATCATTGTGCCGGTACTGTGAAAACTCAACAGAGGGATGGATCAGATATAAGCATTTCACATATGATAAATTCGATAAATTGATAAGTCTCTTCTCAGTACCTGTTCTCCTACTGGCTGGCAGGTGGAATGGTTGTAATTTTTGTTGCATTAGTGATTAATTATATCTGGTGTAATCTGTTTTGTAGGGTTGAAAAAATTGAGCCAGTGGAGGAATGAGATTCATCTTCCCGTTTCACTGAGGCACCATCTTCTTCTAAAATTAGAAGAATAAGGTGAATATTTCATTTCAAATCTCTTCAATTTTATTAACTATGACAACTTATACAGGGTTTTTTTAGAAAGATATTTCATATTGACCATATACATATTACTATCTAGTGATTTTACTACTCCTGAAAAGAGGAAAAAGAATATGAATGTCATCAGGACACAAGTTAACAGTCAGAAAAGAAAGATACTTTCACTACAACAGTCTGTTCGAGGAATAAGACATAAAAAAACATACATGAGAACATCGATAGACCATCTAAAAGAAAAATCCCTTATGTCAGAAGCAACTTTAATTGTATGTTTCCTTTTTGTTTATCTTTCAGAAATGAAAGAACTAAGTCATGATCATATTAAAAAATCTTCTCTTCTTTTCAGGCATTTATTAGTTCAGGAGTTGCTAGAGATTCATTTGAAAGAATGTTAAAAGATCCAAGCAAGCAGAAGTACAACCCAACATTGAAAGCCTTTGCATTAACATTGGCCTCTTTTTCCCCAAGAATACAATTCTGTGAGAAAAATATTTATCAACAGCCCTTCCCTTCAAGAAACTATCTCAAAGTAAAGATCTGTGGATGGAAGTCCAGGTTTCATAAAAGAAGCATTGACTGCTTTGGTCCAAAGACAAGAAGTTTCATATCCCTGGTATTGGTACAAGATTCTCAGGATATGTTGATATTGGTACCAACTTGGATTCTGCCTTCCAAATAGAACTATGACTATCGAATGTATATAGGGCTGTAACGGGGTGTTCCGCTACAGGGCTTTGGGAGGAGCAGTTAACAACAAACGTTTTCAATATCAATGTTTATTTTAATATCGCATTCAGTAGTTTTAGTATGGTTTTATGATTGTATTATGTTCTTCTGGTTTTATGATTGCAATAATGAACCACATTTATTAATCAACATCATGAAGTTACATAATACATGTATTATGTTCTTCTTCATGATGTTGATTAATAGATGGGGTTCATTTTCTTCAAGGAATTATGCTCAATTTTGTGGATAAATAAAGAAGGCATGAATTATTTTTGCTTTTTTCAGACTGAACGCCGTTCATAGGTATATAATGTACGATCGGAAATTCACCGCCGCGTAGATTTTCATCTCAAATATTGATGACTCGGTTTGATGCTTTTTGCAGCCATTACTTATCATATTTGTAATAACGTGATAAAACACCTCAATTTATTATAAAATCTCGCGAGGAGGAAAATCTGATTCCTTCACATGAATTTACACATTTTTGTGGTCATTTTCAGCATTGAATGAACCGTGTAGTTTATTTTATATACCTTAATTGATTTCCTAAAGAATCAATTGTGTTTCTATAATTTTTCATACTTATTTTCACTAATTCCAAGTACTTAATATCAAAAAGCTACGCATTTTAATATTTTCAATAATTCATTTGCATCAATTACGAATCTTCAAATATAATTATAGTACACAATAATTTCACATTTCGATAAACCGCCCCCGTGAAAATATTGTAAGCATTCGCCATAAAAAGATGATTTACTCGTGATTTTATTTCCATTCTTCAAAATCAATAACTCCACGCCACTGGATTTTTCAAAGCTAGATTCTGCAATGTTGCCACATAAGTCTAGGCGCGCACCGAGGTGGTGTGGCGATGGTGTGGTAGCGAGGTGGCGAGCTGCATCGCTAAAGCACATGTTAACAGCTACACGCACTGAAGTGGTGTGGCGGTGGTGTGGTGGAGTGGTGCCACATGGGTGCCACTAGTCTCGAGCATGTTTAATTCTCGAGTGGCAAGCGAGTGGTCACCACATCGATTCGGCTTATAATTATTCTCTCATTTCACGAAATTATAAATATATAGGTATATTATCTGTAAAAATAGAGTAGGTTTCTGTTCCAAGATGCGATACGACCAGGAATTTAATATAAAATTCGTAGTCCTCGTAGAGAAATATCCCTGTCTCTACGATAATTCACGGGAAGATTATCACCTGAGCCATGTTGAAGAACAAGCCTGGGCTAGAATTGCGAAGGACATGGGAGAGGAAGGTATGTGATAATATGATTTTTTTCAGAAATATTTTTATTACTAGAGACATGAAAATTATAACTATCATTATTCAACTTCTTATTTCTTACTTCTTATTCCATACGCAAAATTTATTCTGGTCCTTGAGTGAACCACTCATGGTGAAAAAAAAATCGCAAAGTTTTTGACGCGTAGTAATTGCTGGGTTGGTGGCTCGCCTTTGATTTGACAGTACTGAACCACGTTGCTCCTCTTCGTTTTCTATGTTGATGATCTTTTCCTTTTTCTCCCCTCGGGCATGAATAAACACCTTCTTCTTTCTTCACAAAATTATGTTATACGCATATTGCTTGAATAATCGTGTCCACTCTATTCACATTCAGAGAAATTGGTGTATAAAGAATTCTGAATTTTGATGACATCATTCCAAACGAGCATTCCACAGATTTTCTACCTCTTGACAATCTACCATCAAATACTCTTCGCCTATTTGTTAGACCTCTTTTTGGGAATGGTTGTTGCACATCAGTGGAAAAGCTTCATCTGCGGCGAAAAAATAGGGAAAATCTGTGTCTTGCCCTGGTAGTGGAGATGGATGTGGAAGATCTAATGTGCCTTCTGTTAGATACGTCAAATAATGTATACACAGTTACACAGTTTTATTAGGGTATTCCGGATTACAGTATTATTCTGGTATTAATACTATTCAGTTCAGCATTTCTCGTTCAACAGTGTTCGCCTTCTCAACGTAACCAATAAACATAACCTCTCGATCGCACAGCACATCTGTGGATAGATAGTCCTAACTGTCATTCAGCCTCACGCGCGCCGGTCACAGATGATTCAGACGTCCACGTCACCTGTCTTGCTGTACGGGAATGAGTGCGTTCCGGAAATACTCTAACATTCGGCCATCCTGACATCAAGTTGTCCTCAACTTGCCTACCATGAAAACAAAACAAAAATGAAGACATATAATAGAACATAAAGAACACAATTGCAATATATTCCATCTAGAACTCGGCATAGAGGACCTTGTTCAGCAAACAGAATAAAAACTAATTTGTCCAGCATTCGGGACACAACTTGTTCAGCAAGGGGAACAACAACTAATTTGTCCAGCATTCGGGACTCAACTTGTTCAACAAGCGGAACAACAACTAATTTGTCCAGCATTCGGGACTCAACTTGTTCAGCAAGCGGAACAACAACTAATTTGTCCAGCATTCGGGACTCAACTTGTTCAGCAAGCGGAACAACAACTAATTTGTCCAGCATTCGGGACTCAACTTGTTCAGCAAGCGGAACAACAACTAATTTGTCCAGCATTCGGGACTCAACTTGTTCAGCAAGCGGAACAACAACTAATTTGTCCAGCATTCGGGACTCAACTTGTTCAGCAAGCGGAACAACAACTAATTTGTCCAGCATTCGGGACATTTACATACCTCTACTGTTTCAGCACCTCATAGGGCTTCATGT
Organism: Adalia decempunctata; assembly: GCA_951802165.1. NCBI lineage: Eukaryota > Metazoa > Arthropoda > Insecta > Coleoptera > Coccinellidae > Adalia > Adalia decempunctata. The sequence continues at coordinate 51,403,867 of OX637695.1, forward strand.
GCTCGCAATTAACCACTGCCTCATAAGGGATTCTGCTTCTTGTAGTGAATCTGTCTTCCTTGACCTTATACCTATTATTGGACAGAACTTCCATAACCCTAAACGGTCCTCTGTATTTTGGTAACAACTTTTTACTCTCATTGTTTGCCGGAAAACTGTTTATTTTGGTCAATACAAGATCATCTACTTTGAACACCAATGGGCTGCCTCTTTTTTTATTGAACTGAAGATTCTGTTGAACACGGTTTGACTCCAAGTGTTGAGCAGCTTCTTTTCGAATTTTTGTGACGTCTATTTCGTTTTCCGTATTGCTTTCGATTGGGATATCTGTATTGGATCTCAATCTAATCCCAAACATAAGTTCTGCTGGGGTTTTTCTCGTCGTTTTACTGATCGTACCATTCAAACCTTGTTGAATGCTGGATAATTCATTATCCCAAGTTTCGGAATTTTTATTGAAGGTACAAGTTGATAGCGCATCAATAATTGTGCGATTTGCACGTTCAACCTGACCATTGCTTCGGGCCATTCCTACTGGTGATATAAATAATTTTATATGTCTCTGCTTGCAGAATAAATCAAATGTCTTTGAAACAAATGCCTTCCCTGCATCACATCTTATTCGATTAGGATTTCCAAATATTGAAAATATGTCATCTAATACCTTTATCACATGTTCAGTCTTTGTATCAGGTACAGCTCGTATAATGTTGAATTTAGTAAAAGCATCTACAATTACTAGAAGGTATTGGTTACCTTCAATTGTTTTAACAAATGGGCCTAGATGATCAATGTGCAAAGTGTGGAAAGGTTTAGCAAACTTTGTCAATGAATTCAAGTAGCCTGGTTTTTTCCCAGCGGGTTGTTTACAATATAGGCATGGCAAGCAACAGTTTATGTATTTTTGGACAAAATTCCTCATCCTTCGAAACCAAAACTTTTCTCTGATTCTTTGCAGCGTTCTCTCAACTGCAAAGTGTCCAATATCATCATGATTCATTTTGACCACTTGCCATCGGCATTTCTTTGGTACCAACCACCTTCTTCCATACTCAGTCAAACGATACACCCTATTTCCTCTCAAGTCATATTCATTGAATATGTCCTTATTTGCGTCCCTATCACCAGAATATAGAATCTTCTTAATTTCAGAAATTTGTTCGTCTTGGTCTTGTGCATGAAGTAACCAGTCATCTTCTGAAATTTGGAACACATTTTCAGTATGTTCTGATTCTTCTTGGTTCAATGGGTTTCGACTTAGAGCGTCCACATGCTTCATTGTGTTTCCTGCTCGATGTCGAGTTTCAAATTGAAAATCTTGTAACGCTAATACCCATCGTGCGACTCTTGGTACAAATGATTGGTTTTTCAAACAATTTTTCACTGCATTACAGTCCGTGAAAACTATAAATGGTTTGCCTATTAAATAGTGTCTGAAACGATTAAGGGTATACACTACGGCTAGAAGTTCCAATTCGAAGGAATGGTAATTCTTTTGTTCCTTGGTTGTCGTTTTGCTGAAATAAGCTACAGGTTTTTCTCCAGTCTCGGTTTTCTGTATGAGTATACCAGCTAGACCATCTCTAGATGCATCTGTATGGATTATGCACTCCAAGTTCGGATCAAATATGACTAGAACTGGACTAGACGTGATGACATCTTTCAGATACTCTACTATTTCTGTTCGTTCTTTTGTCCATTCCCACTGTTGGTCCTTCTTGAAGAGTTTTGTTAAAAGATTAGTTTTTCTGGCAAAATCAGGTATAAACTTCCTAAAATATCCTACTAATCCCATAAATTGGCGTAGCTGATGTACGGATTTTGGTAATGGGAATTTTTTTACTGCATCAGTTTTCAATTCATTTGGTGAGATTCTGTTCTTTGATATTTTGTATCCTAAATATTCTATTTCTTTCTTTAAAAATGTACATTTCTGCAATTTCAAAGTCAACCCATATTCTTTCAATATTTCTAAAACAGCTATAAGTTTCTTTAAGCCTTCTTCAATTGTTTTTGATGGTATAAGAATGTCATCAATATAAACTAAAATTCCCGATTTGAACAATGGTTCGAAAATTATGGACATAAATCTCTGGAATTCTGAAGGAGCGTTTGTTAATCCAAAAGGTGTCCTTAGAAATTCGAATAATCCGTCTGGCGTAATAATAGCTGTCTTTTCAATGGAATCAGGGTGAACAGGAATCTGATAATAACTTGACGCTAAGTCTAATGTAGTGAAAAACTCAAACCCAGATAGTTTATCAATAAGGTCTTCGATTAATGGCATAGGGAATGGATTCTTTATTGTTATTTTGTTCAGAGCTATGTAATTTACAACCATTCGTTTTTCACCTCCTTTTTTATCAACCAACATTACTGGGCTTGCATAAGGAGATTTACTTCGCTGAATTATATTGGCTTCTAACAATTCATCAATAATATTTCTCAAAGTTTCCTTTTGTTTTTCTGACAACCTATAGGGTCTACACGTAATTGGACCATTGTTAGTCAGCTGAATTTTCAATGAAATTGATGCAACTTTGCCTAAGTTTTTCAAATCCCTGTATATACACAAGCGGAATTCATTTAAAATTTTGTACAAATCGGTTCTATCATGCTCAGTCAAGTTGTCATGGTCAACTGTAATACCGAGCACATTATCAATGTGCTTTTGTGAAAATTGAAGACAGTTATCTTCTTTAAAATATCTTACGGAATTATTCTCAGAAAAATTTCTCCCTATCAGTACATCATGGTTAAATGACAAATCATCGATTACGTATAATTTACAGAATAACTGAGCTTCGTCTATTCTGATATTACATTCCACAAATTCATACACTGTTGTGCCGAATCCTAAAAATCCTGACAGATTGATATTTTTTTCTAATGGTTTTATTTGGATTTTAGCAGAGAGTGCAACATCTTTTCTCATAATAGAACAGTCACTGCCGAGGTCGATGAAAGCAGTGAGTGGTTTACCATCAACAAGAATACTTTTCATTAGCTTATTTTTATCTGACTCTATAGCATAAACTGTCTTTTCTCGCTTTACATTCTTAGTACAAACCGCTTTAATATGTCCATGAGTATTGCATGCGTGACAAATTTTATTCCTATAGGGGCAGTCTTTGCGGAGATGAGCTGAGCTTCCACAAGAATGACACGATTTAATACCATAGCTTTGAGTTTGATGCATGGGTGTTTTATTGGATTGATTTGGCAGATTTTTCTTCCAATAATTCGTTTGCTCTGTGCCAGTTTGATTTGGCCTACAACTATTCACAATAGGATCTTTCAGTGTGTTATGGTTAGTTTTATTCTTCAGAAAATTTGCTAATACATGCAGATCAGAGATATTGGCTGCTTCAACGGTTGAAGTAATATTTTCATCTCCTATAGCACCAACAATAAGTGAAATTTTGTCACTCTCTGTGAAATTCAACTTCATATCATCTATTTTACACAAATGTCTAAAATGAAACTCATAAAGGGACTCACCGTTCTGAGGTTTATGGTTGAACACTTTCTCTAGGATTTTATACATGTTTCTTTTAGTTTCAAATGTCTTGGATAACAAGTTTTTCCATTCCATCCAACTATAATTTGACCAACCTGCTTCATTTTTAATTATATTTTCGTACCAAATACGAGCTGTACCTTTCAACTTGGATATTGCTTGAAAAATAATGGTGTTTTCGTCGAAATTATGGATTTTTGCTGTGAATTCTATAACTTCAAGCCACTTTTTGATATCGTCAGCTATAGGATCGAATTCAGGTATAACCGAAGTGGTTTGAATGGGTCCAATATTCTTGAAATTTGAGGAATTGTTTCTCCTACCTTCATTTTCCTTTCTACCTTTACTCTTACGCCTCTTGTGATGATCTGAACTTGAGCTCGAATTAGTAGTACTGGAGGAAGAAGAACTCGACGAAGAAGACGATCTTGCACGTGGCTTCTTTTCGTTCCTGGAACGCTTACTGGATTTCTTACTTCGGGGCATTTTCGGACCACTTCTGATGTTAGATACGTCAAATAATGTATACACAGTTACACAGTTTTATTAGGGTATTCCGGATTACAGTATTATTCTGGTATTAATACTATTCAGTTCAGCATTTCTCGTTCAACAGTGTTCGCCTTCTCAACGTAACCAATAAACATAACCTCTCGATCGCACAGCACATCTGTGGATAGATAGTCCTAACTGTCATTCAGCCTCACGCGCGCCGGTCACAGATGATTCAGACGTCCACGTCACCTGTCTTGCTGTACGGGAATGAGTGCGTTCCGGAAATACTCTAACACTTCAAAAAATCTTTTTCCAAAATTGCTCTCTTTGAAAGCCCTTCCGTCACTATTTCGGCCATATTCACCAACATCAATGGCCAAGAAACATCCATCTGCATCGGACACAGCCATCAGAACGATAGAAAAGTATCCTTTATAGTTGAAGAATTCTGAACCAGATTTTGGTGGACTCTTGATCCTGATGTGTTTTCCATCTAGACTTCCAACGCAATTGGGTAGATTCCAAAGTTCCCAGTATCTTCTGGATGCTTCTAACCATAATTCTTTGGTAGGGACAGGAAGATAAGTTGGCTGAAGAGCCTTCCAGTATGACCTCTCAGAAAGTAGCGGACGAACACATTTCGACAACTGATGAAGTGGTGCCATTTGCCACTTCAGTGCGCATTAAACCACGTCCACACCATTTCGCCACCTGTCCTGCACCATTCAGCTCGCTACCACGCCACCGCTACACCACCGCCACACCACCTCGGTGCGCGCCTTGCCTAAATGTGGAATGATATTGCTATCCTTTATGCTATCTTCGTCCTACTCATTGAAGTCTGACTGAATTTTGGCTTCATCAATTCCCGAATTAATGAATGAGATGCTGTGTCTCCTCTTTCTATGGTCTAAGGTTATGACTAAGCAAATGCTATTGTTTTTATCAAAATTATTCAAATTCCTCCCGAAAAATTAACGTCAAATGACTAGTTTTAACGGAATATGTAAATGACAGGAGGAACAACAAAATAGAGCTGACCTAAAAAGAGATTCTTCAAAACTCCATGAATTTCAACAACTTAATGAACTTTCTTAAGTCTTTTCATCTATATAGTCAAATTAGAAAATTTGTAGTTTGTTAATTTGTTCATTACATTATTACACATATTGTAAAAATAAACTGTAACCGTGTCAATGGCCAAACAGGCGAGACACATGAATTTAATAATAAAAAAAAAAACAATATTAATACTCTGATTTAAAATTGCGATCATCTACTCAGATTAATAACATATGCAAGTCAGTGCTTTTTTCTTGGAATTTTATATTTTTCTATTGTTTTGTGTTTCACTTGAACTGGAGTGTAATATGATTATAAAAGCATAAACATATTATTTTTATTGTAGTTAATTCTAAACGCAAAAATTCACAAGAAAAATATACTCTATCCCAAAAAGTTCATTCACAAGAAAAATATACTCTATCCCAAAAAGTTCCTCAACTTGCAATTCATTCAATTTTTTCAATCAAGTTTAATGTGTTCAAATTTACTTGGCGGCCATTATTTCTGACATTCCTGATTCTGTCAGCCAAATTATGCTGTGCAAAGACAGTAAATGTGGGTGGTGCAGGTATGTGTTACAACATCCGATGCTAAACATTTAGTTTCGACAAGAAATTTTTTTGTTGAAGTTTTGAGGAAATATTTGCTGGAAGTTCTGCATTATCAGTGGTGCTGTTTTGTGCAAAATAGCTGAAAAATTCAGCTTTCTGTATGTGGTTCGGTTTTCTTGTGCAGAACGTAGTTTATCGACGAATTTCAGTAAATATTGAACTAGCTAGTGCAACTCCTGAGATTTCCTTTTCTCTGAACGAGACATACTTTTGATGAAGAGAAATGATTGTCTCATATGCGGGAAATTTGGCCGAAACAACCAAGCATGGTACCGATGCACTTCCGGTGCGGGCTTTGGACTCACTTTGCTGGCACTGGCTTGGATTCCGCATGTTAGAAGTATTCAATCGTAACCTCCTATAGAAGGTTGTGATTCAATCATCATTATCAACCTCATGACTACCATTGCGCTCAGTCCTCACGTGAGTTCAATAGTGGCCAAAAGCTGTTTTTTTCAAACTATTACTACTAATAAATCGTAACTCTAAAGCTTATTACTCTGACCTCAATTAATAGTCCTTTAATGCAGAATTGTGATGTTATGTTCCTATTATAGCTGTGTTTTATAATTTGAGTTTTATTCCAAAAAGAGCTTCACTGACCGCCATAACCCTCTTTTCCTCTAAACGCTTACCAAAATCCCTGAAAAATTTCATGTTCTTTAGAACTCAATTTTATCCCTCACATCTTTACAACACATCTCTACATTGAACTTTTTCTGTCGAAGAGATTTTATAACTTACTAGGTCTGTGATTTCCAAATGAAAATTCGACAAAGCTGACAAACATTATGTAGTGCGGTCCGAGAGTCAATAATTCATCTGCGATTCGGTGATGTTTAAAATTCAGGGAAGTATCCAGATTATTCTCGAGATTTATGATTTTTTCGTCATATTTCATCGGATAAATCAGAAATGACTCGAAAACGAAGCGTACTATTATAAAACCTTGAGAATAATTTTATGATAAAATTTGTTCTTTGGGGGTATGCACCATTTATTGTTTTAAATTCAAAGTGGGCAGTAAATTCAGTAGACTATATTTTATAGAGACCGAGAAAAAATAACTGATTTATAAGTACCAATATACGTATATAATAATTAGGTAAACTCATTGAGAGTAAAGGGGCATACAAATTGTTGTCACGTCACGTGAGCTCACGCGAGGGAATGGGAAGAATATGGAGAACATAGCTGCTTTTACAGTTGCTGGTGATTCTCATAGAAGGGATTCGATTTACCGAATGAATCAACGAACAGAGGAAGGGGTAGAATTCCATCAATTTATTCAAGAATGATTGAATGAGCATGAGCACCCAGATCGGTTTCAAATGTATGCATTTTCTCTGGCTGAGTTGTTACTTACCTTGAAGGACCTTGCATGTTCAACATCCGGTATCTCAGAATTTCACATGTCCATATTACAAACCCGTCGTCGAGTTTTGCCCCAGTTACCCAGGAGCTGAAAAATAAAGTTTTGTTTAAGAAGGAGCAGCTTAGAAGTTGAGAAAACTATCTCACCTAAAATGGGATGCAAAAACAGTTTTAAACAAATCCCACCAAAAATCTACAAAGATAATTTCAGCAAAAAAATAAGATAGTAGACCTATTGGTTTGGTTTTGTAATTTGGAGGGATTTTTGGTGAATACAAATTGTGTCAGACATTTAGGTAAGTGATTTTCAGGTTCTATAAGAAGCCTCATGTCGAATAGCATTAGCCATATAAAAATCATAAAACACGAGTATAGTTTTTAAATTGGCTGGAATATTTACATTGGCATTATGAATTCATAGCGGTATGATCCATAAATCTGTCATAACAAATCTCTCTTTTTCAATCGAACCAACGATTTCCTTGGTTTGCGTAAACTTATGCCATTGATTTTCTGAATATGAGAATATGGGAAAATGCGGAGCAGAAATAAATTTGCATACCCCAATGCATTTTCAAGCAAATTGGAACTCAGATCCAGATCCAAATTTTATTTAACGGTAGTTTAATCACCTAGTTTATTAATGGGATCGATTAATGATCGAGATGTTTCAAAGTGCGGGCGGGGTGAGCGCGTTAATGTTAAGGTGGGCGTTCAATGTAGTGTGTTTTTATGTCAAGTTGATTTCGAAAACGGTTTCACTTTGAGAACTGAAATTTTGTGAGTGAACTCAGAAAGGATTAGGGTTCTTGTTGAAATAATTTTAATCGATTTCATCCCGACAGCTAATTTTTTTTCTTTCAAAAATAGAAGAAAATGAGCCAACTCATGCTTCTGTTTTATTTCAACAGAAAGACCCATGAAAATAGTTCAACTTCCGATTAAAAGTGAATCTACTGATAATTTCGTTCAGAAGATCAACTTGAAATACGGAATTGGCAGAAAATGGCCAAATTCAAATTTTGGCGGGAAAAAATTCCTGCTTTACCCACAAATTGACTTATTTACTTAGTTCGGCGCCATTGTACATTTCATTCATGATTAGAGAGATTTTCATAGAACTTATAGTGATAATGTAAGTTCTATGGAGATATTTCATCAAATGAATGGTGGCGCCTCTATCGGAGGAGATTTCCTACTCGCTTTAAACGCCGACCTTAAATATCATTAATTGCCAGATTGATATGCCAATTGATTTCTGCGAATATTTGCTATAAAATGAGTTGGTAGATGAAGTAGCGAATAAAAGTGATATTGCAGTTTTACCAAAAATTCCGGATTTAAAATTAATAAATTTGACAGTGGGTTGCTTTTATTCAAATATCACTTTTGAATTCTTCTTTGTTCAATTGCACATGACAATCATCCCTTAATAGGAAATCGAGCATTGATCAGGACATTTAAGATCGATTTCTATACATTGAACAGACTTATTATTTTGAAGTAGACGCAAATCATTTTTGCCCTATTGAATCAAGTATTCAAAATCTATATGCTGCATTATAACATCCATAAAACACTTGTCATTTATGAGATATTATTCGCATGGGATTTTAACTCAAACTTCGAACTGGAAACCACAGAATATCAATAGAAAACTCGAGTTTTTCTGACCGTCGAAAGATGTCAATTTGAAATGACAATTTGTTAGTTGAATTTAAAATTATTTCATGAAAAATAATTTAACAGTCGTGGGAAAATATCAATATTATATTCGCATATTATGAGTTATGACGTTTATTCATATGTAATACCACTAGAGATGGAATTTTGCCGGCAAAATTTCTCGATTGTAATATGAAATTTCCGAAATGCAACAAACTTGAAAATTTTACCTGCTAAAATTTCACGAGAAAATGTCTAACATTAAGTTAATATGGTCACATTTGACACGGATTGCGCTATTTGGCAAATTAGAATTCATAGATTAACTTGAAAATTTTATCGAGATGAAACGATCGTTGCTACGGGAACTTCCTCACTAAAAATGGAAAGAGTGAAATAGTCACTTGGATAAACCCCATCCACGTAAATAAGTGCCACCATAATAATAATATGCTCGTTGAATAATGAACTATGTTTATAATCGTGCCATAAGATGATCGGTAAATTGCTTGAATTTGGTCAGTGCCAGCGTATGTTACTGTGATTATTAAGTATTGTGTAGTCTTATGTTTTACCCACGTTTTTTTCAGGAATACGGATTATCATTTCCATGTATGCGACACATAAATAATGCATCTGATGGAGCAGTTAAGAGGGGCCTATACCGTAATGACGTTCAGTTCAAAACGCGATTCGGTATTTCTCACGATAGAGACCACCGATTTATATGGGGTTTTCACTATAATTCAATTTGAAGTGTTTGTTCTTCAAGTCGGAAAGTTCATAACTTTTTTTTTTCGTCGACTGAAAAAAAAATAAAATTTTTTTTTCTTTCTTAGTGACTCTATATGCATGATAACAACTTTCCGACCTAGATTATTTTTTTTTATGAATTTCCACACAAAATTCAACACGAAAAGTTTTTTTCAATCGCTCCAAAACCGATTTCAGTAAAATTAAAATTAAACGATAGTAAAGTGCTGCCACCTAATCGACAAACTTGGTTATTTCCACTGTCTACTGATCGTTCCGTCTATCTGGCAATACTGCACATTGAAGCAGGTAGGTACTATTCAGCAAAATCCAAAAGCAAATATTTATTGTTTACTTGTAAGGCGTCTGTTATCAGTGAAAAGTGAAAGGGCTGAAAACAACATCGAAGAAGAGGACCATACCATAAAAGAGGACTTCAGATCGCTGAGCTCAATAGTTAGGATGAGCGAATATTCTCCTTATATTATTATTATTAGCGGAGAGTGTGAAAGCTAATTGCATGAGATTTAGTGTCTTGAATGCTATTCAGCTAAAGTAGGATTTTTCTAAAAAAATGAAAAGTTCGAATTATGTTTGTCACTTGTTACTAAGAGATTGAGAGTAATATCAGATATTTCTTCATATATTTTTTTAACGTCATTTAAAAACTTATGTTCATCAAGGTTCATCCAAAAAAACTTCTGTGAAATAATCTTGGAAATGAATATAATATCATAGTCACTAACAACAAATAAAGAAAGCTATTTCAAATTAATGATATCTAAAAATATATGACTTTAATAGGTACTGGAATTAGTCTGACTTGAATATATAGGATGTCCCAAGTTCGAGTGCCTATTAGACGTTTCTGGAGAACTGGACATATTTGAAATCTGGAAATTGGGATTATCATATTGTTCGAAATTTTCTACTGGAGCCTGAGCGCTCTCGGTTATATAAGAAGTGAAAATAGATTTGTTAAAAAAAAAATTCTACAAGCGTGCGCTTTCCCCCTTATTCCCGCATTTCAATTCGTAAAGAATCACATTGTCAAACAGTGCAGAAAAAACCTCTGCTATTCCATTCCCGCACACTTTCCGTGCGGGAATGGAATAGCGGGGGTTTTTGCCGCACGCTTTTTCTAAAGAATGAACTGAATTACGATATGTTCCTATGCACCAAACGCCACCAACGACGTTGTTATGGAAACGACATGTGAATTAAAATTTGTCATCAGTATGAAATTATTTGAATATATCAAATTGAATTTGATCAGTGTGATGAGATCAAATTGATATCTTTTCCGCACTGCAGTTTCGTGCGGAAAAATATAACCCTTTTCGCACTTGTTAGGAAAATTACTATTTTTAATTTTTTTCTTCTGTTAAGTATTCAATTCTGAATAAGTACATTTCTGTTTAAACCATGGTTTAATTTGATTCTGCAAAGAAAAATAATTATTGTACTTCAATAAAACAAAAATTAAAAAGCTTAGAGAATTATCATTATTTTTTTTCGCACAATAAAACGCAATCATAAAAAATAGAGTACTAATTTGAAAAATGATTTTCGATATTTTTTCTCTGGAGTAAAGTTTCATGTACCTCTATATTGCCTGTAATTAATAATGTGAATATATACAATTCCTTTGATACAGCTTCTCATACAATAAACAAATTTAAATTCATTAAAAAATTTCGGTTTAGATTTTTAGTCTCAATTACAATTTTTTATATACTGTAGATTCATATGTGCATGATTTTTTTAGTCCACGACTCTTTTCCGAACCTAACTTACAATCAAAACAGAAATTCGCAATAAATTCGTACAACTAAGAAGTAGTAATATATTCTTATTTTTTTCCTTCACATCTTTCAACACAGGTAGCATGCCTGTCTGGTCTTTGAGCTAAAATCAATATTATAGACCTCAACCTTGAAAGTGGTAATTCCCTCAGTTGTAGGGAATTCCCAATTATTTCTTCCCATCTCGTCAAACGTAAGGGCACAGAGGTAAGACTCTTTCCTGTGAATTTACAGTGTTGTCGGAAGTTTCGTAAATAATCCCAGTTCATTCGTGAATATACGAGGGCATTCTGGGCATTCGACAACTTCCGTCCTTCCCTTGGTAAATGCTGTACGTAACAGAAAACCGCATGTGGAAGAAAAGGACGGTAAATACGAGGAATGTCTGTGATATCTTCGGACGTCCTGAAAATCGACGATTTCTTAGGGGAGGTGAGGGGTAGGACGTGGGTAGAGTTTGACGTGCGCTCAGGAAGCCCAGCGGTATAAACCCCTCTTAAGAAACTCTCAAATGTTTTTAGATCGCCAATACACATTTGCGATACAACAAATATTGTTTAATCCATAATTGCAGTATGTGTAATAATAAACATATATTTTATTTCCCTGAGATTGTTGTGCCCTTGAGAAAAGAAGAATATTTCTTGTTTGAGTAGAACATACATTGTTCTTGTGGCATAGCTGGGACAAAACATAGAACACATGTTACAGTTTCATTAGATGATAGTTCGGTAACATGGTCACCTGGGCATATACAGGGTTGTTCACCATAAACTGGACAAACATATATAGCCATGTGAAAGACATGAGAAAGCCATTTTTGCCTTATGATATATATCCCGTTTTCGAAGCATAAGCGGGATACAGGATGTTTGTGGTCAACTGGTCAACTTTGAGCAATATTCTGATACCTGTGGTATGTTTAGCGTGACATTTGAAATAATGGTTTCACGTCACATCTCAGTTTTTTTCAGGACTCAATTGAACTGGTTGGACAGACTAAGACGACTTTGATGGTGGAGAAATGTTTCTGTTGCTGGTTCTGAATTTGCGTTATTTATAATAATTATGTTTTACCTCTATTTGAAATAATTCGATAATTTTTTTGTATTCATTCAATTGTTTATCTTTATTTTGGGGAGGTGTACATTGAATTGTTTTTTTATATGTTAGCTTATTTGAGTTTAAACTCAAATCTCATTGTATGGATTGGAATCTCGACTACCAATCTATATACATAAAAGAAAGATGTTGGTTACACCATTTATAACTCGTGATCAGATGGAGTGTTTGTTATGAAACTTCATATATGGATTCGTCTACGGTCTGGTTATTATAAAATACAATGAAACTCAAAAAAATCGATGAAAATTTCACTTATACAGGAAATGCTTTTCCTCCTTTTGAGCGAGACCACTAGGTGTCGCTACAGTTACAGTTACGCTAGCGCTTATTCGTAGGTACTTGATTTCATATTCTCTTCGTTAGATGGCTATATTACCACTATAGACACTGTAATAGTGTGTAATTTGAGTTGCCTACAACTCTGCGCTGTTGGCCAACACCAAAAAGTCTTAGCGTAGGAGTACAGTAGTACGGATGTCTAAAATGATTAGATTTCGTACCATTTCAGATGGCGCTACTCACACATTATGACCGATTATTAGTTATTTTTATAGTTTTATTTATTCAAAATAACGTAATCGTGAAGTAGGATGTCTAGAATAATGGTGTAGGCACTGATTAGATTTTGTTGTGACCAAATTGATTATATTATCAATCAAATTGACAACGGAAAATACACTGAATGATATTGCGGCGCCGCCACGAAACGTTGCAAATATTTTCGATTTGGTCGAACGTTTCATTCAAAAATTGACGGGTGCCTATACCATTATTCTAGACATCTTATCGTGAAGGTACTATATTTGACATTAGCACCATTAGATGCCGATGAATTTGTTGAGGCTTTCGCGACCATCGATTTATGTCATCTGTTTTTTTTTCGAGAATTTCGGTCGTCGTGGTTTGAAATGGTCGAAAAAAGAACATATGACATCAATTACTGTGTAATTTAATATTAACAGATCCAGAAGCGCGAGAATATCATAGTGAATTTTTATCGAAATGTCAAGTATATACGATTTTGGCGATCAGTTTCAATCGTAATATGTCCATTCTCATCTTTTCTCATAATTTCTAAAATGTTTTTGAATTTCTGCTTGGGTAATAAATATATTTGCGAAAATCACTAAATCCAAAATTGCTATAATTGGTAATTGACATATTATTTTTATGTATCTGTTCTGTGTGACAGCTCACATCCATTGAATCATTTGACAGATCAAAAATCAGAGACCCAAGCTGTTGATCTCCGATTACCGGTGATTACGATTTGTGAAATCCACCGTAAGTATCATTTAGGCGGAACAAAGTTCGCCGGGCCAGCTAGTTGTGATATATATCTAGCGGATAATCGGTTATGTAGTCAAATATCTACAGGACAGATCAAGGTGGGAAGTGATATTGTGTGTACGATCAAACATGCAGCTCATAATAGAAAACATTGAAAACAACAACAACAGAATAAAAAGAACTTATATATCTCGACAGGTCTGAATATAAAACGTAAAAATGTCAATACAAATTATTTGACTACATAACCGATTATCCGCTATAGATATATCTAATTGTATTCCATATTATATTTGAGTTTCTAGGGATTTACCTCAACTCTCATTGTATTATTAATTCTTAATAATAATAATTCAATTGTAGTGTAGAATTGTGAAAAAAAAAATCAAAATGGCGGAAAACCTGCAAAAGTTGGAATTTTTTTCATCACGTGCCAATTTGGAAAGCATAATTCCAACGTATTCGATTTTCCCTGAAAAATTTCCAAAATTTGAACTCAACTTTTTTTACATGTTTCAGTGAAAAAAATATTTCACTCAAAATTGTTAGATTTTTTTATGGTTGCACTTTCTTTCGTTCTAAACACTGATGTGGAAACAGAATAAAATATATTTATTGGTTTTCTTTTTGTCGCCTTCCGAAAATTACGCTCGGAATACTTTCATAATTTTTACCCAGAACACTGGAGACCTCACGAAGGCAAAATTTGTGTGCATGACCCGGATAGAAATACGAATTTATGAACCAAAACAATTTTTTCAAAAAACTTTGGTGAGAATAGAACTCCTCCAGTCCTCCTTCGATTAACTAGCGTTGCTTTGGCAACGGACATTTATTAGATAAAATAAATCCAATTCGTAGAGAGTTCCATTCCTACCGAAGTTTTTTGAAACAAATTATTTTGGTTTAGAAATTGATATTTCGTTCCGGGTCATTCTGGCAGCCCATTAGCACAATTTTGGCGTTCGTACGGTCTCCAGTTTTTTGAATGACATCTCAGTATTTAAAATGAAAGATAGTTCAACCATGAAAAATTCAAACAATTTTGGCCGATTTCTTTCTCACTGAAGACGAATTTTGATAAAAATTTGTTCACGGAAAATCTCGGAAAATTTAGTACGTTGAAATAATGCTTTCCAAATTGGCAACCGAGAAAAAAAATTCTAACCTTCCAAGTTTTTCGCCATTTTGAATTTTTTTTCAGAATTCATCACCATATTTGAATTATTGAGCCCTTGAAAATACATACTAAGATGTGACCATAAACGGCCGAATATATGTTATGGGGCAAAAATAACTACCTCGATGTCATCTAAACGGTTATATAGTTTTATGTTCGTCCAGTTTATGGTTAAACACCCTATATAATATTCAAGATGAATAAGACCATTATTTCATCAGGTATTGCTTCGAGAGTTTTTTATTGCTCTTAAAATATGGATCGATTGGTAGCTCTCTAACTTCAAGACTAAGGCACACTCTGCTTACCCAACAATTGGTTCAACAGAATTGAATGTGGGAAAATATGTTCAGGAGTAAGGTAAAAATATCGAAGAGTTACTTCCGAGCACGTACTAAATTAAAACTTCCGCAGCTTAGCGTCAATTCACAACAGAAATGTGTTTAGTATTAAGGCCATTGTGAATCTTTGAAGTTAATATGGATAAACGGAAAAATGAAGTGACCGTTGAATGAACTGCTTTAGGAAAGAATGGACAAATGATTGAGATGGTGTGGCGAAGAGAAATTCAGTTTGTAGCTTATTTAACTAGTACCTACAGTAGTACGTCAACAGAATTAATAAAAAAACAGTGCAATGGGGGTAAATCGAAATTTCATAGGAAACTACACTTTTTCTTCAACTAGGAATGAAATTCGATATGGATATTTTCAGTGTTTGTATCTATACTTATATCTATTCTAGTCATCTCTGTATTTCTAGGAGGGTAAACTTATATATAAATACGAGGAATTTTATTATTTTATGCATTTTATGAGTGAACCAGTGAGTTTTTATGCCTTGTCCTATCAGAAAATATCTTGAAGCAACACTAACGAAGAAAATTTTACTCAATCATATGATCACAACGTTTAGTAATGGGAGCTCGTAGAGATTGAAGAGGACCGTATTGGGGAAAGAATACTTATAAAAGCACTGAAACCTGTATAACTTATTTATCCTTTTATATGATATAAAATTTAAATATTCATCAGTTTTACATAAAGCATGAACTGAATTCTGCTCATTTTTGTATTTAGGAAGAAATGTTCACTTCAATTTCCTACCTTCGATTTTGACAGGTCATGATAACTGCTGACCAAATTTCCCTTTGTTTCGTTGTAAGACGCACTTGAAACGTAGAAAATACAGCAAGTTCCACACATTGGGTGTTCCAAAACCAAAATATCCAAGAAAATCCTCTTAATTCGAACGACCAGCTCATCCGACTTGGGCACACATTTACAAAATTGTTTTAATGAAAATTAACTTAATTTGAATATGTTTCACTGGTTTGATACTCCTGAGAGTAAGATTAACTGAAAAAAACATAAAAATTTCCCCAATTTCTTGAGCAAATGAACGTTTTTAAAATCTACACCCATTGTTTGATCACCAGCACTAACCTCAAAAAATAATCAACTGGTCGTTGAATTGCCTGATAGTTCACCATAGTTTTTGTGAGATGTAAGTTCAGATAGAAAACTTGAATATTAAATGAATGAAATATGGTACTTAGGTACATCAAATGATTCCTTCAAATTGAAAGAGGTCATAATTCGACACAGTAATATTTATTTGTTTGTACACTTATTGCCCAGATCTTCAGTTTGAAACATATTATGGTAAATAAATGAACAAAAAGAATAATATTGCGGCCAGCTTTCTCTCAATGTGATAAGATGTCCCATATGGCAATCCCAACCGCCTTGTCTTCAGTGCAATTGAAGAGGGTCGAATATTTGGAAACAATGGTACCTAGAAGCCATAAATTTTATCATCCCGAGAACAGATGTTATAATTTTAGAACCCAAACATGTATCATTATCAGTTAAATATTCCAATCCATTTCGGCTGGGATACTACACCATTTCCAAGTGTATTTCAGAAGGCGTCAATTGTATTTCAGAAAACATCACTTGTATTTCAGATTAGTCAATTGTATTTCAGAAAACATCAAATGTATTTCAGATTAGTCAATTGCATTTCAGAAAACATCAAATGTATTTCAGATTAGTCAATTGTATTTCAGAAAGCGTCAATTGTATTTCAGAAATCATCAATTGCATTTGAGAAAACATCACTTGTAATTCAGATCAGTCAATTTAATTTCAGAAATCGTCAATTGTATTTGGGAAATGAAAAAAAATAGAAACTGTAATTCTTGAAAACTCTTATTCGAGCATTTTTTAAATATTCGCCACAACTGTTTTCTGGAAGGCTTTGGGGTTCATGGAGCATGGGGGGATTGTCTCGATATTACCTATACGTTGGTCAAATTCGATGCAGTCGTGGAGAAATGATATTCCTACATTCTGAATTACAAATGACGGTTTCTGAAATACAATTGACGCTTTCTGAAATTCAATTGACTAATCTGAAATACATTTGATGTTTTCTGAAATACAATTGACTGATCTGAAATACAATTGACGCTTTCTGAAATCAAATTGACTAATCTGAAATACAATTGACGCTTTCTCAAATACACTTGGAAATGGTGTAGTAAACAACCTCAGTATATTGTCATATCGTGAAAGCGAAATGGTGCGAAATAAGAAATTCTTGTCTCTGTACAAGAAATCGAAGATATTTGGAAGAGTTTTCTAATTGAATGTGTATCACGGCCCTTTCAAAAAATATAAAGTAGCAAAATCTACAATATGTGCTTCAAAAAATAAAGGAAGTTATAATAATAATTTATTCAATTCGAAAATTATCAAAATACTGAAGTTTACAACACAATAGAATATCGTCAACAAAAAAAAAAGTTGATCAGATCAAACTTAACTTAACACAAATAATTAATCCAAGCTGGACAAAAGCAACAACTATCCCCGGCCAGCACAACAGTCCAAATACTCCTTCATGTGTATGGTTCACAGTTAAATTCTGAAAATCGTGAATGAACATGAGACATGAGAAATTGAAAATAATTTGTGGGCAAAATTCGTTGTCTACTGAAGGGATCTTGAGATCTATAGCAGCTAGAAGAATACTGATAACACATACTCTAGTTCATTTTTCCTGACTCTGAAAACAGATCCAGCCTATCGTTCACAGATGAGTTGTGAACGATAATTAAGAATTTATCATTTTCAATGATATGCTGAATAACTCGCCTGTTTGAACTCGTATTCGATATCTGTTGTTACATTCTACAGGCACTTCTTTAGGAGTAATTCTAATATAATATAATTGAATATTTCGATCCAGTTTTTTGCGAGAATTGAGAATGCTTTATGATTTCTCGAATGTATGCTATGGTCGAAACATTTTCTACAAAATTTTTGGTGATTTGAAAAATTCATCAAATGTCGCTACTCACATGAGGAAAAAATGGTCCCAATCATAGAATCCACAAAAGATAATGCACATTCAACGATTGCTATGGTACCGCCAGCCTTCTTATGATTCAACAGTCACTCGAAAAGCAAGACAGAAGTATTGAACTTTTTCTCGTATAATATTCATGTGAATAGCGACATATGATACATTTGTTAAATCAGCAAAAATGTTGTAGCAAGATGAGGGACCTTTCGACTATAGTTCACGTTTGAGAAATCATAATTCCTTCTCATTTCTCGAAAATAACTGGATTACAAAATTCAATTATATTATACCTACTCGAATAACTCCTACAAACGTGCCTGTGGAAAGTAATAACAGATTTCGAATACCAGTTCAACTTAGGGAGTTATTCATCACTAGCTGGCCCGGCGAACTTTGTTTCGCCCAAATTATACTTCCGCGGTGAATTTCATAAATCTTAATCACCGGTGATCGGAGATTAACTGCTTGGTTCTCTGATTTTTGGACTGTCAAATCGAGTTGATTCTAGATCAAACTCCGATCACCGGTGATCACGCTTTGTGAAACCCACCGTTAAAGTTGTATAAACTTACCATTTTTCAAGCAGGAGATAAATTAGGCAAAACAAAGTTCAAAATATACAAAATTTTAATATTATTGTGATTTACATGAAGAGAATTCTCTTTATTTAAGCGGTACCTAATTGTTGAACATGTAAATTTTCGTTTTTAATGTTTTGAAAATCAGTCATAATAAATTCTCAAAATCTAATCAGTGCTCACACCATTATTTTAGACATCTTAGCTATCCTGCTGAGCTCAAAATAGTGGGTAAACATCTCAGTTGGTAGAACAGCGAGATTTTCAAGTTTCCATGGATATTAGCTGTCACTGTCATAAAGAACATGTGCTGGGAGGCTGGGACGGGGTTCACCAATAAGGGTGAATGGAAAATTCCGGTAGATGTCATTTTATTTTATTGAAAAAATCTAGAAGGTTGAAACATGTATTTTTAAACTTTCCATCGTCACATACAATGCTTACCTAAAGGGTTGACCAAATTAGGTGAATTCCTTATTTTCGAACAATAGGTACGGCAAATAAACAACAATTTTAGAGTTCAATCTCTCTTCAATTTGTTCAATTTAGTTGCCGATATCAAGCTCGTAAGAAGGCAAATCGAGATGTTCAAATGAAGTCGATAGCACGATCGACACGGCAGAGTGAAAAATGCAAGAAAAAAAATTATCAACACTGCCGGTTGTGTTGAACTCACATTCAAATTTATTGATGGTCATTCGACCAGATCATATTAGGCAACCCATGAAACATTATTGTATATCATTAGTGAAACTCCGATGAGCAAACGTTTCAAAATTATTGACGCTTACAATATATACTGTCTCTGTGCAAACAGAAACACTAAAATAATATATCAATTACTAATTATGGGCAATTTTGGATTCAGTTATTTCCGCAAATATATTTATTACCCAAACAGAAATTCAAAAACATTTAAAAAATAAAGATGAAGATGGGCAACTCACGTTTGAATCTGATCGTCAAAATCCGATTTACTTGATATTTCGGTAAAAATTCACTGTTCCACCAACTTGAGAAGTTCACCCGATTTTTGATCTGGTGATAGACTTTCATGTTACCATGAGTTCTATGCGAATCACACATCGCTATCTAACAGCGGTAATATCAAATTAAGTACCTACGACTACGTACAGAGACTTATCTAGTCACTGTACGACTATACGCATCAACGGCAGCGACATCTAGTGGCCTTATTCAAAAGAAAGAAATGCATTTCCTGCATAATTAAAATTTTCATCGGTTTTTCAAAGTTTTATTGTATTTTATAATAACCAGACCGTAGATGAATCCATAAATGAAGTTTCATATCAAACAGTCCATCCGATCTCGAGTTATAAATGGTGTAACCAACATCTTTCTTTTATATATATAGATTATTGAAAATGACAATTTCTCAATTGTCGTTCATAACTTAAAATCTAAATGAACGAAAAGCTGGATCTGTTTTCAGATTCTCATCAGTCAGCAAAAAAGAGCTCGAAAATATCAGTTTTCTGCGAGCAGCTATAGGTCTCGAGAGTCCTTCAGTAGACGACGAATTTTGCCCACCCTGTATACTCAAAAATATCCGAGAATCCAGAAGTGGAAAAGTTACTCTACAAGTGGTTTCTTCAACAGAGGGAGCGAAATTCACCAATAACACGAGATATGCTGAAACAAAAAGCTTTAGAGTTGCATAAAAATTAGCAATTGGCTCAAATAGCTTGTTTTTCTTCAAATAACGTTATTAATAAGTTGACCGGGTAGTGTGAACACTATCGGGCGTCTACCGTACCTATATGAAACATTTTATATATTTGGGCTGTACTCAATCGTTCATTGAATAATCCGAAGAGTATCTACATTTAATTATCAAATGCGGGCGCCCATGTGACCGCGTCAGCAATTAATATTATATGCCGAAGATGTTCTAATGATAAAACTTTGAAAGTCTTCAATTTTTATGCGATACCTACAGCTGCAACTCCTGCATCTCAGCAAACTTGACATGTCTCTCTTTCATATTCATCTTAACTTTAAAATGGTACAGAAAATTTCAACAACTAATAATTTTGGCCACAAACAAAAGGCGAGTTCCAAATAAAATAAGATGAAATAAACTAAAAAGATCTTCTGTTCTTATACTTATTCCTTATTTCATCTCATTATCTGTATAAACGCTCCCATTGAAAAGCGCATATTCATCTTTCGTATAATATTATTGTTCTTATCTTATTCTCTGTGTAAATTGATCTTCAGATTAATGCTCATTCGAATGAGTAACGCATAAACCTCCGAATCGGGGCTCGACAACTTTAGGAATTTAACCATTCAGGTTACGAGCATCTCGGCTCCTGTCTTGCTTTTGCTCGATAAAAGACTTGAATTATGAATTCGAGTTCCATGAATACAGGTGCGGACTGTGACAGATGTTTTATGTATTTTATGAATGTTTAATTTATGAAAATGAATAATTTTTAGTATTTACTACGAGAAAGTTTTGATTCCGAAATCGAAGTTGTTGAACAAATATCAATAATTTCATTTTATACTAGAGTATTAAATAAAATTATTGATATTTCCCAGATCCTGAGAGAAGTTTGCCTGTGTGATGCGGCTTATATACTGTCGATGCTTCTTCATACACAAGGGAATTTACGACATGATTTGCGAAATATAATACTTTTCAGGGACGGCTGAACGGAAAAAAGTTGGACAGTGCAAAAACGAATTTTAGATTCTTTATTGTTGTCTAGTGAAATTCGAATCAGCCATTCCGAATAGTACCGTTGACAAACACACAGACAAAAATATTTCAATGCTTGTTGATGTTCAAACAACGTCGAATGACTTCAAAAACTGAAATCTATCAATATTTATAGCGGGTTTAACAGAGCGAAATCAGCGCTTATCCGAGAATTAAGTGCTTAATCGGAGGAACAATTCGATTTGGGAGTTCAAAATCCACATTTGATTGGCAATCAATTCAACTGATTTCAGAAGTGACAGATCTTTGTGAGACCCACCGTTAGTGTTTTTTCTAATGTTGATCGTTGATTCGTTGATCTCCTGAACAAATAATCGAAACGATGAAAAAATTTATGAGGTTTGGTGCATGTAATCTGCATCCAATTGAAAAATATTTTTGTTCGTTTTTCCGGTGTGGACTAAACCTCCTATACAGGGGATGAAGATGATCATTATCTATTTCGCATCGAAAATTACTTCAGAACATCGATGAGCGTAAAATCCATCACTCTATCAAAATTTTTGGCTGTTGCAAAACTGGTGATGAGGATTGAAGTTAGCAAGACCGTCGGACGTACCAATTCTATTGCCTATATTTGCGGTTGTATTTAGTGATGTTATCATTCGAATGAAAAATAATCGATCATTCGATTATTGCAATAATCGACATCATTCGATTATTAGAATGGATCATTCGAATGATAAAATAATCGACGCAGAACTAAAATCCCGTTTTCTGCGCATGAATCGAATAATAACTCGAGCGATCGCTCGAATGATGCGTTTGATCTCGAGTGAAATTTCATTCGAATGATAAATCGAGCGATCGCTCGAATGATGCGTTTGATCTCGAGTGAAATTTCATTCGAATGATAAATCGAGCGATCGCTCGAATGATACGTTTGATCTCGAGTGAAATTTAATTCGAATGATAAATCGAGCGATCGCTCGAATGATACGTTTGATCTCGAGTGAATTTTAATTCGAGCGATCGCTCGAATGATACGTCTGATCTCGAGTGAATTTTAATTCGGAAGATGTGAAACACATTCTTTCAAATCGTTTTTTGATAATTGCGTCCAATGAACACAGGAGCGGACTCTTAGAGGATTCTTTTATGAATTTTAGAATTTACTTTCTCGCGGCAGGAGGTCACAAGAAAAAGTTTCGATTCATGGTCCTTTTGTACCCCTTCAATATGGCCGTTCGAATATTTCAATTTCGTGAAATGCATGGAAGTATTTATGAGGTAACTAACTTCTTTTTGAGAATTTTCATATTGAAAATTAATGAACAATAAAATATTCTTTACTAAATAGAAATTTTGTTTTGAGAATATAGAAATAGGTACTAAGATAAAATAATAAAATCCTTAAGATAAAATATTTATTGTATGAAATGAACGAATGAAAGTCGGAAAAGCGAAAACTCTGCGGTTAACGCTGATACAAGCAGAAAACAGGTGTTCGACCATTCGATTATTTTTAATTCGAGTGATCATTCGATTATTGCAATCACTCGAATGCTCATCATTCGATTATTGAGATCATTCGATTATGAACAACACTATAGTCCGTTCAAATATAAGAAGGAGCTTTGTAAACAACTTTCGCGCAGGAGTAGGAGGGCCTTCGTATATTTACTTTCCTTTCGGTCCAGAGTCGAATCGAGGAGATTTCACACAATCGTTCAGTTTTAACTGAATATTACCTATTATACGAATGCAATTCATACAACACATCTAAGTGAATTATATATTTTAACATTACAAGTTTATGAAAAAGCCTTCAATTATACATGTGTTCAAATCAAAATCATTAAACAGGATGATATATTATATTAAGTAACAAAATATATGATAAAAAAATTAAAATAAAGAAAACAAATTATTCCGAATTCGTTTGAATCTCCTCTTCGGTGTCAGTACCTTCAAGGTCCACAACAACTCGCTGTATGGTTGATTCCATGATATCGTCCAGTCGCCACATCTTTTCTTCAACCTTCTCTACGACATGCTTGATACATTTCTTCCATTCCTCAGCACCAATGGATCGTAGAGCTTCCAAAAATAAATTGCGAACTTCTGATATTTTGAACGAGGTGTTCTGAGCAGCAACTTTTCCTTTAATTTGAGCCCAAATGAGCTCGATAGGATTTAGCTCGCAATGATACGGTGGAAGTCTCAACACTGTTCTTCCGGTTTGACTGGCCATCTCATTTATTGTTAATTTATCATACTTCCATTTGTTTGTTTTCACAATAGTAAGTAGTTCAGCCTTCAGAAGATTATCCTCAAAGGAAATATTTTTTCGTTGTAGACCAACCAGTTTTTGATTTCTTCCTTGCGCGTTGTAGAAGAAGGAATAGATTCCATTTTTCTAGAATGGTAGCTGGCATTATCCATCACGATAACAGCGTTATCATGAAGAGATGGTAAAATTGTAGAGAACCACTTTTCGAACGATTCCCCGTTCATTTCCTCATGATAGTCTCCGGACTTGTTGGATTCAAAAAGACATAGGCCGTTTTCTACAAATCCGTCTTCTCCCCCTATGTGACATATTATTAGTCTTTTTCCCTTTCCACTTGGGTTTTTGAGACCAGTTGAGAGACCTTCCCGAAAAGCTTCTCTGCAAGACTTGATGGATTCATCAACCCATACTGAATTTTTCGTGTATCCTGCATTTATCCATGTCTCATCCAGGTAATAAATTTTTCTGCCTTGTTCCCTTAATGAGCGGATTTTCTTCAAATAATCTCTTCTCCACACAATTATTTCATCCCTATCTATCAGTATATCACGACCACGTTTTTTGAACTGGAATTCCATTTTTTTCAATAATTTATAGAACGTTGTTCTTTTGAAATTTGGCAAACTGTCGTCATCATTCACGATTTCTAGTACTTTAGTAATCGTTGGGATTTCATTCCGAAAAAAAAAAACCGTGGACAATTCTTCTGATAAGGTTCATATCGAAATCGTCAACCGAATCGATTATTTTTAAAGACTGGGCTCTCCTCTTAGGTGGCGTCAATGTTTTATTCTCTTTATATCTATTCTCTGAGAATTCTGAATACAGCTCACCACTGAGGATTTTGAAACAATTCCTACTAAGTCTCTTTTCGATAAATCAGGATGTTCTTCCAATTATTTTCGAAAAATGTTCAAAATCATCTCTTTCTCTTCAGCAGATAAATGCGACCTTATGGACCTTTTTCGTGGTGGGCCCCACATATCACCTTCAGATGCAGTATCCGTTTCCGAATTCGACATTGTTCTATAAACACTATATACACTTTGTCAAAAGATTTTCCAACACAATACACTTTTCACAACAAAATCTATAAACATCTTTGAACAGCTAGATCTTCACGGTAGCTCTCGGTATTTCAACTGGTCTTGTCAATTGAAAACTTCGATATTTATGCAAATCGAGATGGCTTTAATCCATTAAGGGAAAGGACTAAAATCTGGTGTTTCCCGGAATTACTTTGTCGGAATCTTGCAAGATTACAGTAACAGTCCGTTCCGAGTACGAACCTGGCAGTCTCTTAGGGCGTTAAAAGGGAGCGTGGTCATAAACGTTTGACGAATAGGAGCTTTATTGTGCGCAAACCAGACGAATTCGTTTGTTTACAAAGCTCCTTCTTATATTTGAACGGACTATAGTTGTATTCTTATAGAAACATTGGCCACAGCGACAGGAAATATGTGGGTGTTCTCAATTCTCATTGTAAAACATCTGGTATGTCCCTTCTCATTGTCTTAATATTGGTTGAGTTTACCTGATGCGTCCTCAGGATTTCACACAATATTGTTGGTGTGGTGATAAACATTTTAATAGCTTGCACATTGAGCAACGTTGTCAACCCCTTAGATTCTTTCTTCTCGAAGAGGAGAACTCGGTGCACGTTTTATGAATAACATCATGCCCCATCGATTAAAAAAATATTCTTGAAGATAAAAATTGAACGAACAATATATTATAAATTTCATAATCATGTGACATTTTGACTGTCAAACACTCAGTTGAGAAAGTTTTTATAGTGTAATTCACTATCTGTAATGAAATCAATGGAAAAAACTGAACAAATACTGATATCTTCTCTTATAAATGGGCATTCCGCCAGTAAATGACAAAGGCGTATCGATCAGATGAAGAGTTATGTAAAAATGTTATTATAATCTATACCTATATCGTTATATCATTCAGATCTATTTGAAAACCTCACCAGATGAAATTCAACAAATGGTTCCAATTTTTTTTGTTATTCTTGGTCAGATCATTTTTAATTTAGATCTTTCCGATTCATACCTAAAAAACTTTCGATGTGGCCAGGCTGAAAACAGGTCTCGTGCTTATATTTTCAGTTAAAAGTCTCCGTTCTCACATCAGGAAAATAATATGTTGTAGCGAAGATCGGTCATATTCAGGATTCGTCTCAATGTATTTTTTTCGTAGATTTTTATACAGGGTGTTAGTTAATAAATGCGACAAACGTCAGGGGGGGATTCTGCATGAAAAACTAGTGACAGTTATATAACTCAAGTCCACAAAGCTTCATTTTTCGAGATACGGGGTGTTGAAGTTTTGCTAAAAAACTAACTAGATATTTGGTTATTGCTCGGAAACCGGTCGAGATATATGTACAAATGGAATTTGGTTGGTTTCAAGACGTAGTTAATGTTAATGCGCATTTTTTGATATGCAAATAAGAATTCCAGGATCATTATTGGCGGATTATAATCTTAATTTAAAAAAAATGGTACTCCATTGAGACATTTCAAACCAAAATTTATTTTTGGAGTTCTCGTTCAATCTCTGACAAAAAAAGTCTCACCTTTTTTTTGCTATTCTTCAAATTAATCATTTCAGGGCCTATTTTTCATTTCTTCGATACATTATAAAGAACTATCCAATACAATCATGTTTTATGTATGCACGCCAATGATGATCACATATGATTGATTACATATCATCTCAGTGCCTATTTTTCATTTTTCGATTCATTATCAAGAACTATCCAATACAATCATGTTATATGTAGCAGTAGCACGCCAATGATGATCATAACATTCTTGTTTACATGTCTTTAAATGGGCAATATCTAACCCTTGAAACAAACCAAATTTCATTCGCATATCTCCGGTTTCCGAGCAATAAATAAATAGTCAGTTTATAAGGAAAACTTCAAACACCCCACATCTGGGAAAACGAAGCATTTGGAAGTTATATAGCAATATAGCAAACTGTCATCATATTTCATGTAGAATCAGCCCTTGAAGTTTGTCGCACTTATTTACTAACACCCGGTATTGGTATAAAGAGTAGTTATCAAAATCTTAATCACCGAATTTTCACCTATCTGAAGTTTACGAAACTTTATAACATTACAAACTTCGCCCGGGTAGAAATTTGTTTCACGCGGTGGTTTCTTCTAGAACACTTCAACCTGCCATATCTTTTGATGTACTCATCGTTGTAATTGTATGATATGAGGGGCAATTTCGTTCTAAATTAAATACTGGGGATGAATAACGTATTAAGTGGGATGAGGATCAATACCCTATTCCTAAAAACACAAACCCGATTAGTGTATAATTTTGAAAAACATCTGATTACCATAAACAGGTAATAGCAAGTCAATCCTGAGAGATAAAAATATGCCATCCCGGACTTTTTTGTAGAACTATTTAAGAGGTACATTTCTGTCAAACATGGTATCCACGTAAGTCTTACGGTTTTTGCAGTGAACGTGAAAATAGCTGATTATGGTTATTTTTTTGTAATTATTGAAGTTATAGTAGGTGTCCTTAATCGGGTGAAAAGTATAACCTATGTCACTCAAGGATAATGTAGCTTTCCAAGGGTGAAAGAATTTCTGAAATCGGTCCAGTAGTTTTTGAGTCAAGTCGTATCAAACACACAAAAACACAAATCTTTCCTCTTTATAATATTAGTATTTATACAGGGTGTTTCAGAATAAGGGACCGTAAATTTGGGATCTTAATCCTCAGATAATTTTATGATATAAAGTTCCTATGGACACTGTTTCTGAAATACAGGGTGTTGAAATTTAAAAAAAAATTGGTTTTATGAAATTATTTTCTACACCGTACACGATTTTTTTTAGTTTTGGTAGGTTATGAGTACGCATTAAAATAAAACATTAAAATCATCTGAAGATTAAAACCCCGAATTCAAGGAAACTTATGAAAATAAGTACGCATTCAAACACATGATGAAATTGAAATTGCATTTTATTTTATTTTCTCAGAAAGTATTCGTCGCAGGTTAAAAACTCAAGACACCATTCTTATTGTTAATTATGTGGTAATTACGAAAATAATTTAAAATTCGAGAAAAATCATTGGCGTAGCAATTTTTTCACCGAATTTATTCGGACAGAAGTCTGTACGGACGCCACTGGTTAAAATTGAACATCATTTTGTATAGGAAAAAGTGTGTCTCAATGCGTAATCATGACCTACAAAAACGCAAGAAAAAATCTTGTACGGTGTAGAAAATAATTCCATAAAACCAATTTTTTTTTATTTCAACACCCCGTATCTCAGAAACAGTGCGTCAGGGACCTATAGTCCATAGAAACTTTATGTCATGAAATCATCTGAGGATTAAGTTCCCGAATTTACGGCCCCTTATTCGGAAACACCCTGTATGTATAGATTATGAGGGTGGAAAAATTGAAAGAGATATCGATTTGGGTAAGCGACGTAAGCGTCTTGAAAGTTGAGCTAGTACCTATATTAGAAAAATCTCTCTCATTGAGTAAAGGTGCCTAACACACAAAAAAGCAAGAATAATTACTTACCTTTGTTTCTTTCTAATCAATAACTTCCATAATTTCCATATTTCGAAAATGATGATTTTCATTGCTGATATTCTTTTTGCACTTTCAATCCCCCAATTGAGGGACTAAAGTGATACTTCCAATCCCTCAAAAATTGAAAGTAGGAAAGTGCTTATAATTTTCTCAAATTTTGGACAAAATCCAGAA
Source organism: Adalia decempunctata (assembly GCA_951802165.1). Lineage (NCBI taxonomy): Eukaryota > Metazoa > Arthropoda > Insecta > Coleoptera > Coccinellidae > Adalia > Adalia decempunctata. Next base: position 51,432,450 of record OX637695.1, read on the forward strand.
GAAATTCAACACCTGGACTTGTTAGCGTCCTACTTTTTTTCTCGAATGTCAAAGCAACGCTTTCAAGGCACATCATTTTTCGATGAGGAAAATTATATAACCAGCAGTGAGCAGAGTAGAAACTAGATAACGGCTACCAGTACGAGATTTCTATGTTTTCAGTTTTCCGGATCCTGATGTACATGAAAAAATGTATAAACCATGGGTCTTTCAATTCCTCGCTTCGGAATCAAAAGTGCCACTTTAGTCCCTGCATGAGTTTATAATAAACATAGGTACTATTATGCACCTACATTTCCATCAAGCCAATTTGAATTCGACAAATCGTTAATGAATTGAACCGAACTTTCAGAAAAATCTGATTGGCCATGAATATAGATGGTTGAATAGGTATATAGATATTTATTTGCTCGAAATTATGGAAAGACTAATGAAAAATTTAGCCTTTTTTTGATGAATTAAGAAAGAAAAAGCATTTGTAAGGAGTACATAATATCTTTAATATTGAACGAATATCACATTAAGTTTTCTTTCAAATTTTCTTATGCACAAAGAAAATTCACTACCCAATAATGCACGGCTCAGATCCTCAGCACCAAAAAATAAAAATCTGCGAATAACTTACTTACATAATCACATTTGATGGGTAAAAGTCTTCAATCGAATGACAAAAGCACTCAAATAATAAATAATAGGAATAAATTCACACTCATCAACCATTGTCTATTGCATTTCCATAAATAAAAACGTCCTAAACGACACATTATTGATGGTAATAACCTGCCGTTTTATAAGTGGGTGGGGTTGTTGGAACACCGGAATGTCTGAAACTGGACGACAACTGACAGCTGGGACCGATGGGTCCGTCGAAAATGAGATCTCTGTAACCTGGCGTTGCGGTTGTGGATTCTGGAGAGGTCTCAGGACTGTACCATGGGGCATACCTTGAAGCCGTTTCATCTGCTATATACTGGTGTTGGGGACTAGTTGCACTTGAACAGTAGGAGTAGATTTCAGCAGGGGAATGTAGCCTTCCCGATGACGGATGAATACCCATCTGGTCTCTGCTGATCATTAGACTATCTACTGAAAACGCCGTCGCGGGATCCATGACCTGATGGATCGGATGTCCAACTTCAGCCATCATATGCTCTTGCTGATGATTCATTGGGAATTTTGTATCTACATATTTGTTGTTCATGCATGGCGTCAATTCAGTGTCTAACTCTCTCTTGGATTTATATACAAATTTCGATTTGACGTCCTCCACTTTATGTTCAACTCTTGGTGATAAAACTGTACTTGGTGGTGTTTCTGTCTTTAGCTGCTGTCTTTTCAAAGCTTCTTCTTTCTCTCTTAACGCGTCTTTTTTCTTGAATCTCCTTCTCCTTCTCAAGTATGATCCGTTATCGAACATGTTGTAAGAGTCGGGATCAAGGGTCCAGTAGCTACCTTTACCAGGTTTTTTATCGTCTCTTGGTATTTTCACGAAGCATTCATTTAGACTTAGATTATGTCTGATGGAGTTTTGCCATCCTTGTTTGTTCTCTCGGTAATATGGAAATCTTTCCATTATGAACTGGTAAATACCATTCAATGTGATTTTTTTTTCTTTGGCATTCTGGATAGCCATGGCGATGAGTGCAATGTAGGAATAAGGTGGTTTTACCATGTCTTTGGTGTTGGTGATTTGATGTTGTTGATGATGCCATGCTGCAGCATATCCGTATCTTGAATATTGTTCGTAAGCATAGTGATTCGTCGAAACATTAACGGCGGCAGCGGCTGCTGCTGTGGAATAAGGTGCGGCAGTGGATCGATAGTATGCATTCTGATCAGAGAAAATCGTATGCATAGTTCCGAGTAGATAATCCGTTAAACGTTACTCCAAAACTGGTATTCTTTACTAACTAGTCAACACTTAACTTATTTCAACTGGATTGTTCGGAAATTGTTTTCTTTCAAATCATTCTTTGAAAAATAAATTTGCTTTCACTAAATATTATGATACACAACATCGGAAAGTTTACACAAAGATTAAGTAGGTAGATATAAACACTGGCACATAGCTTCTCGATAGGGTACAATGTTACTAGACGAAACAGATGGTTAGGGAGTTGACTGGGATATTTCAGGGGCGGGTCTAGCATCTGCGCAAGTTCTGTCAACGGCAATCCCGCCTTCATTTTACCCGCCAATGGTAGTCAAACCGGATAATTGCCGCCTTGAATTAGTCCTGGGTCCCATTGCTTTATGTCAATAAAGTCCGCCTACCGCATAAAGTTCTTTCACAGCGACAAATGCCAAAAATCCCTGTGAGGACGGCTCCCCTGAATTCAGCTGCTAAGTACCTACCTTAGCTACTCGACACAAGATAAATAAATGCGAAAGAAGTTGAGGAAGCGATTTGCGGTTACCCCCGATTTTGTAACATAAATATCCAGCAGTCCATCGATACCGGATAATAATCCTTATCCTAAGCTGGGAATTAGTTTAACAGAAATGCGTCTCCGCGAAGGATGATGGGGCGACATTTTTCTCGATAATCATAAAATTTATTTTTAAGATGAACGATTCGGGATATTGGAATTGGATCATTGCTTTGTATCAAGTTCGGACGTGAACACCAGGTAATGTGTTGAAAATTGTGAGTGGTTGTCGGTAATTGTGATTGTTGGTAATTTGTTACCCCTATATAAACAGGGTGTTTCCAAATTAGACGTGATTCTTGTGGGAATTATATCATTACATAACATTATTATTTGTCTGCAACTTTCGAATTGCACAAGTTATGTATGACAAGTTTTTTTAAACCTGCCAAATTCCCGCTATATTTTTCCTAAAGAAAATTTCACTAAAATGTAGGCACTAGTTTTGTTTCAGCAGATTTTGATTTGAAAAGGGCAGGCGCGGATCCAAGGAGGGGGGGGGAACTGGGGGAACGTTCCCCCCAAATGGCCCCTGATCACCTAAAATTTTGCTGGCCACCCCTAGAATTCGACATACTTCGGCTAAAACAATTGCAAGATGGGCAAATATTTGATTTGACTCAATATCTGAAACAAACAGTGGCGGCTCGTCAGGGACGGCAGGGTCGGCAGTGCCGACCCTATATATTTTATGTCCAGCCAAAATTTGAATTACTCTTTCTTCTGTTTGATTACCAAATTTATTATAATTATTGTATTTCCAAGACCTGTGTGAATAAAATACTATAAATCATATTTGTATATCACTGATATATTTCAACTTCTTGGAAATACGCTCTTCCAATCTCAACGCAGCGCCGTTTCGTCAACCCAAATCAGTCCGAGAATTGAAATGTGTGTAACTGCGCGAAGACGAGAGCGCCAACTGCCAAGCATCGAACGGTTTCTGGGGACCGACCAGGTACGGCATGCCGTACCTGGCCGTACTGCATCAATGAAAGGCGAATACGAATGAGGCGAAACAATTTTAACTCGACTGTTTTCTGTTGCAATTTCATTCAGATAATGATAATTATTATATTCGCCTTTTAGTTAATGCTTTTTCAAAATCGAAAATGCGATGTTTTCGTTCCACCTCACCAATTTTAAGAGACCAATGTTGCTCAAAACGAATTTTTGTCGTATTTCGTACTTTTATAGACGAGGATTCTGAACATGATAGTACTCATACGAATTCCTGCCCATTTCCACTATTTCCAGAAATTTTTAGCCGAGAAAAAAAATGCTGAACAGTAGCCGCTAAACTCATATAGCAGGCTCAATATATCGCAGGGTCGGCAAATGGGATTATGCCGTACTAGAAATGCCTCGACTCGTATACACGAGGAACCATCGGATCGGGGTGCCTCGATTGTTTTCGTTCGGGATGCGGCCCGCTAAGGAGCCTTCAGTTCAGTGTTAGTTTGTTTGGTTTTGGTTCTTAAAGGGGGGAGTGGTTGGATCGTTTCTTCCAGGAAATTAATTATTTTACGCGAACAAAATGGCCAATAATCAGGTTAGAGAATTTGTAGCTTCTTGTGAACATCCAGACGTCGTAAATTTTATAGTTGATGCGATGAAAAATTTATCTCACGATGATAGGATATTTTTGAAGAACATGCCAAGACCCTGCCCGAAGATGAGTAGTTTGGTTCAAACGGGATCGCGAAATCAATCGAATAGGTCATTTAATGAAATTTGGTTTTCTAAATTTGGATGGTTAACTGGCAGTACAACTAGAAATAAAAAAAAAATATATATATATATATATATATCTGCCGACCCAAGATAAAATTTTACGAGCCGCCACTGGAAACAAAGATGTTGAAAGTGAAAGTACGGATGGGGAAGGAATGCAATAAGGTCAGAAGCGATAAATATGAACCAATTTCTATGTTCAAATGAGCCGCAATCAAGTCGTAAATATTTTTTTCGGGCGCCGGCATGTTCAAAGGTGCCGTACCCGTAATTAGGTCGTGAATATTACTGTCGCCCGTCGGCATGTGATTCCCTGCTTAGCCCTTGATAACTCAAAGTTTTCAATTGAACCCTTGACCCTTTAAATTATCAAGAGTCGACTGTATTTGTGTTTCTCTTGGGTTGCAATTTTTTAATCTCATTTTTTTTTATTGCATTATTTGCATTTATTTGATTTACTTACTTTTCTGTTCACCAATTCCTGTTTCACTCTTTCATAGAGAACCACAATTTGTTTTTGATGTAAAAAGTAATTTTGAGAATTTCCCTGTTTTGAAATTGAAACTTTTCAAACTTTCAAAATGTGAAATTGTGAAACAGTATATTCGTTTCAATCTTTCTTGTGATATTCACTTAGGATAAAACTAAAACATAACTGATAATTCGAGTTACTCTGAGACTTTTCTTTTTATGAAGTTCTCCATCTTTTGTTGTCCACATTTTTAAAATCAGAAGTCCAACTAAATCAGTGCAAGCTTATCCTTATGTTTAATGTCTATAAATTCAGTTTTCATGGGCGCCCGCAGAAATTTTTCTCAGTGGCGGCCATTTTTCCTTGCCTTTTGCATTAAGAAAGTAATATTGAGGGTGTTGTGCTGAAAAACGTCATCAAAATCTCAGGGGGGCAATGACACCTTGTTGGCGCCCATGTTTATCATAAAGTCTGCTTTTGTGGATGGAATTATATAACTTCCATTCATCTCCACAGATCAGTTTGGATTTCATGATATTTTTCGTGACAGTCCAAAATTTTGGATTTTTTGATGGTCATTACCCATTTTTTATAAAAAATATCTGATTACATATTCTTAATCAACGGCCATCGAATTAGTGAATCCAGCAACTCTGATGGTAATCCGAGAACGTTTATTTCTCAAAATAATCAAAATTTTCCAACACATGGAAATTTTGCCGAAATATCATTTTCTTAGATAGCCACCAAAGTTACGGTATTCACTAATTCGAGGTCGTAGATTACGAATCTGTAATTAGTTCCTTCCTAAGTTTGATACTCCAGGAAATTTTTAACTTTTTGTGGAAAATTTCCGAAAATTTTTGGATTTCTTGGTGGTCATTCACTATATATTTCATGAAAAAAATCTGGTTGCATATTCATAATCTACGCCCTCGAATTAGTGAATCCAGCAACTTTGATGGTGATCCGAGAAAAAAAATTTTCTCAAAATTCGCGAAAGTTTCCAACATATGGAAATTCTGCCGGAATATCATTTTCTCAGATAGCCACTAAAGTTACTGTATTCACTAATTCGAGGTCGTAGATTACGAAGAGGCAATCAGATAATCAGATATTTTTCTTATAGTTCTCGAGTAATGACCATCAAAACATTTTTTCTTGCCCTTCGTGTTAAGAAGGTAATATTGAGGGGGTTGTGATGAAAAACGATAATGCCATCAAAATTTCAGGGGGGGGGGGGACATGGCCCCCCTTGCTGGCGCCCACGGCAGTTTCTGAATATTTTTGCAGATGGTGTTGATTCACTATCGCCATCGCCTAAAATACCAGTAACTTTTGGCATTTGAATATCTAAAAGTTCCCACCACCCCAAAATTCGGGCCTGGATCCGCGGCTGGAAAGAGGACAGAAAAGTAACGAATTGAATATTTTTTTATTGTAATTAAATTCGAAATTTCAATACAAAATGTATTTTTTCTACAACCGGGCCTAACTAACTACTTTCCCGCATTGTTTTAGATTCGGAAAGTGTCACTTTCCCGCCCTAGTGCGGGAAAGTTACTTTCCCGCACTAGTGCGGGAAAGTAAATATGTGTTGAATTTGGGTATAATAATACCTTTAAAATGAAATCTCTCAATCTACTTACTTATATATTTAGTTGAATATTTCAAATTTTGCAGTTTCATCCATGTCAAACTAATTATTAATACAGATTTCCGTTTTAAAATTATTGCATTTTCAAAGAGAACTTGACATCCTTCAAAAATTATGACTGGCATACATGGATCTGTGTATTTATTTCTATGTTATGATCTATGATTTTCCATAGATTTCCAACTTCGTTAATCAATGTGTCAAAACGAATTTTCGCCTAAGTTGTGTAGAAGGTTTTTTTGCATTTTAGAATACGGTAGTAGAAAAAACATTGTTCCTATCTTGAGCGGAAAGTACTTTCCCGCACTCGATTGCTTGCCCGAACTCCGCTCCGCGTCGTTCGGGCAACGGCAATCTAGTGCGGGAAAGTACAACTTTCCGCCCTTGATAGGAAAATAACTATTTTCTACAACCGGGCCTAACTAACTACTTTCCCGCATCGTTTTAGACTCGGAAAGTGTCACTTTCCCGCACTAGTGCGGGAAAGTAAATATGTGTTGAATTTGGGTATAATAATACCTTCAACATGAAATCTCTCAATCTACCTATACTTATATATTTAGTTGAATATTTCAAATTTTGCAGTTTCATCCATGGACCATGTCAAACTAATTATTAATGCAGATTTCCCTTTGAAAATAATTGCATTTTCAAAGAGAACTTGACATCCTTCAAAAATTATGACTGGCATCTGTGTATTTATTTCTATGTCATGGTCTATGATTTTCCATAGAATCCCAACTTCGTTAATCAATGTGTCAAAACGAATTTTCGCCAGAGTTGTGTAGAAGTTTTTTTTTCATTTTATAATACGGTTGTAGAAAAAACATTGTTCCTATCTTGAGCGGAAAGTACTTTCCCGCACTCGATTGCTTGCCCGAACTCCGCTCCGCGTCGTTCGGGCAACGGCAATCTAGTGCGGGAAAGTACAACTTTCCGCCCATGATAGGAAAATAACTATTTCGGCAACCGTCCGGAAAGCATTTTTCCGTTCCATATGCAGTCAGCGCGACAGGTCGCTCTCACCGTATAGGAAACGGAATGCACAATGGAACACTCCGTTTCCTAGCAGATATGCGCGATGTGCTCACTGCCCTGTAAGTCTTCTGGGTGCCGATGGGACAAATTCCAAATTATTAATAAAGTTTTCTTACTTTCTGTATAGATTTATTAGGTAGAGTCTACCATATTTTTCCTCTGTTGACATTTTTGTAGTCGCGGTTTTTTTTCAGCAAACCTCTCGAAAGTCGATTATATTTTCATTTTTCTTGAATCAAACATACTCTTTTTTGTAAAATGCAATCATAAAAACAATCTGGGAGAAATGACAAAACATAAACATGACTGAAAATCGTATTTATACCCTCCCGAATTTCTCAGAATCGGTTGATACAACAACCATAATATGAAGTATGAAATTGCAATTGTCCGATAAAAAAATATGGCGATTTCCTTGTTCAACAAATGGAAAACGAAGATTTTTGGGATAAAAAAATTATGAATAATGTCTTTTTTTCTTATTTTCTCTCCACCTTGAAAATACAATGTAGGTACGGCACCAGTTGTCCGACAAAAAAAAGTGGCGTTCATTCAAAAATTAAAGAATTCACTGCTCTTATTTGGTTATGAATAGACATGTGCATTTATCGGATATAACTTTGCTCATGTTACAAATAAACATTTGCTTTTTTGAGGACCATTTAAGAAGGATGTGCTGAATACTATCATCCAGCTGTCCGACGAATAAAGTTCGGGAATTTCAGTTGTTGCCGTAGTTGCCGATATAATATTCTGAGTAGTGATGGAGTGTTTTTTGTGCAAACATTTAAAAAATAACCGTGACTTCAAAACGAAAAAGGAGGAAGTGAGGAATTAGTATTTTCATTTTTTTTTTTTTAATAGATTTGAATAAAGATGTCATTCTACCTGACGATTGGTGTGATACTTCAACTGGATACCATTCATCTTGTTACAATGAATTCAATGTGAGGAAGGAGTATTTTCATTGTTTTTTTTAATACCTATAAGTATTTGAATAAAAATGTCAGTAAACAATTTGAATTATACACTTTCAATCAGAATCAATAGTTTCATTTCAATAATAATCGAAAAAAGATTCTGAAACAAAACCATTATATTCAACTAAATAGACTAATAAGGATTTACCGCATTTTATATGGTGGACAGTTGTTTTTTCTATGAAACGAATATCTCTGAAATATAAAATAATTGAAATTGATGTCCAGTCACGTCAAGTGTGTTTGTTTACCCTGTTATTATAAAATAATTCTTGTCCGACAAATATTAATGAATCTAAAAACTTAAAAAAATCGTCGATTTTCATCTATCGGACAAGAAAAACGCCACATTTTTTTGTCGGACAATTTCATCAACTGATTCTGAAAAAATCAGGAGTGTATTAATGATTTAAAAAATGCGATTTTCAGTCATGTTTATATTGGTAGACAATCATGTTTTCTCATTTTTCCCAGATTGTTTTTATGATCGCATTTTACAAAAAAAGAGTATGTTTGATTCAAGAAAAATGAAAATATGGTCGACTTACGTGAGGTTTGCTGAAAAAAACCGCGACTGCAAAAATATTCACAGAGGAAAAATGTGGTAGACTCTACCTAATAAAGCTATACAGAAAGTAAGAAAACTTTATTAATAATTTGCAATATGTCCCATCGGAACAAAGAAAACTAACAGGGCAGTGAGCACATCGCGCATATCTGCTAGGAAACGGAGTGTTCCATTGTGCATTCCGTTTCCTATACGGTGAGAGCGACCTGGAAGCTGTCATCCGTTATTTCGTTGCTTTTGTGATGATCATAACAATGACAACAACGACGTGAGTTTTTCCGGCCTAGTCCGGGAAGTACCCACTTCCCGGACGCTTTCTCTTTGAGAAAGTAACATTTCCCGGCCTAGTCCGGAAAGTACGTACTTTCCGGACTAGGCCGGAAAAACTCACGTCGTTGTTGTCAATGTTATGATCATCACAATAGCACCGAAATAACGGATGACAGTTCTGTTCTGTTCAATTCAAATAATGATCAAAATGTATAATAAAGAAATGTGTCGTCTCATTGTTTTGAAATTTTACACGGTTGCCGAAAAAATATTGTACGCAACACGCCCGAAAATAGTTTTTATGTTCGACTGCTTCATAAACACTTGATTCATGAATTCGTTTAGCGTCCAGAATTGACTACTTTATTGGACACCACTTTATTGGACTCAACTGTCACAGTCTTCTCTCGATTTTGCAATTTTCTTCGTTTCACACCACTTGTTATAGGCCGCATACAAATTTTCATTAGCACTTTTAGTGCGTAGGAGAGATTCTTTGGCACTTGCGGCTAAATTATTCACGCTTTCCTCTTCCGAACTATCCATTTTTGAGATTATTATGACGTTTGTCACAGAATTAACGAAGTAAACAACTTTGTTCAGTGAGGTTGCTAAGGTCGCTGATGGTTACTAAGGTAAGATAAGCAAAAGCACACTCAAAGTATTTCTTGAAATAAAGCGACGAATATATTAATTGCCATTTCAGAAAATAAAATGTCTGCATTGCAGTCAAACATAAAGCTTTGTATGCAAACTCGTACATAATTAGGCTTATGGACTTGCCCAAATTATTGGCCTCGCTCGCTTTGCTCGCTCTGCCATAAATTTTGGACTCGTCCATAAAGACCTAATTTATGTACTTGTTACATAAATAGCTATTTTGGACTCACAGACATCCAGGACTGGCCTCCGGCTCGTCCTAGAATTTTGTCTATTCGTCCAAAAAAACCCTATTTTCCGGACTTGTTACGTAAATTACTATTATAAATTATTTTCGGAGTGAAGCCCTCGATTCCTGATACAAGCACGTGCCCTCTTTCTAATTTCTTCAGTTTCTTACTCTGAAATATATAAATTCATTCTCAATCTTCCCGCTGCTTCGTCTATTCTCTCCAGTAGTGGTGCACGTCCACATCTAATACAATACAGTATAGTTTTGCCTTTTTCATACATCGCATATCCTTTTCTGGTGGAAATAATCCAAAATTATAACTAAATCTGGTCAACATAAAAAATTGAATAAAAATCACAAGGACTCAAATATCTCGAAAACAGCAAATGAGTCATACTAACACGTCCTTCAAGGTTCACGTCTATAATTTGGAAACGCATATACCTTATTTCATCATCCATTTACTCAATTCTTCTCATACTTACTTAGCGGTAGGTGCTTATTAGTTCAGAAATTTGAATTGGTATGGTAGATATATCTTATTGTTGTCATCAAATACTGATGAATATTTACCTATTCATAAATTATTGTATGGCTGAAGATAGGATCAAAATAAGTTCCTATTGATCTTTTGAGGGTACCACAAAAAGTTGCCGAATTTTTAATTAATATAGCACTTTTTAGAAAAATATTTCTTGCACTCATTTTCATCAGAAATTAGTTTGTTTTGTCACATTTTCGTCGTAAGTATTAACTCCATATTGACCATTAACGGATTTCTTCATCAGAAATAAGAATGTGCTTATACTATTGGTACCTAATGGTTAATGGTGGTTATGGATAATGAATAGGTACTTCGTTCCAGCTTCTTAGACATCAGATAATTTTGAAATGGGAGATGAACAAGCTGATAACGTATTTTGCATTAAACTACAGTGAAACCTCTACTAACGGACACCTCTATTGAACGGACACATTTTCATAGTCCGGAATTCGGTAAATATGCAAATCCTTCAGATAGGACCCTCCCTTGAGCGGACAACCGAAACTAAGGCAACGTTATATTCCATATATAACTTCACTGAATATTGTGTTCACGTGATTGGCAGAAGATGAAAACCCAGTTGCAGATGAAAATCATCATGGGATTCCTGGTTTTTCATTGCGTTTGGTCTAGTTCAGAATAGTTTGATCTTCCCGATAGAACGCCTGAGATTTCGCCAAGAAAGCAGTAATGTCTGCAAAACGTTGAGTATTGACTCTCGAAGAGAAAATTAATGTAGTGAATATACAGGGTGTTCCATCTCAGAGGAGCCACCCCGTATATTTCTTATCCCATAGTATGAAAAACTTAATTTTGATAAACTGTTTTCGCCAAAAACCCTCTGGACTTCTTCTCTTCGGGACATCTCAAGTCCAACATTTTTGTGACTCAGCCTGAAAATTTGGACGAACTACACCAACGAATTGTAAATGAGTGTCGTCAAATAACTCCAAGTATGCTGAACCATGTTAGAGACGATTTTCAGTCAAGAGTGTATATTATTGTATGGAAGTCAATGGAGGACAATTTGAGCATTTGATTTAAATATGCAGATTATTTTTTTTACTGTAAGCATGATAAAACAATTCAGTTTTTTCAAGATTGTGATTTTTTTTAGATTTTTCAAGTTTGTGAAAAAGGTTTAGTGAAAATGGGCTTGTACATTGTGAAAATAACCAAGATAGTCAATGTGGCTCATTTGGCTAAAAAATTGATCATTGGCGAGAACGGTTCATCCAAATTACTTTTTTCAAACACAGTTGGCTTCCAAGACCTTTCAAATGAAGTATCAATCAACCCCTCCCCTCATTCAGTTTCGAGGTGTGGAAGCGCCCACTCTTAGGGTGTTGCTCATTCAAGGCTCAAATGTAGGTCAAATGATGTCCCCCAAAAAAATCATTCGACGTTTTTCGGGAAATTTTTCCAATCGCTATGGGATAAGAAAAATACGGGATGGCTCGTCTAAGATGAAACACCCTTTATACAATGAGCAAAAAATTAGTGTTCCTAGTAGTGTTTATTCAATTCACCTTCCGAATATTTGAGGTCAAGCCCTCCCTTGTACGGACGCCTCCGTTAGGCGGACACTTCTTCACGGTCCCAATGGTGTCCGCCCAAGAGAGGTTTCACTGTATTCAGAAAATCATCTGTTTCATAAATCTTCATTCTTATCATTATTAGGATCTACCTATACAGGGTGCCACATTGAAAAGGAAACAGACGTCCTTTATAGAAGAAAAATCCAAAATTTGGAAAATAGCTATTGTTGAGGGGGACCCCAATCCCTTACTTGAACAGGGAAGATGGGTCATGCGATATGTTGCTGAAAATGTCTTTTACTCCTGAATCAGAACACGAACACCTTTTCAAGATAGATCATAGATTGAAGTATTTATTTAACACCTCGAGTCAGTCTTTTAGAAAACAAGGGAAGATTCATAATAGAAAGCCGTTCAGGATAGCTGGGTCGCAATACACCTTAGAGCAATCTAGTCGCATGACTCTGGACTCTCTCAAGTAGCTCCACATCACGAACCAGAGACGGAGTCTAAACTGCCCCAGCACATTCCAGGATTGGTCGAATTCCATAGGAGGCCGGATCGCAACGGGAAAAAGATCTACCCAGCATCGAATAAAGAATTATGTGAGAAGTGGACTAGTAGAGATCTAGTTTCAGAAGTACACCACCAGGTGGCACCACCACAGGAAGACAATGACTTACCGGTTTCTGGCTTATAAGCCGTCATCAGAGCCATATAGTCTTATCCTGCGGCAGGACCAACTGAAACGGAAGAACTTATATACCTCCCTGGCAGGAACTATATTGAGTACAGTTTTGTACAATGTTCCACCCAGGGGGCAAATGTCTTCGCTTCATCCTGGAGGTTCTTTCAAAAACTAGATCTCTACGTACATTCATTTTTCCCAAACGGATCTCGCAACAACTCACTTTGGAGTCCTATGCAGTGCACCGAGGGAGAAACTAGATCTCTCCTAGTCCACTTCTCACATTATTCAGTTTGTCCTAACTTAGGGACCTGATCCTCATTTTTCGAAAAGAATTATCTTCGCCTTGCTAACAGTGTGCATAAGATGTGATTGGACCAAGAGAGATGATCGGAAACCATGACTTCAAGATCACAATGAGAGCTTTCGGCAGAAATCGCGTGGCCGCCGAGATAGTAATCGACAGCAGTATTGTTCCTCCCTACGTGAATGACCACCACTTCAAAAGATTTAGAGGTGAACACCAGTTCACAGACCAGTCGTAGAGGGCATCAAGGTTCTGCTGAATGACACCAAGAGCCGCTCAGGGATTAGCATCATCGGCAAAAAGTGAACAATTTGATCGAATGGTTCTTGGCAAATCCGACGTATAAAGAAGGAAGAGAATTGGGTCCAGGACCGAACTCTGGGGGACCCCACTAACAACTGATCTCGTAGACGATAGAGACTCTCCCACGCGAATACGAAAAGTGCGATCAGAGAGGATTGACCTGATCCACTGAAGGAGGTCACGCCGAATAACCAAACTCTCGAGCTTGTGAAGTGAACACCTGTGTGGAACGCGATCGAATACACGCGAAAAATCGAGGTATACAGCAATACAGCGTCAGCAGGAACACCTCCGTCTTGCATCCGCGACTATTCTTTCACACACAACAAAAGGTTTGTCAACACAGAACGGCCAGGCAAGAAACCATGCTGTTCCTTTAAAATTAAGTTGTTATCAAGCGCCTATTGAATGATTTTTTCCAGGATTATCTTCTCCCATAATTTTGTGACAATGGGAACCAAACTGATAGGACAGTTTTTGCCTTCCAATTTGTCACCCGATTTAAATATATAGGGGTTATATACGCCATTTTACAACAGGCAGGTAGTGAGAAGAAAAAGATGCGTTGAACAAAATGGATAATGGTTCAGCCAGGGAAGATGCACAAGACATCTGCACCCGGAGAAGAAGAGACGTCTAACTGTTGTAGATGATTCAGAATAATGGCAGGAGTGAATTCAACGTCACTCGATGTAGCACTTGGGTCACCAGTCAACACCTTCGGCAAGCGAGTAGGCTTCAACGAAAAGGCAAATTCAAATGTAGATTCACCTCTTTTGATTACGTCTGACAGGTATTTGGAGTAGTCCTTATGGTGTGTTCTGTAAATATGACTAGACTTACAACGCATATATCTCTGCCTAATCGCAGTCTTATGTCTAATCATCTTAGGGATGGTATGATTGATTCAGGGGAACACAAACATCTGTCCTAGTTTCGGAGCAACTTCTCAATCATAGCCTTGGTTGTCAGGAAGATGTTCCACATCGCATCAGTGTCAGCACGAGGCGAGAAAATCTCACTCCAATCCACGTCAAGAGCTCCAAGCAGAAGGTCAAAATTTATCGTCTTTATTTTACTCGTACTTTTGTACTTGATGAACCTGTAACGTAATTTCACCCTTAAGATTACTTACACAATTGCGAACGGCAGCTGTAGGCCGGTGAGCAGAAAAGGGTGGGTTTTTTTTATGAAAAACTATGTATTTTTTTAAAGGGCGCCAATTGGTTGTTTTTTTTTATAATTGATTGATAATTGTCATCAACCAATAAGTGACAATAATGTGAAGTTGAAGAAACTTCTTCAAATGATGTTGTCAAAGAGAAATGAACAAATACAGCACGAATTGATTTATTTCTCATAGGTGGGTTTACTTGCACAAGAATCTTCCTGGGGATGGGCTGCCACAGACTGTTCAACTCTTCTGGGATGTGAGGTGGTGATGCTGGTCTTGAATTTTTCCAACAAAGGAAATTTCGCAAAAGGTCCTGGGCCTTCGAAATTTGAAAACGTCGTCAACGGTAACGTCCAGATAACGTAGCGTGAAATTATGAGTGTAAACAAAAAACCCTGAAAAGAATTATTCTCAATTTTCTGTGCTAGACACAACAACATGTCCGCTTCACGCCGACGATTCTTCGAAAGAAACTCACCTTCAAAAAGGGTTTCACGGTAATTCACAAATCTTCGATGTCGAAACGGCAAAAATTTTCCTTCATTCAAATGAACAGAAAAACGGTGCGTTAAATAGAAGTTTTAATACAAACAAACTTTATCCCTCAACAGGCAATGTCGTCTTCTAATCAAATTCAGAATGGAAGTGGATTCTCTTTCGAAATAAATTCTCAGTAATTAAAAAAATCAACGCGAATGCCATCTGGACGCAACCGGAGAGGACAATCTTGTCTGCGTATGTAAAATTTAAAGAATACCTTCGCTTGATGAAAATTTCGAAATCGGAGTTGAAAAATTCAACTGCAGATGGAGGTAATAAAAACTTCAACCTGACCGAATACCAAAACTTGAGCTTTGAAACCTGTATAAAAAACGCTACAAACCTCACCGAAAAGAGGCAAGCAGTCAAGTTGCGACACCAGGTCATTACTGTTGACCAGAATAAGATCGAGAAGCGATGGGTTTTGGTTGTTTCGAAATCTGTGGACTCGGTGACTAACTGGATAAAGTTATTATCGCGAATCATATCAACGTTGGGCCTAATGCCGAGGCCACACCGAGCGCTACGTACGCTATGTTCGCGATGCATTTCAAAAATAGCCATCGTTATTTTAAATGTACCCGGCCACACCGACACTGGTACGCTATGTCCGCTATGTTCGCGATCTAAGCCACGTCGCCGACTGTTTGATTCTCGGCTATATTCTCTGGCTATATTCAAAACATCGCGAGGGCTGTAGTGTAGTGCGATAATATGTCGAGGGAAAATGCCTAAATTGGTCAAACTGCTGCGGGCTCATTCGAACATATTCTTTAAACTTTGATTCATCTTCTCGAAACTGTACTACGAGATGATGAAATTCACCGAAATCATTCC
Organism: Adalia decempunctata; assembly: GCA_951802165.1. NCBI lineage: Eukaryota > Metazoa > Arthropoda > Insecta > Coleoptera > Coccinellidae > Adalia > Adalia decempunctata. The sequence goes on from OX637695.1 coordinate 51,448,424, forward strand.
TTATTTTGTTCACTTCGTGGACCCATTTTCTTCTACGTTTATTTTTGCACAACGATAACAATAGAAGCAACTCATCGCCATCGCTATCACTATCCCATGGCACCGTGCTTGGTAACATCGTGAAATACAACTGAACCTAATGATTGCGAAAACGCAAAAGATATACTCGTGTATGTAGCTTTCGGTGTGGCCGCTGAACTTAGCGAACATCGCATACGTAGCGTCCATAGCGTCTATAGCGTATCTAGCATAGCGCTTGGTGTGGCCTCGACATAAAGGATAAATTACACTGTCTTCCACTCGATAATGGCCACTGTAATGCCGAGGCCACACCAAGCGCTATGCTAGATACGCTATAGACGCTATGGGCGCTACGTATGCTATGTTCGCTAAGTTCAGCGGCCACACCGAAAGCTACATACTCGAGTATATCTTTTGCGTTTTCGCAATCATTAGGTTCAGTTGTATTTCACGATGTTACCAAGCACGGTGCCATGGGATAGTGATAGCGATGGCGATGAGTTGCTTCTATTGTTATCGTTGTGCAAAAATAAACGTAGAAGAAAATGGGTCCACGAAGTGAACAAAATAAGCAGGGCCGGACTGGGCAGGCGGGATACCGGGGAATTCCCCGGTGGGCCCCCTTATGTGGTTTGTGGGGGCCCTTGTCTAAAACGGTGCTACTTATTACTGACACATATTAGATTTATTTCGGTTAATGGCTGTGTTCACGCCAAGTGAACGGTTTGAATAAACTTTCTGAATTTTTCATTTTTATTCCTTTCGAAATTAATTCAATTTCTCCGATACCAGGGAGATCCCATATGTGTAGATGCGTCAGTTTGTGGAACGCGCACATGTTGCGTATGTTTTTGTTTCATTTCATTTTTCAATTTAGTTCATTGATTGCCGTAATCGTGAATACAATATATTCTGCTACCGATAATATAAATTTATTCTGTTCCCTTTCGTGAATCTAGAAAAGTTCAGTTTTTCTTGTGTTTCACAATTCTAGTGATTTCGATTCATTCGAATTAAGTACATTCATTTAAGAACATTCGTTTGTGCGAATTTGGTTCGAGAAGTACTGTTGCCAGTGGCGTGGTTATTATTTGGCCACAAGGATAAGTGTTCCTACTTTGACATTTTTAGCAACGGATTTTAACGTCATAAGCTTCATTCCATGTTCGTTTGTCGAGCTCGATCACTCTGTTCATGGAAATAGGAGTAACCGACGAGATCTGGTTGGCCGTTTTGCTGAAATAGGTAAGACCTTGCAATTGTTAATTTGGGTGCATTTATCCTTTCATTTGTGTTGGGTTTCAATAACTATTTATAAACATATACAGTCCATTAGCTCTTTTATTTTTCTATTCATAAACTTGGTAAAAATCTCATTATATAAAATTGAACCGCACTTCAGTTCTTTAACTGAAACTCTACCCAACACGTTTTGTTCCTTCGAGCCGGTTATTAAGCTCAATCTCAAGCTCATTTTCTTAAAATTTGACAGTTCCAGTCAAAAATTCAAAAATCTTGGTTTCATAGCGGCCATAGTGTATTCAGATATACGACGATCTTGGCAATCTGGCAACATCGTTCCACAGCTGACGGGTCGCATACATCTGTTTCCATCGAAATAATCAACTTCGCTCCTTTTCAATTCATTTTTTGCTGTTTGTATCTGTTTCTTATTAAATTTCTTCATAACAATGCCACCGAAGACAGATACAGGCAATAAAGCATTGGATGTGTTGGTTGAAAAACGGGCCAACATATTTTCTATCATTACCGGAATCTGGCAAAGAGTGAAAGATTATGATGGTACGAAACTCTTCGAATTACAAGCATACCGAGAAAAGATTTCTGGTTATGAATCGAAGTTTGAAAGTATACAGGAGGAAATAATGGAGTTGAATTGCGAATTATTATCAGAAAATCGTATAGAGACGGCCAAGTCAGAGTTGGCGTTCGCTGAAGTGATTGCACGCATAACTGGTCTTTTTCTGTCTCTGAAACGACAGGAAGCTTTGTCGACACCTGCGTCGAGTTCGCAAGCTCCGAGTTCAAATGAATCCATTTTGCTACCAAAAATTAATATTCGCCCCTTTTCTGGCGAAAGCGCTGAGTGGCCTGAGTTTTTCCAGCTATTTAATTCTTCGGTCCATGAAAACAATAGTTTGACGCCCATACAAAAGTTTCAACTGTTGAGATCCTATTTAAGAAATGATGCTCTTGCGGTCATATCGGGGTTACAATTGTCAATTGAAGATTATGAGTTGGCCTATCAAGCTTTGAAATCGCGCTTTCAGAATCCTCGTATGTTAGCTACAATGTATTTGAACGAAATTCTCAATTTTAAGGCTTCAAATAATAATTCGGTCTCGCGTTTGAAAGAATTTTTAAACTGTCACCAAAATTCTGTCAATGCAATAAAAGCGCTGAATATAAAGGACTTATCCGATTTCCTTTTATTTTCCATAGCATTGCGTAATGTTGACCCTTGCACGAGAAAAGCGTTTGAAAGTCAATTAAGTTCATCCGAGATTCCCGCATATATAGCACCTTGATTGAATTCGTAACGCAACAGCTAACGGCTCAGGAATTTTACGAACAAAGTTCTTCCAGATCTGCATCCAAATCAACCCCATTCGATTCATCGCATTCAAATAAAAATAAAACAAAAAATGTTTTACTCGCAAATTCTGCATCCACCTCTCAAAGCTCCAATGGTTCACGTAGCTTCCCGAATTCAAGAAAGTTTCGTTGTCCGAAATGCTCTGATTCGCATCCATTATTCGCCTGTGCCTCCTATATGAATTTGTCAAGACAAGACAAATTCGAATTTTTGAAAAATTCCAAGCGCTGTTTCAACTGCCTTGGTCTACACAATTTCAAAGATTGCGCTTCCAAAAATTCGTGTCGATTGTGTAGATCAAATCGTCATCACACCAGTCTCCATCCCGATAACGAATCTTCTTCCAATAACGGATCTGCCAATCAATCAAATGGACCATCTCGGATTCCACGTGAAACAAATCATGTCGAAAATCCGCCTTCAACTTCTCATTCCATTCCTTCGAATGATGTTATTAACTCCTATCACATTAATAGAAAATCGGCCTCAGTAAATCAGGTACTTCTTGGCACTGTTCAAGCAAGAATGGAATCCGCTGACGGTTCATTGATATCTGTAAGAGCAGTATTGGACCCTGGATCCCAGATTTCAGCCATAAGTCAACCCCTAGTCGAAAGATTAGGCTTGAAAATCGATCCTGTCAATATATCTATTTCTGGCATTGGTCAATCAAATGCAAGACCGTTAGGTTTAGTAGAATGCCGTATGTATCCTAGGTTGGGATCACAGTTCTTACAGGTGGATGCCATTGTATTGCCGGAAATAACAAATAATATTCCTTCTGCTCCCTTATCACCGGAAATATTCAAGCATTTTCAGCATTTAAATTTGGCTGATGAAAATTTTCACCGTTCTCAACCAATAGATGTACTCCTGGGCGCTGATACGTATTCGCTGGTTTTCGATCGCGATGGTCGAATTTCGTCTTCTGGATTTCCTACAGCCGTCAACACATTTTTCGGTTGGACTATCATAGGTCCTATAAAGGAATCCTATTCTTCTTTCAAATCGGTTCTTTTCGCCCAATCTGCCCTCAATGATCAGCTACAGAAATTTTGTTCATTGGAAGAGGTTCCAGATACCTTTGTTAAGGATCCTATAGATGATTATGTCGAAAAACATTTCCTATCCACTCATTCTCGTGATGGAAATGGCCGATACATAGTTTCCCTACCTTTCAAATTAGAAAATACGTCTCCGAATCTCTCTTATAATTCAAATAGGTCATTCAAATCGTATTTATCCCTAGAGAAGCGATTAATGAGAGATGTTGAATCTTATGATACTTATAAAAATTTCATGTTCGAGTATCTAAAATTAAATCACATGTCACCTGCTAACACCTCTAATAAATACGTGATACCACATCACGTCGTTCGTAAAGAGTCAAGTTCGACAACAAAGCTTCGAGTTGTTTTTAACGCTTCCGATATAGATATGTCCGGTTCATCATTGAATGATAGATTGTTAGGTGGTCCTAAACTTCAAAAGGACATTCGCATAATTTTGCTTTCGTTTAGAATGTACCCTATAGCAATTTGTGCCGATATCGAGAAGATGTACAGGCAGATTCTAGTGCGTGTCCGGCCGATCGCAGATATCAACATATCTATTGGCGTTCATCTCCTAATGAACCTGTTACCGAATTTGAATTGAATACGGTCACTTATGGTTTGAAACCTTCGGCATTTTTAGCTATTCGAGTTTTAAATCAGCTCGTTTTTGATGAGGGTAAAATTCATCCTGAGGCATCGCAAGTTATCCTCAATGATATATATGTCGATGACATTATTACCGGTGCATTCGATGTTCAACAGGCGGTGAAATTGCGTAATGAACTTCGTGAATTGCTTAACAAGGGCGGTTTTTCATTAAAGAAGTGGTCTAGTAATTGTCCTGATATCTTGGATGATTTGCCGTCAGACCACATTGAATCACAATTAAACTTCGACGACGATTCAACGGGAATTAAGATTTTGGGTTTAACTTGGATTCCAAAAATAGATTCATTCGGTTTCAATGTGAAGGAATTCACTGAAAAGCCAAGTAAACGATCCATTCTTTCATATATAGCCCGTATTTTTGATCCGGTTGGGTTTTTGGCTCCCATTGTAGTTTTAATGAAACTATTAATGCAGAAATTGTGGTCGGAAAAATTAAGTTGGGATGAACCCTTAAGTGATTCTTACTCGGACGAATGGTCGAAAATTGTCGGCGATATTCGAGCACTTTCAATGCTCAAGATTCCTCGCTCTGTCGTTTCTTCACCTGATTGTCATATCATATTAGCGGGTTTCTGTGACGCATCTGAGAAGGCATACGCAGCCTCTGTTTATCTTTCCGTTACAGTTGAAGATCGCATTTCATCGCACTTGTGGGCCGCTAAATCAAAGGTAGCTCCATTAAAAACACTTTCGGTTCCTCGATTGGAACTATCTGCTGCGGTTTTGTTGGCTAAATTGGTCAGAATGATTCTGGACAATAAATTTCCCCTTAGAATATCTGAAGTTCGTCTGTTTTCAGATTCTCAAATTGTGCTGTCATGGTTGACAACACCCCCTCATCGCCTCAAAACGTTTGTTGCCAATCGTTTAGTCGCGATAAACGATTTAGTTTCTGACGTTTCATGGCATCATGTGTCCACCGAGTCAAATCCAGCTGATTTGCCATCTCGAGGTCTCACGCCTCAACAATTTCTCACCCCAAGAATTCACAATTTTTGGCTTCATGGTCCTGATTTCTTGGTTACTCCAGTTTCCAATTGGCCACCACCTTTCACCGGTTGTGATCTGAATTCAGCTCCCCTAATTGAATTAAAAGCTAACATTAATGTTGCAACCGCAAATGAGCCTCCAGTAAATCCGCTTTTAATGGTTATCGAGAACTTTTCAACTTTAAATAGAGTAAAACGAGTCTTCGCCTATATAAGAAGATTCATTGTCAATTGTCGCCACAAAACCAATTCAACGTCACGGTTGTCCGGCCCAATTTCTCAGGATGAGCTGGAGGAAGCCCTTCAATCCATAGTGTTAATCACACAGCAACACTATTTCGATAAATTGCGCCAGAATTTACTGCAAAAAAAATCAATCGAAAAATCATTTCGAACATTGAATCCTTGTATCGATTCTGCAGGATTGATCAGGGTGGGAGGTAGACTACAATTCTCTTCTTTACCACAGAATGCTAAGCATCCAGTTTTGCTCCCGAAAAAGTGTGCGTTGTCACGTTTAATATGTCTCCATTTTCACTTAATCTCGCTTCATTCCGGTCCTAACACGACTATGTCTTTAATTCGGCAAAATTATTGGATTTTGTCTGTACGAAATCTGGTTCGAGAGTGCATTCGAAAATGCATAACATGTACAAGGTTTCGAGGTACAACTTATCAACCCTTCATGGCTCCTCTACCTGCTCCCAGAGTCAATATTTCACGTCCTTTTAGTAAGGTGGGTGTGGACTTTGCTGGCCCCTTTTCTTATCGGTCAAATAATTCACGCAAACCAACAATGATGAAAGCATATCTTGCTCTCTTCATTTGTTTCGTCACCAAGGCAGTTCATTTGGAACTAGTCTCGTCCCTCACCGTGGAGGCCTTTTTATCGACCTTAGATCGATTTATCGCTAGACGAGGCTTACCTCAGGAAGTTTGGTCCGACAATGGTACCAATTTCGTCGGAGCTTCACGCTATCTTGATGGGGTTTCTCAGTTTTTGAGGTCGAATAATGTCGATATATGCGATAATTTGTCGAAGAGATCCATCAAATGGAAGTTTATTCCTCCATATGCCCCCCATTTCGGAGGTTTGTGGGAGGCCGGTGTTAAATCAGCAAAGCGTCTGCTTCACAAATCTCTAAATTCGGTTGCTTGTACATTTGAGGAACTTGCAACGATTTTCACTCGTGTTGAAGCGGTTTTAAATAGTAGACCAATTTGCCCCTTGTCCTCTGATCCCTCCGAATCCGCGGACTTTTTAACACCTGGACATTTCCTGATAGGCGCCCCATTGTTGTCCATTCCCGAATTGACGCTTGATAATGTTCAAACGCCCATCAAACGTTGGGAACAACATAAAAAATTGTTTCAACAATTCTGGAAACAATGGTCACACGAATATCTCCACACTTTGATTCAGCGTAATAAATGGAAGACACAAAACGCTTATCCATCTGTTGGAGATTTAGTTTTCATTAAGGGCATAGATTCCAAACCTGCCACTTGGCCTATCGGACGTATAATCGAGTTGCATCCGGGACCCGATGGTACGATTCGAGTTGCGTCAATAAAAACCGCGGCCGGTCAATATACAAGAGCCCTAACACGTTTGGTTCCGATCAATATTTAATTTTAAGCGACCACTTCAAATTTTCCTCAATTCATTAGTTATTAGTTTATTAGATTTGATTCCACTGCTTCCAATATTCTGTAAAATTCATACAATTTTACGGCGGCCTGTTTTGTTCACGCCAAGTGAACGGTTTGAATAAACTTTCTGAATTTTTCATTTTTATTCCTTTCGAAATTAATTCAATTTCTCCGATACCAGGGAGATCCCATATGTGTAGATGCGTCAGTTTGTGGAACGCGCACATGTTGCGTATGTTTTTGTTTCATTTCATTTTTCAATTTAGTTCATTGATTGCCGTAATCGTGAATACAATATATTCTGCTACCGATAATATAAATTTATTCTGTTCCCTTTCGTGAATCTAGAAAAGTTCAGTTTTTCTTGTGTTTCACAATTCTAGTGATTTCGATTCATTCGAATTAAGTACATTCATTTAAGAACATTCGTTTGTGCGAATTTGGTTCGAGAAGTACTGTTGCCAGTGGCGTGGTTATTATTTGGCCACAAGGATAAGTGTTCCTACTTTGACATTTTTAGCAACGGATTTTAACGTCATAAGCTTCATTCCATGTTCGTTTGTCGAGCTCGATCACTCTGTTCATGGAAACAGGAGTAACCGACGAGATCTGGTTGGCCGTTTTGCTGAAATAGGTAAGACCTTGCAATTGTTAATTTGGGTGCATTTATCCTTTCATTTGTGTTGGGTTTCAATAACTATTTATAAACATATACAGTCCATTAGCTCTTTTATTTTTCTATTCATAAACTTGGTAAAAATCTCATTATATAAAATTGAACCGCACTTCAGTTCTTTAACTGAAACTCTACCCAACAGCTGTACTAAAACGGTGTTTGCTTAATTTTTTCATTTTCATATCAGCATCTATTGATATGTTTAACCTATGAAACATATTATAAAAACTTTCAATTGTTTGACTCAAAATATTTTGCTCGAAATCGGGAAGATTTGTTAACATTTACGCAAGCTTTCACCACGAATCACGATTCCTGAATTTTTGACTGTTGATAAACAAGACCTGATCTCAGAATTGAGCTAATTTTCTGCAATATTTTCAGAAATGATAAGAGACTCAAAAATAAATTGCCAAAATATATCTGTTGATTCGCGATGTCTAGGGTGCCTAAGCTGCTGTTCTTTAGTATTCAAAAAATGAAGATGCATTCGTCGGCATATTTTGGATATATGTTGTGTATAAGTATATATCAACATTATCATGTACGCAGGAACGCAGGTAAAATGTGAAACGGTATGTTCTAAATTAAAATTAATAAAATCCAGAATTCGTTCCACCACTGCTCAGGAAACAGTGGCGTAGCGGAGGCCCCCGCAGACCCCGCGGTGCGGGGGGCCCCGGTACTAAAGGGGCCCCCCAGCCAAACAACTCAGATCTATTGAGGGGGCCTCCAACTGAAATTTTGCGGGGGGGGGGAGGCTCCGAATTTTGCGCTACGCCACTGTCAGGAAACCCTTGGAGCACTAGGGTTAATGAATGTGGAAAGTGATATTACGGATAATATCGACAACGATACAATAATAAATATTTTGAGCAGGAACCATGTTTTTAAAAACAGGCTTTAGACAGAGAATGTGTCCCGACTGATTTTTCGAGAGTGACTATGTTTTTGTCTCGTTTTTTAGAGTGCTTATTTTTTATTTGATTATATATTTTGTTTTAAATTATAGGGTGTTTGGAGGGTGAGTAGCCATAGGTAAATGGTGGATAGGTGATGCTCTAGGCCAGTGGTTTTCAACCTTTTTCATGATGCGACCCCCCTGGCAAGTAAAAATATTTCGCGACCCCCCGACCCTTCGAGTTTTCATCATGTGTGTTTCTGTATGTTACAGTGTTACAAATATTCATTCCATACATCGATGTGAAGTTAGCCACATCCAAACATACACTCAAAGACAAAAAATTGCCAATGGAAAAAAATTCATAACTTAGTGAAATGAGATGGTATTGCAATCAGATTTGGATGTGAGCTTGATTGGTTGATAAGAAATTGAATCCTGTTCCATTTGGAGACTTTCAAGACTCAGGCAGAGAGTTGTGGGGGTTGTTGGGGGTGGTTCCTGGCAAAAATCATATGTGTTTCTTGAATGCCGAAAAAATTAAATGTAATAGTTTGTTAGTCCTCAGGTTGGGAGATTTTGGGGGTCGTTAATGAAAAATGATGAAAAAAATTCATATCTCGACGAAATTGGAGTGTTTCCCGATCATATTCGAAAATGTGTTTCTTGAATGCCGAAAGAATGAAAAACAATAAACCCCATAGTTTTTTAGCCCCCAGGTTTGAAGATACAGGGGGTGTTTTTGAAAAATTATGAAAAAAATTAATATCTCGGAGTAATGAGAGTGTTCCACGGTCAGATTCGAATATGCGTTTCTCGAATGCCAAACAGTGGCGACGCCAGCTTTGGAAGACAGGGGGGGCCAAAAGCGGGTCGGAATTTTTTAGGAGGGGCCAAAGTAAATAGAAATACAACGGAAAAATTGAAAGTCTCAGAATGTCAAAAAATTCTAGGTGGGGCCAGCAAAATTTTAGTGATGGCCCGGGCCACCCCTGGCCCTCCTCTAGCGTCGCCACTGAAGCCAAAGGAATGAAATACAATAAACCCCATAGTTTGTTAGTCCCCAGGTTTGGAGATTTGGGGTGTTGTTTATGCAAAATGATGAAAAAAAATTCATATCTCGACGAAATGAGAGTGATCTACGATCATGTTCGAATATGTGTTTCTTCAATGTCGGAAGAATGAAATACAAAAGATTCCATAGTTTGTTAGCCCTCAGGTTTGGAGATTTGGAGGGTTGTTTATGGAGAATGGTGAAAAAATTCATATCTCGAAAAAAGGAGAGTATTCCAAGATCAGATTCGATATGTGTTTCTTGAATGGCGAAAGAATGAAATACAAAAAACCCCATAGTTTGTTAGTCCCCAGCTTCGGAGATTTTGGGGGTTGTTTATGAAAAATGATGAAAAAAATTCATATCTCGGAGAAATGAGAGTGTTCCATGAAAAAAGAATTGTGTCATTTGATTAATCCAAAACAAGCACAACCTTCGCATGAGTCTTGGGAGTTTATTCTTTGTTAATTTGTTTGTATTAACATACAAATGTTTATGAGTATTTGATTCTGTTGAACTTCTCTTACTAAAGTTCTCTCAACCTCTGGCGACCCCCCTACAGAAGCTTCGCGACCCCCCAGGGGGTCGCGACCCACAGGTTGAAAAACACTGCTCTAGGCTACTTGTTGCGTCTAATAAAATAACATTTTGCCCCTAAGTTCGAAGTGTTATAATTTTTTGGCCATTTTTCTAGAAATTTACCATTTTTCTCATTAAAATCTTGAATTTTTTTGAACTTAACGCTCGAGGTGCCTATAAAATGAGCACGCTATTTTTAGCTGTGTTAGAATGAGACAAAAGATTTCACCTGCTCAATATGGAATGGTTAATGGTACATACCATTGCAAAGAGTTTTAACTAGAGAAGTTTTCAAAACCATTTTAAAACCCCACACTATGTGAATTTTTTTTTATTTCACTTTGTAAAGTGGACACAACATTATTTTTTTTTCATTTTGATGTTTGATACGACGCTGTAAGGTTTTTTGAAGACGTTTGTATGAAATTATGATTCAATCTGAATAAAACAAGACTAGACTAAAAAAATAAATCATTTTATAGGCACCTCGATCATTAAATTGAAAAAAATCAAGATTTTAATGAGAAAAATGGGAAATTTCTAGAAAAATGGACAAAAAATTATAACACTTTGAACTTAGGGGCAAAATTTTATTTTATTAGACGCAACAAGTAGCCAAGAGCATCACCTATCCACCATTTACCTATGGCTACTCACCCTCCAAACACCCTGTATAATTCAAATGTGTTGTATTTTTGTTGTACTTTTGTCAAACGTTAGGGTTGCCAACCTTTCGGGATTGGCCGGGATTTTTCCAGAATTCAATGTTGAATTCGGTGTTGGGGATTATTCTGAAATTGGCGAAAACCAATTCCCAGTGTCCAATGTTCGAACTCGACTATGCTGCATATCTTTAGAAAGGTTGCTTTCTAATTATTTTTCCAGGTTCGCCTTAAATTACGTTACTCTTTCAGAATCTGAACCAGTACGCTGGTCCTTAGCCTCTGGAGGCATCCGCGACAAGCGCTCTGGGGCCCCCTAAAAAATTTTTCCCGGTGGGCCCCCTCCATACCAGTCCGGCCCTGAAAATAAGGAATTATTTCGGTGAATTTCATCATCTCGTAGTACAGTTTCGAGAAGATGAATCAAAGTTTAAAGAATATTTTCGAATGAGCCCGCAGCAGTTTGATCAATTGTTAGGCATTATTGAAAAGGAACGACATTTTCCCTCGACTGATCGCACTACACCGCGGCAGCCCTCGCGATATTTTGCACATAGCCAGAGAATATAGCCGAGAATCAAACAGTCGGCGACGTGGCTTAGATCGCGAACATAGCGGACATAGCGTACCAGTGTCGGTGTGGCCGGGTAGCGTATTGGCATTGTTTCGGTGCAACGCATACATGGTGTTGGAACGCAGTAAAGAATGGCTGAACCAATGCTCTCTCTACCCAGCCATATCTTACTACGACTCAGCGCAGAGAGGTGTTAAAGCGTAATAACTATTGTATTATGGATACGCGTTCAATGCTTGTGCCCTATTATAGGATTTCGTTGCCAATGTTTTCGAGTCCTATCGAAGACGCTACTTTCTGTTATTTGCAAATTTCCGGAACTCAAAGAATAAGATACTCTTCAGAAAAATGTCACATTCTGCTAATGTATCTGTTGAAAGAATCGACGAAAATACCTTTTTAGTCTGTAGTTTCTTCGGAGACCGATGATCACATGTTTTATACTGCATATGTTGATATTGCATTTTGCGACTGTGTTTTTGGACAGGGTGGAAGGCAAAATTAGCTCTAGGAGAAAACATATCCTCAGAATTTCATGACGACATGTCAACTGATGTGGGTATAGAAAATGACTTGCAAAGTAGGTACTACAAAGCAACAAAACAATGTTTCTACCCAACAAGATAATTTTTCTGTACCTAGTACCAATAAACACTGTCGATAATGCCAATGAAACGAATTTAGGTGAAAAATATCCCGCTGCTGCTGCAGAACTAACAGAAAAATTCGAACGCATTACTAAAATAGCCTGCAAAAATAAAACGGTCGATATGGTTAATGCCATAAAAAAATTTAATCCGACTTTAAACAAAGTTGTTACACCATACGACTTATTAAATTTTATTCTTGCATCAAAAAATATCCCACGAAAAAAGAACATTTCTCTTCAGCCAACATCAGTGAGCCGAAGAAAAATTAGACATGGTTTTTCATGCTGGTAGGTCATCCAACAAAGAAATGACATAAAATCCTAAAAGGCACAGATATTTAAAGAAAAATATTGATCTTAATAGATCAAATGCAGAATCACGTGGAAATGCATACTAGAATTATACGTCAGTTGATTTTACATTTTATGTAGTTGCTTTCAGCAATACTGAAATTATACTATTGTTATTTTTATGTATAATTTTCTATATATTATTCTTTTTTATTCAAGTTTGGTTCAATAAACTATTTTTGGCGATAGTAGGATTAGTAGGTATATTATTGTCTTTATGTTCGACTGCTTCATAAATACTTGATTCATGAATTCGTTTAGCGTCCAGAATTGACTACTTTATTGGACACCACTTTATTGGACACCACTTTATTGGACTCAACTGTCACAGTCTTCTCTCGATTTTGCAATTTTCTTCGTTTCACACCACTTGTTATAGGCCGCATACAAATTTTCATAAGCACTTTTAGTGGGTAGGAGAGATTCTTTGGCACTTGCGGCTAAATTATTCACGCTTTCCTCTTCCGAACTATCCATTTTTGGGATTATTATGACGTTTGTCACAGAATTAACGAAGTAAACAACTTTGTTCAGTGAGGTTGCTAAGGTCGCTGCTGGTTACTAGGGTAAGATAAGCAAAAGCACACTCAAAGTATTTCTTGAAATAAAGCGACGAATATATTAATTGCCATTTCAGAAAATAAAATGTCTGCATTGCAGTCAAACATAAAGCTTTGTATGCAAACTCGTACATAATTAGGCTTATGGACTTGCCCAAATTATTGGCCTCGCTCGCTTTGCTCGCTCTGCCATAAATTTTGGACTCGTCCATAAAGACCTAATTTATGTACTTGTTACATAAATAGCTATTATGAACGATGGTTGCAAAATTGCGGAAGAAAGCAATTTTGAACGTAGTTGAAATGCGGTAAACAATGACCCGAGAATAGGCGCGTATCCATAATTAGGCAATCCAACGACCTGTCAAATATTTTTTTGAGGTTAGTTGGTGGTCAAACAAACCAAATTTAGCTTTGTTCATGTAGACATTAAAACCGTTTATTTGCTTGAAAAATTGTTTTATGTGGACATTTTTTTGATATTTCTAGTCAATCTTACTCTTAGGAATATCAAACCAGTGAAAATTATTTAAATTAAGTGCATTTTCAATAAAAACATGCCATAAATGAGTGCCAAACTTGGATGTGCAAGTCGTTCAAATTATGAGGATTTTCTTGAATATTTTGGAGCACCCAGTGTGTGTAACTTGGTGTATTATATACATATTGAGTGACTTATCAGGAAACAAAAGGAAATTGAGTCAGCAGTCATCAAGACTTGACAATATCGAAGATAAGAAACTAAAGTGAATTTGTCTTCGTAGACACTGAAATAAGCAGTATTCAGTTCATATAAAATGTAAAACTGATGAATATTTAAATTTATATCATATAAAAGGATAAAGAAGTTACAGGTACAGTGCTCTGATTAATATTCCTTCTCCAATACTTTCTCTTCAATCTCTTCGGGCTCCCAATACTAAAAGTTGTAATCATATGATTGAGTGAAATTTTCTTCGTCAGTGATACTTCAGGATACTTTTTGATATTAGAAATCATAAAAACTCACTCATGCAATGCATAAGATAATAAAATTCCTCATATTTACTGCAAGCAAGCGACCTGTCAGAAAATTTATAGGTTATCTGGAGGCAGGGCGCCACGTGGTTTGGATTGCCTAATACTACGCCTGAACACCTCGCTGCGCTGAGGCGTAAGTAAGATATGTCTGGGTAGAAAGAGCATTGGTTCAGCCATTCTTCACCGCGTTCCAACACCATGTATGCGTTGCACTGTAGTAAACAATGCCAATACGCGCCCGGGTACGTTTAAAATAACGATGGCTATTTTTGAAATGCATCGCGAACATAGCATACGTAGCGCTCGGTGTGGCCTCGGCATAAGTCAGGTAAATTAAAATCAACACAAAAAAACACATTCGCCTCCCATGAGGAGAGTTCAGCAAGAGAATCGCAGAAGCTGGTGTCGTGCTGGCAAATGCAACCAATTGTCAACACAGTAGAATTTTATTCGGAAATTTGATATAAGTATATATTATAATATATATTTCCAATACCAGGATAACAGAAAGACAGTGAAATCTCTGCTAACTGCTTATATCTTCGCTGCAGTAGAAACCAACTCCCGCTTGACCAATCGTGGTTATGCTGTCACTGTGAAAAATAGAATAACACGGATACGTGGGTACGTCGGCTACACCGGGGTGAAGCCATGACTCTGAGATTAGTATAAATTTGGGATGGCAGTTTTTAACGAAAGATTGAGGTTCAAGAGTGCAATGATTGTACGTTGCTACGCTAGTGAAGTAGACAATAGTCCATTCCGCGAGTGTAAAATTTAGTTTTTTGAAGGTTTTTTAGTAGAGGGTAGTATAGTGGGGACACCCCTTATGAACTTAATGTCAATGTTGATCTTTTCTGCATTTCTTCTATGTTTGAGCTGTTGGCTCAACATATTGACATCAGACAGTTTTTTGGGCGTTTTATCATCAAATATTGAGACCCTCTCATAGGATGGGTTGTCAAGTACTACTTTCCAGTTACGTAAGATTCTTTGGACGACTAGCGGACTCGAAAAGGAAAACTTGATTGGTCTAGGCTTGGAACTACCAACCTCGCCGAGACGCCTATGACCGACCGAGAGAGGACTCAAGGTGGAAGCAGGTTTCACCCCATCAAGTGGAGTTACCGGCCTGCTGCGAAGAGGTCTGCTGTCTTTCCTACAATGGCGACAGACCCAGTCATCACAAGGGACGTCAGAGGAAATCACCTCAGTTGGAGGAAACTTCAAGCAGTCAAGGTGGAAGTTGTTTTTACATAGTGAACAACAAAGACTGCGCTGTTTACTTTATATCAACTTGTTACAGAGCTCAGAGCTGACACTGATGCATTTTAATGGGATGTGTATGTGTAACAGGTAGAAACTTTTCACTCTCTTGGGCATATAAGAGAGACTCAGCACAGATGGGAAGGCCACGAATAGAAGGAACGTGTATGCTCAACGAGACAACAGCGCGTTACGAGATCCAATTCTACTCGCTGTAAAAAAACGGCATAGTTCCGGAATTATCCGCAATATTTCGCGGTCGTGGCGACATTGTGGTAATGGAAAATTAGCGCAATTCCCTTCGAGAGAATTGAAAAGTGAATCAAAACAATATGGAACATTTAACACCATAACAACGTTGCAAAATTATTCAAATTTAATACCAAAAATGTCTATGGAAGCAACTTGACGCAAATTATCAACATGCAGGTTTTGGTATTCTTAATCGGCCAGGTGAACAAACAATTCGTAATATTTCGAAGAAATCCGAAAATGAGACCACTCTACAGTCTGCAGGTTGTCCGATGAATGTTCATAGATTAACCCTGAGTAGAACAAGTTATGGAGGGTCAGAATCCAAACTTATAAACTTGTTAAAGCTTTGTGTTTATGTTATACTGAGTAATTTCTGAATACTGTCAAATACAGGGTATCCAGTGGCGGCTTGCCCTATGGGGCAGGTGAGGCAGTGCTTCACCAATAAACTTCGGAAATTACACGTATAAATATCATATTTTATCAATTATTTATTTAATCATTTCATTTTTTTATTATCTGCATCCATACGCATTTATATCGTAATTTCCCTTCATTATATTGTAATAAAATGCGTCGCCGGGTCTAGTTTCCATATCTCACGATTTCTGTGTATTCATCTCACTTTCTCACCTCCTAGTAAACGACTCGCCTCGCACTTCCTTGTCTAGCGCGCTATTGCATATCAGAGGAAACGGACGGCAGGCGAGAAGACCGCACGGATAAACGCCACATGTTACGTTGAGTCTGAGGCTAGCATCTCGATTCTAGATATTCCTTCGCGATGGGCAAACTGCAATTATTCTGCATTATTCAGATTAATCTGGAACTCAGGTCAGTTTTCAAATTGGTTCGGATTTGTAAGAATAGTTTTAACTGTTTTTCGTGTAGGTGTAGGTTAGTCTCAGTGCTCATACGATATCTTTCGAAAAGTCTTTTAATTTTATTACTAAACTAGCTGGCCCGGCGGCATATTCATATCCCACGTACCGTATCGCAGCTCGGAGACAGCCGAAGCTTACTCGATAAACCACGCGCGTGATCGCGTCTTATTTGGCGATATCAGTCGTGGAATATGAATTGGGATTATACGTTATATTGATACCCCGATTCTTTTAATTCTTTTCAGTTCAAATAATAACGATTAGGTTTTTTCCATATTCCCGAATAATAACGGCTACCCCTTATTCAAGAGTGAATGCTTTAAGGTTATGAATTTATTGGGGTAAAAAAATTAGTAAATTAAGAATAGATTTTATACTGAAGCCAAAATAATGATCGAAATCTTCTCTTTAATGGTATATTTTTTTTAACTTTTTGAGGGGTGTTCTAATAGTTGTTGTCATTGATCGAGTTACTTTTGTTGCATTCATAAGTTCGGCCTCCCACTTCTGAAACGAATTGACAAAATTAATCTTAATTTTCATAGCTATCAAGCAAATTTTGTGAGTAGGTACATATTATATTATATTCCGTTGCTGTTACAAAGATACACAAAGTAAAAAGCTGTTGAAAAGAAGAATCACTGAGCTTAATGTACACAATTGATAGGGGAGTTAGGAAGTTCAAAAGTTGTCAAAAGGAGAATGGTATCAAAAAAGAATATCACTTAATTGAGATAAGTTGTCCAACATACGACAAAATAAGGATCATCGTTGCTTGGAAAAATTTGTGAAAGTAAAAGTATGATTGGAAGACTATTCAAAAAGTTAAGGGGACAGAATTTTTTCGAAAATTATATTCAATGAATAAGATCACTCGACATTTTTCTCAAATGGTATAGTTATATCAGAACTAAATTTGGGAATACCTTATTAACAACATACAATAACCCTGCCCAATTGATGATTCAGATCGTTATAACAAAAAGTAGTTTGTAAGGAGTAAGAGTAACCCTATTTTACCTGAATGAATAGGAAAATGAGGAGCTCAGCTATATGTCGATATAGTTTTCATTCTATATATAATCCGCAATCCCTCAGTTGCCCGCCCATATATTATGTTTAGCCATTGGTAAAAGGAATTTATAAATATGAAATTTTTTTGGGTATGATATTTTAAGATTATTAAAATCTTTTCACAATTCACTTTTTCACAATTATTTCCATTCATCAAATAAATGATGATTCTTTATGTTGACTTAGATTCTTTTATCCATTGAGAAACTGCACTTACCAATTCATTATTCAGTCTCCTATTTTATTTCAAGATTTGATTTTATTAATTGCAGTTAAAGAAGGTCTTGATGTAATTCCCTCTCGTTTTTTGATTCAATAATTTTTCGAATTGCTACTATGGGAATATTACGCAAAACCCCTCACCACAGTTTGAATTTCCCCTTCTGTGGCTGTTTTCGTTCTTACTATTTAATCATCGATTTGCAAAAAAATCTGCGCTTATTTTCTTCAAAAACTCTATTTGGTAACAATGCGATAGCGATCCCATACAGGTCATAAAATACGTTCAAGACCGCAGGAACGGACGCGATCTCTTACGTTGAGTTCACTTCGGCTTCGGGTGAATTCGGACTGCGATACGGTACGTGGGATATGAATATGCGGCCCGGCGAACTTTGTTTCGCCTAAATTACATCTTAAGGTAGATTTTACAAATCGTTATCACTGGTGATCAGAGATCAACGGCTTGGTCCTCGGATTTTTGAACTGTCAAATCGGGTTGATTGTAGATCAAGCTCCGATCACCGGTGATTACGTTCGGAGAAACCCTTTGCTAAAGTTGTATAAACTTACAATTGCTAGTTTTTCAAGCAGGACATGAATAAGGCCAAATATACGAAATTTCAGTACCATTGTTATTCCCACGAAGAGATTACTCTTTATTTAAGCGGTATCTAATTGTTGAACATATAATTTTTTGTTTTAAATGCTTAACAGTTCTCTCATTGCAGTACCTATCTTGTAATGAACGACACCACGAATGCAAATATGAATCACGATCGAATTATATGGATGGGGAATAGTTCCAATGACTAATTACCTCTGATCACTCTATGAACCACTTTAGTTCTGCCAATACAACGCTGAAAATTCGAATTGAAGTACCTACTTTGTCAATGGTACTTTAACTTCACTTCACAGAATACAAATACGCTGAGACGGTATCTATTTTTTCTTCTTGACTAAGACATTTTTGTTTTGGTCCACAGCACAGAGTTGCAGGCACAAATATATTTATAACCCAAACAGAAATTCGAAAACATTTCAAAAATTATCACAAAAGATTGAAACTGATCGCCAAAACCTGATTTATTTGACATTTCAATAAAAATTCAATGTGATATTCACCCGCCTCTTGATCTGGTAATAGCCTTTCATAATTCATGGTACTATAAGTTCTACGCAAATTAGACAGCAATTGTATATACATCACCATCTAATGGTGATCATGTCAAACCTTCATGATTACGTTATTTTGGATAAATAAAACTGTAAAAATAACTCATTATAATCAGTCATAATGTGAGAATATCGCCATCTAAACTGGTGAGAACGAAATCAGTCATATCTCAACGAACTCTAATCATTTTAGAGATGAGTAATTCTACGCTAAGATATTTCGTCTTTGGTCAACAGCGCAGAGTTGGAGGCAACCAAAATTACACACTATTTGTTTACATCGCTATCTAACGGCTACGAATAGGCTGTAGCGTAACTGCAGCGATACCTAGTGGCCTCACTCGAAAGAAGGAAAAGCATTTTCTGTATGAGTGAAATTTTCATCGATTTTTTCAAAGTTTTATTGTATTTTATAATAACCAGACCGTAGACGAATCCATATATGAAGTTTCATAACAAAGAGTCTATCCGATCTCGAGTTATAAATGGTGTAACCAACATCTTTCTTATATATATATAGATTCAATAACCATCGGAGACCTGAGGGCGAAATGGATTTAGCCGATTTAGCGGGACCGGGTTGGTCGTCACAAATTCCCCAGTTAAATGTTAACGCTCGAAATACTTGTGAGATATTGAATTTTTCAGCCAATCAGCAAAGTTTTTGGATTATTCTTGAGGATAAATCATATACAGGGTGATCCACCCCAGACGCGGTTCTCATTTTGAGGCAGTAAATGAAGACATTAAAAAAAAATTTTCTCCTCGTGAAATGTAAAGGGCAATCATATGCACAATTGAAAATTGTTTTCAAATATACAGGGTGTTCGATAACAAAGATATAGATGATGGTTACACTTTTTTCAATACCCTATATATGAATTCAAAAATTGAATGGCAAGCTCAAATAATGATGAGTTTATAAAGACCATTTTATGCCTTAGGAGAACCATTTGAGAAAAAATGGCGAAAAATCTAAAAAAGGAGTATTTTTAATTTGCAATTAATGAATTAACCTTTCAAGCCAACGAGACAGACAATGTTTTTTTCGTGTAGACATGTTGGCTACCCTTATGCAGAAGAAAAAAATTTAACTCTGGAATATACTGAGTGATCATAATTAATATTCAAACATTAACTACAAATAATGGTCAAAAACTTTCTTATTTCAAAAGGCACACCCAGTATTTCTGTACCTTGTTGAACGTGAAAATTAATATCGAAACTATCTTCATTGGGTTTCCCCATACCTAATCGCCTAAACCTAATAGTTTTCCAGTAATTTTCGATTTTTAATTCAACTAGTTAATCTTCTATTATGATTGGCGATATTCATAGAAATACTTGGTAATATTTGTGGGGAAATGCTTACAATATTATTTGAAATCTGAAAAACTCATATGAAGATCTCAATAATGGTGTTGCGGTCACGCAAGATTTATTATCTATACTAATATTATAAAGAGGAAAGATTTGTATTTTTGTTTGTTTGATACGAATAGGCTCAAAAACTAATGGACCGATTTCAAAAATTCTTTCACCCTTAGAAAGCTACATTATCCCTGAGTGAACTAGGCTATACTTTTCACCCGAAAAAATTAAGGATACCTACTATAACTTCAATAGTTACAAAAAATCAGCCAAAATCAGCTATTTTCACGTGCGCTGCAAAAACCGTAAGACTTACGTGGATACAATGTATGACGGAAATGTACCTCTTGAATAGTTCTACAAAAAAGTCCGCGATAGCATGTATCCATCTCTCAAGATTGACTTGCTATTACCTGTTTATGGTAATCAGATGTTTTCCAAAATTATGCACTATTTGGGAGTGTGTTTTTATGAATTGGGTATTGATCCTAATCCAACCTAATACGTTATTTATCCCCAGTATTTAATTTAGAACAAAATTGCCCTTCACATCATACAATTACAATGAGTACATCAAAAGATATGGCAGGTTGAAGTTTTGAAGATGAAACCGCCGCGTGAAACAAATTTCTACTCGGGCGAAGCTGGGACGGCCTGCTTGTTCCTTTATAAATGACAAGCAGGCCGTCCCAGCTTCGCCCGAGTAGAAATTTGTTTCACGTGGCGGTTTCATCTTCAAAACTTCAACCTGCCATATCTTTTGATGTACTCGTTGTAATTGTATGATGTGAAGGGCAATTTTGTTCTAAATTAAATACTGGGGATAAATAACGTATTAGGTTGGATTAGGATCAATACCCAATTCATTAAAACACACTCCCAAATAGTGCATAATTTTGGAAAACATCTGATTACCATAAACAGGTTATAATAGCAAGTCAATCTTGAGAGATAGATACATGCTATCGCGGACTTTTTTGTAGAACTATTCAAGAGGTACATTTCCGTCATACATTGTATCCACGTAAGTCTTACGGTTTTTGCAGCGCACGTGAAAATAGCTGATTTTGGCTGATTTTTTTGTCATTATTGAAGTTATAGTAAGTAGGTATAGTCTATGTCACTCAGGGATAATGTACCTTTCTAAGGGTGAAAGAATTTTTGAAATCGGTCCAGTAGTTTTTGAGCCTATTCGTATCAAACAAACAAAAATACAAATCTTTCCTCTTTATAATATTAGTATAGAAGTATAGCTCACCTCCTCAAACTATAAAAATATAACTATGTATATTAGACGTTTTTGCAGAACTGGACATATTTCAAATCTGAAAATTGGAATCATAATATTGTTCGAAATACTTTACTGGCCTCAAATATTCTTGGAATCTGAGATCTTCCGGTTAAACAAGGGTAAATAAATTTGTTCAAAA
Source organism: Adalia decempunctata (assembly GCA_951802165.1). Lineage (NCBI taxonomy): Eukaryota > Metazoa > Arthropoda > Insecta > Coleoptera > Coccinellidae > Adalia > Adalia decempunctata. Next base: position 51,470,132 of record OX637695.1, read on the forward strand.
AATGTTTTTCAATTTTTTCGTTTCTGATATAATTGAGTATTCAATGCTTAATACATCTCTCTTGAAACCATTGTGTTCATTCAAATAGTTCTCAAAATATCGAAAAAAAAAACCGAAAAAATGTAAAATATTCATAGTCAGTATCATGTTCATTTTTCCTAATCTGAACAACGCGAGTGTTAACCGTTCTCATAACGTCAAAGTAGAATAATGTGGACAAGTCATGCATCTTTTGAATTTCATAAATATATCATCACAGGGAGTTTCAAATTTCGTGTCGCAAACTGTGATCGAAAATTGGCCATAACTTTTCAAATTAGAACCCTATTTTTTATGATTGCGTTGGATTCTGCGAAGAAAAATAGTGATAGCACTCTGATATGCTCTTGCTCCTAAATTCAGTAGTTTCTGAGTTATTTCATCTTATCTTTTGCATGAGAATATTCTGTGACCATGGAATATATATGATCCCATTAATAATTCACTCAAGTAAAGTATTATTTGCTGTTCTCATGAACTCTAAGTGGAAAGGGTAATTGAGGTATCAGCCGTTGTTAAGAAACACTTTTTGTATTTTAGTGCTCCTGATGAAAAGATGAATACAATCTCGGAAGGTCGAACTAAAGGAAAAAGAATTTTTCTCAACATCGGCTGACACCCCAATAACACTTTCAACTCAGATTATTCATAAATGACAGGCCTAATTATTAGTTGTTACTTTGGTTTCATAAGAATATTGATCCAATCTGGTTAGATTCGGGAATTACTCAATATAGGAGCAAGAGCATCTGAGAGTGCTATCATTATTTTTCTTCGCAGAATCCAACGCAATCATAAAAAAATAGAGTTCTAATATGAAAAACAGTTATGGCCAATTTTCGATCACAGTTTTCGACACAAACTTTGAAATAACCTGTGATGATATTCATGAAATTCAAAAGATGCATGCTTTCCACATACTTTGATGTTCTGAGAACAGTGTACACTCGGGATGTTCAAAATAAGTAAAACGAACAAAATACCGATGAACATTTGACTTTTTTCCGGTTTTTCTTCGATATTGTGAAAGCTAATTGAATCAATGCAATGGAAAACCAGAAATATATTCAGCATTGAATACTCAATCATAACAAAAACAAAACGAATGAAAAACAATATTTTTGAATAAATTAATTTTCACACCTTTGATAACCGGAAGTGCTCTGGCTCCAAATAGTATATTCTAAAACTAGTTGCAGAATGGGCTCCTATTCCAATACGAATGCGAAATTCGAAAACGAGCGACGAAGTAGCGAGTTTTCGAACGTATGAGTATTGGAATTGCATTCTGTGTTAGATGATATTTTCTCTATTTCAGTCAAATTTTGTGAAATTCAGTGAAAAATTCGAATTATAGGTCCTAATGACTTTCATATTGTATCTTTCCATTTGGTGTGAATGTAAGAAAATACGAAAATTGACATTTCCAAATTGACGTCTGCTGAAATTTCATATGATCGGAAGTCATTGCTGACAACCACAAAACGAAAAATGTCACTGAAAACGATGTTGTAATGAATTCATTAGAGCACTGTTTTTAGTACTGTAATGAACTCATTACGATACTGAAACAGAGAAAATATTTTAGGTTTGTAGAGAATTTCGAACAATATCATAATCCCAATTTTCAGATCTCAAATACCCAAAGATATCCATAGCCGGTAGTCGCTATAGCATGCGTCGTGAACTTTCACAGATCAGATATTAAAGTTTGGGATGAGTCAATTCCTGATAGATAGAAAGATATTACTCCATTCACTCAAAAATTAACACAGTGTAGGTATATTATTCCAACATAATATGATTCGAGCATGTCCGATATGAAGAGACTATACAATGTCACCAAAAATAACTGATATGATCTCTGATAGAATTCATAGATATTTATAATATTAAGGCACTATAAAGATAGGTATGCTAGATAGACCTGGCTCTATGGTTGATTGGGTCCAACCATAGATTCGAAAATTACAGGATTCGCAACATTTTCATCACCATCTATCGGGGTGAAACACCAACATAAACAATAAATTATTTTATATTTGACCATTAGATGCCGCGGCATTATTCTAACACCACGAACCTAACCTATTTCCAATGTTTTTCATGTGAGCATGCCGAAAAAAGTCACCACAAGATCTCATTCTATTACAGATTTCATTTCTTTCGATTACAGATTTCATTTCATTCGAAGGGATCTGTAATTTTCGAGTCTATGGTTGGACCCAATCAACCATAGAGCCAGGTCTATCTAGCATACCTATCTTTATAGAGCCTTAATAATATGTTATTCGAAAAATCAACAAGCTGGCAACGTTTTCTCGAAATGCTCTGTGAAATATTCATAGAACATTAGTGTTTCGAATGTTTCGAATACAAATTGAGTTGATATAGCTTGATTAATCACAAAATGAATGAGAAACCTTTCTTCATATGATATTTTTGGGATATCGAGGAAAATAGGATCAAATTATCAGAGTTTCACTAACTAGTCTTCAGCAAAATAGAAGGAAAAACATATTTTGAAGGAAGAATCATGGCTTGTAAATTGAAGAAGTAACCGGACAATACTAAGTGTTCTTGTTAAGAAATATCGTGTTTGTAACATTTTTATTCCAACAACGTTAGTACAACTTGAGAATGGGGATGTTGACTATTTTTGGAAATGATTTTAATTTGTAGATAAGCCCTATACAAACACTAAAAAAATATTTTCATGGAAAAAATATAGCAAATACCAATAAAAAATGCGTAAATAAAAATAGTTTTCAAAATTCCCGCTGAAACGAAGTGATTATGATGACGTCACTATACGGTAAACAGACTTCGCCGTCTGTCAAAGCGAACTGATCTTGTGTGATTTCTTGCGAACGAATCGTTTGCGTAATCTATATATATAAAAGAAAGATGTTGGTTACACCATTTATAACTCGAGATCAGATGGAGTGTTTGTTATGGAACTTCATATATGGATTCGTCTAGGGTCTGGTTATTATAAAATGCAATAAAACTTCGAAAAAATCGATGAAAATTTCACTTATACAGGAAATGCTTTTCCTCCTTTTGAGCGAGGCCACTAGGTGTCGCTACAGTTACAGTTACGCTACCGCTTATTCATAGGTACTTGATTTCATATTCTCTCCGTTAGATGGGGTGTACAGTGACTATATTACCACTATAGTCACTGTAATAGTGTGTAATTTGAGTTGCCTACAACTTTTAGATGTCTAAAATAATTAGATTTCGTACCACTTCAGATGGCGCTATTCACACATTATGACTGATTATTAGTTATTTTTATAGTTTTATTTATTCAAAATAACCTAATCGTGAAGTAGGATGTCTAGAATAATGGTGTAGGCACTGATTAGATTTTGTTGTGACCAAATTGATTATATTGGCAATGTTATGTTCTTTCCACTTCAGGTGGCGCTTTTCACAAATTATGACTGATTTTCATCAGTTATTTCAATAACTTGAATTTATTCTGGCGAACGTGGCGTGTTAATGGTAGATAATTTTGTCAAGCAATAATGTGTGTTTATATTCCTGACATTCTGATGTATATTAGTTCTTAGGAAAAGTAGAAAACTTTCATTATAAAAAGATGCCATTCTGCTGTCATGTCATGATTGACTTTAGCAAATCAGCTGTTGATACATCCATCAAATTGACAACGGAAAATACACTGAAATGAAATTGCGGCGCCGCCACGTTGCTAATATTTTCGATTTGGTCGAACGTCATTCCATTCATAAATTGACGGGTGCCTACACCATTATTCTAGACATCTTATCGTGAAGGTACTATATTTGACATCAGCACCATTAGATGGCGATGAATTTGTTGAGGCTTTCGCGACCATAAATTTATGTCATCTGTTTTTTTTTTCGAGAATTTCGGTCGTCGTTGTTTGAAATGGTCGAATAAAGAACATATGACATCAATTACTGTGTAATTTGCATAGGACTCATAGTACCATGAAGGTCTATTAACAGATCCAGAAGCGCGTGAATTTTTATCGAAATGTCAAGTATATACGATTTTGGCGATTCGTTTCGATCGTGATATGTCCATTCTCATCTTTTCTCATAATTTTTAAAATGTTTTTGAATTTCTGTTTGGGTAATAAATATATTTGCGGAAATCACTAAATCTAAAATTGCTATAATTGGTAATTGACATATTTTATTTTGATGTATCTGTTCTGTGTGACAGCTCATATCCATCGAAACATTTGACAGTTCAAAAATCAGAGAACCAAGCTGTTGATCTCCAATCACCGGTGATTACGATTTGTGAAATCCACCGTAAGTATCATTTAGGCGGAACAAAGTTCGCCGGGCCAGCTAGTATCAAATAATCGTGAAATAGTTCGCTGATGGTGATACGTTTTACTCTCTTCTGTTCTTCGCAAGGGCGGATATAGCTCTTTTTCATGGGAGGGGTAATAACGATCATGGGGGGGGTAATTACGCCCTTGGTTCTTCGTAAGTTCGTACTCGTGATGACAGTATAAGGTTATAGGTTAGCTTGTTTACAGAACAGTGACGTCACGTATTTTCATTCGTGTTTGCAGTCACGTGATAAACGGTAATAGATTACACATATTAAATCGATTTTATTTAATTTAATGAAGGTAATTAGATCACTAAAATATTATTATAGTATTTCAAAAACTACCTTCAATGTGGAAAATCTCAATTTATATGAATTTGTAACATGTGTCAACATCCCTATTCCCTATAGGTATTAACTCATCCTCAATCGAAAAATATGAACTTTGCATTAATTTCAGAGTGTCGTATCAGGCACGTATTTGGCCAATTCGGAAAAATGGGAAATAAAAAAAGGTTTCTTTTGGCCCAAGGTATCTACAGTTAAAATTTATGTGCTAGTCAAGGACTCACCCTGTAAAGGTATCCATAGAAGATACTATACTATCTTCTATATAAGGGAGCAAACGTATTTATTATGTGATCAGATGGCGTGTGCACCCCTACTGATTTCCAATTTAGAATTATTCGGTTGAATTCCCTAATAACCCCTGCGGCATTTTCGGAATCACCCTGTCATCAAGATTGTCCACTAAAGCAAATCATTCGTGAAACTTTCGTTTTGGTAAGATGAAACCGAGTGAGTCTATAATACCTAGCTGAATATCGTTTGTGGACCCCTATTTTATCCCATTTTGACGTTTGAAGACGACAATATTCAACCCATGGCAATAAGGGTAAGTTGACGTTTATCCACTGAGTGAATTAAAATTTTTTTAATTCAGTAGTGGAATAAAATGTTCACCACTCACTTTCTGGAAATTATTCTTTCCTTACACAATGCACCTAAAACTCATTTTGAAGTAAGTTTATTGAAATTTATCAAAAATTCTACATTAACAGTCATTTCTATCATTAAAGTAAAAATTACAATTATTAAGATTTTGAAAATGGAACTGGAAACCTGCACGTCCTCCAAAGGAAACACGCTCAGTCGTTATAGCACATGTGTTTGAGGACTTCTCAGGCCCTGATGCGGGGATATCCATTTCTGCATCAGGAACTTCGGTTTTTGTGACCCCACCAAGTATTTGTTAAGAAATATTTATTTTGTTTTGTAGTGAATCTTCAATATATCCTTCTGCAACAGAACTTGAGCGCAATCCACCATGTCTTTTCAAAACTGTCATATCTGCCCCAGAATTTGCGAGTAGGGTTGCAGAAGAACGCCTGAAACTGTGCCCTGTATATTGTTCAGCATCAGAAAGGCCCAAATACTTAGCAATAGTAGCGGGCATTTTCGAAAATGTATTCACCCCTACAGGCTGGACGGTACATTTTTCATTTTTATAATTTACCAGCTGGCCCGGCGAACTTTGTTTCGCCCAACTTATACTTACGGTGGATTTCATAAATCGTAATCACCGTTAAAGTTGTATAAACTCACCATTGCTATTTTTCAAGCAGGAGATAAATTAGGCAGAATAAAGTTCAAAATATACAATATTTTAATATTATTGTAATTTACATGAAGAGAATTTGCTTTATTTAAGCGGTACCTAATTGTTCAACATATAACTTATTGTTTTTAATGTTTTGAAAATCAGTCATGATAAATTCTCAAAATCTAATCAGTGCTCACACCATTATTTTAGACATCTTAGCTATGCGGCTAAGCTCAAAATAGTGGGTAAACATCTCAGTTGGTGGAGCAGCGAGATCTTCATGTTTCCATGGATATGAGCTGTCACTGTCACACAGAACATGTGCTGGGAGGCTGGAACGGGGTTTACCAATAAGGCGAATGGAAAATTCCGGTAGATATTATTTTATTTCATTGAAAAAATCTAAAAGGTTGAAACATGTATTTTTAAACTTTCCATCATCACATACAATGCTCACCTAAAAGGTTGAACAAATTAGGTGAATTCTTCCTTTTCGAACAGAAATTTTGGGGTTCAATCTCTTTTCAATTTGTTCAATTTAGTTGACGATATCAAACTCGTAAGAAGGCAATACATCGAGATGTTCAAATGAAGTCGATCGACACGGCAGAGTGAAAAATGCAAGAAAAAAATATCAACACTGGCGGTTGTGTTGAACTTACATTCAAATTTATTGATGGTCATTCGACCAGATCAGATTAGGCAACCCTTGAAACATTTTTGTATATCATTAGTGAAACCCCGATGAGCAAACGTTTCAATATTATTGAAGCTTACAATACTGTCTCTGTGCAAACAGAAACACTAAAACAATATGTCAATTACTAATTATTTCCGCAAATATATTTATTACCCAAACAGAAATTCAAAAAACATTTCAAAAATGAAGAAAAAAGATGAACATGGGCAACTCACGTTTGAATCTGGTCGTCAAAATCCGATTTACTTGATATTTCGGTAAAAATTCACTGTTCCACCAACTTGAGATGTTCACCCGCTTTTTGATCTGGTACCTTAATAGACTTCCATGTTACCATGAATTCTATGCGAATCACATATCGCCATCTTACAGCGGTAATATCAAACTAAGTACCTACGACTACGTACAGAGACTTATCGAGTCACTGTACGACTATACGCATCAACGGTAGCGACACCTTGTGGCCTTATTCAAAAGAAGGAAAAGAATTTTCTGCATAATTAAAATTTTCATCGGTTTCTCAAAGTTTTATTGTATTTTATAATAACCACACCGTAGACGAATCCATAAATGAAGTTTTATATCAAACAGTCCATCCGATCTCGAGTCATAAATAGTGTAACCAACATCTTTCTTTTATATATATAGATAAAAGATAAATAGTCGCTTGTGATCAACTTTGCTTGGCCTCAAGTTCCTATACTTGCGGAATATATCGAGTGCAGCAACCTTATTAGTACCATTGACCACAGTGAACACTCTTTTCTTATAAGTTTTCGTATCTGAAATCTGAATAACCAATACGCTGCCCCGATCTTCCACGTCATCAACGGTCATAGTCACCAGCTCGCCGATTCTACACCCTCCAGCAACACCCATAATAAAAACTATCTTTATCAATAAATATTGCTCATCAGGAGCGGCATCTAAAAAGTATTCTAACACCTCTCTTGTGAATACCTTGGACTTCTTTGCTACGTATCCCCTGGAATGTTGCTTCAAAAAGTCGGTGACTTCTACCAATGTCTATTTTTTCTTTCAGAGCCAACATTTTCTCAAGTTGCGAATAGTAGGACCATAAAGACGACGACTTAACTTTCTTGGATTGTTCGGAAATATACGCCAAAATTATTTTTTCGTTGACACCTTTGGCTTTCTTATTATTTCTCCAGGCACAAAATGCCGTATATTGCTTTTCGTACCATTTTTTTCGATTTCAATGGAATTACTGCTTCTGCTGCCCATGGGCGCCCGCAGAAACCCGTAGAAATTTTTCTCAGGGGGGAGCCAAAATAGAGATTAGAAGGTTATATTGACGTGTCGTGCTGAAAAACGTTAGAGCCATTAAAATCTCCGGGGGGGCATGCCCCCCCCCTGCCCCCCCTCCTACAGGCGCCCATGCTGCTGCGTCATTCGCTTCTTGTATAATGCACTCAGGAACTACAACCTCCTCGTCACCGCTCAACATTTTTTCGAAACAAAAATTATTTTACGATTCTATAATTTTCATTGACACTTGCAAACAATTAATTACATAGTGCCCTAGCAACCATCGATCGAAGGGAAATCTCGTTATGAATTTGAATTATACCTAATATTTCCTCTAAAAAGTATTCATTATTTGAATTTTCATCAAAATGGGATGAAATTTTGTATACGACACGCGAGTTAAAAATGTTTATTCACTCGAAGAAAACGAAGCTAAACTTTCTTGTCATGAATAAACATTCATTTAACTCACTTGTTGTATAAATAACTATTATTATGTTTCCAGGATCACAAATGTTACAGTTTATTGATTTTCTGTTGAGTTATATACTAGAAACTGCAAACTTAACGTTAAGGTGGGTAATCAAGGTAGTGTGTTTTTATTTCAAATTGCATTTGAAAATGGTTTCACTTTGAGAACTGAAATTTTGTGGGTAAACTCAGAATGGATAGGAGTTTTTAATGAAATAATTGAAATCGATTTCATTTCGAAAGTTCATTTTTTTCTTTCAAAAATAGAAAAAATAAGCCGACTCATGCTTCTGTTTTATTTCAAACGAAAGACTCATGAAAATAGTTCAACTTCCGATTAAAAGTGAATCTACAGATTATCGTTCAGAAAAACAAATTGAAATACGGAATTGGCATAGAATGGCCAAATTCAAATATATGGCGGGAAATAGTTCCTGCTTTACCCACATATTCACTAATTTCATAGTTCAGCGATTTTCGGATATAGAGCGCCATTGTATCTTTTCATTCATAATTAGAGAGATATTCATAGAACTAATAGTGAGAATGTAAGTTCTATGGAGATATTCCATAAAATGCACGGTGGCGCCTCTATCGGATTAGTTTTCCTACTCGCTCTGAACTTCGACCTTGAGTCATCAACGTAGCAAATTCCCAACTAAAACTCATATTGCCCCAGTCACCGGCGCGTGAGTTACCTACTTCTAGTTTTTTTACTGAATTCGGTAAAACTGATTCTCTAGAACATATACTTAGGCATTAACCAAATGTTATTACAATATTTATAGAGTTTGAACCATTGGGCAAGCAGAATTACCTTGTAGGTGAAAGGTGATTCGATAAGAACGCAAAGTTTGAATTGCGCGCCTTGTTCGACGGTCATAATGTCACATAATTATGACGTGACAGATCGAAAATTGACAGATGAGAATTGAGAGTTAGTAAACATGGAGCATTATTAATGGTGCCACTATTCGTAAAGTGCATCCAATTATGTGCCTACTTCATCTACTGTGAAAAGAATAATAAGAAAATTTAAAGTACCTACTGGTCCGGTAAGTGATGTGAGTACCAGCTAGTAGAGGTCGTTCAGAACGAAACCTCACGGCAGTCCGCGAGAGTGTGATAGACAGACCAGAAAAGTGAATTCGGGTACAAAATTTGGACGTTTCAAAAGTCTGTCTGTCTGCAAAAACCAACTGACTCAAGAACTTCTGCTACTAGACCATGAATGTACAGTGAAGAGAATTCACCCATTGCATCCTTGAGAAACCTGCTACCTCCACACTCTAGTCTTTGACTGAAGGCTGTGGGTATATCTGAGGTCACAGGTTTATGCAAATGAGCCTGCAACCATCGAAGCATTGAAAGCCGAAATCAGACGCTGTATTAATGAAATGCCACCACATGTATTCAATAACATTATTTAAAATTTCGTCAAAAGGGTACGCATATGCCAGCAACGACGTTGCTGCCATTTACAAGATATATATACAGGTGAGGCTTTCCTTTTGACAGATGATAGAACTTATCAAAATAAATCATTTCACCGAAAATTTTTATATGAATTATGCCCCCTGTTTCGAGAAAATGAAACCAAACTATTTTCTAGTCCGAACCTGCTTCCTGACCTGCTTATCCGTGTAGATATCAACATCTCTTATTTTTTGCCTTCTATCATACTCGACTGACCTGACTCAGTTACGTCAAGGGTGCGGTGTAGATTATACGAGGCAAAATGCCTGTTCAGCATAAAAGTTGTACAGAACAAGATTTCCGCTGATGTTCGCGGATGTTCATAACCCTGGAACAGAGAGATGCAGGCCAGAGTAGTATTGATGTCCAAAATTTTTTATAAATTTCTCAAATTGAACATTTCATATAAAAAATTTTCGGTAAAATGACTTATTTTGATGAGTTATATCACCTGTCAAAAGAAAAGCCTCACCTTAAAATGCACCCTGTATATTGTTCGGTCGCCGTACTCCTCTAATCCAGGGCCGGATTATAACCATGCAGGGACACCCATTTTATAAGATCCACTGAAATAACTTCTTGGGAACATTCGGGACACGCGGGGCCCCTAGGTAGTTGCCTACTCTGCCGAATGGTTAATGCGGCTCTGCTCTAATCAAATCGTTGAACGAAGAACGACTGGTTGCATTCACGAAGAAAACATCATTGAACCAATCACTCTTCCTCTACGCAACGAATTTGGGGCTAATTTCATTCATTCGAATGATAACGCCTCACCACACGGAGAGTTCAAACATTCTTCAAGGGGACAATATCCAGAGAATAGTCAGGCGAGCAAAGTCATCGGACATAAATTCAATTGAGCACGCATGTGATTATTCAATATTGAATATAGATTCAGTTGTGGAATAACTATAATTAATCAAAAATAAATAATCGATAAATTTCCAGAACATTGATTGTTTATTTCTTGAGAAACCTTGGGGACCCAAGAATTTTGACGATGTGTATATCCTCAAAGAAAGAAATCACAGTGTCAAAACGATCTGGGAGGATAATCAACTGGACCATTCCCTAAAATAATTTCATCACCAAATTTTGTTTTCAAATAGTTTGTTAATGTGGCCTTGTGGTAGAAGACAACGTCTTGTTGAAACCACATATATTCCAGAAAACAATTCATTTAATATTTTCAGATTTTCTGTATCGTTTGCCCTTTTCTTCAAAGAAATATGGACTAATCTCTCCGCCAGCATGAATTGCACAGTGCTTTTATCTGGATCTCATGGTGTCTGATCCAGTTTCGTGTGGATTCTCATTACTTGAAATTCTGCAGTTCTGTTTGTTAACATAACTATTCAACTAAAACTTTACTAATCACCGATAAAACTCCCCATAATTTTTCCAGTCGCTCATTGAATTACGAATATACAAGTTCGAGTGCCTATTAGACGTTTCTGGAGAACTAGACATATTTGAAACTTGACAATTGAGATTATGATAGGTATTGTTCGAAATTCTCTACTGAGCTAAAATATTTTTGGAGCCTGAGCACTTCCGGTTATACAAAGAGTGAAAAAGAATTTGTTCGGATTTTTTTTTAATTTCTTTCGTTTCTGATGAGATTGAGCATTCAATGCTGAATACATTTCTGCTAAAACCATTGCATTCATTCAAATAGTTTTCATAATATCGAAAAAAAACGGGAAAAGGTCAAATGTCAAATATTCAGTCAGTATTATGTTAATTTTTCTTATTCTCAACATCCTCAGTGTAAACCGTTCTCTTAACGTCAAAGTAGATGAAATTCACAAATATAATCACAGGCTGTATCAAATTTTGTGTCGAAAACTGTGATCGAAAATTGGCCATAACTTCTGTTTTTCAAAGTAGAATCCTATTTTTATATGATTGCGTTGGATTCTGCGAAGAAAAATAGTTCAGTAGTTTCTGAGTTATTTGAGATTTTCTGGATTTATGTCGTACGTAGAGTCAAATTCATGTCAGAAACGAAAATGTTGAAAAAAAAATGTTTTGAACAGATTTATTTTTGGAAGTGCTCAGATTCCAAAAATTTTTTAGGTCAGTAGAAAATTTTATATCATAACCCCCAATTCAGATTTCAAATATGTCCAGTTCTCCACAAACCTCTTATTAGACACTCGAAGTTGGGACACCCTGTATAGGCAGTGTCGTAAAGCCAGGATCTTTTGAGTGCTGGTTCATCCATCATGTAAGTAGATATCATGTCGCAGTCGGATTCCAAAATCCGTCGGTTTGCAAAATGACTAGTCATTTTGTAAACTGACGAACGTTTGCTGAGACGCTTTCAAGATATAGATCGTTTAACAATCGGCATGAAATTTTCAGTCGGTTTGTAAACCGCGTATAACGTATCAGACGGATTGTCATACCCTACATCCTTAAGGGCCTACGTACCTGAAAAAAAGGGAGTCAAAAACGATTTATTTTTTTCTGATTGATGAAGGGATGTATGAGTGTATAAAGATAAAAATAATAAAAAAAATATTTTGTAAGTATTGAATGAATGAAAAGGATATTCCCCATCATTTTTGGTTATATTGTAGCATTTCCACCATCAAAACGGACAAATATTTTGGTGTTTTTTCATTTCAGTATTGAAGTCTATCATTTAGTTAATCAAACCTCTATCTCATTTTTCTTTCAGAATATACCGTTTTTTTGTTAATAATATTACAATAATGTGTTGTTTCCGCGAAATTTATTTCCTTGATTTTTTTATTCGAAATGATAAATATCCATTTTTATCAAAGACAATTCATCAAGGTTTGTTTTAGCCGTCGATTAGTGAAAATTAATTGTTTCTTACAATTCCACAATTGTGGATTTTTACATGGAATTGAATTTCTTTTAAATGACACGCCCCGCAGGTATCTACTATCAGATGACTGGTGAAGGAAAATTAGTGTATTATACAGTCAGTGTGTGATCTAGTTCAGGGTAGGATTTCTTGTTAATATTCCCTGCGATCCAATATTTGTTCTATGGTCGACGTTTGAAGCGGGTAGGAAAGCTCATTCGATAGAGGCGCCACCGTGCATTTTATGGAATATCTCCACAGAACTATAACATTATCACTATAAGTTCTATGAATATCTCTCTAATCATGAATGAAATATACAATGGCGCTCTCTATCCGAAAATCGCCGAACTATGAAATAAGTGAATTTGTGGGTAAAGCAGGAACTTTTTCCTGCCAAAATTGGAATTTGGCCATTCTCGGCCAATTCCGTATTTCAAGTTCATTTTCTGAACGAACTTATCTGTAGATTCACTTTTCACGGGTCTTTCGGTTGAAATAAAACAGAAGCATGAGTTGGCTCATTTTCTTCTATTTGTGAAAGAAAAAAAATTGACTGTCGGAATGCAATCGATTTAAATCATTTCGTTAAGAACCCCAATCCTTTCTGAGTTCACCCACAAAATTTCAGTTCTCAAAGTGAAGCCATTTCCAAATGCAACTTGAAATAAAAACACACTACATTGAACGCCCACCTTAAGCTGAATAATCCAATAAATGAAAATTAATGCACTGCACCGCCTTCTGGCGGTATACGTTTTCTATTGTGGAGGTTGAAGACTCTTAAACGTTCTACCTGAAACTACTTGATACGAAAAATATATAAGCTACAATTAGGTATCTATGGAAAAAATGACGCTTATCAAATAGGTACTCAAAATAAGTGTGAATAATTATTATTTCTGTATCTGAATAATGAAGTAAAGCTGATTATACGAATATAACAATTATTCAATTTGCACCAAGACAAGAAACGTTTTCAGAATACGATTCAAATGATTTGACAATGCGTCGGATGCGTTGTTCGCAGTTTACAAACTGACTTAAAATTTCAGACCGATTGTAAAACAATCTTCATTTCAAGAGCGTTTTAGAAAACGTTCGTCAGTTTACAAACAGCCTAGTCATTTCGCAAACTGACGGATTTTATTATCCGACTGCGACAGATCCTACAACTCATAGGTAGATTCGCATTAAAGAATCCAATGAAAAAAATTTGGCAGCTGTCAAAGCAATTCATGATATGATATTACAGAAATCGAGAACTTTTCTGGCAATAATTCGCAAGCATTTTATAATGTTTTGGTTGAGTCGTTCTCCATCCGAATTCTAGTGAATATATAGTTTTGAAATGATCAGGAAAAAAAAAATTCGAAGGGCCGTATGTATGGAGCTCCTGATCGAATTCTGTCCATTAACGAACTTGACCGCTGCATTCGAGATCCGATAATTTCAAGCCTCTAGGTCTAGGCCTAGGCCTAGGCTTGTTCGTTCCAGAGTTATCGTGTTTGCAGCCGGCCGGACGGACATAACTGAATTTGACTATGGAATTGGAATCAGTGTGTTTAATCATATTCGAAAAATACCTCGTGACGAAATGTTATAGCCCTCGTTTAAGTGGAAGGAGCGCTCAGAAATCAAAGAACCTAAAAATATCCAAGAAATAATAAAAGGGATCTCAATTATCCAATGGTCAATGATCGTATACCTTATATTGTTCACAATCTGCTGTTGCTGGGATTCTGTGCTTATTACCTACGTTCTCAATTTATAGGACATTGGAGCTAAAAATTACTGGTATAAATAGGAAAATTGAATGAAATTAATTCGGTTATTTTGAATGCTCCCTCATAGCATAGAAGCATATATAGAACTCTAAAATTATATAGAGCGCAAGATTTGAATTGCGCGCCATGTTTACAGTCATGTCACATGATTATGACGTGACATAGATGCATAGAATACCTGGTGTATCGACTCCTTACTAAAAAACGTGACCAAAAGTTGAAGATCAAAACGGCATTCTAGATTTCAGATTTTGGTCTAATCCGCCTTAATTAACAGTCCTAGCGCTACTTCGCAATAATAGCGCGACCCCTTTCGGGAGAAATGAAAAGCCGCACAAAATCTCAGGATTTCGATCGACAAGAAAGTCTTAAACAAAATCTAATCAGTGCCAACACCAGGTATTCTATGCATCTATGACGAAACAGATCGAAATTCGAAGATGGGAGTTAGTAAACATGGAACATTACACGGTAGATCAGCATATCCTGATTGTCAAGAAATGCAGTGACAGTGAGTGGCGAACGTTATCGTGCTGTGATAACACAGTTTCTTGTACATACCTCATTTCGAAGCTATTGATCTGTGGTTTGAGCTGGACGGTGCCACATATGTCATACCGGACGTGATTTGGTGAACAGAATTGGCCTCCACGCTCTCGCAATTTGACGCCTTTAGACTTCTGGATGAAGTTACAACTTTATGCCAATAAGCTTGCAATCATAGAGGCAATGAAGCCGAAATTAGACGTTGTATCAAAGAAATACCCCAACATGTATTCAATAACGTTATTGAAAATTTCGTCAAAAGAGTCCGCATATGCCAGCACAGCCGTTGCGGTCATTTATGAGATATTTTGTTTCCTACACTATTCCCAAATGTATATTTTCTAAATCAATAAATATTTCAATACTTTGCTACAGAAAATGTTTTATTGAGCACTGAAATCTTACGCTCTTATGGTGTTTCAATATTCAGATCTCTGTTCAAGAATGATGATTCTGCCCTTCGAGATTACAAACTTCATTCGAATAACTATAACCGAGTTCGAGTTTTCAACCCACGATATTCCTTCCACATAACAAAGGAGAATATTTATTCAACCTGTGGTTGTCATTCCATATGAAGACACAATGTGCAGATGATGACGGTAGCACTCGAGATATTTTCTGCCTAGTCACAACGAACGTGAGCTCGAAATAATGTTCACTGAATTCTCTGCTATTGAACCACGTCCAGTCAACCTATAAATTTTTTATGCAAGGTGTTTATCAAAGGTGTCCAGAAATTGTCCCAAAGTTTACGTCCGTCAAAAAATCCTCAAAGATATTTCATAATTGTAATATCAAATTCACACATGCCACCTTTTCAAATTGGTTGAAATTATGAAAAATAAATGGTGCGGTATCCCGCACATACTTTCTAGCATTTCCCAAGATGAAATATGTGAAAGAAATATTAGATTAGGATGAGGCTTGATTTGTAAAGGTATTAAATGCAGATTTTACACGAGAATAGAGAAATTTTCCTTAAATTTTTGTATAACGTCGCAGAAGGTGCATGGGATTCTATATTTGAAAATGCTGTTCCACAAAAGTTAGGGATATCGTATTCAATCGTTTTTAAAAGTATATATGTAATCTTCGAGAAAATCGCTGTAAAATCATTTAAAACTCGATAACAACTTGAATCGATCCAATAAAAATCAGTATGAGACAACAAAGTTTGGTTCTTTGCATATATGCTTCATGAATGTTCTTATTTTGAAATGAAGTCAGTTTATCAACGGCTCCGATTTGAAAAGAGTTTTCTGAAAATGTCAAGGCGTTAATTAACAAACGCTGAGGCTAATAGAGGGTGGCCTAACTCAGGTTGTTGTAGCGGAAAGGCTCCAAGTCAGCCAAAGTGTGATATTTCGACTTTGTAATAGGTTCAGGGAGACAGGTTCCGTGTTGGAAAGACCAAGGCTTGGTGGGCGACGAAAAAAACACCTGCTCAGGATCGTTTCATCACCGTTTCGGCGAGAAGAAACCCTACATCTACGTGTGGAATGCTACGGAACGGAATACTCTTCAAACTGCAGATGGGGTCCAAGTTTCGACCGAAACCACCAGACGACGTTTGAGAGAGGTGAATCTAGGTTCTAGACGTCCATTAAGAGGAGTTTCATTAACACGTGACCATAAGCGTCAAAGACTCAAAGACTCAAAGACTGGAATGGGCAAGGCAACATATCAATTGGAACGATCAATGGCGTAGTGTCCTTTTCACTGATGAATCCAGATATGGACTATTTTCAGATTCTCGAAGAATAAGGGTTTGGACAATCCCACGCATACCCCGTAATCGTCGCTATATCCAAGAAGTCCATCTATTCCGAGGGGATAGTGTTATGGTGGGTATGGGCCGGTATATGTTTCAACGGGCGCACAGATCTACACATTGGTCCTGGGAATATGACCGCCTCACACTATAGGGACCATGTCATTGACAATGTTGTGCCAAATTTTCACGCTGCTATTGGTGAAACTTTTCAATTTCTAGACGATAACGCTAGACCGCACCGTGCACCCATAGTTGAGAATGCGCGCGAGGAGCTTGGTATTCCACATTTACCAATACCTCCGCACTCGCCAGATTTAAATTGCATAGAACATGCATGGGATATGCTCGAAAGAAAATAAGATAATCATAAACCTACCCCAGAATCCTTAAATGATCTGAGAGAGCTTCTGCCCCGTTTATAGAACCAAATTCCGCAATAAATGTTGAACAACCTCGTGTGTAGTATGCAAAGAAGATGTCAAGCTGTCATTAGTGTCATTGATGTCCGTGGAGGCCATACATTGTATTGTTTTGAAATGATTGAATTCTCTGGCAATCAAATTTCGTTATTTTACTAGGTTTTTCTTAACCACCCTGTATACGCTGCAGACTTACAGGCTGAAATTAATTTGCAACTCGAAATCATATTAATATGAATTTTCATCACAAAAATCTCATTTTAACTATATTTTTTTGCAATTTAAGTCAATATCCCTAACTCATGTGAAGCAGTTCATTTATGAGATCAAAGTAAGTGTTCTTTTTCAGTTTCTTCTTTCAAAATATTCTCCATCAGTTTCCGTCAGTCGAAATATTCTATGTTACTGATAAATTATGAATTATTACATTTTGTAGGTTCAATCATCCGGAAAGAGATATCCAAAATTAAAATTTCTTTTTATTATATATAAGAGAAATCGTAATGTTATACCGTATCTACCTCACTTCCCATTCTTAAATTTTCAATGATTGAGGTTCGTGTTCAGAGGCGTGAAATGGTATGACGATTTTATATAAAATGAATTGGCCTGACAGAGATTTCCTACAAATACGATTTTTCCAACAAAAAAGGCCACTTTTTATGTGGTATGCAGTATCGTTCCAAACATATATCGGATTCATGAAATCAAATTCTGACTTTTTGCATGAAACACAACAAGGGCGCAACCGCAAATCGACCGATTTCCCTCGAGTAACTCCCATCACTTCCAACCCCCCTTTGATCCGCCCTTATGAATGGTCGATACATTCATCCCATATCCACAAAAATCTCATGGAATTGAGGAATTTATTTCAAATCGACCTCGAATATGGATACTCGTCTGAAAGTTCTGATCTGAGGGCAGATATACGAATTACTCTTACTCAATAATTTTCAACGAATAAAATGCCAACTTTTGTAGGTATACGGACATCGGGACATACGGTACATAAAAATTGAAAGGGGTCACCTAGAAGTTATCAGTATAATCATAATCAATCAATCAATCCATCCCGATTTCGAAGCATAAGCGAGATATAGGGTGTTCAATGTCAACTTTGAGCAATATTCTGATAATCGTGGTAAGTTATGCGTGACATTTGAATTATCGGTTTTTGGTCACATGGTAGTATTTTTTTGTGTTATAGCGCTCAGATTGCCAGGAACAATAGTTATAGAAATCATACTAATGGTGATTTGGCAAATTTTCTTATTCATAAACTATTCAAATCGCGACAGTTTCGAGATAAGATTTATCTTTTTTTCAGGCTGAAAAAAGTAACGAGACATTGTAAAACAAATATGTATGACAAACTACACACGTAATGAATCTCACCGAAATAAATACTGTTACAAAAATATTGATAATTAAATATAATATGGTTGATTGTTTTTCTTTTCACATATAGAAGTGTCCCTTCATGCTGACCAACTGTTTAAAAATACCCAAAAATCACTTCCCTTTTTTTCGCAATAATTCAACTCTTACCTGTAAGCTTCAATCCTAATGAATATATCCTAAAAATATTAGACGTCACGAAAGTCTCCTTTAGGAGTCATAATTTTTTCTTTTTTATGTTTTCATCAATGCTTCTTTGCTATGAATCTATGTATGAATAAGATATCCCCACCAGAAAGTTTTCATTTCGAAATCTAAATTATCTGATAAAACATCTCATTTTTGACAATTCACACAATATTCAAGGCAAAGCCGCATAGCCAACGCCAGATCTTATGCGAAATGCTCATAAGGATCGTAAAATTCAAATTCTCCATCGAAACTTTCTGATGGGGATATCTTATTCATAGATTCATAGCAAAGAAGCATTGATGAAAACATAAGAAAAAATCATGACAGTCTAAAGGAGACATCTAATATTTTTAGGATATATTCATTAGGATTAAAGCTTTCAGGTAAAAGTTGAATCATTGCGAAAAAAAGAGAAGTGATTTTTAGGTATTTTTTTAAACAGTTGGCCAGCATGAAGTTACTCTTCTATTCTAGAAAGTTCCATTTATTTGACAATCTTAGGTCTGAGGTCTAATCCGGTTTTCAGGTCTATGTGATGTCAAAACAGTTTAATTGTCAATATTTTTGTTACAGTATTTATTTCGGTAAGCTTCATCATTGAGATCATTACAGACCTCAAACCTCTACATCTAGTGATTGATAGGGTAGCCAATGAGGCCATCCTCAGAATATCCAAAAAAGGAACAGGCAATGAGAGAATCGGGAATCAGAGAGTTTGGTCCTCTCTGAATGACTACATCTCATCTGCAAACCTTCTAGTGATGTAATGATCAAGAAAGTAAGCATTGAGAAAAACTTCAGTACAATGCTAAGCGAAAGAGAGGATTGGAAACGGGAATACACCGACTATAATCTCAAAGAAAATACAATACAATGGTATACATATGGCTCTAATGGGGTCCACTCACGAGGCTCCCGATCCGGGCGTTTTATGACATTTTATGAGCGCTATAATACCGCTACAGGAGCTGGCGCTGGGATTTATGGGACAGGTACCAAGTGTGCACTATCGCTAGGCTCCTATACAAGCGTCCTTCAAACGGAAATACTTGCAATCGGAAGATGTCTAGATATAAATCTAGAAAGAAACTATCAGAAATGCTAAATAGCTATTCATACAGAAATTCAAGCTGCTGTTAAAGCACTGAGCTCCTATGTCATCGATTCAATTAAAGCTGATTTGGGAATGCCGGAACAAACTCAATGGGGTAGGCAAGTAGAATCTGGGTTCCCGGTCATTCGGGAATCGTAGGAAACGAAGAGGCCAATACACTTACCAGAAAGAGCGCACAAACGCCACTCACTGGACCAGAACCCTTCTATGGTATAGGAAAATGCACCTATAAGAAGGAGTTCATGGTGAAGGAGAAAACCGAAAGGGAAAATCTCTGACGGAATCTCCCAGGGATGGTTCACTCCAAAAAGTTACTCCGGAACTTTGAAACTGCTAGATCCACAAAATAGCTGGATCTCAGTAAGAACCAACTGCACCTACTCACTGGCTTTCTCACAGGACATTGTCGCCTAAAAAGCATCTGTTGAGAATGGGCTTATCGGACACTGACGAGTGTAGATTCTGTGGGGAGGAGGAAGAAACTCCTATTCACCTGGTTACGGAATGCTGCATTGCAATCCAAACGAAAAAGTGCTTTGGACAAGAAACCTGTGGGAGTGAGGAATTATCCTCGTTGAAGCCGTCCCAGATACTGGATTTCATAAAATCTCTGGAATTGGAACGCGAGCTGTAGGAGGCGATGATAACAGCTCTGTTAGGGGGCACAATGACCTTAAGGTCGCAATGGACTGTAACCCCTTTTTACTATGAACTATATAAACTATGTCCATAAATAATGCAATTATATGAAAAAATGTATGGCTTGATATCTATATACAGGGTGTCCCAAGTTCGAGTGCCTATTAGACGTTTCTGGAGAACTGGACATATTTGAAATCTGACAATTGGGATTATAATATTGTTCGAAATTCCCTACGGACCTAAAATATTTTTGGAGCTTGAGCACTTACGGTTAAACAGGGAGTGAAAATAAATTTGTTCCAAAAAATTTTTTTCTCTTTATTCTTATCTCTACTAATATTATAAAGAGGAAAGATTTGTATTTTTGTTTGTTTGATACGAATAGGCTCAGAAACTACTGGACCGATTTCAGAAATTCTCGCACTCTTAGAAAGCTACATTATCCCTGAGTGACATAGGCTATACTTTTCACCCGAAAAAATTAAGGATACCTACTTTAACTCCAATAATTGAGCCAT
Organism: Adalia decempunctata; assembly: GCA_951802165.1. Classification (NCBI taxonomy): domain Eukaryota; kingdom Metazoa; phylum Arthropoda; class Insecta; order Coleoptera; family Coccinellidae; genus Adalia; species Adalia decempunctata. Next base: position 51,491,266 of record OX637695.1, read on the forward strand.
AATCAGCTATTTTCACGTGCGCTGCAAAAACCGTAAGACTTACGTGGATACAATGTATGACGGAAATGTACCTCTTAAATAGTTCTACAAAAAAGTCCGCGATAGCATATATCTATCTCTCAAGATTGACTTGCAATTGCCTGTTTATGGTAATCAGATGTTTTCCAAAATTATGCACTATTTGGGAGTGTGTTTTTATGAATTGGGTATTGATCCTCATCCAACCTAATACGTTATTTATCTCCGGTATTTAATTTAGAACGAAATTGCCCTTCACATCATTCAATTACAACGAATACATCAAAAGATATGGCAGGTTTGAAGTGTTGAAGATAATGTCTGATATGATTGAGACGATTGAGTATTCAATGGTGAATACATGTCTGATTGTCTGTTGAAACCATTGTATTCATTCAAATAGTTTTTAAAATATCGAAAAAAACCTGAAAAAAAGTCAAATATTCATAGGCAGTAAGTATTATGCTCATTTTTCTTATCCTGAACATCCCGAGTGTGAACCATTCTCACCACGTCAAAGTAGAAGAATGTGGAAAGGTCATGTATCTTTTGAGTTTCATAAATATCATCACAGGGTATTCCAAATTTTGTGTTGAAAACTATGATCGAAAATTGGCCATAACTTCTGTTTTTCAAATTAGAACCCTATTTTTTTATGATTGCGTTGGATTCTGCGAAGAAAAATAATGATAGCACTCTCAGATGCTCCACCTCCTAAATTCAGTAAATCCCGAGTTATTTGAGCTTTTCTGGATTTATGTTGTACGTAGAGTCAAATTCATCTTATCTTTTGCATGAAAATATTCTGTAATCATAGAAGATGAATTAATTCACGAGTGTCAGGTCTAATTTTAGGTTTTATCTTTACTTCCCGATTTTACTTCAATGGTTTCATGAGAATCTTCATCGAATCTGTTGCATGAGAATATTCTGTGACCCTAGAAGATAAATGATCCCATTGATAATTAACATTATATCTAATAATTCCAATATGGGCCATGAGCCAATCAAAACTGAAGCTGGGATTTGGTAACAATCCAGATCTGCGCTTGTGCGGCAATATTGAAAATAAAAATATTTTTTTAATTCTGTCTCTCTCCGACACATCGTATTATGTCGTGAAACGTATGTCATTCATAACTTCATGTGAATAGTTACGATCATAACCTCACAATTTCATGTGAAATGTTTCAATCGCTTTATTCCGTTTTCTTCAAGTCCTAAATATCATTGCTAACTCCTATTCATATTCTAAAATTGAACTGAAAGTATTCAAGTGACATATTTTCATTCTCGATATCTATTTTCTTCTTGTATTTCAGAATAAACATAACCTCTAAATTTCTCGCAATTTTTGAATTTCCAGTTGACGCAAGCGTACAACTCAAGATAGATGCATAGAAATACCTGGTGTTGGCACTGATTAGATTTTGTTTAAGACTTTCTTCTCGATCGAAAACGTGATATTTTGTGAAGCTTTTCATTTCTCCCGAAAGGGGTCGCGTTTTTTGTCGTTGCCGCAGTAGCGCCAAGACCGATAAATATTGCGGATTTATTCCGGAACTAGTCCAAAATCTGAAATCTAGGATGCCGTTTTGATCTACAAATTTTGGTCACGATTTTTAGTAGGGAGTCGTTACACCAGGTGTTCTATGCATCTATAACTCAAGCTTTACCAAAGATTTGGCTTCACTTTGAGTCTGTGAAAAGCAGGGGTATAATCCATATTGATGTTATTAGATATATGATAATTAACAATTGGCAGGTCTGATTATTAGTAGTTACTATATGGTTTCCTAAGGACATTCATCGAATCTGTTCAGATTTGATGAATTTGAATCTACGTACGACATGAATCCAGAAAAGCTCAAATAACTCGGGAATTACTGAATTTAGGAGCAAGAGCATCTGAGAGTGCTATCATTATTTTTCTTCGTAAAATCCAACGCAATCATAAAAAAATAGGGTTCTAATTTGAAAACCAGAAGTTATTGCCAATTTTCGATCACAGTTTTCGACACGAAATTTAGAACACCCTGTGATGATATTTATGGAATTCAAAAGATGCATGACCTTGCCACGTTGTTCTATTTTGACGTTGTGAAGACGGTTCACACCCGGGATGTTTAGAATACGAAAAATGAACATAATACTGGCTTTGAATATTTGACTTTTTTCAGGTTTTTATTCGATATTTTGAAAACTATCTGAATGAATACAATGGTTTTAACAGAAATGTATTCTCCATTGAATACTCAATCATATCAGAAAAGAAAAAATTCCAAAAAAAATTTTTTTACAAATTTATTTTCATTCCCTGTATAACCGGAAGTGCTCTGGCTATATTCCCTCTATAGTCACTGTAATAGTGTGTAATTTGAGTTGCATACAACTCTGCGCTGTTGGGCAAAACCAAAATGTCTTAGCGTAGGAGTACAGATGTCTAAAATGATTAGATTTCGTTGGGATATGGGAAAAGTTTCGTTCTTACCACTTCAGATGGCGCTATTCACACATTATGACTGATGATTATCAGTTATTTTTATAGTTTTATTTATTCCAAATAACTTAATCGTGAATAACTATATTTGACATTATCACAATTAAATGGCGATGAATTTGTTGACGCTTCCGCGGCCATCGATTGATGCAATCTGTTCTTTTTTCGAGCATTCCGGTCGTCGTGGTTTGAAATGGTCGAAAAAAGAACATATGACATCAATTACTGTGTAATTTACATAGGGCTTATAGTACCATGAAAGGCTACTAACAGATCCAGAAGCGGGTGAATATCACAGTGAATTTTTATCGAAATGTCAAGTAGATCGGATTTTGGCGATGAGTACCAATCGTGAGATGTCCATTCTCATCTTTTCTCATAATTTAAAATGTTTTTGAATTTCTGTTTGGATAATAAATATATCTGCGGAAATAACTGAAACCAAAATTGCCATTATTAGTGATTGACATATTATTTTTGTGTATCTGTTCTGTGTGATAGCTCATATCGAAGGAAACATTTGACAGGTCAAAAATCAGGGAACCAGCCGTTGATCTCCGATCACCGGTGATTATGATTTGTGAAATCCACCGTCACTATCATTTAGGCGGAACAAAGTTCGCCTGGCCAGCTAGTTTGATATATTTGAAGGAAGCAAATTGAAAAGGCTTATTTTCACCATAAATGCATCACCCCATCTTACGTGTATACGAATATATATTCAAAAGCCCTTGTCCTGCAAACAACGCAGTTTCGATTCCTGCTCGGAATGTGTCTTTACGTCGACAGCAATCACATATAATACATAATAGCGAATATGAAGTGTGAGACGAGTACCTATAACCATAGTATAAAGAGGGGACTATAACTAGACCCATACTTTTTCAGTTGATAGTTAAAGGAGTGAAATTTATTATCAAGCCTTTTCTGACATTGATTCGTAATTCCACAAAGGATTCCTTTTTTTCTCGCTGATCCAACGGAAGTCTTCAGACACAGACTTCAAAATACCCTCCCCTGATAACTTGGTCCATCTGGGAATTATATTTACATAGACCCTCTTCATAGAAACCAGATTCGGACCACCAGTCCACATTTCCAATCAATTTGCCCTTCACACCTGTGCCGTTATGTAAACATTCTGTATAGTGAGAAGTCCTATCGAAATTTCGAAAGCTCATCTCAACGTCGCTCAAATATCGAAAACCAAATAGTGGATCTTCATGATGGGCGTTGACAGCGGCTTCTTCCTGTTAATCCATTGAATTGATGACTCTCATTCAAACAGAGGCACGGAATAGAATATAAATGGCTTGAATTCTTTAATCAATGAACTCTAAAGGTGGTCCGTTCCCAAATGGGGGATCATTGAGTTACTGAAACCACATCGATTGTACACCCTGCCTCGGGGAGGCTTAAAGTATCCCTTTTAGCTACAGCCTTTGTACAATTGACGTATTGTAAAATTGGTCTGAATGTGTTGGCATTCTTCTTGATTGTGGCTTTGTAGTAATAATCGTCGACATTGTGTTTTGATACTGTAACAAAGCTCACGCCAAGCGAGAACTTGCGAACTTATTTTCTTTCCCAAATGATGTGGAATAATTTGTTCTTCGCCCGAAAATGGGATGAAACTGATTTGTTTTGGTTATCGTTCATAATTGAAGCGAATAAAAACGGAATAAAAGTGAAATTGATACTTTTAGCTACCTGAAATTTATGTAATAGTTCTGTCGTGGGGATGAATTCGTTCGGGCTCAGTTATTCTTTTTATTGACGTCCGAGTAAATCATTGATTGATTCTTGTAGACCATGTGATTAATAGGGCATCTCTTTATAATGATGTTCGAAAATAGCTCAAAATATATGGGAAAGATGATAATTATTATTGCAATTTTGAAATTTACCAGCCATGATAATCGTTATGGGAAATAATTTTTCTCATGGAATGGAACAATGAGTATTGTCGACTCAGTTATTTGGATGTGGAAAGAGTTCAACGCAATATCACAACGTTTCCCCCATGGCTATTTTATTTTCTAGCACAATGATGATTAATTCATAGCATAGAATACTGTGAAAAATTATTGCGCTAAAAATACTGAATTTGAGAATGACTGGTTTTTTAGAATTCTCGACCCGTAAATGGTCTCATGCCACTAGACTGGATTCACTGATCACGAATCCGTGGTCAAATTCAATTCTGTCCATCCAGCTGTCCGTCCGTTAGAGCGATAACTTTCGCACGGATGAAACAAGAAATTTCGGGGTAGGTTTGGATCTCGAATGCCGCAGTTGAGTTTTTTAATTGGCAAAATTCGACCAGGAGTTCCGTAAATTAGGCCACTCGAGAATTTCTCTTCCTGATAAAATCCTAACTACCGGATTCGATCGAGATGAAATTGCGCTAGATGAAGATTGACGTAATTGTGATACTCGCAAAATTTTGTCCAGTTCGTGTTACATGAATCATTTAGAATTTTAATGAATTATGAATAACAATTCCAATATATTTCCATATCAGATTCAAGATCATGCACACTTCAAGTCAGTGCTTTAGCTTCATCATTTTATCGCTAAGTTTTCTTGATTATTTTATTGATTCAATCGCCATGACATGTTGCACTTAAATGGGGAATGACGTATACGAGCCACATGAAAAATGTTCTCCAGTTCCCATTCCGTGTGAAATGCTACGTTTTATTGGTATTTGATAACCAATGGAACTTATTTTGAAAGAGAAAAAATTATTGAAGAAAGTAGTTGTGATGGCTAAAACATTATGATAAATCCGAAATAGGAAACATAATGTCATTAAAAAGTTTTCCTTGGTTAAGAATCTGTTAGGATATAAATAATTGAATTATTAATTTAAGTTTGACACTTTCCTTATGTAAGAATATTGTATTATACTTATACATATAATATTTATATGACGAAGGCTCACACAATCATGAGCTTTGGTGCATCTTCATTGTTTGAGATATCAACAACGAAATCTTTCATTTTATCAATGTACCCACTTTAATCCCTCTCGTCCTCCAGAAGCTATGGTAGACGTTACACGTTCATCAGAATGAAGGCTCTACGTGTACTACTGCAGAGCATTATTATGCTTCAGAATAGTCATCTTCCTTCTATCAGAGTTCTTCAATTCACACCACTGAACATATTCATTCATTAAGTTCCTTTCAGGATCTCGAATTGTCCATCCATTATTCACTCGAAACTAGATATTCCGGTCATATTGTCAGTTTGCATTGTAACTATAGATGGATGATACCTGTCTGAAAATCATATTTTCACCGACACCGAGTAGACTTGATTAAGGTCAAAGTTATCTTTGAGTGTTAATGGTATAGGTACCATTTTGATACTATAATTTCTACTTTTTCAGGCAGTGGTAATTTATCTCGGATCGGCATATATCTTGACTATGGATATATTGTCTACACAATACTCTGTATATAGACACAACAATGATTTTATATAAAAACCTCTTTTCAATTTCGAAGGGGGAGATGGGTCGAGTAACGAATGACATATTTATTTTAAAAGTAGGATCGTGTATGTGGTTTCATATTTTTAAAAATAAAATTATACAATATTTTTTGGAGTGTATGTATGGTGGCCTGGTTCACTAGCGGATCCAGACCCTTTTAAGGGGAGGCGTGATTTTTTTCAGGGGGAGATCAAATATTTTTTATTGAAAATATTATGGATCTATTGAACCTCTATAAAGAGATTTTTGTCAGTTTCGAGGTCCAAGGAGGGACCATGGCCCCCATGACCCCTCCACTATGTATCCGCCAGTGGCCTGGCTTCAATTCTTCGATATCGGCCAGGGCCGGTATTCTTGGCAAGAGATCTTTCGGTGCGTATACGTTTTCAGTGTTATTGTTATTATGTACTTATACCAAACGTATACGCACTTGCCAAGAATACGAGTCCTGTACCGATTTTTCGAAGGGGTGAAATAGATGTCGAAGTTAGAGTGTTATTTATTCAAATCCACCTATTGCCGGCCTTAGTCATATTTTTAACAAAATAACAAATATCAATACGACTGGTTTTATTTGTCGATAGTTTGGATCCTGGATAGAGATTATATGTTCTCAAATTACCTTTTCACTGTTGGGAAATTAGGAATCCATTCACATGTGCGTTAATGGTATTTTGAACATCCAGAATATAACATAACCTCATTGTCAGGTATCCTGAGGTTGAAGGAGAATTAATTGGACCCACTTTTCGTAATTTTTGAAGAACTAAATATTGTGAATTCTATGATTGAGAGCTCGGATTCATTGAAGGTTACTTCTTTTTCAACAATTTATTTTTTTCTTGCTTTACATCCACAATTTTATATAATGCAGCAAAAATGATCTATTAAAAAGATCAACAGTCATTTCTTCGCTACCGCTTTGACAACTGACAACAGGTCCCCAAATTTAACGACCAAAAAAATCTATTCACGATAATAATCCCAAAAGAATACTGTCTGTCAATCCTGGCGATCGACCTGGAAGAAGATCTTCCCATATTTTTTCACATGGTGAAGACTTGCGATCCAATGTATTGTTGTTTTATGCCTTCGTTATTCCAACAATACAACCTGTGCGATTTATCCCGAACTATTATTTGCTACCATGATAATCTCTACCATATGGATGTTTCAAGTTAGCAAACAATCCACACAGAGAAAGGAGCAGTGCGGTTTTACAATACGGGTGGCCTAGGCTGACTCCGACATGAGAGACCCTGATCAGATTTAGACAACTGAAAATGTGGCAGTTTCAGTATCCCAACAGATCTATTTATTCTGTTTGGAGATGTGCTGGTAGATTTATTTCGCGAATGAAATAAAACGATTAGTACTCTGGATGTTTACTTAACATATGAGGGTGTTAATCTCTGGCATATGACATAAAAATTGTGTATGGTGCAAAAATAAGCTATAGTCCATCCAAGAATTATTGACATCAAAGCAGGTCTTGGAAGTCCAGTCGCACCTTTATTTCTAGTTGCAAAAAAGTCACTAAAACTTTACTGTGCTTTCATCATAGCAATGAATATAAATGAAACCTTAAAATTAAACAGAATTTTTCAAAGTAAGGCACTTTGAACATGAATATGTCCTCAATTATCTCATACGATTACCATCGTGTGGATCTGTATACCAGCAGTATCTAATTTTCATCTTGTAATGATATATTTTCGAACGATTAATTATAGGAGCATACAGCCTGAAGATTCTGGTCCGATAACGAAACATATCGTGTATGACTAAAAAGCATGTTCCTTTCCAAAATTCAATATATGAATATTCGCTTAACCAGAAAAATCTAGTTAATAATTTGAAGCGTGTTGCTGCAAAGTGAATGGATTGGAAAAATTGTAATAGATATCATGACATAAACAAAACCAAATGAATGGATCTATTTATGATATGAATAATAATGACATGACATTGTGCCTTTCAATATTTGTGAACAATGAAGGAGTTAAATGTGTTATATCAAAGATGTAAATATTCCTATTATTCTGCTTCAACAACTACTGTTATTATTTCCTCATCTGGGCAGTAGGTACTCGTCATGTTTATAATTAAAGGCTTTATGTCAGCAATATCATAACATTGCATCTATTTTGACTGATCTTCTCTTATTTCTTATGCTCAAAATCCTGACGTTCTCATAACGTCAAAGTAGAAACATGTGCAGAGGTCATGCATCTTCTGAATTTATTGAAATATCATTACAGGCGGTATCGAATTTCGTGTCGAAAACTGGGATCGAAAATTGGCCATAACCTTTTTTTTTCGAATAAGAACCCTATTTTTATTATTGCATTGGAGTCTGCAAAGAAAAATAATGATAGCACTCTAAGATGCTCTAGTCCTAAATTCAGTAGTTTCTGATTTTTCGAGATCTTCTGAATTTATGTTGTACATACGTAGAGTCAAATGCATCTTATCTTTTGCATGAGAATATTCTGTGACCATAGAAGATAAATTATCCCATTAATAATTCACAAGTGATAGGTCTGATTTTAGGCCTCATCTTCACTTCTCGATGCTACTGGTTACTGTGGTTTTATAAGAATATTCATCGAATCTATTGCATGAGGATATTCTGTGACCATAGAAGATGAATGATCTCACTAATAATTCACAAGTGACAGGTCTAATAATTATTAGTCTTTACTATGGTTTCATGAGAATTGTTCATCAAATCTGTTAAGATTCGATGAATTTGACTCTACGTACGACATGAATTCATAAAATCTCAAATAACTCACAAACTACTGAATTTAAAAGCAAGAGCATCTTAGAGTGCTATCACTATTTTTCTTTACACAATCCAACGCAATCATAAAAAATAGGGTCCCAATTTGAAAAACAGAAGTTATGGCCAATTTTCGGTGACAATTTTCGTCACAAAATTTGAAACACCCTGTGATGATATTATTTATGATATTCAAAAGATGATCTTTCCATATTCTTCTACTTTGACGTTATGAGAACGGTTTACACTCGGGATGTTTAGAGTAAGAAAAATGAACATAATACTGACCATGAATATTTTTTTTTCGGTTTTGTTCGATATTTTGAAAACTATTTGAATGAATACCTTGTTTTAACAAAAATGAATTCAGCATTGAACCATATAAGAAACGAAAAACTTGAAAAAAAAAGTTTTGAACAAATTTTCAATACTTGTATAACCGGAAGTGCTTTGGCTCCAAAATTATTTTAGCTCAGTAGAGAATTTCGAATAATATCATAATCCCTATTTTCAGATTTCAAATATGTCCATTTCTCCAGAAACGTTTAATAGGGTCTCGAACTTGGGACGCCTGTATATCCGAATTTCGTGTTTCATTGACATTTATTGTTAATATTTTCCTGAGAGATGGGCTGGTAACAATAAATAGAAACTGTGTGTATGAAATGTATAATTTCATGCTCTTTAGAATTCAATTTTATCTTCTACAGGTGTATGATTTCATTATTAGGTACATATTTCTACACCAAACGGTTTTTCCATAATAGAGATTTTAGTCTCGCCAAAGCTGATAAACATTCTTAAAACATTGTTTACTTGCGATCAGGGAGTAAATAATTTTCCTGCGATTTGGTGATATTTAAAATCCAGGGAAGCAAACAGATTCATGATTTTTTCGTCGAATTTTATCGAATAAAATTAGGAATAACTCGGAAACGACACATTTGATTGAAAAAACATAAGAATACCTTTGCTTTCTGAAATAATTGATTCTTTTGAACATATGAACCGTTTATCTTTTCAAAGTAGGTACATACATACATATATTTTTATATTATTTTTGCGTGGATTCATGAGTCGGCTACGCTGCAACTGGTATACCAAGAGAAATATTGAATAAGTGTTGATTGAGTAATATGCACCATGAATAGAGAAACACTCAACCAAAATTCAGTTTGTTTGAAATGACGGTTTAAAGATGTGGAAAGACAAAGGTTGTTTTAATTGATTTTCGACACCCTGTACCCGACCGAATTTCGAAAAATGGTATAGGAAAAAAGTGTTTCGTTTGATGAGAAGAAACAGTTAAACTGTTAAACTATAAATATATATGCGCAAGTGAAAGACTCACCCTGTATATACCTACATATTGTTTGGTTTGGGCCAAGGAAGGTAAGATATCCTAAAAGAATCAGGAGAAAATAGATAGAATTCTATTGATCACTATTAATTTCTTTATGATTGTGGTGATATACAGGGTCTTTCACGAGGAACCTCACCCATATTTATACGGGAAACTACTGAACGTATTTTCATGAAATTCAGCACTTATAAGTATTTCACGATGCTGATGAAATCTAAAATATTTTCAAGGCATGAGCACCTCCGGTTTTTCCGGAAATGACGCCAACTTCCGTTTTTCAAATTAGAACCCAATTTTTTTATTGCAGAAATAGATTCCTTAGAAAATTTCAAGTTATTTTGATGTAACATTTTTCAGTTTTGGTTGGAAAATTCTCTCTGAGCGGAAAAATTCGAAAAAAAAATCGAAAATAGAGCTCCGCTGAAACAAGAATAACTTCGAGGTTTTTGGATGGAAAATTTTAATTTTTGGGATATTTCAAGATGTAAGATCGATGTATCCACTTTAAAAATCGAAATCGCGATTCATGAAACAGGGGGTGAAAAAATCGCTTTCACAGTTAGGGATGACAAAATCGTGAAAAATCAATTTTTTCAAATTAGAACCCCATTTTTTATGGCGGATATTGAATCTACGTTAAAAAATAATGTGAGTGTATGCATCACACCCTTGCCCTAAAGTGGATATTTTCTGAGTTATTCACAAAAAACGGTTTTTCGTCTTGAATTTTCAGCTATTTCTTTTCCCTTCACGCCAAAAAGATTAAATTTTCAGGAACTGTTACTTAAACCATGTTTTAGATTTTACTACCCTAATATGCAAGAGAAAAAAGTTACAGGTTTTTCCTAAATAGATGGCGAATTTGGATTCGAATTTGTATCGGAAACCTCTTTATTTCAACTAATCGGCCATCAGTTTTCTCTCCAGTGATAAATAAATAATTTCTTATGAACCATATGCAAAAACTTACCATGTTTTACATTCTTTTTTTTAATGATAGATATCATTAATTACATCTGCCAAATTCATCTTTATTCAGTAGCATTTTGTGTTTACTATTAATTTGGTGATAATTCGTATTAAGTTATAAAATCGATCACTATGCCTAATTTTACCAATGAAGATTATTTAAATCTCATTCTACTTCATGGAGAATGTAATAAAGTTGTAGATAGAACGATTCGACTGTTCATTGAGAGGTTTCCTGACCGACCCAGACCAACGAGAGAACCATGACAAACTTGACAAATGTCGGATCTTTCGTTAAGAAAACTATACACAGAGAAAAAGGTGTAGTAGAAGATGAGAACAACAAAATTACTGTTCTTGCATATTTTCGTGTGAATCCTCAAAATTCTCTCAAAGATGCCGAGATTGATCTGGGATTATCTCAATCGAGTGTTTGGAGAATATTAAAAAACATAAAATGCACCCATATAAATTCAATAGGGTACAGCATTTGAAGGAAACTGATTTCGTCAGGAGAACAGAGTTTTGCGAAGCTATGATGATTCGATTTCAAGAGAATGAAAACTTTTTGGACTGTACCTATAATTTGGACAGATGAATCTAAATTCACAAAGAATGGTTCTTTCAATAGGCATAACAGTCATTATTGGGATGAAGGGAACAACCACCACTTCAGACAATGGAACTTTCAAGAGACCTGGAGTTTCAATGTTTTTTGCGCCATCAAAAATAATGCAATTCTCGATGTTCACATTAATGATGGGACTTTAACCGGTAAGATAGAACACTACACATGTTTGCATTATTTAAAGAATGTTCTCCCTTAGTAGATAGATATTCTGACATATTGACTCAAATAATTGAGCCACTAGTACAGAACCATAATGACTTATGGTATCAACAAGATGGCGCGCCTCCACACAATTCACTCAATGTGTCAAATATCCTCTACAGGCTATTTGAAGATCGATGGTTGGCGAACAATGGTCCAAATCTTTGGCCACCACGTTCTCCCGATTTAATTCCTTTAGACTATTATATTTGGAGTAGGATAAAAAATATTGTCTACTCAACTCCCCTGACTGATAAAGAGGACTGCATAGAACGAGTCAGAAATGCGTTCAGGTTTGTTTAGATTTTTAGATTCATAGTTTTGAAACTCATTTTGGTTTTTAAACACTTTTGCAGATCTCTTCCTCCCGATGAAATAAGAAGAGCAACGCACGAAGCATTCCTGAGACGTATAAATAAATGTCTAGAAATTAACGGTCAAAACTTTGAGCATCTTCTCTAGTTATAACTGTGAGAGTTTGCCATGGTTCTCCTAATAGTAACTTGAAGTCGGTTTCAAGAAGGGGTGAAAAATCTACAGCATGGTTCAAATAACAGTTCCTGAAAATTTCATCTTTTTGGCGTGAAGGGAAAAGAAATAGCTGAAAATTCAAGACGAAAAACAGTTTTTTGTGAATAACTCAGAAAATATCCATTTTAGGGCAAGGGTGTGATGCATACACTCACATTATTTTTCAACGTAGATTCAATATCTGCCATAAAAAAATGGGGTTCTAATTTGAAAAAATAGATTTTTCACGATTTTGTCATCCCTAACTTTGAAAGCGATTTTTTCCCCCTGTATCATGAATCGCGATTTCGATTTCTAAAGTGGATACATCAGTCTTACATCTTAAAAAATCCCAAAAATGAAAATTTTCCATCCAAAAACCTCGAAGTTATTCTTGTTTCAGCGGAGCTCTATTTTCGATTTTTTTTTCGAATTTTCCCGCTCAGAGAGAATTTTCCAACCAAAACTGAAAAATGTTACATCAAAATAACTTGAAATTTTCTAAGGAATCTATTTCTGCAATAAAAAAATGGTGTTCTAATTTGAAAAACGGAAGTTGACGTAATTTTCGGAAAAACCGGAGATGCTCATGCCTTGCAAATATTTTAGATTTCATCAGCATCGTGAAATACTTATAAGTGCTGAATTTCATGAAAATACGTTCAGTAGTTTCCCGTATAAATATGGGTGAGGTTCCTCGTGAAAGACCCTGTATACATAACGCGTTTCACTTCAATATAACTCCTTCCAATGTTTTACTCCTCAGTTTGTACAGCATCTCATGAAGCTGTCTACTGCGAAACGAGTATCAGTAACATAACCAAAGTTTGTTTTTATTCGTTTCTACAAATATCACTCACGTTTCATGAAAAGGAATTTCAAGTTATTATCATTCAGCAAATGATGTCTGAAATCCACCATAAAAATGTCACGAAGAGTTTTCAGACAATACATACATAAACATATCATTAATATTTGGCTAATGCCCATAAATTCCTCAAAGATGTTAACGCTCCACGTTTATCGAACTCCCAAAACCTGAAAATCATACAGTATCACTAATCAAAAAGAAAAATTCGTCCTAATTAGTCGTTAACTGCCTCATTAACTCCTCGCATATTCAAGTATTGGGTTCTTGGAGAATGCGATATGGAATTTCCTACTCTGCAGATGTTCGGCGATTATTGACAGTCTTGCGGGATGTCGAACGTGGGGCCGTATTTGCTTGACAGATTATTGACACAAGACCAGTCAACGCAAAAACCCTCCCTTCTATTCGCCGAGATAAACGCTTTGAATCATCATATTGTCTGTCACTCAGTACAACAATTCCAGTCATCGCGCCCTTTCAATAAGTCTTCCCAATCACAATTTCTGCAAAATATTTGAGACGTCCATTGTGGTCACAGGATTTAAAGGTGACTTTTCCGTATTTGAAAGAAGTATAGCGGAGGTTCCATTCATACTAGATAATCCTGTGAAAACGGCAAGTGTAATTTGGGTATTTACTCAGTGGGTGTCTCTCTCTTCAAAGATGTGAGGAAATTCGGCAGGTCGATGACAACTTTGACAATCAGACTTGTCAGGAAGTTCATGGAAAGTGAATGGAGATCTTTGTATTAAGGTATTCACTTCATATTACTAAAAAATCACATTAAGATACACCAGTACGCCAATCTTATATGTATGATGATATGCATCATTAATGTAGTTATTTTCAAGAAAATTCTGAAAGCAATAATTTGATTAGGAGCTTCTATGCAATTGTAGATAAAGCATATGAATACATTTACTCCATCCAAGAATCAGAGCATCAAAGCAGGCCGTGAAAGTCCAGTCGTAGCTTTATATCTAGTTTCCAGAAAGAAACTTAAAATTTTCTGTGGTTTCATCATAGCTATAAAATATATAAATATAACCTAACAATTAAATGGTACTTTGAAAGTGAGGCACTTTCAAATTTTTGAGTTTGAAATGTTTTCAATTATCACTCACCAGCAGTATACTATTTTCTTATTGTCTTGACATTATTGATTATTGACACTACCAGCCTGGAAATTCTGGTTTAATTACGAAAAATATCGTCGAATTGGAATGTAGAGATATCACTAGTATAATATACAAGTTAGTAAGTTATCATGAATGATTTAAAAACATCGTCCTTACTAAAGTTCAATATGAATATTAGCTAAACCAGTAAACAAACAGAAAAATCTAGATGATAATCTGAAACGTTTTGCTATAAAGTGAATGGATTGGGAAAATTGTAGTAGATATCAAAGCAGCCACAAAACTTAATATTTGAATCTATTTAATATCAGAAGAATTTTGTCATGACATTGTAACTTTCAATATTTGTGAACAATGAAGGTGTAAAATATAATTTCACTTTTTATATAATCTGTGATGTACAGTATGTTATTCTATTTCAACAACCACAACTGTTACCATTTCGCGGCAAAATAAATCATCCACACTCACACAAATATTCACACTTCGTTCGCGGCATGCTCTCTGTCTACGAAGCTTTTTGGCCGGTTTAGCCAGTCATGAAAGGGATTCATTCTGATAATAATCAAGAAATTCTAATTTCACTTACCTAAATCTAACTGAACTCAGCTAATAAAGTCACTCTAAACAAGCATTCAATCATTACTGCGCATGTGCCGCGAATGGCTGTGAGTGTGGATGGAACATTTGGGCCTTACCGCAAAGCCTTTAGATTTTCTTGGCCGGGTAATCTGCGTCAGTGGTTCAAAATTAGAGACGCAGCAACTTTAATCCATAAGGCTCGGGACAGAGAAGCTTATCAGATGATGGTCGCCAACCTCTGCTAGGAGAAGGCACTTCAAGAAGAAGAAGAAGCAAAGCCTTTGTCAAGGGGCAAGAGGCCGACACGGAAAGGGAGAAGGCAGCGAAGCGCGAACGTAATACCAAGAAGTCATCCACACTCACGTTCGCCACATTGTCCCAGGTTCTTGCCATGAGTGTGGAGCGAGCTTATGGGTAGAACTCGTTATGTGTTCATAATGAATGGTTTTTTGTCAGCGATATCATAACATCCCATATATTTCGACTTATCTTTCCATGTATTATTTGTACACTCTTCAAGAGCCCCGTTTCATGGATATTTCACTCGCTGTTTTCTTACTTTATTTGAATTCTTGAATTTGAACACTTTTTAGTTTTTACAGACACCACAAGCCAATTCTTTATGGGTTTATACTAACAATTGTATGGTGGTCATCTACTGACCAATATGGTACTCATCTACTGACCAAAATGGAACTTACTCATCAAATTTCGGTTTCTAATGAATTGCCTTCTTTTTTTATCCAAATTCTTGGAACAGTACTGAGTCGTATGTCTCTTTGCTGTCAGGCGAGAGAATCCTGAACAATTTCATTTATTTTTGACAGTTTAAAACTGAAGAAATACACATATTCAGAACGAATCAATAAGCATTCAAAACTGATACAATCATTTTCCAAATCTGTTTCATTCAACAAGGAACGAAGGAACAGAAACAAACAGAATCAAATGTCTTGACTCTTGGGTCATTGTTATTTCCAACACCAACCTGAATTCTGCAACGGAAAATATTAGAGAATGTTTTACCAACATAATTCCGATTTTTCGAAGCCGCCGCAATAATTCTTGGATGGAGCATACACTACACAGGTATTAGGTCCATAGGTACTATCATTGTCATCTGGAAAACTGTGAATGATATTAAGTTGAATAAATTTAATTAAAGAAATATTCAAATTTGAAATAATTCGAAGCTTTTCAAAATACTGATACGAATATATTTCTAGAAAAATGTCCAAGAAACTTCATTCTCTGTTTTGAATTTGCCTCGGTGGGTTGTGCTCTGATTTTCAAAACAACTTTTCGTTCTTCAGGGTCCACCCTCAAATCTTTTTTTTTCTAATAAGCACCTGCCTAATTTTATGAATTTTGGTAGTTCTTATCTAACTGATTCAGATATGTATTTCTGTCCATATATTTCTTTTTTCATTTCTTATTCGGACCTTGGTGATGGAATTCATTGATAGAAATGAAGAAAAAAAATACCGGGTAGAAGACACATATCTGAAACCAATAAGATGATACATTAAAAAACATTCAGGTCCGTAATCGAGAAAATGGAGTTGGGGATGGTCTCCGTGAACGAAACGCCGAATTGTAAACCAAAGCATAGCACATAAAATCATTCAGAGGGTTAGCGCAAAGAAGAGAAAACGGGCCATTTTGGGTTTTCCATTAGGTATATTCTTAAAACGGTTCGAGAAATTTCTTATTTGAAAACATAGTTTCATTGTTAGTATAGGTAAAGGCAACTTTTTACTGTTTCAACCAGTAACAGCCAAATCGAATAAATTCGATAACGAATAAATGAGGGCGTGCTGGGGAAAACTCTCGGACACGTCACACGTCGATTTGGGATTTTTAATGCGCATATTTTTCAAGAAAATAATATTATATAGGTTGTCCATGTGACCGTGGCCAATACCAACTTTCTTATTTCAAATGCAACCCCCTGTATATTATTTATTTTTTGAATTCTTCAGAGAATTCTAGACACAATTCATGTACAATGTCCTATACCTATCTTTAACTATTTCGGAAGTATTAAGTGTTTACAGCTTTATTGCAAAAATCAACGTTTTAAATAAAAATTATTTCATTTCACAAATTCGGTACATTACACTCAAAACCTAATAAGTAATACTGATTATTTCTTAGTTATTAAAAAAAAAACATTAATGTCAATGTCGGAAATGTTCAAAATGCTCGCCGCGAACGTCTTGGCAACATGCTAATCTGGTGTAGAATTGTCTTCTAACGTTACTCAACATTTCAGGCGTGACTGATCTAATTGCAAGCGTGATTCGGTTTTTTAGGTCGTCTAAGTTCAAGGGTTTCGTTTCGTATACAATACTTCTGAGATATCCCCAGAAAAAGAAGTCTTATGGTGTCAGATCAAGAGATCGTGCTGGCCATTCTATCGATCCGCGCCTCTCTATCCACCGATTTGGAAAAATTTGGTTCAAGTACTGCCGGACATTAATTTGGTAATGGGGCGGTGCTACATCTTGCTGAAACCATATTATATTGGCAGGAACTTGTGGATTTGCTGGATCAGGATATAAGTTCATCAAAGTTGGAACGACATTAGTTTGGAGTAGTTTTAAATATTTTTCTCTCGATTTTTCTCCATTCAAGCTACGATATGATTTCCAACAATTTCTGCCCAAACATTAACATTTTCAGTATATTGCGTATGTTCTTCTCTCATCCAGTGAGGATTCTCATGAGACCAATAGCGGCAATTTTGACGATTAACATGACCGTGTAGTGTAAATGTACTCTCATCAGAAAACAAAACATTTTCTGATTGGATAAGATTGTTATCTAACATTGCCATCATTTGCTCACAAAAATGCGTTCTCCTATCGAAATCGTCTTCTATGAGCTCCTGAGTGGCCATCATTCTATAGGGATGCATCTTACATTCCTTTAATATTCGAAATATTGACGTGTGGTTGACGGTGAACAGCGGGGCTACTTTTCGAATAGAATTATTTGAGCTTTCTTGCATAATATCCAATTTCGTATTATCACTTACTGCATTGGCAGCAATTTTTTTTGTTTTTCTTACATGACCTTGCTCTCGAAACTGCTTTTCTATTTTGCTAATTGTTCCTAGGGATATAGGCGGCAAATTTGGAAATTTTTCGTGAAATAAGCGAGAAACTTCCATTTGTGTCCGTGTGTAATCTCCATAACCAATAATTTGAAGAATGGTTATTTTGTGCATTTCTGTTTAATGAACCATTTTTCTAATATTATTACGCACAGTTATCGAAATTCCAAACACAATAGCACTTACACTGATCACTTATTGTCATGCAAACAGACAACGTGTTACCAAGGCTATGAGAATAAACAAATTAGTTTTTGTTTTTTTAATTTCTTCTCAGTAATGGTTTTTGCTTACTTTCTTCATATCAAGAGGTAAATGGGAAATAAGTATTGAGTGTATTGTATCGAATTTGTGAAATAAAATAATTTTCATTCAAAATGTTAATTTTTGTAAAAATCTGAAAATACTTAATATTCCCGAAAAAGTTGAAGATAGGTAAAGGACATTGTACAGGAATTATGTCTAGACTTTTCTAAAGAATCCAAAAAATAAATAATATACAGGAGGGGGTTGGTTGCATTTGAAATAAGAAAGTTCGTATTGGCCACGGTCGCATGGAACACCCAATATCCTATATAATTTTATTTTCTTGAAAAATATGCGCATTTAAAATTACAAATCGACGTGTACGTGCGTTTTTCCTAACACCCCCTCATTTATTCGTTATCGAATTTATTCCATTTGGCTGTTACACTCTGTATACATACTTATGTATGTAGTCATACGAACTTTGTTCTCCTCACGTAACTGCACATTCGATAGATAATAAATTCTACATTACCTACTTTGGAAAATGGCGCTTTCAAACCACAATTACAATTTTTTCTAGATCTGATATTACAGAAATATTAGAAATTTTTTTCCACATTTCGCTAGAATTTTATATGGTTCTGATGGAATGCAATCTGGACAAAATTCTGAGCGTAGCTCAAATACGTCATCCTCCATCTAAGCGCGAAACTTCAACTGAATCGTATAGTTACGATTTTATCGAGAAAACTTTCGACGTCCATATTTACGGAATCCCTGATCGAATTATTTCCTGTGACGAACTCCGAAATTCGTGATCCGAATCTACCCTGAAACTCTCTAGGTTCATCCTTACGGGAATTATCGTGTTTAAGATCGGACGGACAGAATTGAAGTTCACCACGTTATCAGTGAATTCAACCTAATGTATATCGGCTCAAAATTCGAAAAATACATACATCGTGACGAAAAATTATATGATCCTCGTTTGAATGGTATTGCACATCCCCAGGAAAGGGAAAGTTATTTCCATTGACTCCATTTTTCTATAGGCATCAGTTATCTCTGAGGAAACATAGTTTGTACTGCTGAGGTCCATGATGTTTCTTTGTAGGGAAAGAGACAAGATACCAAACGAAGTATTCTCCGAGGCAAAACTGCACTATACAGGGTGAGTCTTTGACTTGTACATATATTTTAACTGTAGATTCCTCTCATCAAACGAAACACTTTTTTTCCTCCGAGTATATCATTTTTCAAAATTCGGTTAGGTTTGGGAGATACAGGGTGTCGAAAATCCATGAAAAAAACACTTTTCTGTTTATATCTTCGGAACCGTTATTTCGACTGAACTGCATTTTGGTTGAGTTTTTACTCTATTTATGGTGCATATTCCTCAATCGAAACCTATTCAATATCTTCACTAGTATAAAAGCTACAGGGTAGTCGACTCATCAATACACGCTAAAACACCATAAAACCACTTTGAAAAGATAAACGGTTCATATTTTCAAAAGAATCAATAATTTAAGAAACTAAAAGTATTCCTATATTTTTTCAATAAAACGCGTCGTTTTCGAGTTATTTCCAATTTTACCCGGAGAAATTTGACGAAAAAATCATTAATTTCAAGAATAATCTGAATGCGTCTCTGAATAAAATATCATCGAATATTATTCCATCTCTGGTCTTTAAACGAGTTTACAATGTTCTCACAATATTTATCAACTTTGTCGAGATCTTTTAATAATAAAATCCCACAAATGTGGGAGATGAAATTGAACACCAAGGAGGATTTAATACGCACAGTTTCTATTGCAAATTCATAGTTACCGGTCCAAATTGAAGTTAAATGTCGATGAAATACAGAATTCGGATATGAATGATGAATCTCGATACAAACTACTTATTAAATTGAAATTAATGAAAAATAATACGATACCTAATAATCTGTGGCGATGTTTCTGTCTAAACAACATCCTCTTAGAATTTTATAAACTCGACACGGTTGAAATTATATAAATTCACTTCACATAATAATCACAGAACAATAAGTCACTGAATGTATTCAGATTATTCAGATCTTCACATAATGTTTACAGTTTGTTCAGAGACTCTTGTTTGTTATTGTTCAACGTTGGCCTGCAGATAACCAATAATTCGGTTTTCGCTCTACGCATGCGTGGTAAAATTTGGCGGCAAAGTCGATTTATGATGGAAACGGCAGAATTCATAGATATTTATACCACGGTACACAAATGTATCGTGATTTATACTATGTTTCGTAAAACATCCTTAACCTCATTGAAAATATCAGCAAGCTCTGACAACATCTTCTTGAATTTTCTGTGCGAAAATTCACAGAATCGATACAAATTAGATTAGGTTAGGTTGTTTAATAATAAATCTGAATGAAAAGCCTTTCTTCATGATATTGTTTGGTAATTTCGAGGAAAATATGAACAAGTTATTAGTGTTTACAAACTAATCTGCAGAAAAATCGAAGAAGGAACTTATTTTTGTGGAATAAATGTGGCTTTTTAGTTGCAGATATAATCCGATGAAACTAACTGTTTTTGTTGAAATTATCGTGTTTGCAACATTTTTATTCCAATAAGGTTAGTACTTGACTACTTGAGTATTCCCTAAATTGGGCCTAAATGTATAAACTCAATTTCTATCGAGAAATATGAACTTTGAATCAATTCCACAGTATCATTTCAGGGACGTATTTAGCCCAATGTTTTTTTTAAATGGCTATATCTTTTTAACAGAGCAGGGTTCGGAAAAATGGAAAATGAAAAAAAGGTTTCTTTTGGCCTCAAGAATCTTCAGTTGAAATATATGTACAAGTCAAAGACTCACCCTGTATGTAAAGCCAATATGGGAAAGATCTTGCAAAAGACAACCCGAATCTGATTTGCATTTTTCATTCAAATATTAAAATGAACTAGATTTTTGAGATTATTCATGAATAGAAATTTTTAAGCAGAATATTGCTGCTGCAAGTTCCCAAAGGGCAACAGGAAAAATGCTCGATTTGATGCATGCAATATTCGAGTTCTATTCCTAAGAGTGCCGTTTTATGCAATCTTCATATTGAAAGTTGAAAGGGATTACTTTTTCACCAATCGTACCAGAAGAATGCACTCACTCCTAAAATAATGTCCATAAAGTTAGCAGTGCCACTTGCGAGAAAATCGATGAAACCTATTGCATTAATTGACAAATAATTGTCGAGAATTTGTCGTGAAAGAAAAAAATTTGTCGCGTCCTTAGTTTTTTTTTCTACGGGGTGGCTTTGCTAACTTAACGTTAAGTTAGCAGAACCACCTTCTCAATATCTACCAAATATCCTGAAAATGGTTATAAATAATTGTCGAAGTCCATATGAAGTAGAAAAAACACAAAAAATCCTTTCCTTTTAGTTTATTTCACGCCTTTTTCACGCGGTTTCGTGATATTTCTGGAATTATCGCATTTTTGGCAACAGCGCATCCGATATTGACTTTCTTTCTATTGCGTTAATTGTCGAATACCTGTCCCGAATTTGTCGTGAAAGAAAAAAAATTGTCGCTTCCTTAATTTTTTTTCTACGCGCTGGCTTTGCTAACTTAACGAAGTTAGTAGAACCACTTTCTCAAATATCATGAAAATGGTTATAAATAATTGTCGATATCCGTAATCGATATCCGTAAATCCTATGATTTTTTCCTTGTCAAACCGATTTTCCTGAATCACTTTTTTTACCTGAAATTCAATGGTGGCAGTAGTTTTCTTCAAAAACCTTACATATTATCAGATTTGAAAAAATATTTTGCGTGCGTTCAAATGATGAATGGGGTGTAGAATATTTGGAGTGAAATGGCATCATTTATACTGGAAACTGGAATTTTCTACAGGAAGAAAATCACATACACTTCTCAAAAATGTACATTCACAAAAAACACCCTCTAACATCAAAACAATGATACACAGACAACAGTTTTTGTTTATCTAGTTTATAGATATGACTTCACATTAAAATATGTCCGATTTAGTTCGCTAACTTTTCAAAAATGTACATTCACAAAAAACACTCTCTAACATAAAAGCAATGATACAGAGACAACAGTTTTTGTTTATCTAGTTTATAAATAGGACTTAACATTTATATGTGTCCAATGTGACTCGCTCTGTACTCTTGGTTGAAAATTTTCATGTCCCCCCTGAAATACAACCTGGATCCGCTACTGCAGTGCCGGAATCTCAAACAGTGAGTATGCTAGAAAAAATAAGGTAATATTCAAAATCGGTGACCCAGAATTATCAAATAACCGTTAACATAATGTATGCAACAGATAACAGTTAAAAAATCAATTTTGTCGCAGTGTTTTATGGTATATTCGAAACTTTCTATCGTTTTAAACCTAATTCCAATTTATTGAGTTAGGTACAACACAGTTTATTATTCAGCTTTTGAATCGTTGAAGCGATTTCCAGATTCGAATTCTTTGACTTATAACTATATTATTATTAAAATTCTTGATATATCAAAACAGGATGAAGGAAGTTGGTAGCTCTAGGGCGGTATCAGCCGCACGCTCAGCACCAGGGAAAGGGAAACTCTAGCTCTCACGAAGAATAAATTTATCGATCCATAGGGGATGCGACCCCATTCATCCTGGACACGCCCTTTATATGGAAGGCGTTCCACGCGGTATATGAGGGGAATATTATGTGGAAACTCTTTGCAGGGTAACACCCCTAAACCGATAGGTGATAATTTTTTTAGCCTCGTCCAGGGGGAAATTTGGGAGCATGTGCATATTGAATATGGTATACTTGGTTGGTCGTATAATTCATTTGGCTACGAGTAAATTAGTGATAATTCTCCTTTTTATATATTGATCCACTTTGGTTCGGTCAGAATGGAATGAATTTCAACTGCTCACAATCTTTATTAATCAATTGTGTCTAGTTTTGGGTTTTGAAAATAACACACACTGACGAAAGCCCGACAATTAGCTACAAAAATAAAAACACAAAAAATTGTTCACACATACCAAAAACCGACATTAGATATGAAAGACAAAAATGTTGAGAAAACTTCGTGGGACTGACATCCAAGGTGTGAATTGTAAATCGAAAACTTTGAATAAAAGAATTGAGATTTTCATTTTTATGAAGTTAAGGATATTCTATTATCTTTATTGATTCGTTGGTATTAATGGAATCTGTGGAACCAAAACGGATTTCTCGATTCAACATCCGGTCAGAACTGCGCGAAACGTCAACTGCAGGACGGAGATTGCGGATCCAAGACAGCAAAAATTACTTTTAGATTTCTAGTTTCCCTGTTAAAGGTGTTTGTCGAAATTTATGTTAGACCACAGAGACTGGATGTGGTTCTCGTTATATTTGTTCTTTTAATTGTTGTTATTACACCGAGATTTTTGTAAATTTTGCTTTTGCAATAATAAAATACAATCCATACGGCGGTAAATTTCGCGATAGAACAAAGTCATGCATGGGCGTCCCCAGCATTTGAGCTAGGGCGAGGCAAAAAAATCAGGATAGAAATAATGAACTGGAGGTAATGTATGATGACATAAAATTCATTTTGTTTCATCAGCTTACAGGACTATACAGGGTGTTCCTAACGGTCAACTTTAGATGTCTCATGAAAATACAATGTTTTTTCTCTTCCATTTTTCCTCCGGGTTTTCGTTTCCGATGTCAATTTATATGTTTTTCAGTTTTCTGCTAATTTCTCAGGAACCGTTTGAATTACAGAATTGAGTATTTGTGCACACATTGTCACTAATAATAGTTACTTTCTTGCACTTTACTCGGTTTTATCAGATCTGACAGTGGCGGAGATATTGAATTTGCACAAAGGTTTTACTCCCCAACTTTTACACCACACGACAAATTCGCATTTCCACAGCCGATTCTGGTGCACCAATGTGTTTGACACAAAAAAGGTACCACTGGTTTGTTACTCTAAAGTGAACCGTTTCAAGAAAACTGGCATTTTATGGTGAAAAACAATATGCAAACGCATTGTAAATTTCTTGTTATTGGAAAAATGAGTAGTGATAATTAACAAATTTATTATTATTGTTTTTCATTATTTTTAGCGACCACAGTTAATTATCACTACCCATTTTTCCAATTATAAGAAATTTACAATGCGTTAGCAAATTGTTTTTGATCATAAAATGCCAGTTTTCTCGAAAAGGTTCACTCCAGAGCAATGAATCAACAATACCACCTTTTTTATGTGAAACACATTAGCGCATCAGAATTTGCTGTACAAATGCAAATTTGTCCAGGGGTGTAAACGTTGGGGGGTAAAACCTTTGTTCAAATTCAATATCTCCGACACATGCACGTCTAATGAAACCGAGTGACAAAGTGCGCACAGAAACTCAAAACTGTAATTCAAACGGTTCTTGAGATATTAGCAAAAAAAAGAAAAAAATTATAATTATTTGACACTCTGATGTGAAACGAAGACCTGGATGAAAAAATGGAAGAGAAAAAAATGTTATTTCCTCATGGGAAATCTACAATATAACGTTGATACACACATTGAGGAACACCTTATATAATTCATATCAAAATAATACCGAATAAAAACTCTGTTGTTGAGTTTAGTCGACTCTCAACCATCATACTCCTTAGCCAGGTTTTTATCCTACGAATCCTGATGAATTATCGCTCCACAGTGCATGCTATAGAGCGATCAACATTTTTCCAACTCTTTTCTTCTCGGGAAAAAATTCCCCTGTTTCTCTCAAAACATCAATAATTGGCAGCTCCAGGTTTCTGTGGCCATGTCTTGCCACAGTTCTCTTCATTTTTGATGCCGCCCAGATGCTAAAATTGGCACTATTGGCAGAAAGTGTAAGCAAGCATCAGTGATATTTGGAACGAATTGTTTTGCATCAGAGGAGGGTGCACTCTGCTTGATGTATAAGCTGGCGTTGATAAATGCAAAGAACACCACATTGTGATTTTCGTATATTATGCTATCGTTTCATGAGTTTTTGGAGGATATTTGTGAAGCTCTAGGGTGGGGAGCTGCCCCCTGCCCTCCTGGGGACGCCCATGAAGTCATGATTGTATCATGACCATGAGATAAATCCACATCGCTTTAGGCAAAAATTTTAACTATGTAAAAACTGCTAACATGGTGATAATAATGATAATATTGATGTCTGCGAACTCGAACCATTTTGTAACAAGTATATGACGATTTTTGATCATTTTCAATAGCGCAGGGTATATAAGTCCATCGTTGATCTCAACGGAGTTTCATCACTACGCACACGCAGGATTAAAAAGGACTTCCTTATGTTAGTTGCTGTGCAAGATTGTGGCAAGGAAATAAGAATTAAAATTTTTCGTTAAAGAAGAGTTATTCAAGTTCGTGGATTCTCTCAATTTTTCTTCCTATTCATATGTTCCTCACTTTATGGGGGTCAATTTTCTACTAACCTGTAGTAACCTGTAGCATTTGACATGAAAACTGTTATTGTGAAGACAACGAATCATTTTTTCAGACTTTTGAGGTGCGCAATCCAGGAGATTAAGCGAAAATTCTGTATTCCCCACTTAGGTTAGAAACAAGTTATGTTTAAATATTATCAAGTGTTATGTGACCTTTACTAGAAAAATTAACTACATTAATGCCTCCTATAATATTGCTCATGACGAACTTGTCCGGTATTTATTTTGAGAGTGATCTTAAATTTATTTCGTGGGATTGTCCAGATAGGAAGTGGTGTATTAATTAAAATAAGATTGTTACTTCCTAGAGTTTTTTATTGCGTGACTAGTTTCGCTCTGTATTGTCAGAGCATCCTCAGACTAGACTCACTGAAATTACAATACAAACATCAGACTCTAAACATACTACATTCTTTAAAATTATTCTTAAAAGTATTCTCACCTGAACTCTCTCAACTTCGAATCGTCAAATAATGTAACAGATAAGGGCAAAAATTACCGAAGTTCCTCATAAAACGTGTCTTCTATAAAAATTTTAAAATTGAAGGTTATAAACATAGACAACACACTCATTAAAATTAAAGGTTATGAACAAAGAGAACATATATGACAAATTTCCATCACAATGTTGTTACATGACCAGACATCTTTTATATTCTTCTCATAATAAACATTTTATTAAACCATCATTGCCAAAATCTACTTGAGTATTTAACATAACATTATTGTCAAATTTTTTATGTCGTAAAATTTCTAATCTCTCCAACCTATCCATGACCCAATTATTAACATTTGTGTGCAAAATTTCAAAATTTTCTTCGGTATTGAAATCATGTTGACTTTCATATAAATGATTACCAAAATGTGAGTCGTTGTAACTATCTCCCAGTCTCAAGATTCTCATATGTTCCCTAATTCTTTGTTTGAACCTTTAATTTTAATGAGTGTGTTGTCTATGTTTATAACCTTCAATTTTAAAAAATTTTTATAGAAGACACGTTTTATGAGGAACTTCGGTAATTTTTGCCCTTATCTGTTACATTATTTGACGATTCGAAGTTGAGAGAGTTCAGGTGAGAATACTTTTAAGAATAATTTTAAAGAATGTAGTATGTTTAGAGTCTGATGTTTGTATTGTAATTTCAGTGAGTCTAGTCTGAGGATGCTCTGACAATACAGAGCGAAACTAGTCACGCAATAAAAAACTCTAGGAAGTAACAATCTTATTTTAATCTTAAATTTAATGTTCATTATGATCATATTGTAAATAAAATTTATCGATTACTCGGCTTTGTTGTAAGAAATACAAGGTTTTTTAGGGACGAGTATGCTTTTGATGTTAGTTATGTGGTCACGATAAGCAGAAATCAACATAAATCAAATAGAAAAGGTACAAAAAAGATTTCTCAAGTACCTATATACTTCAGAAGGTATAAGGTGTGTATACCCATATATGATTTCATACAGAAGCATGCTCAAAGACTTTAATATTGTGTCCGTGCAAAGCCGCAGATCCTTACAAAGTGTACTCTTTGTATACTTTATAGTCAATGACTTGAAATACAGGGATCTACATCTAATAAATTATATTAAAACAGCAGTTCCAAAGATCAACTTGCGGATGCTTACCAATAAGATATTTCACATTGATTATGCTGACTGCTCTCCATTTAGAAAAATAATGGAGCAAAGTAACTTATTTTTGCGAGTATGTAGCATCGACCTGTTTGTAGTCATTTATGCCAAAGAAATTAAAGAAACTCACTTCATGTTACAGCAGTGAACTATTTTCTATTAAGTTTTGTGTTCAGTTTGTTAATCATATTTATATGTATATTATTTTTTTCTTTGTCTCTTTCCTATAATTACAGTTTATAATTGTGTTGGTTTGAGAATAAATAAATAAATTATTACCCAAATTCAATTGTTTTCGAAATATACAAGGATGAACTTGGATTAATGGTAACTGTGTAGGTATATCTACAAACAAGTCAGTGAATTGACGTAAAATATTCATCGAATTTCAATGTTTATGTATGGATTCAATTTATCCATCGATAAATTTGGACGAAATACGTTTTTTTATAAAATATTTTCGGGCGAATATGAACAATTTTTAATGTTCAAAAACACCTCTCGGTAGAAATCAAAGGTTTCTCAAGAATTCAACAATCTATGTTCTGGAAATGAGATGAATATTTTACACTATTTCAACTGCAATATATGATAGAAAATCTTTGGTTGTTACTCTTCTTGTTACTCACTGCTTTTTGCAGGATGAAACAAAATAGGAAAAAAGGGAAAAAATCTTAATTTATCGATTATTTATTTTTGATTTACTATTGTCATGCCACAACTGAATCCAAATTCAATAGTCCGTATTACCACCTCTTCTTCCAATCAACTGATGCCCAATACGCCTAGGCATCCCACGAATCAAGTCATTAATGCCATTTTCAGGCATATCGTTTCATTCTTCCTGAAGGACTGAAGTCGATTCCTGAAAAGTTGTAGGTTGGTTTTGGCGATTGGATATTGCTCTCCCTGTATATTCTCATACGTGCTCAATTGGATTTATTTCCAGTGAGTTGGCTGGCCATTTCGTTCTCTGCATATTGTTCTCTTGAAGAATGTTGTGAACCTTTCGTGTGCGGTGTTATCATCCTGATAAACGAAATTAGCCCAAAGTCGTTGTGCAGTGGGACAATGATTGGTTCAATTATGTTTTCTGCGTAAGTGGTACCAGTCATTGTTCGTTCAACGTTAAAAACAGGGGTGCGTGACCGAACATTATATTCCCTGGCACATTGTGGATCCGCCTTGAGAGATCACAACTTCCCGGGTGAAATTGAGTCGCTATAGTCTGCCTGGACCTCTCAAAACCCTTTCTCTTCGACTATCACTTTGTAAAACGACTCGTCCGAAAATAGTACGTTGCGTAATTGCGGTAAAAGCCAGTCTTGGTTTTGTTCTGCCCATTGCCAACTCGTAGCTCTATGTCCAGGTGATAGCCCAGGGTAAGTAGGAATGCAACTGTCTCCTCATGTTACTGGTTGAGACATACCCGTTTGAAGTAAAATGGCTTCGAAGGGCTGTTATAGATACCGTAAAATTTGCGAAATAATGGTCTTCCCATGCAGATTTTACTCTGGGTCGACCAGGCACCGTATCCGGCCAACGCTCCCGGTTTCCAGGAAAAAGATCACTATGCTCCGTGGAATACTCAAACGTTGCGCAATCTGGTGATTCGACAAAGCTTCCTGATGTAGGGATACTATTCTTGTCCGGTCAAACTGAGAAATTGGGGATATCCTGGCATTTTCCACGGAATATTCTCAGTATTACAACTATTATTGTTTTCATTATGTGATAGATAGTAAAGATTCCACACACAGAAAATTGTCATGTTACATTCAATAAGTTGAGAGTTGACAGGGGGAGCCTAGATTTTTGACGATGTCTGTTTTTTCGAGGAGAAATTATGTCAATTGCAAGCATAACCGAACAAAAATTATTGCTATTGTTACGAAATATCGTTTTTTATTATGATAAGGGTATTTTTTTAAGTTAGAACACATTCAAAATCGAGAACTAAGAGCTTCGAGTTATTTCAATGTATACCAAAAAAAATCTCATCCAGGACGTGTTCTCCCAAACATTCGTTGAAAAATGGCTATATCTTCTTAACAGGGCCGAATTCGGAAATATGTGGAATAAAGAGGAGTTTCTTTAGACAGTTAATAGCTATTTATGTAACAAGTACATAAATTAGGTCTTTATGGACGAGTCCAAAATTTATGGCAGAGCGAGCAAAGCGAGCGAGGCCAATAATTTGGGCAAGTCCATAAGCAAAATAATGTACGAGTTTGCATACAAAGCTTTATGTTTGACTGCAATGCAGACATTTTATTTTGTGAAATGGCAATTAATATATTCGTCACTTTATTTCAAGAAATATTTGAGTGTGCTTTTGCTTATCTTACCTAAGTAACCATCAACGACCTTAGCAACCTCACTGAACAAAGTTGTTTACTTCGTTAATTCTGTGACAAACGTCATAATAATCCCAAAAATGGATAGTTCGGAAGAGGAAAGCGTGAATAATTTAGCCGCAAGTGCCAAAGAATCTCTCCTACCCACTAAAAGTGCTTATGAAAATTTGTATGCGACCTTTAACAAGTGGTGTGAAACGAAGAAAATTGCAAAATCGAGAGAAGACTGTGACAGTTGAGTCCAATAAAGTGGTGTCCAATAAAGTAGTCAATTCTGGACGCTAAACGAATTCATGAATCAAGTGTTTATGAAGCAGTCGAACATAATAGCTATTTATGTAACAAGTACATAAATTAGGTCTTTATGGACGAGTCCAAAATTTATGGCAGAGCGAGCAAAGCGAGCGAGGCCAATAATTTGGGCAAGTCCATAAGCCTAATTATGTACGAGTTTGCATACAAAGCTTTATGTTTGACTGCAATGCAGACATTTTATTTTCTGAAATGGCAATTAATATATTCGTCGCTTTATTTCAAGAAATACTTTGAGTGTGCTTTTGCTTATCTTACCTTAGTAACCATCAGCGACCTTAGCAACCTCACTGAACAAAGTTGTTTACTTCGTTAATTCTGTGACAAACGTCATAATAATCCCAAAAATGGATAGTTCGGAAGAGGAAAGCGTGAATAATTTAGCCGCAAGTGCCAAAGAATCTCTCCTACCCACTAAAAGTGCTTATGAAAATTTGTATGCGGCCTATAGCAAGTGGTGTGAAACGAAGAAAATTGCAAAATCGAGAGAAGACTGTGACAGTTGAGTCCAATAAAGTGGTGTCCAATAAAGTAGTCAATTCTGGACGCTAAACGAATTCATGAATCAAGTGTTTATGAAGCAGTCGAACATAAACAAGTTTATAAGACAAAGACTCGGTCTATATTATGTATTCTTACACTGCACATATAATGCGTAATGATTTATTGAACTTTGCTAGAGATTGTTGCAAGGTGTACAATAATTTCTAAAAACCATACCTTTTCGTACAAAAGCAACTAATCGATACTGGTTTGATTTTGTTTTGGTTTTCTCCTCCCCATTTGATATTCCTTAGCAATCTTAGCATATGTCAAGACTTCATACCCAAATGAAACAAGATTGATCCAAAATTGTGGCTTTGAAAATAACTCAACAAGAATGCACTTTGTGGGGATAAATGAATATTCATGAAAGCAGATATCGATGTGGAAAACATAAATTGAATCGAATACGTTTCGAAACATCCCTTCCGACGGACGCGTGGCTCAACAAGGGGATGCGTAAAATTTAGAGATAAGGGCGTCGGGCGTTGAAATCGGAACAACAAGTATCTGCATATCGAGGCCTTGGGCATATGGTCAGCACAATTGGTCCTATCAATATTTGAATGAGAATGAATTAAAAGACTGAAATCTTTTTTGAGGATTATCATCTACTTCCTCATAGAGATTGTTGTGGCCTCCTCATAGCTTATAACAGTTACATTGCCGATTTTACAATATATCTCCTCTGACAAGCCGGCTTTCTATTGTTTGAGTACACACTTTTGGATACATTATTCCATTGCAGAAGTTGAGAGTTTTCATTTTGTAGTTAGACATTTGAATTCATCTCCCTAAATTTCTCATCACATTACCCCCCATCTTTTCTATACAAAAACAAACTTTGATACCAATACCAGGCCAAAAGATCGATTGAAATGCAATTGTTGATCTCATTCGAAAGAACAATTATTCTCATTTCCAAAAATGTATAGTTTTCTATCTTTTGTTTCATTATCAACAAAGATATTTGAGGTTTCATGCAGTTGTACATTTTTTATCAGTAGTTTTATATGAACGTATTTTTATGCCTGAAATCAACTCATGCTGTGACCGTTTGTCGCCTAACATAATCATTCAATTCGGTTTCATACAGTATGCAATATTAATTACGTAAATAATTGCCAACAAATCTGACAAACAGTATAAGAAAACATAATAACATTAATCACTACATATAAAGAAGGAAGAACAAATAATGCCGCATATGCCTACCCTCTTCGTTTATGCATAACTGTAAGCGACATTTTAAATTTTCAAATGAATTTTACTTAGACCATAGAAAGAGGAGACACATCTTTCAATAATAAATAGTGAAGCCAAGTTTCAAAATCATCAGAACTGAACTGGGTGATTGTAATACTACGGAATCAAAATATAGTAGAAATTTTTGCAACGTTGTGACGTTCGTTGAATTTTCTAATAAATGAACTCTCAATCAAAATGAAAGGTTTCTTAGATTGAAATTCATCTACTCATTTGTGCGTGAATGCCAGAAACGAGTATTGGTTTCTTCAACTATTGTGCATTCTTCACATTACATATACTTAAGTATATGTAAATGTTCGCGAAACGGATCGATCTTTTTGCTCCAGATTAATGTATAAAAACGTTTGGCAATACGGTTTTTTGAATCTATGTCCAGTTCATTCATTAATTACGTGCCGCCATCTTTATTCTATGAAATTTCTGACAATTCGAACAGTGTTGTCAACAAGATTTTGAGCTTCATTGTATGTTAAAAGCGTTATTTGGATTTATTTTTGAATATCTCCAGCTAAATACGATAAGAAAATGGTTCGTAAGTGTCTTGTGTGTGGTAAATTGGACTGTTTGAATCCTAACTTGAATTTGCAAAGGTATGTTCTAATCTTTTCATACTTAGTATCAGAGGCGTAGATTTTTAGAATTTCACTTTCCAGATTACATTCTGATAATCTGATATTGAGAAGAGGAACAACTGGTTCTCAATCCTGAATATTACTTGATGATCTTTCTCAGAAACTGTTTGTATTCTGTTTGTATTCTTTTCATACTTAGTATCAGAGGCGTAGATTTTTAGAATTTCACTTTCCAGATTACATTCTGATAATCTGATATTGAGAAGAGGAACAACTGGTTCTCAATCCTGAATATTACTTGATGATCTTTTTCAGAAACTGTTTGTATGTTCCGAACACTTTGAGCTAAAAGATTTCGTTATTCGAGTGAATGGTACCAGATATCTCAAAAATGATGCCAATCCCCTTCTTGCCAAACCAATCTTCGAACTTTCGTCCTTAAGGTAAGTTTCTGGGAATTTCCAGAGAAAGAACCAAAATATTGAAATCAAATATTAGCCATTTCACCAAAAAAATCGTCATTGTGCCGGTACTCTGGAAACTCAACAGAGGGATGGATCAGATATAAGCATCTCACATATGATAAATTCGATAAATTGATAAGTCTCTTCCCAGTACCTGTTCTCCTACCGGCAGGTGGAATGGTTGTAATTTTTGTTGCATAAGTGATTAATTATGTCTGGTGTAATCTGTTTTGCAGGGTTGAAAAAAATGAGCCAGTGGAGAAATGAGATTCATCTTCCCGTTTCACTGAGGCACCATCTTCTTCTAAAATTAGAAGAATAAGGTGAATATTTCATCTCAAATCTCTTAAATTCCATTAACTCTGACAACTAAGTCATGATCATATCAGAAAATCTTCTCTTCTTTTCAGGCATTCATTAATTCAGGAGTTGCAAGAGATTCATTTCAAAGAATGTTAAAAGATCCAAGCAAGCAGGAGTACAACGTACAACCCATCATTGAAAGCCTTTGCATTAACATTGGCATCTTTTTTCCCCAAGAATACAATTCATCAACAGCCCTCCCCTTTCAGAAACTATCTCAAAGTATAGATCTGTGGATGGAAGTCCAGGTATCATAAAAGAAGCATTGACTGCTCTGGTCCAAAGACAAGAAGAAGTTTCATATCCCTGGTACTGGTACAAGATTCTCAGGTTATGTTAATATTGGTAGTTGGTACCAACTTGGATTCTGCCTTCCAAATAGAACTATGACTATCGAATGTATATAGGGCTTTGGGAGGAGCAGTTAACAACCAATGGGCCTGTTTTCTATATCAATGTTTATTTTAGTATCGCATTCAGTAGATTTACTATGGTTTTACTTATGGTTTCATGATTACATGTTCTTCTTCATTATGTGGATAGTGGATGAATAAATGAGGTTCACTTTCTTCAAGGAATTATGCTAAATTTTGTGAATAATTAAAGAAGGCATCAATTATTGTTGCTTTTTTCATACTGAACGCCGTTCATAGGCATATAATGTACGCTCGGCAAATCGTCGGCCCGTAGATTTTCATCTCAAATATTGATGACTCGGTTTGAGGTCTATCAAGTTGGCCCGGAAGTTTCAGCATTTCTTAGAAAAAAAAATTATACGGTAAATGCTAGCTAAATGCTGATAAATGCTGTAGAAAAAAATTAATTATCTTCGCTAGTGGTGGAAAAATCGATGATTGAATTTTCCGGGCCAACTTATGTGCAGCCCGGAGACATCGGCATTTTTCATCGAAATGCTGACAAAGATTAATGCTAGCGAAATGCTGATGAATGCTGAAAAAAAAATCGAAATATCTGTGACCGTAGTGGAAAAATTGAAGGTTGAATTTTCCGGGCCAACTTATGTGCAGCCCGGAGACATCGGCATTTTTCATCGAAATGCTGACAAAGATTAATGCTAGCGAAATGCTGATGAATGCTGAAAAAAAATCGAAATATCTGTGACCGTAGTGGAAAAATTGAAGGTTGAATTTTCCGGGCCAACTTATGTGCAGCCCGGAGACATCGGCATTTTTCATCGAAATGCTGACAAAGATTAATGCTAGCGAAATGCTGATGAATGCTGAAAAAAAAATCGAAATATCTGTGACCGTAGTGGAAAAATTGAAGGTTGAGTTTTCCGGGCCAACTTATGTGCAGCCAGGAGACATCTGCATTTTTCATCGAAATGCTGAAAAAAAATAATGCTAGCGAAATGCTGATGGATGCTGAAAAAAAAATCGAAATATCTTCGACCGTAGTGGAAATATAGGTCATTGAATTTTCCGGGCCAACTTATGTGCGATAGCATTTTTCTTCGAAATGCTAACGAAACTTAATGCTAGCTAAATGCTGAAGAATGCTGAAGTGAAATTATCTTCGACAGTACTTAAAAAGTCGATGATTAGCCTATATGCAGCTGGTGTAAGTTGACATGAGACTCCGTATTCATATGTATAAACATTTCTCTGGATAAGTTGTGTACGTCGCAGATAAATTGGCATATCTATAGAATTTTTGGGAGGCGTGAATATGATATTTTCAAGGAAAAACAAAGAAATCAAAGTAAGTTTTTATATCACAATGAATGAGAGGAAACTAAAATAAAAAATAGCAATAACTTCAGAAATAACAAGAGAAAAGAATAATCGTTTTCAAACAGAATAAACAGAAAGGGTTATTGAAACATAATTATCTTCGTCTATGCGACGCTCAGCTTTTTTCTTCAGGTCATCGTATTTTTCCCATTCACCACGTAATCTCTTAGCGAAAGCCACAAAATGACCCACAGAGTATTTTTCTCCTCCAATGATTTCTATTACACCTCTCAGACAGTAGGTTTTCCCTGTATATGTATATCATTAGGTATATCAGAGAGTTTACATTTTATATCATATCCCTTTTCATCCGTCCATTCAAGGAATATCAGGAAATACAGTTTGTAATTTATTTCCTTTGAATTGCTTTTGCATTCTGAACAGAATAATTTTTTTCCTTCGAGTGAAAGATGAGTATTTGTTTCAAAATAACACACTGGAATTGAAGCCGTTTTAATTAATTCTTTAGATTTACACACAGTGCATATAGTACTTCAGTAGTTGTAAAAGTTCCTCTCCATGAGTTTTTTTCACAATTTTACCCCGGAGCTCATATACTTGAGCACTAATTTTTCCTGTAACAAGCTTTTGGAGAGTACGCAAAAGAAAATTATCAGTTCAACTTCACACCAGTTCTCTATTTGGAAATGCTGTACATAGAATTTGCAGGAGACAATCTATCGCACAAGTGTTGGTTATAATATATTTCGAATTATCAATTTTAATCGGCTCCAAATCACTTGCGTTAGCATTTCTCAAAAAACCAATTGGAATTATTTGAGATTTATCTGCAAGATTGATCCAAATATGATGTCCTATGGCGATTTTTCTTTACAATGTCCTCACCGGCCACCGCGCCAAATATCCATTGACATTTTTGCTTCTTAAGATAATTTTTCACTGCTTCTTGATAGCTCCGAAGTTTTTGTTATAATATTACATATCGGCGCATCGGCTTGTTTTTTCAGCGTTACAGCAGTTATGTTTGATGATATTTTTGAACTGATAGCAATACGCATAATTCCTTCTAAACTATCTATATATGTCTCTTGAGTCTTGACCATGTCATCTACTCTAATAGGAAGTTGGAAGTTATGAAATATGCTATTTTTTATATTATGAAAATTACTTTCAACACTTGCACTGGAACAAACTGTTCCACTATTTTTTAGGATCGGCGTCATGACGGCTGTCCAAAGAGGCAATAATTTACATAATTTACAGCCGTCATGACGCCAATCCTAAAAA
Source organism: Adalia decempunctata (assembly GCA_951802165.1). NCBI lineage: Eukaryota > Metazoa > Arthropoda > Insecta > Coleoptera > Coccinellidae > Adalia > Adalia decempunctata. The sequence continues at coordinate 51,527,718 of OX637695.1, forward strand.
ATAGAAGAAAAAATGTCAGTGGAAAAATGGCGCGGTGAGGGCATTGTGAAGAAAAATCGCCCTAGGAAATCATATTTGGAACCGCAAAAGGCATGGGCTTTTATCAATCTTGCAGATAAATCTCAAATGATTCCAATTGTTTTTTTGAGAAATGCTAACGCAAGTGATTTGGAGCCGATTAAAATTGATAATTCGAAATTTATTATAACCAACACTTGTGCGATAGATTGTCTCCTGCAAATTCTATGTACAGCATATTGTGATTCCTCTGAGTTCAATTCCGAAATAGAGAACTGGTGTGAAGTTGAACGGACTACTACTGATAATTTTCTTTTGCGTATTCTCCGAAAGCTTGTTACAGGAAAAATTAGTGCTCAAGTATATGAGCTCCGGGATTAAATTGTGAAAAAACTCATGGAGAGGAACTTTTGCAACTACTGAAGTACTATGCACTGTGTGTAAATCTAAAGAATTAATTAAAACGACTTCAATTGCAATGTGTTATTTTGAAACAAATACTCATCATTCACGGATGAAAAGGGATATGATATAAAATGTAAACTCTCTGATATACCTAATGATATACATATACAGGGAAAACCTACTGTCTGAGAGGTGTAATAGAAATCAATGGAGGAGAAAAATACTCTGTGGGTCATTTTGTGGCTTTCGCTAAGAGATTACGTGGTGAATGGGAAAAATACGATGACCTCAAGAAAAAAGCTGAGCGTCGCATAGACGAAGATAATTATGTTTCAATAACCCTTTCTGTTTATTCTGTTTGAAAACGATTATCCTTTTCTCTTGTTATTTCTGAAATTATTGATATTTTTTATTTTGGTTTCCTCTTATTCATTGTGATATAAAAACTTACTATGACTATCGCACATAAGTTGGCCCGGAAAATTCAATGACCGATATTTCCACTACGGTCGAAGATATTTCGATTTTTTTTTCAGCATCCATCAGCATTTCACTAGCATTATTTTTTTTCAGCATTTCGATGAAAAATGCCGATTTCTCCGGGCTGCACATAAGTTGGCCCGGAAAATTCAACCTTCAATTTTTCCACTACGGTCACAGATATTTCGATTTTTTTTTCAGCATTCATCAGCATTTCGCTAGCATTAATCTTTGTCAGCATTTCGATAAAAAATGCCGATGTCTCCGGGCTGCACATAAGTTGGCCCGGAAAATTCAACCTTCAATTTTTCCACTACGGTTACAGATATTTCGATTTTTTTTTCAGCATTCATCAGCATTTCGCTAGCATTAATCTTTGTCAGCATTTCGATGAAAAATGCCGATGTCTCCGGGCTGCACATAACTTGGCCCGGAAAATTCAATCATCGATTTTTCCACCACTAGCGAAGATAATTAATTTTTTTCTACAGCATTTATCAGCATTTAGCTAGCATTTACTGTATAATTTTTTTTTCTAAGAAATGCTGAAACTTCCGGGCCAACTTGATAGACCTCTCGGTTTGATGCTTTTTGCAGCCATTACTTATCATATTTGTAATAACGTGATAAAATACCTCAATTAATATAAAATCTCGTGAAGAGGAAAATCTGATTCCTTCACATGAATTTACACATTTTTGTGGCCAGTTTCAGCATTCAATGAATCGTGCAGTTTATTTTAACCTTAATTGACTTCCTAAAGAATCAATTGTTTTTCTATAATTTTTCATACTTATTTTCACTAATTCCAAGTAATATAAAAAAGCTACGCATTTTGGTAAATGCCCGTTTTTGGAGTTATCTCCTTAGTAACGATATGACATACGTTATCATAACTCCAAAAATGGGCATTTTGAGTAATCGCAGCCTGCCACTTGAAAAGTTATTGCTGAGCTTGCCAGGTTGTTCTTTAAATTTGAAACTCTGTGGTGCTCAGAATAAGAGAGATAGACCAACATATGTTACATATTCGAAAATAGGGGAAAAAGAGTTGGTCAAATATAGGAAAATATACAGGGTGTTCTATTTGAAAAAATGAAGTTGCCATCAATATGTTGGCCACCTTGTATATATTTCAGTTCGTGAAGTCATATTAAAAAACCTCAGTTGATTTCGTGAAATTTTTGTATGAAACATTTTGTTTGTATCTCCTTTAGTAACAAAGTTAAAGGGGGGGTCAAATTATAGTGAAAAACCCGGTACATGCGTTTATTTTCAGCATATTTGCTATTTTCAATAGGTGTTAATTTTTTGAATACCGATTTATTTTGTCAGAATATTCATTTTTTGTTCGAAAGATCAGTTATTAATTTTGTGAATAAATGTAATCCATTTTTAATTTTGCTTCATTCTTGAAATAACCTTCTTGTCCAATATTTCGGATAAATAGTATTTCAAATTAAATAACACAAAAAATATGTGAAAAGGTATTTTTTTCCAAAAATCTACCGATTTTTTCCGAACTTGTAGGTGCATACGTGGAGGACAACAGAGGAATCTTTTCTCAAGATTGTACCCAGAGGAAGAAAGAAATATAATGTTCTGAATAATTTTTTCAAAAAATTTTTTGTTGTAATTTGTTGATAATAAAGATTGAAGGAGTTATTCGCTTGTTTTAGTTTACCTTCTGTTGCACCCGAAAATAATGAATAACTTTTAACACTGTTTGTTGTGTAGTTGAATTCAATAATATAGCTAATATACAGATTCTCATCATATGAATAGGACAAATCAAATTTAGTTTTTGATGTTCTATTCGCATTTCGCAATGCGACCTGTATATACCTGTGCAAAGCGGCCTGTGTAGAAAATTCTTATACATCTCGTAATGCGACCTGTTTGAGAATATCTTATACATCTCGCAATGCGGAGGTTAATAAGAAGTCCTCGCCGCAGGAGGTGTATGTGAACTCTGAGTGTGGTTTGTCTGAGAATATCCACGTAGGATATCGTCAATAGTTCTCTGGGAACTCTTTTGTGGCGGGCATTTAGAGGAGATATAGAGCTCCCTGCGACCTCCCAAAGAAGTCACAAAAGGCGTCACAACTTCCTAAAAAGAAGTCGCAGGGATTTTTCTGGGATATCTTTGTGTTGCCTGGGCCATCTCTTTGGAGCAATTAATAAGCTGGGCATTTATGTTTAAATTCAGTCACTCTTATTTGGGACACCCTGTATATGCTGCATTATTCTCAGTAAGTACAGATTTTTCAATAATAATAGAGCTTTTTCGAAAAGTGGTGCAACTATCCGGCTCTTTCCCTACATTAAGGGGAGGTGCTACACGTCCGAGCTTATGACGCGATAATAATGGGACCGGACATACCGACCTATTTACCTAGTGACAATGGAGCCCCTGATGTGCTAGACATAGAGATAATGAGAAATATAAAGCAAGATTTTGCCCTCGAAACGATAGAGGATGGTACATCTGATCACAACCCGATAGAGTTCATTTTAGGACGAGGACCCAGAAATGAATTGACTCAAACACGAGAACATACCGATTGGGACAAGTTTAAAACTAAACTCCAAGAGAATATCACGAAAATACCACAAATCAACACCCCTGATGAATTAGATGAATCAGTTATAGCATTGGAAAGAGCGATTATGAAATCATATGAAGAGGTAAAAGAACTAATAAAAGTTAACGGCAGACTAAGAAAGAATTACAAGATGGTATAAAACAGATAGTGATAAAATCAGACTGAATAGACATAGTCAAATACTCAAAAACGCACTAAGGGAGCTCAGAACGAATAGATGTAATAAGAAAATCAGTGAACTTACAGAAGACCACTCTGTATGGAAATTGCAGCAAAATTTACGTAATGAAAAAACGCAAATTCCACCACTGCATGGAAAGGCATACTTATTCAAAAAGCGATAAATCTAACGCTCTTGCCGATACTATAGAAAAAGAGTCAAGAATAAATTATTGTGAATAAGACGATGAGGACCTAGAAGAATTAATTGAAGATAATGAAGATGAAATTAAAGAAGCACCACCGAATGCAAAATCCCTCACCCAACATCTCCGGCCGAAATCAAAGACCTAATCAACAATTTGAAAACAAGAAAGGCTCCTGGAAAAGATAAAATTACAAATCTCATGCTGAAGAAAATGTCAAAGAAAGGAACAGCAACTCTCACTATAGCATAGTAAACGGTGTGATGAGGACAGAGTACTTTCCAAAAAGATGGAAAGCTGCCGAAGTGATTGTTTTCAATGAACCAGGTAAAGACAAGAAGTTTCCACAGAACTATAGACCAATAAGCCTTCTCTCAGCCCTAGGAAAAATTGTGGCGAGAGTCTTAGCCAGACGACTTAATGAAGAAACCGAAGCCCTGGCGACGATGGGTAAACAATTTGGATTCCGAAAACAACATTCAACTGAACAACAGCTCCTAAGAGTGACCGAGTATATTACAGAAGGATTTCAGAATAAAGAAGCCACAGGACTACTACTTCTAGATGTAACCAGAGCTTTCGATAGAGTATGGCATGAAGGACTAGCATATAAAATGATAACCGCAGGTTATTCACCCAAGATATGCAGAATAATAAGTAATTATTCGAGGGATAGGAATTTTTGTGTGAAAATAGATGATGCTCATACCACACTCAGATATTTAGAGGCAGGAGATCCTCAAGAATCCATACTAGGATTACTAGGACCGCTAATATATAATATATACATACATGATATACCAAGAAATCCAAGATGCCTGCTTGCTCTATACGCAGACGATACGGGCATAGCAACTACCCAACTAGCAAAACTAATTTTATAAAGGCTGTGAGAAATGCTATACAGCATATCTTATAGAAACGTTAAAATCTTATATTGCAGCTATAAACCACTATACAATGTCTTTACAACCAAAAAGGGCCCCAGTTTATACAACAGATCAGTTCTTTTAGGACAGTTCTATAGTTAACTATACAACCGTTATAAGATAACCCTATAAAACTGTCCTATAAGGATGTCTTCAAAATTACTTATACAATACATTCACAAAACTATTTGGCAACTGCTATGAAACTTTTGCATAGCAGTTCTTTTATACTGCGGTTTGAGAGTATTTAACGAACATTTATAGAACTACAAAGAAATTATTTTATAATGCAGAAAGAATCGCTAATAAAATAGTTTTGTTGTCTACTGTTGAAATTCGGAATAGAATTGTCACAAGAATATTTTATTAGATATAGAGGTATGTCAACGTTTGCGTTGAGTCATGACAGAGATTCAATATCATATGCCAGCGACATTATATGGCGGCGGAGTTATTATCGTATCTGTTGATTGAACATATTAAGGATCTTTGTCGCTAGTCCAGGGGCTAAATTTATTTGCGCAGATAAATTTTCTGACAATATATTATACATTGATGATAAAAAATTAAAGCGCCTCAGTTTAGTATACATTTTATTGATATTATTAAAAGATAAAGAATAACAAATTATGTTTTCTTTGTTTAGTTTTCAACTAAGAATAAAACATATATTGTCACTGTTGTAAAAGCAGAGAAAAATCTCTACATTTCTCTTAAAAATTAAATTTCAATTCCACATTTCACGTTTATTTATGTTTTTCTCACAATGGCGGCGGTTTCGGAACATACGAAAGTTTAATAAAATGGCGTATATGGTAGAACACACTTTAAAGACCTTATACAATGATTCTATTTCCTTCTGAGCTGTATACGATATTGAAATTTTATTATGTTGTTCAATACAGCGCCATACCATTGTATTTGATAGTCATTGCTAGGTTTTGATTCTTGACCACCTCTGAATGTTGCCAGATTTTATACTACACAGTTTAAATGGTGAATTGTTCAACACATGTCGCTGTTTTGCATTGAGTGCACGCGACATAAAATTTATTGCAATAATTTTTCAGTTATTGTTAAAAAAATGTTTGTCCTGGTGAAGAAATGTTGTAAGCACTCTGACGTGAGGTCAGGTTGTTTCGGCGCTCTTGTCAAACTTTTTGCGAAGTTATTCCAACTTCAAGAAATTACATCTCCAAACGATTTGTTTGTCAGAGATGACAATGATATGATTAATATTCTGATGATGTATAATGAAAAACAATTGCTGACTTTTTTAATTGATTTGCAACACGTTTTGAACTTCAAGATGTATCATAATAAAATGAATAGTCTACGACCTATTTATTGCACCTAATATTATGAATGTTGGTATAATATAACCATTGTTCAAACAATGATATAACTACTAACTGCCCAAGCTAACAACACTGTGCGTTAGATATCCGCGTTATCCTATAGCGTGTTGGCAAACTACATAATAGAACAGAATTATCGCTTAATGTGCTTGGGGTACGACAGTTAACAATCATTTAGTTATTTTATGTTTCGAATAAGTTTTGTATACAGATTTTTTCCTTGCGTGAAATTTATAGACAGGTATTAATATAATAAACCATAAAAGATGTCAAAATAGTGGAAACAGTGGAAAATAATAGAAAGGGGTTGACAAATGGGCCTACAAACTGGAAAAAGAATCGCAAGTTATCCTTTCCAAGAAGATTTGCCTCCAAATTACAACGTGAAAGTGATTCGGTGCCCGAATCGAATTGGATTTGCATAAGCATTATGTTTAGCATTAAAATTCGCTACTCCTCAAATTAAATAAAAATTAATGAAAGAAAAAAAACAGTCCTCTCCAATGAAAGCTTGCGCCGGATAGTCTCCAAGAAAAGGCAAGCGATTTAACTTCTGGATATTTTCCAAAAAAATTTTCAAGTTGAATACTAGACCATTTTACCAATAAGTTCCATTCTCAAGTGATACCAATTAAACTTGTTGGGAATATTTAAGAATGTTCGTGGTGCTGTAGGAAGAAGATTAGGAATAGCCAGGTTTCATATAACGAAAAGCTCTCTTAATGCAGAATGATTGATGTAAAAAGACGTTGCCCAAATCTTGAGTTGATCTCTTATTTTAATCTTTTTTCAATTTCAGATAGATAATGCATCAAATTTACGTCGTCTGTATCGGTGGTTTCTTCATCAGCATTATTAATGTTGACGCTTTCTTCCAACATATCCTTCATTTCTTTTGGATTCTTCTTCAGTATTATCACTGCTGGCTGAAGCTAAAATTTTCGTTTCTTCTAGATTAGTCTTTTCGTAACATGATACTTCAGCCTCTGCGTCTGAAGTATTCCATTCCATTGTACTTCTCTTTAACTGATCCTTTTTATTCGTTTCCACTCATTATCAGATATTGCCGAATTCATTTTGTTAACGGAACCTGCTAAAAAACCCGCGCAATTCTTCTAGTAGGTGCTACAGTAAATTTTAAAGTGATTTTTTAATGCATGACTTGAAATAAAATTATTCCTGGGAACTACATTTTGATTCTATAAGCTCTTCATAAGAAATAATTATGTAGTTGTTATAAGATGATTATAAAATCCATTAATATTTATTGTGTATATATGTTTAACTTCTGCGCCTTAAAGCAACAATCCTATTATTTTTTTATGGAACTCTAATGCAACTATTTATACAGATTCTTTTACAACCATCGTTTAACGCCGCTATTATAAGTAACACAATAGCTATGCAACCGTATTATAATCTGTATAAGACTGTTTAAAAATTATTCTATAAGAATTTTATGGTACGTTATGCAACTGTTATAAAATTCCTTCACTCAGACTATTTCTTTATCCTATGATATTAGTTGTGAGAACGTTTATACAACCGCATTATAGAAATCTCTATATTCTAAGACATGGGCGCCCGCAGGGGGGGGCCAGGGGGGTCCATGGCCCCCCCTGAGATTTTGATGGCCTTATAGTTTTTCAGCACAACACCCTCAATATTTCAATAATTTTTATTTTGCCCCCCCTGAGAAAAATTTTGGCCCCCCCTGAGAAAAATTTCTGCGGGCGCCCATGTTCTAAGATAAAATCGTCGTATTGGGACGCATAAAAAAATAATTTTGTTGTTTCTATCTGCGCAATACGATCATTATGAAATAATTTCGTTCTTTTAGGGGACTATTTTGCTAGTTGGGTAGGCACCACAAGAATAATTCACAAAAGACTTCCAGAAGCTGCAGACGATATCAGTCAATGGTGTAACAGATCAAATCAAAATCAATGGAGAAAAGAGCCAAGCAATACTCCTTCAAAAAAGAAGGCTGAACATGGAACCGAAGATATCCATAGACGATAATGAAATAGAATGGCAGAATGAAGCTAAATACCTAGGATTAATATAAGATTAAGCACATACGTGGAAACAGCACATCAAGTAGGCAGTATATAAAACGAATGTGGTGATGAAAAAGTTATACCCGATTGTAGGCAGAAGAAGCCAAATGAAAAGAAACACGAAGTTGATGATCATAAAGGCAGTCGCCAGACCGCAGCTAACATCCTATGGATCAACAGCATGGGGCTATGCAGCGAAAACCCATATAAAGAGGATACAAAGTACAGAAAACAAATTTCTGAGATTAGACGCCCCCTGAACAAATCCGAAAAGACATAAAATGGGAGTACATAACTACATTTATCTAACGAAAAGCTGCAAAAGCCTATGAAAGAGCTAGTGAGCATCCAAATGACGACCTTAGAAGGTTAGTTGACTACGACCCCGCTGAAGATGAAAAAACAGCGAGAATTTACAGCAAAAGACCAAGGGACCAATTGCGAAAATGAAGATGTATAACTCTTAACTTAGAGAGAGATATCCAATTGAAGGATGAACACGAACACTCAGCATAAAGAATGCGAAAGAGGAAACAACAGATAAGAAGATGGAAGGTTTATAGGCTTATGCCCGGAACCAACAGGAGAGGAGGAGAGGTGTTTAGTCGGTAAGAATTCGACACTACCCAGAAAGACTGGGTGTCTGATGTAAGATTAACCTCTTCTGTAACAAAAAAAAAACAACGTTCGAGCTCCCTTCAGAATTGGGCTTTTTATAAGTTATAAGCTTTTATTTAGTTTCACCTGTCCCGGTGTCTGTCTGTCTGTCTGTCTGTGTGTCTGTCTGTAATCAAATCTTGCAAGTTAAATTTGACACACTTCTAATAGTCCAATTGATTTGAAATTTTGCAGGTGTACCTACTTCTGGTGACAATGCATCATGAAATATATTTTATAGAAAAAAACAAAATGGCGGTTCCAAAATGGCGGATGAGTTTTGTAATTATGATCCGATTCCATTCAAAATTAGTATCTGAGGGTATCGAGGGTTCGAAAATGATGATACTTTTGTCAAAACTGGGAAATTCAAGATGGCGGCCACAATATGGCGGACGAGTTTTGTAATTATGATCATATTCTATTCAAAATTGATATATGAGGGATTTCTGGGTCGGAAATTACGATTCTTCAAAATCGAGGAATTCAAGATGGTGGCTTCAAAATGGCGGATGAGTGTTGTTATAAAAGCTTATCTTCAAAAATGTTTTTTGAGAATTAGGCTTGTTATTTCCATGATATCTCAGTTCGTCTGCGGCGTAGACCAACAATTTTTTCAAACTTTTAACTAAAGCTTATTAGCTAGGCGCACACGAAAGGGAATCTGTAAGATCTGATCGGCAGTCCAGATCTGTAACAGATCTGGACTGCGGATCGGATCGCTCCCGCTGATCTGGTCCGTCGCGGATCAATGAGATATATGATCCGCGACGGACCAGATCAGCGGGAGCGATCCGATCCGCAGTCCAGATCTGTTACAGATCTGGGCTGCCGATCAGATCTTACAGATTTCCCTTTCGTGTGTGCCTAGCTAATCATTTCTCTTGGATGTGTATTATTCGCTTTTCCGTTTTTTTCGTATATCAGGAAAAAACTTAGTTGAAATTATGACCATTAAAGTTCCTGATTTATAATTTTTGTAAAAATTCAGGAGGCAATAAACAAAAAAACTGATCAATACACTTTCTGCAAAATATTATTCCGCATGTGTACTGAAAATTTTATACATTTATACCGAAAATTGACGTAGATATCATGGAAATAAAAAGCCAAATTTTTGGAGGGAGCTCGGACGTGTAGCACCTCCCCGGAGACTGCACCCTGTTCAGACAATTCGTTACAAAGTATCACTGATGCTTGCGATACCTTTTGCCAATTTTACAATTTGAGCGGCATCAAAAATGAAGTAGAACCTAGGAGCATAGAATAACTGGAGGGAAGGCTTCATACGCTCGACAGATCATTTTGAACTGCCAATAACGGCGGAGGTTAGAGTTTCGTGTGACGCCCGATAGATAACGCTGAGATCCTTTATTCAGTAACATGTCAGATATTTTGTTCTATGGCGCTACAATTGCAGAGAATATAATGTGGCTGTCATTGTTATTGATACATTTATGCTTCTTTTTAATTGAAAATGGCCATAAATCATAACATAGACAATATTGATGACATATCATCGCTTTATTCTAATCAACTTTTTATGCGCAATTTTATGGGAAGTCTGTGATCGGTAATAAATTTGTCAAAACAATATACTTATCGGAAAAAGCGAACATTCGGGTAAGTATTATTATACGGGAAGACTGAGGTTTTATCTGTTCTCGTGTATCATACGCAGAATTTTATGGTACCCCGTTTACATTCCCTCTGCTAACACTTAGATTCGGTGCGGGAAACAGATTTTTCTTCCTATATTCAATCTGATCCTTGTAGCCATTTCTTTACACGTGCTATATGCATTATATTGTCGGATTTACGAAAAAAAGTATGTATTGCTTTCTTTCAAAAGAATATATATTATGATATAGTAATAAATGGGACCTAATAAGTAATATCAGCGAATAACCATTAAAGATAATTTTATTAAGGATAGCCATGTTGTAGGAACGAACGACGTTGTCGCCATCTCGTAGCCTTGCGGCGAACTGACAAGTTCGGACGTTTTTGGCAGTTCATTTTCGTAGGGGAGCCTTATCTCCAGTTATTCTATGCTCCTAGGTAGAACTGTAGTAAAGTACATGGCAGAAGAAACCTGGAGGTAATTTTAAAGAGCTGACAATTATTGATGTTTTGAGCGAAACAGGGGAATTTTTTTTCCGAGATGAAAAAAGTTTTGAAAATGTTGATCGTTCTACCGTGCACTACTGATGGCACTGTGGAGCGATCATTCAGCAGCCTCTATAGTCTATAGGATCAAAACCTGGCTAAGGAGTACGATGGTTGGGGGTCGACTCAACGGTTTGGCGATGATGAGCATCATCGTAAAGCCATAAGTGAAAACTTCGAACATTATTATATTTTCTTGACGAAAACGAACTTCGTGTATTATAATAAGGATTCAAGGAGCAAGAGGTGGAGAGGTAAAAATATAATATGTATTTATTTGTATACAGGGTGTTTCAAAACAAGTCCGAAAAGTAGAAAACCTTAGGGAGGTATCGCGGTTCGAAGATGGCGAAAAATTGTGTACTATTTATTTTGTATCTTAAAAACAATAAGCGATAGAATGATGATATTCTATGGAAGTGTTAGGTACTATAATGAAAACAGATTTTCTTGATATTTTTTCATGTTTTTAGAATGAGTGGATGGTAGACTACCACTATCATTTTTGTTAACTGAATTTGAAGAAAAACTTCCGCAACGACTCGGACAGAATTTGAGTTGGATAGCCTGAATTGGTCAGAAACTTTTTCATCGCTCATATTCTTCTTATAAAATGTACCTACCGTTTCGAAATTAAAAAATTAAATGTGAATCAATACGTGTCGTTTTAAAATAGATTGCCCATTCCAGGCACGTAATGATTAACATTTCATTTTCAGAACACTTTACGAGAAAAATACAATGAATGAAAATGTTTGAAACCAAAGCAGGCTACTCGAATTTGATTTTTTCCAAGTCGTTGCGTAAGTTTTTCTTCAAAGTTTATTTTTCTGTCATCTTTGAACAGCAATATCTTCCTAACTTTTGACTCAACATTTTTATAATAAACTATCCCTTATTTTGAACAAGGAATAACCCCCTCAAATTTTTCGAACTTGTTTTGAAACACCCTCTATACAAGCATACCTATGTTATGGTGTAGATAAGATTTTTTTTGATTTTGATGAATAGTTCGTTGACTGTGGTGGTTTCTATGTGAGCTTCAAAATTCAAATATGGTGTGGAATTGTGAAACAAATTCCGAAAAATGACGAAAAATTGAGAAGAATTGATGAACCGATTCGCATTCCTGAAAATGAATTCCAACAATATGTATTTGTATAATGATTTTATCATTTAAAAATAGATTCATTTCTTTCAGCCTTCGCTTCCATATTGATTGCGATAATCTTTTACTACCATAACTTCCCTAAAACTCACACAAACTGCGTGTTCGGTTATGAATGAATCGGAATGTGTGGAGCGGTTTCATCTTGGTTTGTTTTCACAGCTTGAAGATTCTCATTTATCCTTCCCAAAAGTTCAGGATAGCAAAACACAGCCGCTTATGCGGCCGATTTGTGTCAATCATATTCAAGCTCAATTTCGACAGGCTCGTTAGAAATTGAAATTACTTGAGATGAAACGATTTTACATCACTTTAGAATAGCATGAGTTAATCATTCACAGAAAATACCATAAATCGAAAATGTTCAGAGTGGAGATTCAAGTCGAATAATATTTTTTGCACGCTTGTTCCTATGGGCGGAAGCGCCATCATTTCAAGTCGAAAATTATTAGGTTGCACTCACTGATGAAGTCTTTGTCAGATTAAATTCTTTCCGTTCAATGCCCATCCGTTCGTAGCCATAGCAACTTCCGGAAGAAAACACTTAGATAGAGTCTTTATAATAATACATAATAGACAAAAAATGGAAGATATCGTTCCTGGGGACTGTCCGCTAGGAAATAATTAATTGAATAATAATAATAGAGTTTATCAGGCTCATAGTGTACAGCTATTTTAAATCAAAATTTACTCCGAGGTTAAAAACAGAAAAAAATAATTGAATTGGTCAAACTAGCTATTTGGTACTCACTGGATTTATTACTCATTAATAAAAGTCACTCCTAGTTTCGCCTATGCATCGGCATCTTCAGGAGTTCTAGGCTAGGAGAATCATTCTCATCATATCTATATAGTAATATTATTATTATAATTATAAAGAGGAAAGATTTGTATTTTGTGTGTTTCATACGAGTAGGCTCAAAAACTACTGGACTGATTTCAGAAATTATTTCACCCTTAGAAAGCTACATTATCCCTGAGTCACATAGGCTATACTTTTCACACGAAAAAATCAAGGATACCTACTATAACTTCAATAATTACAAAAAAAAATCAGCCATAATCAGCTATTTTCACGTGCGCTGAAAAACCGTAAGACATACGTGGATACCTCTTAAGTAGTTCTACAAAAAAGTCCGCGGTAGCATATATCTATCTCTCAAGATTGACTTGCTATCACCTGTTTATGTTTTCCAAAATTATGCACTATTTGGGAGCGTGTTTTTATGAATTGGGTATTGATCCTCATCCAACCTAATACGTTATTTATCCCCAGTATTTAATTTAGAACGAAATTTCCCTTCACATCATACAATTACAACGAGTACCTAAATCAAAAGATATGGAAGGTTGAAGTGTCGAAGATGAAACCGCCGCGTGAAACAAATTTCTACCCGGGCGAAGCTGGGACGGCCTGCTTGTTATAGCCGTTATAGGTACATATGTGTAAGGTTGTTGTTAGTAATTACTTGTCAAATTGATAGAATTATTCAACTTACAAATTGTTTATGTGAGTTAACTCGCGAATTTAAATGGAAAAGTTTTAGATTTCGAGCTAGCTAAAGTTCTACAAGATCTTAGGTTATGCATAGGAAAGATCTATCTCCAATAGGAATATCCATAACATCAATATGGCTTATACCCCTGCTTTTCACAATCAAAAAGTGAAGCCAAATCTTTGGCAGGGATTGAGTTGTACGCTTGCGTCAACTCACAACTGGAAATTCCAAAATTGCGAGAAATGTAGAGGTTATGTTTATTCTAAAAGACAACAAGAAAATAGATATCTAGAATGAAAATATATCACTTCAATACTTTCAGTTCAATTTTAGAATATGAATAGGAGTTAACAATGATATTTAGAACTTGAAGAAAACGGAACAAAGCGATTGAAACATTTCACATGAAATTGTGAGGTTATGATCGAAACTATATGAAAGAAGTTAAGAATGAAATACGTTTCACGACTAATACGATGTGTCGGAGAGAGACAGAATTAAGAAAATTTTTTTTATTCTCAATATTGCCGCCGAAACGCAGATCTGGTTCTCATATAGGAATTATTTATTAGATCTAATATGGGAATATGATTATGACAACACATCGTTTGTTTATCAGTTACATCGCTTTCATTGATATGAAGGTGATATATAAGGTTATATTCTATGGTAAAACCAAAGATATTCTACATATTACATTTTGTAGAATATATTTGGGTAAAACAGAAACACGCAACAAAGAACGTTAAAAGATCCATCCAATAGTGGTGGAGGGCATGTTAGGAGAATTAGATTTTTCTTTTTGAATTTTTTTTTTGGTTATAACAAAGTTTATGATGAATTTTCGAAGATGGGGCGGTAAGTTGAATTTGTATCCAATTGTGAGTTCAGACACATATATCCGTTGTATTTTTAATTTCATATATTTCCAATAAGCGTGTTTCCTTTACTGGTATAATGTAACAACTTGACATCCTTTTGTTTGTCGAAATCATGTTCGGATGTTTTTAGGTGGCTTCCAAGGGGAATTTTACGATTATAATTTCTCAGGTGTTATTCTTGTTTCTAATGATAAATGCGCATGTCTTGAATTTCAACTTATAAAGTTTCTTTTGGAGGATTGCTGTTTAGCTTTGGCGTTAAGAATGTGACAATAGAGAGAATTATTGGATCTGAACGAGATTTTCACGTCATCTTTTCCCAAAGACTTGGCGATCTTATAACAAATTTCACTGTAGAAAGATAGAGAAAATCTATATTTCAGAGCTTTTTCTTCCTTACTATTGTTAGTTCTATTGGAATGTTCCTTCGCCAATTTTTTATGACTAAGTTTATCTACCAAATTTTGATCGTAATCGTTGTCTTGAGCAATAATTTCCTTCTCCCTCTCAAAGCTTCCTCTGTTAAGAGAAATCTTCAACAGCTGTCTACCTATTAATATGTGAATATAGTTATAGTTATAGTGAAAAGGGGTTACAGTCCACTGCGACCTTAAGGTCTATTGTGCCCCCTGACTGAGCTGTCATCATCGCGCCTCCTACAGCTCGCCCTCCAGTTCCAGAGATTTGATGAAATCCAGTATCTGGGACGGCTTCAAGGAGGATAACTCCCCACTTCTACAAGTTTCTTGTCCAAAGCTATCTTTCCTTTGGCTTACAATGGCATAGCATTCCGTAACTAGGTGAATAGGAGTTTCTTCCTCCTCCCCACAGAATCTACACTCATCAGTGTCAGATAAACCCATTCTCAACAGATGCTTCTTTAGGCGACAATGTCCTGTGAGAAAGCCAGTGAGTAGGTGAAGTTGGTTTTTACTGAGATCCAGATATTTTTTGGATCTAGCAGTTTCAAAGTTCCGGAGGAACTTTTTGGAGTGATCCATTCCTGGGAGTTTCCGCCAGAGTTTTTCTCTTTCGGTTTTCTCCATCAGCATAAATTCCTTCTTATAGGTGCATTTTCCTATACCACAGAAAGGTTCTGGGCCAGTGAGTGGCGTCTGTGCGCCCTTTCTGGCCAGTTTATTGGCCTCTTCGTTTCCTACGATTCCCGAATGACCGGGAACCCAGATTAAAAAGACCTTATTCTTCTTGTCTACCTCATTGAGTTTGTTTCGGCACTCCCAAATCAGCTTTGAGTCAATGACGTAGGAGCTCAGTGCTTTAATAGCGGCTTGACTATCTGTATGAATAGCTATATCGCACTTCTGATAGTTTCTTTCTAGATGTATATCTAGACATCTTCCGATTGCAAGTATTTCCGTTTGAAGGACGCTTGTACAGGAGCCTAGCGATAGTGCACACTTGGTACTTGTCCCATAAATCCCAGCGCCAGCTCCTGTAGCGGTTTTAGAACCATCAGTATACCATTTCATTGTATTTTCTTTGAGATTGTAGTTGGTGTATTCCCTTTCCCAATCTTCTCTTTTACTTAGCATTGTACTGAAGTTCTTCTCAGTGCTTACTTTCTTGATCATTACATCGCTAGGAAGGTTTGCAGATGAGGTGTAGTCATTCAGAGAGGACCAAGCTCTCTGAAACCTGACTCCCTCATTGCCTGCTCCTTCTTTAGATACTCTGAGGATGGCCTCATGGGCTACCCTATCAATCACTAGGTGTAGAGGTGTGAGGTCTGTGATGATCTCAAGCGCCCTGGTTGGGCACGTTCTCATAGCTCCCGTGATGCACACACAGGCAAGCCTTTGTACTTTGTCGAGCATTTTCCTCGTACTTGCCTGACTTGTCTTTGCAAACCAGGCTACTGCCCCATATGTGACTATAGGTCTTACAATCATGACGTACATCCATCGCAGTATTTTTGGGTTACAGCCCCAATTCCTGCCGCATAGACGTCTGCATGCCATCATAGCTCTTGTAGCTCTGCCAGTAGCATTATCAACATGCTTATTCCACAGAAGTTTGCTATCCAGTGTTATTCCTAGGTATTTGACTTCAGACCCCCACTCCAAGATATTTCCGTTTAATACTAACGTTTTCATGGCTGGAAGTTTCCTCTTCCGAGTGAACGGAATCAATGTGGTCTTGGTTGGGGTGATGTTCAGCCCCACTGACAAGCACCACTGCTCAATAATTCTAAGGCCCTTCTGCAATAGGTCGCAGAGAGTGCCTTCGAATTTACCTCTAATTATTAGGACTATGTCGTCAGCATAGCCTACACATTCAAAGCCAAGCTCCGTTAGCCTGTGTAGAAGTTCATCCACTACCAGGCTCCATAGGAGGGGGGATAGCACCCCACCCTGAGGTGTTCCACGAGTAGCTTTGACGAAGACGGATTCCTCGCCCATCGATGTCTCAGCTATCCTCGTCGTTAACACCTCATACATCCATCTTAAGATGGTATTATTCACTCCTCGCCTCTCAAGTGCATCTCTGACAGACACATGTGTTGTGTTGTCAAAGGCCCCAGATACATCCAGGAAGGCACACATGGCGAGTTCTTTGTTATTCAGAGTTCTCTGGATGACTTCAGTCAGCTGATACAGAGCGGTCTCCGTTGAACGTCCCGCCCTGTAAGCATGCTGAGAATTGTGAAGTGGTGTTTTCTCCAGATGCTCCGTTCTTATGTAGTTATCTACGACTTCCTCCATCGTTTTAAGAAGAAACGATGTTAGGCAAATAGGTCTGAATGATCGAGGGTCAGTCCCGTCCTTTTTCCCTACTTTGGGAATGAAGGTTACTTTTGCCCTTCTCCACTTTTCAGGTATTTGACCCAATGCTAAGCTGCTTCTTGTGATATTCAGTAGATGAGGGAGGATCTCCTCCACTCCTTTCTGCAGGAGTATCGGAAACACCCCATCTACTCCTGGGGATTTATACGGCTGAAAGGTGCTTATTGCCCATTCAAGTCGTTGCCTTGTGAATATACTCTTAGCAATGTCCCAGTCCTCCTTGCGGGAGTTCTTGGTGTGCTTCATTGCTATTACAGTATTACTTATTGGTTCACTATCTGGGAAGTGTGTTTCGAGAAGAAGAATGGATCGTTCCTTCTCTCCTTCAGTGTACGAACCGTCTGGCCTTTTAAGCGACATAGTGGGGTTAGTTCCCCCTTTTGCCATGACTTTCTGAAGTCTGGCTGCTGTGGGAGTGGAAGTGATGCTTTCACAAAAGGCTTGAAAATTAAGTCTTTTGGCCTTCCTGATCTCCTTGTTGTACTGAGTAAGTTTCTCAGTGTACCGTTGCCAGTTACTGTCTCGTTTGGCTTTATTAAAGAGCCGACGGACTTCCTTTCGGAGGTTTGACAGGTTGTCATTCCACCAAGGAGCTTCTTTACTTGATCGAGCCTTGGTCAGTGGGCAACTGGAGTGAAAGGCCTCCATCATTGCCTCGCTTACCTGCTCAACATGTTGCTCCAAATCGTAACAGCGGTGTTTTTCCCGCCCTATTACAATCTGGTCTAAATTATTCTTCAGATGGCTCCTATAAAGAAACCAATCTGTCTTTCTAGAATTTCGAATCAGGGGTGGCGAGGTGGTATCTCCCTCCACCTTAAACTCGATAATTCTGTGATCAGAGAGTGAAGGTTCATCCATCACTCTCCAGGAAGTGACATTCTTCCTGGCAGCGACGTTGACAATTGTCACGTCCAGGACCTCTTCTCTCGTTCTCGTGACGAAAGTTGGTGTATTCCCTACATTCAATGTCTCGAGATTATTAGCCAAGAGATATTCAAGCAAGCACTCACCTCTGGTGTTATTGTTCGTGCTTCCCCAAATAGTATTGTGTGCGTTGGCATCACATCCAATTATGATTGGCAACTTTCTGCTATTGCAGTAACGTACTAGCCGCTGTACTTCCTCTGGTGGTGTTATTGGCCAATATGTGAATTAAATGTAGCATATTTTTGTAAGCAATTGGGTGATTGGAGGTTTCATTGATGCTGTTTGAATTTTGAGTTTCCTTTCTGTAGACATCGAACATGATGTTATTGTTCTTTATTTTTAGGGCTAAGTTGATGTTGAGCTTTCCTATTTCAATGGTGAATGTTATCTCATTATTAATATTATGCATCAGAAGCACATGTGCAAGATCAATTCCTCCCATGAAGATAACTAAAATATCGTCCACATATCTGAAATATTTGAAAATATATTTCATGGTCTATCTTGAACAAAATCTCCTCCATGTTGTTCATAAAAATCTCCGAAAGTAAGGGTGACAACTGACAATGGTGGCCCCATTGGTAGTTCTTCTTTCAGCTTCAGGTATTTACCCTGGAATTGGCAGAAGTTCTGTTCAAGTGATATATTAAGAAGCTTTAACAGATCTTCTTTTATACTAGATTCTATGTTCTTTTTCGTAAGTTCGCCCTCTATTAGTTTAACGGATTTATGTGGGGGTATTGATGTATAAAGATTTTTTGCGTCAGATGAAACAACTAATTTAGCCCCATCGGGAATCACCAGGTCTCTTTATACTGTGCTCAGTTCAAATGACTTTTTTGTTGCATATTCTGGTCGGAATTCCATTTTAGACTGCAAGATTGGGAATTTATTTATCTTATAAGTTGGTGTATCTAGCTCACCACGGGTCTCATGGGGATATCAGGTTTATGTACTTTTGGAAGACCGGGGGGCTTCGGCATTTTCGGGTTTGGGAGTATGAGTTTCTTAACGCTGCCAAATGATTCCTTGAAACTATCAAATTCTTAACTTTAATTATAAGATGGCCCAAATGATTAGTTTTTACTTCTTTGAATCCATTGTTATTGATGAATTCTTCAACTTTATTGATATAAAGATGTGTGCCCATGATAACAATACAAGAGCCTTTGTCTGTTTTAGCAATTGCTAGATTGTTCTCTTTGAAATTGTTTTTAGGTTCTTGATTGTTTGAAAATCGGAGTTATCCTTACATCTTGATCGCTTTTTTAATTTTTTATTTTCCTTTTGTATGATGTTTTGGCATGTGGTTCTTATTTCATTTTTGGTTGACCTTTAAGATAAGTGTTCTCAAGTATTGAGTCAACTTCCACAGATAGAGCTTCCAAGTTCTTTTTCGAAGGGTTTGGTACAGAATGTTTTAGGCCTTTGTTCAGAATTAACATCCCCTCTTTAGTAAATCCGAACTTGGATAGATTCTTTGTGTTAGGGTGAAACATGAACGGTGGTCGGTGAGGTTATTTTATCTGTTATTCGGACCTGGGATTTTTCTTTTCTCTAAATTGCATAGTTTATCTTTTAATACATGAGTTTTTTGTAGTCTTATGCCTTCCACTTCATATGCAATTTAATGTTTCAGTATTTCAAATTCTTCCCGTGTTAGTTCATTATTCAAGGATTCATTGTGATCGAGATATTCTTTATAATGAAATATTTGTGACCCTGATCGAGTCAAGGTGACCTCTACCAAGAAATGATAGATACTTCATATATAACTTGAATGGTATAATAATTACCTGCTCCGGTAGACTAGTGGTTAGTGTCTCGAATTCCGAAATCAACATTATAATCCGCGTTCGAATCCCAACACTGTAATTCAACAATCGAAAAAGTGTGGTGCGTACAAGTCCAGAGAGAACAAGTTTGGCCAAAACCGGTCCTTCTCAGGACCAACACCCTGAAGACGGCAGGCGAATGCGTGCCGAAACGTCGGAAACAACAAACCGCATAGATAATGGAAACAGCCCAAATAATCTTTCAACATTCAAGGATTCCTCCATTACTTCCAATAGTATGTTCACATTCTGTAGATTAGCATAGGTGTTGGATAACTCTTTTTTCAGAAATCTCTTCTTAATAGTCTATTTTTTCAAGTTGTTCATTTTGTTCGATAGTTTGAAATTACAGAACGTTGGTACTAGTTTCTTGCTTATGCAATTTTTAATGAACCATGTGCTCAATTTCAATTTGCATTTTTTGATCTTCAATCTTCTATGCTTCTTGGCCATTGATATACCATAATTGAATAAAATTTGGTTGTAAATGTTGCCATTATCCAGGTTCATATATTTAAATGAAATAAACTAGTTATTTGGTACTCAATGGAGTGACTTTTATTAATCAATCCGGTAAGTACCAAATAGCTAGTTTATTTTATTTACCTCAAAAATGGTAACATTTAAAACCAAATTTTAAATAATTAAATGTTCATGTAAACTCTAACATGTTGAAGCTATTCTTGTTTTGTGGTCTTCATCGGTAATATTTCTCATGATCGAGATTTGTGTGGCAAAATCGGTGAAAACTATACAGAGTGTTCCTAAATTGGAGGTGCAAATGGAAAGGAGGACTTCTTTGAATAGTTTTGGAAAATAAAGGCCCATAAACAGGGGACAGGTTTTCAAGATATAGGGCGTTTAAGTTTCAATTTTTTCTCATAGTATTTTTACTTCACCAGATATTCAACTTAAATTAGAAATAGACATAACAATTCAGAGTTCACATCATTTGACATGCCAATTTCAATTGCAAATCTGTAGGGTGATATTTTCCCTGAAACACTGTGTCCTGCATTCCTCCAATTGTAAAAAGGAGATTTGTTGGTCTTTTGTAAATTTTTTTGTATCTGCTACAGATTTCAAGAAAAAAATTCTGTCGTCTATATCCGCACATCATCTTTGGCCTACTTTACCAGCTTATGTTTCACCTATTCTACTTAAGTAGTCATTGAAGAGGTGATACCTTTTCAAAATGAAAAATGTTGGTATTTTATTTGAGTCATCAAAATCATAGATTATAGTTCTTCTTTTTTATATGATCTTCTTCAATGAAATCTTCAATTTTGAATGGGGTAGGGTTGAGACTCTACGACCGCACGCACATCTCATAATGGTAATTCTACGTTTTTATTGAAAAACATCTTTGGTAGACAGATGGAAACAGTCATTCAAATTGAACGGAAAATCCTCAAACATTTTCCGGGATGAGCAATGAATATGCAAAAAAGATCTCGCAAATGGAGTGGTTAATCGAGGGAGACCGAATTGTATAATATTAAGAGGCTTTAGTGGTGAGCGGAATGAGAAGATAGCTGGATTGTTAATTCCATGGCCTCTGAATAAACAATGTCGGAGCGAAGTCGTTCTCCGCCATGGGGGAATCACCCCATGCCTTTCTTATACAAACACGCGGCGTTAATACCATTCTCTATTTGCAATGCAATTTGCCCCTAGAAATAACAATCAACAGCCAAAAGCTGAACATGCTCCAATTCACCCTTATGGACAATTTGATTGAACTGAATTATAAACCTTCTCGCTTGGAGCGATTGTGTTCGCTGTAAAAATAATATAGTTGACTGAAAAGCTTCTTTCTGGATATTCTCGATATCGAGTGAAAAAATTTATGCGCATTTTTCTCCGATTTAATTTTTATTGTCTGATATGAATTTTTCGAGTTTCGAAAATTCTTGTTTTCGATACAGTCGGGCAAAAATAAATGGATAAAAGTTAAAAGTTCCTCTTATATCCCGTCAACTAGTGAGTCACAATGTCCTAATGAAAGGGAAGTGAATGGAATGTCAACTTTGTTCAAATCATCTGAGGCTGCCTGCCGCTAGATGTATGAGTTTTTTCGCACTGATCAAGGTAGGGAGTTTGTTGTAATATATTCAAGGACAGTGGCGCACTCAAGGGGGAGGGGGCTTTGGGGCTGCAGCCCCTCCCAAAGACCCAAAGATACCAACATTTTCAATTTTTCTCAGTTCATTTTCAAACGTCAAACATTATCAAACAGTCTTCTTTTGGTCGATTTTAAACTCTGTCATTTTTGCAGTATTCCATATTCACTTTCCCAATACATACCTAATACACAAAAGACGGTTGTCTGAGTCTGGCCATTACTCTGAAATGGAGAGGAGCTCCATCTTGCCGAAAATGCATTCTTGCATGTCCGTACCTTCGAGTAATACAGGAAGATGATATTGGAGGAAATCTGAGTGAAGATCAGTGATCTCCCGTAAGACGTCTTGGCAGGACGTGTGGTCCAATCAATCGATTTTTATAAACGCCACACCATACGTACGGACATTGCAGGAATGCATTCTCAGCATGATGGAGCTCCACCCCATTTCAGCGTAATGATCAGGCAATTTTTAAATCAGAAACTCGAAATATGTGGATTGGCAGAGGTGGGCCGCATGCCTGGCCCTCTGGATCACCAGATTTCAATCCTGTTGATTATTTCATTTGGGGTTATTTGAAACGTTCAGTATATTCATCTGAAATAGAAAGTGAGGAGATCCTCGAGCAACGTATGGAAGTCGTTTGCAATAAAATACGTAATAATCCAGACATGATAAAAAAAGTATCAGATGAGGTCAAGAATGTGTATTGAGCAAAATGGTGGTACTTTCGAGCACCTTCTCTAATTCATGTTAAATTTGTATGTTTCTTTATTTATTTATTCATCTTTGTTGACTTCAAATAAATTTTTCTCAATCAATAATGTTTTTCCGGAAATAACTTGAAATGATTCCTCAAAATACTATGAAATTCGAATGTGCAATTAGTGGGACAAAAAAAATAAATTTGATCACGATCCTTCAGAGAATTAGTGAAATTCCAATATTCAATTGGATCTTTCCCTGGAGCTTTCTTTGAGCAAAATGACGTGCGGGACAATGAAATCGACTGAATCTCTGGAATCTCATTGAAAGTTTTCTGCTCTCTTCAAATATCTCAATCAAATCCCAAAATTTTGATATACTGTTGAATCTCAGCTTGGAAGAAGTCCCATATTTTTCAAATACGGATCTGGAATTTTTGGGAAATTCAAAAGTAAATCGATCGATATGTGGAAGTGGATCATATATATTATGATATAGTAATAAATGGGACCTAATAAGTAATAACAACGAATAACCATTAAAGATAATTTTATTAAGGATACCCATGTTGTAGGAAGAAACGACGTTGTCGCCATCTCGTGACCTTGCGGCGAACTGACAAGTTCGGACGTTTTTGGCAGTTCATTTTCGTAGGAGAGCCTTCTCTCCAGTTATTCTATGCTCCTAGGTAGATTGCCTATTCTGTCTTCAGTCAGCTCCTCTACTGTTCTATACTGAGGCCGTGCGGCGAACGTTTGTGAACAGAGAAACGAATGTCGAACATTTCGCGTTTGCCGCAGTGTGTGGGAGGGTACCCGAAGGCGCAGTACGAAGGCACATTCGTCAAATACACGCATTGTCTGGGACCGGCTTAAGATGCCATCGTTTTTATTAAGCCGGCCCCAGACAATGCGTGTATTTGACGAATGTTCGGCATTCGCGGTGCTCCGCGTACTGTGTGGGAGCTCAACTGCGGGTATCGTTTGGCATTCGCCTGCTATCCGAAGTCTTGTCGGTAAAACGGCACGAATCAAAGGAAGACGAAGTACATTCGCGTTAGCTCCCAGACAGTGTGCTTAACTACGCGTAGTAGATTGCCTATTCTGTCTTCAGTCAGAGTCGCGCCAAACCGTTCGGCGAACGTTTGTCAACAGAGAAACGAATGTCGAACATTTCGCGTTTGCCGCAGTGTGTGGGAGGGTACCCGAAGGCGCACTACGAAGACACATTCGTCAAATACACGCATTGTCTGGGACCGGCTTTATATTCACTCTCATTATAGACAGTTTTATAACCGATCATTTCATATATAGGTATTTATATTTTCCACTTGAAAAGTGGAAAAGAACAAAAGAACAAAACAAATTCATCGAAATGACACATTTTGGTGTCGAAGATCGGCTTACCTGCCGGTCACTTTTCCCTTAACCTATAAGCTCAAGCCGTTGATCATTATTTCCTGGTAATTATTGAAAGTGAGAAGACCTCGCTGGGAAACCACTTATACTACCCTGGAGCCCATTCACACAATTCTAAAGATCACTACGGCTACCCACAAACCTGCTCAGTAGTTGTCAGGAAATTCCGATCAATTAACGACCGATCAATCGTATGGGAAATCACCCCAAATCATCACCATAGCTCACTCTACACCTAGGATTCTTTAAAGAGCATCACAAGTTAGATACTTTCCATATTTTCGTTTGGTAAGATATGTTCTAAGTAGAACTAAAAGTCTCTTTCACTGAAAGATACAGTTCACGATAAATTACCGGATCAGTAAAATTAAAAGAACTCTTCAGTTGTAACATTGTACCTATATTAAAGTGAACCTTCTGCTAGATTACTCGTGATTGTATAGTACATCAAATATTCGAAAGGTGAATTGAATAAAAAATAAAACACTCTCACACTAATTTTTGGCTCATTGTATACAGGGTGTTCCATCCCAGACGAGCCAACCCGCATATTTCTTATCTCATAGTGATTGGAAAAATTTCCCGAAACACGTCGAATGATTTTCTCTGGGGGACATCATTTGACGTACATTTAAGGCTTGCATGAGCAACCCCTGAGAGGGGCCGCTTCAACACGAGCACATAATAATAATAATAATAAACGTCTTTATTTGATAGACAGTACATATCTACTCAAAATTGAATAGGGGAGAGAGGTTAAGTGAGAGGTTAAGTTGAGTTGAGTTGAGGTTAAGTTGAGACGAGAGCTGACCATAGTAAAACGAAGTCAATTCTTAGAACTGCCGAAATGAGAGTACTGAGAAGAATATCGGGATATACATTGAGAGATCGTATTCGTAATTCAACAATACGCAACGAACACGGAGTGAGCGATATAGTGAGATGGGGACGAAAGCTTGGAACGAGCACGTGGGAAGAATGGCACCGAACAGGATAGCGAGAATCGCACGGGATGGAATCCCGGAAACCAGGAGACCAATGGGTAGACCACCTAAAAGATGGCGTGAATCCTGGATCTCAAGATCTAACGAGATGAATGATTGAGTAATGAGTTGGAGAAAACAGGCTATGAGCCTACAAAATGATGAAGAAGAAGAAGGTTAAGTGATACTTCTTTTGGGAGGTCTTGGAAACCTATTTACAGCGCTGTATGAAAAAAGTAATTTTAATGAATCGTTTTCGCCATTGATCAATTTTTTAGCTCAAATGAGACACCTTGAATATTTTGGTTATTTTTACAATGTACGAGGATGTATTGATATCTAATTAGCTAGCCTAGCCAGTTCCATGCATAAACAAAATATTGCGATACCATACAGGGTCATTCACGAGGAACCTCACCCATATTTATACGGGAAACTACTGAACGTATTTTCATGAAATTCAGCACTTATAAGTATTTCACGATGCTGATGAAATCTAAAATATTTTCAAGGCATGAGCGCCTCCGGTTTTTCCGGAAATGACGTCAGCTTCCGTTTTTCAAATTAGAACACCATTTTTTTATTGCAGAAATAGATTCCTTAGAAAATTTCAAGTTATTTTGATGTAACATTTTTCAGTTTTGTTTGGAAAATTCTCTCTGAGCGGGAAAATTCGAAAAAAAAATCGAAAATAGAGCTCCACTGAAACAAGAATAACTTCGAGGTTTTTGGATGGAAAATTTTCATTTTTGGGATTTTTCAAGATGTAAGATTGATGTATCCACTTTAAAAATCGAAATCGCGATTCATGATACACGGGGTGAAAAAATCGCTTTCAAAGTTAGGGATGACAAAATCGTGAAAAATCAATTTTTTCAAATTAGAACCCCATTTTTTTATGGCAGATATTGAATCTACGTTAAAAAATAATGTGAGTGTATGCACACACCCTTGCCCTAAAATGGATATTTTCTGAGTTATTCACAAAAAACTGTTTTTCGTCTTGAATTTTCAGCTATTTCTTTTCCCTTCACGCCAAAAAGATGAAATTTTCAGGAACTGTTATTTGAACCATGCTGTAGATTTTTCACCCCTTCTTGAAACCGACTTCAAGTTTCTATTAGGAGAACCATGGCAAACTCTCGCAGTTATAACTAGAGAAGATGCTCAAAGTCTTGACCGTTAATTTCTAGACATTTATTTATACGTCTCAGGAATGCTTCGTGCGTTGCTCTTCTTATTTCATCGGGAGGAAGAGATCTGCAAAAGTGTTTAAAAACCAAATTGAGTTTCAAAACTATGAATCTAAAAATCTAAACAAACCTGAACGCATTTCTGACTCGTTCTATGCAGTCCTCTTTATCAGTCAGGGGAGTTGAGTAGACAAAATTTTTTATCCTACCCCAAACATAATAGTCTAAAGGAGTTAAATCGGGAGAACGTGGTGGCCAAAGATGTGGACCATTGTTCGCCAACCATCGATCTTCAAATAGCCTGTAGAGGATGTTTGACACATTGAGTGAATTGTGTGGAGGCGCGCCATCTTGTTGATACCATAAGTCATTATGGTTCTGTACTAGCGGCCCAATTATTTGAGTCAATATGTCAGAATATCTATCTCCTAAGGGAGATCATTCTTTAAATAATGCAAACATGTGTAGTGTTCTATCTTACCAGTTAAAGTCCCATCATAAATGTGAACATCGAGAATTGCATTATTTTTGATGGCGCAAAAAACATTGAAACACCAGGTCTCTTGAAAGTTCCATTGTCTGAAGTGGTGGTTGTTCTCTTCATCCCAATAATGACTGTTATGCCTATTGAAAGAACCATTCTTTGTGAATTTAGATTCATCTGTCCAAATTATACAGTCCAAAAAGTTTTCATTCTCTTGAAATCGAATCATCATAGCTTCGCAAAACTCTGTTCTCCTGACGAAATCAGTTTCCTTCAAATGCTGTACCCTATTGAATTTATATGGGTGCATTTTATGTTTTTTTAATATTCTCCAAACACTCGATTGAGATAATCCCAGATCAATCTCGGCATCTTTGAGAGAATTTTGAGGATTCACACGAAAATATACAAGAACTGTAATTTCGTTGTTCTCATTGTCTACTACACTTTTTTCTCTGTGTATAGTTTTCTTGACGAACGATCCGACATTTCTCAAGTTTGTCATGGTTCTGTTAATGGTATCTCTCGTTGGTCTGGGTCGGTCAGGAAACCTCTCAATGAACAGTCGAATCGTTCTATCTACAACTTTATTACATTCTCCATGAAGTAGAATGAGATTTAAATAATCTTCATTGGTAAAATTAGGCATAATGATCGATTTTATAACTTAATACGAATTATCACCAAATTAATAGTAAACACAAAATGCTACTGAATAAAGAGGAATTTGGCAGATGTAATTAATGATATCTATCATAAAAAAAAAGAATGTAAAACATGGTAAGTTTTTGCATATGGTTCATAAGGAATTATTTATTTATCACTGGAGAGAAAACCGATGGCCGATTAGTTGAAATAAAGAGGTTTCCGATACAAATTCGAATCCAAATTCGCCATCTATTTAGGAACAACCTGTAACTTTTTTCTCTTGCATATTAGGGTAGTAAAATCTAAAACATGGTTTAAGTAACAGTTCCTGAAAATTTCATCTTTTTGGCGTGAAGGGAAAAGAAATAGCTGAAAATTCAAGACGAAAAACAGTTTTTTGTGAATAACTCAGAAAATATCCACTTTAGGGCAAGAGTATGATGCATACACTCACATTATTTTTTAACGTAGATTCAATATCTGCCATAAAAAAATGGGATTCTAATTTGAAAAAATTGATTTTTCACGATTTTGTCATCCCCAACATTGAAAGCGATTTTTTCACCCCCTGTATCATGAATCGCGATTTCGATTCTCAAAGTGGATACATCAATCTTACATCTTGAAAAATCCCAAAAATGAAAATTTTCCATCCAAAAACCTCGGAGTTATTCTGGTTTCAGCGGAGCTCTATTTTCGATTTTTTTTTCGAATTTTCCCGCTCCGAGAGAATTTTCCAACCAAAACTGAAAAATGTTACATCAAAATAACTTGAAATTTTCTAAGGAATCTATTTCTGCAATAAAAAAATTGTGTTCTAATTTGAAAAACGGAAGTTAACGTCATTTTCGGAAAAACCGGAGGTGCTCATGCCTTGAAAATATTTTAGATTTCATCAGCATCGTGAAATACTTATAAGTGCTGAATTTCATGAAAATACGTTCAGTAGTTTCCCGTATAAATATGGGTGAGGTTCCTCGTGAAAGACCCTGTATATCAACGAACGATAACTTATTAGAAGTGTCAGTGTAGAGTTCGACGTCAAAAAAGTAAACCAGAGTTACGCAGTATATTAAAAAAAAGGATATCCACCGAAATTGTAAAAATCGATGAATTGGAGTATCGAGCCATCATCAAGTACCTGTATTTAAAAGGGTTAAGAGGTAAGCAGATTTACGAAGATATGCTAAGGTGGGCGTTCAATAAGCGCGTTCGGCAATAGCATCCGAGAGCGGACGGATTTTTTAGTCACGTGATAACAGATTGTACAGATTTGTCAGATTTTTCTGTAATAAACGAACGCTACGGAGCATTTAGATCGATTTTTCTGTTTGACGTATGTAACGCCTTAACCGAGCCAGATATTAAATTGACCATATTCACCGTCGCCATATTGTTGTGCGACAATACCAACTACCCAGGGTTCCAACATCGAATAACGAAAGTCACTAATTTCTTAGGACCGCGAAAGTTTGAATTGAAATATTTTGGTGTCAGTTTTTTTATTTTTAGATGTATTTCTTGCCGAACAATTACTGACACAACAACCATGGCCTCCACTATACTGATATCTACCCATATTTCCTGGATTTTATCACAAAATACTTAACCAAAGTTTACCACCAATTTTACATAGCCTCTCATACCACATATCTACCATACTAATCATAGACTTTGTCTAAGATACTAATAATCTGATAGTATTTTTGATAAACTCAATATTTCTCCGTTGGGAACACTGGGAAGTTGGTATTGTCGCACAACAATATGGCGACGTTGAATATGGTCAATTAGAGCTTGAAGGTCTATTCGTCCGTAGAGGTAGTCTGGGTACTATTTTAATTCTTTTGTTATAGTTCTCAACATTTCTACCCCTTGGTTAAGATGATTCAATATTTTAAATCATTATTTTTTTATCAAACAACATTTTTATATTTATTACTACACAACAAATAACATAAGACACGAAAATTCAACAGACTGTTCAAGAATATTCGAAGCGGGATAAAAAATCCATTCACAAAGGCCGAAAAGTAATTTCTGTTTCTGTTCTGTGGAAAAAAATCCGTTTCCTCCGTCGAAATACACCGAGCAAAAAGATCTACATCCGATTGATCAGATTTTCTTGCCGAACGGTCCAGATGTGTACTCCCCTCAATCTGGATGTAATAAACGAACGGTTCAGATCAATCCGACCAGTCAGATGTCATTGCCGAACGCGCTTAATGTAGTGTGATTTTATTTCAAATTGCATTTGAAAATGATTTCACTTTGAGAACTGAAATTTTGTGGGTAAACTCAGAAAGGATTGGAGTTCTTAATGAAATAATTTGAATCGATTTCATTTCGAAAGTTCATTTTTGTTCTTTCAAAATTAGAAGAAAATGGGCCAACTCATGCTTCTATTTTATTACAAACGAAAGACCCATGAAAATATTTCAACTTCCGATTAAAAATGAATCTACAGATAATTTCGTTCAAAAAAACAACTTGAAATACGGAATTGGCAGAGAATGGCCAAATTCAAATATGTGGCGGAAAAAGTTCCTGCTTTACCCACAAAAATGCACTGATTTCATAGTTCATCGATTTTCGGATAGAGAGCGCCATTGTACATTTCATTCATGAGGATAGAGATATTCATTGAACTTGATAGTGGTAATGTATGTTCTATGGAGATATTCTATAAAATGGACGGTGGCGCCTCTATCGGATGAGTTTTCCTACGCGCTCTAAATGGTGATCAATTTCCTTCGCATGCGACCATGAAAAATTGGACTGTAAGCTTCAAAAGAGGTAAATTTTCCATTGAAGATGATGACCGATCGGGAAGGCTAGTTTCTGTGTCAGTCCCCGAAAATATCTCTGCAGTTCATGACATGATTTTATCAGACCGTCGAATTGGGCTAAAACGGATATCTGAAGCACTGAAGATTTCATACGAACGCGTTCATCATATAATCCACGACAATTTGGAAATGAGAAAATGTTCTGCAGAATGGATCCCCAAATATGTTTGAATGTTGACCAAAAGCGTGCAAGGAAGGGTAGAAGCATCAAGCATCGCGTTCGATCTGTGCTCGATATGGAAACGATGTAGACTTCTTAAACCGAATTGTAACTATGGATGAGACTTGGGTACATTTCTACGATCCATAAACAAAGCAACAATCGCCGGAATGGCGACACTCTGGTTTTCCAAGACCTAAGAAGTTTCGTGTCCAAAAATCTGCTGGAAAAGTTCTTGCTTCAGTTTTTTGGGATTGCCATGAAATAATCATGATTGATTTTTTGGATAAGGGTAGAACAATAACTGGAGATTACTATTCGACATTACTGATCACTCTACGGGAAAAAAATTAAAGAGAAAATACGCGAAAACCTATCCAAAGGAGTTTTGTTTTTACAGGACAACGCCCCAGTGCACAAATCTCATATTGCCATGCAAAAATTCGTGATTTAGGGTTAGAATTACTAGAACATCCCCCTTATTCACCAGATTTGACTCCGCCCGACTATCATCTCTTTCCTCAACTGAAAAAAGTTTAAAAGGTCGGAAATTTTCTTCCAACGAGGAGGTAATAAAAGCTGTGGAGGACTGGTTTGCAGAGCATGAAGAAACATTTTTTTTAAAGGTCTAGAGACGTTGCAGGTTCGCTGTAATAAATGTATTCAATTAAGAGGAGCATATTATGTTGAGTAATAGAATATTTTGATAATGAAATTTTGTTTGGTTCTATAGTAGGCTAAGAATTTTTCAATATATCCTCGTACAAGCCCATTTTTAATGAGCCATTTTTACAAACTTTACTTTTTACAAATCTTTAAAAAAATCACAATCTAGAAAAAATCGAATTGTTTTATCATGCTTACAATCAAAAAAATTAAATATGTGTATTCAAATCAAATGCTCGAATTGTCCTCCATTGGCTTCCATACAATGCTACAACACTCAAACCGTCTCTAGCACTAAGCATGGTTCAGCAATATTGGAGTTATTTGACGACACTCATTTACAATTCGTTGGCGTAGTTCGTCCAAATTTTCAGACTGAGTCACAAAAATATTGAACTTGAGATGTCCTCACAAGAAGAAGTCCAGAGGGTTTTTTGGCGAAAACGGTTGATCCAAATTACGTTTTTCATACTATGGGATAAAAAGTAGGACGGGGTGGCTCGTCTGAGATGGGATACCCTGTAAATTCACTACATTAATTTTCTCTTCGATAGTCAATACTCAACGTTTTGCAGACATTACTGCTTTCTCAGAGGTTCTTTCGGGAAGTGCAGTGCGCAGTGCGCTTTAAATCACTTCTCCACTTTTCCAATGCCATTCCACCACTACACCCCACACCACGCCTATGACACCGACCATTCCAAAATCTCACCACTGACTGTCACACTCAGTGTTACTAGTTTGAAAACGAGGAAAGCGGTAGACATGACAAAAAAGGCGGTAGATTTGAAAATAAAACGTTAGATATGACCATAAACCAGATATATGTATGGCCTTGCACTGTTCGGGCCGAAAATTTGGCAATTGCTTACTTTTCTCTCAGCATTAAAGAAAATGATTCACTATAAGCTTTAATTCGAAGGCGACTTTCTGAAAATGTAACACATACCTGAGTAAAGGTGAATACAGACTATTCTGACGTGATGTCATTCCACGTCACGTCAGATGTGTAGCAAGTGCTCCCATTGGCCTAATATGAACGTGAACGTCAAAATGTGAGTGATATAAAAATGCAACACATCGTTCTGTGCGTTCACGTTCATATCAGGCCAATGGGAGCACTGAAGGTGCCTGACGTGACGTGGAATCACGTCACGTCAGAATAGTCTGTATTCACCTTAAGACAATATTACTTAACACTCATATGTGTAAAATTGACCAGTCTCAAATGATCAAAATTCAACAATTTTAATCAACAACTAAAATTAACAGTTTCAGTGAAGGACATGTATTCTAGAGACTTGTTTTTGGGGACATCTTCGATTCATTTCCATGTTCGTACAAGTTAATTAGAGGCTCCCATTTGTTAACCTTTTTTCTCTAGAAATATTTAAGATATGAATGTTTCTTATTTTATCGAATTTTTTATTAAATTTTAATGCTTCAAGATTGTAATCTTGTGGAGCTCCTATTGAGACGTTGAGTTCTGGATTATTTGGGCTGAAAGATTATGATAGTAATCGCAAATAGACGAAATGCTGTATTGCTTTCCCCATTCCCCACATACCCCATACGGCTATCTAAGTCAAGCACTTCAAAATTACATCTCAAACTATGAAATGCCTGCAATATCAATACTCGGTTCGTGCTTCGTTACACTCCGATGGTAACGACGGCAACGTCTAGCCTTCCGAGCCGAGAAGTGAGAACACAATCTGACAATTCCGCCCAATTCAGCCGATGAAACCCTTGCATGCTACGAGTTATCGAATTAAATTTTGTTAAATTTGATTAAATTCTTCTCTACTCTCTAATGCCTTTGAATTCTAGGAAAATACTGTGTTACATCCCGGTTTTATCCCACCCACAGAACATTTCTGGTTCTGTGACTGTGATCCTGTTTGTCATTCAGTCCATAGAGTAAAAAATTGAAAATTTTCAGGGTTATTTTCGTCTTTTGTACCTTCAAGTGATTACGAATTGTATCTATTATTGTGTAATATGTCTTCACACGGTAATTTTGCTTAAAATAATCAAATCGAATATAATATAAGGTGGGAGTTTACTAACAAATATGTTCTGCTACTATAGTTTTTGCATAATCCACCTTATAGTTTTACTTAAACACTAACCCCCAGCTCTAATGAAATATCTAGTTTTAGCTAACATAATTTTGCATGGATATGAAAAGTATCATTCAATTAGTATATGTATATGATTTTTCCTAAACCTTACTAACAAAATGAAATCTGCTGTGGTGTGAGGATGTGTTTTAGGTTGATAAACGATTTACTAGGAAGCCTATTTGACAATTATTTTTTGCAGTACATATCATGAGTGAAAAAAGAATCATCCCCAACGATGATCAAAGTAACAAGCTTCTTAGAAAGTCAATATTGTACTCTGGTTCTCTATAGGGATAGTGCACCCTATTGTTAGCTTGGTGGACAGCACACGCAATAGGTTGCAGACATTGCATCAGCTAGCCTATGTGGGTGTAACTGAAGATTGTAATAGAACACCCACATCAGCACACTAGGTCATTATTGATTTGTCTCCACTATACTTACAAGTCAGGAAATGAAGCCTATGAGATGCTTGAATAGATCCTACCTGTCAACTAGGTAGGACACATGAGGTTTCTGAATCAACCATACTCGTATCTTTTGGCAGAACAATCTGGTTTACTGCCAAGTCAGTTGATTTCTAAACACCCTTCGTACAGATCCTTTGTTATACACAAAATGCAGGGAACTATGTAAATCCATCAGACTCAAAGTCATTCATATGGTAAACAGATGGATCAAAATTCTACAGAGAGTACATAAATATATTGAAATTTATTAAATGAACATATATTATTATTATTATATGTATATGGGCCACAATGGAGGCTTTCTGTACTGTAGAGTGTAGGACATAAACCCTCTTTCATATAGGCAGACATACTGGCTTTCTGTATGTGTGCCCAAGAATGTTTGAAAAGAAACCTCTAGGGGTGCTTAATTACATAGCAACAGACAGCCAAGCAACATGAGGGATAAAGTGCCTGTATGTGCCAATTGACCACAACATCGATAACTAACCCCCAACTCTAATGAAATATTTTTTGCTAGTTTCACCCAATTAATTTTTGCATGGTTAATAATAAGCATCATGCAATTAGTATTTTCAATATAATATGATCATTGTTAACAATTATTTCTTTGCAGCACCAGTCATGAGTGAAAAAAAGAATCTTACTTACGATGAACACAGTAACAAGCTACTTAGAAAGTCCAAAGAATTTCCAATGTTTCCAATTGGTGAGTTATCTATTAAGCAATAAATTCATTGTGGAAATGGGAAAAATTACTCAACTCTTATGGGTGTATCTTGTATATATTATTAATTTTACCAAGGGCGTACCCAGCCTTTTGGGGGGGGGGGGGGTTAAAAAATCAGAATAGAAATAATGAACTGATTTTCGTATATTATGCTATTATTTCATGAGTTTTTAAGGGATTTTTAAGCTTTAGGGGGGGCAGCTGCCCCCCTAGAACTTCCTGGGTACGCCCATGAATTTTACATAACTAGATAACATAACAATTAACATAAATCTGGCTGACTGTATTCCTTTTTTTCCAGCTATTGGTGTTTTAACACTGGCAGTAGGATATGGTGCTTATATGTTCAAAAACAAGGGTAAAATGAGTACCAGTGTGTACCTAATGCATCTGAGAGTTGGTGCACAAGGGGCGGCAGTTGGAGCTCTTACATGTGGGTTAGCATACACAATGGTTAAGCAATACATATTCAAGGAGGAGTAACACACAGTTTAACTTCAATAGTAAATTCAATGTGGCTGGACCATATTGCTAGGAACGTTCAATGTAAAGTTGTACAAAAAATTCTCACTTTATTTTATTATTCATTTATTATGTTAGTTAAGTTATTTTCTATTAGACGAACTAATTTCAACAATGTGATTTAATGATAGTATTTATAAATATTTTAATGAAATATTTACTGTGGTCATTTAATCTACAATTATATAGAATTGAGTGACTATCACCACAAATTCCTGATACTGTGAAGCGTTCACTATAAAGAACATTTTCAAAGCATCGGTTTATTTTTTCAAACAAACCGCAGCATTCCCTCATACAAATGAATGTTCAAGATACAAGGTGTTTTACTTGAATGAGAGCTTCATCATGTCGTCAGTATTTTTAGGATTTTGAGTCGAGAATGGGTTTCATTGCCTAAGATCTACTCACTTATCAAGAATCTGTGGTCAAATTAAAGTATTTCCGGCCATCCGTAAACACGATATCTCTATCTCTCGAACAACGTAGAAACTGAAAATTTTCAGAGTAGGTTTGGGTACCGCCATTGTGTGCCTTGATTGACAAACTTCAACCAGGTGTTAATGTAGCCATTTAAAAAAAATTTCCCTGATAACTTCAAAACTAAGGATTCGATCGAGATGAAGTTTTGTAGTAAGATGGAGAATTACTCATTCAAACCACTTACAGAATTCTGTCTCGATCTCGTAGCTCATATGAAATTCTACCAATTTGTAAAGTGTGTTCCAATGAGAGCGCAAGATTTGAATTGCACACAATGACACAATGACAATCATGACACGTGATTATGACGTGGCAGACCGATACTTTTTTTTGTGTGTCCTTTATTGAAAATTTACAGTGTACTCATAATGGTATTAAGTAAATGTGATGATGTAGTTGGAACATGTAAGGGAAATGTCCAGCGACATTTCTACTTATTATACACTGAACTAGTGGTGCTGTGTAAGGAGTGGCCATGTTTTCTTGAGTCTTTTTTTGTCTGGTCCTTCAGTGAATAGGTTCTGGATAAGGTTGTTTGGGTGTCCCTGCAATCGGTCTTGGTATTTTGTGGAGGCAGATTCTATGACATATGGAATTTCGAGATCTGAATGAAGTCTTTCATTTGTGACGTACCATGGTGCACCAGCTATTAATCGAAGTGTTTTCGATTGGAACCGTTGGATAACGTTTCGATGTGTGGGTTTTGCACAACCCCATAGTTGAACGCCATATGACCAAATAGGTTTCAGAATTGCCTTGTATATGGTGAGTTTATTTTGGATGGACAATTTTGATTTCTTGCCAGTACATCTTTCTGAGTTTTAAGTCCAGATGTTTTCTTTTTGTTTGGATGTGTTTCTCCCATGTTAAACGTTGATCGAGGTGTATACCTAGGTTTTTTATTTGGTATTAAGGCTCATTAGGCCCATTATCGTCACTCGTGGGCAAGTGCCGGTTTTGGTAGTGAATACGACTTGGACTGATTTGGTCTGGTTGATGTTCATCCTCCATGTTTCATACCATTCGTTTAGCTGGTTTAGGTGGTCTTGTATATTTCTGGAGGTGGTTTCAGGGTCCTTGTCGGAAGAAAGTACAGCCACGTCATCAGCAAACACAGCAATTGTGGTAGATGTTTCTGGCAAGTCAGCTGTGGATACTTCCTTGTGGTACGCCAGACTTGAGGGAAAATATCCTGACATTTCATCACTAGATTTCACGGAGCACTTCCTATCCGAGAGGTAGGATTTGAGCAATAGATAGTAGTTGTTATGAAGGTTCTTTTTAATTTTAAGAGTCCTGCATGCCATACCCATTGTTTAAGGAGAAGATAGTTGGTTACTCCAGTGCAATTTTTGTTTGAGGACGATGGGCACCCCCAATAGATGGCGGTAGCCCGAGGCGCCCAAACGTATGTCAATTATTATTTCATACGCAGTGGCGTAACGTACACCCCCCCCCCCAGACCCCCCGTTGGTTGGGGGTGATCATACAATTTTCAATTAAATCATAGAAATATTTATTATAATAAAACACAAAATACTCAAAAGTACCTAATTAATTCTCTGATTAACTTTCTTCAATTCATTTCTGACAATTTTAATTACCTATCCAAACTATTCCTGGAAATCACCCTCATGCGTCAAATATATAAGATTTATAAACGAAATCCGATGATCTATTCGAGGCAGCTTCACAGTTAGAAAGAGCAAAAGAAAAACTGATCAATATGAAAAATAACTTTGAAGAAATAAAAGCCTCTGCCATTACCCTTTCAGAGAAATGGGGAGTTAGCCCCGAGTTTGATGAAAAGAGAAATAGAAAAGTTAAAAAACACATTCGACGAGCTTTGCCAAGATGAACGACTATTGGATAGTGAGAGAAACTTCAAAGTGTGTGTTTTTTGTGCAACTCTTGACAGTTATTTCTCAGTTGAACCTAAGATTTGAATCAATGTCGGAAATCAGCAAACTGTTCTCAGTGCTGTCTCCAGCGTTTTTGTTACAGGCAGAAGACGCAGAAATCACAAAAAAAGTCAAAATCCTAGTACATGAGTACGAAGATGATTTGAGTGTTGACCTTTGCTCTCAATTAAAAGCCTTTACAGGAGCTCTAAGGCCAGATATTGAGAAATTGTCAACGATCCGGCAACTAGCAGAACTTTTGTTTTTGGACAGTTACTGGATAACGTCTAGCTTGCCGGACTTATGCACAGCGTTTCTTCTCTTCCTGACTTTACCAGTGACAGTCACCAGTGCTTAGAGATCTTTCTCCAAGTTGAAGCTCATCAAAAACTATTTACGAAATAGCATGGCCCAAGAAAGACTCAGCAGCCTTGCGTTATTAAGCATAGAAAACAATAAAGCCAAAAAGGTGAATTTAGATGAAGTTATAAAGACATTTGCTGCTAAGAAAGCTAGAAGACAGAAGAAAATATTGTTGTAGCACCAAACCATCAACCACCATCAGTTCATCACTATCCTAAAAAACTAAGTCTTTGTTTACAAATATAATCTATTTGTTTTGTACCTATCATATCTATGTTTCTATTATATCTTTGGTATCTATATTATCTTGTGTCTATTAACATTAATTTTTTTGTTGAGTTGATTGAAACTAACGTTATTGTTATTAACATATTATGTATCTCAGTCATATCCTGTTTTATTCTTTTGAAATAATTTATTTATAGGTTTAAAAATATTAGCGAAATTGTTGAGGTAGGAGGTAGGCTTATCAGAGAGCAAAAACTTATAAATGTTTGATATGATGACACGGATTCAGTCTAGCTAAGTGTAAAAATTAATTTCCAATAATAGTTAGAATGATGAAGTAAAAGTGCTTATAAAATGTTAATTATAACGAAATTGTTAAAGTATATCGGTTAAAATTGATACAGTTGGTTTATTGGACATTTTAATAGTTTCTGCAAAATAGACTACTAGCTATGTTTCACCCACAAATGAATTGTTGAACAGTCATATAAAATAAATGGTTGTAATATCGAATTCGTTTCTGCCAGTAAATACATCTATCCTTCAATACTTTTCTCACTCTCTTTGATTATTGACCCTGTGCTTGCTTGGAAATCTGTATCTTCTTCCAATTTATCTCTCGATTCGATTGACTTCGGCATTTGGATGTAGATAAAGTTGTGCCGGATTTTTATATTCATGAGTATAAAAATGAAGGATGAATATTTATCAATATTGATTTGAAATTTAATGTATTCTTGGTAAAATTGGCTTTTGTTTAAGGTGCCAGTGTCAGAATGAATATAATATTCTATTAATTAATCCATTAGTCCATTATTTTCTTTGGGTGCAACAGTTTAGCCTTGCGATTCTTTCAGAAAAAGTCTATTATTTTTTAGTTAGTTCTCAATGACTAATTACAATGTAGAAATGTAACCACACTCACGAAAAGCGCTTGCAAAAGCACTTTGATGCTTGCCAACAGTTTATAGCACCAGTGAACATTTTTCGAAAAGGCTTTGTGCTTATAGTGATCCCTAAATATGTATGCCCCAGATATATTTTTGAGATAACGAACTTTCATCGACCACTATCCTTTTTCAAGTCGATGAAAGATCTGACATTTTGAATTATTCGAGTTTCGTTTTGAAAGGTACTTTTCGAAAGTACTTCGTATGAAAATGAATGATCTTTTCGACTGCCTCAATTCGAATGGAAAATTTGAGGGAAATTATCAGCCATCAGCAATACAAACTCTGACGGAATCAATTGAATTCATTAAGTCTTGGACAGTTGGGAAAAATATTCTCTATTGTTTCAACGGTTTGATACAAACCATCAGTAGCATCCTGGGAGGAGACGAAGGAAACATTTCCATATTCGATTTAAAGTCGGCTCAACCAGTACCCAATCGAGAATTCATTCTCCAGAATAAGACAGCGTAGGGGTTATGATCCAAACCGCTCAGCTTGATGCTTCAGATTTGGGTTGCAGTAGGTCATGACTGGTTGTCTTGAAAAATGTTCCGATAATTCTAACTGCCAAGACGACAATGATTTCGACCTGTGTACAATGGGAGAATCTGAAAGTCCATTGATGTGGTTGATTGGACCGATTCGACCATTCCTTCTGCGGATTCGGGCAACGGTGAGCCTCGTGAGGGTATATAAGGGATAAAGAGTTAATTGAACCCCTAAATACCCTAATTGAATCCAACTGAATAAGCTTGGTAATGATTGGATATATATTGCAAATCGAAATCGGATACATTTGAGAATTCCCTCAACCGATTTCAAACATTTGACGAGGAAAAGCGCTGTTGGTCATAAAGAAAATTATGGCCAAAAAATCAGAAAAGATATGACTTCAAAGGTATATTTTAGGAAAATTAAAAAAAATGAATTTATAGAAGATTGGAACTCTCCTTTAACTTCATAATTTGAAAAGCACAGGATTCATTTGTTGAGACAACTGATTAGAGTGAAGCTGTACAGGGAACAGAAAAAAAACCCAAAGGAATCTCGACACAGAAGCATCCCGCTGTTTATGAAAAATTGAATATTTTTAAAAATTCATAGAAAATCTATTTATAAATACTTGTGAATGAAGAAAAAATTGCATGCATTTATTTTTTCATACATCAGTATTTTATATTCATGAAATATAAAAAATAATTGTCTTTTTATTGCCTCAAAAAAATCAGGTGATGAAATACTGAACATCCCACATTTCCATATGCCGGTCCTGATCGTCATCGCATTCGGCTTCGGAAATAGTGCTTTATAGTTCAGCTACTTACCGCCAGATGCGGGAGTAAAAATTTTCGCTTCTCTGAAACACACTTATCCATCTATGAACCGGTGAAGGAACTACACAAAATTTAGCTACAAATCGTTGAACTGGGCTGTGTCTCTATGTAGGTATATTTAAACTCAATGATTAGATGTAGAAATAAAAATCAACACTCTGTGAAACTCAGAAAAATATTGGAAAAGTTTCCTTCAAGATTATTTTCAGAAGTATTTGGGACTATATGAGGAGACTTGATCATCATCAACAAAACTAAATAATTTCTCAAAAGAAACATGTAATTCTGATTCACTTGTGATATAATATAATTCACTCTCACTTCACAATTTATGTATTAATGGAAAAAACGCACTTCACTTTAGTAATAATAGAATCTTCTACAGAGAGTCAATATTGTTTTAACAAGTTTTGCCTGAACGGTAGACATTATATAAGAGGAGGATAACCATATTCTATATGATGTAATGTTCAGTATATCATGCTAGTACAGACTTCAATATTCAAACTCTGCAGAATTTCAGTATAGTCAAGAATCAAATGTGCATCATTCCAAATGATTCATTTAAAAATTACATATGCTTAAGGAATATAATATTGCACATTGAGAAATGGTATAGGTAAAAAGGATTCCCCATAAAAAATTTGTAAAATCCGTGGTTAAATTTAGGGAATTCAACAACGAATCGAACAACTATCTATTAGTTATGTGCTAGGTATTCGATATTGGATGAGTCCAGTTTTGGAGATGTTTCAAATTCATTCATACTTGTCGTTGAATATACCTCCATCAAATATGACTTGAAAGCAGATAAGTCTGAAATTCGTTAAATGCATATAGTTGAACATGAAATATATTTCTTATACTATACAATTCAATGCCGACATAAAATTCAAATTTGATGCTTCCGCAATAAAGGATTGACATCACAAGTGACTAGCGATCATTTTAAATAGGTAAATTTATAATTGAAGAGCAAATTTTTTTCGAGTTAATAATTACATCTATAGTTATGTTGTTGGTCACACCAGAACAATTTTTATCATAAACTATATCAGAATAAAAAATTTAGAAATAGAACAAACATTTTCGAACTTCCAATAACTTTATACAATCCTATATTCATAATGAATGAAATTGAATATCCAGTTCCACATTTTAATTTCTAACTAACATGTGGCCAAACTATGAAAATCCGAAACAATTTAAGAAAACGAGAAGCTGTACATGAACTTTTTGTTTTCTCTGAATATTTGGATTCGAAAGTTTTACAATTTGACTTCTCAACCACTGAAGACAAAACCGGAAATCACAAATTTCCATTTATTTCCAGTATCCTATTGAATTTCGAAGAACTATTCCGAAGCCGTGAAATTAGTGTTTCCGATAATTATGCTGGAGATGAAATTTACTGATTGGAAATTCTGGCGATACATTATAGAAAATCGTTAGGTTAAATTCCAACTCCTGTTTGATGTGATACAATTCATATAAAAATTTACCCTAGAGTGAAACTAATTATTAGATGGATCTATATTAACTATGATTGAAGGCAGTTGGAAGGCCCCAAATTCAGAAAAACTCAATATTTTTCAAGCTTCCATATTCGATAGTAAGATAAATCTGTGATGCTGTAGAAGAAAATATATGAACTCACATTGATACTGTTACCCATGAATAGGTAGTGGTAGTAGTATGCAAATCTTAATGAAACAATTATTATTAAGAATTATAGATCCTTTATGGGTACTTGTGAAGTTGGGACATTTTTATAGATGAGTAGGTTATCAATGTTCAGTAAATAATACATTTGTGGATTTCATAGTAAGGGTTACAGTTGGCACAATATATTGGAAGCAAAAAGGAATATTTGCCTCAATTCACAAGTGCCATCTGTATTAACCAAATATATCCAAATTGAATATTAGAAAGACACTGCAGTATTCAATACTCATTCTAGAACAAATAAGTATTAAGTATTCCATAGCCTAAATTCGATCGTTTCAATCATAATAAGAGTCCTCTAAGTGTCAGCACTGCATATATTTTATTCAATTATTGGAAAATTGAATGAAGGTTTATTTCTAAAAAGCATATATAGCTTTGAACTTTTCAATCAATCTCAATATTATAATATAATTGTTTATGTATTTTAGTGAGCTTTCCGGAGGGCAGTATGAAAAAACATGCCCTTTTTTGTCATTAACTAACTACAAATTCACAAGCCTAAGCTTTAGCTTGATGAAACTCTCATTTCATGAAGATTATTTAACTAGAAGATTCAGTTGCTCTTTTGTTTCAGGGCAGTTGTCTTTGGTAGTATATTCGCTCACTAAAAAGTAGGTAGAATGATTAATGATGAAATAATCAATAGAAAATTTCCCTCGAAATGAAATCAAGTAGGGAACTCGAATGAGCTTTTACATCTTTACAGCTATATTATTTGATCTATTGTGGGATTTCTGAATGAAATTTTTACGAATCAGTTAATTTTATATCAGTATCAGTTTGTTCAAAGTGAAATCTCTGAATAAATTTATAAAGAGAATCTGACCAATAAAAGCTTCACAATTCCAGAATTGCAACCTTCACTTTGATTATCTTAGTTTAAATCAAAATGTTCTTTTGCTGACTCAGTCAATGTGCAGCGGATATGTTGTGATTTTTTTATAACATTACCTGCATATAACACAGAAATAGTTGGCATGCCCGATTCTGTAAGTTCTTCTTCCAATATATTATTGACTGGAAAAATCCGGTAAAATCTATTTCATTCATGGCCATCAAAATGAGGGATTATATGAAATTAATCGAGTAAGCGAATAAGAAGAGGTCATTGAAAATTAACAATTAATTAACATGGATGACGAAAAGTTTACAAGAAAAATGCGAAGTGTTTGCATGTGAATAGATTCAATCGATCAAATCTAATATAATAAATTTAATGCAAACTGTACCATTTTTTCCCGGCCATGATCAATGTCACCTTTCACACAAGAAGCAGACAAAGTTTTAGGTGAACTATTTACTAAATCCAAATGCACTTCCGCCAGTACTTCCACTCCTGTGAAAATGCACGTTCTGCCATTTGTTGTCTTTTTTGTGCCAAACTCGGCTTTCCTCTGATTGATGGGTGTGAGCTTGTCCTTGTCTGAAATTATAATATGTATTTATCTGATTCCAACACAAATTTTGATATGTGGAATGTTCAGTCGAGTATACCTGTCAATTTCTGAACAAACTGAATTAAGTGGAAGAAATCAGGCAAATATATGTATAGATAAAACCTAAAAACCATAATATTGATGTGCCAGATTTCATATTTCTGAAATTTCGACTGAACTGACGAATAGAAAAAAAATAATCGAAATGAATCCCCAACTATTTTGGGATCCTTAATTTTGAAGGGGCTACACATATTCAGAGATGCATTTCCTCATCACATAGGTACTCACTGAAGAGCAATATTTGTTATATATCCTGATGAAGGCTTTCGAGACCGGACGACTATAAAATTAGTTCGGAGCAACCTTCGATGCCTTTGAAGATGCAGAAGATGCTTACCGCATTTTTGGACCTAACGTTCAGTGAAAATCACATAAGACCATGGCTAGAAAGCCGAATTTTCTAATATTTATTAAAATTATCATCAATAATATATATTAGGCATTCATTATTTAGTATTAATAGGAATCGATATCAATCAAATTCATTTCGTCCACCTTTTCATACGGGCTAATGCCAAAAAGCCGAAATGTAGATAACTTACATCTGAGCTTACATCCAAATGAATGTATGTTATAAAATTTTACGTAGCAGATATTTTTAGCACCATGATTTTCTTGATAATGTTCGCCCTATATCCATTTGATTTTTTTCTTATTGCGGTCGTTTATGGAGATTGATTTAATCGATTTTACGTTTCTCAGTCACTATTAGTGAACAA
The DNA here is from genome assembly GCA_951802165.1 of Adalia decempunctata. Classification (NCBI taxonomy): domain Eukaryota; kingdom Metazoa; phylum Arthropoda; class Insecta; order Coleoptera; family Coccinellidae; genus Adalia; species Adalia decempunctata. The sequence continues at coordinate 51,572,170 of OX637695.1, forward strand.
AGTTTTCGAAGGTTTTGTGGAATATTTTCGAGAATTGGTCAAAGTACAAAACCGTTATTTGAGAGTAGATGATTCAAAAATTATTAAAAAAGATTTCAAATAGCGATCATTACTTTCAATAATAAGAAACATAAAAAATAATAAGTAATTATCGGAAAAAAAATTGACAAAGCAAAAATGATGAATTTCGCCATCAGACTAAAATGCAAACGCTACATCTACGCATAAAACTTTCCCGAAAGCCTTACTTTTACACATCATGTTATCGTCTAAGTATGTTTTTCGCCTTAGCTCATCTTCACAGAATGCTTCTCCAGGAGTAGGCTATATTTAGGAAGTAACCAAAAAAATACAAAAGAATAAAAAAGTCAATGTGATTCAGAAAGAATAATTGACAGACCTCCTCGTTCACCTGAAAACAACCTTATAGATTTTTGGTAATTCAGTTGTTTAATCAAGTGAGATTCGGCCAATGGTGGAGAGTCCGTCAAATTCGCCGCAACGTTGCCAGATCGGGCTATTATTCCGGCATTGGAAGAATAGGTCAGTTCTTTTCTTCATTAGCACTTTGAGATAAGCAACTCGGAATAAATTATTAAAAATCATAAAATTTCTTTCCATATTTGTTCAATCAAAAAACTCTTCCAAAATAATTCTTATTGATTAAATTAGAATTTCTTAATACCTTTACTACGCGACAATAGATACGATGAGAAACAATAAGGTAGAATTGAATTGAATATACAGGGTGTTTGGAGGCTGAGTAGCCATAGGTAAATGGTGGATGTGGATAGGTGATGCTCTTGGCTACTTGTTGCGCCCAATAAAATAACATTTTGCCCTAAGTTCAAAGTGTTATAATTTTTTTGCCATTTTTATAGAAATTTCTCATTTTTCTCATTAAAATCTTGCATCACTGAATAGGACTAACAGGAGTATTGTCAACCGATCATAGTTGTGTTAGAATGAGAGAAAAGATTTTACCTGCTCAATGGAATAGTTTTGTCGTCACCCTTTGAAGGTATCCTTGAAGACAAAACAGTTTTTTTGTTGAGTTATCTGATTATTAATGGTGCATGTTACATACCATTGCAAAGAGTATTAACTATAGAAGTTTTTAAAACCCAACACTATGTAAACTTTTTTTTATTTCACTTTGTAAAGTGGACACAACATTATTATTCTTTTCATTTTGATGTTCGATACGACGCTGTCAGGTTTTTTGAAGACGTTTGTATGAAATTATGATTCAATCTGAATAAGACAAGACTAGACTAAAAAACAAATCATTTTACAGGCACCTCGTGCATTAAATTTAAAAAAATTCAAGATTTATTGAGAAAAATGGTAAATTACTAGAAAAATGGCAAAAAAATTACAACACTTTAAACTTTGGGCAAAATGTTATTTTATTAGGCGCAACAAGTAGCCAAGAGCATCACCTATCCACCATTTACCTTACCTATGGCTACTCACCCTCCAAACACCCTGTATTTCTCCTTTGCATTCTATTTCACGCCGAGGTGAATTTCGAAGAACAAATGGCAAAAACAAAATAGATCGTCTAAGAAGTGAAAAAAATTGCAAACTACTAATTTCAAAATTCAGACTCAAATAGATTAATTTACACGAAAGAAAAGCTGACATGTGTCGACAACTGGGCGAGTATTTATTAACACTCATAATTCATTTTCCAATGGTGTTCGTGAATTAAGACAAATTTCATCGAAAAATGCGGAAGATATTTTGAGGTGGCCATACTTTCCAATGAATCGAAGATAAAAATTACACTTTTAATTCCTGAACACGCAGTATAAGTTGATAACTCTCATTCATTCTCTACATTATTATTCAATCTAAAGAAACGGATCTGCACAATCTGGCAACGAAATCCGGATTTGACACTGTTCGCGCATGCCCAAATCGGCCTCCAAATCTGACTTGATTAAACAACTGGATAACCCGATTTTTTATTCGCTGAGGCGAAGAATCCATTAATCCGGAAATTTTACCCAGGTTATGAGCATCATTTATTTATACACTTATAACTGAAGAAGTTTTATCTTTTAATCAAAGCTTATAACATAGTCAAAATAAAATAGAGGAATCACAGAAGAGGCAAAATTACATTATATTTCCGTCCAGTCCTCGTATATCACTTGAGATACCACGTAGTGCGTTCCGCAGTACCTACGGCCATTACAGAATATGAAGCAGGATAACAAAAAGGTCAAGACTGCGTTACACATTTTATAAAATCACGAAAACCTTGTGCCTCTGGACACTGATCAATGCAACATGTAGGTACACATATAATCATTATCGCTTACTTACTTGTCTAAGTACTGAGTGAGTCGGACATAAGCTATGCATGCTGCGTCTTCTCCCAAAAGATGAACGTGTGGGTTCAAGATGGTGGTGTTCACTGCCTTACAGTTCTTACTGAGGACTGTAAAACAATGAAAAAATTATTATTTCCTCCAATTTATTCAAGAGGTTTTTCAAAAATGAATGAGATGAGGTTATAGCAAGGGCAGCTCATCGTGGTCATTTTACATGAGAATTATAACTTTATAATGAATATTGCAGATAACCCAATAAATTATCAAATAATTTTAATTGTGTAAAACCAACGCCACTAGGTACACCATAGTTATTCAAAGACGAAATTCATTACCTACTACCAAAAAGGAATCTAGCCGCTCATGATCATGTTAGCCTGAAGATGCGTTTGAGAAAGCATACTACCATTGTATGAAATGATACATTTTAATGATACATGAACATGACCTAATGCACCGTGGTTACTGTACGCGTACTGTATCATACAGGATCATGCATGGTCCTTTTTCTGGATTAATCACCTTCCACAACTGTCAGTATGTATTTCAGACTGGGGTTTCTTTAAGTTCCCAGTTAATACTCTAGTCAGATGCCACAAAACGAAAACCTACATTCACAATTTACAATGTTGGCGTGATCCCCAAAAGTTTATCAGGAGCCTTCCTCTCTGACGAGCCGTAGAAATTTTTATTTGAGTGGAAGTTTTTGGTAGTTCATCCGCAGTTCACCATTTTTTCCGAATAATATTCATGAATGTTTGCCTGTATTGGATCTTTTCATTGTTAATTAATTTATTTCGTCTATATTGTCAGATAGGCAGCCTTTATAGTTTATACAATCGTCTATGTTGTATTTATTTTATTCATTATATTTTTAATAATTGTTTAAAATTGGCAATTGTTCAGGTTCGGGATCACGGGATCCCTGATTTCTTGTTTTTGTTTTAAAATGGCCATTCTGTATCGTTGTATAATGTCCTTGTATTGCTCTTTCAGAGCTCCGAAGTGGATTTAAATATAATCGAAACGTCGGCAGAAATTTCAACAAGTTGATTTCGTTCATCCCTGACCTCAACCAATTATCAACACTACATCTTATTATGTCTTGAAACGTATGTCATATCTTCATGTTTTAATCGCTTTATTCCCTTTTCTTCAAGTCCTGAATATCAATGCTAACTTCTATTCATATTTCAGAATTGAACAGAAAATAGTCAATCTTCGATATCTATTTTCTTGTTTTCTTTCGGAATATACATAACCTCTACATTTTTGAATTTCCAGTTGACGCAAGCGTACAATTCAATCCTCACCAAAGATTTGACTTCACTTTGTGACTGTGAATAGCAAGGATATAAGCCATATTGATGTTATTAGATATACTCCATTCACTTTTATAAAGTATCTTGGTGGGCCATGGTTTAGGTTTATCAAGTTCTTTTACTTAAAACGGACGCAGGTTGGCACTCATGAAAATCAAGCGACATTGCCAAGTCTACTTTCTATAATTACTCTTTTTTAACTTTGTGAATGGAGTTAGTTCTTTTGCTTTAACTGTGACACAAGATTCGTAGTATCACTACATTTTCATACTGGAGTATTTCAAGTTGCGCAACGAGGTATTTAATTGTTCTCTGTAGGCTTATTTCTTGATAATTTTGAAAAGTGGGGATTTCCATACGTCCGTCTGTTCTGTTCGTCTAAAAGTTTTTATGTCGGGTTAGTGAACTATCACAAAGTAACGGACTATTCTGTCCATTATTTTTCAGTAAAATTTCAACACTCGGTTCTTGATTTCCGTACAAGAAAATAGCATAACTGAATCTTCCAATCATGTTTATACTCGTACACTTGAAATATTTCCAGTATTAATAGAAAAAAGTTTCTTCGATATTCGTCAGATCTTTGGAATTATTGAATTCACATAATATTTCCTCAAATTCATTGTTTTCCCAAAGTAAATAAATATTTTGATAAATACGTAATTTCTACAATTTATATGTAGAAACGGCAACGTTGCGTCCATATCTGACAGAAGAATGAGTATAACCTAACATTTTCAAAATATACGCGGTGAAATGTGTCAGAATTCCAGCGCCAACCGGGCTACTTTATAAAAGTGAATGGAGTATATATGGTACCTTTATTAGACAACGAGGGAAATGGACTTGCAGAGATCTAATTTCCGTAGTACACCAATGGTGTCACCACTTGGGTACAGTTTTAATGTACAGTTTCGCACTTAGCGGTCAAATGTCTACGCTTCATCCCAAAGGTTCCTTCAAAAACTAGATCTCTACGTACATTCATTTTTCCTACGGTATTTCGCAAACACTTTTATGAAGTCTCATGCATTTCACCGAGGGAGGTTAAATACGCCCGTTTACACGGTTCAGAGCCCGCAAATAATTCTAATAAAAATAGAGGATGTGCTATGTCCTAGGGACGTTATCCTCTATTTTTATCATATTAAGGCCTCTTGCAACGACAGAGAATTCTCGCGAGAATTTTCTGTCAAATTCACTGACCGAAAATTCTCTGCCGTTGCATACTACTTTCGGTAGAATTCTCTGTGGAATTCCATTGTTCCATCGTATGCATCGGCAGAGAATTCTCGGTCAGTGAATTTGACAGAAAATTCTCGCGAGAATTCTCTGTCGTTGCAAGAGGCCTTTAGACAACTGCTATATATCCTACACTGAGGCGGACATTATGGATATCCACGTATGCATATCCAATAGACGTCCTGGTCCTGGATGTCTATGGGGCAGTGGCGGCCCGTGACAGTTTAAGGTGGTGAGGCACATTAAAAAAAAAGATTTCTTGCCGTGGCGTTGCCGAGACAAAGGATAAAACATGAGGAATTTCATTGGGGAATAATGTGATACTTTCAAATGGTTCGCCTCATATATACGTAATTTGCTCATTCGATAGTGTTCTTTCATCCCTCCAAAATTCGTTTTAATACATAGCTACCTATCCTCAAAAATTTATAGTGCTGGATTAATAATTCTTTGTCGCTAGCATACTTGAGGTCATTTATTTCGAAGAACTTTTTGCTTCGTAAAATATTTACTTGGGCTTATATAAAACTGATTTTTGCGGGTTGAAAAGGCTGTATTAAATGAGCGAATGAAATACCTATATGATCAGACATTTTGGAAAAAATAATCTCATTTGCTGAAATTCTTCAATTTTCAGACCTTCTCAAGAACATCCTCTTCAAGGGAATCGCTTTCCAGTATATCACCAAACTTGAAACACCCATTAATCAGAAAATTGTAGTTCACTTTACTCTGATAATGAAGTGAAAACTTCCCCTTGTCCATAAATTTTTCGTAATATGCACTAAAGAATATAAAGGGGTTGCCATTATAGAACAAATCGACTCAATTCTAGTACCGCAACAAACATTTTAGGTACAAGAGCAACAACTTTTGCAGTGAAATTATCTCTTATTTCGAACTGACGTAAGTACATGATGAGATTTTCTATTTCATCGCACTGTACCTACTATGAGTTTTCTAGTGAATTCTCTTCTTCGTCAGTTGCGTAATAATCTGAAATCATCAAATTCCAAAAAAGACACTGCTCGTGATATAATCATTATGGCTGCATTGTTCAATTTGTTTATATCTTTCGTTTGAAAAAATATGCCCTTGCTAGTTACACCCCATCAGATAGAAGTCTGTATCAAAAATATTCTAAGTAGTTGAGCATATTTCACGATCTCCTTTTTATAAATATACTGATTGCTCTAAATTTGGAAATCAGGTTGTATTTGAAGATGGTATAGAAACGAAAACGCTTATTTCAGAAGAAATCACAGATCACACGACACGGAGTATTCCAAAAGTACACACATATGTAAAAATAATTCAATAAACGTCCTGATTAAGTGCAATTTTCCCTCTACCAATCGAAATTTCAATACCTTCTCTATAAGCCGACTTCTGAACGTATATCATCCAGACAAAGGGCGAGAGGCTAGCCTCACATCTATCTTTAAACGCGCCAAGTTTTCTCCTACCAAAGCGAACCAACGCACCAGTCGAAGCATACATTAATTCTCACGAATGCCTAGCCAATCAACCACGATGGTGGGCGTGGTCAATTCGGCGCGAATTTGAAATTAATTTGCTTCGAACTTGCGCTAAGTGTCGGCACATAAGTTATCGCACGGGAGTTCTACGAAGTATTTATGTTTGAGATATTATTCTGACTTCCCTTCAGGCCGTATTAGACTATCATAATTTTGGTGCCAAATTTCGTACGAACTGTCAAAGATGACAAAGAGACTTCTTAAGAATTCTTCGGAATTCTCTCTCACCTTTGAGAGATCGTACGAAATTTGATACCAAAAATGCGGTAGTCTAATAGGGACTTTCTGTTAGAAATGTTCTATTTCAGTAAAAACATTACTGAAGCAATTTGTTTACGAGTATGTTACCTAATTGTTTTCACTGCAAACTGATATTTTGAGATATAGAAATGAAAATTTTTCAAATGAGACACCCATACCTATGTTTATATATTTCTTCATAGAAACTAGAACTTGAAATTAAAATACATATATAGCATACTTGATATTTTTCAGAAGTCATATCTGAGATACTTCAGTTTATCTCTTGAATAAGTAGGCTTTGGAATGTTGGACTATCATATGTCCCACTTCTTGTAATTTTCGTATTCTTGTGTTTACCTTTCTGCTGTGAAACATGTCAGTCCCACTCACCAAAGTCCACCTGAGGTTCATTCTGGAATGTGATTTCAGAAAAACATCAAAATATGCTATAGTTTTGGAAGAGTTATCTTTATCGAAATATGTAGAAATATAGAGGGTGTCCCATTTAGAAAAAGCACATATACCTATATTATGCGCTTACACAAACCTCAAACGTGGGAATTTAAGTAGGTAGGTAATTTAGCATATTTTGAAATATGACAATATAACTGTATGTTGTATCATATTTTTTTGGATGGAGGAAATGTAAGAAATATCAATCATACAGAAACAATGTTTGATATTGTTTCAAATGGAAATAATGAATAAAAACTGAAAAAGTATATTTTATTATTTGTAAGAAAGAAGAAAACAATACATCTGTATAATAATATCATTTATATACAAAACGAAACTCCATACAGTGGTAAGTAGAAAAATAGACTGCAGAACAATAAAATGGACAATGTTGATTTCCCTGTTTCTATTCACATAGAAAATATTCAGAACATACCTCTGTAATTACTCCTGTTACAATAGTAGTTAACTACTGTTTCCCCCTCAACCCCTTATTAATACTTTTAGTCCTCGCCAAAACGTAATCAACACTTTTCTGCTTTCCTCGCCAGGTTTCAAATTCTTCTCGGTTCCCGAAAATCAAAACACTCTGTTTGATCAGTACATCATGAATTATTCTCAAATGATCATATATGTAGAAAACGTTTCCTGGTTTTCATGAGTAGAACAAAGAGAACACAAAATATGTTGCCACTTTAGCGGAATCATCATTATGGATGGATTGTCCGGAGTTCTTAACTAATACGCTGGTAAACTCTTTTCCACATAATATAAATATGCCGCAAGTGGATTCACTCTGCAATGAAGTCGAGCATTGATATGAAACTTCAGCAAGACAACAACCATGCAAATACTTACTTTGGCGTCCATAATGAGAGATTGCTAGATATTATATTCAATAAAAATCAAACTGTTCCAAGTTCCAAACGTTTTCACTATCAGATTGATTCTTGAAGAACGACAAAAGACAAAACCACAAAACGCGCGATCTGAATAACGGCTTGGCTACTCTTCTCACGATCTTCCACTCGGGTGCACTCGGAAGCACTCGGAAGCGAGTGAATTTGATTGGTTAGGCATTCGTGAGAATTAATGTATGCTACCAGTCGATGCTAGAAGCGTACGTGCTAGACGAAGAAGCACGTGAGGCCAGCCTCCAACAGTTTACTTTTTAAAGAGCAAGTGAGATGAAACATAGGAATGGGGAGATATGAAACTCGGAACATTTTAGCGCGTTCGGCAAGTATATATCCCTTTTTATAATATGGGACGGGGTAAATAAGTGATCGGATATTTTTTGCCGAACGCGCAATCATTCATGTTGAATCTAATTGTGACAGGAATGATAGTGATGAAGGAATTATATAATTAAATATTCGATTAATACGAGTATTTTTTCAAATTTATTGGTGAGGCACTGCCTCACCTGCCTCATAGGACAAGCCGCCACTGCTATGGGGTCAATCGTCAATCCAATGAATGTCTTATAGGTATCGTGTGTGGTCTGTCAAGTTAGTAATTCACTAACGCAATCTTTCAATTTTTTTCGAAAGAAGTTTTTCTGAAATAGCTGAATTCTGAAAATTGAATAAATCAATTTCGTGTAGCAAAATTAGTTTCTGCCTTATGGGGTTTCTATTTGAAGTGATTCAGTGACCTGTGTATTGTACTCAACACTATATTTGCTTAGGATGATAATGCCAAGAATTCATTTCATGTAATATTATTTGCCCAAATATTAATGAGCAAATACAAGGATTAAATAATATGATCATGAATGCCCAGTGCAATTGCAGAAGTTATTACCGAATTACTGACTTTTACAAGATTTTTTCGAGATAACATTGTAATCGAAATACGTAGGTAACAACATTACTCTCAGTCAGTCTATTTTCAACAATGGCTGATATAAATATCAAATTATTAGCTTCCGCATGTACTGGTAAGTTGACTTTTTATATAATATTGATAACCAAGACTGGCTTTGCCATTGATGCTTTTTTCACTGTTATCTATTTCAGTGAATTTGATGTCATTTGCCAATGGGAATGCATTTTCTTGGTCTTCAACTGTTCTAACCTCTTTGAAGAGCAACGACACCATCAGAAATCCTATTGGAAGACCCATATCAACCACGGAGGAGTCATTGATCACATCCTTAGTTAGTCTTGGTGCAGTATGCGGACCAATTTCAGCAGGATTCTTTGCAGAAAGAATCGGCCGGAAAAAATCTCTGTTGATGTTTGCCGTACCTATGCTTTTTGCTCATTTAATCTTAGCTTTTGCTACTAGATCCGTTGAATTCTATGTGGCGAGATTCATGTTAGGAATAGGAGCAGGAAGTGTCTTCACAGTGGTTCCTATGTATGTAGGAGAAATAGCGGAAACTCGAATAAGAGGATTTCTAGGGTGTCTGATGGGGGTATTTTTAGCTTTTGGGATACTTTTTGTATATACATTAGGGCCATTCGTTCATCTTAAAACCTTCAGTTTCTTCCTAATGGTACCACTAATAATGTTCCTCTTTCTCTTTGGTTTGTTTGTACCTGAAAGTCCTTATTACTACTTGAGCATAGGAAAAGAGAAAGAGGCCGAGATCAGCTTGAATAAATTAAGGAAAAACGACCATTGCGCAAACCTAAAAGAGTTGGCACTTATGAAGGAAACAGTAGAAGAATTTTCTGATAATGGTTCATCTCTATGTGATCTATTCAAAAGTAGGAGTTTCAGAAAAGGATTGACAATAACAGCGACACTAATGTTTTTACAACAAAGTATAGGCGTGACTGTCGTATTCGCTTATATGGAGGACATTTTCATAGCTTCCGGGAGTAGGTTTTCGTCATCCCATTCAACAATAATAGTTGGCGGAATTCAAACAATCGTCATTTTATTCAGCTCATCTGTAGTAGACAAATGGGGAAGAAAAATTCTTCTTGTAATTTCATGTGGTGGTTGTTCTTTGGCTCTCTTCGTATTAGGAGTATATTTTTACATGAAAGAACGAGGTATGGATATGACGACATTGTGGTTGTTGCCAATATCAACCTTGATAGTTTTCACAATAAGTTTTAAATTGGGATTGAGCGCTTTACCCTGGGCCTTGGTAGGAGAATTATTTTCAAGTCAATCGAAATCTACTGCTGCTACAATTACAACAACTGTTTGTGTTTCTTTCGCGTTTGTTATCACTTTGGTGTTTCCTACAATGAAAGAACTTATTGGCTTTCACTATTCCTTCTGGATATTTTCAGGAAATGCTCTCATGGCACTCCTGTTTTCCCTGAATTACATACCAGAAACAAAAGGAAAAGATTTCAAAGAAATTTTGAGAATGTTGGAAACATAAATTTGATATAATACATATTGAAATTTTCTTGCATGGAAATGAGTGTGAATTAGAAATCAGATCCTCATATAACTTCAGGAAAAAAACAGGTGATATACATATGCATCAAACCTTTTTATTTGTGATCATTTTTATAATATGAATATTTTTGATATACTATGTGATTTATTTTTCCTATGTGATATGGCACCGCATCCTTGCATACTAGCGAAGATTAACTGATTTATTTTCAATATTACATGTTGTTCCCGATCGTTTCGTCCCAAAATATTCAATAGAGATCAATTTAAATATGTACTTGGTGCAAGCAGTTACGGCAGTGCCGTAACAAGCAATGTGGATACAGCGACTAAAAAAGGCAGAATGAATTACTACTTACTAAAATAACTATTTATACAGGCACAGATACAAGTACATGTAGTACAAATGTGAACCAATACAAAGTAGAATAAGAGAAAGAATGTTAGTCATCAATATCATCATTGAAATCTTAAATAAAGGTTTTTGTCTATTCTCAAAATGGCCACATTTTCAAGCCTGTCCTGTGCAGTCGTAGAGCTTAAATATATTTTCTTATCAATTTCAAATCACTAAATGTAATCAAGATATAGGTACACAGATTTTAATTTTTAGCGCTACTCAGATCTGCCCGTCTGTCCCTCCGTAACCATGATAACTATCATTATCATATTTCGAGACTTTATCACCGGCAAGCCTTTAAATGTCTTCTATAGAATATAATTTTACAGATTTACTCGTCAGAAAATTGGATTTAATCTCCAATGCTTCTAAGGAGGCAAAACCGTGAATTCAACAATTCGCAGACGAGAATCGAAATTTGCTACCACGTCAGACTGTCAGAGCCAACTTGAAAATGTTATAAGCTTGCAAAACATTTTCAAGTGAATTTATTCTAAGAGACTGAATTTCTTCAACAATTTCTTTGGAAAATTATAAAAACATGTGAAAAATGAAATTTGCGACTATTGAAATATAAAAGAATAGTTCGGAACAAATACGCTTGTTTCCGTCCATTGAAATTAAAATTTTTTCTAAATAAATTTGGTTTTCTCCCTTGCATGATTGGATTATTAAAAGAAATAATTCACCAAAACTTTGGCGCACTCGGCGTGAGCCACCTTTATCACAATTTATTAAGTTTAAATTAAATCTTCCTTCAATGTCTCATTGCATTAGAGAAACAATCACCTATTTCCAAAAAAACGAAGTAAGGAAGTTCGCCAAGGCAGTAAGAAGATGAGGGTGCTAGTCAACACACCTTGAAGATAGTGAAAACGTACGACTATATCATTCAGACGAATAACAAAATCATGATTCAGTTTAGTATGAAGCGGGTTCTCTCCATTAATGCATAGTAGTTCATGAAATAAGGAATACTTACTACCGTTATCAAAATAAAATTTGTGGAAATCCATTCCCTCCACTAAATTTCCCATGGCTTCAGGTTCAAACGCTGTGAGATGCGGATCACAGATTTTTCTGAAATGAGATGAAAATCATTGGTTATGGTTCAATTGACTCTTTGAGTGTACTTTAAGACCGTCCTTTTTTTACGGTCGTTACAAAATGATCAAATTCTTGTCTGCTTATATGTTAAGGAAAGATGCAATTGTTCTTGCGAGCAATAAAGAACTTGAAACTGTTTACAGTTTGTTTAAAACACCTAATGTCATTTAATGTTAGTTAGACAACTGGTCTATAGACCAGTTGTCGACTTTTCTCAAGTGACATTTTCGTTCTTTGGATAAAAACATGTTTCATATACCATATAATCACGTTTTTTTTTTCAGTTTGTTACCATTTTGTTTTTCTCTAACAGTTTGGCTTGCGCAAACCGGCTTGAACACTTAACACTGAGCGTGCGGTTGGGAAAACTGTATACAATTTACCCAAATACCCAACCGCACGCTCAGTGTTCAGCGTTCAAGCCGCTTTGCGCAAGCAAAACTGTCGTAAAGCTTGAGCGTGTGGTAGGCCTATATGGCGCTAATTCATAAGCATATTATCATTACCAATAAAAAATTCTACTTACGTATAAGCTACGAAATCACCCGAGTTGATGGCTTCAATTAGTTGTTCGGTTATCTTAATGATCTCTTGTCGACGAGCTGTGGAAATAGCAAAAACTATTAGCAGATAATATGTATATGATCAAAATCATGGTTCTACTAAAACCACTAATAACCACTGGTTTATACGTTCATTGTATCAAAGTGCACATGCTCAGGTACGTAAAAGAATAAAAGAGGTAATCAATATCAACTGTAAATAAAATATATATGCACTACAGAATATTCGAGGTTGAGAATGAACAATGTTTTCGACACTAGCAAAAATCGGATGATGTAACCTCAAATATTCTTATCATTTTCGTATCTCATACTGCAGCTTCAAAAACGAAAAAGTGAGTAGTATAGTTTCAAATCAATACAAGGAAGCAGGAAGGTGAGTATAAATAGCTCTATACTTCAGATTCACATTACATTCTCCAGGAGTATGCATACCTGAAGATTGAGAATTTGTGGATAGCTGTGTGCACGGCTTATTGGGGCACACAATCCGTATTTCTATAATTGCATAAATAAGCTCCGTTAGTAATGCGATGAGCGAAGCATGCAAAAAAGTACTTATTGATTATCATCTCATCAAGTTAGACTATGATTTCAGCATAGTCTATCATTAAAATTTTTCATTCCTTCCTCATAAAACATTTCGTTTTTGAGAAATTCGATGCTCTATACCTTAACCTGTCAATTTTTGTATATCCCCTTTGGAGGAAATGTTAACCTGCCAATTGAACGGTAGTTGTATGCAAAAATTATCAATGCAGAAGTATTATAGTTTTGACAATATCCTATATGCCTCTCCGAAACTTGGTACTTGTAGATCGAATGCTTTTGATTACACGTCGATACTGGATCATAAGCCCTTCATCAGAAAATATATTTTCTATTCGGAACCAGAAGCTATTTGTAGTGACCAGACGAACGTGAATGTTCTATAAAAATTGGGTACCTTTATTTGCTATCGTCTGTTATTTACGACCAGACGTACGATTTTTCGACTTGTACACACGTGAATATAGTGGTTTTCAGTGAAGCTTTATACTTTTCCTCTTCAATACAGTTACATCGAGAACATTCGAAAAAAAGGTGCAATTTCGAGTTATGGCCCAGAGTTGGATTTTTTCAAATGAAAAATACAGATGCCTATGGTTTTATTAGAACGGATAATTTTTTTTGTAACTACCATATTAAAGAATGTGTAGTTCTCAGTATGACTACTTGCTACCTGCTATTCCTTACACAAGGATCTGGAAGACGCATCAATACAATACTGTGAAATTGTATAATGGACGACCGAACTATTTGAAACAACTGAATCCATCTTCAAGAACAAAGTAAAAAAACTACTTCTTGAAAAAACACTATACTAACTTAGCGAGTTCTTTAGACCTTTTTTTTAGATTTTTTGATATACACAAGAGAGTTTCCTTTGTTTCTCTGTGTGAATGTTAATTTTATTTTGTTGTACGGGGTGTTTCATTGGTAAATGAACATACGGTAACGTGAGCTAGAGCTACCCTAGGCGAGTCCAAAAAACCGATATATGATAGGTCTAGACAATTCCACAACCGAGATACAGGGTTAATGATAAATTTATTTTAAATAAAGACAAGATAACTGTAGTAATGTTCAGTACAAATAAATACAAATGAAAAAGAATTCATTGAGCTAGATAATATAAAAATGCAACGAGAAGATTGAACAAAATTTTTGGTAATCTATATTTATAGATGAGTTTTGAAAATGATCAGACCACATATACTGTCTGTCATTGAAATTGAAATTATTTGGGTCAATCCTTTGTGAAGATAGTATATTTGTAAATTTGATTTTTGTTACATATAGAAAACAATTGTGAGACTGATGTTTGGGTTACGATATTTAGAGTCCTGTAGGGGAATATTCATTTCGCGGAACAGAATGAATGTATCCCTTTTTGTGAAAATTCGAGGCTTTATTGCATATCATAATAAATCCGAATGAAAAATGAAGGTAATTATAATGAAGAAAGGGCAGCACGCTGAGGGATAGGTACACACTTCAAAATATCTCAGTGGACATTGGGCTGACGGCTTGACAATATTTTCAGGCGCGTACCCAGAAAGGTGTGTTTGGGGGGGGGCTCAGCTTTTAGCCAGTGAAAGATAGAAATGTTTAACAATAAGAAATTATGAAAAACAAATAAGAAAATATTAAAGCATGCAAGAGTTGACTAGTTTTCAGTTAGTGAGCTTTTCTTATACTACTTAAACAATACTTGAAAGTTCTTTGTGGTGAATGAGAATGAGACTTTCGTCTGAGGCGAAAGCCTTGGGGCTATTGGGGCTCTAGACCCCCCCCCCCCCTGAATATGCGCCTGAATATTTTGATTAATTTAACCGCAATATATGTTAACTTCGCCATATATTCTCTCACATAATTAATTGTTCTAGCTGTTTAGATAGAAACCCAAACAAACAAAAAAAAAGGAATCCAACGACGACCATTGTCTGTCTGAGCTTTTTAACGTCTAATAGAAGTTGCTGTTAGTTGATAGAACACACAAAAACTCTTGTTAGTTGATAGCCCAAATCACAAACGAGATCTACCTTGTATACTTTGAAGCATAGCTTGTCCTAAGTTAAGAGCATTGGGTCTCATCAATAAGGTTGTTACTGAGCTGGATGGAGAGCTCGATGTTGATGGCGCTACTCTTGGCGATTGAGGAGGTGTACCAGAGCCTACTATGATACTTACTAATTAACTCAATTTTTGTTTTCTTAAATTAAGAGCCTTTTAAAAACTTTCACAGTTCAGTACACTCATTGATGACTAGTAAACGTTTGTATATTGTAGGTTATATTTCCACTTGAACTAATTGCAGAATGAAAAAATGACATCGTCATATTCGGTATCTCACTTCAGATTCATTGAAATATGCAGTACTGCAAACATGAAAATTTTTAGTAACGCATCCACATCCCGGACGATTTTCCTTTGAAGAAGAGGTTTTACTTTTTCAAAGATCAATCTTTTCAGTAGTAATTTATCATTTTATTTATTGTTCACAGGTATTCAGGCGGTATCACAAATTTAAAGAGGAACGGTGGCGGGAAAACTACCTGAAGGATTCAAAGATAATTCATTCGTTCTAAATTAGTGTGCACAATATGCCCGGAATTAGATATCTATTTAATGTGTTACGTTTTGAATCTTTGTGTTCTGAGAGTTGAAACCCCTGAACTGAAATACTCTTCCATATTTTTACAAATGTGTAACTCTACGGGGTGTTCAGGAAAATGGGTTCAAAATATTTTCCGTTTGAAAAAAAACTGATCGATTTTTTATTTGGAAACCAGGTTCGCATGAGAATTAATTCATTAGATAGTTATCTGTTGAAATCATTTTCAGCTTCGTGGAATTTGAAATACGCTATTTTGCACTTCTTCCGATATTTTTTTGGAGACCGAAACCATTTATTATTGAGCTTATCACTATACCTGCATAGTTTGATGGTTTCGTCTGTAATTTGACGTTTTCAGGGTTCCGACGTTTTCTGTCAAAATTCGGCAAAAGTGATCTTTAGTATGAGCATGAAGGTATAGTCCATCCAAGAATTATTGACTTCAAAGCAGCCTTGGAAGTCAAGTCGCACCTTTATTTCTAGTAACAAAAAAGTCACCAAAAATTGTCTGTGCGTTCATCATAGCAATAAATACAACCTTGAAATTCAATGGAATTTTTCAAAATAAGACACTTTGAACATGAAAATGTCCTCAATTATCGCATACAATTCCTGTCGTGTGAATCTGCTAACCAGTAGTATATTATTTTCATCTTGTCTTGATACATTTTCGAACGATCAATTATAGGAGCATGCATACAGTATGGAAATTCTGGTCCGATAACGAAAAATATCGTAGATGATAAAAAAGCATGCTCCTTTCAGTCCTTCCCTAAGTTCAATATGAATATTCGCTAAACCAGAAAAATCTAGCGTGTATCTGCACGGATGGATCTATTTAATACAAGGTGCGGCACGGAGGGCGGACGTTTTTCAGATGGGCATAACTTTCCCCCACTGAGGACGAGAGAAGTGGGGAAGGTGCCGTTAGACTCGTGTGTTCCTAGCATTTATTTACCAAAAGTTACGGTTTGGTGCGCTGTATCGCAAACTCGCATCATTGGCCCTTACTTCTTCGAAGACGTTAATGGTCGTGCTGTTACCGTGAACTCAGAGCGGTACGTCGAAATGATCAACAACTTCTTTATCCCCGAATTACGACGGCAACGTGTTCCAATCCGACGTGTGTGGTTCCAACAGGATGGGGCGACCGCCCACACAGCCAGAGCATCAATGGACGTTATTCGCCCTCTCTTTCCTGGTCGCCTTATTTCCAGGTTTGGCGATGTTCATTGGCCTCCCCGGTCCCCAGATTTATCCATATGCGATTTTTTCTTATGGGGACACCTCAAGGCTAGAGTATACGAGACCAAGCCCCGAACTCTGGACGAACTGAAAAGGGCTATTCGCGTGGAAGTTGCCCAAGTTGAGAGAGCGATGTTGGAGAGAGTCTGCGCGAACTTCCAAGAGCGCCTCCAGCACTGCATCACCGATTTCGGCCACCACATGCCTGATGTGATTTTCCACACTTGACTGTCTCAAATGCTATTTCCTTGAGAATCTGATTCCGTCAATAAATGTGTTTTTGAGTAAAAATTAACGCTTTTATTATTTTTTAAAACCATCCATCCTCCGTGCCGCACCCTGTATATTAAGAATTTTGTCATGACATTGTAACTTTCAATATTGGTGAACAAAGAAGGCGTAAAATATTTAATATTAAAAATGTAAATATTCCTATTACAACTAATGTTCTCATTTCCTCATCTGGGCAGAACTCGTCATATTCATAATTGAAGGCTTTATGATAGATGCATAGAATACCTGGTGTATCGACTCCTTACTGAAAATCGTGACCAAATTTGTAGATCAAAACGGCATTCTAGATTTCAGATTTTGGTCTAGTTCCGGAATAAATACGCAATATTTATCGGCCGTGGCGCTACTGCGGAAACGATAAACAGCGCGACCCCTTTCAGGAGAAATGAAAAGCAGGACAAATTCTCGGATTTTCGATCGACAAGAAAGTCTTAAAAAAAATCTTATCAGTGCCAACACCAGGTATTCTATGCATCTATGCTTTATGTCAGCAATATCATACCATCCCATATATTTTGACTAATCTCCTCTTATTTCTTTTTCTACGTCCTCTGTGCAGGCTTTCCATTAATTAGCTGTACCCACATTATTCAAGAGCCTCATTCCAAAGATTTTTCACTTGCGCAATTATTTGCCAAATTTATTCGAATATTAATGACAGAACAAAACGCCAGTGTTATTTTCAACACCAACCTGAATTATGTAACTCAAAATATCACTGAACGGGCATTACCAACCTAATTTCGATTTTCCAAAGCCGCCCGAGATGTCAATAATTCTTGGATGGACTATACATCATTTCATTCAGTAATGAACTAATGTCAGTGAAAATAAATACCAAGTTTACATTATACATATTGCTAAAAACATGAATAATTTCAAACATTCCATTGAATCGGTCTGTTCTTTGCTGAAAATTCTGTTTTACTTAAATGAATATGATCATTAATTTCTACAAAAAAAATCCAATTCCTCTAATTATAACCCAAGAATTGTTCCGCCGCTACTGCTTTTTCCAAGCTTACATTTCCAAAATGTAAATGCAGAAATTAATAGAAAACGATTAAATAATTCGTCAAGATGCAAAATAACGGAATCCCCATATTAGAGATTCTGTGCAGAGTTTTTTAATTCGAGTTTCAGGACGTGTTCTTTTTC
The DNA here is from genome assembly GCA_951802165.1 of Adalia decempunctata. NCBI lineage: Eukaryota > Metazoa > Arthropoda > Insecta > Coleoptera > Coccinellidae > Adalia > Adalia decempunctata. Next base: position 51,590,609 of record OX637695.1, read on the forward strand.
GGTGTCAGCGATGATCTCATGGCTGATTTTTTCGAAGAAGTTTCCAGGTATATGAAATTCACAAAGTGAGTAAAACGTATGGTGCAAAATTTTTATCTTCGGTTTTTCCTATTTTTTAGAAAAATGCAGGTCAGTTTCATTAACGTAAATTTTCATATTTCCTGGAGGTTTCTGTCTTATAGGGTTGTTGAGTTTTTAAAACACAACCCTAATTTTGTACCAGAAATGGATAGACTTTTTGTCGCTGAGGATCATTCGGTCATTGATGTTTTTATCAATCTCTCCATTAAATGAGGAAATAATAAGTTCCATATTTCATCTACGTAATTTTTGCGATCTTATCCACGTTTTCTGTGATTTTCTTTCAGATAATTCATCAATTACTGCCTACACTTCGAAATAGGCACGTTTTCGATAACACTTCCCCTTCACTGATGTGAAGTAAGGGGGTTTTGAGCGCTCTTCTATCCATCATTTAAGGAGATCCATCGAGTAGGTAGATTCGCATCTAACAAAAGAAAATTTTCACTGCTGTCAAAGCAATAGTCCGTGACCCTGGATATGTTATAAATATAGTGGGAATAGGAAGAGAAGTTGAATCTCGAGCTGGAATCGAACCTCTATACATTTCTGGTTCAAAAAGTTAAGGTTGTCATTCAAAAAGTCCCAACTACCTTCCACTCATCGTATAGACTGTATAGAGTAAAACACGAAATCTTCAATTACCAATACATGAAAATTTGCGCAATTCAAAATAATATATAAAAAAAAAAAAACCTTTTCAAAAAAGCTTTCATTTCAATGCTCTGAAAAGAAGAAAATAAAATTTTCCTTTAAAATTGCAACTATCAACTTTTAAGGTGGGCGTTCAATGTAGTGTGTTTTTATTTCAAGTTGATTTCGAAAACGGTTTCACTTTGAGAACTGAAATTTTGTGGGTGAACTCAGAAAGGATTAGGGTTCTTGTTGAAATAATTTTAATCGATTTCATTCCGACAGTTAATTTTTTTCTTTCAAAAATAGAAGAAAATGAGCTAACCCATGCTTCTGTTTTATTTCAACAGAAAGACCCATGAAAATAGTTCAACTTCCGATTAAAAGTGAATCTACTGATAATTTCGTTCAGAAGATCAACTTGAAATACGGAATTGGCAGAGAATGGCCAAATTCAAATTTTGGCGGAAAAAAGTTCCTGCTTTACCCACAAATTGACTTATTTCATAGTTCGGCGATTTTCGGATAATGAGCGCCATTGTACATTTCATTCATGATTAGAGAGATACTCATAGAACTTATTGTGATAATGTAAGTTCTATGGAGATATTTCTTAAAATGGACGGTGGCGCCTCTATCGGCTGATCTTTCCTACTCGCTTTAAACGCCGACCTTAAACTCATTATACACAGTTTATATATGATCATAAAAGCTTGTCGCGACTTCTCTGTAAGAACCTATAAGTATTTAATTAAACTGATATAAAAAATTGCATTTAGCAGATTAAGATACTCAATTGAATAGGTACTAGTTTATTTACACAAGGAAATCTCTCGACAAGCTTTTATGATCATATAAATTGTGTATAATGAGGTTATAAGTTGATAGTTAAAATTTTGAAGGAAAATTTTATTTTATTCTTTTTAGAGCAATTAAATAAAAGCTTTTCTCTATTTCAGTATCGTAATGAGTTAATTACAGTACTAAAAACAGTGCTGTAATGAATTCATTACAGCATCGTTTTCAGTTACATTTTTCGTTTCGTGGTTGTCAGCAATGACTTTCGATCCTTAAATTTCAGCAGACGTCAATTTGGAAATGTCAATTTTCGTATTTCCTAACATTCACACCAACTGCCAAGATATAATATGAAAGTCACTAGGACCTATAGCTTGAGTTTTTTCATTGAATTTCACAAAATTTGAGTAAAATAGAGAAAATATCGTCTAATACTCGTTGCAGAATGCAATTCCAATACTCATGCGTTCGAAAACTCGCTCCTTCGTCGCTCGTTTTCGAATTTCGCATTCGTATTGGAATAGGAGCCCATTCTGCAACTAGTTTTAGAATATACTATTTTTATAAAGGTTTTTTTGTGATTTTAATTTATTTTTTACATTTTAGTTATTTCTAAATATTCTCAGTAGGCCCTTTCGTTTGATACCCATATTGCAGAAGTGCAAAAAAAATACTATTCCGCCATATTAGATTTAGAATGGCGTCACATTATTTTTCGAGTTACTCTCAACAAGCCCTTTCATTTGATACCCCTATATCAAACGTGCATAGAAAAAAACTATTCCGCCATCTTGGATTCAGAATGACGCCAACATCATTTTTCGAGTTACTCTCAACAAGTCCTTTCATTTGATACCAATATTGTAAAAGTGCATAAACAATGTCTATTCCGCCATCTTGGATGGTCCGCCATATTGAATATAGAATGACGTCACAATTTATCGTGTATTGTCATATAAATTAAGCATGTAATCATGTATACTAAATTTTAGCTCAATCGGTTGAAGATATCTGCTTCAAAATTCAGCATCAAGATTCCACCCGAACAAACATAGGTACATACATACATTGCAAGTTGAATAAAAGCTTTTCTCTATTTCAGTATCGTAATGAGTTCATTACAGTACTGAAAACAGTGCTGTAATGAATTCATTACAGCATTGTTTTTAGTTATATTTTTCGTTTTGTGGTTGTCAACAATGACTTCCGATCCTCTCAAATTCCAGCAGACGTCAATTTGGAAATGTCAATTTTCGTAAAACTACCAACTGCCAAGATACAATATGAAAGTCACTAGGACCTATAATTTGAATTTTTCATTGAATTTCACAAAATTTGACTGAATTAGAGAAAATATCGTCTAATACTCGTTGCAGAATGCAATTCCAATACTCATGCGTTCGAAAACGAGCGACGAAGGAGCGTTCGAAAATTTCGCATGCGTATTGGAATAGGAGCCCATTCTGCAACTAGTTTTGGAATTTACTATTAAAATAGACCTATTCGGCAATTTTTCAACGAAACATCAAATACCGAACACGTAAATTTGGAGACATAGTAAATCTGTATTTAAACTTTAGAGCAGTTTTTAGAAGATCATTCAAAAAACTGTTCAAAATTTGGACGAAACATAGGGCCATATAACTTCTATAGAAATGTTTGATATAGTCTCGAAGACATAATGATTATTTTGTAGGACCAATTTTAAGCAATTTTGACAGAGAAGTTCAGCCACAAAAAAGCCAATAACAACTTAGTACTGTACAGGTGGCCAGATTTCGATGGTTTAGTACTACAATTCCTAAACTGGTTATAGTACTAAACCATCGAAATTTGGCCACCCTTTACATTGAGGGTGTATTCGGACTGAAAAAATTATCCAAAATATGAAAAAAAAAAGTAGGAAATTGAAATTAACAGACGATCACGAATATGAAAATATATAGGTAGGTACCATAGATCTCGATGGTAGGTAGGTACTGTTATGGTTCAAAATATCATTTCAAAATTCATTCCGATCCATTGAGGCCAAATTAAAATTGAAAGATTTAGAAATATCATTTGATGTATGTACATAGATTTAGGATTCCGTGAATAGTTATAATTAAATTAGAAAAATCAAGAATGTGGAAGAAGTTTGAAGGATGGAAACCAGGGAGATGAAAAAAGGAATGGGAAAATCAGAAAGAAAAGTCAAGAAGTTAAAATGAGAAATCAGAAAGAAAAGTTAAGAAGTTGAAATTGAGAAATCAGAAAGAAAAGTCAAGAAGTTAAATTGAGAAATCAGAAAGAAAAGTCAAGAAATTGAATGGAGAAATCTTAAAGAAAAGTCAAGAAGTTAAATTAGGAGAAATCAGAAAGAAAAGTCAAGAAGATGAATTGAAAAATCAGGAAGAAAAGTCAAGAAGATAAATAAGGAAAAATCAGAAAAAAGTCAAGAAGAGAATTGAAAAATCAGGAAGAAAAGTCAGAAGATAAATTGGGGAAAATATAAGGGAAGTCAAGAAAGAAATTGGGAAAAAATATAACGAGTACTAAGAAGATTGATACTAGAGTATAGTCAATGGACAATTATCTATAATAATATTATATATTATACATATATTATATTATCTATACTAATCTATACTAATATTATAAAGAGGAAAGATTTGTATTTTTGTTTGTTTGATACGAATAGGCTCAAAAACTACTGGACCGATTTCAAAAATTCTTTCACCCTTTGAAATCTACATTATCCCTGAGTGACATAGGCTATACTCTTCACCCGAAAAAATTAAGGATACCTACTATAACTTCAATAATTACAAAAAAATCAGCCAAAATAAGCTATTTTCACGTGCGCTGCAAAAACCGTAAGACTTACGTGGATACAATGTATGACGGAAATGTACCTCTTGAATAGTTCTACAGAAAAGTCAACGATAGCATGTATCTATCTCTCAAGATTGACTTGCTGTTACCTGTTTATGGTAATCAGATGTTTTCCAAAATCATGCACTATTTGGGATTGGGAGTGTGTATTTATGAATTGGGTATTGATCCTAATCCAACCTAATACGTTATTCATCCCCAGTATTTAATTTAGAACATAATTGCCCTTCACATCATACAATTACAACGAGTACATCAAAAGATATGGCAGGTTGAAGTTTTGAAGATGAAACCGCCGCGTGAAACAAATTTCTACTCGGGCGAAGCTGGGACGGTCTGCTTGTTATTTTAGTTTTATTTATTATTTATCATTTATTATTTATTATTATATTATGAAGAGGAAAGATTTGTATTTTTGTTTGTTTGATACGAATAGGCTCAAAAACTACTGGACCGATTTCAGAAATTCTTTCACCCTTAGAAAGCTACATTATCCCTGAGTGACATAGGCTATACTTTTCACAAGAAAAAATTGAGGATACCTACTATAACTTCAATAATTACAAAAAAATCAGCCATAATCTGCTATATTCACGTGCGCTGCAAAAACCGTAAGACTCACGTGGATACAATGTATGACGGAAATGTACCTCTTAAATAGTTCTACAAAAAAGTCCGCGATAGCATATATCTATTTCTCAAGATTGACTTGCTATTACCTGTTTATGATAATCAGATGTTTACCAAAATTATGCACTATTTGGGAGTGTGTTTTTATGAATTGGGTATTGATCCTAATCCAACCTTATGCGTTATTTATCCCCAGTATTCAATTTAGAACGAAATTGCCCTTCACATCATACAATTGCAACGAGTACGTTAAAAGATATGGCAGGTTGAAGTGTTGAAGATGAAACTGCCGCGTGAAACAAATATCTACCCGGGCGAAGCTGGGACGGCCTTCTTGTTATAGATATAAGTGAGTTTAATTTTATTTAAGGGATAGAATAAGTTGTTCATTATTTTTGAATTTGAATTAGAAGTAGAATTGATATTAAATTTGATATAAATCTAAATTTTTCATTATGATTTGGACTCTCAATTGAGATAGAGTTGTTGGGCATACAAAATTTGAAATTTATTGTTTTATTAATTTGTTTGATTCCAAATTTATTAATATTCAGATAATAAAGACATATTAGGAATCATAACAGTACCTACAAAACTTACAGCCTGCTGTTGAATCATTATCAATTCGAATCAGAAATCGATCAGGTAATTTTCAAAAGATGTTACTCGCAACACCTTGTAGATATAAACGTCGCAATTAATTAGCTTTATCTCATTTTTCAATTTTCAGCAATTAGCAAAAGTTTCATAGTTGGAGCGGTTAATGACTTCATATGCAATGGATTCCACGATCAAACTACCATAAAAATCCATCTATAATATGCACAAGAAGGGCAGAGTGCAATATTTGGTAAAAGTTTTTTCAAAATCTAAATTAGTTCGATACATAAAAAAAACAATAACGCAAGTGAAGCATATGGACTTGAACCTTACATTCAAGCGAAAGCATAATATTCAATTCTCGTTAAAATAATTCTCCAAATTCGATTCGACAAGACGATGGCTGGTGAATGTTCAAAAGAAATCATCAATGGAAATCCTTTAATAAATCACTCAGCTTGTAACAACACAAAATATTCACAATGGCAAATTATCCTTTCAAGTATCCGATGTTAATGGCATATGCAGCAATTGGAATATCCTGTGACAAAAGTATTCTATGAAATTCTCCAATTCTAATTATTATGGAATAAGGATGATGATGATTCGGTTAAATATCTTTTATCTGTTTACTTTCTCTATGAAAGATCTTTTCCGATCGGCAGATTGGAATTGATCAGATAAATTGATTTAGATATGTATATAATATATACATCATGAAAACATGAACGAAAGGAATATTAACCCTAAAAAATGACCAATCTCTATATTAAAAAAAAGTTATTATGATTTCAAATATTCTGTGTAGAACTTTGAAAAATTAGTGAATAGCATTCGCTGTACTCGACAAGTCTTTGATTAGGATATATTTCGACATTCGAACGTTTATTATTGCAATTTAGGAAGTTACATTCCATATTTGATAATATCTTTGAACCTGTATTCGAAGAACTGGCGTTATTTCTTACGACTTCACATATCTCAAAATTTCATCTGGAATATAATATTCTGTTGAAATATAATGTCACTTCTCTATCCAAGTTCTAGCCCAGTACAACGAATAAAGAAATTTCTCTATTTCAGTATCGTAATGTGTTCATTACAGTACTAAAAACAGTGCTGTAATGAATTCATTACAGCATCGTTTTCCGTAACATTTTTCGTTTTGTGGTTGTCAGCAATGACTTCCGATCATTTTAAATTTCAGCAAACGTCAATTTGGAAATGTCACTTTTCGTACTTCTTAACATTCACACCAACTGCCAAGATACAATATGAAAGTCACTAGGACCTATAATTTGAATTTTTTCATTGAATTTCACAAAAATTGAGTGAAATAGAGAAAATATCGTCTAATACTCGTTGCAGAATGCAATTCCAATACTCATGCGTTCGCTTCGTCGCTCGTTTTCGAATTTCGCATTCGTATTGGAATAGCAGCCCATTCTGCAACTAGTTTTAGAATATACTATTTCAGATCATCATTTTCAACCGTAATGATAAACTTAGAATTCTTTACCTACCTAAAATCACTACGGACTTTGTTAAAAGATATTTTGTTCATAAGTTAAATCATTGAAATAAGCTGGAGATGATAAAAATTCATACATATTCCTTGCAGATAAATTTTAAACAATTATGAAAACATCAAGCAATTATCTTAAGCGCAAGACACTATGAGCATTCTGTTGATCGATGAATATTGAATGAACAAAAATGATATAATCAGAAAAATGGAGTGGACAGTTCAATATTTTTGGCATATTACACCATTGATAAAACGAAACGTTGATATGAACATGATATGATTTATGTCTAGGAGCATATTTGTGTAAATCCATTTAAATTGAAATGGGGAGGAAATTGCTGTAATTTATTTATATTTTAATTACGTTCTGACAGATACCAAATTTCCGACATAGCAATTGATCTTCCATTACTAAAGCCGATTAGAGTTGAAATTTACAAAACTATAATTTTCTATGATTAATGGAAACCAGCTTCTCAACGGAGAATTCCTAACACATTATGAACAAGAACTCGCAATAATTTCGACTTACAAGCATTTAAGTAAAAGTAAATGGGTCTTGTTGAGTCAGATTTCATTAGGTTTCAATCAAGGGAAACTACTTCATGAATCATATAAGACATACATAGAAAAATCTTTATTGAAAAAAATCTTTGCTCTCCCGGGCAACTAACAGCAATGCAACACCTACTATGGATCTTTTTATTTGAATTAAAATGAAATTTCCCACTTAATTTCTTTTGTGATTCTTAGTGAATTCAGAGAGCGGATAGATGGATATTCAGATAGTGAATTATTGAATCCGAAAGAAATTAATGTGCCCTTTTATGTGAACTCTTATGTGAAAATCTTATAACTGTTGAGTTTCGCTTGTCGGCTTGAGTTTTATTTTGGTTCACACTGAATAGCGAGTGATTGTCATTGGTGAATATAATTAGGAAGAGAATATTCTCTGAAATAAGAGCTCAGCTATGCATGATGAACGCGGCTTAGGTTGAAATATTTATTCATTACTCTCGGAGAAGACTTTATCATTAATTATTTATGTTATATCTCCCTCGCAATATGAGCTAATCAGAACTATATTAACTTATTCATCAAATTAATCCAAGATGCAATTTTGTCGTATCAATTCTCTAGCAAAGTTGGTTTCGAGCCCTCTAGGTAGGCGAAGTACTTATTAATCATTCATGGAACAGAATACAGAGTGATGTGCCTGAGGAAAATAGCAGCATCTCAGTAGGGTGCATTCCAGGAAATGAAACTTGGAGCGTTAAACCCATATAAATTGGCGTTCAAAACTTTCAGATAATTTCGGAATACTGTCCATATCATCGTTAATATTTCAATGGTGCAAGGCCTTCGTAAATGTTATAATTATTAGTAGATTTACCTTCCGGCTCTTTGGCAATAACGGTAGAACTGCGATCGACTGCGCCTTTCTTTTCCTCTGAGCGAAAATAAATCAGTTATTTATAAAGATTAAATATCTTATTAACTAAATTGAACATAGGGTGTAATGAACGTTATAGGGAATGGTGTGTGAGCTTAAATGTACAGTAAGACTGAAAGAGGTGGTTGAAGCAAGCAGGGTTGAGCAAGAAACATTATTCCAATGATGTCTTGTGATAAGTAGATTTAATTTGGAGCTTCCAATAAGAGCATCAGCATTTCATAATATCAATTTGAACACCATATTCGGAATATTACTATGACAGTCATGCTTAGAAATTTAGTCGCTGGCTGATCTCAGCTGTTCTGTCTGAAGAATCAATAATTTTCTACACGTCACCGCCATGATTGAATGTGATACAAATGATGCATTCCCTCAAAAAGTGTTTAGTAACTCAATATTCTTCACAAGCCTGCAAATTATTGCGGAAGAGCAATATGTATACTCCATTCTCTCTTATAAAGCATCTTGGTTTGCCATGAAATTCTGACACATTTCACCGCGTAGGTATATTTTGAAAATGTTAGGTTATGGTTATTCCCCTGTCAAATACCCCCGCAAGGTTGTCGTTTCTGCATAATGAATTTGAGAAAATATTATGTAAATTCAATAATTTCAAAGACCTGGCGAATGCTGAAGAAACTTTTTCTCTGTTAATACTGAAAATATTTCACGTATATAAAAATGGTTGGAAGATTCGGTTATGCTATTACTTTGTTATAGTTCATTCGGAAAAAGAATAAAAGTACTCGAATAACCCAGAAAACGAACGGAACAGACTGACCAATGGAATTCTCACTTCTCAAAATTCTCAAGAAATACCTACAGAAGACATTTAAATACCTTTTTGCACAACTTGAAATACTCCAGTATGAAAATGTGGTAGTACTACGAAACCCGTGTCACAGTTTAATCTTAGAAGAACTAACTCCATTTACAAAGTTAAAAAGAGTAAATAGAAAGTAGCCTTCGCAATGTCGCTTGATTTCCACGAATGCCAACCTGCGTCAGTTTTAAGTGAAAGAACTTGATAAACCTAAATCATGGCTAACCGGGATACTTTATGAAAGTGAATGGAGTATAGTAGGTTACTTTTCCGTACGGAGAACTCAGATCAAGCAACATAAACTATGGAATCGTGACATTTCTTTGAGCCAAATTAAATGTTTCTCACAAGAATAAAAAATCAGCATAGAAAATGGATGGTCCAGATGAAAAATAATCCGAATATATTCTACTAAAGGCAAAGCAAGCCACTATGAATTTGTTCCTGTCATACTTCCCAAATCTGAGTTTCTGCCATAGCTAATAAACATTACATAAGCGACCGCTCTAATTGGCCGAGCTTATATAGAACACTTTACTATGGATTACGTACAATTTACATATATTGATTTTTAGTGAACATGTAGAATCAGAAGGTATCTTCATTAATGACACAGATGCATTATGACGAATTTGTACCCATTTGAATAAAAGCTGTGATCAGATAATATACTGAGTCAATCTCATCGTTTGACGCTTTTATTGGGTAAACCAGTCTCTACATATGACTTCATGATACAGTTCTATTGAATTTGTGAATGTATATTAGTATAACCTCAAACTTTCACTTTCAATCAAGAAATCAATGAGACAATGTCATGCGTTGAAAAAAGGAGAAGAAAAAGGATCTATTAGTATCTAGATAGATGCATAGAATATCTGGTGTATCGACTCCTAACTAGAAATCGTGACCAAAATTTGTAGATCAAGACGGCATTCTAGATTTCAGATTTTGGTCTAGTTCCGGAATAAATCAGCAATTTTTATCGGTCGTGGCGCTACTGCGGCAACGACAAAAAGCGTGACCCCTTTCGGGAGAAATGAAAATCAGGACAAATTCTCGGATTTTCGATCGACAAGAAAGTCTTAAACAAAATCTAATCAGTGCCAACACCAGGTATTCTATGCATCTATGTATCTAGCTAGAAATGTCCTACATTAACCTTGTCGAATAAATTTTGGCATTCAAACTATACAGAAATTATTATCGAAAAAGTGCTTGATTTGAACATGGATGCATAGAAACCCTGGTGTAGCGACTCCTAACTAAAAATTGTGACCAAAAATTGTAGAACGAATCGGCACTCTAGATTGTAGATCGGGTCCTAGTTCTGGAATGATCCGCAATATTTCATGGTCGTGGCGCTATTGCAATGGAAAATAGCACGACCCCTTTCGAGAGAAATGAAAAGTAGGACCCCATCTCAGAATTTCATTCGTCAAGAAAGTCTTAGACAAAATCTAATGAGTGCCAACACCAGGTATTCTATGCATCTATATTTGCGCATACATCGCTACCATCAAATTTCCATCAACAGGAGGAGAGACTCTTAAACTATCTTTTATTTCTCAAATTTCGATTGAGGACTCTAGAAGACGTTACGAGTATAGATGTAGAACTTACCTGAAGGATCCTTCAAAAAAGACTATCTTAATTTTTTTTGTAAGTACAAAAATTGATTTCTAAAACTTTGACATGACGAGTTGAAAAATGGCCAATTCTAAATCTGGAATAGCCTATCAAACCCAATCGAACTCATTATGAAAGTTGTCGATTTAAAAATGGGTTTACATATGATACAAATTCATGATTTTTTATGTAAACAATCAAGCTTCAGTAAACTGTAAACTTTTTAAGAAACTGGTTTTATCGGCAATCAAAAAAGATCTGGCACAAACAAAAATTATACTTACTGCCCATGTCACACAAAGTTATACGAAAAATCCTTCATTATCGATATCAAGAAGTCTGATAGAGTTAAATATCCAGAGATTGGACAAGGCGTCAACTTATTAATTACAAATTTCATTTTGAAAAAATATAGGTATTATACCTTCGATTTTTGAAAGACCCTTCATTTGGAATTCCTTAAAATCAAATAAGGCCAGGGAAAGTTTCGAAAAGAGGAAACTAGCGATGAGAAATAGAAAAAAAGAATTTGAAAGAAGGTTTCTTGTGCTTGTGTTGCGATTACTTGTGAAATATTGAGGGGCATACTCCGAATCAAATAATGAAAAATACAAAAACAAACAAGACCGAACCATTCATGAAATCGTTATGACTTTTCCCCGTGAAAAAATTTCAATTGTAAGTAGGGATCTGCTAGCTAACCCATAATGAAACTCTTCTCATTGCCAATTCTAAACTTATTTTGGAGCCAAAAATTAAGTAGTATTTGAAATTCTTCGTTCCATATCCTAGACACTATTCAACCTTGGGAACTATCTATAACAATCATTCATACAATTCATTTATAATATACAATATTTTAAGCATGCAAAGAATAAATATTTGTGTCCGGTTTCTAAATGTATAGAATCATTCAATAAATTTCGTATTTGAAATAACAAATGAATGGTTATGTATATCCATAAAAACATCTCAACATCAACCAATAAATATTACGAAGGAATATGACGATAAACCAGTGGTGAGTATGACCTACTTTTCGACATGCACCATACCAGAATAATGCTTTTTTCGCAGAGCAAGATTAAAATTCTATTCTCTACAAATTAAAAAGATTTCACATGATTTGAACAAAATTTTACCTAACAAATGCAATTCAATGAACTTGAAATGAAGAATAAAATGAAATTAGTTTTGAAGTTGAATGAGATTTATGATGGTAATTTCGATTCTATTATGTATGATTTCTGTATGATTTACTAAGAAAAAAGTGTAAGTGTGAATTGAAATGAATTGCCATGTTTTTACCTCGTAGCCTAGTTCTAAATCATTCTCACAGCATTGATTATAGCCTCCATATCTTCTGGATATTGATAATCAATTCAAAAATTCTGAACTCCTCTAATTCGAATAAGTTGCACTGTTGCACACAACACAACATGCGACTCATCAATCGTGTGACCGTATTTCTTCCGAATGCAAAGAAATATTGGTACTATAGAAAAATTCAACTCTTAGTAAAGGATAATTTATTTGAAATACCGAAAAGTTTCAATGTGTGAAGAAACAAAAAGTTGTGTTGTGTCATTGAAATCAGTTTTGAATTGAAAACATTATGATTCTCGTTTACGATTCATGCGTAGCAACTTGCTCGGCAAAAAATCATTTTCCCCCCTTAAAGAATATGTGTTTAATCTCGAGACGTGACCCCAATTGCGATGCTTTACCACCTCAATAGTTTCTCCTTTGTAGAAAATACTGTATTACGTTCTCTAAAAATATTTCACACTCAGATTCTATAATTACCTTTTACGTCATCGTCTTCAATAGTCGTCGAACTGTCAGTTGATTCTTTCACCTGAGATCCATCGCCTTTCTTAACCACTATACTTCTACCTAGAATTATTGAAAAGATTTGGAGATATCAATCAATATTGAAGCATCATAAAAACATTACAGGAAATTTGACATAGATTCATTCCAAATAACAGGTTGTTACATATTTTAATTCAACACTGGTTCAGATATATTGAAGCAATAAAATTCTTAGTTGATGTTATACATATCTGCATTAAATCATTAAGAATGCCTCTTTCATACGGATACTAGCTGTCCCGGCGAACTTTGTTCCGCCTAAATGATACGGTGGATTTCACAAATCGTTCCACCGGTGATCGGAGATCAACGGCTTGGTTCTCTGATTTTTGAACTGTCAAATGTTTCCATGGATATGAGCTGTCACACAGAACAGACACACAAAAATAATATGTCAATTACCAATTATGGCAATTTTTGATTCAGTTATTTCCGCAAATATATTTATTTGGTGTGTGACTTTTTCCGGAATTTCAAAAATATTCAATTGTCTGCATGCCGTTATATCTTTCCTTAATTATTATTAACAGACGTTAAACCTATCTTCATGTATTATTCTCGGCTTATTAAATAACATCATTGGTCGGAATCCGAAATCCGATCTAATAACTGAAATCGAAAAAATTCGATGACGTAGAGTGAAGGATAAGTGGAATCCCCTGACTAATGATGGTGAATCATTGCTCCCCACCTAGGAACCCCCCCTCTCAATAACATATGAGGTGAACCTCAGGATATTGAATTCCGGAAAAAGTATCACATGCATCAGCCCAGTGGTCAAGGCCCCCGCCCGGAAAGTAGGGAGACGCAGGTTCGATTCCTGCACGGTGTGTGACTTTTTCCGGAATTTCAAAAATATTCAATTGTCTGCATGCCGTTATATCTTTTCTTATATATTTATTACCCAAACAGAAATTCAAAAACATTTTAAGAATTATGAGAAAAGATGAGAATGGACATATCACGATTGAAACTGATCGCCAAAATAGGATATACTTGACATTTCGATAAAAATTCACTGTGATGTTCACGCGCTTCTGGATCTGTTAATATAGCCCTTTATGGTACTATAAGTCTTATGCAAATTACACAATTATTGATGTCATATGTTCTTTTTTCGACCATTCAAAACCACGACGACCGAAATGCTCGAAAAAAAGCAGATTACACAAATCGATGGTCGCGAAAGCCTCAACAAATTCATCGCCATCTAATGGTGCTAATGTCAAATATAGTACCTTCACCGCCTTCACGATAAGATGTCTAGAATAATGGTGTAGGCACCCGTCAATTTTTTAATGGAATGACGTTCGACCAAATCGAAAATATTAGCAATGTTTCGTGGCGGCGCCGCAATATCATTTCAGTGTATTTTCCCATGGGGCCATGGAGTATTTTTCGTTGTCAATTTGATTGATGTATCAACAGCTGACTTGCCCAAGTCATGACATGACAGCAGAATGGCATCTTTTTATAATGAAAGTTAGTTTTCTACTTTTCGTAAGAACTAATATACATCAGAATGTCAGGAATATAAACACACATTATTGCTTGACAAAATTATCTACCATTAACACGCCAAGTTTGCCAGAATAAATTCGAATATTTGAAATAACTGATAAAACACCTGAAGTGGAAAGAACGAAACATTGCTAATATTCTCAATTGGGTCACAACAAAATCTAGTCAGTGCCTACACCATTATTCTAGACATCCTACTTCACGATTACGTTATTTTGAATAAATAAAACTATAAAAATAAGTCATAATGTGCGAATAGCGCCATCTGAAGTGGTACGAAATATAATCATTTCAGACTTCTGTACTACTGTACTCCTATGCTAAATTGCTAAGACATTTTGGTTTTGGCCAACAGCGCAGAGTTGTAGGCAACTCAAATTACACACTATTACAGTGACTATAGCGGAAAAATTGTTTGAACAATGGTGGTAATATAGTCACTGTACACACTATTTGTTTACATCGCCATCTAACGGAGAGAATAAGCGGTAGCGTAACTGTAACTGTAGCGACACCTAGTGGCCTCGCTCAAAAGAAGGAAAAGCATTTCCTGTATAAGTGAAATTTTCATCGATTTTTTCGAAGTTTTATTGTATTTTGTAATAACCAGACCGTAGACGAATCCATATATGAAAGCTTCATAACAAACAGTCCATCCGATCTCGAGTTATAAATGGTGTAACCAACATCTTTTATATATACAGGGTCTTTCACGAGGAACCTCACCCATATTTATACGGGAAACTACTGAACGTATTTTCATGAAATTCAGCACTTATAAGTATTTCACGATGCTGATGAAATCTAAAATATTTTCAAGGCATGAGCACCTCCGGTTTTTCCGGAAATGACGTCAACTTCCGTTTTTCAAATTAGAACACCATTTTTTTATTGCAGAAATAGATTCCTTAGAAAATTTCAAGTTATTTTGATGTAACATTTTTCAGTTTTGGTTGGAAAATTCTCTCTGAGCGGGAAAATTCGAAAAAAAAATCGAAAATAGAGCTCCGCTGAAACAAGAATAACTTCGAGGTTTTTGGATGGAAAATTTTCATTTTTGGGAATTTTCAAGATGTAAGATTGATGTATCCACTTTAAAAATCGAAATCGCGGTTCATGATACAGGGGGTGGAAAAATCGCTTTCAAAGTTAGGGATGACAAAATCGTGAAAAATCAATTTTTTCGAATTAGAACTCCATTTTTTTATGGCAGATATTGAATCTACGTTAAAAAATAATGTGAGTGTATGCATCACACCCTTGCCCTAAAATGGATATTTTCTGAGTTATTCACAAAAAACTGTTTTTCGTCTTGAATTTCCAGCTATTTCTTTTCCCTTCACGCCAAAAAGATGAATAGTTTTCTTAACGAAAGATCCGACATTTCTCAAGTTTGTCATGGTTCTGTTAATGGTATCTCTCGTTGGTCTGGGTCGGTCAGGAAACCTCTCAATGAACAGTCGAATCGTTCTATCTACAACTTTATTACATTCTCCATGAAGTAGAATGAGATTTAAATAATCTTCATTGGTAAAATTAGGCATAGTGATCGATTTTATAACTTAATACGAATTATCACCAAATTAATAGTAAACACAAAATGCTACTGAATAAAGAGGAATTTGGCAGATGTAATTAATGATACCTATCATTAAAAAAAAAGAATGTAAAACATGGTAAGTTTTTGCATATAAGGAATTATTTATTTATCACTGGAGAGAAAACCGATGGCCGATTAGTTGAAATAAAGAGGTTTCCGATACAAATTCGAATCCAAATTCGCCATCTATTTAGGAACAACCTGTAACTTTTTTCTCTTGCATATTAGTGTAGTAAAATCAAAAACATGGTGTAAGTAACAGTTCCGGAAAATTTCATCTTTTTGGCGTGAAGGGAAAAGAAATAGCTGAAAATTCAAGACGAAAAGCAGTTTTTTGTGAATAACTCAGAAAATATCCATTTCAGGGCAGGGGTGTGATGCATACACTCACATTATTTTTCAACGTAGATTCAATATCTGCCATAAAAAAATGGGGTTCTAATTTGAAAAAATTGATTTTTCACGATTTTGTCATCCCTAACTTTGAAAGCGATTTTTTCACCCCCTGTATCATGAATCGCAATTTGGATTTCTAAAGTGGATATATCAATCTTACATCTTGAAAAATCCCAAAAATGAAAATTTTCCATCCAAAAACCTCGAAGTTATTCTTGTTTCAGCGGTGCTCTATTTTCGATTTTTTTTTTCGAATTTTCCCGCTCAGAGAGAATTTTCCAACCAAAACTGAAAAATGTTACATCAAAATAACTTGAAATTTTCTAAGGAATCCATTTCTGCAATAAAAAAATGGTGTTCTAATTAGAAAAACGGAAGTTGACGTCATTTCCGGAAAAACCGGAGGTGCTCATGCCTTGAAAATATTTTAGATTTCATCAGCATCGTGAAATACTTATACGTGCTGAATTTCATGAAAATACGTTCAGTAGTTTCCCGTATAAATATGGGTGAGGTTTCTCGTGAAAGACCCTGTATAGACGTTATCGGTTACTATCAATATTCATGCAATATCCTAAAACACATCGAAGTCAAATTTTGAAATGTCATTCTACAGAAAAATGCGAACCATGTCTTCAACCCTCATTGAAGGACAGGTACAACTCCTAATTTTTCAAATAGGAAGTATAGGCTTGTAATACATAGTTTGAAAAGTCGTGTCATTCTCTATTCAGGAATGTTTCATGTTTATTGAAAAAATCGATTAATTAATTTCCGTGGACTAATTCTGATTTGGTTATAACTTATAATTCTTTCAATAACTCCGTAACGAAGCTGACTATTTAGCACTTGAAAAATAACTGTGTAAATTGAGTGTTCGGGAATGACTTTAGAAATTTATTTATTCACGAGACCAGCTCCATCACGATTCTGGCGACTAACGCTTGTTTCGGTAATAAGCCATGCCTGAACTAACATTCAACGGTATGAAATGACCATCGAAAATGTGAAATTGTGAATATCAATATAATTGAAAGAGTTTGGAACAGAATCAATGAAGGTAAATTGTGCAAAACTTTAATTAAAACCAGCTTACAGGCTAATCAATTCCTGTGGGATTCGAAACTCATTCGGTTTCGGATCGATAAACAGTGGGGGGTAGTGCTCTTATTCATTTTCATAATAGGAACTCCATATCTACTACAAATTATTAAAATTATCTTTTCGAGAGGGGAAATAGCTATCCTTTCTGCTGATTAAACACGTGTAACTGTTAATCAATACTACGCAGGAAAGGACGGTAGTGGCTGTTATAGAAGCTCTTTATTCAGAAGCTCTATGCGACAAGAGAGCGCGCGTGATTGATTTTTTAAACAACGCAAATGTAATGAGACACTCTCCTCTCTTTGGCAAATTTCCCGTTGAGTGAACCTAATACACCGTAAGACCCTTTCCTGAAGAGGCGTTTCTTGCGAGAATTTAACCGTCGACTACAGAAAACGCAGATAACGTCAGTGTCGAATCTAAAATATTATGCAATTTGCAAATAAATTTGCTCGGACAAGGTCTCAGGTTGAGTCCTAAGTGGTTACGTGTTACTGACGCGCGTACAAAAACAAAAAAGGACCAGAAAATTCATTTTGACAAACATCTGTGACAGAGACGGCTCGTCAAGGTATGTAGGGTATAAATAATCGAGATATAGAAAATAACAAAATGACCCCGCGAACTCCGTTCCGCCTTTTGTTACACCACGTTCCCGTTAGGTTAGGTAGAGCGGTGAAAATTTAGGGTTGTATGTATTTTTGTGTGTTGTATCATAAAAAAATTAAAATAAAAAAATTTGTCCAAAAAAATTGAAAAAAAAAGTTAGGGGTGGACCACCCTTAACATTTAGGGAGATGTAAAATAGATGTTGGCCGATTCCCGGTCCTAACCGATATGCACACAAAATTTCACGAAAATCGGTCTAGCCGTTTCGGAGGAGTTCGGCCACAAAGTGCAAACAGGAGAATTTTATACAGGGTGTTCCAGAAGTCCCGCACTTCCTTGAGGAGATCGAAAGTAAAAAATATTCTAAGCCCAAATATCCATGTTTGAAATTTTTTGATGAAGTAGTTAATCAGTAATTAATTAATGAAAGTGACCAATCAGGAGCGCGCTATAGAAGAATGAGTAAGTAGTTGGGGACGCGAGAGTGAGACGCCAGAGCTGCTGCCGGCTTTTCACGCAGTAAACCGAGACTGGCGTCTCACTTTCGTGTCCCCACTGCTTACTCAATCTTCTGTAGCGCGCTCCTGATTGGTCACCTTCATTAATTAATAACTAATGAACTACGTTATCAAAAAATTTCAAACATGGATATTTGGGCTTAGAATATTTTTCACTTTCGATCCCCTCAAGGAAGTGCGGGACTTCTGGGACACCCTGTATATAAGACTAGCTGACCCCGCGAACTCCGTTCCGCCTTAGAGGCAATAAATAAGCAGTTTCCCGTTAGGTTAGGTAGAGGGGTGAAAATTTAGGGTGGTATGTATTTTTGTGTGCTGTTCCATAAAAAAATTAAAATGAAAAATTTTGTACAGAAAAATTGAAAAAAAGTTAGTGGTGGACCACCCTCAACATTTAGGGGGATGAAAAATAGATGTTGGCCGATTCCCAGTCATACCCGATATGCACACAAAATTTCACGAGAATCGGTCTAGCCGTTTCGGAGGAGTTCGGCCACAAAGTGCAAACAGGAGAATTTTATATAATGAGATTATAAAAATGTTATTTATTGAACCTTATTCGCTGAATTATCAGTTTTAAAATTCAAATGTCGATAAATAACCTCGAAATCTTATATTTCCACTTAAAACAGAAAGGTTCTTTCTCATCTCATCTTTTCGTGTACTATATACAACGCAGGTCGGCCAGCCGACAAGCTCTTCAAAATATAGTGCCATGCAACACCTACGACTCACGCAGTGTCCCCAAATGAAACAATTTTTTTCAAGTTTTTTCTCATAGTATGTATCTCCACTCCACAAGATATTCAACTAAGCAGGAGTTTATTTCGGTGTGTCAATACTAACAATTAATTCATTCATCACAGCTTACTAACTAGAAGTTTGCAGCAGTCACGACCAAACTAAAACAATATAATGACAAAGCTTATTTTTACAATTTATCAAACAAATAATGACCCATCACAAAAGAGTTCCGGAGTGAAAAGGGGACAGAGCCCTAGAAAAAATATCACCATGTAGATTTGCAATCGAAATTTACCTGTCAAATGATGTGACATCTTTTTCTGATTTCAGTTGAATATCTTGTGAAGTAGAGATAATATGATAATAAACTTTAACGCCCTATATCCCGAAAACGGTCCTATGATGATAGGTCTTTTATCCATTTAATTGTTCAAGAAATATCCCCGTTTTATATTTGTACCTCCAATTCAGGAACATCCTGTACATATTGGGTCTGGCCGATTCACCTGAAGGGCACGAGCCGTCACCTATCTGGGGACAGTTCAGTTATACATGAGTTATCCTACATATGACACCCAATAAACCAAAAATGCAAGTAAGGTTGTACTTGACTCCATAATTTTAGAAATCTCAATATATTTTTTGCAATATTGATATCGAAATATGTACGGACGTAAAAAAATGGAATCAATGATTGATGAAATTGAGCGGCAGATACGGTTAATTTAAAATTCCTTATGCTTACTTGAGAAATTCCTTGTTGCCAACATCGTGGTGAGAATGGCACCCTAGAAAAATCGAACATGTCTATGAATAAAATTTAAATCTTAAAATATTCTTACCAGTACATTATAATAATGATCAAAAAAATCCGAGTGCTGTATGTTCTACTTACTTTGAGTTTACGCCTGGCATTGAATTTCTTGAGGCAGTCGACAGTCTCTTGTCTGTGGACCACTGAAGCCACACGTTCGCGTTGCTGAAATTTCAAGTAAATAGAATAGGTCGATTAATATGGGATGTAGACATACGCAAATCCATGGGTGTTTAAGGGCTTCTGAAGCTGTTATTCTCTTGGCTGCGTTCACTGTTAACATCTGATTAATGAGGTTTTTGGCCTCAGGTGTGACGGTGTCCCATTCGGGGCTAGGATACTGTAAATGACAGTTTGTTAATAAGAGAACTTCAGCCGTGGACAAGTTGAATTATGTGATAATCAAATTTTGTTTCAAGATTTGGAGATCAGGAGTAAAAAGTTTGCAATTCTCTGTATAATGAATGTTTCATATATTCCTCTCTTTATCTATTTTTATGTTCCATTAATTTTTATGTCGATATCTATTGAGGAGAGTTGATTATTCTGCACGTAATAATTCGGTTTTCATGTGATTTCACTCGGATTACGTAAAAATTAAAATAATAACGCACCATTGGTATCAAGGCGGACGATACTAGTTTTATGAGGTAATAATGCCCTCCTCTCGCTAGTAGTAGTCAGTCGTCACTTAAACGAGAGCAGAACCTGACGGAGGCCTGAATAGTGACTGCCGATGCCAAAGCTGACAGAACAGATTGACAATATTGACATGCTTTTAGAACTTCGAGTCGATCAGTAGGTACCGTCCGTCTTTGCAAATATTCGCATTTCATCAAATCTGGCCTTTCTGTTGGATTCGTGTCGTGGAACATGTCATACCTACGGCAAGGTATCTGGCATTCAGATTGTGTGTTTATTGATCAGAAGTAGTAAAAATCCCTAATCTTTGGTGATAGGTCGTAGAAAAATATGAACCATCTACGAATCATTCGAAAAAAATGACATTGCATTTTCAACTGAAGTGATTAATCAACTCCTACAACGCCAATTCACTATTGCTTTTCTGACAAAACTCATTTTGTGTATTTTCCTTCTCTAATTTTTTTTTGCTTGCAATATATTGCATGAATATCTGGATTGAACTTCTGCTCGCAAATCTTCAATTGTATTCAAAGATATTTTATAAATATTCCTTCGGCATATCAATGTGACTTTGATATTTCTATTTCTGATACAATTTCTGTATGAATTAAAGGCTTCAACATGCTTTCATAATATGTTGTTCATTTTAAGCCATATTCAGATATAGCTTTCTCTGTTGCTTTGACATTTTCCAAATTTTATCATTCTAATCAGATTTTTCAGTTCTAAAAATTGTTCTGAATATTTTCATACGTCTAATTGAGATTCTATTCACGCAATTCCATATCAATATGAATGTGATATGATGAAATATTGCTTAACGATAAAATTCATCATATCAGATCACTAACATTTGTCAACGATTAACTCAAATTTGGGAATATTCACGACATAACATTAATAAAAAATTCTACGTAGAAGGATATTCTAATCTGGAATAAATTCCTAGTGGGATTATTCAATCCATTTTGATGAGGATAAGTGTACAGGTTGATCCTTCTTAGACGAGCCACCCCGTATATTTCTTAAACCATAGTGGCATTGGAGGCTTGAACGAGCAACCTCCTAAATGGGGTCGCTTCAACCCCTCAAAATTGAATAGGGCAGAGGGATTGATTGATACTTCATTTGAATGGTCTTGGAAGCCTCTTCACAACGTTTTGTGAAAAAAGTTATTTTGATGAACCGTTTTTGCAAAATATAATTTTTTCAGCTCAAATGAGCCACTTTGAATATTTTGGTCATTTTTACAATGTACGTACATGCCCATTTTTACTGAGCACTTTTCACAAACTCAAAAACCTTCAAGAATTAAATTCTTGGAAAAATTGAATTGTTTTATCATGCTTACAATAAAAAAAATAAATCTGTGTTGGACTCTCATATTCACAATTCGTGGGCATAGTTCGTCCAATTTTTCAGGCTGTCACAAAAATCTTGGAATTAAGATGTCCCCACAAGATGTCCAGAGAGTTCGGGGTAAGAGATCAGGCGGGCCACTCCATAGGACCTTTTTCCAATCCAACAACCAGGGTATTGCAAATTGAGGTATTAGCGAACTGTTGCCTCGTAATGAGGAGGAGCTCCGTCTTGTTGGAAATGGAATTGTTGTTCAAGTAGTGGACGATCGTTTTCTATTTTTTCTGTTATTAACGGATCAATCGCATTTTTCAGCATTTCAAGATAAATTTCGCATTTTCAATTACCAGGAATAAACAGAGGTCCAATTTGGTGGTCTCCCAAAATTCCTACTACACATTGTACTACTAACTTGTATTGTTGATATAAAGATAATAATTTTTCACTTAGCAAGGTCCAAATTAACTTGAACATAATCGTAGCATGTGAATAATCTTTCATCTCATTTGGAAATGAGTATCAAAAATTTTGACAGCATTCGAAATAATTGACAACAAATTGATGCAATGATCACGAATCTGATATAGATAGTAGTATTATAATATGTTCTTAATTCGCTAGAATTTAATAAAGTTCTGGCTACACTAAGAGGACAAAACTCCGTATGTAGCTCATTCAACATCTCGACCGAATGCAAAATTTAGAACGGCCATATTTACGGAAACCACGACGAATGCAGCCTATCAACTAAGGCATTCGAGATACGAACCGACCCTGGAAAATTCATGTTTCTAAGTTTTTCTGTTCGAAAGTTATTGTATACACGGACGCACAGAATTGAATTTGAAAAAAACTTCTTCATTAAATACTCTGATACCGAAAAATGACAAGAGGGCACATAGGTTGAGAACTTGTCTCATTACTGAAACAGTTATGACTGATATATCAGCTATATTGAAGGGACATAATTCGCGGTAAGATACCAGATCACACCTAAAACTCAAATTTTACCTACGTCATAGGCTCCAGCTTTGATCTGCGCATACAGACGATGCTGATCCTCATCCCAGAATGGTGGATAACCGACTAGAAGGATGTATAGGATGACACCGCATGCCCATATGTCTACAGGTTTTCCATATGGTTCTTTTTTCAATACTTCCGGTGATAGATACCCAGGAGTACCAGCGAAACCAAACCAAGCTTGTTGTTCTCCTTGGACTTCTATCGCTAATCCAAAATCAGCCAATTTGACAGCAGCTCCTTTGGCTTTACTTGCTAGTAGAAGGTTTTCAGGCTGAAACGATGAGAGATGGTATTTAAGAAACTCGAATAAATTCGAATATGGGAGAACATATGTATTTCAAAAATCAGTATATTTTGAAATATAAATGTGTAAATAAATTGGACATCTTCTTTGTTTAAGAGTCTTCAGCCTTCAAAATAGGAAACGTATACCGCCAGATGACGGTGCAGTGCATTAATTTTTATTTATTGGATTATTCAGCTTAATAGAACAAATGTTGGGGCGCAGGGAATATTAACAAGAATTCCTACCCTGAAC
Source organism: Adalia decempunctata (assembly GCA_951802165.1). Classification (NCBI taxonomy): domain Eukaryota; kingdom Metazoa; phylum Arthropoda; class Insecta; order Coleoptera; family Coccinellidae; genus Adalia; species Adalia decempunctata. The sequence goes on from OX637695.1 coordinate 51,614,410, forward strand.
TAGATCTCACACTGACTGTATAATACACTAATTTTTCTTCACCAGTCATCTGGGAGTAGATACCTGCGGAGTGTGTCATTCAAAAGAAATTCAATTCCATGTAAGAATCCACAATTGTAAAAAACAATTAATTTTCACTAATCGACGGATAATAAAATCCTTAATAAAATGTCTTTGGTAAAAATGGATATTTATCATTTCGAATAGAAAAATTCACGGAAATAAATTTCGCGAAAACAACACATTGTTATAATATTATTTACAAAAAAACGGTAAATTTTGAAAGAAAAATAAGATAGACATTTGATTAACTAAATGATAGACTTCAATACTGAAATGAAAAAACACAAAAATATTGGTTCGTTTTGATGGTGGAAATGTTGAAAAATTACCAAAAATGATGGGGAATATCCTTTTCATTCATTTAATACTTATAAAATATTTTTTTTATTATTTTTATCTTTATACACTCATACAGCCCTTCATCAATCAGAAAAAAATAAATCGTTTCTGACTCCCTTTCTTCAGGGACGTAGACCCTTAATGATATGACGATCTTTCCAATCAGCAGGTAAACAAAACGACAAACAACCCTAATTCATAATATAATTCGAAACTTGAATTACAGAAAATTGTCTTCCAAAGATATTTATGTTGCTATTATCAGTTCTGGGAACTAGATGATATCGTGATTGGAAGGGAAAAACATTGTTTTTGGGGAAAACGTGAAGTTAATCGCATTTAGCTCGAATTTATTGCTGAAGCTCCTTTTATAATGAAAGTTCGTGTTGTTTGTGAGAAGATCTGGAATAATACATCCCCCTTGGGACATAAATAGACTTTCTTTTCTTGCCCATAGTGGCCATAGTTGTTACTAAAAATATCAGAAATAGTTACTCTAAAACAATATCCAATCAAAATTCAGTGCATCTCATTTTGATATACATATAAAAATTGTTCATCGAAATTAATACTTAATTCTTAACAACAGCAGAAATTAATTTCATAAGGGAATTGCAACTACTCACCTTGAGATCTCTATGAACTACGCCATTTTGATGACAGTGATTAACAGATTCTAATATTTGTTGTATACAATGGGATGCATCTGCTTCGGAATAGAATTCCCTTGCAACGATATCTTCGAATAATTCTCCACCAGTGACTCTACAAAACAGAAGAGGGTCGATTTACTTAATCAATGAATCAAATTATATTCCAAGATCAAACCCTAATTCATGAAATATTCGAAAAAACTAAATATCTCCCAATCATTATCACAATAATCCAATACCTCATGATGTGAAATTCAGAAGTTATCAAATAGTCATTATGAATTCCTTGACTAACGAAAAAAATTTTAATCAAGTAAGTATGATGATTGAATGAAATTTCATTAATTTAAGCCAATTGGGTATGCCATCCACTTATTCGAACATTTCGCGGAAAGATACAGTTCGTTCCAGAACTGAAGCCTTTATGGCATATGTTGGGCGAAAAGGTCGAAAACTTATTTCAACGCAAAATTTTGTTCTTCGTTTGCTCATTTTTGCTTGACCGGCTACATGAAGAAGCAATATTGCTGGATTTAAATTGAATGGAATCCCCTCAAGAATCTTAAATGACGAAAGTGTCTAGTTTTTCGTTTCCGTGTGAGAAACTCGTTGGAAGTGATACGTGTTGATTTTTATCGGGTATCTGAACTATACTTATGTAGTAGTGAGGTGTTGAAATTAATTATCATTGTATTGAAAGAAGAGGTCCTATTGAGTGACCTGCAAAATCTCCTGACACGAAACTCTATACTGACTTCTTTCCGCTGTCGGCGTTACGAACTGAAACTCGGCGGCTTGAAAAGATCACGAAATTTTCGGCCATCACTGACGGTCCGATACGAGTGGCCAAAAAATATTCAGACCGTTGGGTGTCGCCTTGATGAAGATACATGCGAAAAATATTTTCCTGATCGGACTTAAGACGTCAAATATTGTATTTTTTTATCAAAATCGAAATTCAAAATCAATTGAAATTAATACTTACAGATCAAATACCAAATAGTGAAAATTTTCTTCTTGTATGCTGTCATGTAATCTCACTGAAAACGAAAAAAAAAAAACAATTACAATCGTAATATCACAACATTCGGTAGTTGTGCAACATACAGGGAAGTTTACTGAATTGATTGATTAGAGGTTTATAGTGGACCAACCCGCAATAAGTTTGGCGCCGTGGAAAAAAACTCGTGGCCTATCGATAGCTGTTAGCACTCATTAAAACGTAATGAGAATAACATTTTTTTTTCTGATTTAAAATAACCTTTTTGCGAAAAATCTCTCAATCTTTTTTTTTAATTTTTTAGACAACCCCTAAAATTAAGGGTAGCTTTTTCACACAAAAACATAAACCCAATTTTTTCGAAAATTACTCGTCATAGTCAAATATTTCATCTGACTAATATACAGGGTGTCCCAAGTTCGAGTGCCTATGAGACGTTTCTGGTGAACTGGACATATTTGAAATCTGAAACACAGACCTAAAATATTTTTTCTACGAACGTCAAAAGACGACAAGGTTCGCGCATATACAACAATATGCGAAGTGACCCTTTTTTTCATTTTCCTTCGTTACCATGACACCGTGCGCGAAGTAGTGTGCGAAATACTTACTTCGCACACTGCATGTAAACTATATGGGATTTTTATATTTTAACCTTTATGATCCTCAATCAAGCAAAAATCCAAGAAATCATTCATTTATTGATGTATAACAATAATTAAGGCTTTCAAATTGTGAGTAAATTTAACACTACCTAATTTTATTTATTATTTACAATGTTAACATTTATGGTGCAGCCAGTGCACGAACGTTTGTAGAAAAAATTTTGTTTGCATCTCATGCGCGAAATACTTTGGTGATCTCGACTATTTTTTTTAACTCGGCTGCGCCTCGTTAAAAAAAATCAGTTCTCGATCACCAAAGTAGCATTTCGCGCACTAGATACAAAAATAACTATTTAGACCCTCGACCCTGAGCACTTTTCCAATTTTTTCATTACTGATATGATTGAGTAGGTATTCAATGCTGAATACATTTCTGTTAAAACCATTTTGTTCATTTTTCTTATTCTGGACATCTCGTGTGTAGACCGTTTTCACAACGTCAAAGTAGAAGAATGATGAAAGGTCATGCATCCTTTGTGATCTTTAGTGATAGCATTCTAAGATGCTCAGGCTCCTAAATTCAGTAGTTCTAATTCACAAGTGACAGATCTACTTCTAGGCTTTTTCTTTACTTCTTGATTGTATTTCAATGGTTGCTATGGTTTCATGAGGATATTCATCAAATCTGTTGCATGACAATATTTTGTGATCATTGAAGAATGATCCCATCAATTATTCACAAGTGACAGGTCTAATTATTAGTTGTTACCATAGGCGCATTCGGTATTCCCTTTCGGAGGTGGATCGGACACAGAACAGAACATCCAATAATTCGGATCTCTCTCTCTCTCTCTCTCTGGCTCTCTGGCTGAAAGAGAGGAGAGAGAGAGAGATCCGTATTTATTAGATGTTCTGTGTCCGTTTTCTCTCCGGATTGGTAATGGTAATAACGAACGCAGTATATATATCTAATAACATCAATATGGATTATACCCCTGGCCCTGCTTCTCACAGTCCCAAAGTGAAGCCAAATCTTTGGTAACGATCGAGTTGTACGCTTGCGTCAACTGGAAATTCAAAAATTGCGAGAAAGTTGTGAGGTTATGATCGAAACTATTCACATGAAGTTAAGAATGACATACGTTTCACGACATAATACGATGTGTCGGAGAGAGACAGAATTAAAAAAATATTGTTATTCTCAATATTGCCGCACAAGCGCAGATCTGGATTGTTACCAAGGCCCAGCTTCAGTTTTGATTGGCTCATTGCCCATATAGGAATTATTAGATATATGGTTGTTACTATGGTTTCATAAGAATATTAATCGACTCTGTTTAGATTCGATGAATTTGACTCTATACTCCATTCACTTTTATAAAGTATCCCGGTTAGCCATGCTTTAGGTTTATCAAGTTATGTCACTTAAAACTGACGCAATTGGCACTCGTTAAAATCAAGCGACATTGCTTCTTTCTATTTACTCTTTTTTAACTTTGTAAATGGAGTTAGTTTTTTCAAGGTTTAACTGTGACACAAGATTCGTAGTACTACGACATTTTCGCTCCGGAGTATTTCAAGTTGTGCAAAAAGGTATTTAAATGTCTTCTGTAGGTATTTCTTGAGAATTTGGAAAAGTGGGGAATTTCATAGGTCCGTCTGTTCTGTTCTTTTTTCTGGATTATTCGGGTAGGTACTTTTATTCTTTTTCCGAATGAACTACCACAAAGTAACGGACTATTCTGTCCATTAGTTTTCAGTAAAATTTCAACACTCGTTTCTTGATTCCCGTAAAAGAAAATAGCATAGCTGAAACCATTTTCATATAGGTGAAATATTTTCAGTATTAACAGAGAAAATTAATTATTTTCCCAAAGTTAATGAAGATTTTGATAAATACGTAATTACTATGATTTATATGAAGAAACGACAACGTTGCGGGCGTATCTGACAGCGGAATGACCATAACCTAACATTTTCAATATATACGCGGTGTAATGTGTCAGAATTTCATGGCAAACTGCTATACTTTATGAAAGTGAATCCAAAAAAGCTCAAATAACTCTGGAATTATTGAATTTAGAAGCAAGACCATATGAGAGTACTATCATTATTTTTCTTCGCAGAATCCAAAGCAATCATAAAAAAATAGGGTTCTAATTTGAAAAACAGAAGTTATGGCCAATTTTTCGACACAATATTTGAAACACCCTGTGATGATATATATGAAATTCAAAAAATGCATGACGTTTCAACATTCTTCTACTTTTGACGTTGTGGGAACGGTTTACACTCGGGATGTTCAGAATAAGAAAAATGAACATAATACTGACTATGAATATTTGACATTTTTTGGGTTTTTTTTTCGATATTTTGAAAACAATTGGAATGAATACAATGGTTTTAAAAGAAATGTATTCAGCATTGGATACTCAATCATATCAAAAAAATTGAAAAAAAAACTTAAGGAACAAATTTATTTTCGCTCCCTGTATAAAAGGAAGTGCTCAGCCTCCAAAAATATTTCAGGTCTGTAGGGAATTTCGAACAATATCATAATCCAAATTTTCAGATTTCAAATATGACCAGTTCTCCAGAAACGTTTAATAGGCACTCGGACTCGGGACACCCTGTATTCCAGAATCTCCATGTCGCGAGGTTGGACAACCATTAATTCCTCCTGATAGTTTATACGATGTTGTCTGAATATTATTTTCCAATAATATAAGATAATCGGTTGCGTTTTCATCGGAAATACGAGTATGTATACTCCATTCACAATTATAAAATCACAACTCTGGCCATGGTTTCGTTTTCAGGAATTGGCGCACCTGATGAAAAATCTGTGCTCGTACATAGAATATGGTTAATGACAATACGACGATGCCAGTTTTTCTGTTTACATCAAAGTAAAAGTATCAAAGATTTTCCCCATTTTGTTAGTTCGTATCGATCGGTGATTTTGGGGAGAAAAATCGATAGGAAATCGCCTATTTTTCCGTTCTTCGGCGTCCAGAAGAAGTTTCGTGCAAGTGTCATTTTTTCCTTTCACGAGTTTTGGCGTGAGTACGAACGGCAAATTTGAATTGGACCAAAAATCGATTTATAAGCATAAATAAAGCGAAAGTAAGTACTAATCGACCTTTTTACACTTGATAACGAAGTTTTTTTAGGTATCTGGCCGTTTTGAAAGATTTCAAACGAAATTCCGGTCCCCCAGAAGTTTGGTTAGTTTCGGTATCGATTTTGGTGCTCAAAATTTATTTGGAATGTGTAAATGGACAAGAAAGGCTTCCTTATACGATCTTCTAACGGAAGCGACCGGAAAATATGGTTCAGGTAGAATTGAAATGTGTCACTGGAGCTTTCATTCCTTTGCCGAAAGTAGAAAAAGGCTATATTGAACCAGAATACATCGGTTTTTTCCATATTCCAGGAGTTTGTGTCTTATTTTAGAACAGGTGAATGATAAATGTGAAGCATATGTTTGACCTATTCCATTTTATTTGTACAAACCTACTTGGTAGTAATGTATGAATATTTTTTAATCCAATAAATTACTATACAATCAGAATATTTTACTCCTTGTTCATAAGATCAAATAAATGAAATGTCGTCAATCTTGAACTTTCAGTTCAAGAGGATAATAAACATTGAATCTTCACAAGCATGCATATGAAAATTATGTGAAAGCAATGCAATTTTTTTCCATTGCGAAAAATACTTAATATATTTCAACAGTGATCTCTTGTACTTTTCATGCAAATAACTAGAAAAGGAATCCTTTCTATCGATTCATATAAACGTTAATTATTTTCGTCCATCACATCTTTTCCAATTCATTCACATTCTGAGAAATACGCTAAGAATGTAGAAATGGCAACATAGTGTTGACTTGGAACATAAAAATATTTTGAAAAACGTCATAACTTCGATACAGAGTGGAATGTGTCAAATTTCCAATGCCAGAGCTGTGATTTTATAATTGTGAATGGAGTATATGTTGTTTCATTAAGCCAATAATTATACTTACAATTATTAATTATAACATTTTTGATTGTTGATATGAGATCGATTATTTCTCACCCTATCGAAAAGCACTATTTTCGCTAAAAATTCTGTTTACATAAGTGATTTAATCTCAAGACCTGTTTGAAATAGGATTTTAGTTTTGTCGTTACTTATTCTGACAATTCTTGGCCATCGTCATAGTTCATGGAAAAGACAATTATTTTCAAATCGATGGAATGACCAATAGTGAAATTAATCAATAAAAATATTTCGATCGGCTGCATGAATTGGTCCATAATTCACATTTATTTGAGTTATCCTGGAAACTGAAAATAAGCCAACCCAATACCACTCGACCTATAAATTCAAATCGATTAAATTATCATGACATTTTCTGTTGGATTTTTCTTTTTGTAAATTATTTGATGCGCAATAATTTGATAAAAACCCTCGACCGCTTCGTGATTTATTGAACATTTTTCAATTTTTCAGCTTAAAATATTTTGATAGTTCAATCGTTTATATCTATATTCACGAGTTTTTAGTGTACTGATTAAAAAATAAAAACTAGCTTCTTCCTTAATGATCCGAATTTTATTTCTTCACAGAGAAATTTCATTGGCAAGTGTATTATGTCAGCGAAATAATATACAGCATGGGTAAAAAGTAACGAACAACCCGATAATAAAATCTCATCGCATGCCGAATTTTGGAATTATTGTTACCTTTGACTATACCCTTTGCCTATATAGTCCAAGATTATTACCACTGTAAACAGAAACATTCCTACATAATCATGAATATTAGATTGTGCGTGATTTGAGACAATTTGTTCTAGTAGTATTTTTTTCTTCAACAATTATTTCTCCTTGTTATTTTGTCTCGTTTATTAATCGGAAAAAATGCCGGATTGCAGGCGAAGTGAAATAGTATCCAAATTTTTTCAGGCAAATCATGTTTTCTGATGAAGCTACTTTCTATAACACAGGTGAACTGAATCGACGTAACTGGCATTATTGGTCTGCGCAAAATCCTCATTGGACACGCGAAGTCGATATTCAGAATCTTTGGAGTGTCATCGCATATGGTATGCCATAGTTAATGGATTCCTCATTTGACGATGTTGTTAACTCGAAAAGATATGTCAATTTCTTGACTGATATTCTACCAGGTCTTCTAGAGGATATTGATTTAGAAACAAGAAGGCGTATGTGGTTTCAGCATGATGGAACACATGCTCAGAGAAGTTTAGCAGTGCAAAAATTTTTGCATATTCCCTATTAAAAAAATTTACTTGTCCTTGAAAACGAATTCAAGGTCAGATTGAGTGTCTTCATTTGATGTCCGCCTGAAAATTAAGAAACTTTAATTTGAAACATTTTTCGATAGCTCTACCCAAAGAGTTATTTCAGTGGATTTTTTGAAATGGGTCACCCTGTATATTAATTTTCAAGTTGGAAAATAAAAAAATCTTCAGACCACTGTTTAAATTCAAATATGTATATGTACATGACAAATCCACTGTTTTTTTCGATAACAAACAGTTTCAAGTGGATATATTATTTATACCTATCATTGATTATTACATCATTTTTAACTTCCCTTATCATCCTCTCCGAGAACAATTTGTTTCGCCTAGAGTTCCACATCGTCTATGGACAGGTATGTAAAAAATTTAAGTTGCCCTATAAATTTCATGTTTTATTCAAACCAATCGATGGGAACCTCCCAATTTCGTCGTACACTCTTTTCAAGCAGTTAAATAAAAGAAGTTCTTCTCATTCTCATGAATTCTTTGAGTCACAGCAAACAATGGGGGTCGAAGATTCTGATTCTTTCTGACCAGACGAACAGCAATTTACTATTCTACATAACAGTGTCCCCTGGGAAACAACTCAGTTTTTACGAGTTTGCGGGGCCAACGACGATGAAAAACAAAGTTGAATGACTCAATTTTCTTGCTTTTCCGCATCGAGCATATAGGCGAGGACCAATAATAATAATAATTTATTGCATCCTTTAAGACATTTTACATGTATATAGGAAAATTCAAACATCTGATAATCAATATAATAATAAAAAATACATAATAATAAATATTATTGTTATGACTTTTACCAATTGATTTCCGTGAACTTTTTCTATAAATTTGAATGCTTTTTGGATAAGGTGGTAAACTGACCCAAGCGTTAGAATGATTCGAGCTCAAATGCCCAATATTTCAAAATATCATCAATTGATAGATCGATGTTGTTGAAACATAGTTTTAAATGCATATGTATATGTCTTTTCTGGTACCTTCGGATAATATTTTGAAAAAATTATTCCAAAACATAGGTAACAAATCTGTTGAATAATATGATCCAGAAGAGTTATTTTCGAATAAACAGATAGGCGACAAAACCTTTCATAATATATTGTTCACATTAACCATCACCGTCCCTATTGAATGTTCGGTATGAAATATAAAAATTAAAACAAATTATTAAAGAAAAGCAAGAAACCCGACAACGAAGACGTTTAACCGAAAAGGAAAAACAAGTCCTGTACTGGGACTAAATCAAGGAAATTTTGTATGAGTTATGTATAGGAGCACCAAGCAATGTTTTTGTCGCTACCTAGGTCGCTACATAACTAGGCAGTCAATAGTATATATGTACTTCAATATAAATAAATTGAAAGCAAAAAAAAACCTTTTTGAAAAAAAGCTTTTATTCAAATGCTCTAAAAAAAAGGAAAATAAAATTCTCCCTCAAAATTTTAACTATCAACTCATAACCACAAATTAAGTTAAATTTTTTTTCAAATTTCAGTTTAATTAAATACTTATAGGTTATTACGCAAACCTCGCAACAAGCTTTGATGATCATATGAATTGTGTATGAAGAGGTTATTATGAGTTGATAGTTAAAATTTTATTTTCTTCTTTTTAGAGCATTTAAACTAAAATTTTTCTTGCTTTTTATTTTTTTTTACTTTTTAGTTATTTCTAGTTATTCCAGACAAGCCCTTCATTTGATCCCCATATTGCAGAAGTGCATAAAAATACCTATTTCGCCGTCTTGGATGTTCCGCCATATTGCATTTAGAATGACGTCAACATCATTTTTCGAGTTACTCTCAACAAGCCCTTTCATTGGAAACCCATGTTGTAGAAGTGCATGAGAAATAACTGTTTCGCCATCTTGGACGTTCCGCAATATTGGATTTAGAATGACGTCACATTATTTTTCGAGTTAGGGCTTGTTCGGACTAGGCATAGATTAGTCGAGTAGCAAATGATTTTGTAATTTCCCGTGTGCGAACGCCAGCAATCGAGTCGAGTAGAGTTACAGGATGATGTACCTACTACCTTACACTGTTAAAGAGTCTTTTATACTGTGGTAGATTAGTCAGTGGGCGAATCGACTCTCCACTAAACTAAAATACTGGCCTAGTCCGAACAAGCCATTACTCTCAACAAGCCCTTTCATTTGATACCCATATTCCGCCATCTTGGATTTAGAATGACCACACATTATTTTTCGAGTTACTCTCAACAACGTCTTCCATTTTATAGCCATAGAATAGAAATGCATTAAAAACAACTATGTATTTTGACATCTTGGATAGTCCGCATATTGGATAAAGAATGAAGTCACATAGCTCATCATCTATTGTCATTCAAATTAAACGTGTATACAAATTTTCAGCTCAATCGGTTGAAGATATCTGCTTCAAAATGGAGTAGCAAGATTCCAACCCAACATACATACATAGGTACATTGCAAATTAAATAAAAGTATTTTGTTCAATGAGCGGTAATGTAAGTCATAACACATGCAGATGAATTTTGCAGCCCGAGCCGTCAGGCGAGGGGTGTAATTCATCAAGTGTGTTATGACCATTACCGCGAATTGAACACTATACTTTATCTTCGACTTCTTCAGTAAAATTCGAATTAATCTGCATTTTCAAAATTGACAACTGTTGTCAAAAGCGATTCTGTGGTCGATAATCGTATCGATATCGAATCCCGTAGAAAACGTCGAAAATTCACGTTTTCCAAATGCAATTTTTGGATATTCAGACCTAAGAAAATGTAGAAATGGATGGCGAGAACGTTACCTTGATGTCTGAAATAGAGTTCTCCATTGACCCGACTTTTTTATTCATTTCGTGAGCTACATTTTTCCTATTTCTATTAGAGTGAGTTATAGGCGTGAGTTATTATTACCTCACACCATTGGTTTATAGAGACTATTACAGATCAAAATCAGTTGAATAATATATCCATTATTCAACTGATTTTGATCTGTAATAGTCTCTATTAACCAATAGTGTGAGGTAATAATAACTCACTCTAATACAAATAGGAAAAATGTAATAGCTTACGAAATGAATAAAAATGTAGGATCGATCAGGAACTCTATTTCAGAGATCAAGGTAACATTCTCGCCATCCATTTCTTCATTTTCTTAGGTCTGAATATCCAAAAATTGCATTTGGAAAACGTGAATTTTTGACGTTTTTTACGGGATTCGATATCGATTCTATTTTCGACCACAGAAAGCGCTTATGACTCGGCTTATGACAACTGTTGTCAATTTTGAAAATGCAGATTAATTCGAATTTTACTGAAGAAGTCGAAGATAAAGCATAGTGTTCGATTCGCGGTAATGGTAATAACACACTTGAGGAATTAAACCCCTCGCCTCACGGCTCGGGCTGCAAAATTCATCTGCGTGTGTTATGACTTACATTACCGCTCATTGAACAATATACTATTTATATGTCGTGAATTCTATAATATATTGATATCTACCTATTTTAATTTTCACAATAATTTTCGTACTTTTCTTTTGTGCCCGCCCGCAATACATTATAGAATTCGAGAAATATTTATATTGAAGTACGTAGATATTTACTTTTCTGATCTGGTAGGTAGCGAAAAGAACATTGCTTAGTGCGCCTATACATTACTCAAACAAAATTTAACTGACTTAGTATAAGACTTGTTTTTTCTTTTCAGTTAAATGTTTTTGCTATGCAGTACAGGAACGCAACAAAGGAATGATCGAACTAGATTCTCAGTCAATTTTCTGAAACATTAATTTTGTCAATTTTCTACATAACTACAACATACTAATTCATATCGCTTTTTGGATTTTCGAATTAGTAAACTCTATCGTGTCCCTACGAATAAATGCTGTGGCATTCTTTATTTTAAACTTACCACAGCTCCGAAACTCCAAATTGTATTGTGTAAGAGGTAATTTTTATTTGAATTGAATGCCTAAGGAATATTATCATTACTGTGTCACTCCAAACATTTTCGAAAATGGAACATATTATGAATAAACTTCTCAGTAAGAATATTGAATATTGTGAACTATTCTTACGAGATAAAGATATGCTGTCGCGGACTTTTTTTAGATCTTTTGGAGGCATCCAAAAAAACATACGCTTTGTCACTTCCACAATTCAAAAGAATCTAATGACATCTAATATGTTGAAATCTATCGAGCCGTTAGGGCTGTATAGATCGTGAATACGAAATAGACATATACTCCATTCACTTTTATAAAGTATCCCAGTTGGCTATGGTTTAGGTTTATCAAGTGACGTTGCCAAGGCTATTTTCTATTTATTCTTTTTTAACTTTGTTAATGGGGTTAGTTCTTTTAAGGTTTAACTGTGAGACAGGATTCGTAGTACCACTACATTTTTATACTGGAGTATTTCAACTTGGGGAAACAGGTATTTAATTGTCGTATGTAGGCTTATTTCTTCAGAATTGTGAATAGTGGGGAATTCCGTAGATCCGTCTGTTCTGTTCGTTTAGAAGTTTTTCTGTCAGGTTAATGAACTATCACAAAGTAACGGACTATTCTGTCCATTATTTTTCAGTAAAATTTCAACACTCGGTTATTGATTTCCGTAGAAGAAAATAGCAAAACTGAATCTTTCCACCATGTTTATTATATATCTGAAATATTTCCAGTAATAACAGAGAAAAAAGATTCTTCCACATTCGCCAGGTCTTTGGAATTATTGCATTCACGTAATATTTTCTTGAATTGATTATTTTCCCAAAGTAAATAAACATTTTGGTGAACGATTTTTATGTAGAAACGACAACGTTGCATTTGTATCTGACAGAAGAATGACTATAACCTAACATTTTTGAAATATACGCGGTGAAATGTGTCAGGATTTCACGGCCACCCGGAATACTTTATAAAAGTGAATGGAGTATTCACTCCCAGAAGTCGCGCAGCCCATTGTGGGGATCGGAAGTGAAAAATATTCTATGCCCAAAAATCCATGTTTGAAATTGTTTGATAACATAGTTAATTAGTTATTAATTAATGAAAAAGACAGAAGAATAACTAGGCAGTGGGGACGCGAGAGTGAGACGCCAGAGCTGCTGCCGGCTTTTCAGTTTTCACGCAGTAAACCGAGACTGTGGACACGTCAGCAGCTCTGGCTGGCGTCTCACTCTCGCGTCCCCACTTCCTAGTTATTCTTCTGTAGGGCGCTCCTGATTGGTCACTTTCATTAATTAATAACTATTTAACTACGTAATCAAAAAATTTCAAACATGGATTTTTGGGCTTAGAATATTTTTCACTTCCGATCCCCTCAATGGGGCGCGCGATTTCTGGGACACCCTGTATATAAGTATATACACGCTTAAAACATTGCCTACTACTCTGAGTCGAGTAAAAATGCTGAGGAGTATGCGACAGGACAAAGTTACGAATTCATACCAGAAACACGGGAAAGCTCACAGAAAACTAACTGAGCTTTACTCTAGAAACAGAAACTGGAAAGTATGTATTCCAATCTGAGCCTCTGTATGAGGAATTTGTCAAGGAAGTTATGCAATCCAAGGAATAGATAGAAATACTTTTACATCTCGTATATTTTATCAATTATGGCATTATAGATGAGGTCAAAAGTCAAAATATTGATACTCCGAATGCATTTGCAAAAATATTTCTTTTAAAAGTGACCATCGTTCGATCTTTTTTTCTTCATTATGTTGGTCAATTCACAGTGTGAGTGGGGTTACCCACCCCAATGTCCATAACTGCTCTCTTCATTCCATCGCCAATCGGGGGAGCACATACTCCGGATTTTGAATAGAGGCGAAAGGTTAGAGGAGATTGCCTCATTATATCAATCTGATAAACGTATGACACATTGGAATGTAAAGTGAACTAATTCAATTTCTTCGTTGCTCAGATCAATGCACGGAGGATTTTTTTAACCTACTGATTAAATATTAAATTATTTCCGATAGAAAATGGTGTCATGGGTGGAAAATTTCATGTCTTTACTTCGGGTGAAGAGATAATAGTTGTAAAATTATGTAGTTCATTTACAGGTTCATTAACATGAATCGTAACAGTTGCATTTTGATAGCTTTTGAATAATTTTTGATGAAATATTGTTTAGAGTTCAATATATTGAGAACTCCGCGCCACGGAATAATATCAAATACAGATTTAGTTATACAACCTACTGAAGAGGGTTTCGGATAAAAAAAATCTAGAAAAAAGTTTGAAATTAATTTCCTGTTTTGAACATGATACTGACGACTAATCAAAAGTATCGGTTCTCTTTGAGCTCAATAGGATACTTTAATTGAAGAACCTTGTGGATATTTTTATTGATCAATAACACTCACCTATATTTGGATGCTGTAATTTTCTGCAAATTCTGGCTTCTCGTTCCAATTTTTGGAAATCTGAAACAATAAAGATGCATTGAAATAAAAAATATACCGATAAACTAATCACAGCTGACGGATATAAGAAAGAGCCTGTAACGAAAACCCGTTTGAAACACTTTCATTATTTACTGGAAGCCTAAGCTTAATAGAAGCTGGATTGAATTTCATAATCCAATTTCAAGTCTGTTCTACATATCCGATTAGACTTCAAATGATGATGATGTTTTCCATCACCAATAAAATATAGGAAGAATGAAAATCGTTCCTTATACGATATTTTTACACCAAAAACTCTCGCTTTAAATAATGCTCCAAATAGATTTGTTCGAATCGCTATCGAATATAAACCGAAAACAGATTTTGAATGCTTTCCACACTCCAGGAGTGAAGCAGAGAAATTTAGTTGAGATGTCGATTTTATTTTTAAAAACTTTTTTCAAAAGCGGTACAAGAGAAATGTGAAATATGTATATTGTGGAATTCTGAGTATAATCTGAGAAGATCTTTAATTGATTCTTATACGGAAATTGGAAAATACTGGCGTACAACGGAGACAGCTTGGCAGCAACTCCCAGCAAAATATAAGCGCCTTCACGCCCTTGCTATGCTATAGGCGTCACTTTTGGGTCTGCTGTCCAGCTGAAATTATCGAAGTGTTTCAGTGACTATTCGGAATGAGCCCGCTAATAGTTATCGATAGTTTGTTTACACACCTAACATTCCTGCAATATTTCCTGCGCATTCGCCATTTAGTAATCAAATAGTCCTATTCGAAGGCGTAGCTCTCTGTCCTAGATGATATGCCTACAATCAGACAATACGCAGTGCGAAGTTGTTTCAGAGTTTCGAATGAACTTCAACAGAAAATGGCTATAGAAATTCAAATTCGTTATTTTGAATTGTTTCAGAATAGATGGATACGTCATTCTCTATCATTTGCCAAGTTACGAAAAACTTTTGGAAACATTACTAGGTTATCATCCATTGTAATTAAATTAAATGAAGATATCGGGAATTTTGGATTCTCTTTATTTCAATTGTTAATTTCCAACAAACGCCGACGTTTCGAAACAACTTGTTTCTTCTTCAGGGCTAAAAATGAACACACATATATATATATTGGGTATACAATAACATTAAATAAAAATACGTTACCTAGTCACGGCAAAACAATATCGTACGGTTCTTAGAATAATAAAACATTTCGGAAAATCATATAATACTACAGCAAGTACGCAACATCTATCTATCGGACTGAGGCTCGCAAAAGTATGACATTAACATTGACTGACACAAGGTTATAACATCTAACACTTTCTTAGATGGAACACTATCAAAATCAAATTTATGTCCTGTACTAAATTGATGTAAAGTTAGAGCAGTTTTTTCAAAATTAGCAACATTCTCACTATCGTACTTGTGTTGTTTCATTCTTTCACGTAAATACTGCCTTGTTTGGCCAATGTAACACTTGTTACAGTTAGCGCAAGGTATCTTACGAGTATATACCACCCCCGACTCTAAATTAAAAGGAGTTTTAAATTTCATATAAGTGTGAAATATCTTAGTGGTGAGCAAATTGTAAAAAGCACACCTAACATTTAATTCTCTGAATATTCTACTTATTCCATGAGAAAGACCAGGTAAGTATGGGAACTTGAAGTAGGAAGTAGCAGTCGTGTTAGAAGGAACATTAACTATATGGCTGACATTGGAAGTGTGCTTATTATTTGTTCTATTCACTAAGGGCCGATTGCACCGTAGACAAAACTGTAGATTAAATCTTAAACCTCGATTAGTGTCTATTGATTATCATAGACACTAATCGAGGTTTGAGATTTAATCTACAGTTTTGTCTACGGTGCAATCGGCCCTTAGTAGGTAGGATAGTTATTTTGCTTCAAAATGTCTCTAGCTTTATCTAAGTTCTTCATAGGAAACTTTTTATTACTCCGTTTTAATGATCTTTTTATCAAATTATCCATTATGTTGATTTTTTGTTGCATGCTGTGATTGCTATAAAAATTTATGCATCTATTGGTACTTGTTGGTTAAGTGTACCAATCTGTTATAATATGGAAGTTTTCCCTAATTATCAATAAATCTAAAAAGGGTGAACTATTATCTTTTTTTACTTCAAGTGTAAACTGTATTTTTTGATGGTAAGAGTTGAAAATGACCAAAACGTATTGTACCCTGTTATATGGTAGTATGGCACCAACAATAACGTATCATCCACATAGAATTGGATGAGTGGAATATAAAATTTAAGTTTGTCAACAACATAATAAAAGATCTCGTTCATTATTAAATTAGCAAATGTTGGACTAGTTGGAGCACCCATAGCTGTACCATCGAGTTGTTTGTAAAATCTCCCCTCATAAACAAAATATCCACCCTCAAAACACAGATCAACCAATTCTAGGAACTTCTCTTTATTAAGATCTGTATGGCAGCCAATAAAGCTCCATTTTCTCTTTATGACACTGACAACAAGTTTTTTTGGTATACATATTTGTGAATAGGGAAACAACATCTAACGAGATGAGTACGTACCCTGGTGGAACGATTATTTCTAATAAAATTGTGGTCAATGAGAAAGAGTACAATATACCTACCTGCTTATATTTTTATTGTTTTAACCCGTATGTAATTTTTGTCTTATTTAGTGATACGTGTTGTATTTAAACATATACACGAAATGTACCCCATGACCTGCTACAAATGTAATGTTTTTTATATAACGTAGTTAATAAATATCTATCTATCTATGACAGGGTACAATACGTTTTGGACATTTTCAACGCTTACCATCAAAAAATACAGTTTACACTTGAAGTAGAAAAAGATAATAGTTTACCCTTTTTAGATTTAATGATAATTAGGGAAACTCCCATATTATAACATATTGGTACACTTAACCAACAAGTACCAATAAATGCATACATTTTTATAGCAATCACAGCATGCAACAAAAAATCAACATAATGGATAATTTGATAAAAAGATCATTAAAACGGAGTAATAAAAAGTTTCATATGAAGAACTTAGATAAAGCTAGAGACATTTTGAAGCAAAATAACTATCCTACCTACTTAGTGAATAGAACAAAAAATAAGCACACTTCCAATGTCAGCCATATAGTATATAGCTTTTATCAGGAACTAAATTAAAGCTCTCTCCTGATGAATTTGAAACACATCGATTGCACAGGTTTCGATGTACAATGTTTAACATAACTGAACACCTCTACTTGTACTGTCAGTACTGCCTACAGGGTGACCCAAATTGCTGGATTTTGACTGTTTCTGGTACTTCTAGGCTAGATAGGTGAAAATTTTGAAAGGAGTCCTTGGCTCGATTTTCGTGAATACTCCATTACTGAAAGTTTTTTCACGATATCTTCATTTGTTTTGAAGATATAACGAAATATTTATATTTTGGCGATTTCGAAAATGTGCCAGAACTTCTTCATTTTCCAAAATATCTAGAAACGGAAAAATTTTTCTACAGGCACATTTTCACTAGCAATACGACACCGTATTCAGTTTTTTAATGTCTTTTATAAAGGGTGGCAAAACGCAACTTTTTTATTTTAAATACGAATGGTAACTTTTTTTTTATTCTACTCGTATATTATGCAAAAAAATCAGCTCTTCGAAAATATATATATGTCGATATTGTATTTCCATATTTGAGACAGAAAGAGCAAAAAAGTGGAATACTTACTAAAAGTTGAGTCTGTCATACATTATTCTATGAAAGTAGCGGAACAGAAAAATTTAGTTGATTATGAAAAAAAATATGGAAATAATATATTTTCGAAGAGCTGATTTTTTTTGCATAACACAGGATCAAAAAAAGATACCATTCGTATTTAAAATGAGAAAGTTTTTTTTTTCACCCTTCATACAAGAGATAAAAAAAACGAATGCGATGTCGTATTTCTAATGAAAAAGAGCCTGTAAAAGTTATGGCCCATTTTAGAAATCCCCAAAATATCAAAATTTCGTTATATCTTCAAAACAAATGGAGATACCGTGAAACGGCTTTCGCAGTTATGGAGTTTTCACGTAAATCGAGCCCAGGACTCCTTTCAACATTTTCACCTTTCTAGCCTAGAAGAACCAGAAACAGCCAAAATCAACCAATTTGGGACATCCTGTACAATCACCGAGACACCTGTATATAGATACAGAATTAAGTTGATGGAGTTGACTTCAACGATAGCATATGATTTTATAATTTATTTGGACTTTTTGCTCCCAAAATTTCTTGTTTTCCGTCACACAAAATCAAAATAGTTCTTACATTCACACAAAAACAAATACTCAATGATGATTAAACATTTTCAGCAATCTCAAACCTAATCCCTAGGAAACTTGGGTAGTAAATTAATTTTCAGGATATTGGTTAATCATTTCCAATATATTAAAAGGTCCAACCGTTTCCTATATTTTTATTTGAACCTCTTCACATGTAAAATATGAAAGAAGGATATTCTTTTGCGTTTGACCAAAGAATTCTTACATGGAGGTCAATGCCCAATGGCATTATTCGCGAAGATCTGAAGGAATAGTGGTTTTTCTGATATTCCCCACTTCGAATAAGTATTCCTGAACACACTTCAAGAATGCTGTCTCAGAGATGCTAATCCAATTATCGATCGATCACTTAACCCCATTAATTTTGGAAAGAAAGGAATATCTCACGTTGAACTTTACGTGAAGATCTTGCGTTACTTAAAGTCTGCTTCTTATTCTATAATATACTAAACGTATTTTAAGCTTTTGAACCGGATCGTAGTAGGGGGCGTGGCCTAATTCTATACTATACTAAACTGGTCCCTACTGATTTGTGTGAGTAAAGTATAGTATATGCACTACACAATGTTTTGTTCGCTACCTACTTGATCGCTTATTTATAATACAGGGTCCTGCATTAAAATGCGAAAATCTTCCATAGCTGCCGAACCAGATATCTCCGATATTTCGTTGGAAAGTAGACCTCTTGTACCTTCATTTCTGCATCCCAGGAAATCATTTTCAGATATATAGGGTGCCCCCGATAAATGTTATTCAACCAATGGATGCACTTATTAATGAATCACCTCAAATATTTTCACATATTTTCAATGCCCCTCATTACCTCTTTCATAACGCAAAATATTAGAGACATCCTTCCAACGCTACAGATCTTATTCGAAGAAAAAGGTGAGGAAAAAGCAGTTCAGTAAAAGTCTTCTGACGATTTCCAGAAGCGATTGTTACATAAATTTGATATTAATAAATGATTAAACTGTTATATACAGAGTGTCCGTTATTAAGGTTCAAATATAAAGAATGTATTTTCTTTCCACAATAATGTAGACAATTGAATACCTTACATTTTCTCAGAAGTAACATCAGGATTATCTTCACTCCCGCATTCCGCAGACACGAGAAATGATATCGTAACAGAAAATTTCATTCAAATAAGTTATAACGTAGAAACTAACAGACATTCAGAACCGGTCAAACAATGAAATACTGAATGAATAATTATTGACAATTTTTAAAACCTCACAGAATCTTACTTCCTGAGCATCAACATAAAAATGATACTTTTTTCCGTACAAGCAATACATATTGATCATGTATTCAACCAATTATGTCAGTTTTTATCGGCTATCCAAAAAATATTAATCAAGTTATTGTTACTAAGAGCTCAAAAATTCTTTCGAATACATTGAATCAGTATGAATTTTTGGAAAAAATGGGATGGTTGATATGATTTTCATGTTAGGCAGTGCCACAGAACCTGTTTTTTTTTAGGAAGTCGAACTTTGCTGCCCAATATCCCGGTAGGAAACATTCAAGAATCTAGTTTTCGGGTTTTTTTAACAGATCCGTACAAATGCCCCCAATTCATCTATCGTCTATCGAAGATACCCATGATGATTAATGCTGTGTTGAATAAAACCTGATGCAAAGTTTCATTTTGGCTATTTTTATTTAATTTATTATTATTTGAATAAAAGTTTCAGTTGAGATATCATTTTTTGTGTCTGCTGGATGCGGGTTGGAAAATAAACCCAAGGTTACTTCTGAGAAAATGTAAGGTTGTAACATTCAAAAATGTTACATTTTCAAAGTCAGCATTAAGATCACTGCGTCTGCGTCAAATGACGCGAATTCGTGACGAAATGGTGGAGACGAGAATTTTCTCATTCCTGCTGATTTGATAGATGCCGTATGTGCTATCAATTTACCTTCGATTTTCTATATCTTTATCTTCAACCTACAAATTGTATTATTTAATACATTTACCTATCTCTTTCAATGTGTAATATCCTCTAAAATAAGAGGTAAGTTTCTTTTTTATCCATAAAATTGTATCTCAAATTTATTTCGCATATTAATTCAATTGTTCAAATGTAATGAATAGGAACTACGGCTGGGCCGACATTTTGACCATTTGTCGAGTCTGGATATTTCACGAATATTCCAGGGGACTAATATCTTCTCCTACTACTTCGAAGACACAAAATCATCCAGTTTGTAAGATCTTCAAAATTTTGGACGTCCCACAAAAAGGTCAGATCTGTAAATTTGATTTCCGTCTATTATTCGAGATTTTTGTGAAATCTCCATTGTATATAACTCTGTATATAATTAGATTTAAGTATATAGTGAGAATCTGGGGAGAAAGCTTCCTTGATTAAATTTCACCATTCTCAATCTCTGTAAGTTTTTGCCTTTTAGAAATTTGGGAAATAAAGGCAGTGTACATAACTTTGTAAATTTCTTATTCCTCCTCACACATTATATTATTTTTCCACTTTCCAGATTTTTGTGGCATAGCTAAATATTTTTTCAATTGTAAAATCTGGTGGCGCCCAAAAGATCTTTATTTTTAAAGCCTATTTAAGTGTACCCACGACCTGGCTCACCAAAGGCATAAGAGCTGCCTGTCGCAAAATTTGTAACCCTTCTCAATCAATCATTTTAAATTAAAATAATAAAATTAAGGTTACATAAAGTGGCGTCCAAACGTGGGGCCCCGAAAATTCTTTAGGCTTATTCAATTTCCTTCAATTATTTTATTTTTCATAATCCATAATATCTTGTGTGAGGAATATAAGTATTCTGTATAAATTTCTAGTTCTTAAGAGTGGGTTAAATTTCTGAAATTTGATTCGATTCAGATCTGTTCAATTTCAGTATTTTCATAATTCATAATTTTCATTTATTTCTTGTCGTAAATTTGATTGATAAAACTCATGCGATCCAGCGTAGCATACCATATGTTGCGTATTTTTTGTTATAACATCGCGCTGTGAATTTATTCACGTTATCTTTATAATTTGTAGGCATATTTAATTTCTCTCAGCGCGAAACTGAAAATTATTATATTGATTTGTGAAACACACATGTTTCTTATTGAGACACAGTGGTGACTTCGTTTTTCAGTTATTTCTGTTCGTTTGAATTTTTCATTTAATAATTTTTTATCTCCTGTTTACATTTTCAATCATGAACGAATTTAAACCTGTACATTTACTTCTTGATGAACTGAATTATGAATTGCGCATAAGAGGTGTTACAACATCTCGAGTACAAGATGAAAAACGTAAGATTTTAGTTAGACTTTTGGCGAAAGAAAAATTTGCACAAAATTTAATTTTAAAAGATCCCGAATATAATTTCGCAAAAGAACAGGAAGATGTTAATAAAACGTTTTCATCGATCAGACTGTTGGTTGAAGATTTCGATGGAACAGAAAATGATTCAATTTTCAAAAGAGCAAAGTCTCGTCTTGTTCATATTTCGTCTCGAATTAGTAGAATGCCTATCAATGAAACCAATCAGGAAGAAGTTGATTTCAAAAATGAATCTTTGGCTACGGCTTTGTCTATAGAAGCTGATTTGCATGAGAGTTTGAGTTCTGAAAATAAAGTATCTGACTGTCAAAATATTGCAGAAAATAGTTTATGTCAAATTTCGCCTATAATACCACCCTCAGGAAATG
The DNA here is from genome assembly GCA_951802165.1 of Adalia decempunctata. Taxonomy (NCBI): domain Eukaryota; kingdom Metazoa; phylum Arthropoda; class Insecta; order Coleoptera; family Coccinellidae; genus Adalia; species Adalia decempunctata. The sequence goes on from OX637695.1 coordinate 51,636,811, forward strand.
TTATACCGATATATAAATGGGATGTTAAATTTGATGGCAATGCTAAATTACTACATCCATTTCTTGAAAGAGTATCTGAACTTTCGATTTCTAGAAGAGTTTCACAAGATGAAATGTTCAATTCGGCAATCGATTTTTTCACTGAAAAAGCCTATATTTGGTATAGAACTGTTAGATCTACGGTGAAAGATTGGGATTCTCTAGTATCTTTGTTGAAGAAAACTTTCTTACCGCCCGACTTTGATGACGTGATCTGGGAGGACATTAAATCTAGGAAACAAGGAGAAAAAGAACCTATACTTATTTTTGTTGCAATTATGGAGACCTTATTCAATAGATTATCTCGAACACCATCCGAACATACAAAAGTTAAAATGATAAGGAATAATTTACTTTCTGAATATGTAACTCAATTAGCTTTGGTTGATATTAATGATTTACCTTCTCTCATCAAATTGTGTGAAAAATTAGAGTCCGTTTTTTTTATCCAAAATAGAAACCAAAATGTTGGTTCCCTCAAACAAACTTCATTTTTGGAACCTGAATTAACTTATAATAATCCTGATGATAATCAAAATTTTAAACCGAAAAGTAATGTTTGGAATTCAAATAAAAATAGAAATAATAATAGAATTAATGCTGTTGCTTCTACTTCTGAATCGAATAAAAATAATATTAGAAAAGTCATTTGTTGGAATTGTAATAGACCCAATCATTCTTATCAAGACTGTAGAAATCCAAGAAAACGCTTTTGCTATGGTTGTGGCACCCCAAATGTAACAAAATTTAACTGTCCTTCATGTTCAAAAAACTGAACAGGCAGAAGGTCCGTTATTATCGACGTGATCTTCTGCATAATAATTGTAAATTCACAAAATTTGATAAAGAGCATAGAAATTCATGTTTAACTGGTATCGAAAAATCTCATTCTCTTGATAACCCCCCAAATTTCGTTTCTCCTTTGATTTTGAGTGATTCCTCAGATAATCGCCCATATATCACAGTCAGCATTTTCGAAATATCGATAAAAGCATTATTGGATTCAGGGGCTAATGTTTCAATTATTGGTGCTAGGGGCATAGAAAGATTGAAAAATTTAAACTTATATATATACTATATTTCACATGTCAGGATGCCAGATGGTACTAAACGAAGTGTAGAAAGTATTGTAGAAATCCCTCTAAGTGTTGATGAAATATGTAAAATTATGACATTATTGATAGTTCCAGGTCTTGAACATGAATTAATTTTGGGCAGCGATTTCTGCAAATTGTTCAGTATTAGTGTTGATTTTAAGAACTGTACCTGGAATGCTCAAACAAATGTCCTTAGTGTTCCTCCTCAAAATGTTACAACAAATCAAATGAAACCACTTTTTAGTTTAGGATCATTACCTCAGAGTGAACGTCATAAAGCTAGAATAGTTATCGAATCATTTCGTGAGATAAATAGTGACAATAGATTAGGTAGAACCAACAAAATTACCGCAAAAATCATAACTAAGGAACACCAACCATTTGGACAACGTCAATATCTAATGTCCCCACCAATGCTCAAAATTTTGAATGACCATGTAGATGAAATGTTAAAGTTAGGAGTCGTTGAGCCATCTAACAGTCCTTATTGTTCACCTGTCTTATTGGTGAAACGAAAAGAACCAAATCAGTATCGTTTTTGTTTTGATGGAAGAAAGTTAAACGAAATAACAGTTCACGATAGCTATCCTTTGCCTAGAATCGACAGAATTTTGAATATGCTCAGAAATGCAAAATATATATCTTCGTTGGATTTTCGATCAGCATTTTGGCAAATTCCATTAGATGAAGATTCTAAGGAAAAAACATCTTTCAACATAACCGGAAGAGGTTCCTTTCAGTTTGCAGTTTTGCCTTTTGGCGAAATGCGGCGCAGTGTCAACAAAGATTGGTTGATCAGCTGTTTGGTCCAAAATATGAACCGAAAATATTTACTTATCTTGACGATTTAATTGTAATCTCTGAAACTTTTGAAGAACATTTGGAATTGTTGAGTGAGGTTAAATCAATTTTAAAGGATGCTAACTTAACATTAAATTTGGATAAATGCGATTTCTTCAAATCATCTTTGAAATATCTAGGTTTTGTCATAAGTTCAAGCGGAATAAGTACAGATCCCGATAAGGTTCAGTCGATGTTAGATTATCCTAGGCCTAAAACTACCACGGAAGTGAAGAGATTCGTCGGTATGTGTTCCTGGTATCGGCGTTTTATACCTCAATTTTCTTCTATATTGAGTCCAATAAACGATCTTTTAAAAAATAAAGGCCGAGCAAAAAAACAGCCTATTGAATGGAATTCCGAAGCTGATCAAGCTTTTGTAAATATAAAAAATGCTCTAATTTCAGCCCCAATATTGTGTTCCCCTGATTTCGAAAGTAAGTTCACAATTCAAGTTGACGCTTCAAATTTTGGAGTTGGCGGTGTTCTCACGCAAACAATGGACAATGAAGAACGTGTCATTGCTTATTGTAGCAGATCCCTTACTCGTACCGAAAGGAACTACTCAGTTTCTGAACGGGAATTATTATCTTTGATTTTCGCTATTGAAAAATTTCGTCCTTGGGTTGAAGGATCACAATTTGACGTGATAACTGATCATTACTCACTTTTATATCTAAATAATTTAAAGAATCCTACTGGAAGATTGGCAAGATGGGCCGCAAAATTGGGTCAATACGATTTTAAGTTGATTCATAGAAAGGGATCCCTCAATATCGTTCCAGATGCTCTTTCTCGCTCACTAAATCAGGACTCGGATCCTGAAGTTTCCAATATCAATATTCCTTTGGAGGTTATTACTGATAAATGGTACCACAAAATGTGTGAAAATGTTTTGAAAATTCCCCAAAAATTTCCTCAGTGGAAATTTGAAAATAACACCCTATACAAGTTTATTCCGAATAATTTATTGTTAGCTTCAAATATTAAAGAGTGGAAATTAGTTGTACCTCGAGAAAAAAGAAAAGAAATTATTCGCGAAAATCATGAGCCACCATTGTGTGCACATTTAGGTTCTTTCAAAACTTTTAATAGAATCAGAGAAATTTATTATTGGCCGCAAATGCGTATAGATATTCATAAATTTGTTAGATCTTGTAAAACTTGTGGTTCACAAAAAATTAATACTGCCGGTCGAGCTGGACCAATGGGAAAGGAAAAAAATATACAATATCCTTTTCAAGTTATTGCTGTAGATCTCATAGGTCCACTACCAAAATCATCCCGAGGTAACCAATATATTTTAGTTTGTACCGATTGGTTTACGAAATATACCTTAATGTTTCCTTTAAGAAATGCTACAGCCCAATTGATTGTTAAACACTTAGAAAATGATGTATTTCTAGTACATGGTGTTCCCCAAAATATAATCTGTGACAATGGAACTCAGTTCACCGGTTCGATTTTCAGAAATTTAATTGAAACATATAAAATACAGAAAATATGGTTCACTCCCAAATATTCACCACAATGTAACTCTGTAGAACGCACTAATCAAACCATTGGTACCACAATTAGATGTTATATAAAAAAACATAAGGATTGGGATAAAGAAATACCTCGTATACGTCAAGCTTTAAATACTGCAAAGCATGAAGTCACCGGCTTTTCGCCTGCGTTTTTGAATTTTGGCCGTATCATTCCTATCACTGGTACGTATTATGACAAAATAGGTTCGGACTTGACAAAATTATCTATAGAAGATAGGTCAGACTACGCTTTGGATTTGGAAAATCTACAACAGGTTTTCAAGAGCGTTCGTGATCATTTGCATTCCGCCTACCTACGAAACTCTCGAACATATAATCTTCGTAAGAGAAATATTTCCTTTTCTGTTGACGATAAAGTATGGCGCCGAAATAAGGTACTTTCCGATAAATCTGCGCAATTTTCCTCGAAGCTTGCTCCAAAATATGTCCCTTGTAAGATAAAGAAAAAGATTTCGAATCTTGTTTATGCTTTACTGAATGAGGATGGTTCAGATGCAGGTGAATGGCACATAAAAGATTTGAAGCCTTATCATTATTCTGAATCAGAGCTATCTGAATCAGATGATAATTTTCCATAGATATTCCTATTTTCTCTAATTTACCTTATTTTCTTTGTTCAATACAAACTGATTGATCATAAAACAAAAATTAAATAAATTTAATTTTTTAGTAGGGAGGGGGATGGTGTAACATTCAAAAATGTTACATTTTCAAAGTCAGCATTAAGATCACTGCGTCTGCGTCAAATGACGCGAATTCGTGACGAAATGGTGGAGACGAGAATTTTCTCATTCCTGCTGATTTGATAGATGCCGTATGTGCTATCAATTTACCTTCGATTTTCTATATCTTTATCTTCAACCTACAAATTGTATTATTTAATACATTTACCTATCTCTTTCAATGTGTAATATCCTCTAAAATAAGAGGTAAGTTTCTTTTTTATCCATAAAATTGTATCTCAAATTTATTTCGCATATTAATTCAATTGTTCAAATGTAATGAATAGGAACTACGGCTGGGCCGACATTTTGACCATTTGTCGAGTCTGGATATTTCACGAATATTCCAGGGGACTAATATCTTCTCCTACTACTTCGAAGACACAAAATCATCCAGTTTGTAAGATCTTCAAAATTTTGGACGTCCCACAAAAAGGTCAGATCTGTAAATTTGATTTCCGTCTATTATTCGAGATTTTTGTGAAATCTCCATTGTATATAACTCTGTATATAATTAGATTTAAGTATATAGTGATAATCTGGGGAGAAAGCTTCCTTGATTAAATTTCACCATTCTCAATCTCTGTAAGTTTTTGCCTTTTAGAAATTTGGGAAATAAAGGCAGTGTACATAACTTTGTAAATTTCTTATTCCTCCTCACACATTATATTATTTTTCCACTTTCCAGATTTTTGTGGCATAGCTAAATATTTTTTCAATTGTAAAATCTGGTGGCGCCCAAAAGATCTTTATTTTTAAAGCCTATTTAAGTGTACCCACGACCTGGCTCACCAAAGGCATAAGAGCTGCCTGTCGCAAAATTTGTAACCCTTCTCAATCAATCATTTTAAATTAAAATAATAAAATTAAGGTTACAAGGTATTCAATTGTCTACATTATTGTTGAAAAAAATACAGGGTGTGACATTTGAAAAAATCGAGAAATAATAATTTGCAGTTCTTTATATTTGGACCATAATAACGGACACTGTGTATATGACAGGTTGATCATTTAGGAACGGTGACAAGGCAAATCCTTCAATTAAAAAACTTTAAGATCAAATTCATTTAACTATCGCTTCTGGAAATTGTCAGAAGACTTTTACTGAACTGCTTTTTTCTCACCTTTTTGCAGTTTTCTTCGAATGATATCTGTACCGTTGGAGAAATGTCTCTAATATTTTTCGTCATGAAAGAGGTAATCAAGGTCATTGAAAATATGTGAAAATATATGGGGTCATCCATTCAAAAAGCTTTCGACAGTGTCTGGCTCGCCGGTCTGATCTCAAAGCTATTCCATCTAAAATGCCCCATCTATTTGACAAAAATAATAAACAATTTTCTTCTCAACAGAAAATTAAAGGTACAGGTTAAAAATGAACATTCAGAAGAATTCACACCAGCACAAGGTCTTCCCCAAGGCTCGCCACTCTCTCCTCTACTTTACAACTTGTTTTGCTGTGACATGTATCGACAATATAATGACAGGAACCTGAACATCAACAAGCATGCATACATTCTTCAATTTGCTGATGATACAACTCTAATATCCCACCACAAAACATTTAAGGAAGGTATAAAAGAACTACAGAAGTTGACGGATGTCGCAGTGGCATGGATGAGACTTTGGAGGATACAACCTAACCCAGCAAAATCAAAATTCATCATCTTCAATCACAAAACCAACTCCAACTCTCCCAACATAAAACTTGGAAGTGTCACAATTACCCCAACACATTCATGCAAATACCTGGGCATACAGATTGACAGCAAGATGAACTTCAGAGCACATTTGAGTCTCCAAAAGAAGGCAGCAATCACACGAGCTTGGCACTTTAGGTCCTTAACTGATAAAAACAGAGGAATCAGCAGTAGAACGGCCAGTATGATATACAAAATGATATTCAGACTTTTATTAGACTATGGACATACAATATTCTCAAATTCACCAAAAACAGCTCTAAATATAATGGAAGTAGCGGAAAAACATGCTTAAGTAAAATAACAAAATTGAGACATCCCAACAACCCACTCCACAACCCATCCAATCAGCTATGATACCAGATAACGGAAATAGAACCAATACTGGAAAGAATGCAAAAACTCAGCAAAAAGTTCATCACAAACCAAGACAACACCAACATAATTGAGCCATTGATACACCACTACAATAGAGAATCTACACCACAGACAAAGCTACCAGCTTTGCCACTTCTTGAACACCTGAAATCCCTAGAATAGCAATATTTACCTCACACTTGTTTTAATTAAGACTTATTAAAATTATAATAAAATTGTTTATGACTGGCTGGAAGACTGTGGTCGATAGCCATTTGATTGCAAGATCAATGAAGTTGATTTCTCTCTCTCTCTCTCTCTCTCTCTCATCCATTTTTTGAATGACATTTATCGAGTATATGAGAAAATAATTCCCTCCTACGGGCTTTGCAAACTTTATATAAAGTAAGCAGCTCAATACAGACCGAATATCATGATATTGCTTATATGAATAATTGTCGAAGTCCATATAAAGTGAAAAACGTAGTCCTCAATGACCTTTCATATATTTCATTAATAGTTGTCGAATACTTGTCTCGAATTTGTCGTGAAAAAATTGATTGTAATTAGTTTTTTCCTTCGGGGTGGCTTTGCTAACTCAACATAAAGTTACCAGTGTCACTTTCTCAATATAATACGAATTTCATCACAATGCTTATGAATAATTGTCGAGTAATTGTCGAAGTCTATATGAAGTAGAAAACAGACAAAAAATCTATTATGCCGGCCATACACGTTACGGTCTACCGGAGAGGTATACCTGCGCAGGTATACCTGTGCAGGTATACCGGACGTCGGTCGTGTCTCCCCGGTACCTTTCCGGTGTACCGGAGAGGTCTTCAGTTTTTTCAACGATGGCATCGGACGATGACGCACTAGCTTTGTTAGCCCTCGCATTAATTAAAAAAAAAAGAAGAAACAAAACCAGTGAAAAGGAAACGAAGAAAATGGTGTAAGGATTGGTTAATGAAAAGAGCAAGTTATGGTCATGTTAGATTATTAAACGAATTGAAATCGCATCCGGCTCAATTTCTCTGATTTTTTCTATGAGCAATTTATAAGCAGCTTCTTTTTTGTCTCGATCATAGTACGCTTTGTTTCTGACTCGCCATAGGCATGAATGCATTTTATAAATTTCAATGAAATCTTCAAGGACTTTTTTAGTAAAATCTGTTGGTGCCATTTTCATCTACTCGACGTGGAGACAACTGACGGCGACAACCACAGAACATCTAATAAAAGAAATGCAACCTCCCCACTAAACTATGGCAACACCAATGACAGTTCAGAACACAGAAATGGCTTTGAGCCGCCATTTGAAAGTGGAGAATTGAAGATATTACAGAAACCTTCTTTACCGACCCAAAAAGTTTCGGCTTTTGAGCTTAATTTAAAGAGTGTATTCAAAAAAACTATTTTCGGGCGTGTTGCGTACAATATTTTTTCGGCAACCGTGTAGATTTACAAATCAATGAGACGACACATTTCTTTAACATACATTTTAATTTTTATTTGAATTAAACAGAACAGAACTGTCATCCGTTATTTCTTTGCTATTGTGATGATCATATCAATGCCAACAACGACATGATTTTTTCCGGACTAGGCTGGGAAATGCTACTTTCTCAAAGAAAAAGCGTCCGGGAAGTGAATACATCCCGGACGGTTGCCGAAAAAATTGATTTTCGATCTTGCACCGGTCGCCTGTACAGGTTGAAAAAACTGCACAGGTCTAATCCCACACACGCTCCGGTTGACCTGCACAGGCATGCCTGCGCAGGTATACCTCACCGGTAGACCGTAACGGTCGCCTGTACAGGTTGAAAAAACTGCACAGGTCTAATCCCACACACGCTCCGGTTGACCTGCACAGGCATGCCTGCGCAGGTATACCTCTCCGGTAGACCGTAACGTGTATGGCCGACATTACTCATACCACATTTTACGCCCTTTTCTTGCGATTTCGTGATATTTCTGGAAATTTCGCATTTATGGCAACAGCGCATTCGTTAATGACCTTTCATATATGTATTTGTTGAACACCTGTCCCATATTTGTCGTGAAAGAAAAAAAATTTTAACGACCACAGTTTTTTTCTATGGGCCGGCTTTGCCGGTTAGTTAGCAGATCCACTTTCTCAATGTAGATCGAATATCATCACAATGGTTATGAATAATTTTCGAAGTCCATATGAAGTGAAAAATCCACAATCCTCTAGTATCTTTCAAATATATATTTGAGTAATTTGTGTAATCAATTTCAATGCTCTAATAGTCCAGACCACTATCAAGATAAAACCATAGTACCTATAAAGATACAATAATAAAACAGAGAAGAAAATTCAGTTGGGGGATCGGCAATATAATACATAATGTAGTTACCAAATTGACATTCAGGGTGCCCTTTAAATGCATTCGAATCGACGATTCATTCCCTAATTCCCTCGTAGCACAATGAAAAGAGTTAAAGAAAGGGCAGATTTATGTAGAAACGGGAGCTCCATTTCCATTAGGATGGTGTGCTCTATGTGAATACCGAATGGAACTCATTATAAGAAATCTCCTCGAGGAAATTACAAAACACTGCATGCATTCGAATTAAGCACGAATTTTACTTTCCATGCATACAGGGTGGCCCAGATGATTTTTTCCGAAACACGAGACAGGTTAATTATTATTTTGATTACATATTTTTTTGTGTTTGAAGAATGACATGTTAGCATGCGATGAAATGACATCTGGAATGTTACAGAATGTAAGAGACTGTTACTGTTAGATATAGTAAGTAAGCAGGTTGAATACTTCGATGAGAAAATCAACCACTTAATGAATTTTGCCCATCACATCCAACCAGTTCTTTACATCGAAACGAAAAACAATTCTTCTTTTCAGCATAATCATGAATAAAATTGCAAGATCTTGAAAATGATGTGACACTCGACCTCCATAGTCATTTAAGATTTTTGCGTGGTTGCCACCTTGATTACGGGGATTATCGTATTCGAAATCGAAGTATTTCCCCAAGTAGCCCACTGAGTAAAAGTTGGGCTATCTCCGCATATTCTGGAAAAACTTGAATTCTTTCTCGAAACTTTATATGGTTTCCTCTGCAATGGTTGAACACAATTAATAAAAATTTTAGTTTGCATAATGTTCTCCGGCGTTCAAATTTGCAAACAATATCACAACAATATGAACTTAAATGAGATTTAGACGAAAATCTTCTGAACCATTCTTTCCAGTTCGGAATTGTTTGTCATAAGGTGTATCTAAAATGCACACTTCATTAACAGGGTCTTTTAACTTGGACAATAGATGCAAAGAAACCCTGGTGTAACGACTCCTAACTAAAAATCGTGAACAACAATTGTAGATCAAAAGGGCACTCTAGATAGTAGATATAGTCCGTCCCTATATACTTCCGGAATAATCCGCAATATTTTGCGGTTGTGACGCTGTTGCGGCAATGGAAAATAGCGCGACCCCTTTCGGGAGAAATGAAAAGTAGGACCCCATCTCAGATTTTCAATCGACAAGAAAGTCTTAACAAAATCTGATCGGTGCCAACACCAGGTATTCTATGCATCTATCTTGCGCATTATATTTTTCATCCCCCTAAATGTTAAGGATGGGCCCATGGGCGCCCGCAGAAACCCGTAGAAATTTATCTCAGGGGGGCCAAAATAGAGATTAGAAGGTAATATTGAGGTGTCGTGCTGAAAAACGTTAGGGCCATCAAAATCTAAGGGGGGGCCATGGCCCCCCCTGGCCCTCCCAGCGGGCGCCCATTCAATTTTTTTGGATAAAATTTTGTATTTGATTTTTTTTATGATACATCACACAAAAATACATACAACCCTAAATTTTCACCCCTCTACCTAACCTAACGGGAACGTGGTATAACAGAAACTGCTTATTTATTGCCTCTACCGGAACGGAGTTCGCGGGGTCAGCGAGTATACAGGCTGTCCGGTAAACCTTGTACAATATTGAAACTGGTGATAGACCAGGTCATGACTGTTCAGAATATCAGAATTTCACCCCAGTAAAAATATCACCATTTTCCAGATAATTGGCATTTTATAAATATCTAGAAATTAACTACCTCACCTCCGTTTTTTGAGTACTATGTCTAATGTATCAAGTTCTGAAAAACTGTTTTGTACATCTGAAAGGCGGAACGGAGTTCGCGGGGTCAGCGAGTATACAGGGTGTCCGGTAAACCTTGTACAATATTGAAACTGGTGATAGACCAGGTCATGACTGTTCAGAATATCAGAATTTCACCCCAGTAAAAATATCACCATTTTCGAGATAATTGGCATTTTATAAATATCTAGAAATTAACTACCTCACCTCCGTTTTTTGAGTACTATGTCTAATGTATCAAGTTCTGAAAAACTGTTTTGTACGTCTGAAAGCATCACTCATCATTAATCTTCAGCAACAAAGATTTTTGAATTAGTCTCAATTTGTAGACATAGCACTCAAAAAACGGAGGTGAGGTAGTGATTTTCTAGATATTTAGAAAATGCCCATTATCTCGAAAATGGTGATATTTTTACTGAGGTGAAATTCTGATATTCTGAACAGTCATGACCTGGTCTATCACCAGTTTCAATATTGTACAAGGTTTACCGGACACCCTGTATAAACATAATTATTAGCAGAACCACAAGCGGGTAAACATCTCAAGTGGGTGTGCGTGGACAAGGGACTTGGCCGCAATGCCAAGATTATATGTAGTTTCAATCGTGAGTTGTCAATTTTTCATCTCTTAAATGTCTTTGAATTGCTGTTTGTGTAATGAATATTCAGTTCATCCAAGAATTATTGACGGGGTGCTTTGGAAAATCGAAATTATGTTGGTAATAGCCCATTCAGTAATATTTTGAGTTGCAGAATTCAGGTTGGTGTTGGAAAAAACACTGACGTTTTATTCTGTCATTAATATTCGAACAAATTTGGCAGATAATTTAATAATTGCGCAATTGAAAAATCTTCGGAAACAGGCTCTTGAAGAATGTACAGCTAATAAATGGAAAGCCACGTAGATTTCTTTTCTACGAGAAGATTAGTCAAAATACCTTCTGTATAAAAAGTACCCTAAACACGAAAGGGCAAAAAGAGGAGTATCCATCCTAATTAAGAATTACCTGAAAGACAAGATAACAGGTTGGGAAGCGATATCTGAGAATATTCTGAAGGTGAACATGACTCTGTACCAGAGGAAGATTACAGTAGTGGCTATTTACGCAATATCGGAAGATGAAAACGCGCAGATAAAAGATGACTTCTACGAAAGTGTGAATGAGGTTATCCAGAATATTGGATTGAATAGGGAGATCATTCTGATGGGTGACTTCAACAGCAGAACGGGTTCAAAGAGAAACGATAGAACGGTAGGACCATGGGGAGAGAATACGTTGAATGATAATGGCGGAAGACTCATCAATCTGTGTGAATGTAACGAACTGAAAATCCAAAATGGATTCTATAAACACAAAGAAATCCACAAGTTCACGTGGTTCCAGCCTACCCGGGGCCTTAAATCAATTATAGACTATGTCATCACGAAACAAAAAACGGAACTTAAGGTAACTGACGTAAAAGTCCAAAGAGCTGCATCATGTGGATCTGATCACCATCTCCTTAGAGCAAAAATCATCATTCCATATAATCACCGAATCCAAATGGAAGACAAACAACCTGAGGAAAATATGGAGGAGATAAACTTGGAAGCATATAATTTAGAAAGTTTTATACATGAAAGTACACAGAATCTTTTTAGATCCAGATTAGATAGGAAACTAGATGAGAACCTGAATACAATAACAGAGACATACAACAACATAATGGATAGCTTGCGCGAAACGGCTAGGGAAACGCTGGGTGTAAGGAGAGGAAAGAAAAGTACGAAGACATGGTGGAATGAGGAAGTTAGTGAGGCAGTAGATAGAAAGAAGAGACTTCACTTGAGATGGATTGGTTCGGGAATGTTGGAAGACAGAGATAACTATATGGAAGCTAAGAGAATATGCCGAAACAGAGTCAACGCAGCCAAAAATGAAATGTGGGATAGAAAATGTAAGGAGATAGACACATATATTGGAGGACGACAGTGCACAGAAGCCTGGAAATTCATAAATGCCATAAGAAGACCCGTCAAAAGTGAAGTAAAATTGGACCCAATAAAACCAAAGGAATGGACTGACTATTATAAAAACCTGTTGACTGAAAATAGACTCGAGTTCAAAGTCGACAATGAAACACCTAATAATAACATAGAAATAATGGGAGAACAAATAAATCTCACACAGGAAAAGTTGGAAAAAGCAGTAGGATTTTTGAAAAACGGTAAAACGAGTGGACCGGAAGGAATAGCTCCTGAACTACTGAAAAATGGTACAAAAAAACTATATAGGATGATAACAAAGGTTTTCAACTACTACCTGAACGGAAATCCAATACCCGAACAATGGAAGGTGGCACACATTCACTCTATCTACAAAAAAGGAGACAAACAAAAGTGTGAGAATTACAGAGGGATCTCGGTTAATGGTACCATGAGCAGACTATACGGAAGAATTATTCGAGATATGATTGAGGAGGAATTTGCCCCAAGGGAGGAAGAAGAACAGAGCGGATTCAGAGCAGGTCGCTCTTGCACAGACAATATATTCTGCTTGAAACAAATCATCGAAAAAAAACAAGCTACGAATAGAGATGTACATATGACCTTTGTGGACTTGAGGAAGGCCTATGACACAGTACCGGTGATTAAATTGTGGGAGGTGTTGGAAACATCAAATATTAGCCATACATTGATAACTGCACTGAAAAACTTATATCAGGAATCATACTCACAAATAAAAATTGGTAAATATCTTACGAAGAGATTCCAGGTTTCGAAGGGTTTAAGGCAAGGATGTTGTGTCTCGCCCACTCTGTTTAAGATATATGTTTCGGTGGCACTGCGGAAATGGAAAAGTAAAGTAGCGAATATGGGAATACAAATAAATGATAACTTTGTATACACTTTACAATTTGCCGACGATCAGGTGGTCATTGCTGGAGATAAGTTTGACATGGAATACATGATGAGGAAACTGATAGAGGAATACAGAGAATGGGGATTGGAGGTTAATATGGAGAAGACAAAGTACTTGTGTGTAGGGTCGGAAGAAGCAACGAACTTGGATCTCGAAGAGATGGGGGAGATAGAAAAGTGTAAAGAATATAAATACTTGGGAGTCAACTTCAACGAGACGGGAACGGATCAAAAGGAGATCGAAGGAAGGATAGTTCAAGCAAGGAGAGCAATTGGTAGCCTCAACAGCATACTGTGGAGCAAGGAAATAACCAAGGGCAGGAAATTCAGGATATACGAAACCTTGATAAAAAGTAGTCTTCTTTATGGTTCAGAGACATGGAGAATAACGCAGAAATATATGGGGAAAATCGAAGCGGTGGAGATGGATGCGATAAGAAGAGCAATGAGAATATCCCGTAGAGATAGAATCAGGAATGAGGTGGTGAAGGAACGAATGGGCATTGAGGGACACATAAGAGAAGATGTAGAAAGGAAACAGCTAAGGTGGTACGGACATGTAAATAGGATGAGTGAGGAACGAATGCCGAGACAGCTGATGGAATGGCAACCTGGGGATAAAAGGAAAAGAGGACGCCCTAAAAAGAGCTGGGGAGAAGGGATAAGAAAGGCTATTAGTGCAAGAGAACTTGATGAGACACTAATACATAACCGAGCAGAATGGAGGAAGGTTATCGGACAACGTCGCAAAACGTTATAAACCGACATATATATATATAAAAAGTACCCGGAATTGTGAAAAAAAACACATAAATTTAAATTTAATCATCAATATTTATTTTGTCTCCTTCAAAATAGTCCCCATTGCTTACAATACAACTATGATATCGGCGAACCCACTTTTCCATGCACCGCTCATACGCCGCCAAAGGTATGGCCTTCAGTTCTCGTTGCGAATTTGTTTTGATGGCTTCAATGGACTCAAAACGCGTTCCACGTAGGGGCAATTTGAGTCTTGGGAATAGAAAAAAGTCGCACGGAGCTAAGTCAGGTGAATACGGCGGTTGTTCGATGGTATTTATTGAGTTTTTGGTCTTGTATTCCTTAATAATTATGGCTCGGTGCGACGGCGCGTTATCATCATGCAAAATCCACGAATTGTCTTTCCATAAATCTGGCCGTTTACGACGAACATTCTCATGCAAACGCCTCAATACACCCAAGTAATACTCCTTATTCACTGTCTGTCCTTCAGGAAGAAATTCTGAGTGCACAACACCACGATAATCGAAGAAAACAGTGAGCAAAACTTTAATTTTCGATCGACTTTGACGTGGTTTTTTCGGACCGTCTTTGAATGATTTGTACCAATCGTATGCTTGTGTTTTTGACATACAATTATCACCAAAGGCTTTTTTTAACATTTTCAATGAATCGGCACAAGAAAATTCGTTTGCAAGACAAAATTTGAGGCAAACTCTTTGATCAACTATTTTTTCCATTGTAAAATTCGCAGAGCACTTTTGAGGTCGACTGATACTGACAGCTGTTGTAAACACACTAGTTGACAGATCGCGCTCAAATTTGGCTTGGTAATAAAGGAAGGTCCTACCAACTTTAAGAAAAAAAAAATTACCGATTCCTTTTTGGCGGTTCATTTAAATAACATTTTCCGGGTACTTTTTATACAGAGAGTATATGGGATGTAACGATCTTGCTGATATGAAACCTTTAATTATGAACATGACGCGTTCTGCCCAGATGAGGAAATAATAACAGTGGTGGTTGTTGAAGCAGAATAATAGGAATATTTATATTTTTAATATTACATATTTTATTCCTTCATTGTTCACAAATATTGAAAGGAACAATGTCATGACCAAATTCTTCATATTAAATAGATCCATTCGTTGAGTTTTTTTCTGTCTTGATATCTTTTACAATTTTTCCAATCCATTCATTTGCAGCAACACGCTCCAAATTATCAACTAGATTTTTCTGGTCTAGCGAATATTTATATTGAATTTTGGAAAGGAACATGCTTTTTAATCATTCACAATATTTTTCGTTATCGGACCAGAATTTCCAGGCTGTATGCTCCTAAAATTGATCGTTCGAAAAATGTTTCAATACAAGATGAAAATAATATACTGCTGTTATACAGATTCACAAGATGGTAATCGTCCTATGTGATAATTGGGGACATTTTCATGTTCAAGTGCCTCAATCTCAAAAAATAATATTTAATTTTGAGGTTATATTTATATATTTATAGCTATGATGAAAGCACAGAAAAATTTTGGTTACCTTTTTGTAACCAGAAATAAAGCTGCGACTGGACTTCCCAGGCCTGCTTTGATGTCACTAATTCTTGGATGGACTATATATGGGGAAATTAACTGAAGCCTGAATTGTCCATAATTTTGGGTAGTTGACATATTATTGTTCTGTTTGACAGCTCATATCCATAGAAAACTGAAAATCCCATTGTTACATATCTTACATTATAATGTAAGATATTCGTGGTGCACCAAATTCATCTGAATTAAACATGGTGTTAGCACTGATTAGTATCTTTGGTGTGTAAGCTCCAGCTGTGTCCAACAAATGTTAGGTACGTTGCGGTGTGTAAGCCACCTTTCATTTCTCTCGGAAGGGGTAACGCTATTTTTACATTACTAGCGCCACGACCATGAAATATTGCGAAACAAGACCAAATACTACGATCAGCTATTTGATCTGAAATTTTCGGTCACGCTTATATTTATTTTTACAGTCGTTAACCCAGGGTTTTGTTGATGCATCTTTAATTGAACGTCATTTATTTGACATACATATCCGTAAAGCACTTGTGATTTGCATTCGACCGATTGCAGTAATTGTCCTCTACTTTCCGAAACTAAATGATTCAGAAGAAAAAATAATGGAATTTCAATAAATTATGATGTTTGGGATTCAGATTAGAATTGGATATCCCAATTTAACGATAGCGGCCGATTCAGAACGCATTTCAATGACATGCATAACATGCTAACGTACCTTCGAAGTCTTCTGATAAATATTAGCAACTAGCAACTGTCATGCCTAGATAACATTCGTGATTCAGAAAAATGGGAATTGTCAATCAATTCGATTTTCGATTTATGTCTGATAAAGGAGCCAAATTCAGAATCGTCGCATTTGAGTTCTAACGTTTATATTGTTGTGAAAATTTTTGTGGGTCAACATTGTATCAAAAACTAGCCCCTGACAAATATTTTGCACATTTCAAGGCACGAGCATTCACGACATACAAAAATAATACTTCAATAAGTGTGTTCAGATATTGGGCGAGAAAACCCTAGGAAGTTTCGAGAAAGTACCTGTGGCGCGCTGGGATTTATGGGACAGGTACCAAGTGTGCACTATCGCTAGGCTCCTGTACAAGCGTCCTTCAAACGGAAATACTTGCAATCGGAAGATGTCTAGATATAAATCTAGAAAGAAACTATCAGAAATGCGATATAGCTATTCATACAGATAGTCAAGCTTCCTTTAGAGCACTGAGCTCCTATGTCATCGATTCAAAGCTGATTTGGGAGTGCCGGAACAAACTCAGTGAGGAAGGCAAGAAGAATAAGGTCTTTTTAATCTTGTGTCCCGGTCATTCGGGAATCGTAGGACACGAAGAGGCCAATACACTTGCCAGAAAGAGCACACAAACGCCACTCACTGGACCATCAGAACCCTTCTGTGGTATAGGAAAATGCACCCATAAGGGCCAATTCTGTAAACAACTGTTAAATTTTAAAGCATGGTTAAAAATTAAACTATCCGCTAACTTCATTTCACTATTCTGTATGCTTCATTAGCTTTGAAATATTAACGGAAGACGCTTAATTTTAGCCGATAGATGTTAAAATTTTTTAACGTGCCTTTAATTTTTAACCAGTTCTTAGAGAATTGACCCTATAAGGAGGAGTTTATTGTGAAGGAGAAAACCGAAAAGAAAAAACTCTGGCGGAATCTCCCAGCAATGGATCACTCCAAAAAATTCCTCCGGAACTTTAAAACTGCTAGATCCAAAAAATATCTGGATCTCAGTGAAAACCAACTCACCTACTCACTGGCTTTCTGACAGGACATTGTCGTCTGAGGCAACATCTGTTGAGAATGGGTTTATCGGATACTGACGAGTGTAGGGGAGGAGGAAGAAACTCCTATTCACCTGGTTACGGAATGCTATGCCATTGCAAGCCAAAGGAAAAAGTGCTTTGAACAGGAAACCTGTGGGAGTGAGGAATTATCCTCGTTGAAGCCGACCCAGATACTGGATTTCATCAAACCTCTAGAATTGGAAGGAGAGCTGTAGGAGGCGCGATGATAAGAGCTCTATTAGGGGGCACAATAGACCTTAAGGTCGCAGTGGACTGTAACCCCTTTTCACTATAAACTAAGCTAAACCTGAGGCGCGACACTGCCCACAGGGGTCGCCATCCAGAAGTGCAATCTGCTTACCGAGGTCCGATCCGATCGGTTTTATGTCGAGCCACGTACGTTCTTGCATTCGGTAATCGGTACCCTCGTTCACTTCAGAAATGCCGATGCTCCGATGCGTCCGGTGCGGGTCTGTGGAGGGGCTTGCACGAGTTTCTATACAAAGAATACCGAAATCCGTTTGATCCGATCCGTCCGATGCGTGCGGTGCGGACATGTGGACGCTTAGCTTTACACTGACGTCATTGGCTGGCTCCTCTCATAATATAATAGTCAATCTGATGAGTTCTCTGAGCGGAGCTAGTACGAAAAACTATCTTGTGTAGCGCATACATGATAAAGAAACAAGATATCGCCGTCTTAATTCTATTCAGTCGACGTAGCTTCGTTGATGTCAGCAGAAATTTAGGTCGAATATCGAGAGATAGCACTTTTTTGTAATTTGAAATTCGTAAAGTAAATCGTTCTTCTTCAATAATGAATATAGGTAATAGAAGAACCGCAAATACAAATTTAAAGTAGAACGTGATTGTCAATTAGTTTTCGGGCTACGAATATAATAATAGCCACTTCAGAAAATAAAATTTCTGCATTGCAGTCAAACATAAAGCTTTGTATAATACTCGGACATAATTATGCTTTATGGACTTGCCCAAATTATCGACCAAACTTTTGGACTCGTTCGTGAAGACCTAAATGATGTACTTGTTACATAAATAGCTACTATAGTACTCTATCTATCTAATACAGGGTCCGGCAGGGAGGTATGGATGATTTGAACGGGGGGTCGTGCAAGGTGGGGATAACCTTGGCGGATAAAATGTGGGGGGTATCATGATATAAGAACATTCTTATCTCATGGGGGGTATATATTTGTTATGAGTTGCCATTTTAGTATCAATCAAAATGTGGTCCATAGAGCATCGTGTATTTGTGTACAACACCTTTGAAACGGGACGTTCCGTCATTCAAACTCAGAGACGGTTCCGAAATCATTTCAACGTTGGCCGTCATGGTCGTGTTCCGAAGTTTGAGACAATAATGAAATGGGTGAATAACTTTTAACAAACAGGTTCCTTGAGATCTGGAACTGCACGAGGTGGTGAACGAACAGTACGAACCCCGGAAAACATTGGAAGAGTGTGTCAAGCAGTTGAAACAAGCCCTCGTCGTTCGGCTGTGCGACATGCTCGTGCTCTTCGCACGTACCTAATCAATGTTTTAATTTAATTTTCCTCTTTAATTTATATAATGGCAACATCTAAGGTACACATTAAAAAAAAATAATTTTCAGTTTCGTTCGAAAATTAGTGTGTAACTGTTATTTAAAATCATCCATACCTCCCTGCCGGACCCTGTACAATACAAATTGATTCCTCCTTTGAGACATACAATGATGTATAAGACAATGCAAAATAACAGGATTAGTAACCTACATGACAAAACAAATTAACCCGGAAATATAGCAAAATACAAAAGCAACAACCGCAGCTACAATGAACTTGGAAGAAATTCATCCATACTGTAGAAGCACATGTCTATAAACATATTCGTTATTTCTTTTTTGAATTGTTTATCGTTCAGTAGTTTGAATCTATTGGGCAAATGATTATACAATGTTATAACCAACGTTTTTGGTGACGAATCCATAATTCGTGGTTTTGTGTTGCGGCAAACAAATAATCGGGGCTATTCACTAAGCAGAGTTAGAGTTGTTATGGATAGCAACTGTAAATCGTCGTTATGTTCACAGTCAGTTGCTAAGCGCGAAATTGGTATTCACTATTTGTGTATGTTGCTTTGTATAACAACCAGTGGCTTTGAGAAGTGGTTCACTGGCCACAGCTTCAGAGGTGTTGTTAACGAAAACCACGTGCGTTGGGCACTATTTTGGAATGTTTTTCTGTATTTGTGTGAACAATTGAATATTTTAAATCTAGAAGAATGGTAGGAAAAATTTCTCTGTACTGATGACCTCCCCCCCCCGGAAAGAATTCATGCCCCCCCTGAAAAGATGTCTGGATCCGACAGTGACCGAAAGGGGTATACTAGTATAAGTAAAACTTCAATAAATACTCGTTACCCAGGGTCAACTCATGATGCTGCTATATGGCAAATATCCTTTATCGGAGAAAATATGGAGCAAAAATATTTTGAAGATAAAAATATGGCATTTATGAGATTCTGGATATATCCTGTACATGTCATATATCATAATAAGAAATCATCTTATTCAACATACTAACAAATATAGGTATTAAAAAGACTTCTCATGTATTTGGACGTTTTATTTAATTGGCAATTCTCAATTTATACCAAAATTCACCGACGTTTCGGTCACGGATCGGACCTTTATCAAGGCTAAAATAAATTAAAAATTAAAATTTCAACGATTAGTCGTATTACATGACACTCACATCAATGGTTAAAACTAAAAGAATTCAGTCATGAATACATCAGGTTCAAGAAAATGTCCATGAATCATTTTTGATTTTAGGCTCAATAAAATAACTAAACCACAACAATATCTCCCTCTTAGGTCGGTATATGCACATAATTCTATACCTATAATTTGATCCTTGAAATTGAAAGTGAAACATCTAGAAGGCTCTGACTAGGGTCAGTGAGACTATTGAGAATGTGCTATAGCGGAGAGTGGTAAAATAGGGACATCGTGGCGATCAGCGGATGCAGTTTTGTTATTTGTCTCTGTTTGTATTGAGTCACATACGGTATCCATGGATACAGAATTACATGTCCCTTCTCTTCTCCCTAGGCATGCGTATATGCGATGACTGACCCCGGATTTAAGGGGAAAGATTTCCACACTTTTGTATACTTATTATCCACTACGCTCAAATTATAGGTATAGAATTATGTGGGTATATGTACGAAATGAACACAGATTGACAGGTGGCAACAGTACAAACAAGACGTAAATTAAAAGACATAGAAGTTAATTCATAATCGTATTCTTCAGTAGATTTTTGGATTTTCATATTTGGTTACTCATTTGTGATTTTGTTTTTTGTGTTAGATTCAAATTTGATAACTAATATATTTGATTAAAGGCTGTTAATTACTACATATAAATGTATGACGGATTAGTAAAAACATCAAACTGATTTAATTAATATGAAGTTTTTTTTTATATCCCAAAAAAAAATTATATTCCATATTTGGTGACTTTCCTCTATATAACCAAAGAGGAATCTTTGATATAACCTCTAAATGTTTAATGTTTAGGCTTTCGGCACTGCACTAAATATTTCGATCAGGATTGAGTTATATTTTTTAACGTGTTGATTTATTCTATTTTATCACTTGGGTTTGTTTAAATATATACCCAGAGTAAGCAGTAAAACTTACAAATTTCCAATAGCATTTTATTTTGTGGATTTGAAAAATAATTAGAATAATTGAAAAATAAGATTACAGTTGTTACTAAGGTGAATAAGATGATTACTTATTATGATATATGACATGTACAGGAGATAGCCAGAATCGCCTAAATGCCATATTTTTACCTTCAAAATATTTTTGCTCCATATTTTCTCTGATGAAGGACATTTGCCATATAGCAGCATCATGAGTTGACCCTGGGTAACGATTGTTATACTTATACTAGTATACCCCTTTCGGCTATAATAAACAGACCCAAGGTGAAGGAGGATTAATGATTGCAATATGAGTACTATCTATGCATCCTACAACAGCACCACACATACCTTTGTATTAATTCCTGAATTTTTAAAAAGTCCATCTGCACGATAAATTCCATTTTTATAGATTTAAAATATTTAATTGTTAACACAAATACAGAAGAACATTCCAAAATAGTGCCCAACGCACGTGGTTTTCGTAAACAATACCTCTAAGGCTGTTGCCAGTGAACCACGACTCATAGCCACTGGTTGTTTTGTTATACATAGCAACTTTTATAGCAGCTTACACAAATAGTGAATACCAATTTCGCGCTTAGCAACTAACTGTGAACATAACGACGATTTACAGTTGCTATCCATAACAACTCTGCTTAGTCAATAGCCCTGATTATCAGGTTTTTCTTGATAGCCGGTTGGGTGAGAAATAATGGTCGAAATTTTGTAGCCCGGACAAAAAGGGGTCGAGATATTTTCATTTTCTGTTCTTCGTATTATCAATAGCATATTTTAGAGTTTCAGTACCGAAATAATTATGTATAACAGGATATAATTAAGTAAAATATAATTTAAACTCACCTCTTGCTGAGAGTTTTTTGGTGTTTATTATTTTTGCTGCAAACTCTAAACCTGTTGATTTTTGAACACATCTTCGTACTATAGAGAAAGCACCCCTGAAAAAAAGATATGTGAGTAAAATGATATTATAATTCACTCAATGAAAATGTTGAGAATCATTTCCTTTATAGGAAACATGCTCATGGTTATTAATAGAATATCAACGAAATATTATATCATTCATTATCATTTTGTTAAGTACTTCCATCTTTATTGCTATCGAAGTAATCATGAAAGCTACACTAATCGTCGCATTTTCACAGCTTCGTGAAGAACGGACATCCTTCCCATACATTCACGCATGTTACGAAATAACTGAGATATATACTTGAATAGTTAAGGTGAATACAGACTATTCTGACGTGACGTGATTCCACGTCACGTCAGACACAATCAGTGCTCCTATTGGCCTAATATGAACGTGAACGTCAAAATGTGAGTGATTTAAAAATGTAACACATCGTTCTGTGCGTTCACGTTCATTTTAGGCTAATGGGAGCACTGATTGTGCCTGACGTGACGTGAAATCACGTCACGTCAGAATAGTCTGTATTCAACTTTAGTGTGCAAAATTGTATCCATTTTTCCATGAGAATTTCAGCCGAATTGGACGATTAATTTGAAATTCTTTTCAGTTATTTACTAGTAACAGTAACGCCACAATCTTCGCTTCATATACGCCAAAAACTCGCTATTATACAGGTTATTTTCAAACTTCAGCCCAATGTCAACATTAAATTTTTCAAAAAAAATTAATAACTTAGAAATCAATTGAATGATTGATTTCGCTCATTCTAGGCATCATTTTAACCTCAAATATATCCTGCAAAATTTCAAGACTTTTGGACCAGACTGAATTAAATTTGACCATGCACGGATTCAAATGTAGAGATTTGACAGCGCCTCTTGTGCGAACAAGCGATAGAAACGGCAATTTATTCAATATATTTCAATCAAACGTGAATGAACCCAAACAACACACACACATCTAAATGACATCTAATCGATATTAAAAGTGATCTAAAGCCATCTTGCTCTAGATTCTGATTGAAATTAGATTATCTAAATAAGATGTTTTCTATACATGATGTCTAGAAGACATTATCTAAGACCTGAAAAATTTTTTTATATCCTGCAGACATTCAAAAATGTATATCTTTTTGATTACACGTTTAAAAGCAACGTCAACGTCATCAAATTTTCAAAATCGTGGAAGGGGTATTTTATTTAACGCTTAATGGACATATTTTGTTTTACGTATATTAGACATCAACATTTGGCTCTTTTTTGTCATCTAAAATACATCGATAAAACATCTAACTCATATGGTCATAAAACACTAGATTGATTGACATTTTTTAGATATATACTGTATATATTGTCTTTAAACGTACGGTTTTGTATGTCTCAAATATGTCGAAAATTGTAGTTCAATTCGACCACACGTTTTTCAAACGTTTATAAGATTTCTAATTGATACTATCGAAAAAAGAATAACTTTTTGACGTGTAATAGATATGCCATGCCACATCGATTTTAGACATCATTATTCGACATAATTTACTCATCTAGAATACATATATAAAATATCTAACTTCAAAGGTCAAAGAATTGTGAATTGATTAACATCTTTAAGAAGTATTATTTATATAAAGTCTCTCAACCAATGATTATAAATGTTTTTAAGATGTTGATGGAAATATTGCATTTCGACCATACGTTTTCAAAATGTTTATAGAATATCCATTTGATGCAATAGAGAAATGAGCAATTTTTTGACGTTTTTCAGATATGCTTGACACGTAAACTACGTTCACATATTTTGGCTGGAGGTTATCATTTCCAGCATTCAGCATTCATTATGTTTTTTTCAAATGGCGCCCTAGGTATATTTTTTCACATTTTTATTGTAAATATCAATTTTAGTACAAATATGTGTCACTTGTTAACATATTATATTACGTGATTTTTTTTTATTATTTCAGTTTCGTCCTAAATGAGTGAAAATGTCATCGTTGAACTGTCATTCCAACATCAGGAAAAAAATTGTCCCCCCCAAAAAATGTCTAAAATTTCCCAGTTTCTTCAGCCTTCAATATTTTCGGAATGTTAATCTTTTTCTTCAGATGCAAAATGCATTGAAAACAAAGTATTATTAGAAAGGCCATTTTTTCTGCTTGATTCGATACCTACATAATACATCAGAATCGCATTTATAATTATCAACAGATAATACTCTGAATCTGGCAATCTTGTCAGATGACGCATATTGTGCTCTGGAAATAAAATATAAATATAAATTCTAATATTTCGGTACGATCGGAAATACTTCAGACAATTCATCTAAGTCAAATTTAAAAAAACGAAATCGATAACTTGAATAGCACCTATTCAAATGTTAGCGTATTTCCATATTCTGTTAAAATATAAAATAGGTGATCTATGGCCTATGCGATCACGATGAGAAAAGAGAGCGAGTTGCGAACATTTATATCGGGCTCGATCACGTGGTAACGAACCGCCGAATGTTAAAGTTCATACAGGGATAGCGGATAGGCTTATAGGTAGGAAGACATTTGAACTTGATCATTTCGTTAGAACACTGCTTCGTCAAAAGGTCAAGTCGGATAGTGATTGTTTTCGCTTTCGCCTTAGCTTAGTGAATATAGTATTTAGTGATTAGTGCTGTCACAATTGAAGAAGGTGAGTGCAAATGTTGCTTATTGGACCTAGTTCTAGTAAGTATAATTTCTTCATCATTTAGCTCTTGAAATGTAGCTGGTTCAGGTCTGGGCTCACTATTATAAAAATGAGATTTATAGACCTCTTTGGGCTCTTTGAGATATTGGTTGAGTAATAAATAATACTCAACCACTCGACTTGAAAAACTTGCTGAAAACTTTAGTCAAAAAGTCGAGCACAAAATAGATTCTATCAGTATTTGAAGAATTATTGATTAATTGAATTTCCGGAGTTAGAAATCTTCGAGGAAATGTTTAGATGTTTTTCAGATCATCTTAGACTTCAAATGTAATTTGTAACTCGATGTTCGAATTAAAAACTTTCGTATGAATTGAACCATTAGAACCCCAATTATAGCAGTAGGTATAAGCGTTTTCCATTTCTGTGTAGAATGTTGCCCTTTTTCATCAGATATCGTTTCAAAATTGGATATTTATTCAATATAAGTACTCAATATACAATGTCAAAAAATGTAGCATTTATATGAAAGATAGATTTAATAAACAATATTGCAATTTTATCGATTTTGGAATTATCAGATTATTCACAGTCACTTGTTGACATTTCTTGATCATCTTGAATTCAGAATATCATTTATTATTTTTCTGATGTTGTATTGGAAGGTCATATTATTACGAATAGGTCGCAATCTCAAAAAAAATACACTCTTTATTCATAAACTTTCAATTCTTTCGATTTCTCAGAAAAAACTGAAAGCAATATAAAAGTATATCGTTTGAAAAAACACTAAAATAATTTTCTGCAAAACTTTGCTATTCTTTTGTTCTAAGATATAGCATTTGTTGTGATTGTTTCTAAAAGTTGTACTTAATTTCAATAAAATAAAAAAATCACTTATTTTGATTTGTGTGTTGGTTCCAGATGCTGTTTATAATCTGTTCGAGAGTGAAACACGTCAGATCTCAACGACACGACCATAAAGAAGGCAATTCAAGACTGGTTACGCCTTGCAAACCAACGATACGAATATGAGACAACGAAGAGCAAATCCTCACAAAGTGCCAGTGCCTACGACACAGTTATCTATATTTTTATTCAAATAAATTTTCTCGACTACATTGGGCATTGACACAATTTATATTTTTGATACATTTGAATTATGTTCATTGATTTTTTATTATTATGAATATATACCTTTTTATTTTTTCATATCGGAAGTTGTTTTTGCTTTCCTAACTGCTATGAGAGATTTCAACAGTGCATGTAGATAATAATATATTATATCTGATAATTAGCCGGGCTGCACACCACAGAAACATGAAACGAGAAACAAAAAACATGAAACAGTTTTCATTGATAAAATAAATTTGTATGTATTCTTCATACTCACAATCTGATCTAATGGATGCAATAATATTTCAAAATAATAATTTAAATTTATATCTGCATACTTTTGAAGTCTCTCACCAAATCTCCTTAGGATAACCATGATCTTGAAACTATCTCAATTTTCTTTGAATTTTCAGACCATATTGTTACGGAACGTAGTCACATAATTATATATCTGTGTATATCTGAATTGTCTATGACTCTTTTTATGGTACTAGGCGCATTGCGCATTCCTCATAATATATAAATAAAGAAGTCGCATGAGAATAAACGAACGTCACAAGAAAGGTGTCTTATTTCAACATAAGAATATTACATGGTGTCAAGTGTGGGATATTAGTGCCAAATCCTAACTAATCAAAAAACTGTGAATGCAGTGAAATTTAATTCGTGGAAAATTTTCACGAATACTTCGTGATGAAACCGGCTATTGAAAAAGTCCCGGCTACTGAAAAAGTCGAGGTTATCTCAAAACCACGAGGGAACAATATGTCGTCAACACTAGTCCAATTAGTCGTCGAAGATGGAAAAAATATGAAGAAAACATGGGAATCCTGGCTACAAAGATATAATATTTATATGATGGCGACAAATCTAGATCAAGAGTCCGAGAAAAGAAGAATCGCAATATTACTGCACAACATAGGGCCTCAGGGACTAGAGATTTATAATTCCTTCAATGTGGACATCGAATCAACGAAACATGAACAAGTCATAAAATTATTCACGAACTACTTTGTTCCTAAGAGAAATTTGACAATTAATCGTTACAAATTTTTCACAAGGAAGCAAGGATCTACAGAAAACATAGATAGCTTCGTCACAGATCTAACAAACTTAAGTATGGAATGTGAATTAGGAAACATCCAAAAATCCTTATTAAAGGATATTTTTATAACAAATCTGCATACTCGCTACTCTGTAGTACGTGAAAGACTCCTTCAAGAAGATGTAGACCTAGAGAAATCCCTGTCAATAGCCAAGTCAATGGTATTATCCCATGAGAATGCTGTGCTGATAAACCCAAATGAACACGAAATTCTAAGAAGTTCCTCAAGATTTTCAAGACCGCCAAAGAAGCAACAAGCAAGAAATGAAGTCAGTCGATACCGAAGCTCCTCACTGTCTAGTCATGGAAGAAAAAGAAGCAAGTCCCCGCAAAACTGTGGAAGATGTGGACAAATTCACCGCCACAAATGTCCAGCAATGGGAGTAAAATGCAGGTCATGTAATTTATATAATCATTTTGAAAAGTTTTGTCATAGTAAAAGTCAATCTAGTCATTCAAAGTTTAAATCTGTTAATTCTATTTCAATGTCAAAAGACCAGATGCATTTTATAGGTATGTTGACTAAAGAAAAATCTATGAATGAACACTGGTTTGTTAAATTCAAAATTAACAATAAATTAATAAATTTTCTTATTGATACTGGAGCAGATTTAGATATCATGTCAGTCAATACAATAAAAGAATTGAATATGGAAAATGAAATTTCTCAAGTAACAGGTATCAATTTGAGTGGATTAGGAAAACATAATATTCCAATATTAGGGAAATCTGAATCTGAATCTGTCAATATAATGGTACTGATATACCTTTACAATTTATTATTGTAGACATTGAATGCTCTCCAATTATTGGTTTGCAAACATGTAAAAATTTGAATTTGATCAAAAGAATTAATTTAGCAGAAAGTTCCTC
Source organism: Adalia decempunctata (assembly GCA_951802165.1). Classification (NCBI taxonomy): domain Eukaryota; kingdom Metazoa; phylum Arthropoda; class Insecta; order Coleoptera; family Coccinellidae; genus Adalia; species Adalia decempunctata. The sequence continues at coordinate 51,664,716 of OX637695.1, forward strand.
CAATGTTGGTATAAATGATTTAGTAACCATATACAAACATTTATTCGAAGGTCTTGGATGTCTTCCACAATCATACAAAATTACGTTGAATCCAAATGTACCACCAAAAGTGGACGCACCAAGAAAAATTCCTTTCAACCTAAGACAAAAGTTGAAGGAAGAGTTGGATCGAATGGAAGAGTTGGGTGTGATACAGAAGGTAACAAAACCCACACAATGGGTGAATTCAATTGTTTTGGTAAGAAAACCTAATAATAAGCTTAGAATTTGTCTGGATCCAAGAAACCTGAATACTGCAATTATGAGATCACATTATCCATTACCTAACATAGATGAAATTAGATTCAAATTGAAAAATGCAGCAATTTTTTCACATTTAGACGCATATTCTGGTTTCTGGATGCTGAAGTTGGATGAACCGAGTACAGACTTGACATGCTTTCAAACATGCTTTGGTCGTTATAAATTCTTAAGATTGCCTTATGGACTGTCATGTGCCTCTGAAATATTTTATAGAGTAATGGTGGAAATATTTGGTCATATGCCAGGGGTATTGTTGTTTATCGATGATATTCTTGTCTTTGGAGCAAATGAAAAAGAACATAATTGTAATTTAAAAAGAGTACTTGAAAAGATGAAGGAAGTAAATTTAAAATTAAATCCTGAAAAATGTAAGTTTGGTCTTAAAAAACTTATATTTTTAGGCCATGAATTTTCATCAGAAGGTGTCAAGGCTGATTACAATAAAATAAAAGCTGTTAAAGAAATGCCTACTCCTCAAAATGTCAAAGATCTCCAACGTTTTTTGGGAATTTTAAATTATTTGGCTCCATTCGTTAATAATTTGTCTGAAAAAACTAGCATTTTAAGAACATTACTAAAAAAGAATTCTCATTGGACATGGGACAACAATCACAATGAAGCATTCAAATACTTAAAAGAATGCATTAGTTCTACTCCTGTTCTTGCAAATTTTGATATTAATAAAAAGATTACTTTAGCGGTTGATGCTTCTCAGTCGGCAGTAGGTGCGGTAATACTTCATGATAAAAAACCTATTGCATACGGTTCGAAAAGTTTAACAGAGTCTCAGAAAAGGTATGCTCAGATAGAAAAAGAGTTATATGCAATTTTATACGGTTGTCAAAAATTTCATCAGTATATTTACGGTCGTCAAACATTGGTCCATACAGATCACCGTCCATTGGTTTTTCTTTTCAAAAAACCTTTAAACGAAGTCCCTCCAAGATTACAACGTATAATGATGTCTCTTCAAATGTATGATCTTGATGTCGAATATGTCCCAGGTAAATTAATGTTTATCGCAGATGCATTGTCAAGAGCACCTTTACCTGATACAGAAATTATAAAATATGAAAATGAAGTAAATATGCATGTCAATATGATTGTCTCGAATTTATCAGTGAATCCAAGTCAATTGGAAAAAATTAAGATGGCTAGTGAAGGTGATATTGAGTTGTCTTTATTAAGAAAATATTATACAGAAGGTTGGCCGAGTCATAAAAATAAAGTAGAAGATATTGTGAAACCCTATTTCAATTTACAATCTCAAATTTATTCAGTTCAAAATTTGGTATTTTTTACTGATAGATTAATTATTCCAAAATCTCTAAGATCTGAAATGTTGGACAAAGCACACATGGGTCATATGGGCATAAACAAATGTAGAAATCTGTTGAAATCAGTTGCATATTGGCCAAACATGAATAATGACGTGAAAAATGTCGTGGAAAATTGTCAAATTTGTGCAAAATTCCGACCTAATAATGAAAGAGAGCCGCTTCAGCCATATTCTATTTGTCGGTTACCATGGCAAAGGGTAGGGATTGATTTCCTCTACTTTAATAAAACGAATTATTTGATAGTGACTGACTATTTTTCCAAATTCATAGAAATGTCCCATTTAAAATCAAGTTATAGTGCAGACAATATCATTTTACACCTCAAATCTATTTTTGCTAGGCATGGCATACCACAACAGTTGGTGAGTGATAATGGTCCTCCTTTCAATTCGGTGCAATTTAAAAATTTTGTCTATCAGTGGGAAATAGAACACATTACTTCCAGCCCTAACTATCCTCAATCCAATGGCCAAGCTGAGAGTTCAGTAAAGATCGTGAAAAATATTCTTAGAAAATGTTCAGAAACTAACACCGATCCCTATCTTGCTCTTTTGCAATATAGAAATACATCTAAAGATAATCTACCGTCTCCTGCTCAGCTGTTAATGTCGCGACAGCTTCGCTGCATATTGCCTGCCACTGAAAAGACATTGAAACCTCAAGTAATAAAATTTGAACATTATAGAAAAGGCATGTCAGAAAATATAAATAGGATGAAAAAATATTATAAGTGTCGGAAAAATAAGTTACAAAAAATCTACGTGGGAAATAAAATATATTTTAAAAAGAAAGTTTCCGGTCAATGGTTGCCAGGAACAGTGGAAAAATATTTGGGTAACAGGTCTTATTTAATAAAAGATGCAAATGGATGTACATATCGTAGAAATAGAAAGCATGTTATGTCAAACTCAAGTTCTTTCAATAACTCACGGGCAAGTCCTTCTATAGCACTTGATAATGATAGCAATGCCTCGCAATCACCAACATTCTATCCAACGTTTCCTGATGATATTGAACCTTCATATATGAGTCAAAATAATGAAGAAAAAGTACATATTTCAAGATCTGGTAGAAAAGTTAAAAAACCAGATAGATTTGGTGAACTGATTGATAGCTCAAATATAAATGTATAATTTATGGTTGATGTTGATTGTAGATTTTGAATTATTAAACTTACTATAGAACACGCATGAAATAGTATCAGAATATTGCTAGAATTGTAAATAACCTAGGTATAAGTTTGAGATGTTTTTATTATTTCTAATTGTTGGAAAAAAGGGAGATGTTACGGAACGTAGTCACATAATTATATATCTGTGTATATCTGAATTGTCTATGACTCTTTTTATGGTACTAGGCGCATTGCGCATTCCTCATAATATATAAATAAAGAAGTCGCATGAGAATAAACGAACGTCACAAGAAAGGTGTCTTATTTCAACATAAGAATATTACACATATAACCCTTCTTCGAAAAATCTGATGGAATAAATCAGTAACAGGTCATTAATATGACGTTTTTCAAATGATTACATCATCAATATTGTTTTGGAATTGACAATAATTAGACGTCAAAAACTATACAATACAAAGACTCTTTAGGGACATTGAACAAACGTTCATCTTATGTCATCTAATGAACGTGTAAAATATCACCAACTATTTTCAGAAATAATTTTCCGTCTAATAGACGTCCAATTTCGATCATGACGACAATGCTCCAAAAAAGGTCTATGATGTTATATATTTTAGAGGTCATGAGTGTGGATGTTTTTTGGATCATCTATATATTATCAGATTGTTGATCGAAAAAAAACGACAAAAATCTAATGAAATATAGACATAAGCGAGTCATAACAATAACATAAATCCTCAAACGTCTATTACATGTCAAACGTGATACTAAGTTAGGATAAACTAAAAAAAGACAGAAATTTCACTTGTTATAGAAATACTTCTTTTTACGTAAAATAGACGTCTAAAAAAGTAATATTTTTCAACGTAAATCTCGCAAACATTTTTACGTCGAATCTGGGTCCGTGAAGTTAGCGAAAAGTTGGAAGCACTAATTCTGAAACTATTATCAATATTTAGTGCTTAATTAGTGCCTATTAGTGCTTCATCAAACTCTCATTGCACCATTATAGTTTTTGAGAAAGTGACAATTAAAGTTTTTGGTGCTGACTTCACGCTCAGCACCAACATGTTCGAATTACTATGAAATTAATATGTCAATATTTAGTGCTTAATTAGTGCCTATTAGTGCTTCATCAAGTTCTTATGTCACCATTGTAGTTTTTGAGAAATTGACAATTGAAGTTTTTGGTGCTAACTTCACGCTCAGCACCAACATGTTCAAATTACTATGAAATTAATATGCCAATATTTAGTGCTTCATTAGTGCCTATTAGTGCTTCAGAAACGGCTGCGATATCATTTTTAGTTTTGAAGTAATTGAGTGTTGTTTTTAGCCAAGCGTGAAGTTAGCGAAAAAGTTGGAAGCACTAATTCTGAAACTATGTCAAATATTTAGTGCCTGGTTAGTGTGAATTAGTGCTTCATAAAGCTATCATTCCACCACTGTAGTTTTTGAGATAAACGCAATTATATCTTTTTATACTGCGTCGCCATCTATGGGCGGACTTGGGCGAGTCGTTCCGTCTCGTAGATTCGGCTCTAGTACGTCGTAATATTATCATTGCCTAAAGGGGCTCACGGACGCACGAGTTGGGTTGCCAAGCCAATTTCAATATCGAAGAAAGAAATTAATTTGTGGAGGCAAAACCATTCTCTGCAGTATATTCATGTATCGATTATATGAAGTGATGAAATCATTTACGAATACTTTTCGAGTTTTTGTGATGAATAAAAGAATAGAGTGAATAAAAGAATAAAGAGAAATGAATTGCTCGTGCCATAACAACAAGAGTAGGTACAGGTAGTAGGTATTGCTTTTTTCTCAATTGAAGTATAAGAATTCCAACAGAAAAATTTTAAGTGCGATAAAAAAATGGGTGTTCCTAAATTGGAGGTAGGTACAAACGAAGAAGGAAGATTCGTTTTCGTGATACGGGTTGTTAAAGTTTGAATATTTTTCAAGTTTTTTTTTCATAGTATCTACAAGATATTCAACTGAAATTTGGCGTAGATATTACAATTGGGAGTTTACACCAAATGACATGTCAATTTCGATGGCAAATCCACAGGGTGATACTTTGCATTGGCACATTGTGACAGTGACAATTTTGCTCTGAATACTCAAAACTCAGATTCTAGTTTATTCAATTTCCTTAATTTTTTCCGAAAAATGGGAACAAACGAAGTACCTACAAACTTCGGTGCGAGGTGCTCGAAAAATATAACATTTTCAAGGTGAATGAGATGGTGAACGGAGTATATTATATATAATTGATGTTAACTGTAACATTACTTATATTGCGACTCATTTATTGAAAAGTGATCCCACTTCGATTTCGATACATCAGTATTCTTGCGATAATTGTCCAAATTTCGTGAAAATAAAAAAATATTTTTTCATCCCGGTAATTCTTCATCAACTGAAAAGAAGGGGATTCAAATATTTATATGAATCTATAGATTTCAATTCCCCTTCAAACTCTAAATGCCCAAAAGCTGTCACAATTTTTTAAAAATTAAAAGAACGTACGCAGATTTTCTGTTAATCGACTGTGATATCGGAGCATCAGTAAGTATTGATGAAATCCAATTAAATCTATTCATCAATGACAAAAAATACCTATTACGGAGAATTGCTAATTTCAAAGCCCACTGTATAGAAATTGGGATAGGCGATAGGCCATTAAATTCCTATTGCAGAAGAAATGATGAGCAGTGGGAAGAATATGATGGCCTATCCAAGGACTACAATTTATTCAGAAACGACATTGTAGTAAACCCACATTTGCTATTGTACACTATTTAAATAAGTTTTTATCAAATAATAATATATTTTTTGTATAAAGAACCCGAAATATATTTTTTTATGTACGTTTTGAGACAGTTCAATTTTCATATACCTAACCCTTCATCATTAATATAAATTAAACTACCTACTATATTTCCATTATCAGGTTGTTCCTAAATTGGAGGTACAAACGAAGAGGGGAGGTTTCTTTAGTACATGTCATATGGTGTAAACTCTCAATTGTAATATATATGCCAAATTTCAGTTGAATATCTTGTGAAGTGTAGATACTAAGAAAAAAAACTTGAAAAATATTCAACCTTCAACGGGTCCGTGAAGTATGCGTTCTCATGTGTTTTGGACTTTTTTCACAATATAACTTAAGGAAACTACCTTCTTTGTTTGTATCTCCAATTTAGGAACACCCATTTTTTTATCGCACTTCAAATTTTTCTGTTGGAATTCTTATATGTACTTCAATTGAGAAAAAAGCAATACCTACTACCTGTACCTACTCTTGTTGTTATGGCACGAGCAATTCATTTCTCTTTATTCTTTTATTCACTCTATTCTTTTATTCATCTCAAAAACTCGAAAAGTATTCGTAAATGATTTCATCACTTCATATAATCGATACATGAATATACTGCAGAGAATGGTTTTGCCTCCACAAATTAATTTCTTTCTTCGATATTGAAATTGGCTTGGCAACCCAACTAGTGCGTCCGTGAGCCCCTTTAGGCAATGATTATAATATTACGACGTACTAGAGCCGAATCTACGAGACGGAACGACTCGCCCAAGTCCGCCCATAGATGGCGACGCAGTATAAAAAGATATAATTGCGTTTATCTCAAAAACTACAGTGGTGGAATGATAGCTTTATGAAGCACTAATTCACACTAACCAGGCACTAAATATTTGACATAGTTTCAGAATTAGTGCTTCCAACTTTTTCGCTAACTTCACGCTTGGCTAAAAACAACACTCAATTACTTCAAAACTAAAAATGATATCGCAGCCGTTTCTGAAGCACTAATAGGCACTAATGAAGCACTAAATATTGGCATATTAATTTCATAGTAATTTGAACATGTTGGTGCTGAGCGTGAAGTTAGCACCAAAAACTTCAATTGTCAATTTCTCAAAAACTACAATGGTGACATAAGGACTTGATGAAGCACTAATAGGCACTAATTAAGCACTAAATTTTGACATATTAATTTCATAGTAATTCGAACATGTTGGTGCTGAGCGTGAAGTCAGCACCAAAAACTTCAATTGTCAATTTCTCAAAAACTATAATGGTGGAATGAGAGTTTGATGAAGCACTAATAGGCACTAATTAAGCACTAAATATTGATAATAGTTTCAGAATTAGTGCTTCCAACTTTTCGCTAACTTCACGGACCCGTCGAATCTAGGTTAGAAATTCAATACATTTTGATGTTTTATAGATCATCTAATAATCTATTTCATATAGTCTATAAAATGTTTAAAAGATGTGTGTGTGTTGTTTGGGAAGGCACGATTGAAACATAAAATTAGACAATATATTGTAATGAATGTTTTATTAAATCAGAACAGGCAGAAGGGATCGGAGAAGTGGTATATGCTAACTACTTTGCGCAAGCTCGTAGAAAATAGTATATTATTCAACGAGCGGTGATGTAGGTTATAACACACGATGAATTTTGCAGCACGAGTCGTCAGGCGAGTGGTGTAATGGGCGTTTCCAGTACATCAAGAAATCCATATTTTACATAAATATATTAAGAGTAGTCCAAAACATAATCCTAACCAATTTTTCACTTTCAATTTTACGCATTTTTTCTATTATTATCATTAATAAACTATTGAAATTCGAATTAGCGAAGCTATCAAGAAGGCGTAGTTGCCGCTAACTCTATTTTGTCGTCTAAAATATGAGAAATAAACCACAGAAACTTATGGAGCATACATGGCTTCTTGATAAATTCGATGGGTATCACCATAACCTCTTCAATCCAACAGCCATCGTTGTAATCACAGAATTAGAACCATGATAAGAACGAATCTTCCGTGATAGAGAAGAACTGATAGTTAGGAGGATGGCGACCTGGCAACGCTGTACTGTTCCAACCAATCAAATTATGATTGCCGCCATTTATACTCGTTTTAATTTGACGTTCGTTTTGGTATTTTCAATAATTTTTTTGTCGAAAAATAGACAACAGAAAAAAAAAGAAAAATTGTTACGAGATTCTGAGGGTCAAATATTACCGAAATGATTTTTTCTGAGAATCACTGGAAACGCCCATTCATCAAGTGTGTTATGACCATTGCCGCGAATTGAATACTATACTTAATCTTCGACTTCTTCGGTAAAATTCGAATTAATCTGCATTTTCAAAACTAACAACAGTTGTCGAAAGCGATCTCTGTGGTCGAGAATTAAATCGCCTAGAAAATTCGAAAATTCACGTTTTCCAAATGCAATTTTTGTATATTCAGACCGGAGGAAATGTAGATATGAATAGCGAGAACGTTACCTTGATCTCTGAAATAGAGTTCCCCATCGATCCGACTTCTTTTATTCATTTCGTATGCAAGTTAATTTTTCCTATTTTTATTAAAGTGAGTTATAGCCTATAGGCGTGAGTTATAATAACTCACGCTATTGGTTTATAGATACTATCACAGATCGAAATCAGTTGAATAAAGGATATATTAGTTTATGAGAGAAGATAATAGTTTATTGTTGAATGAGCGGTAATGTTAGTCATAACACACGCAGATGAATTTTGACGCACAAGCCGTCAGGCGAGTGGTTTAATTCATCAAGTGTGTTATGACCATTACCGCGGTTGAACACTTTATCTTCGACTTCTTCAGTAAAATTCGAATTAATCTGCATTTTCAAAATCGACAAGAGTTGTCAAAAGCGATCTCTGTGGTCGAGAATCGAATCCCGTAGAAAACGTCAAAAATTCACGTTTTCCGAATGCAATTTTTTGGATATTCAGACCCAAGAAAATGTAGAAATGGATGGCGAGAACGTTACCTTGATGTCTGAAATAGAGTTCCCGAACGATTCGACTATCTTATTAATTCCGTGAGTAATTTAATTTTTCCTATTTCTATTAGACTGAGTTATAGGCGTGAGTTATTATAACTCACGCTATTGGTTTATAGAGACTATTACAGATCAAAATCAGTTGAATCATGGATATATTATTTTATGGGAGTAGATAAACTATATTTACGGAAATTTGAGATCACTTATCACTTTTTGTTTCTCTCGAAAGATGCTGTGCCTTTCTTCCATAACCTCACTCTTTCATGGCATTGAAAATATAATACAGCGTTTATATCAGAATTTCGTGAAATATTTGTTGATTATTATGCTCAGAAAATTTCAGAAGCAATGCAATCAATTTCGTATTCTTCCGTTCAAATATTAATTTGACAAACATGAAGTACATATTGGTTGAGTGCACGTTCCTGGACCTAAAACATAATTATTGCACACAAAATAATGGTGCGTGGAATATTCAGGATGATTTAAATTTTCACGAGAAAGTTAGAAACATGGCAATTTTTATTTTTTTTTCAAATGTACCGTTTAGCTTTATATTGAGGATATTGAAGACAAAAATGGCGACAATCGACTTCAAGAATCCGTGGTCAAATTAAGTTATGTCCAGCCAGCCGTGAATGCGATAACTTTCGAAAAGAAAGATCTATAGCTTCAATACTACGAATTGGATACAGATGAAATTATTTGCATGCATTATTTAGATGGAGAATGAAGTAACAAAGCTGCATGGTAAATTTCGCCCTAAAAAGTTCCTATATTTGTGTAATAACATATTCGACCATATCGAAATTAAGATTAATATGGTTTTATCCATAGAATTATAAATAGTATAGAATTATGTGGTATTATCGAAGTTTTGTATCAACAAGTAGGTACAAGTTGGAAGGACGACCTCTCAGAATCAGATGTTTATTTAGCAGGTGTTATAGAAATTACATGAATGTTAACTAAATACATATATAGATAATCTTTATTCCTAAGAATTCCTTCAGAAACATCGAAAAGCACACGCAGACATCCATTAATTTATCTTGGGTTCCTACCACGAAAATTTTACCCATTTTCGTCACACAACACGGTGGCACCGTACGACATCCATTATATTCGAGCATGATGAGAAGGATCGAACATAAAGCTACCGAAGAGACGAATCGAAATTATTTTAGTATTTGATCAAGGGAAAACACGAAAGTGGAATTGAATTTCTTCTTTGTTCGTTGTAAATGCTAACGGAGAGATGGACAGCCAATTAACCATGAATTAGTAACGAACAGTAGATTTCCAAACGTTACATAAAATCAATCTCGACTGAAACGATGAACTCTAATTGGAGATTCGAAATCGGGGTAAAGCCATTTCCTTATTCAAAATTAAACTGACCAATGAATCGATTCGGAGCTCAAAACGGGAATGTCGCATTTTCAAATTGGAATCCCGAAGGATTTGCCTGTGGGAGGCCATTGTGTGGAGTATCTTATTCAGGAAGTTGGACTGGATAGTTGAGTTTGGAGAATGAAGTGAATGAAGATGGATATTGATTGGTTACATCGAAGAAACCATTCTTTCTATAAACTATTCGAATGAATCTTTGGAAGAAATATATTCCTTCCTCACCCATAAAATTCGTACGAAAGAATGTGAGAGTATAAATGAGATGTAAATGAAATTTTTTGCCAACTCAACAACCTCCTTTCATTACGGGGTTTTCTGAAATCAGATTTCAAGGGTATTACAGAGTTTAGGGCCATTTTAAGATACTAATAAGAAACCAAAACATTTTGCAATATGTTCTTTGCTAAATGCTTGTTCTTGGAAAGGCTTGAGAATCGATTACAATAAGAAAACGTTTTCATGTAGGTATTACGATTTCAGATTCTACTATATAAGTATTACGATCCTGAGTAAAACCATAAATTTATATTGTTCAATCATTAAAAATATCTTTGGAATTTCATCAATGTAGTTTGTGTACTCTCTCATAAGAACGATGACCGGTTGAAACTGTCTGAAAATATTCCATATATTTCACAGGGACTCTTACTATTGGATACGAATTGAATGGTCGACTTAACTTTAAGGAAAATCTATCTGCAGAAACATCTAACTGAAAAAAACAACCAAGTTCAAATGGATATATTTTTTTGTGTGAATGAAGAATAATGTTCATCTTGATGAACATCAATAGGTACTACCTTTTTGTGTCATCATAACGTGAAAACTATTCTTTGTATCTCCAAAAAAATATTTTTTCTCTATTTCAGTATCCTAATGAGCTTATTACAGTACTAAAAACAGTGCTGTAATGAATTCATTACAGCATCGTTTTCAGTGGCATTTTTCGTTTTGTGGTTGTCAACAATGACTTCCGATCCTATCAAATTCCAGCAGACGTCAATTTGGAAATGTCAATTTTCGTATTTCCTAACACACCAACTGCCAAGATACAATAAGAAAGTCACTAGTAACTATAATTCGAATTTTTCATTGAATTTCACAAAATTTGACTGAAATAGAGAAAATATCGTCTAATACTCGTGGCAGAATGCTCCTTCGTCGCTCGTTTTCGAATGTCGCATTTGTATTGGAATAAGAGCCCAATCTGCAACTAGTTTTGAAATATACTATTAATTGCCTACTATGAAATTTGAACTAGGGATCTGTACAGGATAGGCAGCATGAATACATCAATCTAATTTAATTATTGTTCCTGAATCAAGTTTGAAAATTAAAATGGTATACCATCTATGTTATAACTTTTCTAACATAGACAAATGTCAGTGTTACAGAGATTGATTACCATCTCAAGTGATCAAATAAAAACATTTTTCAAGATTTTTTTGGTTTCCTCTTGCTTATATATGTATTCGATGTAACACATGGGCTGAAAAGTCCCGGGCCTAACAAAGAAAACAACAAAATTAGCTTTATTCATCAACGTAATCTCTATCAAGAGCAACGCAATAATTCCAGCGCCGCTCTAACATTTCAATACCACTTTTGTAGAACGATTTATCTTTTGCCTTTCAGCGATAACCTCTTCATTCGTGCGAAATTTCCTACCGGCGAGCATTTTTTTCAGGTCTGTGAACAGCCAGTAGTCGCTGAGAGCCAAATCTGGCCAATATGGTGGATGTAGGAACAATTCAAAGTTCAATTCATGTAGTTTTGCCATTGGTTTGATTGACTTGTGACACGGTCTTGATGAAACAAAATTTTTTTCTTTGCCATTTGCGTTCGTTTCTTTGCAATTTCGGCCTTCAAACGCTCCAATAACGCAATATAATATTCACTGTTGATAGTATTTCCTTTCTCGAGATAGTCGATGAATATTATACCACGCACATCCCAAAATACTGAGGCAATAACCTTTCCAGCCGATTGTTCTGCTTTCGGGCGCTTTGGACGAGGTTCACCAGTTGCTGTCCACTCAGATGACGATCGTTTTGATTCCGGAGTGAAGTGATGTATCCATGTTTCGTCCATTGTCACATATCGACGCAAAAATTCCGGTTTGTTACGTTTAAACATGGCCAAACACTGCTCAGAAGCATCAACACGTTCTTGTTTTTGGTCAACAGTGAGCAAACGCGGCACCCACTTTGAACAGAGCTTTCTCATATTCAAATGCCCATGCAATATAAAGCCAACACGTTCTTTTGATATGTTTACGATGTCAGCTAACCCACGCAACTTCACTTTTCGATCATTCAAAACGATTTTGTGGATTTTTCTGATGTTTTCTGGTATTACCGCCCCATTTGGACGTCCACTGCGTTGTGCATCATCAGTGTCTCTACGACCACGTTTGAAGTCAGCAAACCAACGTTTTATTGTTGTTTCTGATGGAGCGGAGTCCCCATAACACTTTTCAAGCCATTGCTTCGCTTGAACGGTATTTTTTCCCATCAAGAAGCAAAGTAAAATTAAAACATGAATTTTTTTTAGATCCATTGTTTTGAAAATGAAAATGGAAAAAAAACTCTTAGCACAATAACTCACAAAGTAATGAAATTTTAACAGCTATCTTTTGAAGGTGAGTATTAACTGAAAAAAAAGGTGATTGCAATAAAACTAGCCCCATCTATGTGTTAGGCCCGGGACTACTCAGCCCAGCAGGACTAGAGTCCTGCCACGTTTTGTGTGTCAAGTGGTGTTGCTCTCAATAACCGACAGTTGGCGTTTTTGTTCCAGGAAAGTTCTGCTTATCAAGTAGTTCTTGTATTTATACAGGATATTTCCAAATTAGACGTTTACCTTGGAGGACGTGTTACTATGATCCAAATTCAATTAAAATTTATGATCATTTTCAACAGAAAAGTATTTAATATGTATGAAAAAACAAAAAAATATTGTATGAGATGCGAAAAAGGGATAAAAACAGAACAATAAAGAAAAGAACAATCAGTTTCTAAAATAAATTTTGCAGGGGAAATCTTTCAAATTCCACGAAGCAGCGAAAATATTGAAAGTGAATTTCAGAAGGAAAGTAACAACTGAAGGAACTAGAATGAAGAAACCTGCTTGTTTGAGGAACATAAGGAATGGTAGAAGACATTTGGAACATAATTTATGGATACATTTTCTATTGAAATTTTGCGTTTAACTGCAATAAAAAAAATATTTGAACCGTTACTTTTCTTTAACTACTTCTACACCCTTTCGAATCAAACTTTAAGGAAACGAAACTAAAATATTTTGTCATACATAAATTGTGGAATTCCGAAGTTGCAGGCAAATTGCCTATTCTTTTCTTCATATACCAACTTGCAAATCATACTTCTTTTTCAACATCTATTACAGCATATTTTCGCTTTTTTTATAGATATCATATACTTTTCTAATGGAGATAATCCAAAATTATAATCAAACTTGCTCAACGCAGAAAAAGTTGACGAAACATGAAGGTGAGATTTTTTTGAAAAACATAAGAACTCATATATCTCGGACATTGTTGATTTTCGGTTGTCCATAAATATCCTCCGAGGTTCACGTCTAATTTGAAAACACCCTGTAGTATATTTTTAGCTGGTCAATTAATTCATGTCATTGATGATGTCTTGTCTGAATATTTTGTTGTTGAAAATTCGTGATATATTTTGACGTAAAATGTTGATATTAGGTAGAATGGTTTTTGAAAGACATCTCATATATCTTGCAATTTGATTTCATCGTGAGCAATTTCATATTATAACAAAATAGCATCTTATTTCTCGTTCAAATGATTTTTTTTTCCGTTATCAATATATTTTCTTCACGTATTATCTTTATTCCCAATATGTAAGAGATCGGTGCTTTCAATTGGCTTTCATTATTCTCCAGCACGAGCGTGGGTTTAAAACCCTACCCTGGCGAAACCACTGAGAAAAGAATCACGTCTGATTATTTCCTCGGAAAATCCCATTATTCGAGACATAATATGGGTCTCCCACAGCATGCATTTTCTGTATGAAGTAGTAAAACACGAAATATCTGATAATGAAGAGAATTCTTGGAATTCTAAATTTCCATCTTCATGAATTGCTTACGTCGATATCATCAAGTATTCTTTCTGAATCATTTATTTTTGCTTCACTTCAAAATCATAAGTCAATCTAATTTTCCACAAAGCAAATATGTATAATTGAGTTTTCCGTAATGTCGATTCTTCAATGCGAAATTGTTACGCTTAAAATGATCCTAAAAAGAAATTGCGAATAATACTTAGGTTAAGTGACTGCCTCGATGAGCACATTATTAATAAGGCTGTTAAGAATTTGAAGGAAAATCTACTCCTTGAAAGAATGACTACATAGGTTTTTTGAAAAAAAACAGATATAAATAAATATTGTCTATTAAACCGCCGATTTCTTCTGATTTTTGCCGGAATTCCAGAGGATATACAGGATGTTCCTAAATTGAACGTACAAACGAAAAGGGGAGATTCCTTGACTAAGTTTAAGAAAAAAAAGTCCCATAAATATGGGGTCGCAAACGTTTCGTTCTCGAAATACAGAGTGTACTAGGTGTATGTATTTGAATGAAAAGTATGTGAACCGGTGGATTGAACGAGGTGACCATCAGTTATGGCCCGCCAAATCTCCAGATCTAATAAGTTTAAATTTTAAATTTTTAAATTTCTTTCTATACTAACTGAATTTCGATTTGTCCGAGGATTTCAAGAGGATCGTGCAAATTTTTTTTTCTCGAAATCGGTAGCAGCTATGACAAAACTACAAGAGACCGAAAAGTTTAGTATAACAACAAAGCTTCTTTTTCACCTTTTTTCAAATTAAAAGTTGCTTAACAAAAAAAATTTTGGAGAAAAACAGGTGACAGTGTTTCAGAAAAAATGTTACCCTGTAGATCTGCTATCGAAATTGCCATGTCACGTGTTGAGAACTCTCAAATGTAATATTTATGCCAAATTTCAGTTGAATATCTTGTAAAGTGTAGGTACTATGGAAAAAAAAATCAAACTTCAACACTCTGTATATCGAAAACGAAACGTTTGCGACCCCATGTTTAGGGGACTTTTTTCCTTAAACTTACATAAGAAATCTCCCCTTTTCCTTTGTATGTTCAATTTAGGAATACCCTGTACAAGCCCGTCTATATCAAATAAAGTCGTGTTTCAATATAGGTGGTACTCCATAGAATCAACTTGTAGCCACCTGACATAAAATATTTGCTCATTTTATGGACTAAGTTGAATACCAGTAAATCATTGTTTCTATGAAAATGTCGTCGAAATGTCGAATAAAGAATTAACGATATCATAAAAATTGAGAGCATAATATTGTCATTTTATTTATTAGGCGTTGCCAAAGAAAATATGAATTGGAACTACAGTGATCCGAGTGGCAAGCGTTTGAAATATTCAGAACCTACGATGCGGTAATTCTCAGAAGAAAAGCAATTTCAATGGTGCGTATTCGGTGTTAAACAGAAAAACCGACCGGATGTTATGGCAATGCCGATAGGAAATTTATTACTCTTAAAAAATACTCAGAATTGATGTTTCCAATATGAAGAGTGACGATAGAATATTCTGTTGAATTTTCTCATTTGAAGGGGTGGTAGTTTTGCAGCACTGTAGGCAGTTGATATATTCAGACTTTACTATCATTCTGTGTTATACCCTTCAATAATCGGTATTGGGTGAATATATAGGTGCTCAGGGGAGAAAGGAGGAACATGATATGGTTTTGGGTTTTGATCACATTTTCCGCTTCAATTCAGAATAATTTGCATCGTTCTTCACAAATGAGCAATTCGGAAAACAACGTATAGGGTAACTGGTCAACTGGAGTTAATAGGCCAATCCAGTAACTGTGACTTTTTGGATAAAAACATAATGCCTCTTCCATGACATTGAATTCGAACGAAATGTTAATTTTAGAAAACACATGGTATAAAACTTCAATATGAAAAATTATTAGAAACTAGATAACTACATATTTTTGAGGATAAATGAGGAAAATGAACTAGCGGAGATCTAATTTCCTAAGTACACCACTCGATAAAATTTCGCATGTTTTCTCTTTTAATAACGCATTTTCAATCGAAGAATATCAATACGTGGACTCGGAAGGGATGCATCTATCCAATTGTCAGCACGCTCGCCTGATTTAAGCGCGATGGATTTCAATAGTTTGAGGTTCATGAAGAATTACGTTTATGCGACGTCTGTTTAGAATAGAATAGAACTTTATTTAAAAATTTTAGAAATAAATAGAGCCTATCATCGAACAATTCACATATTATTAAATTTTTCCATATCATAGGGTTCCAATTCCATCAATTATTTATATACGGCCTAATGTGATTACGCAGTTCAATAAATGTATCCAGTCAAGAATAGTGGCAATTTTTCTCAGTTACTATGAGGTGATTTTTGGGATATATATACTGTGGATCTCTAGTTTAACAGGGTGACAAGAAAAATTTCGGACAAATTTTGCTGTGATCTGGAACAAAATAATTTTTATTCTCTTGGTTTCTCTACACTTTCCTGTACTAATAAAATATGTGAAGTTTCAGTTTGATATAATTTTATTTCACAGATTTTTAGAATGTCAAACGAACGTAGTGCGATTTTGGAGCTGTTTCGTCAAGGAAGGCGTCGTTGCGAAATTGTTCGTTTGCTCAATGTGCCTCGACAAACCATGTCCGATGCAATTCGTCGTTTCAAGGAGCTTGGCCATGATGGTCGTCGTCCAGGAAGTGGTAGAAAACGCACTGTCAATACACCTAGCAATCGCAATATCGTCAAGAAGCGAGTCAATCGAAATCCGAGGGTTTCCATGAGGAAAATAGCCTGTGAGACCGGTATCAACCGCGAATCAGTCCGTCAAATTGCCAAAAAGGAGCTCAACCTCAAGCCATACAAGCTCCAAAAAGTTCAACTCCTCACGGAGGAAAACAAGCGCGAACGACTCCAAAGGTGCCGCCAACTCCTTCGTCTCGCCGCCGGTCAGCAATGGGAGCGAATTCTCTTCACAGACGAGAAGCTTTTCACCGTAGATCCATAAAACAATCCAACAACCACCAAAACGACAGAGTCTGGTCCGTAGAGGCTCCCGGAACATCGGCCATCGTCGAACACCGTCAAAATCCGCAATCCGTCATGTTCTGGGGCGGAATTTGCGGCAGTGGTAAAACTCCCTTCGTTTTCGTGGATCAAGGGGTCAAAATCAATCAAGAAGTGGGCCAAGCAGCACTTCGTGGGCCAAGCAGCACTTCGGCGATACGCATTGGACAGGACTCCGCTCCAGCTCACAGAGCGAAAATGCCGCAAGAATGGTGTGAGACCCATTTTCCTTGTTTCATCTCATCTGCAGAATGGCCGCCCTACTCACCAGATCTCTACCCAATGGACTACAGCGTGTGGTCGATTTTGGATCACAGGGCTTGTGCTAAAAAACACAAAAATTTGAAGTCGCTGAAGCAATCTCTGCGCCGGGAATGGAACCGATTAACGCCCGAGGAGCTGCGGCCCATTGCCGAAAATTTCAAGAAGCGTCTGAAGCTGTGTATCGCCGCCAAAAGAAGCCACTTCGAAATGGCTAAAATATATTATTAACAAATGTTCAAGCTATTATTATTTGGGGTTGTTTTGTTCAATTTCTTCTGTTTAATAAAGTTGAATGAAAACCAGTTTGTCCGAGGATTTTCTTGTCACACTGTATATTTGCTCTGACTCAATTCATTTTCAAAAAGGAATTTACTGAAAAACAAAATTTGAGCATTCCTAATGTACACAGCATATGATGTGAGAATTTTTTCCGGTATTTGAGACCACGGATGGTTTTTTTGAGTTATACAGATCTTTTTCATGTTTTAATTTTATCCATAAAAGACTATACCATATCTCATTTTGGATTCGTAGTATTAGGATAATATCCCGATTGTGTAGTACGCTGAGTTTGAGCTCTTGTTTTTTTCATGTGTTTTCCACATGTAGGTTATTCATCTAATGTTTTTTTTTTCAGCAAATTTCACAGTTCTCTGAAGTTAGAAAGCCGTTTCTTCACTTCAGGTATAGATTAAGTTGGCTGTTTTGTTCTGAAGCACATGACAATTGATTTTTGTTACTGGGTTGAGTGTGGGCTTGCGAGTATCATCAGCACAAATACCACCAATTCTTCCATTGTAACCCCTGTATACATCCTACTATACAGGGTCTTTCCCGAGGAACCTCACCCATATTTATACGGGAAACTACTGAACGTATTTTCATGAAATTCAGCACTCATAAGTATTTCACGATGCTGATGAAATCTAAAATATTTTCAAGGCATGAGCACCTCCGGTTTTTCCGGAAATGACGTCAACTTCCGTTTTTCAAATTAGAACACCTTTTTTTTTATTGCAGAAATAGATTCCTTAGAAAATTTCAAGTTATTTTGATGTAACATTTTTCAGTTTTGGTTGGAAAATTCTCTCTGAGCGGGAAAATTCGAAAAAAAAAATCGAAAATAGAGCTCCGCTGAAACAAGAATAACTTCGAGGTTTTTGGATGGAAAATTTTCATTTTTGGGATTTTTCAAGATGTAAGATTGATGTATCCACTTTAAAAATCGAAATCGCGATTCAGGGGGTGAAAAAATCGCTTTCAAAGTTAGGGATGACAAAATCGTGAAAAATCTATTTTTTCAAATTAGAACCCCATTTTTTTATGGCAGATATTGAATCTACGTTAAAAAATAATGTGAGTGTATGCATCACACCCTTGCCCTAAAGTGGATATTTTCTGAGTTATTCACAAAAAACTGTTTTTCGTCTTGAATTTTCAGCTATTTCTTTTTCCCTTCACGCCAAAAAAAATAAATTTTCAGGAACTGTTACTCAAACCATGTTTTAGATTTTACTACCCTAATATGCAAGAGAAAAAAGTTACAGGTTGTTCCTAAATAGATGGCGAATTTGGATTCGAATTTGTATCGGAAACCTCATTATTTCAACTTATCGGTCATCGGTTTTCTCTCCAGTGATAAATAAATAATTCCTTATGAACCATATGCAAAAACTTACCATGTTTTACATTCTTTTTTTTTTAATGATAGATATAATTAATTACATCTGCCAAATTCCTCTTTATTCAGTAGCATTTTGTGTTTACTATTAATTTGGTGATAATTCGTATTAAGTTATAAAATCGATCACTATGCCTAATTTTACCAATGAAGATTATTTAAATCTCATTCTACTTCATGGAGAATGTAATAAAGTTGTAGATAGAACGATTCGACTGTTCATTGAGAGGTTTCCTGACCGACCCAGACCAACGAGAGATACCATTAACAGAACCATGACAAACTTGAGAAATGTCGGATCTTTCGTTAAGAAAACTATACACAGAGAAAAAAGTGTAGTAGAAGATGAGAACAACGAAATTACAGTTCTTGCATATTTTCGTGTGAATCCTCAAAATTCTCTCAAAGATGCCGAGATTGATCTGGGATTATCTCAATCGAGTGTTTGGAGAATATTAAAAAAACATAAAATGCACCCATATAAATTCAATAGGGTACAGCATTTGAAGGAAACTGATTTCGTCAGGAGAACAGAGTTTTGCGAAGCTATGATGATTCGATTTCAAGAGAATGAAAACTTTTTGGACTGTATAATTTGGACAGATGAATCTAAATTCACAAAGAATGGTTCTTTCAATAGACATAACAGTCATTATTGGGATGAAGAGAACAACCACCACTTCAGACAATGGAACTTACAAGAGACCTGAAATTTCAATGTTTTTTGCGCCATCAAAAATAATGCAATTCTCGATGTTCACATTTATGATGGGACTTTAACTGGTAAGATAGAACACTACACATGTTTGCATTATTTAAAGAATGTTCTCCCTTAGGAGATAGATATTCTGACATATTGACTCAAATAATTGAGCCGCTAGTACAGAACCATAATGACTTATGGTATCAACAAGATGGCGCGCCTCCACACAATTCACTCAATGTGTCAAATATCCTCTACAGGCTATTTGAAGATCAATGGTTGGCGAACAATGGTCCACATCTTTGGCCACCACGTTCTCCCGATTTAACTCCTTTAGACTATTATGTTTGGGTTAGGATAAAAAATATTGTCTACTCAACTCCCCTGACTGATAAAGAGGACTGCATAGAACGAGTCAGAAATGCGTTCAGGTTTGTTTAGATTTTTAGATTCATAGTTTTGAAACTCAATTTGGTTTTTAAACACTTTTGCAGATCTCTTCCTCCCGATGAAATAAGAAGAGCAACGCACGAAGCATTCCTGAGACGTATAAATAAATGTCTAGAAATTAACGGTCAAAACTTTGAGCACCTTCTCTAGTTATAACTGCGAGAGTTTGCCATGGTTCTCCTAATAGTAACTTGAAGTCGGTTTCAAGAAGGGGTGAAAAATCTACAGCATGGTTCAAATAACAGTTCCTGAAAATTTCATCTTTTTGGCGTGAAGGGAAAAAGAAATAGCTGAAAATTCAAGACGAAAAACAGTTTTTTGTGAATAACTCAGAAAATATCCATTTTAGGGCAAGGGTGTGATGCATACACTCACATTATTTTTTAACGTAGATTCAATATCTGCCATAAAAAAATGGGGTTCTAATTTGAAAAAATTGATTTTTCACGATTTTGTCCTCCCTAATTTTGAAAGCGATTTTTTCACCCCCTGTATCATGAATCGCGATTTCGATTTTTAAAGTGGATACATCAATCTTACATCTTGAAAAATCCCAAAATGAAAATTTTCCATCCGAAAACGTCGAAGTTATTCTTGTTTCAGCGGAGCTCTATTTTCGATTATTTTTCGAATTTTCCCGCTCAGAGAGAATTTTCCAACCAAAACTGAAAAATGTTACATCAAAATAACTCGAAATTTTCTAAGGAATCTATTTCTGCAATAAAAAATGGTGTTCTAATTTGAAAAACGGAAGTTGACGTCATTTCCGGAAAAACCGGGGGTGCTCATGCCTTGAAAATATTTTAGATTTCATCAGCATCGTGAAATACTAATAAGTGCTGAATTTCATGAAAATACGTTCAGTAGTTTCCCGTATAAATATGGGTGAGGTTCCTCGTGAAAGACCCTGTATGTACTTCCCTGCGGTATGGGTATACCGCATCAAGCAGGGTTGCTTGATGCTACATTTGTTTGATTTTATTTCTTCACCTCTTTTTTCACATTGCGTCAAATATGATTCAGTATTCTCATTCCATATTGTTTCAATATTTTCAATAATTTCCCGTGATCTACGCTGTCATATGTTTTTGAGGGATCCAGAAATAGTTAATTTTCTCCTCAAGAGTTTCTACTATTTTCCTGGTGAATTAGAAAATGCCAATTTTTGTCGATTTGCCTCTGATAAATCCATGTTGATTCATTATAAGTATGTTGCATTCTCTAGCAATTGCATTAGCCTTTCTGCCATAATTGTTTGAACAAAAATTCGACGAGGATGACCGGAGACTTATTGTTTTATAGTGGTAAGCGCCTCCCTATCCCTTTTCTTGGAAATTGGGTTCATGATGCAAATTTAAGGCTTTCGGGGAATATTGCCCCCCATATTTAATCGGGTTGCTCTATATGCAGGGTGTCCCAAGACGTTCCAAACAGCCAATATCTCGGCTAATAGACAAGGTAGAAAGTTCAAACAAAAAGTTTTTCAAATGGCATCAAAAACTCTACCAGAATCCGTCATTAAAATTCTGTTTCTAATTACCAACCCTGAAAAAACTACCCCCAGGTATTTTTCTCAAATAGCACCCTAATATTTTTCTTACTCTAAACGATTTCTCAGTGAAAGGAGAAATATGTTAGAACAACTTTTCATCATTTTACATAAATTCAACCCTCAAAAATAGCTATTTATGTAACAAGTACATAAATTAGGTCTTTATGGACGAGTCCAAAATTTATGGCAGAGCGAGCAAAGCGAGCGAGGCCAATAATTTGGGCAAGTCAATAAGCCTAATTATGTACGAGTTTGCATACAAAGCTTTATGTTTGACTGCAATGCAGACATTTTATTTTCTGAAATGGCAATTAATATATTCGTCGCTTTATTTCAAGAAATATTTTGAGTATGCTTTTGCTTATCTTACCTTAGTAACCATCAGCGACCTTAGCAACCTCACTGAACAAAGTTGTTTACTTCGTTAATTCTGTGACAAACGTCATAATAATCCAAAAAATGGATAGTTCGGAAGAGGAAAGCGTGAATAATTTAGCCGCAAATGCCAAAGAATCTCTCCTACCCACTAAAAGTGCTTATGAAAATTTGTATGCGGCCTATAACAAGTGGCGTGAAACGAAGAAAATTGCAAAATCGAGAGAAGACTGTGACAGTTGAGTCCAATAAAGTGGTGTCCAATAAAGTAGTCAATTCTGGACGCTAAACTAATTCATGAATCAAGTGTTTATGAAGCAGTCGAACATAAAAATAATTATGTACTGACAAAAATGGTGAATGTGCCGAAAATTATAATTACTTTTTTATGGTTGAATTTATGTGAAATGATGAAAAATTGATTTATCATATTTCTTCTCTCACTAAGAAACCGTTTGGAGTGAGAAAAATATAAGGGTGCCATTTGAAAAAAATATCTGGGTGTAGTTTTTTCAGGGGTGGTTATTAGAAACAGAATTTTAACGACGGATTCTGGTAGAGTTTTTGATGCCATTTGAAAAACTTTTTGTTTGAACTTTCCACCTTGTCTGAGATCCGAGATATTGGCTGTTTGGAACATCTTGGGACACCCTGTATATGTTACAAGCAGGCCTTCCCAGCTTCGCCCGGTGAGAAATTTGTTTCACGCGGCGGTTTCATCTTCAACACTTCAACTTTTGATGTACTCGTTGTAATTGTATGATGTGAAGGGCAATTTCGTTCTAAATTAAATATTGGGGATAAATAACGTATTAGGTTGGATGAGGATCAATACCCAATTCATAAAAACACACTCCCCAATAGTGCATAATTTTGGAAATCATCTGATTACCATAAACAGGTAATAGCAAGTCAATCTTGAGAGACAGATATATGCTATCGCGGACTTTTTTGTAGAACTATTTGAGAGGTACATTTCCGTCATACATTGTATCCACGTAAGTCTTACGGTTTTTGCAGCGCACGTCAAAATAGCTGATTATGGCTGATTTTTTTTGTAATTATTGAAGTTATAGTGGGTATCCTAATTTTTTTCGTGTGAAAAGTATAGCCTATGTCACTCAGGGATAATGTAGCTTTCTAAGGGTGAAAGAATTTCTTAAATCGGTCCAGTATTTTTTGAGCCTATTCGTATCAAACAAACAAAAATACAAATCTTTCCTCTTTATAATATTAGTATAGATAGGTTCTATTTCACACAATTAAAGCCGAATTGTTGGAATGTCATCACTACTGCTTTTTATTTTCCAACTTTTTTGTTAGATTTCAAGTTCTGTTCGGGTTATTGTTTGGCAAAACATGAATTTGTTATTTCTTTTTGAGGGTATAGATTTTTATGTTGCTTAGTTTCCTTGCGTTTCGAATATCTGTGTGTCAGTCGATCTTCTCCTAATTTTGTATATATAGTTTCGTGATTAATATCTCAGGACAGAGTTGAGACGTTGAGGGACATATTTTGAAAAAATTGGCATATGAAAAAATACAAGAAATCAAGAATATTTGGGAAAATTGGGCGCGAAGTCGGATTATGAAGGTGCTTCCGGATTATGTTTCCAAAAAAAGGCGCCTGGATTACTGTGTGTCCGGATTCAACCGTGTCTGAATTGAACTTTGTATTTTATTATCAATCAATAATCAATGATTCAATTGGTTCAGGGAACTGAGATCTTAAGGTCGCTGTTCAGAGCGAGTAGGACAACTAATCCGATAGAGGTGCCACCGTGCATTTTATGGAATATCTCCATAGAACTTATAGTGTTACTAATAAGTTCTATGAATATCTCTCTTTTATGAATGAAATGTACTATAGCGCTATCTATCCGAAAATCGCTGAACTATGAAATAAGTGAATATGTGGGTAAAGCAGGAACCATTTCCCGCCATATATTTGAATTTGGCCATTATCTGCCAATTCCATATTTCAAGTTGTTTTTCTGAACGAAATTATCTGTAGATTCACTTTTAATCGGAAGTTGAACTATTTTCATGGGTCTTTCGTTTGAAATAAAACAGAAGCATGAGTTGGCTAATTTTCTTCTATTTTTGAAAGGAAAAAAACTTTCGAAATAAAATCGATTTCAGTTATTTCATCAAGAGCTCCAATCCTTCTGAGTTTACCCACAAAATTTCAGTTCTCAGAGTGAAACCATTCTCAAATGCAACTTGAAATAAAAACACACTACATTGAACGCCCACCGTAATACTGAATTTTTTGTAGATTCGAGTTGAAATATCTTGAAAAGCATGCTCAATATAAATATTTCACAGGAAATGAAATATTCTTCCGAAGAAAAATATTTTCAAACGCTAAATAATACCAAAAAGGCAAAAGCAAATAAGCGTCGAGTTTATTCATATAATGCTAAATTCGCATGGTTATTGATAATCGATGAAAAAGCGGTGCTGAAATGTCCAAGATCCAGTTGCAGAAAGGGGAAAATACACTTCCGAATAGGTAAAAAATCGGACGAAGCTCGTTAAAGGTTATATCCGTACCCGCCAACTACATCTAAAAATAGACCATGACAACGTTTTATTTTCCTGCCCGAAATTTTGTATTTGGAGATACTCGATATTAATATAATTATCCTTCGAGAATTCTTTCATTTGGGTGGACGTAGAGTACGGAATAGTAAGATACTAAGAAATGATCAAAATGAATCATCAAGTCGAGAACAATTATCGTTTCAAATAACCTTCACTTTCATTTTGAGGAATTCGCGTCTTCCTTATACTGTCATCGCTAATATCCCATTCGTTAAATAGAAATTTCGATCAAAATACCTACACCCGATATTGCGGAATGCACACCGAAGCTATTCCACTCCACTACAATGAAAATCTGAATTGAGGCGTATGATTAATAAATACTTATTATATAGCATAACTGAATGGAATTAATGGGAAATGATTTGGTATCTGGCTTTGCTCAGCTTCTCGGGATTCACACGTCGCCGTCGTATTAAACACACTCGCCGATCAATCGAAATTAAACCACTGTGTTCGCATCAAATGGGGATATGGATCGTATTATTAAATCGTATTCAGATATTCCTGTTTATATACTGTTCACCAAAATGCGCTGCATTTCATGTTCCTAGATTTACGTTTCGCGGACGAGTGTTGTAGAGCGCTCTAAACGACCCATTTCTCAATCCAATTTCGGAGGATCATTGAATTCCAACGAGAAATCATAACTTTTTATTAACGAGGCTACGTACAACACAAGTTCCGCCTTGTGAGCTCCTGCTGCACGATTGATCGGGCAGTATAAAACCGACTACGGCGACTACTCATACGCCCGACGCCGGAGATTGCCCCTGTCGCAGGCGTGTGAGTAGTTATCTTCTAAAGTTTGCTTCTTAGCGAACAAGACACCTAGCCGATCTAACACACGGACCGCAGCAGGGAAAAAAACCGGCCGGCTATCAGCGAATCTAGGGAAACACGACTGCCGCCTTAACAGATTCAATTCATGTTATGATGTTTTCAAAAAAATCTAAGTGTTGAATCACTGAACATAAATAATGAACAAATCAAGCGATTTCTGAAGCATTTATCGAAATACCTAGGTGTCTGGTGGAAACAAGATGTAAGCAGACCGAAAAAAAGAAAAAATTACTAGATTTCTTTTCTTTTCACTCAATAAACCATTGTAATAACCACAGGATACAATACGTAAATGGAAGTTCTGGGTCTCCGCTACAGTGCTTCTAGATTCTTCGTTCCAGGTTTTCTCTATAATTTGTCTTTGGTTCAGGTCTATATTGTGCTTCAAACTGACCTAATTCTGTTAACTTTTTGAAAACTCAACGCTTTAGTTCTTCGGCAGTTTCATCGAGGAAAAAAGTTGCAAAATGGTGGATGAAATGATATCTTTGGGTGGTGGAATGTCGAAATGGTTGATGGCCAAATGGAGCTGTGAATTATTTGTAAACTTCATCGACTTAGTGAATGCTATTTCAGAAACTCACAAATCTTGTACATAACAGTGGTACCACAAATCAACGAAATGACGCTGATATAATTTCAGAAAATCTAACCTTAACAATACACCTGTTGCCTTCTCAAGATGAAAAAAACTTTGGTATCCTCTATGAAAACAGCATCGACCCCGGAACGAATGAATGAAACGAACTGGGAATACGGAAAAGCCACTTTCAATATTTCAGGATTCAAACTTTCAACAAAGCCTCAACGTTGCAGAATAATTTAACTACCACATTGAAATTCCGGGCATGAGTTCCTTCCCGAAGATATGCATATTATTATGATACTGTGCCATGTCTGAGCGTTTAAATAAATGTGCTGGCTATTCAGCCACCGCTAGAATATGGTGCATATCTGATCCTGTATTGCTTCTGATGCTATTCCAGGAACTTCGGATGATATAGACTTCACACTGATCATTGCAGGGGCTGACTATATAGACCTCAACTTCGTTATTTCAAATGGAGCATCATGCACAAGGTGGTCCACATAAAACCGAATATTCGACATCGTCGGAAATAAAAACTCTGGAATTAGTGGATATGTTGAAACAACTCTAGTGATATGTTGAAAAATTTGCATACTTTGTGTTTACACCTCTATACCCAAAATCGGTTATTGTAGGAACTGGAAAAAAAACGAAATTTTCAATAGTAATATCACAAGAGATTGAATTTCCGTGATGAGTCTATCGATTTATTTTCAAACGAAAATGAGTTGCTTGGAAACATCACGAGTCCGGAGGACGAGTGGTGTTTCCTTAAAGCAACTCATTTGAGTTTGGAAATAAAAGATAGACTTATGAGGTGAATTAAATCTCAAGTGAAATTTTATAAGACTATTTCACGAACAGAATAAAAGGTCAGAAACTCCATATTCGATAAAAGCAAGGAAAAACTCATGTTGATGTCTACAATTTATATTTATCAGTTGTCAAACCGTTCGTATCCACAGTTCAATCACAGATTATTCTGTAGTTCAATCGTTGAAAATACCGAAGTTGTCAGACCAATCATAATTCAGAGACAGTTGGTATTATCGCGATAATACGAGCTGTCTTTGGACTGTGATTGGTCGGTTTTTGAAACGAGTGGAATAGTCATGGTTATACGACAAGTAATATTTTTGAATTTCCTTTTGCAAAATCATTTCGAAGATCGTTGGATGCCAACATAGACACCATATTTGTCTTTCTTGTTTGCCCAATATCACAACATCAGATTATGTTTTTTGAGAACGGATGGAAGATATCATCTCTGTTGTCTTCCACAACAAAATGATATCTCTACTAATAATATAAAGAGGAAAGATTTGTATTTTTGTGAGTTTGATACGAATAGGCTCAAAAAGTACTGGACCGATTTCAGAAATTCTTTAACCCTTAGAAAGCTACATTATCCCTGAGTGGCATAGGCTATACTTTCCGCCCGAAAAAATAAGGATACCTACTAAAACTTCAATAATAACAAAAAATCAGCCATAATCAGCGTAGACATTTGCCCCCTAGGTGGAACACTGTACTCAATAGTTCCTGCTAGGGAGTAATATAAGGTCTGCTGTTTCAGTTGATTCTCATCCCAGGATAAGGCTATATGTCTCTAATGACGGCTAATAAGCCAGAAACCGGTAAGGCATTGTCTTCCTGTGATGGTGCCACCTGGTGGTGTACCTCGGAAACTAGACTCTACTAGTCCATTTCTCACATGTATTTAGTTTTTTCCAACTTAGGCTCATGGAGATCTATGGAGAAACACTTTCACATTCATGCACATGTTCGAAAATAATAAACGTAATTTTTTTTCTATCCAGTCACAAAAGATGAAATTGTTGATGTTGTTAGGGCACTTTATTATATTATCCTCCTTCTCATTATTAATATTTGCGGGCTCCGAAACCGTATGAACCGGGCGTATTCGACTTCCCTCGGTACATTGCATACAATTCCAAAATGAGTTGTTGCGAGATTCCGTTTGGGAAAATGAATGTACGTAGAGATCAAGTTTTTGAAGGAACCTCCGGGATGAAGCGTAGACATTTGCCCCCTAGGTGGAACACTGTACTGTACAAAACTGTACTCAATAGTTCCTGCTAGGGAGTAATATAAGGTCTGCCGTTTCAGTTGGTTCTCATCCCAGCGCCAGCATAAGGCTATATGTCTCTGATGACGGCTAATAATATAAGAAACAATTATGTAATGTATTGTATATATTGTGTATATTTTAATGTTTAATAAATCTTTTCTGTCTGTCTGTCTGATGACGGCTAATAAGCCAGAACCCGGTAAGGCATTGTCTTCCTGTGATGGTGCCACCTGGTGGTGTACCTCGGAAACTAGATCTCTACTGGTCCATTTCTCACATAATCAGCTATTTTCACGTGCGCTGCAAAAGCCCTAAGACTCAAGATTGACTTGCTATTACCTGTTTATGGTAATCAGATGTTTTCCAAAATTATGTACTATTTGGGAGTGCGTTTTTATGAATTGGGTATTGATCCTCATCCGACCTAATACGTCATTTATACCCAGTATTTAATTTAGAACGAAATTGCCCCTCACATCATACAATTATGACGAGTACATCAAAAGATATGGCAGGTTTTCAACCTGTTCAACCTGTTGAAGATGAAACCGCCTCGTGAAACAAAATATTTCTACCCGGGCGAAGCTGGGACCGCCTGCTTGTGATATGATATATTGTTTATCCTGATTACTCATAGGCCTGAATTCAATACAAGACTAAATGAGCCCTAGTCCTCATATCTAGGAGTAGAAACCAGGAGAGAGTTTGTTGGGTATATCGATCGATTCACATGATTGATTTTTATATGAATCCACAAAAGTTTTGGAGTTGGGGTAACTAGCTCGAACTATTACATACTTCTATTTATTTTATTTATCATGTCTGTTTTTGTTACTTCTACTATCAATTGTTGAATAATCTATAATTTCACTATTTTGCTTAGTAGGGTAGAATTTTATATGGTTAAGCAATCTGCATAAATTTTTTCAGGTTTTTCTTTTTAATATTCCTGGATTTTGCCCGTTAACGATGTAGTTTTTAGATTTATCACGTAATAACACTCCAATTCTATTTCAATATAGTAGGTATTGATCAAGCGACATTGGAGAGAGTTGATCACATCAGAGATTTGGGCGTAGTTTTGGATGGAAAGTTAACTTTTGCTTTCCATATTCATCAGTCAATATTCTAGTAGAATGTTGGGTTTTCATGAGTATCGAGCCGGTTCTGAGTATTTACTATATACTCATGTTTTAAGCCGACTGCATTTCGCTTCGGTCATTTGGAATCCAGAGTACAAAATTTACATAAAAACAATCGAACGAACACTGAATAAATTGCTTAAATATTGAGTTTCAGAAGTAATTCCTCTGTTTCAAATGATTACGTTTATATGGCCATAAAACATTTCAATTTGATTTCTCTTGAAAATAGGTTATAAGGTACTGTTTTTATTGCAGGAAGTATAGGTACATCAATGATCTTAATTTTAATCTAAGATCTTTTGTGATTTTTCATGTACCTTCAAGAAGGACAAATGCATCCGAAAACTCTCCATTAATTAGAATGTTCCGAACCTACAGTGAGCTACGAATTGTCGACGTATTTCATTGTGCTGACATCAAGCTACAACTGAAAAAACATTTTCTCTATTTCAGTATCGTAATGAGTTCATTACAGTACTAAAAACAGTGCTGTAATGAATTCATTACAGCATCGTTTTCAGTTACATTTTTCGTTTTGTGATTGTCAGCAATGACTTCCGATCCTATAAAATTCCAGCAGACGTCAATTTGGAAATGTCAATTTTCGTATTTCCTAACATTCACACCAACTGCCGAGATACGATATGAAAGTCACTAGGAACTATATTTTGAATTTTTCATTGAATTTCACAAAATCTGACTGAAATAGAGAAAATATCGTCGGATACTCGTTGCAGAATGCAATTCCAACACTCATGCGTTCGAAAGGGAATAGGAGCCCATTCTGCAACTAGTTTTAGAATATACTATTCTGATGCAGTAAGCTTTTCGTTTTTTGGTTTTATTTGGTGTAGAGATCTTCGTTGATTTTTATTTTCATCTTTATGTTATTGGTATATGTATTCTGTTCATAGTAGGTCTCTGGCCAGTTTGTGTTCCTAAGTTAAATAATAAATAAATAACTCAGTTCGAGAGTAAAATATTTTCAGGTATTGTCTGAACAGGATCTTCAGCTTCCTGCATTGTACCATTCTGAATGTCCGTTCATAATGAGCACCCTCTTGAGGTTGCGACACTGCTTTTCGATAGCCATGCCACTCCCTCAACCCTACAGAATATTCATGAGAAAATTTGAATTTCATGATTCACTCACTTCTGTAACAGACAGCCAATGAAAAACGATTTCTAAAATGAGGCCGATACTTAGACCATAGAAGGAGGAGACACAGCATCACATTCATAAATTCGGGAATAGGTGAAGCCAAAATTTGGTCAGTATTCAGTGGAACGAAGATAGCATAAAGGATAACAATATCATTAGATCTGGCCGTGGCAACATTGCGGAATCTAACCTTGAAAGGTCCAGAGTGGCGTGGTATACTCGTATTAACGGTATTGAGGAATGGAAATAAAATTACAAGTGAACTAACTCTTTTTGACGAATTCATAAAATGTTCCGAACATAGAAACAGATTCTGAGTTAGGTGAACAGAGTCAGCTCAATTCAGGATTGATTTTCCTCCTCTCAATATCAGAAGCGAATCTGAAGAGTGACATTCAAAAAATCGAAGAAACTACGCCATTGTTATTTAGAAATGATAAGAATAGAACATATATACCTCTGTAAACTCAAATCAGGATTCAAATAGTCCAATTTACCACAAACAAGACATACGAACCATCTTTCAAAATGATTTGCTAATAATATTCAGAAATAAACTCAAATTTCACTTTCCCTACACGATATCCTGATGACGACACTGTTCAAAACATCCTTAGTTACACAAAATTAAAAAAGCGGAACAAAATTAATGAACTGGTCACATATTCAGAAAACGGTGCAGCCATTATTTGAAGCAAAAACAGCTGAGCCGTTTCGCGAACATTCCGATACTTTATTATGTGAGGAATTCACAATATTTGCAAAAACAAAGGCTCATTTCTGACATTCACGCACAAATGGATAAATGAATTTCTATCTGAATTACTTTTCATTTTGATTGAGAGTTTATTTTTTAGAAAATTCAACGAACGTCACAAAAAATTTATTTTGATTCCGTAGTAACTGGGTAAGTTTAGTTCTGATGATTTTGAAAATTGGCTTAAAGCCCGCAACGGACGGCGAGCGATAATATAATATATATTATAGCTTTGCATTGACATATGTCATTTTAGTATGGAAAAATATCGTAATATCGGAATATATATTATAGCGTCGTCCGCGGGGCTTGGTGCATTTTCATAAGGAGCGATATTGGTGTAATATATGAGATATATTATATTATCGCTCGCCGTCCGTTGCGGGCTTTACTGTTTATTATTGAGAGGAGCGTCTCCTCTGTCTATAGTCTAAGCTAAGGGCTTGTTCGGACTAGGCCAGTAGATTAGTCGAGAAGCGAATGATTTTGTAATTTCCCGTGTGCGAACGCCAGCAATCGAGTCGAATAGAGTCAAAGGATGATGTACCTACTCACGGATACTCAAACACCGGTCAGCGCCCTTTCACCCCACCACTTTTTGGCATCCATGTTGTGACGTAGAATTAGCCAACAGATACGGTGTTTACTTTGCAGTGTGTACTGTTTTTGAAGTTTTCTTGGTTTTGTGGGTGGAAAAACGGTACTTTTTGATATTATTTCAGTTCATTAATTAGAGTAGGACTCAGAAATAAAACATTTCCAATGAGTCTTGATTGAGAAAATACAATAAAACTGGCTAGAACTATGTATAACCTTACCTTCCAAACGTAACTTTGGGATTTTTTCTTGGAAAAACTAAAAGGATGACTGACTTAACGTTTTCATTTTCGTAATCTGGGACCCAAATTTGGTGAGTACAAATTTTTTCACGTCTCCAACACGGTTACTTTAGTTCTAAATAAATCGATTATTATTATTCTTATATTCTCATTCTAAATCTTCTCGTTTACAGATAATCTTCCATCTGCAGGAGAAATTGATTGGAAAATTAAATACGAACAGCTGCTAGAAAAGAATAGTCAGCAACAGAAAGAAATTGAGATGCCAAGGCAGCTATTTCAATTAGTAAAACTTGAGACGAGCAGACAGCTCGAACAAATATCAAACAATATCTCAACCACATGATATATTTATGATCGATGTTGAAAATTTTATGTTAATTTAAAAAAACATTTTTACAGATTTTTTTTTTATTTAAGATAAAATTTACCAAATCAGAACTTAATAACCAGGTTGTCATATTTTCAATTCGAATATACCTTTTTTTAAGTTTCTATGTTGAATCAGATTTTTTATGAACTTGAAGAAATTTCTAGTGGTGAGACATAAAATGTACCATCTTTCAACATAAAATATTGCTGGTATTTATTTGCTCGTATAAGAGTACCTACCTATAGCCCTTCCGAAGAACTAATTTTCTTAATGAATGCAAATTACTTTTAGCAGAATTTCGTTCTAGAATCAATGAATTTAGATTCACAATATCAGGTTTGGAATTTTCTGTTATTCTATCTGCTTGGATTAGAGTACCTTAGTACCTACCTAGCTCATTCATGGACCTAATTTTCTTAATAAATGCAAACTACTTTTATCAATATTTTGTTCTTGAATCAATGAATTCAGATTTACAATATTGGAATTGGAGCACCCTTTCTAAGACCGAAAAATCTTATATTTTTTCCGTGTTGTATAAGGCGAGAAGGGAGCAAAATGAGGTAGAATTTAATAAAAATATAGCTGCAGCAATTATATTTTCATATTAATTCGTTTTTTAGGTCAATAAGGTTCATTTTACAAACAAAATTATACTAGAAAAATCATTCATACGCGATTATTAGCGATAAAAGCAATTCATCTCATTCAAAAGTTTAAATCGTTGGCTAATTTGACGTCATCACATGCTTGCGAGAATGGAGGGGATGAAAGGGCGCTGACCGGTGTTTGAGTATCCGTGGTACCTACTACTGTTTAAGAGTCTTTGATACTGTGGTAGAGTAGTCAGTGGGCGAATCGACTCTCCACTCCATTAATTAGAATGTTCCGAACCTACAATGAGCTACGAATTGTCGACGTATTTCATTGTGCTGACATCAAGCTACAACTGAAAAAACATTTTCTCTATTTCAGTATCGTAATGAGTTCATTACAGTACTAAAAACAGTGCTGTTATGAATTCATTACAGCATCTTTTTTAGTTACATTTTTCGTTTTGTGGTTGTCAACAATGACTTCCGATCCTATTAAATTCCAGCAGACGTCAATTTGGAAATGTCAATTTTTCGTATTTCCTAACATTCACACCAACTGCCAAGATAAAATATGAAAGTCACTAGGACCTATAATTTGAATTTTTCATTGAATTTCACATGCCAACACCAGGTATTCTATGCATCTATCATCTATACAATAGACCAGTCATAGATGCATAGAATACCTGGTATTGGCACTGATTAGATTTTGTTTAAGACTTTCTTGTCGATCGAAAATCCGAGAATTTGTCCTGCTTTTCATTTCTCCCGAAAGGGGTCCCGCTATTTGTCGTTGCCGCAGTAGCGCCACGACCGATAAATATTGCGGTTTTATTCCGGAACTAGACCAAAATCTGAAATCTAGAATGCCGTTTTGATCTACAAATTTTGGTCACGATTTTTAGTAAGGAGTCGATACACCAGGTATTCTATGCATCTATATAATTGGGAATCCAATTTTCTCATGCTCTCATATTCTGTGATTCACATATACAGGGTTGGGATAAAGTTTGGCACCAAATTAATATCTTTGAAACGAAACGGGCGATATTTTTGAAATTTGGCAGCTGAGTGTAATGGACCACAATGCATCTGATGAGCATATTTTTATTAATGAGATACTTCCGGTTTAACCGGGAATGACAAAAAAAAATTATTTAAATGGGACACCCTGTATATTTCTGCAGATTCTGAAAGTGCACCTTGTTTCGGATCTGTCCATATCAGGTTCCATGCTTTTCATGACGTATTTTTTATGAAAATCTATAAAGAGAAGAAATACAGGGCTCTTACTAGTAGAAAAAATTTATTGAAAATAGTTAGAAAAAAAATTATTTTAAATGTTCGAAATGCTTGCCATTCACTCAGCTGCCAAATTTCAAAATTACCGTCCGTTCCGTTTTAAATATATTAATTTGTTGCCAAACTTTATCCCAACCCTGTACGTATAACAAAGCTTGTTCAGTTCATTTGAATTGAAAATGATTCCTCGATTCAAACGCAAAAATATTTTGCCTACCCAAGTCATGTGCAAGCAAATAATGAAATAATGACATGGGATTTCATTAAAACCCTTCAAAGAAATCAAATTAGCAAATATATGAGAGCAATTAAATAACGAATAAACAATAACTAGTACAAAATTAGAACATAAATTGTCGACACTTGAACTACATAAAAAAAGGATATATTAATGTTCATAAACATTGTTCGAAATGAAAACTTTTTCGACGTGTATCCTGAATACATTTTCAACGCATTTTCGATGTTAATTATCAACTTTTCTACATTTTCATTTTCAAATTTATAAATGTTTTTCTTCAAATGTGACCAACGAAAAAAAAACAATCTACCTACTTTTTGAATAAGACACTTTTCACTTTTAACTGATATTCTTTAATGTCTCCGTGAAATATAGAATAAGAAACCATGGGAAAAGCTACTTCTGGTCTCAACCATCTAATATTATAATTATCAGTTCACAGATCATCATAGTGAGGTACCTGGTTGATTTTCATATTTTGATAAGAGATCTATACATCATGTTGTACATTTTTGAAAAGGAAAAAAAGCAGTTTTATCCATCACAGAGATATTAGTATGGTTTACATTTAAAAAAACACAAGTTTGTATTATAACTTCGACAATAATTGTAATAAAAAAAATGATAACGCCAATGAATTCTACTAGAAAAAGTGCCTGTATAATGTTTTTGTTTCATGTTTATAGTATCAGTAATAAAGAAGTTATGAGAACTTTTCATTTGACGCCATTTTCCAATTTTCTCTAATAGCTCGGTTGCGGTTTTCACCAGAATCATTTTGTTCTAGCTCATCGGGTTTCTGAGATTTCTTCACCAGACAACGAATACGGGACACCCGGTACGCGCAGATTTCAGTAATACTGGCGCCCAACGTGGGGGCGCCAGTAACAGCATCACTTGATGATTTAGTTAGTGGTGAACTAGGCAAAACTAACAGGATCTTTTTAGTCTAGGTTTTTGGCCACTCTGGAACCAACGGAAATGAGGAGGTTAACACATTTGCCAGAATCAGAGCAAGAGACTCTTTTATTGGGCCAAATCCTTTCGGTGGTATGGAAAAATGCATCAACAAAAAAATTCCAGTGGCATCTGACAGAATTGAATCATTCCAAAAGTTCCTTAGGACCTTCAGTACAATGAGATCTAAAAAGTACTTGAATCTGAGTTCAAGTATGCTACACCTCCAGAGTGCCTACATCAAAGGGCATTGTCGCCTCAAGAAACACCTAATGAGAATGGGTCAAGCCGAAACTGGGCAATGCAGATGCTGTAGGAAAAAAAAGAAACTCCTGATCTCCTAGTTACATAATGCCTCGTCAGGGCTGTAGACGAAAGGAAGTTACTTCTTCGAGGCCATCCCAGATACTTTAGTTCATTAGAACTCTGGAACTCTGAATGATGTGTTGGCGAAGAGAGCCGCGACGATAGCCAAATAGGCGTCGAAGTCACAGTGCACTTTACCCCCTTTATACCTACAATCAAAAATATATAATATACTCGTCTCATCTATAACGAACCTCACAAAATCAATAGGACTGGCACTCAGCTTCTTGATTTAAACTGCCAAACGTATCAATCAGACCGATCATTTTAAGTCACAAGTTCTCCGTTATCTGCATCGAAGTTCTAATCTCTGTTCTAATAGATATTGACCAACAACCACATCAAACTCTGCTGATCTATCTCAATTATTTCTGAAGAATAAATAGCGAATATTAGAGTTTATTGAGTTCCCAACTGAAAATGGAACGCAAAATATTAACTTTTTAGGTACGTTCCTTCTTCTCTACAGCTGGTGTGTTCATTTCTCTGAGATGTCATTCATACATCATTTTATATTGTTAAATATGATTATTAGAACACCAGGTTCTGCTAGATATTTTTGACCATCCTTCAATCTCAATCACTTTCCTAGCACCGTTTTCTTGAAATTTTCTCACACAAATCATGTGTGTGACATAGATAATTTCTAAAAGCATGATGAGATAACATACCTTCATGGTGAATCATTCCACAATATGATATAAGATTTAGAACAAATATTTATAATTCATACAACAATTGATAGGCATAACAAATTTCATACGAAAGTATGTTTTCATTCCATCGGGTTCAGAATATACAAATATTTTAATAGGCGTCAACACAGTATTTTATATCCGAAAAAATTTGATGGATGAATTAATGTTATCCAAGGTCAATCATCAATGGGAAATGAGAATCCTGAGAATTATGAAATGTGAAGCTCTCACTTTCCCATTGTATCGTTAAATGAATCCGAGTATGGAATTTTCGAGAAAAATAGAATGAGTGCTCACTCATTTTTCGAAATTCTAGTTGAAGTCATATTGTTATGTCTTCGAATATTTATCATAGTGAAGTTACGGCCAGAATAATAGATATATGGCATCTAGCCACATAACAATGGCATTTGGCCAAAAGATATTTCAATGTTCTCCGAAGACGGGTCGAACCAAAGAATTTTTATAAAACTAAAGGACCTCTATTATAAAAATGAAATCACTTAGGCGAATATGTACAGTTTGTTTTCAATAATGAGCTTTGCCTAATTGAAATAATCATCGCCTGAAATCGAAATAAATAAATACAAAATATTCATTCTCAAATTTGAAAACGGTTGAGTGAACGTTTTTGAGGCCGAAATAATAGTTTCAATTCAAAGTCACAAATATCACAACTATCCGATCTCAAAACGAAATGATATAAGTAGCTTTGTGTTCAAAGCAGATATCTTTCTCCTGTAACATTTGAGAGTTCACACTGAACAAGTTTCATCATTTGCAGTCAATTCTGAAGGAACTAACAGAGTATACATACAATGGGCAAAGGAAATACTTGCACGGTGAATAGAGGTCGACAAGGCGGTTTTATTGACTAGTTTATTTTTGTTTTCGAGGTACAAGGTGTTTTATCGATTGGTCATTGGTCCAATTTATTTTTTGGGGTTATAACTGTCGAATTCTGTTGATAGTTGGTACACACGTTTCTCTTCCGGAACCCAAATAAAAAACTCAAAATTCGTAAGAGTAATCCAGGTCCGTATCGCCACAAATTATAAAGCAGGTGTGACCTAGAAATAATACCCTATTTCTCTCGTTCTTTTTTCGAGCATTTGGTTTTTTTAATAAACGACGACGGACGAAATGCTCGAAAAAAAAACAAGTGACATTAAACGATGGTCGCGAAAGCCTCAACAAATTCAATACTCTATTTATTGAAATTTTCAAAATCTGTTTATATACCTAAAACTAAATTAAACGATGAACCTACTTGAAATTTTTACAGACAGTACCTACTTCTACTTAAATTATAAAATCGATGGGAAATTTCGGAGAAGTCACAGCTTAAGATAAGGTTATTAGATATAAATGTAATGAGAATCTGAAAATTTTTATATCATGTTCATTTCAAATTTGCTTTATAAGCTTTTGTATACACTGGTTTATTCTAAAGGTTTGTACTCTTAACGCCCATATTTATTCGAAAATTGGTATTATGTGAATATTGTGTTTCCGTGAAATAAATCAGAAATATATGGGCGATTTCATTTCAGTGAAAATAAATTCATGTTTTGAAATTGAAGTTTTCAACAAAGCTAACATACAAAATGGAAAATATACAAGACCCAAACTACAGCTTGAGTCGAATATTCGCAAGATGTAGATTTGTAATCTAGTTGGGAAAAGATAGAAAAAAGCTAGCAGAATTCACGTGGAGGAAATACTATCATTTTTTCCGTAAACTTTCAAAGACTTGCAATTTTCGCTATAGTGTAACTAGTGAACTTCCCGTTTACACTTTGTTCGAAATCAATAAATTCCTCACTATTCGTTATTTCATCTAAATTGGAGACTAGATTAGACAGGAGCGATGAAATTCTTATGGTTTGCGTTTTCAACAACGTCTTTGTTCTTGATGCGTAGCTTTGACCTTCGTTTGATTCAAATTGCCAATGAGATCTTATGTGCCGTGGATTCTATTGATTGACATAATCAGGTGACATTTCAAGAAAGCCCGCCAAATCTCTTGGCGTTGCAGTTGCTTTGTTCACTATATCTTCGTTCCATTTCCACCCTTCGGGCTATTTACATGAGATTGTATGGTTGCGTGATATTTCGGAAACTTCTGGGTTTTATTGAGGTTCGTGAATTCTATTTTTGGTGTGCCTTGTACCTTCTGTATAACTTTCAGAATATGGATCTGTAGATGACGCTGTTTGGAAGAAGCTGACCGAGAAAATCAACAACTAGAACATTTCATGTTGGGAATGGAGAAATAATTGTTGGGAATGGAGAAATAATTTAACAAGCTGTATTTTGAATAAAGAAGAATGGTATAGCGAAAAATTTTTGTGATGCAATTTTAAAATTTCAATTTATGCCCCCTTTTCTCGTTATGCAATTAGTATTCCCTATTCTCTTTATAATAGTTTCTCTATAAACTACGATAAGCGGTTTTTTCGGAATCTTAAGCCGAATTTTCGCGTGACAATATTTTAAAACTATTTCGTCCGTTTTGAAATATTCGTGTTTTCGCGTCGAACTGGTGACGTCACGCACCAAATGGTTCAAAATAATTTGAAGCGGTTTGAAAGCAGGTAGCGGAATAGTTCGAACTGCAGTTTGAAGTTTGGAAACAGCTGATTGATGAATATAGGTTATGTTTGTTGCATTTATTTTGTTTTCACCGTTTTTATTTTGAATAAATAATAATAATAACTGTTGTTCATTGCATTGAATATTATTTTAATATGACAGCTTTGTTTTTAGAATGCATTGTAACCTGTGACTGTGAAGTGAAGTAATAAATCACTTCGAGTAGAGCACACCTTTATTTTAGAATTCTGAAATATTATTTAGTTTTGAAAATGTATGTTAACATTTTTGAAATTGATTTTACGGCTTCTTCCTCTTGATTCAATCAATATGAATATTGCGTATATTTTTTCAACAAGTCGTTAAACACGAAGAGAACATTCAAATTCATCATAAACTGATTGGAGTCCAATTTGAAAATACAAGATTTAATAATAATATACAAATAAACACACCTAAAATTATAAATATTTTTATTATTAGGTGCGTGTATCATGTTTCTAATTTTTAAATTCATAAATTGAATTGACATTTCTATGATGACGTCACCGTTTTGAAATTGTGGCATTTTAGCGATGCGTGAACTGGTGAGGTTTACTTCGAAATGTTTTTGAAATAGTTTCGAACCGTGATTCACGCGAAAAAATGGCTTTAGAATCAGCTCATCGGTCGTGAATACCAAATTTTCTCGTATATTCTGAATTCCTTATGAATTATGATTTTCAAACATTTGAAAATCATTTATTTGCTGTCCCCAGAATAAGAGCATGTCAGATATATCCACACTCAAACTATTCATTTTTATTTCTATTTTTCGAATTTCTTTCGAAACAACACAAGCGTATGTTACTTAGAATAAATCGGACATTTTTCAAATGCTGTCTGGTAAATAATAGCAGTAATTCTGTATTAGAACAGTTTTTTTTTCTAAATCTGAAGAGAAAACAGATAATATGGAGTGGAAACTGAAAATTTCATCTTCATATATAATTCCGACTGTCAGGTATAATATAACTGTTTGCTGTTTCCTTTCCAAAGAATTGAATTGACTGAAAATGACGACGCGGGATTTCGACTTTTAGAATGAGACTTCGCCAATTTGTAGTATACATCCGTCTTTGGGTCGCCACGTATACATGTTTCAATTTACAATTATTATTTATGTTAAGCATAGATTCGGAAAAATTTTTGTAAGATAGACACGAAAGTGGAGACCATTTTAAGATCGATACCTCGATTAACAAGGATCGTTATTGAAAATACTGAACCTAAACTTTCGTTGAAATGCGAGATGATACCTACTTATTATTATTATTATATTATTTGAAGTATTCATAATCCCCTGCACTTATTAATACAACTCTGAGTAAAAGTGAAAATCAACTGAAGAGACATTTTCTCTCGATTTACTCTCTGTATAAAAAGTACCCGGAAAATGTTATTTAAATGAACCGCCAAAAAGGAATCGGTAATTTTTTTTTTCTTAAAGTTGGTAGGACCTTCCTTTATTACCAAGCCAAATTTGAGCGCGATCTGTCAACTAGTGTGTTTACAACAGCTGTCAGTATCAGTCGACCTCAAAAGTGCTCTGCGAATTTTACAATGGAAAAAATAGTTGATCAAAGAGTTTGCCTCAAATTTTGTCTTGCAAACGAATTTTCTTGTGCCGATTCATTGAAAATGTTAAAAAAAGCCTTTGGTGATAATTGTATGTCAAAAACACAAGCATACGATTGGTACAAATCATTCAAAGACGGTCCGAAAAAACCACGTCAAAGTCGATCGAAAATTAAAGTTTTGCTCACTGTTTTCTTCGATTATCGTGGTGTTGTGCACTCAGAATTTCTTCCTGAAGGACAGACAGTGAATAAGGAGTATTACTTGGGTGTATTGAGGCGTTTGCGTGAGAATGTTCGTCGTAAACGGCCAGATTTATGGAAAGACAATTCGTGGATTTTGCATGATGATAACGCGCCGTCGCACCGAGCCATAATTATTAAGGAATACAAGACCAAAAACTCAATAAATACCATCGAACAACCGCCGTATTCACCTGACTTAGCTCCGTGCGACTTTTTTCTATTCCCAAGACTCAAATTGCCCCTACGTGGAACGCGTTTTGAGTCCATTGAAGCCATCAAAACAAATTCGCAACGAGAGCTGAAGGCCATACCTTTGGCGGCGTATGAGCGGTGCATGGAAAAGTGGGTTCGCCGATATCATAGTTGTATTGTAAGCAATGGGGACTATTTTGAAGGAGACAAAATAAATATTGATGATTAAATTTAAATTTATGTGTTTTTTTTTACAATTCCGGGTACTTTTTATACAGAAGGTATATTATATTATCCTATATCTAGATTTCCCCATTGTGCATTATGTTTATATCGATCATTTCCATAGAGCTCTTCACGTTCCGTCAACATTACCATTTAATTCCAATTTGCATTTTGATGTTCTCTTTCTCCCTCAATTTTCCATTTGTCTGACCATCGATGAATACATGGTTCAAAACATACTGTTCACTTTTTTCCAACCCTCTGATGCTTTCATCAAAACGGACAAAAGCTTTGTTGTTCGATTGATATTTATTCGCTGATCAGTTAAATTATCTCATTCTAGGTCATGGTTGGCAACATATCGAAGTCGATATCTGATGCTATTTCGAACTTGCTTATAATTTCCTATCATCTGACTGAATTGTTCGACATATGTGTTGCTTTCAATACCTCCAGCACTTGAATATCAACCAAAAAATATCTTCTCCATTGACTTCAAAGTAATAAGAATCATAATCGAAACTCATGCCTTTCATCGACAATATCAAATGATATCAAATTATTAACGTTGATAGGTATCTGGTAACCGCAAGATACACAAGATCATCCATATCTTCCGAAATGGCTTCATTAGCACGACGCATCATAATGGTTAGAAGTTCTCAGTATGTTGAAGTGGAAACTCAACTGAAATTTGATCATAATAATGGATTCTCAGAGTAATTATTCTCGATAATCTGATTTTCCAAAATTCGACACCTTAAAAGCTAGGTAAATATAGCCAGGGAAATGGACTAGTAGAGATTTAAGGTGGGCGTTCAATGTAGTGTGTTTTTATTTCAAGTTGATTTCGAAAACGGTTTCACTTTGAGAACTGAAATTTTGTGGGTGAACTCAGAAAGGATCAGGGTTCTTGTTGAAATAATTTTAATCGATTTCATTCCGACAGTCAATTTTTTTTCTTCCAAAAATAGAAGAAAATGAGCCAACCCATGCTTCTATTTTATTTCAACAGAAAGACCCATGAACATAGTTCAACTTCCGATTAAAAGTGAATCTACTAATAATTTCGTTCAGAAGATCAACTTGAAATACGGAATTGGCAGAGAATGGCCAAATTCAAATTTTCGCGGGAAAAAATTCCTGCTTTACCCACAAATTAGCTTATTTCCTAGTTCGGCGATTTTCGGATAGAGTGCGCCATTGTACATTTCATTCATGATTAGAGAGATACTCATAGAACTTATTGTGATAATGTAAGTTCTATGGAGATATTTCTTAAAATGGACGGTGGCGCCTCTATCGGCTGATCTTTCCTACTCGCTTTAAACGCCGACCTAAATTTCCAAAGTATACCACCGGTGGCACCACCGCAGCAGGACAATGACGTACCGTTTACCGGTATACTTTGGAAATTAGATCTCTACTAGTCCATTTCCCTCATTGATTATTCTTTGTCTTATGGACGTTAACCTCTATTATTGGTAAATATAGCAGCATCCTGCATTGAATTGAAGAAAACTCCGCAGAAGTCAGAAGTAACATTACCCATCTTTATATTATGTTGAGTTATTGCAGGGAATTCTCCCTTAATTCAATTCCGAAGGCCAACGATAACCTAAATTGTTTTAGCCTTAGTGTCTTCAGGTTGTTCTTCTAGCCCATACCTATGAAATATTCGGTTGGCACTCTTGATTTCAGTACTGGTGCTACTTCCGGAATAATCCGCAATATTTATCGGTCTATAATGAGGTTATGAGTTGATAGTTGAAATTTTAAAGGAAAATTTTATTTTCTTTTTTTTAGAGCATTTAAATAAAAGCTTTTTTTAAAAAGTTTTGTTTGCTCTTAATT
The DNA here is from genome assembly GCA_951802165.1 of Adalia decempunctata. Classification (NCBI taxonomy): domain Eukaryota; kingdom Metazoa; phylum Arthropoda; class Insecta; order Coleoptera; family Coccinellidae; genus Adalia; species Adalia decempunctata. Next base: position 51,708,252 of record OX637695.1, read on the forward strand.
TATTTTCACATAGGTACAAACTGTCAAAGCATGAATAATAGGCTAAAGAATTATGTGAAATATGGTTAAATCAAACAACATGAAGATAGACACAAGTACCAATGTATCTAAAAATATCCACATTTGTGGATTTAATTCAGTATAGTTACATTTAGACTCGGTACAACCCGAATATTTAATCCAGGAATTCAATCAATTCATCGAGATTTCACTAAAAAAAACCATTGGAACCAATACGGTTCAAGTGGCCTTAAATATGAAATTGTTATGTTTTTAAATTTCATATCACATAAGAGAGTAAAAAAGTTGAATATTGCATTGCTCTGGCCGATAATTCATTTACAATATCTGCGAGCTCCCAAATACTAAAAGTTTTCATCAAATGACTAAGTAAAATTTTCTTTTTCAGTTCTCTATTTTATGATAATTTTAGGCAGAATATCTCAGTTTCACTCATAAAAAGCATAATATAATAAAATTCATCATATTCACCGCTAACCAGCGACCTGTCAAAAACGTTTTGGGGTTAACATTGGTGGAATAATCACGTGGTTTGGAATGCCTAACAGGAAATCTGTAGGTCGTATAGTTAATATGCGTTGAAGCATAGTATAAGAAAGGATTCTTCTTTAAACTGTGTACAGTACCGCGTCTTGAGGTTGGTTCGAACCGAGCTGTCACAAGATGAATTGATTCTTTGCATGCCGAATCTCCCAAGACATGATAATAGTATACAGGGTCTTTCACGAGGAACCTCACCCATATTTATACGGGAAACTACTGAACGTATTTTCATGAATTTCAGCACTTTTAAGTATTTCACGATGCTGATGAAATCTAAAATATTTTCAAGACATGAGCACCTCCGGTTTTTCCGGAAATGACGTCAACTTCCGTTTTTCAAATTAGAACACCATTTTTTTATTGCAGAAATAGATTCCTTAGAAAATTTCAAGTTATTTTGATGTAACATTTTTTAGTTTTGGTTAGAAAATTCTCTCTGAGCGGGAAAATTCGAAAAAAAAATCGAAAATAGAGCTCCGCTGAAACAAGAATAACTTCGAGGTTTTTGGATGGAAAATTTTCATTTTTGGGATTTTTCAAGATGTAAGATTGATGTATCCACTTTGAAAATCGAAATCAGGATTCATGATACAGGGGGTGAAGAAATCGCTTTCAATGTTAGGGATGACAAAATCGTGAAAAATCAATTTTTTAAAATTAGAACCCCATTTTTTTATGGCAGATATTGAATCTACGTTAAAAAATAATGTGAGTGTATGCATCACACCCTTGCCCTAAAGTGGATATTTTCTGAGTTATTCACAAAAAACTGTTTTTCGTCTTGAATTTTCAGCTATTTCTTTTCCCTTCACGCCAAAAAGATGAAATTTTCAGGAACTGTTGCTTAAACCAGGAATGTAAAACATGGTGAGTTTTTGCATATGGTTCATGAGGAATTATTTATTTATCACTGGAGAGAAAACCGATGGCCGATTAGTTGAAATAAAGAGGTTTCCGATACAAATTCGAATCCAAATTCGCCATCTATTTAGGAACAACCTGTAACTTTTTTCTCTTGCAAATATGCAAGAGAAAAAAGTAGTAAAATCTAAAACATGGTTTAAGCAACAGTTCCTGAAAATTTCATCTTTTTGGCGTGAAGGGAAAAGAAATAGCTGAAAATTCAAGACGAAAAACAGTTTTTTGTGAATAACTCAGAAAATATCCACTTTAGGGCAAGGGTGTGATGCATACACTCACATTATTTTTTAACGTAGATTCAATATCTGCCATAAAAAAATGGGGTTCTAATTTGAAAAAATTGATTTTTCACGATTTTGTCATCCCTAACTTTGAAAGCGATTTTTGCACCCCCTGTATCATGAATCGCGATTTCGATTTTTAAAGTGGATACATCAATCTTACATCTTGAAAAATCCCAAAAATGAAAATTTTCCATCCAAAAACCTCGAAGTTATTCTTGTTTCAGCGGAGCTCTATTTTCGATTTTTTTTTCGAATTTTCCCGCTCAGAGAGAATTTTCCAACCAAAACTGAAAAATGTTACATCAAAATAACTTAAAATTTTCTAAGGAATCTATTTCTGCAATAAAAAAATGGTGTTCTAATTTGAAAAACGGAAGTTGACGTCATTTCCGGAAAAACCGGAGGTGCTCATGCCTTGAAAATATTTTAGATTTCATCAGCATCGTGAAATACTTATAAGTGCTGAATTTCATGAAAATACGTTCAGTAGTTTCCCGTATAAATATGGGTGAGGTTCCTCGTGAAAGACCCTGTATTGTTCAATGAGCGGTAATGTAAGTCATAACACACACAGATGAATTTTGCAGCCCGAGCCGTCAGGCCCGAGGGGTGTAATTCATCAAGTGTGTTCCAGGAATATCATTCGAAGTTGAATCCGTGAAAGCCTTCATCGATGTATTTATGGATTCGATGAAAGTTCAAACTTCACAGGGGTTAGAAATCGGAAATGGGCGTCGAGTCTACCCAAAATTAGTCTATCTCTTCGTTTGAAATTCACGATCAGCTAAAGATTATAGGTGCAATTCGTAAACAATATTTCTACTTCTCCGTGTTGATTTGATGTTTAATGAAAGGTCGACACACATGTAGGCGATTTTTTCAATTTTTCCAGAGCTAGATATCTAGAATACGGAGATACAGCGTGGCGCAGTGGTGTGTTCTTGCTCCAAACTTTTTTCTATGCAAAACCACAATGAAAATATTGAAAATATTTCTATTCAAATACAGGTTGGAAAATTCTACTTGGTACAGTTGTTTACGGTCTTTCAGAGGAAAATAACCCATGATTTCATTTCTGTTCCCAGAAATAAAACAATGCTACTGATTGCATGTTTTTTCGTCTCATTTGGCTTATGTGACGTAAGCCAATAAAGTTTCAGGTTAGGATTTCGAACGGCGTTGAGTTCGTCAATGGACAAAATTCGACTAGGGTTTCCGTAAATATGTCGGCTCGATGCATTCAGATGGACGATGATGTACCTGCCTTTTCAAGCGAAATGCGAAATGTTGATCCAGGACCATACAACATTCTAGCCAATTGTCTGAAAAAACTTCCTAATATTTTTGTGTAAGAAAATATCAGGAACAATGGGCGATTTTTTTGACAGCTGCTGTAAAATTTTCTACGATAGCTCTCAGAAATTAGTTTCTTGGATGCGAACCTACCTATGAGGTGTTTCGACAGAATTTCGCTCTCAAGTAGGAAATGGCGCAGTTCAGGTCTCTGACATGATATTAACTAAGGGTTCCCTCAAGAAGAGTTCAAATAAATTCGTTGTCAGGACTCTAGACAGGCATTTCACTGAGGTGAAGTCTTGTGTGCAATAAAATTTCTTAGCTCACTGGACCCCGAACTTTTTTGAATGCTTGTTAAATCTCAAAAGATGAGCCAAAACACTAGAGAAAAGTTGAATAGGTTATGTGGAACAGTTCGAAATTTATGAATTTTGCTATTCGAAACTTATTTTGGGAAAAAAGGTATTTTAATGATATCATTGGAAAGTGTCCCATTGTTGGTTCTATCGTTTAAAGGGACAATCAAAAGTCGATGTCTTGGTATGTAAAAAGTATCTATATACAGTATGGTGCAAATGAAAGGAATAAATTCTTTATTTTGTAAACCGGCAAATTTAAGGAAAAATCCTGAAACACGTCGATTTTTATTTCAAAACGGGCTATTCGTAAGGATATCTTTATATTTTTGACTTCATCTATATAAGCGTGATGACGTCATCGCTAAAATTTTTAAATAGGTCTTTTAAATACCTATTCAGCCATACCAATATGTACAGTAATTGATTTGCTTATTGTCACAAATATCATTGATGAAATTCGAGATGAAATTTCAACAGGTTTCTTAATAAAATGTATTAAGTATTGATATGATGTATTCAATGACACACAAAAATGAATTTTGAAAAGGCCGTCATTGTATTTAAACTGAAGGTAAACAATTTAAGCACTTAATTTAGGTTTCGTTGTATTTAACGAGTAATACATATTAAATATTCATTGTAATAATAAAATTTTATAAATTTTTCAAACAAATAAAAAAATCAATTACTGTAAATTATTGATATGACTGAATAGGTATCTAAAAGACCTTTCAAATAATGTGCCACAACACCCACATTTCCATTTAAAAATTTAAGCGATGACGTCATCACTCTCACATAGATGACTTCAAAAATAAAAAGGTATCCTTACGAATAGCCCGTTTCTAATAAAAATCGACGGGTTTCAGGATTTTTCCTTAAAGTCGCCGGTTTACGAAATAACGAATTTATTCCTTTCATTTGCACCATACTGTATAACAAGCGTCATTCAGCATGTATCCACTAGCCGGGCACTAGATGAGGTCGAAAAACGTATAGTGAGAAATCTAGGATATAATTTGTTAGTTTTTTTCTTGAGAACTCATTGGAACAATATGCTTTTGTGAATATGAATGATATCGACATATATGGTCTCATGAAGAACACAGTCCCAACATAAATTAAAATATACTTGTTTAATAAGAAACTAGAACACATTGTTAGTCAGTATAAAAATAGAGCAAACAAGTAGGAAAAACTATCGTTAACTCAATTTTCTGCATTTTGAATTGTTGACCCGCATTTAAATTACTGAATGAATCTACTATAGGGCGAATCATAACTACTAATATATTCTTATTGTTTCTCCTCTTCGAAATACCTAATTAAGTACCACTTCAAAAGCGTCAAAGACAGTCCAATTTCCTTTAAAAATTAATTCATTAATTTTTCAACATTCTGACAAAGCACATGGTGAAAGTAAAGAACTCTCTAAATGCAGGGAGGGCAAGAGGTTTAGGGGAGCGTTGATATCGACTTTCTAGCCTGCAATGCCTCGAGCTTACTTGAAATTCAATTTATGGTAGATAGGCAGGAGAAACAAGGCTAGCGGAGATGAAAAAGGAAAAAGGGAAGGGCCTTCGGTTAAGACCTCATTCATTCACGAAAAATGAAAATTTTGCTAAATATTCCCATTTGTATTTTATTATCTTTGGATGATTCTGTGGGATTCGAATATGCATCACTAGAAGATAGCCATTCGAAATTATTCCATGGAATATAAGTTATCTTTCGTTCAATCATCACGTATATAATGTAGTATACCATCTTCAGCTTCTTCGCGCATCCACCATTTTGTGCTTGATTATTGAGGCTTCAAAATCTGTCTGGACAACAAAATGTTTCTATTTAGAGAAATGAACGGACATCTCAAATGTGTTAAGTAATTAGTATTATAACAAAATGAAAATAAATCCTGCTTATGCTATTCAGTTCCGAATGTTTCACTAAACGTCGATAAATAAATCTGACATGTCCTTAAAGAACACCTGATTTCAAAATCGAAGACGCATTACACCAGCTTGAATATTTCAGTACGTTCCACATAAAGGATTCAATTCTATTCGGCGAAAAGACAACCACCTGTCATATCGTACAGGGCAGAGCCTCCAAATATATTGATTTTCCACCAGGGGCAATGCAGATATCCAAATAGCGCCTGAAAATCTTAACCTACTAACCGGGTCACTCTGAAATCGGCGAATGACGAGAATATAGTTCACAACAGCCTCGAATAGTTGAGTTACATGCTAGTTTATTTTGGTATTTGGGATTATTTTAAATATTTTCGAACGCGGTGAGCAACAATGTCAACACCCGCCTCTAGGCGCGCTGCAAGAACCGCTTTTTCCTCGCCGAGATTTACATGCGAAATCTAAAATTTGCGTACTTACTTCCCTAATTCTTCCTTCAAATCGTAGTTGTCGCTGAAACGCGTAGTAGCTAGAGGCACCGACATACTGTACCACTGGCAACCTACTAAACCCTACTGTGTCTACCGTCAGTGTCTACACAACACGTACTTTGAACTAATAAACGCGGGATCCGCGCAGATCCTTTCACGAAACTCAGAACACTGTCGCACTGGATGGCCAATGTTGCCAACTTCACTTCGATTCAAAAACTAGGGATGCCAGTAGAGATTCCTGCTGAGATAATATTTAATATGCCAGTCTCGACTTTTTCATGGAAATTGCTACCAGGGATGATGGACGCTAATGGTATGCATAGATGGAAAACCGCAAATTACTTGCAGATATGCAGATTTTCACTGTTATATGCCACTCGTGCACGCATCATTATGATACAGAAAAAAAATCTTTCATTAAAATTATTCTCATATTGTACAGAGTTAATTTTAGGGTTCGAAGAAAAATATTTATATGTATTTCTTGTCTACTAATATGTTGCAATTCTAGGTCTTCGGAATAACTTGAGAGGTTCGATTTATTGGGTTCAGTATAGTCTTATCACTGATGACAATATTATGTACCTTTACAGAGTGCTACCCAAGAGAGAAAAAAACATCCATTTTCAGGAGCAGTGTCAACTTACAGAAACATCGATTTTTTTATGAAAGGGTTGAGGTAAGAACCCCCCAAAATATCCGAATTGTTTATGGCTTTTGTAAAAATTCCTTTTAAAATTATTACCATTGAGCTTTGTTATACAATAGTCATCCCAAGTCTTCTAAAGACTTCAAATTTGATTTTTCATAGTGAATTTGAAACTTATCTGTAATCGATCACTAACGGTCAAAATACATTCATTCGAATTGAGTACGCCAATGATGTTATTTTAGTACTTCTTGCTTTGCGTTGATTTGTGACGACTAGTTATCACTTTTGTAAAAAAAAAACAACATAACAAGACGTGGAAGCAGTGGATTCCAAATTATCGTCTTGTATCGTTTTACAAAGTAGGTATTGATTGGTAATTTCAAGTATTTCATTCTACGTCTATGATAATGTTTTATAAAATTGAATACTTACTACGTTTTATTCTATTGCAAAAAGATAGAAAACATTACGAACAATAAGTGTGCGAATAGAAGAGCTGAGCTATCATCTCAGTAGTAAGCAAGCAACTGAACAACAACAAATTTGTGACAATTTTCTCAAATATATTCCCATTGTACTGTGTTTGAGTTCAATCGGAAGACTTAGTTTTGCCAATTGAAACATTTTGATGTACCTATATTAATGCGAATCTACACATTATTTCATATTTTATATCAGAGCATGCGGCTAGCCTTTTCAGAATTATCGCATGAAAAGTAATTCAGTAATTTGACGACTGGTCTATATTGACCAATGTGTCAAGAACAACACGAGCGGCTATTTGAGCCATTTCTTTTTTTTTATTAAAGTTTATTGTGTTTCGATTTCGCAGATCATTAGCACTACAGGATGGTTGAGCCATTTCTGCAATTTTAATTATTTTTCAATCTCATTACTCACAATTAATTCTTAAGATAATACAGATGCTTGGCATTAAATGTACAAAAATGGATACAGGGTGCATTTTAAGGTGAGGCTTTTCTTTTGACAGGTGATAGAACTCATCAAAATGAGTCATTTCACCGAAAATTTCTTTTATGAAATGTTCAATTTAAAACATTTTGGGCATCAATACCTTAAGACCACTCTGGCCTGCATATCATATCTCTACATCTCTGCACTAGGTTTATGTACATCCCCGAAGTGATTTCTTAGCGGAAATCTTGTTCTGTAAAACTTATACGCTGAACTGGCATTTTGTTTTGATCCAACATAAATAGAAAGCATATCAACAAGTTCATTATTTGAATTAACGTGCGGCACTTTTGAAACAAAATACTCGTACAATCTACACCGTACCTTAGCCGTAACTCGATCGACTGATGATTACAATCGGTATTCTGAGTCATGATAAGAAGACAAAAAAAAACAAGATGTTGTTGTTGATATCTACGAAGAAGTAGTCGAGGGAGCAGGTTCGGACTGAGGAATTTTCAGATTCACCTAGAAATTAGAAAATTATCTAGTTCCATTTTCTCGAAATAGGGACATAATTCATATGAAAAATTTTTGGTAAAATTACTTATTTTGATGAGTTCTACCATATGTCAAAAGAAAAGCCTCACCTTTAAATACATCCTGTATAGGTACATATTCATATACAGAATGTTCCTAAATTGAAAGTGCAAACGAAAAGGGGAGATTCCTTAAATAAGTTTGAGAAAATAAAGTCCCATAAACATGAGGTCGCAAACGTTTCGTTTTCGTGATACAGTGTTGAAGTTTGAATTTTTTTCGAGTTTTTTTCTCATAGTAGGTATCTACACATTCGAGTTCGACTGAATTTAAGCATAGATATTAAATTCGAGAGTTCTCACCACGTGAACTCGCAATTTCGATAGCAGACCTACAGGATGATCTGTCACCTGTGTTCGCCCAGATCTTTTTTTTTTGGTGAGCAACTGTTAATTTGAAAAAATCTAAAAAGAAGCTTTGTTGTTATACTAAACTTTTCGGTCTCCTGTAGTTTTGTCGTATCTGCTACAGATTTCGAAAAAAAAATGTTTGAACGATTCTCTCGAAATCCTCGGAAAAATCCTTGAAAAAATCGCCTTAACCATTGGGCTAGAGACATATGATGATTAACAGGAGCTTTTTGCTATTTTGTTCCTGAGAATTAGGGCGTTATCAGTTATTACATTGCCCAAACGCTGTAATTGAAACGAAAATGGCCAAAAACGACGAACTCATGTAGAATTTGTGGTTTCATTCAATTCTGTACGTCCGTAAACCCAATTACTTTGGAAAGAAAAAATTACTCTCGTGAAACATTCAGAGTAGATTCGAGGTCTAAATGCGCCGGTTGAATTTTAAAAAACGGCATAACGGTTTCGGATTCATCAACTATCCCAATATGTATTTCAAAAACAACAAGTTTAAATTTGGTATATATGTAGGTAAGCGCTATAAAAATGACGACGATTCGTATTCGAAAATTTATGAAGATCGTGGAATAAGGAAAAATAAAAAAAAATTGTCCCAAACGGATATCCTAATTCCGCATAGGTACATTTCTTATGTACCGACTGATTGTTTATATTTTACTGAATAGCTATCTCAGGTAATATTGGTCGAACAAAAACGTTTAAATGGGCAAATTTGTAGTATTTTTATGGGCATTCAGAATTCAGTATGTATACTAATACTTAAATGCATAAAACCATCGCAAACCAAAATAATTTGTGAGAACTGTTTTTTTGAATGGTACACCCTGTATTTTATTTTTCTAACCGGTAGAGTGCTTTCTTCTGATTTTAAAAATATATACTTCGTGGAGAAGAACAAAAACAAATATTAGTCATCGAAAATCGTCCTCAGTTTATTTTTTACGTACGGGAATAAAAAGAAGTCAGTCGGTGCCAAGTCAGGACTATAAGGCGGATGACTCATCAAATCGAAGTTTTGAGTGCTCAAAAATGCAATTGTTTCAGAGCAAGCATTGTCGTAGTGAGAGTGATCTGTCTTCGGCGGTTGATTTTCCTCATTTCTTGGAGGACAATTGGCAAATAAATGGTTGTGTACCACTCAAAAGTGACTGTTCTGCGTTGTTCTAGTGGTACGCTTGTGGCATGTCCAGTTTTTCCGAAAAAACGGGCAACCATTTGCTTCGGAGTGCTTCGTGGCTCGTTTTGAAACACCAACACACAGGGACGCCAGCAGAAACCCGTAAAAAATTTTCTCAGGGGGGGGGGGCAAAATAGAGATTAGAAGGTAATATTGAGGTGTCGTGCTGAAAAACGTTAGGGCCATCAAAATCTCAGGAGGAGCCATGGCCCCCCCTGTCCCCCCTTCCTGCGGGCGCCCATGCACAAAGTCGACTGCTGTTTACTTTCGGGCAGAGCTGTGCCAAAGCATTGTGCTTTGGACTCGTGAAAGTTCTCGAGCCCTTTTGTGTTCCAAGCACTAGCACAGTGCTTCCAAGCTCTTTTCAAGAGCAGTGCTTAGTAATTAAAGTCCTTCAACAATAGGCTTAGTGCTTTGTGATCCCAAAAGTGCTCCCGAGCACTTCTGCGGATTGCTAACCACTACGCCCTGAGCCAATCTCATACTAATACCAAGGTTCCATACACGCCATTTTGTATCCAATTTTTAATCAGATCTGTGCCATTTAGCTGATATCAATATACAAGGCTCACAGATTACAAGAGCAGACCTTATTTCTGTATTGTTCAAATTTAAATTAATCTATGATAATCATTATAAAATTGATCAAAATTGGCGTGTGAGAGCCCTATCTTGAATATTAACTCTACTAAAAGGTACCATTCATTTTTATAATCGTTAGCTATTACCATTTGAATATCATCGTACATTCTTCTTTAGGTTAGAACCAAAGTTTTAAATGTTAAAATTGTTTTCTTACATCTTAGTTTTTCCCATAAATTTTTCACTTTGTTATTTCTCTTCAGTTTGTCCATTCTGAATTATAATCACCCAGATTACGAATTTATTTTTGCATTAATAAAATTTGAAAGCAACATTTCCTTACAAGATTGTAACATCCTAAAACTGTTTGAATTGCAATAACAAAATATGATAATGACTAATGAAGGAACCCCTTCATTATGAAAGGAAAATTAAAGGGTCGGGGTCCACGTGTATTTTGTTAGATGATGTTGGCAATTTTGCCTTGACAACTCAATTTCAATAGGAAAAGCAAAAACCACGATTCTCTATTTTTTACATTTTCATCTGTCTTATACAGGGTCTTTCACGAGGAACCTCACCCATATTTATACGGGAAACTACTGAACGTATTTTCAGGAAATTCAGCACTTATAAGTATTTCACGATGCTGATGAAATCTAAAATATTTTCAAAGCATGAGCACCTCCGGTTTTTTCGGAAATGACGTCAACTTCCGTTTTTCAAATTAGAACACCATTTTTTTATTGCAGAAATAGATTCCTCAGAAAATTTCAAGTTATTTTGATGTAACATTTTTCAGTTTTGGTTGTAAAATTCTCTCTGAGCGGGAAAATTCGAAAAAAAAATCGAAAATAGAGCTCCGCTGAAACAAGAATAACTTCGAGGTTTTTGGATGGAAAATTTTCATTTTTGGGATTTTTCAAGATGTAAGATTGATGTATCCACTTTAGAAATCGAAATCGCGATTCATGATACAGGGGGTGAAAAAATCGCTTTCAAAGTTAGGGATGACAAAATCGTGAAAAATCAATTTTTTCAAATTAGAACCCCATTTTTTTTATGGCAGATATTGAATCTACTTTAAAAAATAATGTGAGTGTATGCATCACACCCTTGCCCTAAAATGGATATTTTCTGAGTTCACAAAAAACTGTTTTTCGTCTTGAATTTTCAGCTATTTCTTTTCCCTTCACGCCAAAAAGATGAAATTTTCAGGAACTGTTATTTGAACCATGCTGTAGATTTTTCACCCCTTCTTGAAACCGACTTCAAGTTACTATTAGGATAACCATGGCAAACTCTCGCAGTTATAACTAGAGGAGATGCTCAAAGTTTTGACCGTTAATTTCTAGACATTTATTTATACGTCTCAGGAATGCTTCGTGCGTTGCTCTTCTTATTTCATCGGGAGGAAGAGATCTGCAAAAGTGTTTAAAAACCAAATTGAGTTTCAAAACTATGAATCTAAAAATCTAAACAAACCTGAACGCATTTCTGACTCGTTCTATGCAGTCCTCTTTATCAGTCAGGGGAGTTGAGTAGACAATATTTTTTATCCTACCCCAAACATAATAGTCTAAAGGAGTTAAATCGGGAGAACGTGGTGGCCAAAGATGTGGGCCATTGTTCGCCAACCATCGATCTTCAAATAGCCTGTAGAGGATATTTGACACATTGAGTGAATTGTGTGGAGGCGCGCCATCTTGTTGATACCATAAGTCATTATGGTTCTGTACTAGCGGCTCAATTATTTGAGTCAATATGTCAGAATATCTATCTCCTAAGGGAGAACATTCTTTAAATAATGCAAACATGTGTAGTGTTCTATCTTACCAGTTAAAGTCCCATCATAAATGTGAACATCGAGAATTGCATTATTTTTGATGGCGCAAAAAACATTGAAACTCCAGGTCTCTTGAAAGTTCCATTGTCTGAAGTGGTGGTTGTTCTCTTCATCCCAATAATGACTGTTATGCCTATTGAAAGAATCATTCTTTGTGAATTTAGATTCATCTGTCCAAATTATACAGTCCAAAAAGTTTTCATTCTCTTGAAATCGAATCATCATAGCTTCGCAAAACTCTGTTCTCCTGACGAAATCAGTTTCCTTCAAATGCTTGTACCCTATTGAATTTATATGGGTGCATTTTATGTTTTTTTAATATTCTCCAAACACTCGATTGAGATAATCCCAGATCAATCTCGGCATCTTTGAGAGAATTTTGAGGATTCACACGAAAATATGCAAGAACTGTTATTTCGTTGTTCTCATCTTCTACTACACTTTTTTCTCTGTGTATAGTTTTCTTAACGAAAGATCCGACATTTCTCAAGTTTGTCATGGTTCTGTTAATGGTATCTCTCGTTGGTCTGGGTCGGTCAGGAAACCTCTCAATGAACAGTCGAATCGTTCTATCTACAACTTTATTACATTCTCCATGAAGTAGAATGAGATTTAAATAATCTTCATTGGTAAAATTAGGCATAGTGATCGATTTTATAACTTAATACGAATTATCACCAAATTAATAGTAAACACAAAATGCTACTGGATAAAGAGGAATTTGGCAGATGTAATTAATGATATCTATCATTAAAAAAAAAGAATGTAAAACATGGTAAGTTTTTGCATATGGTTCATAAGGAATTATTTATTTATCACTGAAGAGAAAACCGATGGCCGATTAGTTGAAATAAAGAGGTTTCCGATACAAATTCGAATCCAAATTCGCCATCTATTTAGGAACAACCTGTAACTTTTTTCTCTTGCATATTAGGGTAGTAAAATCTAAAACATGGTTTGAGTAACAGTTTCTGAAAATTTCATCTTTTTGGCGTGAAGGGAAAAGAAAAAGCTGAAAATTCAAGACGAAAATCAGTTTTTTGTGAATAACTCAGAAAATATCCATTTTAGGGCAAGGGTGTGATGCATACACTCACATTATTTTTTAACGTAGATTCAATATCTGCCATAAAAAAATGGGGTTCTAATTTGAAAAATTTGATTTTTCACGATTTTGTCATCCCTAACTTTGAAAGCGATTTTTTTACCCCCTGTATCATGAATCGCGATTTCGATTTTTAAAGTGGATACATCAATCTTACATCTTGAAAAATCCCAAAAATGAAAATTTTCCATCCAAAAACCTCGAAGTTATTCTTGTTTCAGCGGAGCTCTATTTTCGATTTTTTTTTTTGAATTTTTCCGCTCAGAGAGAATTTTCCAACCAAAACTGAAAAATGTTACATCAAAATAACTCGAAATTTTCTAAGGAATCTATTTCTGCAATAAAAAAATGGTGTTCTAATTTGAAAAACGGAAGTTGACGTCATTTCCGGAAAAACCGGAGGTGCTTATGCCTTGAAAATATTTTAGATTTCATCAGCATCGTGAAATACTTATAAGTGCTGAATTTCATGAAAATACGTTCAGTAGTTTGCCGTATAAATATGGGTGAGGTTCCTCGTGAAAGACTCTGTATAGACAACATCAAAACATTACACAGTTCATTGAGTTCTTATTTTCATACTTCGTTACAGGGCCGTATTAACCATGTGAGGGTCCCCTAGGAAGTGCAATTTTCGGGGCCCCTTTCCAACCATACAGGGACACCCATTCAAAAAGATCCACTGAAATAACTCCTTGGGAACATTGAATTTTTTTCGTGCACGGGACACGCGGGGGCCCTAGCTGATTAGCTGATGCGGGGCCCCTAGGTCCACTCTGCCTAATGTTTAATCCGGCTCTGCTTCGTTATTTGTCACGCAACAATATTTTGCAACTGTTTCGCTCCTGACAAATTTGTGCTAGAATTGACACAGGAGCATTTCCATTTTTTGTCTAATTTTTTTTTATTCAATTTTGTTTCAGGGACTGGGAGTGAAAACCCATAAAAGTTCCCAGAAAAAAAACCCTAAAAAATCGTTATATTTATGAATATTATGAAACAAAGAGAATTAGATCCAGGAGCGAATAGCAGTTTTCTGTTTCATCACCAATCAGAATCAATTATATTATATTACTAGCTGGCCCGGCGAACTCTGTTCCGCCTAAATGATACTTACGGTGGATTTCACAAATCGTAATCACCGGTGATCGGAGATCAACGGCTTGGTTCTATGATTTTTGAACTGCCAAATGTTTCCATGGATATGAGCTGTCACACAGAACAGATACACAAAAATAATATGTCAATTACTAATTATGGCAATTTTGGATTCAGTTATTTCCGCAAATATATTCATTACCCAAACAGAAATTCACAAACATTTTAAAAATTATAAGAAAAGATGAGAATTGACATATCACGATTGAAACTGATCGCCAAAATCGGATATACTTGACATTTCGATAAAAATTCACTGTGATATTCACGCGCTTCTGGATCTGTTAATAGCCCTTCATGGTACTATAAGTCCTATGCAAATTACACAGTAATTGATGTCATATGTTCTTTTTTTCGACCATTTCAAATCACGACGACTGAAATGCTCGAAAAGAAAAACAGATGACATAAATCGATGATCGCAAAAGCCTCAAAAAATTCTTCGCCATCTAATGGTGCTAATGTCAAATATAGTACCTTCACGATAAGATGTCTAGAATAATGATGTAGGCACCCGTCAATTTTCGAATGGAATGACATTCGATCAAATCGAAAATATTTGCAATGTTTCGTGGCGGCGCCGCAATATAATTTCAGTGTATTTTCCGTTGTCAATTTGATTGATGTATCAACAGCTGATTTGCCAAAGTCAATTATGACATGACAGCAGAATGGCATCTTTTTACGATGAAAGTTTTCTACTTTTCCTAAGAACCATCAAAATGTCAGGAATATAAACACACGTTATTGCTTGACAAAATTATCTACCATTAACACTCCACGTTCGCCAGAATAAATTCAAATATTTGAAATAACTGATAACAATCAGTCATAATTTGTGAATAGCGTCACCTGAAGTGGAAAAAACGAAACATTGCTGATATTCTCAATTTGGTCACAACAAAATCTAATCAGTGCCTACGCCATTATTCTAGACATCATACTTCACGATTACGTCATTTTGAATAAATAAAACTATAAAAATAACTAATAATCAGTCATAATGTGCGAATGGCGCCATCTGAAGTGGTATGAAATCTAATCATTTTAGACATCTGTACTACTGTATTCCTACGCTAAGACATTTCGATTTTGGCCAACAGCGCAGAGTTGTAGGCAACTCAAATCACACACTATTACAGTGACTATAGTGGTAATATAGTCACTGTACACACTATTTGTTAACATCGTCATCTAACGGAGAGAATATGAAATAAAGTACCTACGCATAAGCGGTAGCGTAACTGTAACTGTAGCGACACCTAGTGGCCTCCCTCAAAAGGAGGAAAAGCATTTCCTGTATAAGTAAAATTTTCATCGATTTTTTTCAAAGTTTCATTGTATTTTATAATAACCAGACCGTAGACGAATCCATATATGAAGTTTCATAACACTCCATCCGATCTCGAGTTATAAATGGTGTAACCAACATCTTTCTTTTATATATATATATATATATATACAGGGTGTTTGGAGGGTGAGTAGCCATAGGTAAATGGTGGATAGGTGATGCTCTTGGCTACTTGTTGCGCCTAATAAAATATCATTTTGCCCAAAGTTCAAGGTGTTATAATTTTTTTACCATTTTTCTAGAAATTTCCCATTTTTCTTATTAAAACCTTGAATTTTTTCAAATTTAATGCTCGAGGTGCCTATAAAATGATTTATTTCCTTAGTCTAGTCTTGTCTTATTCAGATCGAATCATAATTTCATACAAACGTCTTCAAAAACCCTGACAGCGTCGTAACAAACATTAAAATGAAAACAAAAATGTTGTGTCCACTTTACAAAGTGAAATGAAAAAAAAATTTGCATGGTGTTGGGTTTTAAAATGGCTTTAAAAACTTCTCTAGTTAATACTCTTTGCAATGGTATGTTACATGTACCATTAATAATCAGATAACTCAACAAAGAACTTCAAGGATGCCTTGAAAGGATGACGACAAAACTATTCCATTGAGCAGGCAAAATCTTTTCTCTCATTCTACCACAGCTAAAAATAGCGTGCCCTCTCTATCATCGGCTAACAATACTGCCAAGGGCGTCGCCAGGGAGGGGACAGCTGCCCCCCGTGCCCCCCTCCCAAATCAGAATAGAAAAAATGAACTGATTTTCGTATATTATGCTATTATTTCAAAAGTTTTTAAGGGATTTTTGAGCTCTAGGGGGGGCAGCTGCCCCCCGTGTCCTCCCCCCAGCTCAAAATATGCTACAGAATATGTTGATGAACCACCGAAATGTTGAGTGAACTCAAAACTGCATTACTGCACCTTTATTGCAGGCCTATGAAATGACTTGCAAATGTAGTAATTCCCCCCCAGCTTTTGAGCTGGGGGGGGGGGCACGGGGGCAGTCCCCTCCCCCTAGAGCTCAAAAATCCCTTAAAAACTTATGAAATAATAGCACAATATACGAAAATCAGTTCATTTTTCTATTCTGATTGGGGGGGGGGCACGGGGGGCAGCTGCCCCCTCCCTGGCGACGCCCTTGGGAGTATTGTTAGCCAATGATAGAGAGGGCACGCTTCTTTTAGCTGTGCTAGAATGAGAGAAAAGATTTTGCCTGCTCAATGGAATAGTTTTGTCGTCATCCTTTCAAGGCATCCTTGAAGACAAAACGGTTTTTTGTTGAGTTATCTGATTATTAATGGTAAATGTTGCATACCATTGCAAAGAGTATCAACTAGAGAAGTTTTTAAAGCCATTTTAAAACCCAACACCATGTACATTTTTTTTTATTTCACTTTGTAAAGTGGAAACAACATTATTTTTTTTTTTTTCATTTTAATGTTTGATACGAAGCTGTCAGGTTTTTTGAAGACGTTTGTATGAAATTATGATTCGATCTGAATAAGACAAGACAAGACTAAGGAAATAAATCATTAAGCATTAAATTTGAAAAAATTCAAGGTTTTAATGAGAAAAATGGGAAATTTCTAGAAAAATGGTAAAAAAA
This sequence comes from Adalia decempunctata, assembly GCA_951802165.1. Classification (NCBI taxonomy): domain Eukaryota; kingdom Metazoa; phylum Arthropoda; class Insecta; order Coleoptera; family Coccinellidae; genus Adalia; species Adalia decempunctata. The sequence continues at coordinate 51,725,445 of OX637695.1, forward strand.
TTATAACACCTTGAAGCAAAATGATATTTTATTAGGCGCAACAAGTAGCCAAGAGCATCACCTATCCACCATTTACCTATGGCTACTCACCCTCCAAACACCCTGTATATATATATATGTAAAAAAATATATATATATATATATATATCTATATACAGGGTGACTGGTGACGTGAGGGACAACGGCTAAGTGGAGATAGAGGACCTCAAACTGAATGAGAATTTTGGTTTCAAATGTCCCATAAGGGTATTCGTTTCGGAGATATAGGGTGATTTATGAAAAAATGCTAAATCTATGAACTCCCATATCTTCGTTAATATGATATGTTTTTCGCTGATATTTTACATGTTTGTTTATACAGGCATTCTCTGTCAGCATAAGAAAAAAAAATTGAAAAAAATTGCTGGCCCGTACTCAAAAATTTCAATTTACATGTCAAGTGAGAAATATCACACGGTATATGAGATAAAATAAAATCAAATAGAAATTTGGAAAGAGGGAAAAAAACTGATGAAATATCTGTTTTTTGTTTGAATGGCACAAATTTTCTTTCGTTTCTATGATATGTTGAAGTAAGAATATTACAATATTTTTATATTCAAATCATAAAAATCAGTACTACTGATAGAAAAAACCTTGAATTCGAGGCGCTAGAATGAGCCTGGCATCAAAATATTCCTTCAAATCTTGAAATCTATTTTTATCAATTGATATTTCGATGCCATATAAAATTTTAAAATAAAATTTGTTGTAGATGGGGTGATGAAAGAGTTGGATACTCAAACACAAAAATAGAAAAAGTCGCAAGATTTCAAGATTTGAAGGAATATTTTGATGCCAGGCTCATTCTAGCGCCTCGAATTCAAGGTTTTTTCTATCAGTAGTACTAATTTTCATGATTTGAATATAAAAATATTGTAATATTCTTACTTCAACATATCATAGAAACGAAAGAAAATTTGTGCCATTCAAACAAAAAACAGATATTTCATCAGTTTTTTTCCCTCTTTCCAAATTTCTATTTGATTTTATTTTATCTCATATACCGTGTGATATTTCTCACTTGACATGTAAATTGAAATTTTTGAGTACGGGCCAGCAATTTTTTTCAATTTTTTTTTCTTATGCTGACAGAGAATGCCTGTATAAACAAACATGTAAAATATCAGCGAAAAACATATCATATTAACGAAGATATGGGAGTTCATAGATTTAGCATTTTTTCATAAATCACCCTATATCTCCGAAACGAATACCCTTATGGGGCATTTGAAACCCAAATTCTCATTCAGTTTGAGGTCCTCTATCTCCACTTAGCCGTTGTCCCTTACGTCACCAGTCACCCTGTATATAGATATCGAATCAAATTCAAATTTTCATCTGGAGTTTCGTATCAATTGGTCCAAACATGGAAGGTCATAAAAAAAGAATACAACTTATAGTTCTGTACCAACTTAGAGTGAGCATAGAATTTGGGACACCATCTCACATATCCAGCTTCACTATTTCTTTTACGATTCAAATACCTCACTTCCAACCATTCCTAAAAGAGTGCTTTCACAAAGTGCTCAGTATTCGTGGCCTTTTGTGAAATGATGAGTGCTCGATACTGGAGAACCTTTTTGTTCGAGTGCTTAGTCCTCGAAGCACTATCCTTCAGTAATCGTCACGGCTCTGCTTTCGGGAATATCACGATATCATAGACGTGTTTCGGAGAACCGTGAAGGTATTTTTAGAGCATTTCTTTCAACCAATCAACACGAGCCTTTTTTTGAACGATTGACAAATTGTGTGGGATCCAACGCGACCAAATTTTTTTTACAGTCAAATGTTCATGCAATATTGAATGTATGCTGGTCCCACTAATGCCTAATGCCGGCCACTCACGAGGCTACAGAGACGGGCGTTTTATGGCCTTTTATGACACTTTAAGAGCCCTTGACCACTCACGGAGACTCTTTTCGCACGTGGCCTTAGAAACCATCATAAAACGCCCGTCTCGGAAGTCTCGTGAGTGGCCGGCATAAGGTTGCCTCAGTCTCACGATAAGCCACATGAGTCATGACGATCCTGCGATCACTTCGCGCACAGCATCAGTGGTTTCCGGAACTACTGATTTTGGACGGCCTTCACGAAATTCGTCTTGGAGCGAACTACAACCTCGATTGAATTCACTATAACATCGATAAATACTGCTCCTTGATGGAGCTTCATCGCCAGAAATTGAATTATAAGTTCATCGATGCACTGTTGCTGAGTTAATCCACGTCGAAAGGTCGAAAATTGTAAAAAAAATCGCACGAAAATGTTCACGATTTAATCCCATTTTTGACCGAGATGATTTTTTTACGTTACTTTAAGGTGGGCGTTCAATGTACCTACCTAGTGTGTTTTTATTTCAAGTTGCATTTGAAAATGGTTTCACTTTGAGAAATAAAATTTTGTGGGTAAACTCAGAAAGAATTGGAGTTCTTAATGAAATATTTGAAATCGATTACATTTCGAAAGTTCATTTTTTTCTTTCAAAAATAGAAGAAAATAAGCCAACTCATGCTTCTGTTATATTTCAAACGATTAAAAGCGAATCTAAATTCGTTCAGAAAATCAACTTGAAATAGTACGGAATTGTCAGAGAATGGCCAAATTCAAATATATTGCGAGAAATAGTTCCTGCTTTACCCACATATTCACTAATTTCATAGTTCAGCGATTCTAGGATAGAGAGCGCCATTGTACATTTCATTCATAAGGGAGATCATGGAATATTCCATAAAATGCACGGTGGCGCCTCTATCGGATAGTTTTTCTACTCGTTGTGATCGGCGACCTGAAACAACACAAATAACGCTCGTATGTCAAAACTTTTTGAGAACGCATACCTAACCTCAAAAATGTCAAACTTTACGATAGAGCTGTCAGTTGCCAGATTGCAACACTAGGGTTGTCCAATCCCGAAATATAAAAGGCAACCCTCGTATTACCGGCAGTTTTCCGAAAATATAGGTTTTGTGTCTAAAATCTAAGGCAGCTGTAGAACGCCACACCGTGGGTAATAAAACAACTGATATTTTCATTTATTCATTAACAAAGATTGTGTGTTTTATTAAGTATGGCCACTTCAACTTTGATATAATGAATTCGCATCGTTGTCGTGTGGCGATCTACAGCTGCCTTAGATTTAGACGGAAAAACATATATTTTTAAAAAACTGCCGGAAATATCCTCCATAAAGTGTATATTTTTGAGATCAGAAGAAAGAGCTCTATCGATTAGGAAAATAAAATATAGGGTGTACCATTTAAAAAATAACTTTTAGGTTTACGATGCTTTTATGCATTTAATAGTGCTGAATTCTGAATGCCCATAAAAAATACCAAAAATTTGCCCGTTTGAATATTTTTGTACGACCGATATAAACTGAGAATGCTATTGAGTAAAATATAAACAACCACCAATCATCAATGAAATAGAACGAATTTATGAAGAAGCGCGCAAAAGCTCTCATCTGAACAATTTTTTAAAACCTCCATAAACCCAGCCAGATGTATAGTCAAACATCGATAGAATCTCAAACCTCAAACATGCTGAGTATGAAAAACTGAAATGAAATAATTTTTCAAAATGAAAGAATTCAGAAACTGTGGGTTCTGTATTCATATTCTTCGGATCGATTAGAGAATTTATAATGGATTCTGATGAGGCCATAACAGAGTAACAGACGTATCCTCATCCCTGATCAAATTAATAGCCAAAGGAGATTAAAATAAAATCTCACCAAATTATTTTCTCTAAGTTGATATATTAAGTACAGGTTCTTAAAAGTGGCGGCTTGTCCTATAAGGCAGGTGAGGCAGTGCCTCAGCAATAAATATGAAAAATACACGTATTAATCGAATATTTTATTATTTAATTCCACCATCACTATCATTCCTGTCACAATTAATTTCGCATGCTAATCCATTCTTCATCTACAGGGTGTTGTCTCATTTAAGTGTCCACCCTCAATAAAGAATGAGAATAAAAACACTCAGACAGGTCGACTTTTTATGTCAAGTGTCAAGGGGTATGACCTGGGATCTTAGAATAAAGAATATATATTCTATGTCTGGGATACAAAGCCTGGAGAGGGTTGCAACCCCATCAGGAATTTGAATAGGGAAAGTGGGTAGTTTTGTAGCACAAATGTATGCATTAGTTCAAATTCATATGAACCTGTAGTTTGTGTTCTTATAGGTGAATATTCACAAAGTTACAGGGTGTTTTTTATGGAATTATGGTTCCGATAAAACTAAGGGAAAAAGAGATGTTCTAATCGATCGTAAAATTCCTATTGAAAGAAAACACAAAACAAACACTAAGATGATTAAAAAGTATTAAATGCTTTTTTTCTCTTCATGCTTATGAGAATCTGCACTGCCAGGCCATACGCAACGAGATTATTGCTTTCAGAAAATTTCGTTTCAGTATTCTGTATTGCAGAATTATTAGAGGCTGAACGGGAACAATGTGGAAGTGTTAGGAAGTTGTCAACGGAAACTTGATATTTAAGGGCAAGTGTACACAGAATATTGAAGCCTAAGTACCATCCTTATAAAATAACACTTGATCATGAACTGAACGAAGATGATGGTGATCGGAGAATGGATTTTGCCAAATCATTCTACAAGAAATTATTGCAAATCCTATGTTTTTGTACAACGTGTACTTTTCGGATGAATGCACCTTTTTCCTTAACGGAAACGTCAACAAACATTATTGTAGGTTTTGGTCCAATGAAAATCCTCACACCTCAACATCCACAAATGGATGGGTATTTTGGGAGATCACTTCATTGGTCCTGTGTTCATTCCTGGAAATCTCACTGGCGATGTGTATCCGGATCTGGATTTGCTCGAAAACGTGATTGATCTTCTAATCACCGAAAATTTGGAGGCAGATGAAAACCTTTTAGAAGATGAGTTAGGTTTCAGCAGGACGAAGCTCCGCGGAATTTTGCAGAATTTACCAGAATGGTAGGTTTCCAGTGGAGCGGCCTGCGCGATCGCCGGGTCTAATCATAGAATATTCATAGAATATCTATATCCCATGTAGCATACTCCGAGAATATTTCCGTGCGAATATTCTAGGCATATTCCTAAAAGAACATGCTGAGAATATACCGAACAGAATATTCTATATAGAATATTTCTAGAATATCCATAAGATATTCAAAATTGAATATTCTTTATGGTACATCCCTGGAATATTCCGCACGTAATATTTTTGGTTTTAGGTTAACCACACCAATCTATCATTTCTATTATTCTAATCGTTTCCTTGAAGCTTCAGATCGAGTGTAAGTGTTATTCCAAGGGATATTTTGAATGATTTCTTGAAGTATCGAGTTTGAGTATTGGCTGAATTATTTGTTTTTGTGTAATATATGAGGTAAGTGAATTTGATGACAGAATTCTATATGTCCGTGATGAATTGATTGATGAATTCTATTCACGGCCATTTTGAAATCGAAATAATAATATATTTATGAACAAGACTTCGTTCTTCGATTCCCTATTGTACCTTTCTTCCTTCATATAGGTACGTCATTTGAAGGTTATGAATGTTGCCAATCTCTCCCATTCAGTGTTATGTTATGTCTTGAAAAATGTTTTTTTCAGGGTCTCTGCGTGTCCTTTAGCACCACCTTAGCTGATTCAGATAAATAATACATTCAATTGTTTTTGTTTTCTTCAATAAATATGAATATGTATATCATAATATGTTTGTCATTTCCCATTCACTGGATAGATTATAATCAATATTTCAGAATAGTATATTCTAAAACTAGTTGCAGAATGGCTCCTATTCCAATACGAATGCGAAATTTGAAAACGAGCGACGAAGGAGCGAGTTTTCGAACGCATGAGTATTGGAATTGCATTCTGCAACGAGCATTAGACGATATATTCTCTATTTCACTCAAATTTTGTGAAATTCAAATTATAGGTCCTAGTGACTTTCATATTGTATCTTGGCAGTTGGTGTGAATGTTAGGAAGCACGAAAATTGACATTTCCAAATCGACGTCTGCTGAAATTTAAAAGGATCGGAAGTCATTGCTGACAACCACAAAACGAAAAATGTTACTGAAAACGATGCTGTAATGAATTCATTACAGCACTGTTTTTAGTACTGTAATGAACACATTACTATACTGAAATAGAGAAAAGTATTTTCAAGCCTATTAGGCTCAAATGTTCAGATTCCGTTTGAACTCATGTGTTGAACTTTGGTTTATTGAGTAAAATCATTGAATGAACCAAAGTTCAAGTGGACCTAAGAATGTATATGTGTATATATTCCCTGACTTTGAAAATGGTTCGAGTTTAAGATATCCTTAGAATATCTCAATAATATTCCGAATATTCTAGGTATATTCTAAGAATATCCTTAAGAGATATTATAGGAATATTCAGTATAAAATATGCCTTGAATATTCCGGGAATATTGAGAATATGCCTAGAATATTAATTCCCGACTATAACAGTAATATTACATGAAGAATAATCTTGGAACATCCTATGAGTATTCAGAATATTCCACAGAATATTCTACGAATATCTGTGGAATTCCCATACGCACATTCATAGAATATTCCAATATGCCAAAATGAATATTCTAGGCATATTCTTAGAATATCCGGTGCGGTCTGGGTTTTAAATGCAGTACAAGCGCCTTCGGAAATACATATCCGTTCACTTATTTAACCCCATCTCATGTATTAATATTAGAAGGCAGGATATTATGTACTTGCCGAACGCGCTGAAGCACTCCCCGTTTCCATAGGTATCTCTCGATAACAGTGTATATGTTATTCGCACTAGCCGAAATCGGCCACTGTCCGAAATTTTTGCTCACAACGCGTTATGGGTATCCATATTTACCCACGATGCGAACAGTTGGTTTTTTTTTCGAGCATTGAGTAAAACGCAATACCCAGAATGCGTTGTGGGTATATTAGATCATCCACAATGCGAATCCAATTTTAGCGCGCTTTCATTCTGCGTTGTAGACAATTCATTTTACCCACGTCGCGTTCTGGGTATTGCACTTTACCCAGAACGCGACGTGGGTAAAATGAATTGTCTACAACGCAGAATGGGTATTGCACTTTACCCAGGAAGCGATGAACCAGAATTTGTTCTTCTGGGTAAAGTGCAATACCCAGAACGCAACGTGGGTAAAATGAATTGTCTACAACGCAGAATGAAAGCGCGCTAAAATTGGATTCGCATTGTGGATCATCTAATTCACAACGCGTACACTGAGTACAGTGCTCGAAAAAAAAACTATTTGCATCGTGGGTAAATTTGGATGCTCATAACGTGTTGTAAGCAAAAATTTCGGACAGTGGCCGATTTCGGTTATTGCGAATAATATATACATCTCACTTTATCTTTAAGAAGTAAACGGGAATCTATCACGTGATCTGCGTCTGTCCGCTATGGTAGGAAAAGACCCGGCGCATTGATGTGAGGCTTACCTCGGCTGGATTCTCGTTCAGAAGTAGGCTCGGAGATACGGTAGTAAAATTTCGATTGTTCTCTAGTTCTCCGTTGTTTGAAGTATTATAGAATACTTAGTTTTCCTTTTTCTATTGAAATACAACCCGATTTTCAAATTTAGATCAATGAATATTTTTAATAGAGACTTTATATCAGTTGAGGCGTTCCTAGCAAGATAGAAGCAAAATTTGACAATTTCGACATAATGATAATTTCACGAGTTTTTTGGAATTTAATAATTCAATTTATTGATGAATTTTAGATTATTACGCAACTGACGAAAAAGAGAGTTCACTGGAGTAACTCATTTATAAGTATGTATATGTTTACAGTGCGCGTCAAAATTATGGAACAAATTCATTTTCTCAGAAGAAAAATATTTGGCAACAAAATCCTGAAACAGGTCGATTTTTGTTTCAATTTTACCAAATTTTTGTGAATTTTTGAAGGTTTTTTTTTGCACCCTGTGCCAAACCCATCAACCCTCTAAACTTTTTGAATAAGGAAAGTTGGTCATGTGGTACCTTTTTGGCAAGGTCTTTGTATCTTCTTTACAGGCGTGCAGAAATTTTCAAGATATTTTTTTTTTTGAAAAATTAGTTAGTTCAAAGAGGTGTTCAGTATGTTCACTTTGTCATGGCTCTTTCTTAGATTTGAAACATTTTATCGAAAAGTTCCAACTTCTGTAGAAACGTACCTACTAATAACATACCTATACTTGAGATCATAACTGAAGCGCAGTGTTTCACACATTGTAATTTTTCACGTGAGGGGGTTGAAAGTTTTGCATCAACAAAACTGTAATGGTCTACTTTAATTCGGTGACAAATTTCATAAGGTACCATCGTCTCAAAGTAAATGAGCCAAGACAAAGTGCACATACTGAAAACCTCTTTGAACTAAATAGGTTTTCAAAAAAAAAATTTTTTTCTTGAAAATTTCTACACGCCTGTAAAGAAGATACAAAGACCTTGCACAGGGTGCAACAAAAATCTGTCAAAAATGCATATATACAGGGTGATTTTTTTAAGTGTTTCATTAGACGTATTGGAGGAAGGAATTGCGATACACATTCAAAATTTTGTATTTTTGTTTTGGAGTATATGAACTCAATTTCTAAAATATTTTCAAGCCGGATCTACTTTCGGTTCTACCGGAAACGATGTGAACTTTGTTATTTCAAATGCAACACCCTGTATATTTATACATATTTGAATTCTTCGTTCAATTCTGCAATGATTTGATGTAAGATATGTGCAACCACATCAAGCGATTATTGAGTTATAGCGTGATTCTCAATTTTTTTGACAGAAAGATTGTCACAAATTAGTGTTCATATCTTCAAAATCCCTCATTGTATGAAATTTTTTTTGCAACAGTGGAACAAAAGAAAGTACACTGACATTTCTTATTGTATGAATTATGAGAAAATACTATACAGGGTGTCTGAAATGGGGCTTCAAAGTGTGCCTCAACAAAACTATGAAATCTCATTTCTTTCAAATGGGAACCATATAATTTTGTAATTCCGATCGATTGCTCGTCAAAAACTAGCTAGAGTGTGCCAAACATTTCATGTCTTTAAAATGAGTACCAATTACAACTTCATATGGATTGAAAGACAAGACTTCAAAGTATCCTAGCCAGCTATAATAAAGCATCCCCAGCATATGGAGTGTCCCCAAAAAGTCTATCAACATGACGAATTTCAAATCGATTTTTCTTCATTTTTTCAAATGCAATGCATATAATTTTTTTTCATCATTGTATTCACCATTCATTTTAATTCAATTTTTGTCAAATACATGATATGCATATCTTTAACAGAATACGATTCTTTAGAGTTTTTCCTCTAAATTCACATTAACTTCCGAATTCAAAAAGCAGATTTGGCTTTTTTGTGGTTATTGAGAACTGTCAAATTATCCTATTCAGAATTATTATCATTGCAGCTTCAATTCATATGATCATAGTTTTTACGGATCGGATGAATACTCACACGATGATGTAAAAATTCAAAAAATACAAATGAGTTTGAATGTACAAGTTATGAATGCTACAAAAAAACAAGTTTCGAAACTTTAGGATACAAAAAAGTGCCCGCTCTTGCCCTTATACAACATTCTTCGAAAAAATGATATTCATAAGTTTCACAGGCACGCACGCAGATCTTCAAGCTTCAAGCTTGTTTGAAATTTTCGACTCTTCAAGTAGAAACAGAAAATTATCAAAAATGTTTTTTGAAAAACAGGTACAGAAAGAAAGTTTCTGTCTTCAGTAACTGATTTCATCACATTTTTGAGAAGATACATCAAAACTTTCTAGTTCCTCATTTCGCTATATCAGGATAATATTAATTGAAGCTTCAATGATGCGAATTCTGAGTTGAATAATTTGACAGTTCTCAATAATCACAGAAAAGCCAAATCTGCTATTTATTCGAAGATATATGTGAATTTTAGGGAAACATTTCGAAAAAGCTCTTAAAAATCCTATTCTGTTAAAAATTAGCATATCATGCATTTGACAAAAAATGAAGTGAAATGAATGGTAATTACAATATTGAAAAAAAATTATATGCATTGCATTTGAAAAAATGAAGAATAATTGATTTGAAATTCGTCGCATGTTCACAGTCTTTTTGTGGACAATCCATGTGCTGGAGTTGCTTTATCATAGCTGGCTAGGATACCTTGAAGTCTTGTCTTTCAATCCATATAAAGCTGTTATTGGTATGTGCAAGGGTTCGTGAAATATAATTGGATAACATAGCCTCTACAAGTATCATTTTTTGGTCAAAATGGCCAATATTTCGAAAACTGTCGAATAAAAATATGTGAAAAGTATAGGAAAGCATGCAGGAAGTTTCAGAGAATTGAAAAACACTATTGAATATAGGGTGTCTCATTTGAAAAAACAAAGTCACCCTCTATTCCTCTTTTGTGGGCCACCCGATATATTCGAAAATATTTCCAGGTTGTGCTCTTCTTCGAGTATATCAAGTCTGCATCGAAAAAGTTTGCCAAACTCAGGCCGTTTCGCGTATATCGTCCGCTGCAGCACTAGTGGGACACCCTGTAGTCATAGTGAAAAGGGGTTACAGTCCACTGCGACCTTAAGGTCTATTGTGCCCCCTGACAGAGCTGTTATCATCGTGCCTCCTACAGCTCGCCCTCCAGTTCCAGAGATTTGATGAAATCCAGTATCTGGGACGGCTTCAAGGAGGATAACTCCCCACTTCTACAAGTTTCTTGTCCAAAGCACTCATTCCTTCGGCTTGCAATGGCATAGCATTCCGTAACCAGGTGAATATGAGTTTCTTCCTCCTCCCCAAAGAATCTACACTCATCAGTGTCCGATAAACCGATTCCCAACAGATGCTTCTTCAGGCGAAAAAGTCCTGTGAGAAGGCCAGTGAGTAGGTGAAGTTGGTTTTAACTAAGATCTAGATATTTTTTGGATCTAGCAGTTTCAGAAGTTCCGGAGGAACTTTTTGGAATGATCCATCCCTGGGAGATTCCGCCAGAGTTTTTCTCTTTCGGTTTTCCCCTTCAGCAAAAACTTCTTCTTATAATTCACCTCATACTTGATTCTGTTTTTCACATTATATTTGTATAGTCAGTAAGAGACAATCAAACGGGGTTGAGTGTAAGAGTAGTCTAGGACTAAACTCCGCCTCGGCTTGGTTCGTCTAACAGCAACATCTCATCTGTTGATGTATCTGTACTGTGTACATTGGTTGAGAAAATAAACACGACTTGTTAATATTTTATTATTATTATTATTCTAATTATTTTTCAAAGCAATTTCGGTGAAATTCGTGAATTCGATTTCGCTGACAGGCGATGATGGTCCATCATGGTTGAAGATCATTCATGGCCCACTGTATACAGGAGCCTGAATACCAAAGCAGAGAGAGCTCGCAGCACAGGCAATTATCTCATTCCTGTGAATAAGGGAATGTGTCTAAATCTTAATTTGAGTCGATTGATATTTTCAACCAGCCAAGGTCCATTTCCTAGATACTATCTTCATTAGGAGAAATAGGAGTACCTATACTCCTATTATGTATGTATTCTCCTTCATACAATGGTATACCTTAATCTTACTTATTTGTTCCAGAAATGGAAACAAATTGTTGCCGAAGATGATTTGACCATTACCATTTCTGGTAGAAAGACCCAATTTACCATTCTGCCTGACTACTCCACTAACCGCTATATAAAAAAAATGCATGATTGATAGCGAGTTTCACAAAGCGCTATCAGCGCAGATGGAAGAATCAACTCGATTTGAAAGTTCAAAATCAAGCCCCTAATTCCCGATCAGCTCTGATATCGCGCTTTGTGAAACCCACCACTAATTAATGTTTAAATTGATCAGATCGAGCATGTTTCTACAAATTTATGATTATCGAGGATATGAATTTCGTGCGTTACTCATTGTATACTCCGTATATATTCTCGTGAAAAGCTTTTTTAAAATCATGGATTCCACGAGTGAAGAAATGGCGACAATGAAATGTTCGTATAAAAGAAAAAATCAGTCTGATTTATGCTCTCAATTCCAGTGTTAGCTGACAAAATCTAAACACAGCACGATACATACCATGGAACACAAGAACAAATTAAACCTCTGCAGCAAAAGCTCTGGTTCCCCGTATAAGAGTCGATTTCATAATGAAGTTCAATGCTCCTTAAACTTTTAGAGTATTCTACTTATTATGAATTCTCCCTCGAAATTTGTAGAATCATTTAGCTTCATTATGAACTCTGAGTGTAATGATACTGTATGTGTTTAGAAAATAGGCTCACATCCGGACTTCTTGTACTTAAAACAAAATCTCTACATCGATATGGACGAAGCCAGTGCCTTGAAATTATATCTACAACAGTAAAAAAGAATTAAAAACGAGCAAGAACTGTGATAAAATATTTCACCTGCTAAAAAAAATTTCACGATGTTTTAATACTGCTCTTGATCGGTAGCATCTTTCTACCAGGTCCGATATCCGAAACCAGGCTTCTAATATTCACCAAGTATAAGAGGAACGCTGCAGTCCTTTTTGATAATCTCTGGCAAAGAAAACTCAAAACTTCGAAAGCTAAAAGTGAGATATTGAACCTGCCTTTAGCAAAGAAGTGAGTAACAAAATAACTGAATAAGAATATAAATATGTAACCGAATGGTTTTTTTCATAACGTCTTCAGTTGAGGATCTTGAGGCATAAAATTAATAAAAATCAATTTTCAATAAAAAAACGTATACATATTCTGAATACCTATTTCAAAATCAGCAAATCTATCAATTATTAATAATAACAAATCACAATCATTGGAATTCGATATCAAACTAATAGGATATATTTTTTTTATTTTATCAAAATAAGGGCTGTCCCAGTGGAACGAATTTAAAGTTCTGGTTTATGTACAAATAGGAATATCTACAAGTGGTTCTCAGATTTTATTTCAAGGTCGTCTCTCTACATGAATGACTTCAACGAAATTCGTTCTTTGTCTGATGAATGATAGCTGGAAATCCTTCTGAAAAATTTCCCTGAAAATCTGGAAATTTACACTTGTACCTATACATAATTTTATTCTCTAATTTCACGCCATTCAGTTCACAGTGTATTGAAAATTCACACAATAACAGCATATTTACAGTAAATTTATAATTGAATCAATTAAAACTCAATATCCTTCTCCACAAATACCGATTGTTGCAGGTTGATCTCATCACTATGTCCTATCGATCACTCACATGTATATGAATTGAAACCTGAAACAAATTCAGTCGATTGAGTATGTCATGTATTTATCATAGCTGCATATTGAAGAAGAGAAGGCCAAATCTTACAAGGGTCGAATCGTTACATCCGACAATAAATTCAAAATCTTATGAGGCGCAATCAAGGACATTATGTGGCACCATATAACAAAGGATATTCAGATGCCCGGGGATGATACTAAGGTGGCAAACGACTTCAACAACTACTTCTTAACTTCTGCCATAAACAAAACCATCAAATCTAAGAACTTTGAACTGAAACACAATATTCTCTAAAAGACAGAAATCCTACTATTCACAGGAATCACGAACGAAGAAATCATAAAGGTAGTATCTACTCCCAAAAATAAAAAAGTTGCGAAGAGTATGGCATCTCTACTTCTCCTTCAAGAAATGCATAAATCTGATAGTTGAACCCACTGTGCATGTTATAAATAATTCCTTGAAACACAACAACTTTCCTGGCCAACTTAAAAGAGCAATTTTCATACCTGTTCACAAAAAAGGAAAGCCTGAGTTAGTAGAAAACTGCAGACCCATAAATCTCCTATCTGCCTTTTTAAAAGTATTCGAGGTGATTGTAAAAGCCATCAACTAATAGCTTCCATTACAGAACAAAACATCCTACCACTAAGCCTACATGGCTATGCAAGGTGTATATTTTATTTATTTATTTATTTATTGAAAGAAAAGAGTCGAAGTAAAACCTATAAGACTCAGCATACAATAATGAAAATGAACACAAAATCTCTATGAGTACCAACAAAAGAAAAAAAACAATCTATATATATAAAAGAAAGATGTTGGTTACACCATTTATAACTCGAGATCGGATGAACTGTTTGTTATGAAACTTCATATATGGATTCGTCTACGGTCTGGTTATCATAAAATACAATAAAACTTTGAAAAAATCGATGAAAATTTTACTTATACAGAAAATGCTTTTCCTCCTTTTGAGTAAGGCCACTAGATGTCGCTACAGTTACAGTTACGCTACCGCTTATTCGTTGGTACTTCATTTGATATTCTCCGCGTTAGATGGCGATATAAACAAATAGTGTGTACAGTGACTATATTCCCTCTATAGTCACTGTAATAGTGTGTAATTTGAGTTGCCTACAACTCTGTGCTGTTGGGCAAAACCAAAATGTCTTAGCGTAGGAGTACAGATGTCTAAAATGATTAGATTTCGTTGAGATATGAGAAAAGTTTCGTTCTTACCACTTCAGATGGCGCTATTCACACATTATGACTATTTGTCCACTAATGAATCTAGACATCCACCGTATTTATTACACCTGACCAAATTGGTAAGAATTAAACTGGCACCTCCAAATATTAAACTAATAATAATGAAAAAGGGAATAAATAATAAGGGAAAAGAAATAGCTGAAAATTCAAGACGAAAAACAGTTTTTTGTGAATAACTCAGAAAATATCCACTTTAGGGCAAGGGTGTAATGCATACACTCACATTATTTTTTAACGTAGATTCAATATCTGCCATAAAAAAAATGGGGTTCTAATTTGAAAAAATTGATTTTTCACGATTTTGTCATCTCTAACTTTGAAAGCGATTTTTCCACCCCCTGTATCATGAATCGCGATTTCGATTTTTAAAGTTGATACATCAATCTTACATCTTGAAAAATCCCAAAAATGAAAATTTTCCATCCAAAAACCTCGAAGTTATTCTTGTTTCAGCGGAGCTCTATTTTCGATTTTTTTTTCGAATTTTCCCGCTCAGAGAGAATTTTCCAACCAAAACTGAAAAATGTTACATCAAAATAACTTGAAATTTTCTAAGGAATCTATTTCTGCAATAAAAAAATGGTGTTCTAATTTGAAAAACGGAAGTTGACGTCATTTCCGGAAAAACCGGAGGTGCTCATGCCTTGAAAATATTTTAGATTTCATCAGCATCGTGAAATACTTATAAGTGCTGAATTTCATGAAAAAACGCTCAGTAGTTTCCCGTATAAATATGGGTGAGGTTCCTCGTGAAAGACCCTGTATATATAAATTCATAATAAAAACAAAATCTAAAATAATAGAATACTATATAAATACGAAAAAAATTAATATAAAAGCAAATTCCACCTGAACGTCTGTCTCTCTCTAACCCGTGTCAATGTAACTTGTTTGTTATTGTTTTGTTTCATTCTTTTAAGATTATACATCGTAATGCTCAAGATTATATTATATATAAACTTGTACAAGACTGAGAAATAAATATTCTTGCAGCCCTGAAGAAGATCCAAAAAGGGGTCGAAACGTCGGCGATTTAAAAAAGTGTGTATAATTCACCCCGCATCCCTGAAGCCAAGAAAATATTCCCCCAATTAAACAGCAAGGACGAGACTTATCAGATATGGATTATGACTGATGATTATTAGTTATTTTTATAGTTTTATTTATTCCAAATAACGTAATCGTGAAGGTACTATATTTGACATTATCACAAATAAATGACGATGAATTTGTTGAGGCTTTCGCGGCCATCGATTGATGTCATCTGTTCTTTTTTCGAGCATTTCGATCGTCGTGGTTTGAAATGGTCGAAAAAAGAACATATGACATCAATTACCGTGTAATTTACATAGGGCTTATAGTACCATGAAAGGCTATTAACAGATCCAAAAGCGGTTGAATATCACAGTGAATTTTTATCGAAATTTCAAGTAAATCGGATTTTGGCGATCAGTTTCAATCGTGAATTGTTCTCATCTTTCCTCATAATTTTTGAAACGTTTTTGAATTTCTGTTTGGGTAATAAATATATTTGCGGAAATAACTGAATCCAAAATTGCCATTATTAGTGATTGACATATTATTTTTGTGTATCTGTTCTGTGTGATAACTCATATCCATGGAAACATTTGACGGTTCAAAAATCAGAGTGGATTTGTGAAATCCACCGTAAGTATCATAAGGGCGGAACAAAGTTCGCCGGGCCAGCTAGTTAGTATTAAATTTAAATTTAAATACAGCAAAACAAAAATCTTAACATACTTATCTAACTGCCATATGTAAGCGAAACAAATATAATGACAACAACACAGACCACTTATATACCGAAATTGAGAGTTAAACACTAAATTTTCCGAGATGATCCAACCTATTCTTGAACAAATTGACGCTGGGAGAGTTCACAATATCGCTAGTCAATGCATTCCAACCCTGGAAAACTCGATTGCTGAGGAAATGCTGCCTGGGTGTTGTCTTGAACTTTCCATTGAGAAGCTTCAAATTATGTCCTCTCAAATTATTGCAGTTGAGAGAGTACAGCTGAGACAGGTCCAGTCCAAGATCTCGGTGTAAAACCCTATATGTGAAAATTAAATCACCTCTATTCTTGCGGTCGGCAAATTTAGGAATGTTCATGATCCTCAGGCGATCCTCATAGACTGGTCTTATTCGTCCATAAGGGATACGGGTTGCCCAACGCTGAACCGACTCTAACAATTCGGCATCACCTTTGAGAACAGGACACCAGACCGGCCCGGCGAACTCCAAAATAGGGCGAACATAGGTCTTGTAAATGTTGCTGCAGACTTCAGGGTCGCAATAGCGAAAAGATTTTGATATGAGGTAGAGGGTTTTGCGGGCCTTAGCACAAATGCTCTGGACGTGCCCCGACCAACTCAAGTCACTGGAAACAACAACACCAAGATCACTGTGAGAGGAAGTCTGATCCAACAAGCTGCCAGCCAGCGCATAACGAGTACGGGGATTTTTCTTTCCAATGTGGAGAACAACACATTTATCAAGATTCAAAGGTAGCAGCCAATCGTTACCCCACCTTTGCAAAATATGCAAATCGTCGTGCAATATAGTGTGATCTGAGGCAGGAGCAAATAGCTTGGTGTCATCCGCAAACATCGAACAATTAACTCTTAGAGAACAAGGCAGATCGGACGTGTAAAGGAGAAACAACAGTGGTCCCAAAACGAATCCCTGTGGCACCCCACTAGTGACAGATCTGGAAGCAGAAACTGATCCAGAAACTTTAACAAAAAATTCTCTTCTACTAAGAAATGCTCGGATCCAATCCAAAAGTGCACCCCTCACTCCGAATCCTCCCAACTTCGCAATTAGTCTCCTAAGTGGCATCCTGTCAAACGCCCTCGAGAAGTCCAGGTAGACAACATCAACAAGGATACCCGCATCATCGCTCCTTGTCCAGTTATCAAGGTGACCGATCTACCAGGCAGAAATCCATGCTGGCAGTCAGGAATAATGTTGTTAGCGCGAGAGAATTCCATCATTCTATAGACAATTATTCGTTCCATAGTCTTACACGCTAGCGAAATCAAACTGATTGGTCGATAGTTCTGTGGGGAAAATTTATCACCCTTTTTGAACACTGGAGTGACCGAGGTCGTCAGCCAAGAGGATGGCAAGGTGTGGCACCGGAAGGATTTCGCAAAAATAACCGACAGTGGTTCCGATAATGTGTCAGCAGCAGATCTCAAAAGTTGCGCCGTCACGCCGTCAGGACCCGGTGCTGAAGAGGTATCTAGGCTCTCAAGTTGCCTCCGAACAGTTCCCTGGTCGAATTCAACCTCACACAAGGAATGACATACGTAAGGAGAATTTATCTCCGGTAAAGGACCTTCAGGCTCGTCGGAGAAAAAAGCCGAGAAGACATCCGCCAAAACTTCAGAGGTTTCCTGGAGGCTCCCACACATCAAACCGGAAGTATTCTTTACGAGTGGTGTTGATACCTTAGAGTTGAGGAATGATCGTACATACTTGAAAAACCTTTTGCGGTCGCTGCCCAAACCAATCTTGGACTCATATTGTCTTTTCGCTCTCCTTATTTCTTGGTCCAGATCATTAGAGTAAGAGCGGTGAATGCGGTAGTCACTATCGAGCCCACTCCGCAGAAATCGCTGCCAAAAAGCCTTTTTTTGACGGATCTTATTCATTAGTCCTGAGCAATCCAAGGCTTATGGATATTGGAGACAATCTCCCTGCTTGAAGTATTTGCAGAAACGGCATCCCTCACAATCCTCAAAAATCTGCCCCACATTGATTCCACTTCCAAGTCGCCCAACTCAGTCCTCCAGTCAACATTCGACAGGTACAGGGACACAGACCCATAATCCACCAATTCGATCACTCTCTTGACCACCCGGGCCCCACCAGATGTGAAAAACTGGATTCTAGACTCAAGTGTTGAATGATCCGACTTTCCAAAAGGTGGCAAGTAGTTGATGTCCGAAAGAAGATCCTCATCATTGACCAATATTAAATCCAACAGAGACGGAGTCTGATTAGCACGGAATCTAGTAGGTCGAGTCACCAGCTGAACAAGACTCGAATTAAGAACCATCCCCGCATAAAAGGATGAAGGCGATCGGGCAGACGGGCAACCACTAAGAGGCCAAATGATATCAGGAAGGTTGAAATCCCCTGACACAAGCAGATTTTGCCTCTCGTTAGATAGTGAGGCCAGATAGGCAGAAAACATACTGTCGTATTGATTGGCTCTTGGACGATAAACACAGCCTACAGTTAACTGAAAATCACCAAATGTGATGTCAATGAAGATGTTATCAATTCCAGGAGCATCGACGCCGTGGACCGAGGTAGTGGAAGAAAACAATATTTCGTGTCTTAAATAAACACAAACACCTCCATGGCCCACGGTGGTGGTGCTGTCAGCTCTATAAAGCTGGTAATGCGGAATATTCACGACGGAGTCCGTTATAGAGGGCTGGAGCCAAGACTCAGAAACAAAAATAATAGACGGTTCGTTAGACTTCACGAAGACCAATAATTCAGAAAACTTCGAAATGAGGGATTGTGCATTGGTGTATATGAATTTCCACTCATTCACTGTCTCGGCTAGTTTGTTGGCATAGCTAGTATTCGAAGTATTCACGATAGATGGAACTCCTCTTATGTACTTTATGGTTATGCCCGATTCACCATTCGCCTCCCCCGCTTTGAGCTCCCTACGCAGGCGCTGTAACTCGGAAAGCTGAGCAGGTGTCCTATCATCCGTGATCGAAACATTTTTGTATGTTTCACTATTCAGCAATTTTTTCTTATTCCTTAATATAGACAACACATCCTCAGAAGTCCGGAGGGTGACCCTCAAAAGACGTGGACGCGAATTCGATGTTTTACCAAGCCTTTTCGTCCTAACCGTCTCAACGGATAAATCCTCCCCAATCAGACGTAAAATATTGCATGCCTCCCGGTTATCGCCCCCCACCGATGAAGATTCCGGAACATCATTTAAAATCAAATTGAACGACCTCCTCACTCGCTCAAGAATCTCATCAGAGAAGAGAACGGATTGTTGTCCCCTACAAGGATCCGAGGAAGAAGCCGAGTCCCTCAAATCATCAATTTCCCGCTGGACTTCCGCAATACGACCACTAAGACCCGATTGCTGCCCCTCTAGTGTAGTTATCTTAGCATGACACACATCACAATCTCCCCTTGATGCGCAGTAAGGACAGCAGAATGGTTCTCCAGTGTAGTACTACACTTCGCGAGTTCCTCAGTCATCATAGCTTGGCTATTTTTTATGGACTTGACATCATCAGCAATTGTCGTTATTTGTTGCATAGGGAGAGTAAAATGCTCCACACTCGACAGTGATCGGTTGTTCTCCCTGGGACTTACTGCGAAGAGTTCGTTTACGCGAATCACAATTGGGACATTGCCATTTAGTATTAGATTCTCTCATATAATCAACCTCAGTTCCAGATATATTGACGCATTTCAAATGAAAAAAAAAATTACATATAGAGCACGGATGCGGTGATCCAGTACCCTCAATAATTTTAGAACAAACAGAACAATTCTGAGGCATATTCTTCTTCTTCATTCTTCAAATTATAGGCATAGTTGCCTGTTCCTTCTTCGTTACCTAATCTGGTCTCAAGTTGTCACACCATCTTTTTCTCGGTCGTCCGATACTTCTGCGACCTGAGGGGGATTTATCTCGAGCAATTCTAACTATTCGTGTGTTGTCCATTCGATTGACAGATAGGAAGGCCACGAAGAAAAAAGGAAACAGGATTACGGAAAGAAAGAGCGAAGGAAATTCGCGATTCCAGTAACCTGAGCAAAAGCAAATCGTCCCACGCACGACTAGGCGGGGACTGAGAACCGAGGAATCCAAATTCAAAATCAAGGATTGATAACCGCCAAAGATGTTGATATTAGCTGGTGGGAGGCCGACGCACGATCAGTCGCAATGGAATGCGCACAATATGTATAAATATATAAATACAAACAATTGATTCCCAAAGAAATCCAAGAAATTATAATGGATCCTTGAACCACAACGAGCCCAGGGGTCCCTCCAAAATACTAATAGACTACAGGCCCGTGTCGAAAATTCATGGGTCATTTGAACCAGAAGATGACCTATCTAGAACGATAGAAGGACATAAAATAATAAGATTCAGCACTATGCCGTCACTTGTAAGCTGTCCAACTGAGTACAGGTGGCAATTCAAAAGGACAGGTAGACTGGGTACATTTGGGTCATATGACTTTTGACGGCATTCTTACCATCGATAGCTCCATGGAAAATAATAGGAAAACGGGCAGTGCCGTACAAAAATGATGCGCCATATATTCGGAAAATTTTTTTGATTTTCCGAAAATTTCCATGGTAAAATAGGTCATTTGACTTTGTACGGCATCAGTTTTATACGGTTGCCATACATCTTCTAATCCATTATTCAGCAACGCCGTCAAAAAATCATGCGACAAAGTTAAAATATCGAGGGTTGCAACCCCCTCTCTTGCCGTGCTCCAGGGGGTCATTTGAGACAGTACGGCTTCGGTTCCAAAACATTATCCAGCACTCAAAATTACTATTAAAAATAATGCCGTCAAAAAAAAGTTGTTCATTTTGATGTTATATCAATAATTATCTTAATTTCATCTTATGCTTGACCCATAAAGCTCTAAAGTCATTTGACCCAGTACGGCAACTTTTTTTTTACATGATACTTTAAGATACAATTCGTATATTATATTGCCGTTCAAAAGAAACTGTTCTAAAAAAAATTATAGAGAAATACAAAAAGTGAAATTTTTCATATTATTGTAAAAGTTTGGAACTCATAGATTAATGATATATAACAATTTTCTACATTTTATCCCTTGTTTTGAATAGTATTAAGGTAAATAAATTAGGAACAAATGATGCCGTACATTTTTATCCAGACCATATCATTTAGGATGATGAAAAACTTCGGAAAAATAAATTTTTATTTAGGGATACCTATAATTCTTATTTTTTTTAAGACATTGAAATATTGTGATGATTTTCAAAAATAAATACAAAAAAACTGCCAATCTCGCGAGAACTCGGAATTAGCGAGATCTCGCTGTATTGTTATTCTCACACTCGCGAGATCTCGCCTTAGCCCTAATCTCGCGAGATTTGCATTTCCTAGAATCAGGCGAAGAAACTGATGACATCATACGTAAATGAATAAATCCTTACAACTTTGATCTGTACGTGAGACTTTAATTTTGACAAAAACATACTCATGTTTCAGAAAATGATAAAGAAGATTATTCGGAAGCTGATGAAGACGTTGATTCTGATAACAACTCAGAGGCTGATTCGGATAGCGAATAATTTAAGTTATTAAATTTGTGTTATTATCACCATTGATAGTTATAAATATATAAAATTTTTCTAGAGAATAGTTGATTTATTCATTCACTTACAGTGAACAATCAATTATATATGTATCAATAATGTTTCAAGTATACCTTTTTTTAAACCAAAAAGTATACAAAACTGTTGATACTTGGATTGACGGTTTCACTTGTTGGGTATGATATAGACACTTCAGACGGTATAATGATTTTGTCATTTTTTCAATTTTTCTCTTGATATGTGGATGCCGTACAGTATCAAATGACCATAGAGTATCCTTAAAATGGTAGCGCAATTTTCATCATCCTAAATGATATGGTCTGGATAAAAATGTACGGCATCATTTGTTCCTAATTTATTTACCTTAATACTATTCAAAACAAGGGATAAAATGTAGAAAATTGTTATATATCATTAATCTATGAGTTACAAACTTTTACAATAATATGAAAAATTTCACTTTTTGTATTTCTCTATAATTTTTTTTAGAACAGTTTCTTTTGAACGGCAATATAATATACGAATTGTATCTTAAAGTATCATGTAAAAAAAAAAGTTGCCGTACTGGGTCAAATGACTTTAGAGCTTTATGGGTCAAGCATAAGATGAAATTAAGATAATTATTGATATAACATCAAAATGAACAACTTTTTTTTGACGGCATTATTTTTAATAGTAATTTTGAGTGCTGGATAATGTTTTGGAACCGAAGCCGTACTGTCTCAAATGACCCCCTGGAGCACGGCAAGAGAGGGGGTTGCAACCCTCGATATTTTCCCTTTGTCGCATGATTTTTTTGACGGCGTTGCTGAATAATGGATTAGAAGATGTATGGCAACCGTATAAAACTGATGCCGTACAAAGTCAAATGACCTATTTTACCATGGAAATTTTCGGAAAATCAAAAAAATTTTCCGAATATATGGCGCATCATTTTTGTACGGCACTGCCCGTTTTCCTATTATTTTCCATGGAGCTATCGATGGTAAGAATGCCGTCAAAAGTCATATGACCCAAATGTACCCAGTCTACCTGTCCTTTTGAATTGCCACCTGTACTCAGTTGGACAGCTTACAAGTGACGGCATAGTGCTGAATCTTATTATTTTATGTCCTTCTATCGTTCTAGATAGGTCATCTTCTGGTTCAAATGACCCATGAATTTTCGACACGGGCCTGTAGTCTATAAATAGATAGTATCAATTGTCTGTTCTTACTCTCCGTAACTTTTAGGGCACCCGCAGACTGCAGACTTTTTATCGGCCGATATTTTAATCGGGTTGGGCTGAAAGTTCGCACACCGAGCCAACTACAGTTTGGTTGGTGAACAGGGCGCAGACTATCCAACAGCCGGCCGACTATTCTCGAACTATGTAGTTTGTAACTGACTGTTGAAGTGGTCGCACAATGAAAATATTGTCCAGAAAAATTATTGCTCTCATCATACTCCGGAGGAGGAAAATCAAGAAGAGATTCCGAGAGTCATAGGCACCCGCAGGGGGGCCAGGGGGGACCATGGCCCCCCTTAGATTTTGATGGACTTAACGTTTCTCAGCACGGCACCTCCATATGCCGAGAGTAATGGGTGCATCCCATTCTCAGTGATAAATTAGTTAGTGGAAAATTTTACACTATGCATTCCAAATAACTTGATTATATCGGCCGACTAAACAATCGTCATGTATGCGCAGGCGTGTATGCGCCAATACTGATTAACCAGTCGGCCGATAGTTGGCCGACAGATTAGTTTGGGTAGCCCATAAAACTTTTTTATCGGCCGACACTGAATCGCTGTAGTGTGCGCATATGCATTCCTCTCCATACTGATTAAGAAGCCGACCAAACTATCGGCGGATAAAACGTCTGCAGTCTGCGGGGGCCCTTATGGAACAGAATTACTATCACGAATTAGAAAATAGAATATACTAAGAGCACTCGAAAGATACGTGCTACTCGTACGTGTTCACATATGAATAGCTGCGAAAAAATTTTGTGATTTCTTGTTGAAAAATACTTATTTTTTTTTAGCCCCCCTCCCCTCCTGAGTTATAGCCCCCTAAAGATGGCGGCCGAAGAACAATTTTTATTCATAAAATAAATCATTACGTTATCAAGGCAGCTACCTATATGAATGAAAGAAATAAGACACAAATCATTTGCCAATATAAATAATGAGGAAATTGGACTAGCAGAAATCAAAAGGAAATTGCACTAGCAGAGATCAAATTTCCAAATTGGGAAGTTATCCTCTTCTTTGTTAATATAAATAATGACAAATGAAATGTGGATACGAACTAGGTCTTCCACATCGTTCACCCTACCAGACCGAATTGTCCAACGTCAACTGAGAATAGCACCGACTGCAATTTTTATTGTTTTTTCTTAAAAGCCAAAAAACTGATAAGAATAAAATTAAGCAACCCTCCATATGCATATTTTACAATGAAAAATTTTATTTAGGATAGCTTGATCCATTCTTAACAAATATGGTCTCCTGTTAATTCCTGATGAAGCTCACGATATTTGAAAAAAAATAGTCATTTATTATACAAGGAAAAAACGTATTAAATTTTAGCTCGAAGTTATGTTGACAAAAAACCGAGAGCTAAAATCTAATGCTGGTATTTGCCACATTTCATGGTAATTAACCCGAATAACCTAGTTGACTCCGTTTAGTCTTTGATGCCGCCTCAAAATCGAACGAAACCAGTTTGAATGATAATTTATTATCTGGCCCAGACTTGCTACAATCTTTGTTGGAGGTATTGACACAGAAAAATTGGATTCTGCAGTGATGTCAGAGAAATGTTCCATCAAGTTATGATAAGAAAGGAAGACCGAAGCTCCCAGAGGTTCTTATGGCGAGATGGGGATACGAATCGACAATGGGATGTTTATGAAATGCAAGTTATGACCTTTGGTGACACTTGCTCTCCAACCTGTGTCCAGTTTGTAAAAAATGGGAATGCTGTGGAGGTATCCAGCCAGAAAAATATTGTTGAGGCTGTAACAAAAAAGCACTTTGTAGATGACTATCTTGACTGTATCGATTCTGTAGAGGAAGCTTTGAAAACTATCTCAGAAGAGTCACGGGTTCAAAGATCAGGTGAGTTTGAGCTTGTCAACTGGATATGCAATTCGGGGGAAGTCATAGAAAAATTGTCATAAGACGAATCAGTATCTAATGACTTCTGTGACCTGTGTAGATTCGAATTTGACAATGCAAAGAGTACTTCTCCTTTCTTGGGATTCAAAATTAGACATATTTTGTTTCAAAATTTCACAGTTCCATCTAGGAGCCTAGAATAACTGGAGAGAAGGCTTCATACGCTCGACAGAACATTTTGGACTTCCAATGACGGCGGAGGTTACAGTTTCGTGTGACGCCCGATAGAGGAGCGCTGTGATCGTTTATATGGCTATATGCCACATATCTTGTTCTGTGGCGCTACAATGGCAAATAATACAATGTGGCTGTCATTGTTTACATTTATGCTTCTTTTCAATTGAAAATAGCCTCAAATCATAACAATATTGATGACATATCAACACTTTATTCTAATCAACTATTTATGCGCAATTATATGTATCGGAAATAAATTTGTAAAATTTGCCGGCAAAATTTCTCGATCGTAGTATGGAAGTTTGTTGCTCGGAAATCCCACGAATGAAATTTGTATCAAAATCACGAGCCGTTATTTTGGAAAAAAATGTCATGAGAGAAATTTCCGAATAGCAACAAACTTAAATATTACAAGAGAGAAATTTTACCTGCTTAAATTTCATCTCGAGTGGTATTCGACATGACTATTTCACGAGAAAATATGTAATATGGTTACATTCGACACGGATTGCGCTATTTGGCAAATTGGAATTCATCGTAGATTAACTAAACGTTGTTTGTTTTCTCTATGATATTCATGTCCGAATATGAATTTGAGAAACGTAAAAAATTTTATCGCTGGAAAACCAACTTGTTGGTATATACAGGGTGATTCATGGTGGATAGCACATTATACGTTTCTGGTGAACCAGACATCGGATCGCTTTGAAAATTTAATGGAGTGCATTATCGGACATTCTCTACCCAACCAAAATATTTTATTCAATGCGGTGTTGCCACCTCTATTAGTAAGTAGTAACAACTTTGCTTTTTCGAATGGAACACCTGGTATATTATATTATTTTAGGAATCTCCAACAACTTTCCGTTAGTTTTTCTTAACATTTCCCTATACCTATCTGTTGCCGTTTTCGAAATATAAAATAATTTCAATTTTTCTCACCGGAAGTCATGACCTCTTAAAATGCTCATAACTTTGGGTTGAGGAAAACTATGGCATTGAAATTTGGTTTGGAGTTAGGTGATACATGAATGCACATCAGCCAGATCTACGTTACTTCAATGCAGGGTGGTAAAAAATACAGTTTTTTCGTTTGATTGAAAAAAAAGACTGAAAGTTGTTTATTTCAAAAGGAACGCCCTGTATATTATTAGAAATTCAGCAAGCTGATGAAATTTGCTTTCATTCTATGTATATCATAGTATTTATTTGTCAAAAAGTCCCTCCAGAATGGTATTCCCATTCGGTATTTGGCAGGCCATGATTACTATTTGACAGTACCTTGTGACATTCTCTTGATAATAAAGACCCCAAGAAACATGAAAGTCAAACTATTCATATGAATAATTATGAAAAAGTAAAACAATGATGTCGAATATTTCAAAATATGTATGTCCTAATAGCTGGCATTTCACTTCCAATCACTTCAAAATGCGAGTGTTGACTGATTTCGTCGTGGCAGATCGGATATCATTGGGATCCAAATCTTCAAATGCTTGGGTAATCCTTTCCAACAATTCATCTCTCGAACGCACAGGTGTTTTGTAACTTTTTCTTTCAACATTCCCCACAGATAAGAATCTAATGGACTAAAATCGGGTGATCTTGCTGGCCAATTCCATGGTCCCAAGCACCTTGTACACCCCGATCGTCAAAAATAATAAACAAATTCATGTGCACTTCGTTTGAATAGTTTTCTTCCATCGTTTCGGTGATATTTGCAACCTCTGAAATGACGAAAAGGTCGATATTCAAGTTTCTTGGTTCCTTTATTATTAGGAGAATGTCACAAGGTACTATCAAATAGTTATCATGGCCTGCCTACCGAATACCAAATGGGAATACCATTCTGAAGGGACTTTTTGACGAATAAATGCTCATAAGTCCGAAATTTGACTAGTTAGGTATAGGCATGATAGACATAGAATGAAAGCAAATTTCATCAGCTTTCTGAATTTTTAATAATATACGGGGCGTTCCATTTGAAATAAACAACTTTCAGTCACTTTTTCAACCAAACGAAAAAACTGTATGTTTTACCACCCTGTATTGAAGTAACGTAATGTGTTGGAAGCATCCATGTATCACCTAACTCCAAACCAAATTTCAATGCCATAGTTTTCCTCAACCCAAAGTTATGAGCATTTTTAGGGGTCATGATTTCCGGTGAATAAAATTGAAATTAATTTATATTTCGAAACCGTGAATCACCCTGTACTATGATACAAATGGTACATAATAAGTTATAAAAACTAATGATCATCAAAGATAATTTTATTAAGGATAGCCTGGTTGGAGCTATGAACGACGTTGGCGCCATCTCGTGACCTTGCGGCGAACTAACAAGTTCCGACGTTTGTGGCTGGGCCCCTATTCTCTACAAGTGAGCTTTTGATGGGTACACGTTTTTCTGTGTTATCGTACGTTTCGGTATTCTTGACAGATGAAAATTCTAAGGTATACGTTTTGGTTATATCGTTTGACTTTTATCATTCTTTTATCCTAAACAACTTTTTAAAAACGAAAATCCCGATTAACCGAAAAAATTTGCATTATACGAAACGCGTCTGGGATATATACTGCTAGGTGGTTTCACGGCTAAACGACGGTCTAAAATGCCAATTGTTTTGGTTAGCCGACAGAGTGTTGCAAGTACATATGTGTTAACGTCTGTTACTATCGCACAAAAAGTACTTTCATTCCCAAATATTTCACAATAGCAGTGTCAGAGCAATAAACGTAAACGAAAAAAATTCTGATTAACCGAATTTCCGGTTATCCGAAATCACTTCGGATAATCGAGACTCTACTGTATTATTTATCAACTGATACATAATGGAAGACGAAGTGGTTCAGTTGTTATTGATTGATGTGTTGGAAAATGTGGAACAAATAGATAGACGAAGATATAGACAGCGTGGAGATCCATTAAATAATTCGAGTGACAATAGTACATTGTTCCCCGGGTAGGAAAAGCGTAACATTCATGGACGATTGTGAAAATTGCAAAGTCGAGGCGCAAGCCGAGACTTAGCAACACAGAGTCCAGGAATGTGTCTTTTCCAACGAGGTGAACATACTATTTTTCCGGAAATCGTTTGAAATTCGACAGATTTCAATTAATTTCGATGAAATCGCGAATAATTTAATTCATAAATAAATGATGAATTGTCAAAGTTGACGCATATGAATTTAATTGCTAGTGTTTCCGATATAATGAAACAGTGTAAAATGATAAGTGATGATAAATTTTCTATTCCGGGGACTCCTCCAGAGCTGGTTGATGCAGCGAAAATACTGCTTCTTTAGAATCATTGCCGAAGAAATCATAAGAAAAGTTCGTATATGCATATGTCGAACCAACTGTAAGGAAATATCATTTCCTTACAGTAAAGAAATGAATATTTCCTAACAGTTAGGAAATCTTGACTTTTTCTATGACAAGTTTTGACTGGAATGTCAAAATTTCCTAGCGATTTGCGGAAAACAATGTATTCGAAAGTTTCGCCTTTCCAAAGAATTAGTTCGATTCCTCATAAATATCACCTCAGAGTACATTGCACCTGCAAATAGACCTCAAGATTGGGATATCTCCACAAAAGTAAGTACCTATTCCTACTGGTTAGAAAAAAATATGTGAAAAGTATATGAAAGAATGCAGTCAGTTTCAGAGAATTGAAAAACACTATTGAATATAGAGTGTCCCATTTGAAAAAACAAAGTCACCCTCTATTCCACTTTTGTGGGCCACCCGATATATTCGAAAATATTTTTAGATGGTGCTTTATTCTTGGAGTATATCAAATTTGCACCAACAAATTTTGCCAAACTCAGATCGTTACGCTTATATTGTCCGCTGCGGCACTAGTGGGACACCCTGTATACAAGGCCGTAGCCAGGGGGAGGTCCGATGGGATCCGGACCCCCCCCCCCGAAATTTATTTTTTCAGAAATGCCAGATAATCATTTCACCGAAAATTCTTCGAATAAATTTTTTTCTAGCTACGGCCTTGCCTGTATATCGTGAGCATCAGCTTAATTCTGACCCAATGTACCCTTGATACATTGCAAATTTCAACAATTGCGATACTTCAAATAAAGATTAATATCAATTTACCTGCATAAAGCTTGAGGCAAAGATGAGATAATAGGTCCATATCCTTGTGAATTGTCATATAACTCAAACAACGGAGCTGCAACCAGTTTATAATTCTTTGGAACAGCTAGAAGGGCTGTAAAACAGAAACGAATTAGTTTGAGATACTCTGATTTTGAGAAACAGGCAAATTTACATTGTCATGCAAAAGAAATTTGAGTTGAAAGAGACAAGGCAAAATATGTTGAAAAAATATAATAACAAATTTTCAAGAAATTATTTCCTGATGTTCAAAATATTCTTTGCATGAAATGCATCAAATTTCCTCAAAAAAAAAACAATTTGATTTCAAACTCCTGTATATTTTCACAAATATTCAATAAAAGTTTTCATCATCGCAATGAAAAAAAAATTATTGCTTATTACATTAGATATTATAGAGATCCTTGTAGTACCATTTTTATCAATGCTGGAACATGAATTTCTCGAAGAATGTGAACACATAAGGTCTGTTTGTTGTGTCTGCATGAAATTCCTAGTGAAATTGGCAGTTTCGTTGAGTATAGTCACATAACATCAAATAAGTGTAATCAAATGGAACCATCATAGTTTTTTTCAGTTGAAAAGTTCATTTTGACACTATTTAGGAATTAATAAATTTTGTCTGACATACAAGAGCAATAACAACAACCTCACATTATCTGTAACACTGGATAAATAAAACTATTTGATAATGCACTGGAAATTATTGCGCTTAAACGAGTAGTATACACCAGAAATCACTGAATCAGTGTTACATGATCTATTTTATTTACGTATATACTCTTCCATAAGTGATCTACTCCCTGTACCAAATTGTTTCTAGTGCAGGCACAACGAACAAAGCTAGGAATCATTAACTCAAAAACTGATAAGACATGTGATTTGTAACATGTTAATATCACAAAATAAAGAAACTTGTGTTGCCAAAAGCGTTCAAGTATTCTGTTGACGAAAGTCATATTATGTATATGGAACTCTTATTTGCAGTACAGACATAATATCTTCAAATTGAAATGTAAACTGTTTCATTGGGATTATTTCAAATTTATAATTGATAAAATTGGTACTCCATAAAAAGGTAAACTAGGTATATTGATATAAGCGTGTTACAAAAATCCCAGGGTATCAGAAAAATATAACATATAGATATGAAAGAATTATAGTTTTAGATCAGTATGGTTAGTAGAACAGAAACTGTAATATGTTAATGCATATGACAGTGGCTCTTATGGAAATCGAACAATATTCTATTCTAAAAAAGTCTTAGGCTAGAACTAATAAGTGAGATTTGTATGAAATTCATGGAAAATACAAAATAAATTGAGAGAAGTGAACATTCCCCACTTATATGGGTTAAACCTCTTACAGGTATATAATTTTTTGATATTGATATTGATGAAAATATTAAGATGGTCATCAATGAATGAGCTTTTGGGATTTCAATAAGCAATACGACTTAAGAGTTTATGAGAGCTTCGTTTGCATGATTTGTATACAAGCAATGTGTTTATGTCTTAGACTATGGTCTAAGGTTTATGTCAATATCTCTTGAAGAGAATAATTTAGACCCAGAATGTGTATATAGAAAGAGATCAACTGATTCCAATAAATTGATCATTATAAATCTGACAATTATTATGGTTGTTAAACTTTCTGATGGAAAATCTATTTGTTAATATGAATAAGCTTCAAAACCAGGCCCTCATAATCATAATACGCATTTTCAATTAATTAATAAAGAAAATAATGATAATAAGAAATTTTTTGTTTATTATCTAACGCGAATTGTTGTTCAGACAACCCAAAACTTAGAAAAGAGAATCTCTCATTAACCAACGTATTCCTGTTCTACGAAATTCGAAGTTTTGCAGAAGTTCTTAGAACTCGGTACTGTTATCAGCTACAATCCCCACTAATTCCATCATCCAAGTACTCTACGCTGAGGCTGAATCGAGGCGCATATACAGGATGTATTTTAAGGTGAGGCTCTTCTTTTGACAGGTGATAGAACTCATCAAAATAAGTCATTTTACAGAAAATTTTCTATATGAAATGTTTGGCCGTCAATACCTCAATACTACTCTAGCGTCTAGCCTGCATCTCTCTGTTCATCGGATTAATCATCTGCTATGAATCCAGAACGTGACACGGCATATGGCAAAGTTCTGTTCTACGCTCTAGAATTTTTTGCAAATTTGTATTATTATCTTTCAACCTTTATTAAGCGATTCTTTCTGAGGGGAATTCTCAAGTTCGAAATAAACTGTGGAAAATTGCCGATTTGAAAGGCCGTGTAATAAAAATTAAGGAAACTCATCCATAACATTCATCCAAATTGTTTACAGAAATTGTTCGAAATTATCACCATTCGTTTGATGTGCACAAAGTCTCGCACGGCGTAATAAGGAATAGTTACATGCAGCAACTATCAAATCAGTTTGCCCACGAATAATTCCACAAGCTTTTTCAATGCGTTGTTTGAGTTCTTCTGCACTATTCACTTCACCCTCACTATACACTAATGTTTTCAAATAACCCCAAAGAAAGAAATCACAGGACTTGAGATCCGGGGAGCGTGCAGGCCAAGAAATTGATCCACCACGACCTATCACCTATGAGGGAACACATAATATTAAAATAATTTTGGACATTTCGTCGATAGTGCGGAGGTGCTCCATCTTATAACAGCCACATTCTCTGCCGAATACCGAGAGTCACATCTTCTAATAATTCTGGTAAAGTGTTCTGAAGAAAATCAAGAAAGTCACCTGACAATCGTGGTGGTAGAAAAAATGGTCCATTAAGCATACCACACACGAGACCGATCCAGACATTCAAGGAAAACCTTTTCTGAAATCTTGTTCTTTTGACAGCATGAGGATTTTCTGTTGACCATACATGGGAATTATGGAATTATTCACTCCATTTCTTGTGAAAGTGGCTTCGTCGGTAAACATAATTGATGATGTGTTGGTTATTTAAAAGCCACAGGCAGAATACTTTTCATCGAGGATGATCTTCTGGTTGGAGTGCTTGAACTCTGGAAATGGTAGGGGTGAAATTGCTCACTTGGACGACTCTGGTCATGGATCGTGTACTTATTGTTGTTTGTTCCTCTACTATTTCCAGTATCTGATCCTCGATTTCGGCCATTTGAGATGTGCGAGGTCTTCCAACATGTGCTTCCCGTGATTCGCTTAAACAAACAGTATCTCTACATCTCTGCACCAGGTTTATGAACATCCGCGAAGTTGGATGATTTCTTAGCGGAAATCTTGTTCTGTACAACTTATACGCTGAACTGGCATTTTGTTTTGATTCACCATAAAGTAAAAGCAAATCAACAAGTTCATTATTCGAATAAACGTGCGGCATTTTCGAAACATAAAACACTCGTACAATCTACACCGTACCCTCGCCATAACATGAATAACATGATCGAAGATTACTGATCACAATCGATCTTCTGAGTCATGTATGATGAGAAGACAAAAACAAGAGATGTTGATATCTACGGAGGACCAGGTTCGAACTGAGAAATTTTCAGATTCACCTAGAAACTAGAAAATATTCTAGTTTCATTTTCTCGAAACAGGGGAATAATTCGTATAATTTTTTTTTGTAAAATTACTTATTTTGATGAGTTCTACCATCTGTCAAAAGAAAAGCCTCAATTTGAAATACACCCTGCATTTGAACTTTTTTAACTTCAAATATGGCGTTCGCGACAGATTCTGAGAGCTCGAATTCAAAAAGCGTTGGTGAAGAGACTTTCTCATCGTCTAAACGGTTCTTATTCGTTGTCGCTAGTTAGCATCTACACTACTGAACTCTTGAAAGAAAAACTTTAAACGAGGCGTCAGAGGATAGGATTCGTCAAAGCGGACAAGCTGCAAACACGCCAGTATCGAGTATAAAGATCATTGTACTCACAGGCCTAACGAACGACAACCAACCGCTTCGTTGAATTGGCGGTACCGAGTGACATATCCGGATGGACGAGTTCGTTAGGATTCTAACGGCGGAAACATCAAAGGATTTTTCTAGTACTGAGAGTAGATTTCCACTCAAAGTACGGATTTGAATATTGTGACGAGGCGGAGATGTCACTGTTGAATTAGATTTCCCTATGAAGTAGGATATTCTGCGTATCGGGTGACATAACGACACCATGGAAAATAAGACACTGATTAAATTTAAGCTTTTTCTGTTGAACAGAAATACGAGTTTCATTATATCTTACCAAGATTTGAATGACGAAACAGAACCCATGTGAAAATATCAATAATTTGATCCTTGAAATTGATTATTGAACATCTAGTCCTGCGAGAACTAGTTGGCATGAGTGATGAAGATGAAGTGGCTCGCAGGGTATCAAAGGAAGTGGGGGTAATATTGCAATTAGGCAATCAGGAGCATGACGCTAAATGCAAATATAAAATCCAAATAAGGTAATCAAAAAGCTCTTGATTCGTCAAAAAGCTCTTGATTCAAGAGAGGAAGCAATTTTCTCTGGTGACTGGTGCTCTAACTGGCCATCTGTTAGACAAACTAACTCTAACTGAGTGTTCCCTGTGCCGTTGCTGCAAGAACTCGGATGAAACGGCGGAACATATACTGTTCATGTGCGGCAACTTATCTACACTGAGGTTAACACGCCTAGGGAGTAGGGAACCCTACACCCTCCATCTCTATGATGAGTGAGACTCCTCCTTGTCGGCTCGCGGCATTCTTGTCAGCGTGCCTTCGGGTCTGAGTCTCTCTAGTATTATACAAATCCGGCATGAACAATGTGGCATAAGGCCTACGTTCGGCCGACCAAAGGCGCCGCACAAGAAGAAGAATCATGGTAACATAATGATGTCTCTTCTCTTTGCCACAACCGCTGGATTAAGGCGGAACTAACCCTACACTGTTGTTATCTTATTGGCCACAACGCTTTCATTCCATATATTTATAATTCTATGGGTATTCATACATCTGTTATGTATAGAGAGCCAACTTTGATTAACATTCCACCGACTTCGTAGGTCCCAGCCGAATAGTTTGGTCTGTAAAGGTCGAGAGGGTCTGCAACCAAGGTTCGGACGAATGCGTTGGTTGTCGTCAATGGCTCAGTGATGCTTCAAGTTGAACGAGAAGATAATAAAATCAATTATCAGATCGAATCCAGAATGTTATGGAGAAATTAAAGTTGAGTTTCTGTAGTCAAAAGTAAGTAAACTTAACATACTTCCATCTGGGAACATATGGTACCAGCTAAGCGCTACTTTCAATCACACAAAATCAGCTTACATTCTCCACAGCAATAATTTTTTTTAAGTTGGTTAATTGGTAGAATATAAAGAAGGAACAAATGTCTAATAAAAATATTCTAGTTGCTAACTGTTTTAATACAGTCGAACTTTGATAACTCGAACCTTAATCTGACATTGAAATAAATAAAGTTATCAAGCCGCATGCGTTTCCGAAGAACATACTGCATAGTCAGCAAAATGCCCAAAAACCCAAAAAAACTCATCACAAGAATATCAAATGCCATCTTCAGGCCCCTTAATAGAAAGACCATAGAAATAGAATATCAACTAACTTAAACTTTGCATGATGATGTTAATACACACACCAAGGCAAGGCGCGCACCGAGGTGGTGTGGCGGTGGTGTGGCGGTGGCGTGGTAGCGAGGTGGCGAGCTGAATGGTGCAGGACAGGTGGCGAAATGGTGAGGACGTGGTTTAATGCGCACTGAAGTGGCAAATGGCACCACGCACCACTTCATCAGTTGTCGAAATGTGTTCGTCCGATGAACCTTTGCTTTCCTATGTGCAACTTCTTAATATGAATGCTGAAGTTCGAAAAAAAAGAGAACAGTTAAATATTGGGTCCATCCCCTGTGGCGACAGAACAAAAGATATGGAATATTCAATGTCTTCAAAAGAGATCTCAAATTTTGCGTATGAAATAAGAAGAAATGATTTTCTACAAGTTGAATAATAATAGTTATAATTTTCATGTCTCTAGTAATAAAAATAATTCTGAAAAAATCATATTATCACATACTTTCCTCTCCCATGTCCTTTGCAATTCTAGCCCAGGCTTGTTCTTGAACATGGCTCAGGTGATAATCGTCCCGTGAATTATCGTAGAGACAGGGATATTTTTCTACGAGGACTACGAATTTTATATTAAATTCCTGGTCGCCTCGCATCTTAGAATAGAAACCCACTCTATTTTTACAGATAATATAACGTATGGTCCGAAAGTTTTGGGAAAAATTTCAAAAGCATATAACTCTGACTTAAATAATCTTAGATTTTTACCGAATTATTCAACAATTTAACTCAACTATCCTTATTATAAATCAAAATTCAAGTAACAGACAAGGGACCATTAATTTCGATTTGCCTAATTATTCCCCTGACACGTTGCTTCTCAATCAGACCAGGTGAAATTTTTCCCAAAACTTTCGGACCATACGTTACCTATATTATTTATAATTTCGTGAAATGATAGAATAATTATAAGCCGAATCGATGTGGTGACCACTCGCTTGCCACTCGAGAATTAAACATGCTCGAGACTAGTGGCACCCATGTGGCACCACTCCACCACACCACCGCCACACCACTTCAGTGCGCGTAGCTAGATATGTTAACATGTGCTTTAGCGATGCAGCTCGCCACCTCGCTACCACACCATCGCCACGCCACCGCCACACCACCTCGGTGCGCGCCTAGACTAAGGTTGCACTACTTAACAAACTTGAGAAAGGATTCATGTCCCATTATAAATCAGACATGACATTTTCTGGTAACAGAATATACTAAAGGCCTGGTTGTCTCGAAAATCCCGTCGACCGTCGCGTTTCGACGATTTTTTCCAACCAATGTATGTATTTTAATGGGACTGTTTTTCTCGAATCCGCTGAGCTAAGACGAATAGAGAAATAGCACCTCTCAGCCCAACGGATTCGACGGAATTATCGAGGAAACCAGGCCTTAAGATGTCTAAAAACACCTAAGAATATACATAACGAGCGCGGTCTAGAGTGCTCTAGTGTGTGTACAAGAGTTGTGCATTGTTATTTTTCAAAGCACACTATAACTTATAAGTTATAAGTTTATAAGTTCAAATTGGCTGTAATTAGTATCAAAACGACATTAGTCGAAATCAAAATCGCAATATCGATTCCAAACTGGCTTTATTAGAAGAAAATTGGCAATATAATTAAGTTTTTGAATATAATTTGATATTGGAAAGTTAATTATCGAAAACAACTCATTGAATGGTATTATACACAGTAAAACGTGAATATTATAATTGATTTTAACCATTAAAGAGTTTTTAATAATAAATTTTCTCAAAACAAATATCTGGCATATTCAAAGCAGCAGGAATAAATCTTTGGACATGTGCAATTTATAACGCACAATTGAAAACAGCTGTTATCTTGCCAATATTCACAAACGATGTTCTCTAATTTAAGCATACGATATTCCGATATTGCTTGCTCAACAGGTTTGAACATACGACTATACAGGGTCTTTCACGAGGAACCTCACCCATATATATACGGGAAACTACTGAACGTATTTTCATGAAATTCAGCACTTATAAGTATTTCACGATGCTGATGAAATCTAAAATATTTTCAAGGCATGAGCACCTCCGGTTTTTCCGGAAATGACGTCAACTTCCGTTTTTCAAATTAGAACACCATTTTTTTATTGCAGAAATAGATTCCTTAGAAAATTTCAAGTTATTTTGATGTAACATTTTTCAGTTTTGGTTGGAAAATTCTCTCTGAGCGGGAAAATTCGAAAAAAAAATCGACAATAGAGCTCCTCTGAAACAAGAATAACTTCGAGGTTTTTGGATGGAAAATTTTCATTTTTGGGATTTTTCAAGATGTAAGATTGATGTATCCACTTTAAAAATCGAAATTGCGATTCATGATACAGGGGGTGAAAAAATCGCTTTCAAAGTTAGGGATGACAAAATCGTGAAAAATCAATTTTTTCAAATTAGAACCCCATTTTTTATGGCAGATATTTAATCTACGTTAAAAAAAAATGTGAGTGTATGCATCACACACTTGCCCTAAAATGGATATTTTCTGAGTTCACAAAAAACTGTTTTTCGTCTTGAATTTTCAGCTATTTCTTTTCCCTTCACGCCAAAAAGATGAAATTTTCAGGAACTGTTACTTAAACCATGTTTTAGATTTTACTACCCTAATATGCAAGAGAAAAAAGTTACAGGTTGTTCCTAAATAGATGGCGAATTTGGATTCGAATTTGTATCGGAAACCTCTTTATTTCAACTAATCGGCCATCGGTTTTCTCTCCAGTGATAAATAAATAATTCCTTATGAACCATATGCAAAAACTTACCATGTTTTACATTCTTTTTTTTAATGATAGATATCATTAATTACATCTGCCAAATTCCTCTTTATTCAGTAGCATTTTGTGTTTACTATTAATTTGGTGATAATTCGTATTAAATTATAAAATCGATCACTATGCCTAATTTTACCAATGAAGATTATTTAAATCTCATTCTACTTCATGGAGAATGTAATAAAGTTGTAGATAGAAAGATTTGACTGTTCATTGAGAGGTTTCCTGACCGACCCAGAGCAACGAGAGATACCATTAACAGAACCATGACAAACTTGAGAAATGTCGGATCTTTCGTTAAGAAAACTATACACAGAGAAAAAAGTGTAGTAGAAGATGAGAACAACGAAATTACAGTTCTTGCATATTTTCGTGTGAATCCTCAAAATTCTCTCAAAGATGCCGAGATTGATCTGGGATTATCTCAATCGAGTGTTTGGAGAATATTAAAAAAACATAAAATGCACCCATATAAATTCAATAGGGTACAGCATTTGAAGGAAACTGATTTCGTCAGGAGAACAGAGTTTTGCGAAGCTATGATGATTCGATTTAAAGAGAATGAAAACTTTTTGGACTGTATAATTTGGACAGATGAATCTAAATTCACAAAGAATGGTTCTTTCAATAGGCATAACAGTCATTATTGGGATGAAGAGAACAACCACCACTTCAGACAATGGAACTTTCAAGAGACCTGGAGTTTCAATGTTTTTTGCGCCATCAAAAATAATGCAATTCTCGATGTTCACATTTATGATGGGACTTTAACTGGTAAGATAGAACACTACACATGTTTGCATTATTTAAAGAATGTTCTCCCTTAGGAGATAGATATTCTGACATATTGACTCAAATAATTGAGCTGCTAGTACAGAACCATAATGACTTATGGTATCAACAAGATGGCGCGCCTCCACACAATTCACTCAATGTGTCAAATATCCTCTACAGGCTATTTGAAGATCGATGGTTGGCGAACAATGGTCCACATCTTTGGCCACCACGTTCTCCCGATTTAACTCCTTTAGACTATTATGTTTGGGGTAGGATAAAAAATATTGTCTACTCAACTCCCCTGACTGATAAAGAGGACTGCATAGAACGAGTCAGAAATGCGTTCAGGTTTGTTTAGATTTTTAGATTCATAGTTTTGAAACTCAATTTGGTTTTTAAACACTTTTGCAGATTTCTTCCTTCCGATGAAATAAGAAGAGCAACGCACGAAGCATTCCTGAGACGTATAAATAAATGTCTAGAAATTAACGGTCAAAACTTTGAGCATCTTCTCTAGTTATAACTGCGAGAGTTTGCCATGGTTCTCCTAATAGTAACTTGAAGTCGGTTTCAAGAAGGGGTGAAAAATCTACAGCATGGTTCAAATAACAGTTCCTGAAAATTTCATCTTTTTGGCGTGAAGGGAAAAGAAATAGCTGAAAATTCAAGACGAAAAACAGTTTTTTGTGAACTCAGAAAATATCCATTTTAGGGCAAGGGTGTGATGCATACACTCACATTTTTTTTTAACGTAGATTAAATATCTGCCATAAAAAATGGGGTTCTAATTTGAAAAAATTGATTTTTCACGATTTTGTCATCCCTAACTTTGAAAGCGATTTTTTCACCCCCTGTATCATGAATCGCAATTTCGATTTTTAAAGTGGATACATCAATCTTACATCTTGAAAAATCCCAAAAATGAAAATTTTCCATCCAAAAACCTCGAAGTTATTCTTGTTTCAGAGGAGCTCTATTGTCGATTTTTTTTTTCGAATTTTCCCGCTCAGAGAGAATTTTCCAACCAAAACTGAAAAATGTTACATCAAAATAACTTGAAATTTTCTAAGGAATCTATTTCTGCAATAAAAAAAATGGTGTTCTAATTTGAAAAACGGAAGTTGACGTCATTTCCGGAAAAACCGGAGGTGCTCATGCCTTGAAAATATTTTAGATTTCATCAGCATCGTGAAATACTTATAAGTGCTGAATTTCATGAAAATACGTTCAGTGGTTTCCCGTATAAATATGGGTGAGGTTCCTCGTGAAAGACCCTGTATAGACTATATAGTAAGGCTCTATAAAGGGGAGTATACCAGAAACCGCCATTTTGGGACCAACCATAGACTCGAGATTTACAGATCCATTCGAATGAAATGAAATATGTCCATTAATTAACGAGTGATTGCCACGGCGCGGCATCTAATAGTCAAATTTATAATAATTTATTGTTTATGTTGGTGTATCACCCCGATAGATGGCGATGAAAATGTTGCGAGTCCTGTAATTTTCGAGTCTATGGTTAAACCCAATCAACCATTGAGTCCGGTCTCGCTTGCATACCTATCTTTCTAGTGCTCTAGACTTAGTAGCAAATGAGTATGATGGTCAAATTGGTCATCTGCGAAAACCTTTTCAATATTGGAGTATCACAATACATCATAAACGACTAACTTAACTCCAGTATGGTAAATTGTTTGCCTTACAAATTCGTTTGCTTTTGGTTACTTGAAAGATAACCCCTTTTAAGTACATATACTCCATTCACTTTTACAAAGTATCTTGGTGGGCCATGGTTTAGGTTTATCGAGTTCCAAGGCCGTAGCCAGGGGGGGGTCCGATGGGGTCCGGAGCCCCCCCGAAATTTATTTTTTCAGAAATGCCAGATAATCATTTCACCGAAAATTCTTCGAATAAATTTTTTCTAGCTACGGCCTCGGACGGACCCCCCCCGAAATTTTTTTCTAGCTACGGCCTTGTCAAGTTCTTTTACTTAAAACGGACGCAGGTTGGCACTCGTGAAAATCAAGCGACATTGCCAAGTCTACTTTCTGATTACTCTTTTTTAACTTTGTGAATGGAGTTAGTTCTTTTAAGCTTTAACTGTGACACAAGATTCGTAGTATCAATACATTTTCATACTGGAGTATTTCAAGTTGCGCAAAGAGGTATTTAATTGTCCTCTGTAGGCTTATTTCTTGAGAATTTTGAAAAGTGGGGATTTCCATACGTCTGTCTGTTCTAAAAGTTTTTGTATCGGGTTAATGAACTATCACAAAGTAACGGACTATTATGTCCATTATTTTTCAGTAAAATTTCAACACTCGGTTCTTGATTTCCGTACAAGAAAATAGCATAACTGAATCTTCCAATCATGTTTATACTCGTACACGTGAAATATTTCCAGTATTAACAGAAAAAGTTTCTTCAATATTCGTCAGATCTTTGGAATTATTGAATTCACATAATATTTCCTCAAATTCATTGTTTTCCCAAAGTAAATAAACATTTTGATAAATACGTAATTTCTACGATTTATATGTAGAAACGGCAACGTTGCGTCCATATCTGACAGAAGAATGAGTATAACCTAAAATTTTCAAAATATACACGGTGAAATGTGTCAGAATTCCAGCGCCAACCGGGCTACTTTATAAAAGTGAATGGAGTATAATGAATATTCCCCATTTCCAATATATCCTATTAGGTGAATATTCGCTTTTCTGCAACCCCACAACTTCCTTATTTTGAACAAACCCATATCTTAGATATGAATAAATTGAAGGTGTTGGTTGGCAATTTGATTTTTATTATTATCAATTTGCTTTCGATTAATGCCCATTTGCTTCTTTTCATTAATGCCTGTTTCAAATTGACTTCTCCAAAATGATTTTGACTATTATGATCCAGAATAGTGCTAATTTGAACTTGAAAAGGTATATACCATGAATTTATTTGGACTCCCTACACTTATGTTTGATGTAAATAATAATATAATCTTGCAAATGTAACTCGAAAGTTTGAATACAATAACATCAACAGTATTATTTTAGTATACAGGGTATCCCAAGATGTTCCAAACAGCCAATAACTCGGCTCTCAGACAAGGTAGAAATTTCAAACAAAAAGTTTTTCAAATGGCATCAAAAACTACCAGAATCCGTAGTTGAAATTCCGTTTCTAATTACCACCCCTGAAAAAAACTACCCCCAGATATTTTTCTCAAATGGGACCCTTATATTTTTCTTACTCAGAAATGACAATGAAGTGTCAGACGTTTTTCGAATTTGCTCTTGCTTTTTTGCTGATTTATCGCTAAAAATAACCACTCTAATCTATGGGAGATGATCCCCCAACATAAGGGGCCTGTAGCATTCCTCGAACACCTGAGGAACAGAAGAATCATCACTTGGAAGATCGGACCTGATCGAAAGATCCTCCCGATCCATGAGAAAGTTAAGGCTTTGTGAAAAGGTTTTTTTAGCAGGTGAAGTATTTTTTTCTACTGCTTCTTTCTCGTTTTTCTTCTTTTTTTTGTTACAGATATAATTTCAAGATATTTGCCTCCAGTTCGATGAAAAGGCATGTTTTCAAGCACAATGAGCTCTGTAACATGGATTGCAGCATATTTTTTGAACAAATTCAGTATCACCACACATACACAGGGAGACATAGTTTTTCAGAGGTTTTTATCTGTTCTCGTGTATCATACGCAGAATTGTATGGTACCCCGTTTACATTCCCTCTGCTAACACTCAGATTCGGAGCGGGAAACAGATTTTATTCTTTTATACAATCTGTTCCTTGTCCCCATTTCTTCACACGTGCCATATGCCATATATTTATTTATATTTTTCTAAGTCAATTCTCTATGTCTATGTTCTATACTCTATAATTATTCTAATTAATTCTATACTCAAAGGTTGCCACCCAAAACAATGTCAGTTTTCGAAATAAAATGAGTTGTCAATTCAACATTCCCCAAATATTAACAGCATGTCGACATATTCATTAGGGGTATAAGTGAAAGGCATTTTCAGTATTTTTAAAACCGGTACAACAATTTAGTTGAATTGACAACTTATTTTATTTATATTTCAGAGCTTATACCAACGAAACTTTTGAAAATTATAACGGAACCTGTAACACCCCACCTTGCTCACATTGTGTTTCAACTGGTATATTTCCATCTTCACTTAAGTTGTCTACGATGATTCCGATTTTCAAAAGGAATGATCCCGCGGATATTAATAATTATAGATCCATTTCTTTACTTAGCGTCCTCTCCAAGGTGATTGAAAGACTAGTATATGATCGAATTGTAAATCATGAATGAAATGTACAATGGCGCCCCTTATCCGAAAATCGCCGAACTTTGAAATAAGTGAATTTGTGGGTAAAGCAGGAACTTTTTCCCGCCATAATTTGAATTTGGAAATTCTCTGCCAATTCCGTATTTCATTTTTCTGAACGAAATTATCTGTAGATTCACTTCTAATCGGAAGTTGAACTATTTTTATGGGTCTTTCGTTTGAAAAAAAAACAGAAGCTCCAGAAGACTCATTTTCTAATATTTTTGAAAAAAAAAGAATTTTCGAAATTAAATCTATCTTCATTATTTCATTGAGAACTCCAATCCTTTCTGAGTTTACCCACAAAATTTCAGTTCTCAAAGTGAAGCCATTTCCAAATGCAACTTGAAATAAACACACACTACATTGAACGCCCACCTTAATAGCAGATTTGATAGCTATGTTTGCCGATGACACCTCCTTTGCTATATCGGCTCGAAACCATGAGGAATTAATAAGAGAGTGTGCCTTGTAGATGCAAAGTTTCACTGATTGGTGTCGCCAGAATGCTCAAATTGTTAACCTTGAGAATATCGAGTGGATATTCTACAACTTGCGATCTCAGAATTCTCCGTCAACCTAATATTTTTACATCAAAGCCATTTGTGAAATTTTTAGGAATCGAACACCTGAGTAAAAAAATTAATAAGGCTTATTATGCGATCAGTACCTAGAGTTAAAGACACACTCCCCATTCAATCTGTGCTCAATATTTATTACGGCTTATCTCACTCACCTTTGAATTGCAAAATATTATTATGGGGTAGTTCAACGAGTGTAACCAGGATTTTAATCGCCCAAAAGCGAGTACTTATACTCCATTCACTTTTATTTAATCACATAGGAGGTCATGGTTTCGTTTTCAGGAGTTGGTGCCCCTGATGAAAAGCACAGAACATATGATGAAAAGTCAGTGCGCGCACAGAAAATATCGTTAATGACAAAACGACGGTGCCAGTTTCTTTGTTTACATCAAAGTAAAAGTATCAAAGATATTCCACATTTTGTTAGGTTTAGAAATTGTTCGCAGATTTTTGGTATTTAATCGATATTTGCAGGTGAGTTTTTCGTCGAATATCCAAGGTTAACGTATACTCCATTCACTTTTATAAAGTATCCCGGGAGGCCAAGTTTTAGGTTTATCAAGTTTTTTCACCTGAAAAAATCGCAGGTTGGCACTTGAGAATGTCATTACGTCAATTAATAAATGTCGGAGAAGTTGGCGGCGTTTATTTTTCATTATTAATTATTACTTATCAAGCCTGGAACTGAGAATGCCGAAGGTAGTTTCGAAAAAGCAGAGTTAAGTATCAGGAAGTGCTATTTAGAATTGAAATCTGCGCATTCTAAAAGTAACCCTGATAATTTGGTATCGACAGTTCATGACCAGCTATCCAACATTTTCGCTACAGAAGAATAACTAGGCAGTGGGGACGCGAGAGTGAGACGCCAGAGCTGCTGCCGGCTTTTCACGCAGTAAACCGAGACTGGCGTCTCACTCCTGCGTCCCCACTGCCTAGTTATTCTTCTGTATCGTGCTCCTGATTGGTCACTTTAATTAATTAATAACTAATTAACTACGTTATCAAAAAATTTCAAACATGGATATTTGGGCTTAGAATATTTTTCACTTTCGATCCCTCAAGGAAGTGCGGGACTTCTGGGACACCCTGTAGATGCATAGAATACCTGGTGTTGGCACTGATTAGATTTTGTTATGACTTTCTTGTCGATCGAAAATCCGAGAATTTGTCCTGCTTTTCATTTCTCCCGAAAGGGGTCGCGCTATTTGTCGTTGCCGCAGTAGCGCCACGACCGATAAATATTGCGGATTTATTTCGGAACTAGACCAAAATCTGAAATCTAGAATGCCGTTTTGATCTACAAATATT
The DNA here is from genome assembly GCA_951802165.1 of Adalia decempunctata. Lineage (NCBI taxonomy): Eukaryota > Metazoa > Arthropoda > Insecta > Coleoptera > Coccinellidae > Adalia > Adalia decempunctata. The sequence goes on from OX637695.1 coordinate 51,770,329, forward strand.
GGTCACGATTTTTAGTAAGGAGTCGATACACCAGGTATTCTATGCATCTATTATATAATAGACCAGTCCAACAGAACAGCTGATCACCGTTTTAAGATCGCTCCTGGGAGCATTGACCTATGTCATTTTATTATAGCAAAATATCGTAATATATCGCTTGGATGAGAATATCGTCCGCGGTGCTTGATTCATTTTCATCAGGAGCGATATTGGTGTAATACATGAGATATAATATATATTATATTATCGCTCGTCGTCCGTTGCGGCCTTAAACAAACATTTGGGATGAGTATTTCTGCTTTCTGCTAGAGAGTTACTTTCAATACTATTTTCTACGAACTTGAGTGTTGTGATACCATTTTTCGAGGGAATAAATATTGTGTTATATCTAAGGCCTACTCAAAATGAGTAATTATTTCTTGAAATGGCAAACTGAATCTGTAGCACAAAGATATGTATTGCAAAAAACTTCAACGTATAAATAACGTGGATCCATTTGCTCTCGACGATTCAAGTCGAAAGACTTGAATCGTCACTGAATAGTGAAACCATGTGATTTTCCTCCTGTAACTAGTATAGACATAGTCACAGCACAGCTGGAATTCTATATAATTTCACATTGTCGCGAATTCCTCTATTTCCACAATTTATCACAATGCAAGATGATGGCATGGTTGAAATTGAAAATTCCGAAAGCAAAAGAAACTACCCTGAAACAGTGAAGCACGTAACTGAGTAACTGACGTAACCTCAGTTTGCTCCCAGCAGCCATTAAAACAGCTGATCGAGACAGATCGTTGGACTGGTCATAGATGCATAGAATACCTGGTGTATCGACTCCTTACTGAAAATCGTGACCAAAATTTGTAGATCAAAACGGCATTCTAGATTTCAGATTTTGGTCTAGTTCCGGAATAAATCAGTAATATTTATCGGTCGTGGCGCTACTGCGACAACGACAAATAGCGCCACCCCTTTCGGGAGAAATGAAAAGCAGGACAAATTCTCGGATTTTCGATCGACAAGAAAGTCTTAAACAAAATCTAATCAGTGCCAACACCAGGTATTCTATGCATCTATGACTGGTCTATTGTATAGATGATAGATGCATAGAATACCTGGTGTAACGACTCCTTTCTAAAAATCGTGACCAAAATTTGTAGATCAAAACGGCATTCTAGATTTCAGATTTTGGTCTAGTTCCGGAATAAATCCGCAATTTTTATCGGTCGAGGCGCTACTGCGGCAACGACAAATAGCGCGACCCCTTTCGGGAGAAATGAAAAGCAGCACAAAATGTCACATTTTCGATCACACATTTCTATGCATCTATAAAAGATGCATAGAATACCTGGTGTTGGCACTGATTAGATTTTGTTTAAGACTTTCTTGTCGATCGAAAATGTGACATTTTGTGCTGCGTTTCATTTCTATTCTATGCATCTTTTATAGATGCATAGAAATACCTGGTGTTGGCACTGATTAGATTTTGATTAAGACTTTCTTGTCGATCAAAAATCTGAGAATTTGTCCTGCTTTTCATTTCTCCCGAAAGGGGTCGCGCTATTTTTCGTTGCTGCAGTAGCGCCACGACCGATAAATATTGCGGATTATTCCGGACCTAGACCAAAATATGAAATCTAGAATGCCGTTTTGATCTACAAATTTTGGTCACGATTTTTAGTAAGGAGTCGATACACCAGGTATTCTATGCATCTATATAATTATCTACTTTATGTCAGGGAAAACTACAGCTCTTTCATAAAATTATCAGATTGTTCAAATTAATATAACACGAGGAAGCAATGTATTCTCTCTATTCCTTTGCACAGGACCTCTAAATACGAGAGCTCCCCATATTATCAGGGGATAAAACTTTATAATCGCCTTCCAAATGAGACGCGCATGCTCGAGTATAATGCCTTCAAAAAACATCTAAAAAATGTATTGTGCTCCAAAGCCTATTATAGTCTCAAGGAATATTTTGATGAGGCAGTGTAGATTAATGTAGCTAGAATGTTATTTTGTTTTTTATTTCTATAGAATGAATTTCTCTGTTTACTGATTGTTGACTTGTCCCATACATTGATATGTCCAAAGGGAATGAATTATTATTATTTCGAAAACTGTCATTGTTTTCGGTGGAAACCTTTGAGTATAGAATAATTATAGAGTACACAACATAGACATAGAGAATGGAGAATTGACTGAGAAAAATGGTGAATGTGTCTGAAATTATAATAATTTTGTTTTAGGGTTGAATTTATGTAAAATGATGAAAAATCTTTTAACGTATTTCTTCTTTCACTAGGAAATCCTTTAGAGTTGGAAAAATATAAGGGTGCCATTTGAAAAAAATATCTGGGGGTGGTTTTTTCAGGGGTGGTAAATAGAAACAGAATTTTAACGAAGGATTCTGGTAGAGTTTTTGATGCCATTTGAACAACTTTTTGTTTGAATTTTCTGCTTTGTCTGAGAGCCGAGATATTGTCTGTTTGGAACATCTTGGGACACCCTGTATAACCCAAAAATTTCATAATCAACAATTTCAAAGAAGAAAAAGATAAACAGTGTGCAATGATTGTGGAAGCCAAAATAAAACAAGAACAACATAACATAGCATACAGAGATTGGGATGTAGTGTAGTTATGAACTACATATTATATGAACCCATACAATTCTTAAAGCAAAATACTTGCATGATTTCTCTATGAAACAAATCTTTCAAAACACTACTGGCCAATTATTGTTCAAGCAATAGGAGCTCCATTCATAATTACACTCACTTTAGATACTTTTGTCTTTTAATTTGATGCCATGTATCAACTAATTCATTGAAATTCAACTGTATTTGAACATTCTTACATATTGAAACTTTTGACAGTTTGGTTATTTTTCTCAATGCCAAAGAGTATACCACAAATGAATCAAACAAGGTCATTTATAAACATATTGCTGAAAAATGTGAAACATCGAAATGCAAAACAAACAAAAATTTCTAACAAGATTTGTACCACCTTATTTATGATTTGGTCAAAAAATATTTTGAATGACTCATTCAACTCTGAATTGAATTAGTGAATCAAAATTCTCTTATCTTGTAAATTTAACTTTCAAGCATTTTGGATAATTCCTAGCTCATATATTTTCCATAGGAACTTATCCAGCTGATACTAAAGAATTTGAGTCTCTTGTTTAAAAACATCAAGCATTTGAACATTTCAATTTTTTTCAATTGGCAACAATGGGGATTGAACTAATACTTTTTTAATTGAAAGATATTACTATTTCATTCATGCATTAGCATTTGCTTCATATAATTGGACATTTCGTTTCACAATTATTATAAAATTCATGATATTACTTGCTTTGTTCCAACTTATTATTATCTTTCATGATAATGATAATTAAAACCTACTAAATACGAGGTATACATTCTTCACAATGTCATACAATACCCTTTTCTTGAAGTTGAACAAGAAATAATCTTTTATGCTCCTTTGGTTTGGTAATATGTGGAGGGGTATATGGATACTGCGGAGGTTCAAAGTTTGGTCTCCACCAGTTACCAATGGTGTCTTCAACAATCCAATCTTGTTTAACACCGTCTTGTCTTCCCAAAGTCTGCAAGAGTCATTTCCTAGTTATAACTAAATCCATAAAATTCTCAATAGATAGTTACTGAAAGTAATAAAATTCATAACATACTGTCAAAAATTACTCACCTCTGTAAGTAATCTTTTTAAACCTTCAACTTCGTCTTCACCAGGGTTCAACTCTCCACCAGGTAATTTAAAGAATGTGGTACCTAACTGTAGTAAAAGAACATGTGGCAATCCATGTTCATGAACCAATAAAACACCTTCTACACTCCGTCTCATGCCTATTTTCTCAAATTCATCTCTCATTCTTTGAAATCTAGCAGGAACACTTGGATCTTTTTCGAATAAAGCTTCTTTTGTCCCAAAGGTATAATTTGTCAAAGGATACCTTGAATGAAACAATGTTAGTACTTTGTATAATTGTTTCAAGCATTATTACAATTTGATAGTCCTATATATAGCGGCTTGTGGAATAGGATACTTTGTTTCGAATGTTGGAGCGGCAGCAGCCACGGCTGTTGCTGTACCAACAGGACCAGCTCTCCGAGGCCAACCCGATCCAGATCCAGCACCAAGACCCCCAACAGTTTTTTGAGCCTTCACTTGTGACGATGTCATCGCCATTATCAAAAGATTTGTAGAATATTAAAAATCCAGACACTAGTAGGAACTTCTTCAAGATATTTGAAATTATTGAGAATAACATACGAAACCATAGAAGAATAATATAAACATTGTGAAAAGTCTTGAAAATAAACTAGACCACAGAAAATAAAAGTACGGTGTAGCCATAGAAATAGAATATCTGAAAAAATTATAAAACACAGAACACAATATATGTGATCTATGTTCTATAAGAGACTAGAAGTGTTAGGTCACGAAGGCTACGGTTCGTTTTATATATGTTCTGTGGTTTAAAGAAAACAGTGGTTCGACCATCTTTATAAGAAGCCATGGAATACACTGTGGCAACACCGCATTTTATTTAGCCACAGAGTCAGTAAAGGATTTATCACAAAGGCACGAAAGTTGGGACGTTTTTTGCGAATTATGGGACGTTCAAAAAAAAATTCGTATTTGCGTTTTAATCCTTCACTTGTCATCTGCTTTAAAAAATATGATTCGTTTACCTTTACCCCATATCTATACTCTATACTAATATTATAAAGAGTATCACCAGTTATTTTTTATTATATTGAGGAGAGGTCAGCACCAGCTAGCTCTTTTTTTTTATTGGACGCCACGTGATTTAAATAGGAAGATAATCACTCTCACAATTAGGTATTAGGTTAAGAAATCACGAAATGAAAGTTATAAATATCTGGTGTATTTAATTTCAATTACTCCGATATTAATAATAATTTGCTGGTAGGTCCTGTACCCTGATGTGCGCACGCCAGTGTATAGTTCACAAATAAACTTACAAATAGATATCAAATTCAATCAAGATAAACATGTATGCAAAAAAAAAGGTGTTGACAGTTTTTCTTTATTATAATTCGGATTGACACTTCCGGTAGAAGAATTATAAATGGAGAGATCTGACCTTTCTTTTCGTAAGCTCCTATATATGAAATGTTTGTATTCGGCCTCCACTGGAAACAGGATCAGCGGCTCAATAGGCTCAAGATCTAATACTGAGCTCTTCGTTCAGGATCAGCTGAATTAATTCACAAAGGTTGGGTTAATGATGGCCTCTACCAATTTCCTCACCACCACAAATCTCGATGACCTCAGGTAAAGAATTAGGGACAGGTACTGTAGTAATGTATAGCTGGTGAATTCAGTTAGTTGACGAAGGAATAATATAGCACAGAAACAGAAAGCCCTCTGAAAAAGACATTCATCTTGGTAGAAGGATTTAATGATAAGTTTTTATCACTTACGTCGTGTTGTGCGGGCTTAATGATAAGAAGATTTTTATGTTGCCAAATCCAATAAAGAAATTATTCCACTTCGAAGAGACAGGTACAAGTGTGAATAATTAGTAACAATGCAACCGATTTTCAGACTTTAAATCCGCTCAGCGTATCCAATAATCGACCCCAAAAAAACTCGAAATATAATCAATTTTAATCGGAGAATTTCTCTGAAAACCAATCTTCAACTGAAATTTTACGAACAATGATTTAAACATATGCCGCAACAACGACTATTCACAGCAGAGACATCTGTAGGATCGACATGTCTCTAATTGAAAGAAATTTATTGTGAGAAACAGTTTCCTTCGGAAATCAAAATTAAAAGAAAGAAATTGATTTGAGAAAAAGCGACCTGTGATAAATTCCCCCTCGCCTCCTCAGGAAGCAAACCTAGGTGGGTTTGCTGACGATAGAACTCTTCATCAGCTAATGTTCAGAAGGACATAGTATAAAATGGACACAAGTCAAAACATAAAGTCAAACATGACCTAACACATAAAAAAAAATTATATAACCTGTTCTGACATATAGGGCTTCAAATCTTTGACATGCCAAATCCCCTTATCCTGTCCACTCTCATTTTCCAGCCTATAAGCACAGGTACCTTTTCGTTCGGCCACTCTATAAGGACCTACGAATCTTGGACCCAATTTAGCAGTGTAGTCTTTGCTAGCGTCCGATATGGCCTTATTTCTCAACATGACACAATCACCCTCCTGAAATTGTACATTCCTTCGTCGTAAGTTGTATCGCTGACGATTTACCTCCTGAGCCTTAGCTAAACGTTTTACAATATCCTGAAAAAGATCTCTATTACAGCCTTTCCTTCTGTGAGAATACTCATTAGGCATCATAACTTCGCGACCAATAGGGTGATTATAAGAAATCCCACTATCCCTATACTCTTTTCCGAAATTTACGAAGAAGGGACTTACTCCTATAGTCTCCTGGCGTCCAGTGCGAATAGCACAACCAATACCAGCGATATGTTCACTCCAAGTTTTGTGATTATCCTTCACGTAACAACGAAGCATAGTCTTCACAATTCCGTTACTCCTTTCAGATGGGTCACAATGCGGGCTATAGAGTGGGGTAAAAATATTCTGGACGCTATATTCCCGACAGAGAGATTTAAACTCCTTACTTTGCATCTGCACTCCGTTGTCAGATATGATGAACTTAGGAACTCCAAACATCAGGAATACCTGTTCCTCTAAAATCTTACATAGTATCTTAGCATTAGCACAACGTATAGGCACAGGAAGTACAAACTTAGAGAAATAATCCGTGATCACCAATATATATCTGAAACCATGTGAGGAAGGAAGTGGGCCAACGAAATCTAAACTAATCATCTCCCACGGTTCCACAACTACAGGCCTTGTTCCCATGAAACCAGCAGCCGCTTTATTTTCGGGCTTGGACTTTGCACATATCCGACAGCCCTTGACAAAACGTATTATATCAGCCTTCATCTTCGGCCAATAGTACTTTTGGCGTACCCTCCAATATGTCTTATAGACACCTGGATGGCCACAAGTTACAGACTCATGATTTGCCTTCATCAATGCTTGCCTGTAATCCTTAGGAACAACAATTTTCCAAATGTCAGCCTCATTGAGGCTGGAGGGAGAAACAGGATCAACGTACTTCAAAAGAACCTCATCCTCGACTCGCCACGATGGATACTTCTCAGGTTGCTGTTGTATACGATTCATCGTATTCTTATACCAAGCATCTGAAGAATTTTTGAAGTCTGTGTAATGTATTCGTTCCTCCATAGTGACAGCTTCCACAGCCACAGGAACAGATCTGGACAACATATCAGGAACCACATTGTGTTTACCCTTCCGGTGAACCATTTCATAAGTAAAAGGCATCAATCTAAGACTCCATCTGGCAAGACGTCCTTGTGGATCTTTCAAGTTGTTGAGCCACAGTAGAGAATGGTGATCTGTAATGATTTTGAAGAATGTACCCTCAAGATAGTGACGCAACTTCTCAACAGCCCAAATAACGGCTAGACATTCCCTCTCAGTAGTAGAGTAATTACGTTCTTGACGTGATAAAGATCTCGATAAATAACAGATAACGCGTTCCCCATCTTCAAAATTTTGACTGAGAACTGCACCAATGCCATGCGCTGATGCATCCGTTTGAAGAATAAATTGTTTCTCGAAATCTGGACAAGTTAACACCGGCGCTGTAGACAGCTTCTCTTTAACTAATTGAAAAGCCTTCTCACAATCATCCAACCAAATCCATTTTGCGTTACGCTTAGTGAGTTGAGTTAATGGTGCCATGATTATAGAGAAATCTGAAACAAAGCGTCTATACCAAGAGGCAGTACCTATAAAACGACGAAGTTCTTTAACGTTCTGAGGAGTTGGTATACTTAAAATTGCCTCGACCTTATCAGGGTCAGTTCGCAATCCATGTCTATCTACAACGAATCCCAGATATTTTAACCGAGGTAGGCAAAATTTACACTTTTCCCTTTTCACAACCAAACCCGCCAAAATTAGCCTATCGAAAACCTTTTCCAAAATCATCAAATGTGTTTCAAAATCTTTGGAAATGATAATTATATCATCCAGATACCATAGGACGTAGGGTTGCAAATCAGCTCCCAAGGCCTTATCAATTACTCTTTGAAAAGTTGCACCTGAGTTAGTTAAGCCAAATGGTAATCTTTTGAATTGGTAGAGTCCATGTCCGGGAACAGTGAAAGCAGTGAACTCGCGAGACGACTCCTCCACCTCGACCTGATGAAAAGCAGACTTGATATCTAACGAACTCAAACACTTAGCGTCCCTCAATTTGTCCAAAATATCAGATATATACGGCAATGGATAGGCATCCTTCTTCGTAACCGCATTTAATCGTCTGTAATCGATGCAAAGCCTATAAGTATTATCTTTTTTTGGTACAAGACACACAGGAGATGACCAAGAACTCCTTGATGGCTCAATGATTCCTAAATTAATCATAGTATCTATCTCCTCATTTATTATCTTTTGCTTGATTGGGGAGACAGGATACCATCGTTGTTTAATAGGAATAGTGCCAGGCAAAACATCAATTTTATGTTTTTCAACAGATGTACAACCTAGACCGTCACCCATCAGCTTGAATTTAGTTTCTAATACCCTACTCAAAGTATCCATCTGAACACCAGTCAAAAAATAATCCTCGACAACAGGTGAAACCAAAGCTATGTCCGATCTCTTTGCAAAATGCCAAACATTATCCTTAAGACACGGTATAATTTCCATCTTAACCCAAAAATCTACTCCAAAAATTAAAAAATGACTTAGTGAAGGAATTACTAATATGTCGATCCAACATAACTTTCCCTTAAGGCTTATCGGAGTTTTCACATACCCAATACTGTCACAAGACTGCCCGTTTGCCACAGTACAAGACAATTTACGAGGAGTTAATTTTAAACCTGAATTCAATAAAAAATTGTAACCCTGAGAACCTACCAGAGTTTGAGTTGCACCTGAATCTAACAATCCAATGATTGATCTACCCAAAATATCTACTTCTAAATAAGGGCGACAATCGTTATCAACATGAGAAATTATGTAATCTAAAATGATTTTGTTTCGATTTACCGCTTCTGATTCAAAAGAGGAAAATTCGCGGCAATCTATTTTCCCCTTGGGCCGTTTCCCGACCTATCAGACTGTCTACTACATTTTGAACAATTTCGAACAGTAACATTTCTCTCACCACATCTATAGCAGAACAATTTCCTTGGCTCTGTACAGTCCTGTCGAACATGGCCCATTCTCTGACAATTCCAGCAAGTTTTATTCTCTACTGTAGAGACAGAAGGTTCCCCATAACTTCCCGATGTAGAAACAAATGCAAAATCAGCATCAACATAATTCTGCCTGCGACGTGAAGGGGGTACATAAGTATCAGCTCGATACTTCTTGACCTCTAGCTTCAAACATTCATCCTCTAGCTCCTGCAAATTAGTAACAGACGAAAGTTGAGTCGAATAAAATGGAGATAAATTTCGAATGATTATATTCAACTGGATATCCTCAGCCACATCACCATAACGTCGAAACATACCTCTCATACAAGAAACATATTCAACTATACCCTCGGAAGAATCCTGAGTCCGCGACAGAATATCCTTGAATAACCTTGCCTTGTAATCCGGAGGCTGATAATGCTTGAGCAACAAGTCCGTTAAATCTTTCCAATTAGTGAATCGACCTCGATTGGACCTATACCATAAAAGTGCTTTACCATCAAAAAGATATATTGCTGACTCATATAAACGAGATTCTGCAGTACCCCGAGCCATTCTCAATTCCTCTACTCTCTCCAAAAAGTTATTTACACTCATACCCTTTGAATCTCCAGAAAACTTGAGATTCCATTTCTGAATATCACATTTCTTGAAATATTGAGTTTTTTCAGGGGTAGACGAATTCTTATTAGCTCTTGAAATTTTAAAATCTAAGTCTTCGGAAGATGAATCAGATGATTGTTCATCGGCTGATAACAAGAGACCAGCAAGTTCAACATGAGGTGCCTCTGACTTAGAGGGAACAGCCTCAACAGAATCCAAAAGCAAAAGTATCTCCGAGAGTATTTGTCTTTTAGTTTCATCTTTCTCGCTATCTAACTTATCTTCCGGAATTCTATCCAATCTTCGGACCAAGTGTAATGAACGAGATCTGATATTATCTCTACTAACCTTACCAATCGTCAGACTTTTACGAAGTTCCTCTAATTTTATTTTCACGGTCGTTAATTCATTAGAAACATCGAAATTATAATCCGGGTATTTGAAAGATTGATTCATAGTTTCCAGTTTCAAAGTACTTCTTAAACATGATCGTAATGTTTCAACTGTAGCTGTTTCAGAGAATGATAAACCTCGTACATTTAATTCATGTTGAAGTTCATCCTTTAGTAGGTGATTGATATTCATTCTAATATCCGACATATGAAATGAGGCTAATTATTCCCAGCAAAACAAGAAATACCAGAAAATATCCAAAAGAGAACGAAGTGTTTAAAGAAGCCACGATATATCAATTACTTCAGAATAAAATCAAAGCTCAAAAAAAATACTTGAATATTCAGCTGAACCTGACGATATGAAGGATAGAAATTCTAATGTAAACAAAAGAGCGTCTGAACAAAACAAAATCCTGAATAATCTCAAAATACCGATAAAATGCACGATCAGATCAGACCAGTTCGGGTATGGCCCCACGTTGGGCGCCAATTTAAATATCACCAGTTATTTTTTATTATATTGAGGAGAGGTCAGCACCAGCTAGCTCTTTTTTTTTATTGGACGCCACGTGATTTAAATAGGAAGATAATCACTCTCACAATTAGGTATTAGGTTAAGAAATCACGAAATGAAAGTTATAAATATCTGGTGTATTTAATTTCAATTACTCCGATATTAATAATAATTTGCTGGTAGGTCCTGTACCCTGATGTGCGCACGCCAGTGTATAGTTCACAAATAAACTTACAAATAGATATCAAATTCAATCAAGATAAACATGTATGCAAAAAAAAAGGTGTTGACAGTTTTTCTTTATTATAATTCGGATTGACACTTCCGGTAGAAGAATTATAAATGGAGAGATCTGACCTTTCTTTTCGTAAGCTCCTATATATGAAATGTTTGTATTCGGCCTCCACTGGAAACAGGATCAGCGGCTCAATAGGCTCAAGATCTAATACTGAGCTCTTCGTTCAGGATCAGCTGAATTAATTCACAAAGGTTGGGTTAATGATGGCCTCTACCAATTTCCTCACCACCACAAATCTCGATGACCTCAGGTAAAGAATTAGGGACAGGTACTGTAGTAATGTATAGCTGGTGAATTCAGTTAGTTGACGAAGGAATAATATAGCACAGAAACAGAAAGCCCTCTGAAAAAGACATTCATCTTGGTAGAAGGATTTAATGATAAGTTTTTATCACTTACGTCGTGTTGTGCGGGCTTAATGATAAGAAGATTTTTATGTTGCCAAATCCAATAAAGAAATTATTCCACTTCGAAGAGACAGGTACAAGTGTGAATAATTAGTAACAATGCAACCGATTTTCAGACTTTAAATCCGCTCAGCGTATCCAATAATCGACCCCAAAAAAACTCGAAATATAATCAATTTTAATCGGAGAATTTCTCTGAAAACCAATCTTCAACTGAAATTTTACGAACAATGATTTAAACATATGCCGCAACAACGACTATTCACAGCAGAGACATCTGTAGGATCGACATGTCTCTAATTGAAAGAAATTTATTGTGAGAAACAGTTTCCTTCGGAAATCAAAATTAAAAGAAAGAAATTGATTTGAGAAAAAGCGACCTGTGATAAGAGGAAAGATTTGTATTTTTGTTTGTTTGATACTAATAGGCTCAAAAACTTCTGGACCGATTTCAAAAATTCTTTCACCCTTTGAAAGCTACATTATCCCTGAGTGACATAGGCTATACTTTTCACCCGAAAAAATTTAGGATACCTACTATAACTTCAATAATTAAAAAAAATCAGCAAAAATCAGCTATTTTCACGTGCGCTGCAAAAACCGTGAGACTTAAGTGGATACAATGTATGACGGAAATGTACCTCTTGAATATTTCTACAAAAAAGTCCGATAGCATGTATCTATCTCTCAAGAATGACTTGCTATTACCTGTTTATGGTAATCAGATGTTTTCCAAAATTATGCACTATTTGGGAGTGTGTTTTTATGAATTGGGTATTGATCCTTATCCAACCTAATACGTTATTTATCCCCAGTATTTAATTTAGAACAAAATTGCCCTTCATATCATACAATTACAACGAGTACATCAAAAGATATGGCAGGTTGAAGTTTTGAAGATGAAACCGCCGCGTGAAACAAATTTCTACTCGGGCGAAGCTGGGACGGCCTGCTTGTATCTAATAATTCCTATATGGGCCATAAGCCAATCAAAACTGAAGCTGGGCTTTGCTCTGGCTTTGGTAACAATCCAGATCTGCGCTTGTCCATACCTTACTAGTAAGGTATTGCCAAAGGTCTGTGGTATTGCGCTTGTGCGGCAATATTGAGAATAAAAATATTTGTTTAATTCTGTCTCTCCGACACATCGTATTATGTCGTGAAACGTATGTCATTCTTAACTTCATGTGTTTCGATCGTAACCTCGCAATTTCATGTGAAATATTTCAATCACTTTTTTCCCTTTTCTCCAAGTCCTAAATATCGTTGTTAACTCCTATTCATATTCTAAAATTGAACTGAAAGTATTTGAGTGACATATTTTCGTTCTCGATAGGTTTGTTCGCGTCGCAGTTCTCTTGGTACTCTGGGTTCAGGGAGAACTTGGTTCTAGAACTCATGGAACTGAGGCACGCTGTTCCATGACACGAACGGTTGGGAACCAAATATCCATTCATTCATATCATATATCATTCTTATCATCAATGTTTTATTTTTCGTCATTGCTTATCATATAAAGCCTTAATCAATATTCCATATTATAGAATATAATTCTTCGGAACAGATAATTTTAAACATTTTTCGTTAAACTAGAGTATTTTATTATTTAAAACCTTAGTTATTAAACTGTATAACATCGATAGTTTTAAGTTTTCTCTGGATAACATGGAAAATACAACTCCAATATACAATTTCGAACTCGAAGACATGTTTGTTTACCAACAAGTTGTTACTTTTAAGGTTAATATATAGCACCTGTTCCTACTGTACCATCTACGGATCAGGAACAGTCAGAATAGCTAGGAACAGTTCCGAACTCGGGTGTTCCGACGACGCGAACGTCAAGGAATCTCCTGTTCCGTGCGAAACGAATGGGTGGGATTAAAAATTACCAAAAAGTACAGTTCCGAACCGCGAAGCGAACCTTTTATCTATTTTCTTGTTGTCTTTCAGAATAAACATAACCTCTAAATTTCTCGCAATTTTTGAATTTCCAGGTGACGTAAGCGTACATCTCCATCGTTAGCCCTATGAAATTTTACATATCTACCATCAAAAATCTACAAACAGATTTCAAATTTCATCAAGTCCATTTGCAGACCTTCCAGATTCTCAAGAGAATGTCTTGAATTTGTTCACAAAAATTACAGTATGTAGTTTCATATATGTATTTTAATGATAATTATAAGAGAACAAATTTTTTGAAATTCCTGGTCATTGTGTAACTTTCTCAAGAATTTCAAAAAAATTGTCTGTCATTATATCTTTCCCTTATTCATAATCACAGACTTTGAACCCATTCCTACTTTATTATTATTATTCAAACTTCATCTTGACTTTTTTTCATTTTTTTTACACTATCTTCGATATGGTTATTTATACCAGGAACCAAAGGTAATTTTTCAACCGACCTCAGCAAAGTTCTGCTTGAAGGAAGGGTACATATTTTGTTGAGTAAATGATAGCCCTTAGGGTTTGATTTATACAGATCTAATGCTAGTTTTTTCTCTTCTACTGTGTATCTCCTTGCATGCAGTTCAACTTTTCTATTTCTGATTTGACATTCCAAGAAATTTGAAGTGGCTGGATTTACATACTCCGTGAGTTTGCCGAATCCCTCATTCTGAAGTAATTTTTCAGCACTAGCTAACCTTTCTTGGAAAATTTTGTTCTTATGCTTTAATTTGCTCATCCTCATAGTGGTTTTTTTCAACATATCATACAAAATTCTTTCTCTTCTGGTCAACTGATTTATTTTCGTATAATTCAGTTTTCTTAAAATGCTATGGGAACCTGAAAAATAAAATTGTAAGTTAGTAATTTTAAACCATATTCTGGAATAACAGGTCCCACACTTTTTAATTTTCCATCAAAGTCTCAAAAGCAATGGTGAATAATGTGTTACTTACCTACAGGATTAATTTTCTTAGGCTTATTTTCAGGGACATCCGACAATAATTCTACAGGAGCTACTTTAGGATCATCGTCATCTAAAAAAAAATGGAATACCATCTGGAGCATTCACAAAGAATGGTTGGATAATTTTTTCTTACTACTCAATAAGAATTAAACTACCAGCAACAACCAGCTGTTGCAATAGTCATACTAACTTTCTGGCGCTACTGCCTCTGTAACATGTATCACTTCAGGATGTGTTTCTTGATCAAAATGAACAGAACTATCACTAATTGCCTCTTCATCAATGGTTGCTGCAGAACACTTTGGTTGATCAAATGAAACTGAATCATCTTAAAAAATAAACGATGCAATTGATGAATTACTGTTTTTGTAAAACTTACCAGAAACATTAATAGTAGGAAACGCATCAACTGTAAGACCTCTTCTGAATTCTGGCAAACTATGTGCGTTAGAAAAATGTGCATGGCAAACATAACACCTATTGTAAATCTGATCATGTGTTAAGTTTTGCCAATTGTTTGGTTTGATAATTTTTATCCATCTTTCGAACAAAATTGGATTGCTCTTAGGAAAACGATGTCTTCTGCTCACAACGTCGTTGCACCCAGGTACACAACATTTCCTAATCCTAATATAAGGCATTTTTCACTATATAATCGTTCTATTTACTGAACGTATTTTACAGTTGACTAACTTCAGAACTGCAAGTGCAAATGTATATAAGCACAGTATAGACACCATATGTCTCTGCCATAGATTAAAGAAATTAAAAGAATTGACTGTGATATAAGTAAACTGCAGTTAAGTTAACCAAAAAATTTAATCGCGTTTACCGTCAAACCAGAGACCAGTTGGTCTGTGGTCAAACCCACGGATGCTCAAACGTCTCAAACATGTTTGAGTATCCGTGGGTCAAACCAACGTTTCACCACAGACCAAAGATATTCTACAACATTCTACAATATTGTAGAATATCTTTGCCACAGACCAGTCTTTGGTTTCACCACGGCCTTCTAAAGACTTGTCTTTAGATGGCCGTGGTTTCACCCAGAGAACATATAATATATATCACGGGGGTGAAACGCTAGTGCTAAAATAGACGAGTCGCTTCATGCTGGCCAACTGTTTAAAAATACCTGAAAATCACTTCCCTTTTTTTCGCAATGATTCAACTCTTACCTGAAAGCTTTAATCCCAATGAGTGTATCCTGAAAATATTAGATATCACGAAGGTCTTCATCAAAAGCTATAAATTTTTGTTTTCTTATGTTTTCATTAATGGAAATCTATGACTCTCCAACCTAGAAAACGACTTGTTTATATCAAAGATTATAATCTATAATCTTTGGTTTATATTTTTACTTGCTCCTAAGCTGTTTTCATTGACTTAGAAATAAGAATATCTATTCTAAATCAATGGCTGTTTCAGGTATTCTTGAGGTATATGATCCTCGTAATTCGAGGTACTGAGCTGTGACTTCATCTTTCTGTAAGAAATCAGAAAATGTGAAGTACGAAAAGATTTTTATGTTTCAATCCTCATGATATATTTGAATTTTAGGCCAGTAGATGATTATATAACAATGTAAGCAAAGTACTAGTACTGGAAAAAACTGTTCTCAATTGCTCTTCAAGGAAAAGTAAAAACACGGCTGTTCGTTTTGATGAATTTCCTGAGAAAGATGCCTCAACACCGAATATCACTAATGCCTTTGGCATATTGCATAAATTGGAATGGAGAAAAGCATGGATAGACAAACTATGGATGGGAACCTTGCTGCAAAGAATATATGTGTTTGTTCCCTTCACATGGACGATTATGTCAAGTTAATTTCAGATTTATATCCAGATTGAAAAATCAATAAATAAATTGCTCCAGAGAGATTAGTTCTAGTATTAATAAAACTGAAACTGTTTGTGAAGTAGCCATTTTTAAGGGAGTTTCTCAATCAACTGCGAACAATATTTTTAGTAAATATATTGTCTGTATTTATTATTTTGAGATGTGGTATACACTGGCCATGTTCTGATGTTGAATTGATGAATTCATCACTTTACAGATTAAGAATATACTATGATTTCAAAGTGATACTTCATTATAATGATTTTCCAGTACAATGATCCTAATTTCTCATGCGGCATCAGAACTTATTCACATCCAGATCATAGTCTATGGCAGTTGTAAATACTTTTGGGTTGTTATTCTGTAGTAAGTTTCCATGCAAATAAAGATCATTAAAAACAATCATTTATTTCCCTAATTTCCTTTGAATTCCTTGTAGAATTTCTATCCAATTAGAAGCGAAAACCCAATTATGCACCTATATTGAATAAACTCCACAATACAGGGTTAATAATACATTAATTCACTGAAAGTCTTCCTATGATCTCTACGAATCCAAAGAAAACACCTATAATAATCAGTTTTACATCTTGCAACAGGTCTTTATACGAGTGCTCCTTCTTCGGAAATTAATGAAATTTGGATTGGATATTTCTGCAGTATCTTGAATCATTTTTACACTGTTAATAGAAACATCTCATTCATCAGCAAAGTTATTATAAAAAACAAACTCAAGCGAAATCCTCATTTGATTCGAAAAATTCAAATTCTCCATTCAAACATTTTGGTGGGGATATTTATTTTCCATTGATGAAACCCTAAGAAAACAAAAATTTATAGCTTTTGATGAAGACCTTCGTGACATCTAATATTTTCAGGATACACTCATTAGGATTAAAGCTTTCAGGTAAGAGTTGAATCATTGCGAAAAAAAGGGAAGTGATTTTCAGGCAATTTTAAACAGTTGGCCAGCAATCTGTGGTCTCACACCACGGATACTCAAAAAAAATGTTTGAGTATCCGTGGTCTCACACCAGAAAAATGGCCGCCAATGCAGCTGGAGTCTGACAGATTACGTTCTGTCATCGGCGAAATCCGCGAAATCGGCGAAATTAAAATAACCCCAAATAAAATGCAAACACATGAAAATTTGGTGAAAGCGAAAATGTGAATTTCGTTGTTTTTCAGATAGAGAGTGTATTAATTCAAAGAATTATGTATATAATTGTATTCTATAGAAATAACAGGTAACGTATACACCTCGAATGTTTAAAATGATTTTGAAAATTTCGAGGATTATAAAATCTTTGCAGATGGTCCTATTGAAAATAATTATGCCACTTCGTAACTGGCCATCAGTTTTATCTTGAAGAAATCAGAATTGACTGATCACAATAAATTTGGAAACAGAACGAATCACAAGTTCTGGTAAAAGCCACTTATTTATTTATGACGGTGAAGTGATAGATTTATGCTACATTTGAATTATTATATTTAAAACTTTTTTTCATGAACTAGGAGGAAGATTTGCGTTAGAATAAGGATGTCAAACCTGTGATCATGTAATTTATTTCTAGAAATATGCCTATTGTTGATTTTTTTTTGGTGTATTCATTTAAAGTCTTCTGAATCCAAATATCGTGATATTATACTGGAGAAAATTTTTTATTCGTTTTGAGTATGTAAATTGATTTGATACAAACTATCTTGTAAAAGCATGTTTATTTAATGTAAAAATGTATCTATTAATATTTTATTTTGCACATAACAATTTGTGACTAATGTAAACTTAGAAATTTCAATGAGCACTTTCAGCATTCAAGCGTCCCAGTCAAGTTAAACAGTTGTGACTAAATCTCTAGTCATGCGAGGATTTCGTCCCTGGAAGCATTATTTGATCTAGTGAACTGATACCTAACCACAACATGTCGTCAGTGATTTGACGATATACCTATCCTCCAAATTTTCAGTGCCAATACCTCTGACCTCATTTATTAAGTTATTGATATTCAACAGATGATGGTTAATTTTTAAGTTTTCGAATTATGAGTTGTACCTTTAGAACGGATGAATAAAGATCATAAAATCAATAAATCGTCTTTGAAATTTGTCTTTGAAAAGAAATCAATCCATTCCCAAGTGTAAAAGTCTCGTTCACATAAAGGTTAAATATTAATAATGAGGATTTAACGTTTAATTATTTTTCAACGTAAGATCCTCATTATTTATATTTAATCTTGTGTTCGAGTCTGAAATCAAAGAAAATAATTCACTTCAGTAATTTCAAATATTCCCGCCACATTTTTCATTCCCTCACACCAGAAAGATGGCGGCCACCAGCTATTCAAATGTCATTCGTGTTGCCATCGTTTTGAACCGCGCTTGCACTTCTCTTAAGCCGAATTTTCGCGTGACAATATTTTAAAACTATTTCGTCTGTTTTGAAATATTCGTGTTTTCGCGTCGAACTGGTGACGTCACGCACCAAATGGTTCAAAATAATTTGAAGCGGTTTGAAAGCAGGTAGCGGAATAGTTCGAACTGCAGTTTGAAGTTTGAATCAGCTGATTGAGGAATATAGGTTATGTTTGTTGGATTTATTTTGTTTTCACCGTTTTTATTTTGAATAAATAATACTAATAACTGTTCTGCATTGCATTGAATATTATTTGAATATGACAGCATTGTAACCTGTGACTGTGAAGTAATAAATCACTTCGAGTAGAGAACACCTTTATTTTAGAATTCTGAAATATTATTTAGTTTTGAAAATGTATGTTCAAATTTTTGAAATTGATTTTACGGCTTCTTCCTCTTGATTCAATCAATATGAATATTGCGTATATTTTTTTCAACAAGTCGTTAATCAGGACGAGAACATTCAAATCCATCATAAACTGATTGGAGTCCAATTTGAAAATACAAGATTTAATAATAATTTACAAATAAACACACCTAAAATTATAAATATTTTTATTATTATGTGCGTGTATCATGTTTCTAACTTTCAAATTCATAAATTGAATTGACAATTCTATGATGACGTCACCGTTTTGAAATTGTGGCATTTTAGCGATGCATGAACTGGTGACGTTTACTTCGAAATGTTTTTGAAATAGTTTTGAACCGTGATTCACGCGAAAAAATGGCTTTAATAAGCGCGTTCGGCAATAGCATCCGAGAGCGGACGGATTTTTTAGTCACGTGATAACAGATTGTACAGATTTGTCAGATTTTTCTGTAATAAACGAACGCTACGGAGCATTTTGATCGATTTTTCTGTTTGACGTATGTAACGCCTTAAGGTCCATTCATATTTACCGACACCGCACGTGGCAGGCACGGACCAGCACAGACAGTGAACAGACAAGAGTATTCATATTTACCAGCAGGTATATTGCCAGCACCTAGCGTGGCAGACACCAACAAGGTCTTACGTAACCTTAGGTCAATATATGTTGGTGTCTTCCGCGCTTGTGGTAACACCTTTTTAACAGGTGCTGTAATGTATTCGCTATATTTCACAATTTGTCGATAGAAGAACTAGCCGTAATGGCAATTCTTTCACAAGATGAATCGAGTTCCATGGAAGAACAGCCGAGAAAAAGAAGGCTTACTGTACATCCCATAAACACGAAAAAAGAGGGATAATTTTACACACAAAGAACTCGTGGATGATGAAGATAGATTTTCAATTATTTTAGAATGAGCAGATATGAATTTGAAACTATTGTTTGTGAAATAACTCCAGTCATATCTACAATCTTTATCGCTGCGAGAAAAATTAACTGTCTGTTTGAGGTGCCTAGTTTTTATTTTTGGAATAAAAATAGAAATTATATAAATATCAATTTTTTATTTTTATTGAATTCTTTCTTATCTCGTACTCATAGTACTTTTGCAATTTCCTTCCATGTGTCATCTATTTTTATTGTTATCACCTAAGATCGCTCATATCATACAGAAAAGAATAATTTCGAACTAATTCAATTAAATTCTCGTTATTCAGTATTCTTACGACCTAAAATATACCTCCTTTACGCTTGCAGTCTGTCCGTTCCTATATGTACACTCGACTGCTGAGGCTGAGCGATGTTTTGATTTTGAATTTAACACCACACAGGCACGCAGAGTCATCGGCGACAAGTACCAGCGCAGACAAAACATTCTCGTCGAGAATGTCTTTCGCTGCTGGCCCGTGCCCGCCCGGCCACGCTACGTTCATACGCGGTAAATATGAATACGCCCATAAGAAATGTATGCAATCATATTTCTTCGTCTGTGCTGGTCCGTGTCTGCCACGTGCGGCGTCGGTAAATATGAATGGACCTTTACCCGAGCCAGATATTAAATTAGAGCTTGAAGGTCTATTCGTCCGTAGAGGTAGTCTGGGTACTATTTTAATTCTTTTGTTATAGTTCTCAACATTTCTACCCCTTGGTTGAGATGATTCAATATTTTGAATCATTATTTTTTTATCAAACAACATTTTTTTATTTATTACTACACAACAAATAACATAAGACACGAAAATTCAACAGACTGTTCAAGAATATTCGAAGCGGGATAAAAAATCCATTCACAAAGGCCGAAAAGTAATTTCTGTTTCTGTTCTGTGGGAAAAAATCCGTTTCCTCCGTCGAAATACACCGAGCAAAAAGATCTACATCCGATTGATCAGATTTTCTTGCCGAACGGTCCAGATGTGTACTCCCCTCAATCTGGATGTAATAAACGAACGGTTCGGATCAATCCGACCAGTCAGATGTCATTGCCGAACGCGCTTAATATATATGTTCTGTGATATATATATAAGGCAAAGATATTCTACTGTAGATTGTAGACATATATCTAATAATTCCTATATGGGTAATAGCCAATCAAAATTGAAGCTGGGCTTTGGTAAAACTCCAGATCTGCGCATGTGCAGAAATATTAAGAATAAAAATAACGTAGTTATTCTATCTCTCTCTGGCACCTTGTATTATGTCATACACGGAAAATTAATGATGTGATGTATTATTTCATACGCTCATAACCAAACAAATTATTTATTCCGTTTGTGAAAATTCGTTAAAATAGTTCGTTCGTTGTTTAAATCCTCGTTCATTTTTCACTTATAATCGTTGTAGTTATTGTTCATTTTCGCGTTTAATATAATCATAGTTTATTTACCTAGTTGAGTTGGTCCGTTTTTGAATAGTATTTATATCTATTTGAAAATTTTGTTGTGTTCTTTTATTCAATAAGGAATTAAACATGTCTTTAAGGAGCTCTACTCACAAATGTTACATTTGTGACCCTACACGCTCGAATTCATATCACAGGTAAAAAATTCAAATACAACTGTTATACGTTCATGCTTTCTCCTTTACCACTATATTTTTTTCAGGTTCGCTCAGAATCACCTACAAAGATCTCAGTGGATGGCCCTATGTCACCTAAATGCTGATGTCGCACAGCTGAGAATTTGTGGAAGACATTTTGTTGAAAATTATTTTACAGGGAAAGGTACTAATAGAAAACACCCAGAGAAGTCAATTTTGGTTTGGATGGAGGACATCTTTTAAAGTATAAATCTCTTCCTGAATAGTAACCCACTGAAAGGGTTGGCTCTAAGTTTTTAATGGCCAATGTACCGTTAGGTGAAAGAGCTGTTCAACACACATATGGATGTGTTTCTTTTCATCAAATGAATGAAATCAGTCAGTTAAACTGACTCTAGAATAAATGCATTCTGAAACTTAATAAATCATTTGTTACATATTATCTGGGTTCTGTATTTATGTTCATCGTATTGAGAGGTAAACTTGCCTTGGCTTTTGATTACATCATATCAATACGCAGTGGAACCCCGATATAACAAATCGGAAGGGAGCAAGTAGAAATTCGTTAAACTGAGGTGAGATTGGTCTAAAATTTGTTATATCGAGGTTCCACTCTAGGTTTATTCACCTCAACATTAGGTACTCATCTTGTTTTAGCAAAAAACTTGCATGATTTTAATCTTCTACTGTTTACAGGCAATCCTTCCAATCAACGGTATGTCTTTTTTGTTTCAACTTTGTTTTTTAGATTACATATTATCCTGCTCACTATTTAGATGGTATTATTGAAAATTTGACAAAATTCAGCAATTTCAACATCTTTTTATTTTAGGTCATGGTTCAGTATTTTTGCAATACTGTATTACTTAGTGTATGTACTGCTACCTCCACTCCCATGTTCTCGATATGTCATAATAATAGCCTCTCATTCAATTTTAATGGAATATGCAGTCCCCGGGTTGTTAAAAAATTGCATATTTCCATGAAGGTAACAAACTCCAAATCACATATTCACATAATAATCCAATCAGAAAAGTTCAACCTGTTCTCGAAAGTGCCCTGCTGAGAAAAATTTTGGATTTACCCTTGTCTGACGGCTATTTCAATTACCATGTAAGCAATTATGATATGGATCATGGACTAAAAATTCATAGTTTACCTGGAAACTCATAGTAAGAAAATATTTCGAAGTAATTTCATGTACCATTTCAAAATTGGAGGAGGATTCAAACTTTTCTAATAGTTTAACTCATGTTGAATATGTCATGAAAGCTTATTTCCCCAAAAATCTTATCAAATAGGCCCCATATTTTCCAATCTACCAAAGTGAACAAAACTTCATATGTCTCAATTAAGAAGTAAGTTCATCTAAATCTACCTACCTCGGCATGTAAACTGGTTTGTTCTCTTCCTTGACAATAATTTTTGGTATGAAATTGTAATGAAAAAAATGTGTAAATAAACTGTAAAATAGTTATTATTTGTTTTATTACATAGAATGATTGAATACATCATTTTAAGAAATTGCATAACACAAATTTGAATAATTAATGTTCATGGCCTCTACTTGATAGTACTTCAATAGTTGCTATAAAAAGGATCTCAAAATGGAATGTTTGAAGCAAAGAAGGAATTTTTCATTCAGAATTGAAACCTTTCAATAAACAATCAAAAATTATTAAATCCTGAGCAAGTAGATCAACAAAACAAGACAAAAATTCAAGACTTCTTATCAAACAAAAATTGTGAAGAGAATAACTATTGGTAGGTAACATTGCGAATAAACATATCCTTGAATACCTACCTGAAAAAACACATTTCAATTTTGTTTCAGTAATGAAATATTCAATTCAGCTAAAACACAAGAATCTTTTTGACTTCTACATTACTTTGATAACAAGAGTTCATTTAACTATAGATAGATTTACGATGGATTATTCAATAATGTGAGTTACCATTTTATCAACCTCTCACAGCAAAGATGTTCATACCTATACCTACGTTTTATTTTATCGGGTAGTCGGAATTCCATTAGAACTTCTGACGAAAATTTCTCGATGAATCCTTGATACATGAATTATCAATATTTATTCGGGCTAAAAGAATGCATTCCCTTCAATACGATGAATCAAATAGTTTTCTGAAAACTTATAACATTCATTTCTTTGCGAAAACTGAAATAGAAATGTTTTAGTAGAACGTTTTCATCCAAGCAAGAAAATCTTGAAGCCTAAAATGTAAATAAATGATGACATAACCTCCAAGTCTATTGTCATAATTGAATTTCGAGTTGACGCATGCGTACAATTCAATCTTTACCAAAGATCTGACTTCACTTTCAGACAACTATTAGCAGGCGTATAATCCATATTGGTATTAGTAGATATATGATTGTAGAATATCTTTGATATAAGAAGCGCGTTCGGCAATGACATCTGACTGGTCGGATTGATCTGAACCGTTCGTTTATTACATCCAGATTGAGGGGAGTACACATCTGGACCGTTCGGTAAGAAAATCTGATCAATCGGATGTAGATCTTTTTGCTCGGTGTATTTCGACGGAGGAAACGGATTTTTTTCCACAGAACAGAAACAGAAATTACTTTTCGGCCTTTGTGAATGGATTTTTTATCCCGCTTCGAATATTCTTGAACAGTCTGTTGAATTTTCGTGTCTTATGTTATTTGTTGTGTAGTAATAAATAAAAAAAATGTTGTTTGATAAAAATATAATGATTCAAAATATTGAATCATCTCAACCAAGGGGTAGAAATGTTGAGAACTATAACAAAAGAATTAAAATAGTACCCAGACTACCTCTACGGACGAATAGACCTTCAAGCTCTAATTTAATATCTGGCTCGGGTAAGGCGTTACATACGTCAAACAGAAAAATCGATCAAAATGCTCCGTAGCGTTCGTTTATTACAGAAAAATCTGACAAATCTGTACAATCTGTTATCACGTGACTAAAAAATCCGTCCGCTCTCGGATGCTATTGCCGAACGCGCTTAAGAGAAGTGCAAACTCGGTTCAAAACCACAGAACATATATATAAGAGAAGTGCAAGCGCGGTTCAAAACGATGGCAACACGAATGACATTTGAATGGCTGTTGGCCGCATAATTTTTTTTCGTAACCGTATACCCGAGTCCCGCCGCTTTCCGAGTCCTCAGCTCTCGCGGCATGCGCGCGTCTATCCTCGCCTGTTTGTACTCCCCTACTAATCCATTCCAGCTCAAAACAATCAACCAAATCCCTATAGTACGGTTTTTTAAAATTGAAGTTGGTAAAATAGTGTTGGTTTCAATATTCATAATTATTATTTACCCACTTTTTGTAGCCTAGCAATCATATTAATAACTACAGGAAGCAAGCAATAATTACAAAAAACTACTTCAATTAAATGCAAAAGTAAAATTCCATCCAGCGATTCGAAAGTTGACAAAAATATACCTTGTAACCTTGTTTCTGAATATTTGAAAGATGAAGATAGATTAGGAACAATAACATCGTTTGATATATCTATGCTCAAATGGAGAAAAGTTTCTGGAAGATAGAAGATTTATCGAGTAAAAATGTAAGTCTTTTGTTATGAAATTTTAAATTGATAATAGAAGACTGGAGACATTTTTACTCAATAATTCTTCTATCTTCCAGAAACTTTTCTTCATTTGAGCATCTTTTTATGAAATCCATTGCTTCATCCTACTCGCTCACTTGATCACCTATCCTAATGTGTTAGTATAATCGTTTAGTTTAATTATGTTAATGTGCCTAATATTGTGTCAGAGAAAAAGAGCACACAAACCAAGTGTAGGCCAAGTTCTCTGACATGAATATGCATGCAGGCCCGCCGCCAGCTGTCTGAGCGCCCGCGTGCAAATACTGTTATGCCGCCCCCAATAGGGCGCTACATCAGGGACGTATCCAGAGAGCAATTCGGGGGGGGGGGGAGTTTTAGCGAGGGAACTGAACTGATTTTGAGTGAAAAGCGGGGAAAGGGGGGGGGGGTTAGATC
The DNA here is from genome assembly GCA_951802165.1 of Adalia decempunctata. Classification (NCBI taxonomy): domain Eukaryota; kingdom Metazoa; phylum Arthropoda; class Insecta; order Coleoptera; family Coccinellidae; genus Adalia; species Adalia decempunctata. The sequence goes on from OX637695.1 coordinate 51,795,953, forward strand.
GTTTCCATTCGAAGATTTAGTGTAAAAAACTCTTTCCTGGGGGGGGGGTTAATTACCCCCAGTACACCCCCCCGTAAATAGTCCCCTGCGCTAAATATGCTTAGTCTTCTCTAGAAAGGGTTCCCTCATTATGATGGGAAAAAAATAAAAAACCTATTGAATTATTGTTTTATATACAGGGTGACTGGTGACGTGAGGGACAACGGCTAAGTGGAGATAGAGCACCTCAAACTGAATGAGAATTTGGGTTTCAAATGTCCCATAAGGGTATTCGTTTCGGAGATATAGGGTGATTTATGAAAAATGCTAAATCTATGAACTCCCATATCTTCGTTAATATGATATGTTTTTCGCTGATATTTCACATGTTTGTTCATACAGGCATTCTCTGTCAGCACAAGAAAAAAAAAATGAAAAAAATTGCTGGCCCGTACTCAAAAATTTCAATTTACATGTCAAGTGAGAAATATCACACGGTATATGAAACAAAATAAAATCAAATGGAAATTTGGAAAGAGGGAAAAAAACTTATGAAATATCTGTTTTTTGTTTGAATGGCACAAATTTTCTTTCGTTTCTATGATATGTTGAAGTAAGAATATTACAATATTTTTATATTCAAATCATGTCGTTTGTGTGCCGTTGTCCCTTACGTCACCAGTCACCCTGTATATTATATTATTGTTATTTCTATTTATAAAATTGAAAAATCATATAGATACACACTCAAATATTTATCTAAAAAAATTTCACTCTTCTCGCTTTTATATTTGCGAAATCTTCTATAATCTTAGTCATATCCAATCTATCCAAAATTTGGTGTTCAATTGAAATTATAGCTAAATTACTTAATCTGTGTTGGAGCATAGTGGATCTTAAATAATTCTTGATAATTTTTAATTTTGAAAAAGATCTTTCTCCAGATGCAACTGAAACCGGCAATGTTAGTAGTATTCTTAGTGCTATTGTTATATTCGGAAATGTAGAAATTAAGTCATTGCCAAAAATATATTGTAACAGTGATTGTGGATCCTTCGATTGGTGTTCTGCAAAATGCGATTTTAGTGCAATAATTTCATTAAATAAATCAATACCGTCAATGTCTGATTCATAAGTAGCATCATCTTTAAGCTTCAGATTCAAGTCTTGACAATATTTCATCAAATCAACATTGGAATAGTCGAATAGGTTGTCGCTAAGAAACCCAAACACGTCGCAACGGGGGGAACCTGCGAAATTTCGGGGGGCGGCAGTGCCCCTCCCGGAAATATACCTGAGAGAAACACTGCAGTGAATTCACTGAATTCCGTGGATATACGGAAATTATCGATGTTGGCCTGTCCTCCCGATCCTTCAGAGAAAAAGTCTCTCTAAGGGGGATGGGGAGACCTTGCCGCCCCGAATGTTGAACGGAGTTGGAGAAATTTCAAAGTTGGCAAAGTTTCGATCGCATATGGCTAAATTTCTATGTTTCTATGACAGTTGGCAAAATTTTAAAGCAGTTGGAGTTGGACAACCGCCCCCCCTTTTTTTTCTCCCCCCCCGCTTACCACGTTGTTTGTCCCCTCCAAAAAAAATTTCAATTTCACTGGATTTGCCGCCCCCCTGGACGTGCCGCCCTTGTGCCGGACACGCCTTGCACGCCCGCTTACGGCGGGCCTGCATGCATGTATAATTTCGAACATATAACTAAAAAACCTTATCATTATTGTAATCGAGATATTCTTGATAATGGGATATTTGTTGAAACATTTTTTGGGCTGTTTCCATTATCTATGCGGTTTGTTGTTTCCGACGTTTCGGCAAGCATTCGCCTGCCGTCTTCAGGGTGTAGGTCCTGAGAAGGACCGGTTTTTGCCAAACTTGATCTGTCTGGACTTGTACGCACCCTACTTTTTCGATTATTGAAACCTGCTCCGGTAGACTAGTGGTTAGAGTGACTGGAATTTCGAAATTGCAACCTTATAACCCGCGTTCGAATCCCAACACTGTAATTCAATAATCGAAAAAGTATGGTGCGTACAAGTCCAGACAGATCAAGTTTGGCAAAAACCGGTCCTTCTCAGGACCTACACCCTGAAGACGGCAGGCGAATGCTTGCCGAAACGTCGGAAACAACAAGACTTATCATTATTGTTATTATTATCTCATTAATTTTAAACTATTACTTTGTTCTGGTTCTCTTTACCAGTACTAGTACTACTTTTATTTGCCTCATCTGGCTGGCTTTCGATTTGGTACTTCTAAAAAACCAAATTTCGTAATTATTTAGATAATCAAATTCAATACAAGGTTCAAATTACATTTTTCTCACTCGCAGTCATACTTTTCCATTTTTCAGCAACCTTAACGGACTTTTCCTGGAAACTTAAGGCTCGATTTTCGTCTTGTTAAAATATATTTCAGGATAATTATATTAAATATTAATTTAAACACATCAATCTCTACCTGCGAAAATTCCGAAAAAAATCGGGAGTAGCCAGATACTTTTCTAGAGTTCGCCATTTCTAAGATTTCGAATGAAAACATGAAAATTCTCGCAAAAATCTTGTTTGGTTCGAGAAATGCATATGTTTAGTTGTGTTGTAGGGGACTCCCCTAACCCCTAAGGGAGGGGAGGCACGAGCACATCGAGGCAAGGCATAAACGAAACGGGTTGGGAGCAATTAACGAAGGATTGGCGCGCGCATGCCGCGAGAGCTGAGGACTCGGAAAGCGGCGGTACTCGGGTATACGGTTACGAAAAAAAATTATGCGTGAGACCACAGATTGGTGTCTCCAATTTTAGCACTAGCGTTTCACCCATGGAGGTAAAGGAAGGGGAGGGAGCATATATTTCCCTTGATGCAAAAGTGTCACATATAATCGGCCATATTTGTATGGGCAATTTGTGGCGCGAATTTCTACCGAACATGAAACCATTTTTAACTAACACTGGATGTCTTTCTGCTACAAACTGTACAGAATATGAAGAAGAAATGAGGCACAAACAATAAAATCCAAATAGTCGTACTATTTGACCATCGGCCATATTGGTGTGTCCCTGCTTTGTTTTGTTTACGTGATACTTTTCAATCGTTATGCGCCCTCCCCTTCCTTTACCTCCATGGTTTCACCCAAAGATCGAAGCGCCCTCTTTCGGCAAAAATTCCGAAGTTCGAAACCAGTAATGCTTTGAGATCTTCTATGCTTTTGAGCAATAATATTTTGTTTCATATCCAGGTATTCTTAAGGTCGGCGTTTGAAGCGAGTAGGAAAGATCATCCGATAGAGGCGCCACCGTCCATTTCATGGAATATCTCCATAGAACATGCATTATCACTGTCTAGTTCAGGCGACACTAAATTCCGGGAAAACCTCGGAGAAGTTCGGCAAGTTCCGTTGATAATCGCAACTTTGAATTTGATAGAATGAGTAGCGCCTGACTGGTTTCGCGGTAAAAATCGTCAAATTGTCAACCTCAACCTCATAAGTTCAGTTACTGAATAATTGTGAATTGTGAGAGTTGGAAGTTTTAAGATAGATTAATTGTGTAATATGGAAAACCAAGACAAGGTTTGCTCACTTTGCTCACTACTCCGACTTCGAAATCGCATATTATTTGCCCACTTTGTAAAAGAAATGAAAAGGTCTGTGAAACTCACAAGAAATTAGAAACCCATTTAGCATCAGAGCATAATATAAAATTAGAGTTTGAGACCTATCATTTCACCAATAACGAAAGTTATGAACACAGGTTTGAGACAGAAAAACTAGAAATGGTGTATGCAGTCCACGGAGTGAAAAAATATGAAGATTATACGCTGAAATCTTATATTTGTAACAGAACTAATTCAAAAAAATTGAAATTGATTTTCTATAAAATATAAGTACATAACTGTAAATATATTGTTGCAGGGTTTGAAAGTAGGTAAAAGTTCTCAACGAATGGAAAAGGCAGGTAGTTCTATTAATTTCAAGTGGTGGACTTTATAAGGTGATGGTACACACTATTTGTTGTTTTATATTGATATCATTTTGTACAGATGTGGATATAGCTTGTGAAATATGTAGAAGTAGATTTTGTTAAGTGTATAATGGTGAACTAAATTTTTATGTTATGTTGGTTCAATAATATCATCTATAAGTTTCTTTGAAGTTTCTTCTTATGGGTTCTAATCGAAACTTCGGATTCAAAAAAGTTTTATTAAAATTTCTAAGTAGAATTTGATTTCATTTATCATTCAGAAATTAACTGAAATATTAGTACCTATTTACGTTGATGTGTTTCGATTGTGAAAACCTTTCCTCATCCAGCCTCAACGAATCTAGTTAGTTTTTTAGTTAATAATGTACACAAGTAGAAGAATTTGAAGTTCCTCATTACTAGATATTGAGTGAATCAAGATTCTGTGAATGCATCCGTAAACATTGTAGAAAATTAATTTTTGAAATTTCATAATATATTATTCATAAAATAAATACCTATTATGACAAAACAAGCAATTTCATTTCCTTATTCCTCTCCACAAAGTTATAATGGAAAAATAATGTATTAATTATTATAATATGACCCATAATAAAATAAGCATTCGCAAGTAAACCAATATGTATACCTACTCCATTATTCAAAAATCATCTTACATTATGAAGTGTCGTTAATTACAGACATTCATAAATCCAGTATATTAACACGTTCGCGACGTCGAGAAAATCACACTTTTTTTGTTGAATAACGTATATTAATTTTGAACATGATTATAATCTGTTTTTATGTTGAACTTTGATTGTTTTTCAAATTTTTGACCATCTTCCATCGTGACCCACCGGTGGGTCACGACGTCCACTAGCAATAACCAGTGTGCCCCACCGGTGGGCCACGATGTCCACTAGCAATAACCAGTGTGACCCACCGGTGGGTCACGAAGTCGCGAACGTTTTAAAGGGACGTGAGGTAGGTATCCTTTTTAAATAGATACATTAACGAATGAAAAGAATTATTATCGATTGAATAATTTAGGTCTTAGGATGGATATTTTTGATTTCATATTATATATAATATTGAAAAAGAACGTTCCTTCCAAATTATGTACACATTTTCATCGACAAATATTTGGAAAGTCGCAAAAGAATAGAACCTACGCCAACCTCTGTTATATATTAGCTTTGAGCATCAATAGTAATTAATACTATTATTAATAATATTAATACCAATCGATTTCATAGCGAGTAACCAGTAATTACGGGGGTTGTTATTAGTCTTCCCATTGGTTTTTGCTCTTTAGGAATAAACATCAATAACTCACTTCTTCTTTCTTTCTTGCTTCTCTGCACCAACTTCACCGCTTGAACTCCCCCAAAGCGGAGAATGCTGGCACCATGGAACAGCCAGTGGCTATGCTTCCAAACTCTACGTAGAATAAAAACTCACTTGTACTTGAATACAGTTGACATTATGTCCAAATAATACCGATTATCAACGGATTTTGCCGAACGTCTCCGAGGTTTTCCCGGAATTTAGTGTCGTCTACAGTCGCCTCAAAGATCGAAAAATAAGACGACACTAAATTCCGGGAAAACCTCGGAGACGTTCGGCAAAATCCGTTGATAATCGGTACTTTCAAATGGGCGCGTTGTTTGAATCAGGGATAATAATGTCAACTGTATTCAAGTGCAAGTGAGTTATTCGTGGTTATTTCTAAAATGCAAAAACCAATTGGAAGACTAATAATAACCGCCGTAATTACTAGTTGCTCGCTATGAAATCGATTGGTATTAATATTATTAAGAATAGTATTAATTACTATTGATGCTCAAAGCTAATATATAACAGAGGTTGGCGTAGGTTCTTTTATTTTGCGACTTTCCAAATATTTGTCGATGCAAATGTGTACATAATTTGGAAGGAACGTTCTTTTCAAATATTATATATGAAATAAAAAATATCCATCCTAAATTATTCAATCGATAATAATTCTTTCCATTCGTTAATGTATCTAGTTAAAAAGGATACCTACCTCACGTCCCTTCATTATACTGGATTTATGAATGTCTGTAATTAACGACACTTCATAATGTAAGATGATTTTTGAATAATGGAGTAGGTAAACATATTGGAATATTAATGATCTATCTAATTTTTCACAAGAATTTTGCTCTTACGAGGCACAGTGAACTGTTTACTTGCGAATGCTTATTTTATTATGGGTCATATTATATCAATTAATACATTATTTTTCCATTGTAACTTTGTAGAGGAGAGGAATAAGGAAATAAAATTCCTTGTTTTGTCATAATAGGTATTTATTTCATGAATAATATATTATGAAATTTTAAAAATTGATTTTTTACAATGTTTACGGATGCATTCACAGAATCTTGATTCACTCAATATCTAGCAATGAGGAACTTCTGCAAATTTTTCTAGTTGTGTACATTATCAACTAAAAAACTAGATTCTTTGAGGCTGGATGAGGAAAGGTTTTCACAATTGAAACACATTTTCGCAAATAGGTACTAATATTTCAGTTAATTTCTGAATAATAAATGAAATCAAATTCTACTTAGGAATTTTGATAAACCTTTTTTGAATCCGAAGTTTCGATTACAACCCATAAGAAGAAACTTCAAAGAAACTTATGGATGATACTATTGAACCAACATGACAAATTTAGTTCACCATTATACACTTAACAAAATCTACTTCTACATATTTCACAAGCTATATATCCCCATCTGTACAAAATGATATTAATATAAAACAACAAATAGTGTGTACCATCACCTTAGTAAGTCCACCACTTGAAATTAATTTGCATGCATTTAACATTTATTTGCAGTCAAGAAATGAACGAAAAACCAGCCTAACCTATCTATTTTTTTTTCTTCGATGCAAAGAATTCTTGTTTATCCAATTTCCTTTTAGTAAAAGCCATATCCTCTTTTGCCATCACCAATACGAGATGGACATATTCCATCGATCTTAATAGAACTACCTGCCTTTTCCATTCGTTGAGAACTTTTTTTTTATATACTTATATTTTATAGAAAATCAATTTCAATTACCTTTTGAATTACTTCTGTTACAAATATAAGATTTCAGCGTATAATCCTTTTATTTTTTCACTCCGTGGACTGCATATACCATTTCTAGTTTTTCTGTCTCAAACCAGTGTTCATAACTTTCGTTATTGGTGAAATGATAGGTCTCAAACTCTAATTTTATTAATAATAGGGTAAACAAACACACTTGACGATACGTTTCACAATTTTAATAGAAAATTTTATATTATGCTCTAATGCTAAATGGGTTTCTTCTTTCTTGTAAGTTTCACAGATCTTTTCATTTCTTTTACAAAGTGGGCAAATAATATGCGATTTCGAAGTCGAAGTAGTGTTCACTTCATGAATACTTCGCAAATGCCTGTTTCTCGATGTAATTGTAGAAAACTCCACACCACAAAGTGAGCAAACCTTGTCTTGGTTTTCCATATTACACAATTAATCTATCTTAAAACTTCCAACTCTCACAATTATTAACTTCTTCAGTTACTGAACTAATTACTAAATTGTCTTATGAGGTTGAGGTTGACAATTTGACGATTTTTACCGCGAAACCAGTCTGGCGCTACTCGTTCAATCAAATTCAAAGTTGCGATTATCAACGGAACTTGCCGAACTTCTCCGAGGTTTTCCCGGAATTTAGTGTCGCCTCGAAAAATAGCGACACCTTCGGGTCCCTTCGCCGTCTTTCGCATTCCGTTGGCTGCTTCGAATTTGAACTGGATGAGACGATGAAATCGGTCGCCTCTGTGTCCTCATGGTATATTATTGAGCAGTGGCGGCGAAGAAAATTATTGTTGATTTTGATTAGATATGATAGATATTTCAATATTTTTGTGTTCGCTCCCTGTTGTTTTTATTTCTCTGATATTTCGAGAAAAATGATAAAATAACAGGTGAGGCGCCGCCTCACTTGCCCCACCCGACGAGCCGCCACTGGTGGTTTCATAAAACAAGCCAGTCAATGCAAAAAGGCCTTATAAGTGAGAATAGAGGCGATTTTTCTTTCGACCGCATGCTTTCTCAACACGTCTCATAATATATATGTATAAATATTAAATATAATTGTAAAAAAAAACACTTATCAATAAACCATCTATATAGAAATAGATGGTACCTACTGAATACTCAAACTAATTATTAACACAAGAAACTATTCAAATAATATTTAAAAAACTTCACGATTACCGGAGAGCGGGACAGAAAGGAAGAGTGTGGTCCGTAAATCAACCAAGGTACCAAACAACCAAACCATAGAAATACTAACGAGAAGAATTCCAACTCCCCTGCTAAATGTCGTTCACACAGTTCTACCGCAGCACTCCTAAATTATTTCACCGGCAGAAATCGGAACTAATGCGCTGCGGCCGTAGGTGGCGGGAAATTTAAATCTTATTCCTTCTTTGAACTTTGTCGTAAAATTACCTGCGATTTTACGCGTTTATTGTAAATGAAAAAAATTTAATTAATTCTCATTCACAATAAAAGCATAAAAACTATATCACTGCTGATTAATCAAACAATAAAAATGAGAATAAAACAATCAATAGTAATCACTATTTTATTGACTTCAAAAAAGTGTAAATAATAATTATATTTTTCAGTCCTTTGAGACATTACAATGCATAGGACAACTCAATTAAAAAGAGAAATAACATTTTCATTTACAATAATACCTACACTTGTCGTCCAGATGGTACACTGGAGAAATTTCAAATTTAGATGTTACATAAGATGGTGTATGCCGTATGCTCAAGGTTGCATCATTTCTCGATAATCAAGAAAACTAGATAATTAAACAATCAATTGGACATTTATATATACTCTCTGTATAAAGAGTACCCGGAAAATGTTATTTAAATGAACCGCCAAAAAGGAATCGGTAATTTTTTTTTTCTTAAAGTTGGTAGGACCTTCCTTTATTACCAAGCCAAATTTGAGCGCGATCTGTCAACTAGTGTGTTTACAACAGCTGTCAGTATCAGTCGACCTCAAAAGTGCTCTGCGAATTTTACAATGGAAAAAATAGTTGATCAAAGAGTTTGCCTCAAATTTTGTCTTGCAAACGAATTTTCTTGTGCCGATTCATTGAAAATGTTAAAAAAAGCCTTTGGTGATAATTGTATGTAAAAAACACAAGCATACGATTGGTACAAATCATTCAAAGACGGTCCGAAAAAACCACGTCAAAGTCGATCGAAAATTAAAGTTTTGCTCACTGTTTTCTTCGATTATCGTGGTGTTGTGCACTCAGAATTTCTTCCTGAAGGACAGACAGTGAATAAGGAGTATTACTTGGGTGTATTGAGGCGTTTGCGTGAGAATGTTCGTCGTAAACGGCCAGATTTATGGAAAGACAATTCGTGGATTTTGCATGATGATAACGCGCCGTCGCACCGAACCATAATTATTAAGGAATACAAGACCAAAAACTCAACCAAAACCATCGAACAACCGCCGTATTCACCTGACTTAGCTCCGTGCGACTTTTTTCTATTCCCAAGACTCAAATTGCCCCTACGTGGAACGCGTTTTGAGTCCATTGAAGCCATCAAAACAAATTCGCAACGAGAACTTGAGCCATACCTTTGGCGGCGTATGAGCGGTGCATGGAAAAGTGGGTTCGCCGATATCATAGTTGTATTGTAAGCAATGGGGACTATTTTGAAGGAGACAAAATAAATATTGATGATTAAATTTAAATTTATGTGTTTTTTTTTTCAATTCCGGGTACTTTTTATACAGAAGGTAAATGAACAGGGAAGTGTAAGGATCTAATATTTTATAAGAAATGACCTATTTATAGTTAGGACCCACACGGCGAAGACACGGCAGACTAAGGATAAGAGTAAAAGGATGGCAGAGAAACAAAAACAGGAGTATTGGAAGTTGGGTACATGGAATGTGAGAGGTTTGAATGGTAAGGAGGTAGATTTGGAAGTGGAATTTGAAAAATATGATATAGATATACTGGCGCTGACGGAAACTAAGAGAAAAGGTGAGGGGCAACAATTTACGAGAAATGGACATTTACTGGTATATAAAGGAGTCGAAAAAGAAAAACATGGGGCAGCAGGTGTTGCATGTTTAATAAACAAAAGGTTAAGTAATGCTGTTGATAAATGGGAAGCTATCACAGAGAGGATACTGATTTTATATGTGAAAAGGGGAAAAACAAATATGTCTATAATTGTAGTGTATGGTCCTAATGAAGATGCAAATAAGAGAGAGAAGGACGAATTTTGGGATGAACTACAATTAGCAACCGAAAAATGTAGAGGAAAAATCATGGTTTGTGGAGACTTCAATGGGAGAGTTGGAATGGGTGGAGCGAAGAATGATATAGTTGGAAGGTATGGAGAGGCAAAGAGAAACAACAATGGAACAAGGCTTTTAGATTATTGTAGAGTGAATGATATGATAGTAACAAACACCTTTTTTGAACATAGGGATAAACATAAGTTTACCAGACAGGGACACGGGTTGAATGAGAAATCGATTATCGACTATATATTAGTAGAAAAAGGCAACAGAGGGGAAATTGAAGATGTAAGAGTATATAGAGGAGCGGATATTGGTAGCGATCACTTTTTGTTGATCGCAAACATAAGAGGAAATGAAAATGATACAAAACCTGGAAATGTACAACGGAATGAAAGATATGAGAAAATAAGAAGTTACAAACTAAGGAATGAAAACATGGCAAAAGAATACAAGGATATAGTGACCCAAAAACTGAATGGAATAGAGTTGGACACGGAAATAAGTGTTGAAGAGTTATGGAACAAATTCAAAACAGCCCTACAAGAATCAGCCAAGGAAGTATGTGGTAGCGTAAAAATCAATGGGAACAAAAAGTGTACATCATGGTGGAATACAAGAGTGAAGAATCCCATAAGAGAAAAGAAAGGAAGTTGGCATAAATACTTACAGGATAGAACACCAGATAACTACCAGAAATATAAAGAAAAAAGGGAACTTGTGAAGAAGGCTGTGAGGGAGGAAAAAATGAGAAGTTGGAGAGAGTTTGGAGAGAGAATGGAAAGAAATGCAGGGGACAATCAAAAGTTATTTTATAGAGTATTGAAGAACATGAGAGAGGGTAAGCAGATTGGAAATGCATCTGTCCGGTCCAAAAAAGGAACATTATTGACTGAAGATCAAGAAATAAAGGGTAGGTGGAGGGAGCATTTCATGGAATTACTGGGGGGAGAAGAAATTGAAAAGGATCGAAGAAGATTCCATGATGAAAGAACGGATGATTTGTGTGAAGGCGACGAGGAGGATCAGATAGAAATTGATGAGGTGAATGAGGCAGTGAAGAGAGTTAAAAATGGAAAAGCATCTGGAAGAGATCAGATAACGGCTGAAATGTTGAAGAATATGGGAAAAAGGGGCATTGAAATTTTCAGAGAAATTTGTCAGAAGGCATGGTCTGCAAAGAAGATACCAGAGGATTGGAAAATGGCATTGGTTGTACCGATATTTAAGAATGGTGATAAGAAGGAGTGCAACAACTATAGAGGAATAAATCTAATGAGTACATCCCTGAAAGTGTATGAAGGCATTTTAGAAAAGAGACTCAGGAAGTGTATCGAGCATACTTTAGAACCCGTTCAGAGTGGATTCATGAAAGACAAAAGTGTACAAGACCATGTATTCTCGATAAAACAGATCATACAGAAATTGAAGAGAAATGGAAAAAAAGGATATTTCGTTTTTATAGACCTTGCGAAGGCGTTCGATAGAGTAAAGAGAGAAAGAATGATGGAAATATTGAAGAAGAGAGGAATCACAGAACAACTAGTGCAATCCATAGAGAATGTATACAGAGAAAGTCTGAACAGTGTCATATACAAGAATATGAGGTCAGAATGTTTCCAGACTAAAGAAGGACTAAGACAGGGTGGAGTTTTGAGCCCGGCACTTTTCATCATTTTTCTGGATGAGATCATAAAAGAAACGAAGGAAAAAATGAAAGCTCTGATGGTCGGACATAGGAGGATGAGGAGGGTGGGGGCTTCAATATTTGCTTTCGCGGATGACATAGTTTTGATGGCAGGATCGAAAATTGCAATACAGGAAAATGTGGATATTTGGGACGAGACTCTGAAAAAGTATGGAATGGAAATAAATAAGAAAAAGACTAAGATTATGGCGGTCGCGGAAGTGAAGGAGGATGAAGATGTACAGATTACAATAGACAATGAACACATTGAGAAGGTCAATAATTTCACATATTTGGGGGTGGATATAGATAGCAGTGGTAGTCAGGAAGGGGATATTGAAAAGAGAATAGAAAAGGGAAATAAGTTATTTTATGCTATCAACAGAAAATTTTTGAGGAAAAGGGAAATAAAGGATAGAACAAAAATGACAGTATATAAAACTATATTCAGACCGGTTTCAACTTACGGATGCGAAACATGGGTAACTACACAAAGGAGCAGGAGCAAATTACAAGCAATGGAAATGAAGTATCTGAGGAGTGTTAAGGGTATAACAAGATTAGATAGGTGGAAGAACGAGGATCTTAGAAGAGATTTGGAGATAGAGTCGATGGAGGATTATGTAGGAAGAAGACAGATGGGATGGTGGGGACACTTGATTAGAATGGAGAAAGAGATTCCTGCAAGACAGATATGGGAGGCGAGATTGGACGGGAGAAGAAAAAGAGGAAGACCAAGAATAAATTGGGACGATATGGTTACAAAGAAAATTACAAGAAGAGGAAAAAACATCACAGAAGCTAGAGCGTTGGCGGCAAACAGAAAAGAATGGAAAGAGTTTATTGAGTTTAAGTTTTAATGGAATGTTAAATATTTTACATTGTTTTGTTATTTTGGGACCCAAACACCGAAAGGTATAATTGGGGATTAGATTATATATAATATATTTATAGTGTGAAAAGATTTTTTTTCCTTTTTATTTTTGCCCAGGAGGAATGGGGAAGCTAATGGCCATTCCAGGTAGCTGGGCGGTTCTAGGCTGCCTGGAGTTGTGTGGGACTTGCATTCACTAAACCCCCACCTCACAAAAAACTGGTTCATATAGGCACTGGAAAAAGACATCACTGGCTGTAGCTTGAAAAGAATTGCACAACTTTCACTGAAATAAATTAAATACACCCAGTTTTAACAATATAGTTGAAATATATGTATAAGTCAAAGACTCACCCTGCAGATGAATTCTACTACAAATGAGATAGATTCTTATATTTCCTTCTATTGGCCTGGCTTCTGGATTTTTTCTCCTCTGCAAATTCCCTATTTTTCCTGGTTAGCCACCATTTCACCCAGATTGCACAGGTAGATTTAATGATACATGAAACATTAATATTGAAATGTACCATACATGAGGAGAGCCAAGTAAAATCAATTTATTTTTGCAGACAAGCGATTATATTAGCCTGGACTTTAGGAAGATGAGCCTTTTTATCAAGATATTCATCAACTAAAGTAGCACAATTTCCGACTGAAATGGCAACCTCAAGAGAGGGTCGTGTCGGACTGACCCCGTTTTCATTGTACTCTTTGTAGTTGATGAACTCGTTGAAAATCTCATCTGCAGAAGAGGTTAACAAGGCAAGGCAAATATCACAGCTTTTCTGCTTCATGAGACGACGGATAATGAAACCAGCAACGTACGCCACTGATAATATATCTGTGCTTCCCTGGGAGAATGTTCGTCCCATTTCTTCATTTTTTTTTGCGTACATCTTTCATTTCATTCCTCAAAATCTGGATTAAATCGTCATTGCTTTCATCTTCCTCTTTCGACCCTTCTCCTTCACAATCAAAACTAGTTTCATTTAACAAAGTTCTGAGGTTGCACAAAAAGCTGTTATCATCTGCTTCACAGTTCATCGTTGTTGCATCATGAATTGCAATCGAGTTGATAATGGCAGTTTTAAGTGCACCTTCAAATTGAGGGACAGTGGGATTTCGGTTCCCCCCACAGAGAGCACGCAAAACACCATATAGATTTTCCAGAGCATCTTGATTCAGCCTCCGAGGAACTAAAAATTTGAAACCTAGAGTTTGACATTTATTCCATACAAACTCCATACCATTTAAGGTGGCTAGCCAATCAGATACAGAAGGAGGATTACTGTTGTCAAACTTCCAAGATCTTATACGTTCCTTTTGCTGAGCCCAGAATTGGAGGTGTGAACTCTTCTTGGTGATGCGTGTTCTGAGGAACTTCCCTCCTTCAATATGTGCTGTGCTACCATTCAATGAGTCGAAGAGATTGTCGATCTCCATACATATGGAAGCTGTTGCCAAAGCTTCACTTGTTATTTGATCTGAAACAATTGAAGGATATAATAACAGTATTCAGGAATGCCCTATTAGAGAATTGGTACACATATGCTTCTTGCATTATATTTTTTGGCTCTGATGGGGGGCACAATAGACCATAAGGTTGGAGTGCATTGAAATCCCCTTAAATTTACAATATGAATGCTATTTGATGAAAAAAATACAGTTTTGCTTCTTACTTCCACTCATGTATGATAAGATGCCAACCCGAGAAGAATGACTTAGAGTTTGGGCAGCATAACAAACTCTCATTTTTTGGGAAAACTGGGGGTCTATGTGTGCCTTGGTCAATTTTGGCACCCTTCGACAAAGGATTTTGGAGCTGTCTACCTCGTACAGTTTTACCAAATGCTCCCACTTAGCATACCTCAAAAATATGAAAGAATAAAAATTATGAAAATAACGGAATGCACAAAAAGTACACTTGTAGCCGTCAACGTGGCTTAGCCAGCCACGACGAACAAAGGGCAGCTATGAACGTTGGTTGCGCGGCGACGGGAGTTGTCATCGTAGACATATTGGTTTTGGGTTTTCCTAAAAAGGAATGATTAAAATACGTTTTTCACTAAACTGGTGTTTTGCATTGTAATTTACCGTGTCGATTACAGTTCAGGTGTGGGGTAGACTCAGTGTAATCCAGTTAGTTTTTGAGTGCACGACCATGCCGAGAACAAGGAGAAGCTCGAAAAGTGAGTCAGACAGTAGCTCTGATAGGTCACGGAATGGAAGATTCAAAGAGGGCACAGGAGGTTCGTCGAATAGGAAAAACCAAAAACGTTCTCTCTATAATAGGACGACAGGGGCCCCCTTGAACGAAGGAAGGTCACAACAACGTAGACGTTGCGACCGAGGCCCGAAGTCGGTATCAGACTTCGGGAGACCATCTGCCCAAACGACTGCAGAAAATTTGGGTAAACGTCAGGGTGTTTCGCTTACGCCTGACCAAACCTCAATAAGTTGTGTGGAGTCTAGGATAGAGAAACTAGAAGGTATGTTGGAGCTGCTTGTGAGACAAGGAACCCAGTCAGAAGGTAGGCGTATGTCGATAAAAAGTGACTGTATTCCCGAATTCAACCCCGAGAACGAGAACTTGTCAGCTCTGAAGTGGTTGCAAAAGATTGATCAACTGAGGGATGTGAATACCTGGAATGATGTAACGACCATATACCATATGCAATCTAGACTGGCAGGGATGGCAAGAACTTGGTATCACAGCTTGTCAAGCTATCCCAGTACATGGTCGGAGTGGAAAGTTCTAATCGCGAAAACCTCCCCTGATCACGTGGATTACGCAACGGTGTTACGTAACATGTTAAGTAGGACGAAACAGGTTGACGAAACTATGACAAATTATTATTTCAGCAAGATGGAATTGTTACGAACCTGCCAAATATCAGGCAAACACGCTGTGTCGTGCTTGATTGATGGAATCACCGATGTTACGGCCCAAAATGGCGCACGGACGGGTCGTTACGTAACACCCGAGGCCCTTTATGAAGAATATCTTTCTATGCTTCGTGATGAAAAGATAGGCGATGCCAAGCCTTCTCGAGTTGAAGGTGTGATTGGACGATCACCTAGTTTGGACTCAAGGCATACTTTTGTCCCCAGGAGATATTCCCCTCCAAGAAAATCTTCGGATGTAAAATACGTCCAATGCTTCAACTGTAAGATGCGTGGCCATTACCAATCGAATTGTCCAAAGGAACGTTTAGAATGCAAGAGATGTCATTTATTGGGACACGAAGAATCAAATTGCAATGTAGGCCTGCCAACGAATTCTCGTAAGCCTCGAAATCAGACAAGCGAGGGTAAGTCAACTCAAATATTACCACTATCCAATGTCCCTTTAGGGTACTTTTTCGAAAACGTGTTAATTCATTGACATCTTTACGATGATGAATTGATTCCGGTTGTGCAGCGGTAACGTTGAGAGATTTTGATTTTAAACGACTGAAGTTAGGTGGTAAACTTACACTTGTTCATTTACGTGGTTACGAGGGCGGTTCGGTATGTGTGGACACCAAAGTTTCGGTTTACTTGAAAGTTGATTTGGCATCAGCCACCGTTGAGGCATTAGTAGTTCCAGATACTGTACAGAGTGTATCGGTGATCGTCGGACAACCGTTTGTCGATAATGAAAACGTTATGGTTGTCGTCCATGGGAATCAAATACGTCTATTGAATCGTACTCAAAACATTTTGTCCGGAGTTAACGAATAGCCGTCTAAACGAGTCAGCCTTTTTTCAGAAGAAACTACAGTTATCCCCTCATTTCATATGGGACATATTTCAACCTACAGCGAGGGCTATCATCAGGTAGCCCTGGATGAAGAATCCATCCCGAAGAAAGCTTTTGTGACGCCAGACGGACACTATGAGTACTTGAGGGTGCCGTTTGGGCTCGTGAATGCTCCATCAATTTTTCAATTTATTAATTCGATTAATAGCATTTTAGGTCATCTATGTTTCGACACAGCATTAGCTCATGTCGATGTTGTTCTCATTCCATCCACCTCGATTCCACAGGGAATAGAAAGACTCGAAATGGTATTAAAACTGTTTCAAAATGATGGCTGTGAGCCAAGTGAAGTGGGGATTAATTCGACGGTTAATTCCTCCACAGGTAAAACGCCCCACGAAGTTTTCGTCGGATACCACCCACGTGGTATGAACGATGCTTTCCTATCATCAGAGGTATCCGAGGATAGCCAGCAAAATCTAATGTCTCTGAGAGACGATGTGTCACGAAAACTCGAAATTAAACAGCAGTATCAGAAAGAATGTTACGATAAAAGGCATGCTACGTTAAAAACAGTTACGGTTGGCCAACATGTTGTGGTTCAAGCAAATAAAACTTCCAATGACGGGAATAGTAGAAAGCTTGAACCTCGTTACGAAGAACCCTTTGTTATTACGAAAGTACTCGATAACGATCGGTACGTAGTGGACGAATTGCCAGGGTCGAAGCGTTCGAGGATGGCTTATACGAGCATAATATGTCCTTCAGAACGAATGAAACTCTTTGTTACGGCTGTCTCCTCCAACGAGAGCAGCGCCACGGAAGAAATGAATGAAGATATCATTCATCTATGATGATTTTCTGACTAATGTTATTTTTATTGTTTCAGAATCAAGGATCTAAACGTTGCTTCACGAGGACGTGAAGTTTGTCAGGTTAGCCGACTGTAGCCGTCAACGTGGCTTAGCCAGCCACGACGAACAAAGGGCAGCTATGAACGTTGGTTGCGCGGCGACGGGAGTTGTCATCGTAGACATATTGGTTTTGGGTTTTCCTAAAAAGGAATAATTAAAATACGTTTTTCACTAAACTGGTGTTTTGCATTGTAATTTACCGTGTCGATTACACACTGATGTGGAAAGATGAGGAAGACCATTATTCATGAATTCACAAAGGCTGGTCTTGAATATATATGAAAATTTAGGGAATAAATATGAATAGATATGACCCAAGTAACACCGTCATATTTCTTTGGCATTGAATGCCAAATTCATGTCATCGATTCGCCTTAAAAACCAAATTCTATGTCAAAAGCATGTCAAAGCCAAATGGCTGTTTTCTAGTGCACTGAGATGGAAATCACGGCTAAAACTAATGCCAAATTAAGTTACAAGCAATATAGAATTTTTTGAAGCAATAAAGTGGCATGCAATGCTAAAAAAAATGCCAAAGCAATTCCAAAGCTTCATAGAATTTTCCGAAGCAATAAAATAGCATCTAAAGCTTGAGTGAATGCTAAAGTATTTCCAAAGCCATGAGGAATTATTCGGAGCATTAGAATAGCATTCAATGCTAAACAAAATGCCAAAGTAATTCCAAAGCCATATGGCATTACTTGAAGAAATAACTGCGCATTTATTGCTTGAATGAAGGCTAGAAGAATTCTATTGCTCTATGGAATTTTACGAGCATTAGTTTAGACTTTATGGCTACACTAGTTTCCAAATGGAGACATGTCTCTCAAATAACCTAAAAATAAAGAACTGTTTTGATTCAACTGCTCTTTTACATTCATACATGCAGTGATAATGGACAAAAACCGGATGAATATTTTGATAGAATAAAAAAATTTCGCTCATTCAAGCGCAGTGGCCGATATTTTGAACAAATTCGATAACGCTTGAAAACAGTGAATGAGAGTAACATTTTAAGTTCAAAAGTGTCCATTTCCCGGCAGTTGTCTCCTGAATGTTCAAAATCGCAAATAGCATTTTTGAACAACAATTGCCACTAAGAATTCTTTTGGATAATTAACATGCCAAAAATAAATATGGAGGATATCTTACACTCAGAAATATGCGGTGTTGCAATGATTGCTTGACATACTTCGATGTAGTATCATCCGGATATTCCATTATCCGAATGCCTTACGACAAAATTGGTCCGGATCACTGGCCCCCGAGGTACCGCGGGCCCCTGTGTATACATAATATTTTTGGCAAAAGCTTTTTATATTTCTGTATATTATGCTAACAAAAAAATATTAGTAAATCCTTGTAACAACTTTCAGATATAAATCAGAATTTTTGAGAACGTGGCAACTACGCAATTAGAGTGCTGATTTTTCATGAATAATCAAAGTCTATATTTGATTTGTTTGATGGCCCCTCATTTTTTTGGGATTTTTATCAATATATTTACCTAAAATTTGCCTTGCCAAATACTTCTGGCAATACCTGGCACATGCATCATGCATACACATTTACTCCTACAGTATTGTTTATGCCAGATCCCAGATCTCATTATGTCTAGTTGACAATGTTTGACACAAATATTGTTTTTCTACGGATTGACAGACAGACGGAAACGGAACTTGCGGGAAAAAATTTGAGGTTAAGAAATCGAGTAGGTAAACGCCAAAATAAAGCCAAAGCGATACGTTCGCCAATAGTGCGTTCCACTTGGCGCTCACAATGCTCACGCTCACGACCGCTGTTTATCCCATTCCACATTCTCGCGATCGTTGCAATCAAACATTCAAGTGGAACGGGCTAGATTGGCATTGGCCTAATACATCAGTCTTTAGCAGGCCGTGACCAAATTATCATCCCCACTCCTCGAACGACCGCAAAGACCCAAGTCTTGGGATGGGTCGTTGTGAGCTTGGCGTGGGCGAAAACAATGACGTCATGAGTGACGTATTCGCCGCGTCCACAACGACCGTGGTCGCCATGTGGAACGGCCAAAGGAGCGTTTTGATCGTTGTGATCGCCAAGTGGAACGCACTACAAATCGAATCACAGGCCAAAAGTTGGAATTGCAATCTAAACAGCCTTAGCATTTTTTTAGATTTTGCAGCTAAAAGTTGACCACTAAATCTAAATACATGCCAGAATATGTGCTCCTTTTTGGCATGGAAAACGTCCACACAACGTTATTAATACGTCATTTGTGCTAACATTAAATGCCAAATCGCATTATAGATAGCATAGAAATCGCTTTCAGTGCTAATTCGAAGCTTGTCGTGTTACTTGGGGAACCTACTTAATACATTTTCTTGATTATTCAATTCTGCCATGATCATGCAAGATGAATTATGAGCTTGGAGCATGTTACGAAAACATTTGAGGAGATGTGGGAAGTCATAAATGATGGCCACTTCTTCACCGTTGACTGTATAGAAGCAATCTTCTTCATTTTTCCTAAAATGTTTGTAGCAAGCTACATTATTTGTGCCCATATCAGAAATTGAACCTACAACTTTCAGATTGATCGCTAACAATTCTTGTATTACCTCAATCAACAAGAGCCTCAACCTGGTGGATGAAATAGCAGAGGCACTGAAGTAGTGTGCCACAGGGACAGCAAATGTTTTCGAAGCCCGGTAACCATAAAAACGATGGCATGGGATTCAATCTCTGGTGATCGTCCTTGGGTGCCATGATCTTGAAACCCATCAATAATGTACTCCTTTTGGTTATAGGATAAGTGCTTCTTAATCGACATTTCATCAATCATTATGGCACACACTTCATCACCTTTTGCCTTAGATTCCACTGACTTTGCAATTGTCCGTAAAACGTCTTCACTTATACCAGGTCGCAAACAAAATGAACTCAAAATGTTGTTCAGAGTACTGGGGCTTGGCAATAGAAACAATTTACGGAGGAATTTATAGCCTGAGGGGTATTTCTTGAATAGATAGATAGATAGATAAATTTTATTGTTGAAACATTAATAAAATGTATGACATTCAGGTCGATTCTGTTCGCATCTTGTTATAACATTGCTAAATCTACAACATTGTTATAATTATAAAATATAACAAACTTTGCTGTGATGGCAATATCTTTTCTATAACCATATTACTATTTCCAAACAGAATCGACTTGATTGTCAATATAAGAAAATACAAAAATACAAAGTCTCAAGTATAGTAAGACACAAACTAATTTAAAAACTCATCCACACTGTAAATAGTATTATCCAGCAACATTTCAACTACCATCCTTTTGAATCGGCAGCGTGCACCACACGACTTCGGGCAGCCTGTAAACCTGTTATACAGTTTGATGCAGACATGATTAATTCCATGTTGACACAGTTTTATTCTGTTGGCCGCAATCGAAAATTCATTTCTTCTCCTAGTGTTGTAATCATGGAAACTACCATTTCGACTGAAACCATCTATGTTGTCACTTGTCATACACATGAAGAATACAGGCAAGTATACCTATAAGTAGCCGGCACAGTTAGTATTCTCAAACTCCTAAACAGTCCTCTGCAGTTCGTTCTACTATCACACGCACAGATAGTCCGTATACATCTCTTCTGTAGCCTCAGCACCGACTGCAGGTGTGGACTGTTTCCCCAAACAATGATCGCATATGTAGCCCGGCTATGGAAGTTAGCATAGTTAGCGGCCATTGCAGTTTCCCCATTTCCAATCTGCATCATTCTATTAACAGTGAAAATAGCCCGCGACAACTTCTTGTTGAGTACTTCCACATGTTCATTCCATTTCAGATCTTGTTGGAATATAACTCCCAAAAATACCATCGACTGCGTACTGCGTCTCTCTACGTGTTGAGGAGGAAAAATTCAATGTTTGCGTTTTATCTTTATTTAATATTTTAATAAGAGTTTATTCGCCTCAAACCACCCAACGGCAGCCTCCAAAGCCACACCAGCCCCTACTCACCAAGCTCTCATCTTCAGCCTGATTGATAAAAGAAGTCTCATCAGCGAAATTGGCAACCGCGGCACAAGGAACATTAATCGGTCAATCGTTTATGAAAATCAAGAACAAATATTGAAGGTATTGTCACAGGATGAGGACAGGCTCAATAAAACAACTTTATAATGCCGACGTTTCGTTAGATATTCTAACTTTATCAAGGCTGGAAATGAGGTACTTACAACATTTGTCGAAAAACAATATCTCTCAACCACTAACATACAAAACTTACCCTTAATTATATATGTTGTTCAATGCTGCATTTTCGGAGGTCTGAGTCAAAATTATAAAATAAAATGGACAAACTGACATGAGTCACCAACTACACTAGCTTTACAATAATTATTATATATGAACTTGACTAGGGAAAACAAATAATAACAAACAAACCTAACCTAAAGACCGGAACATCGAATCGCATACAGAAAACATACAATCCAACTTCAAAATAAATTAATATCAATTAAGAAACCTGGACGCACACTCTTTATAAATATTCAACAGATTAAAATACACCGAACTCAAACTCTGAGTATCATTTCGAAAATTCACCGTGTTGACAACCTTTATAAACATCATCTCACTCACACAGCGTTTTCTATACACAGGTTCAGAGTCCAAAATTTTCACTCTTTCGAAATTGAAATTATGTAACTCATCAAAGTGATGGCGAGCCAGAGCGGTTTTTTCTGCCTTCCCCATATTTGACATTTTCCAGTCATATTGATGCTTTTTTATTCTGGACTGTAGGTACTGCTTTGTCTGACCTACGTAATATAATATCTATCACAATCCGAACAAGGTATACAGTACACTAAGTTAGAGCGATCCGAAATTGGAATTTTGTCCTTTAAATGTGAAAATAATGAATTTACAGTTTGGACATTATAAAAAACAAATTTGATATCGATTTTATTATTCTTGAATATCGAACTGATAGCATTCGAGAGACCAGGCACATACGGAAACCTGAAAAATTGGCAACTTCTCGCCTCATCCACCCCGACCATATTGGATGAAGGACGCCCAGCATTAACAAACTTTCTTTCAAATCTCCTGATTAAATTACTAGGATAGTTGTTCTTTTCTAATAGTGATCGTATTCTCAGAATGTTACCCTCCCAAAAAACTGGAATAACAAATAGAGGGAACGGCGATGGGCAATCCATGCTCTCCAGTGTTTGCGGAGTTAGTCATGGATTATCTTGTTGGTGAATGCCTGACGAGGCTTCCCTTCGATGTCCCATTCATAAGAGTTTATGTAGACGATACTTTCCTGGTTGCGCCATCGGATGGTTTAGAGCGGTTACTACAAGTTTTTAATGGTTGTCATCAACAATTACAATTTACAATGGAAAGAGAATCGAATGGAATGCTTCCCTTTTTGGATGTCGTGGTGCACCGTGGGGAGGGTGGGGACCTGTTGACGGATTGGTATATGAAGCCTTCGAGTTCTGGTCGTCTTCTTAATTATTTGTCCCACCATCATTTCTCCTATAAAAGCTCCATCGTGAAAAGTTTATTCCACAGAGTTCAGAAGTTGAGTAATCCAGTTTTTTGGGAGGGTAACATTCTGAGAATACGATCACTATTAGAAAAGAACAACTATCCTCGTAATTTAATCAGGAGATTTGAAAGGAAGTTTGTTAATGCTGGGCGTCCTTCATCCAATATGGTCGGGTGGATGAGGGGGGCCCAGCAGCGAGGAGTTGCCAATTTTTCAGGTTTCCGTATGTGCCTGGTCTCTCGAATGCTGTCAGTTCGATATTCAAGAATAATAAAATCGATATCAAATTTTTTTTATAATGTCCAAACTGTAAATTCATTATTTTCACATTTAAAGGACAAAATTCCAATTTCGGATCGCTCTTAGTGTACTGTATACCTTGTTCGGATTGTGATAGATATTATATTACGTAGGTCAGACAAAGCAGTACCTACCATGGGCGTAGCCAGCTATGGGCAGGGGGGGGCAGCTGCCCCCCCTGAAAAAAAAAATGAATTAAATTTGCCTATTTTTTCATCCCTAATTTTCACATTTTGAAAGACCATGGAGGATGTCCATGGTTTGCCCCACCCATGTATAAATTTTGCCCCCCCCTGGTATAAATCTATAAATCCTGGCTACGCCCTTGGTACCTACAGTCCAGAATAAAACAGCATCAATATGACTGCAAAATGTCAAATATGGGGAAGGCAGAAAAAACCGCTCTGGCTCGCCATCACTTTGATGAGCTACATAATTTCAATTTCGACATAGTGAAAATTTTGGACTCTGAACCTGTATATAGAAAACGCTGTGTGAGTGAGATGATGTTTATAAAGGTTGTCAACACGGTGAATTTTCGAAATGATACTCAGAGTTTGAGTTCGGTGTATTTTAATCTGTTGAATATTTATAAAGATTGTGCGTCCAGGTTTCTTAATTGATATTAATTTATTTTGAAGTTGGATTGTATGTTTTCTGTATGCGATTCGATGCTCCGGTCTTTAGGTTAGGTTTGTTTGTTATTATTTGTTTTCCCTAGTCAAGTTCAAATATAATAATTATTGTAAAGCTAGTGTAGTAGATATATGTAGTTGGTGACTCATGTCAGTTTGTCCATTTTATTTTATAATTTTGACTCAGACCTCCAAAAATGCAGCATTGAACAACATATAATTAAGGGTAAGTTTTGTATGATAGTGGTTGAGAGATATTGTTTTTCGACAAATGTTGTACCTCATTTCCAGCCTTGATAAAGTTAGAATATCTAACGAAACGTCGGCATTATAAAGTTGTTTTATTGAGCCTGTCCTCATCATGTGACAATACCTTCAATATTTGAAATAAAGGACGTGAAAAAATTCATCTTATCAAGAACAAAATTGGTCCCAAAACCGAGCCCTGTGGTACACCGCAAAGTATATCCTCTCCGACAACACCTCATCCATCTTGACAAACTGGGTACGATCCCCGAGATAGGACTCAAACATTCCGAGTGGCAGCCACCTTACACCATAATACTCGAGCAGTGGCGCACCCAGAAATTTTATTCGGGGGGGGCTGCTCCAGAGTAATCAGGTTTTTGTAAGTTATATTATTTAAAAAATGCGCCGCAAGCGAAAACCTTCCTAAGTAATGGATATATCGCATTCGTTATTATACCGGGTGTTTCATTGGTAAATGAACATACGGTAACCTGAGCTAGAGCTACCCTAGGCGACTCCAAAAAACCGATATATATGATAGGTCTAATCAATTCCATAACCGAGATACAGGGTGCTTTATGTATTCACCAAAAATTTCAATTCCTCATTACTTTTTAACCAACCAGTATAGTCGGTTGATATTTGGAACGTATGATTCACTTCTACAGGTCGATCGAATTACTTTTGAATTTCCAGAAAATTCCAGGTCCGTATTTGAAAAATATGGGACTTCTTCCAAGCTGAGATTCAACACCCTGTATATTGAAATTTTACGATTTGATTGAGACATTTGAAAAGAGAAGAAAATTTTCAATGGAGTTCAGTAGATTTCATTGTCTTGCACGTCATTTCCAATTGAATATTGGAGTTCCACAAAATTCTCAGAAAAATCGTACATTATTATCTAATTTTCTTTGTCCCACTAATTGCACGTTCGAATTTCATAATATTCTGTGGAATCATTTCGAGTTATTTCCGGAAAAACATTATTCATCGAGAAAAATTTAGTTGAAGTCAACAAAGATGAATAAATAACTGAAGAAACATAAAAACTCAACGTGAAATACAGAAGGCGCTCGAAAGTACCACCATTTTGTTCAATACACATTCTTGCCCTCTTCAAAAAATATGTCTGATACTTTTTTTGATCATGTCTGGATTATTACGTATTTCATTGCATAATAAAATTCTGTTGACCATTCTTTCATTTCGTAAAATCCAGCTACTAAAGTTAGTTCTTCTAATTTCATCACCTGGATCCAATCGTTGTACCTTCTGGAGATCAATTTGATCATAATGTACGATTTTTCTGAGAATTTTGTGGAATTCCAATATTCAATTGGATCTTTCCCTTAAGCTCTCTTTGAGCAAAATGACGTGCGGGACAATGAAATCTACTGAACCCCATTGAAAATTTTCTTCTCTTTTCAAATATCTCAATTAAATCCCAAAATTTCAATATACAGGGTGAGTCTCAGCTTGGAAGAAGTCCCATATTTTTCAAATACGGACCTGAAATTCTTTGGAAATTCAAAAGTAATTCGATCGACCTGTAGAAGTGAATCATACGTTCCAAATATCAACCAGCTATACTATAGTCCATCCAAGAATGATTGACATCAGAGCAGGCCTTGGAAGTCCAGTCGTAGCTTTATTTCTAGTTACAAAAAAGTAACCAGAAATTTTCTGTGCTTTCATCATATCAATAAATTAATGAAAATAACCTTAAAATTAAATGATGTTTTTTTTTCGAAGTGAGGCACTTCGAACATGAAAATGTTCCCAATTTTCACATACGATTACCAGCGTGTGAATCTGTATACCAGCAGTATATTATTTTCATCTTGTATTGATACATTTTCGATCTTACGATCAATTATAGGAGCATACAGCCTGGAAATTCTGGTTTGGCAACGAAAAATATCGTGGGTGATTAAATAGCACGGTCCTTTTCAATGTTCACTATGAATATTCGCTAAACCGAAAAAATCTAGTTGATAATTTGAAGCGTGTTACTGCAATGTGAATTGATTGGGAAATTTGTAATATATATCAAGACACTAAGATAGAAACAAAACTTAACCAATGGATCTATTTAATGTATGAAGAATTTTGTCATGACATTGTAACTTTCAATATTTGTGAACAATGAAGGTGTAAAATATGAAAAATATAAATATTCCTATTATTCTGTTTCAACAACCACAACATGTTATTTTTTCCTCATCTGGGTAGAACTTGTCATGTTCATAATGAAAGATTTTGTCGGCAATTTAATATCATAACATTGCTTATATTTTGACTAATCTTCTCTCATTTCTTTTTCTACGTGCTCTGTGCAGGCTTTCCATTTTTTAGGTGTTCACTCATCAAGAGCCTCATTTCAAAGATATTTATTTCACTTGCTCAATTTTTGCCAAATTTGTTCGCAACATTAATGGCAGAACAAAATGTCAGTGTTATTTCCAACACCAACCTGAATTCTGCAACTCAAAATATTACTGAATGGGCATTACCAACATAATTTCGATTTTCCAAAGCCCCCCGAGATGTCAATCATTCTTGGATGGACTATAGTTGGTTCAGAAGTTATGAGGAATTGAAATTTTTGGTGAATACATAAACCACTCTGTATCTCGGTTATGGAATTGATTAGACCTATCATATATCGGTTTTTTGGACTCGCCTAGCTCTAGCTCAGGTTAACGTATGTTCATTCACCAATGAAACACCCTGTATATGTATATCAATCCCTATTTCTATCTGTAAAGAAAATGTTTAAGTTTCCATTCTGTCCTAAAATAATTATTATTCCTTTTAGAAAAACAATAAGATGGAAATATTTGAATTACTTTTCTTTGTCACAGCTCGGGGGGGGGGGGGCTGCAGCCCGACAGCCCCCCCCCCCCCACCCCTCGGTGCGCCACT
Organism: Adalia decempunctata; assembly: GCA_951802165.1. Lineage (NCBI taxonomy): Eukaryota > Metazoa > Arthropoda > Insecta > Coleoptera > Coccinellidae > Adalia > Adalia decempunctata. The sequence continues at coordinate 51,823,134 of OX637695.1, forward strand.
GTACTCGAGCTTTGCCAATAATATTTCATGATCTACGCTATCGAAAGCCTTACTCAGATCTACACAAGTAAGTTGTGTGCTTTTCTTCTCATTTAGCCCATCCAGAACTCGCTCAAGAAAGCTGATCATGGCGGTTACAGTCGATTTTTTCTTTCTATAGCCGTGCTGACATGGTGAAAAAAAGCCTGTACCTCTCAAAATAGTCGACAAGTATGTTCTTCAGCAATATCTCGAAAATCTTTGACAGTGCCGGCAAAACCGAAATGGACCTGAAGTTTCGGGCTTCGTCTTTGTCACCCTTTTTGAACAGGGGCACAACCTTGGCCACCTTCATGCTTTTGGGAAAAACTCCTTCGTTGAAACATTTGTTTAGGATTTTGCTCAGTGGTGCAACAATCAGAGGTAAGATCCGCTTAAACATTCTGGTGCTGTGATCATATACAGGGTGAGTCTTTTGACTTGTACATATATTTTGACTGTAGATTCCTCCCATCAAACGAAACACTTTTTTCCTATACCATTTTTCAAAATTCGGTTCCGTTTAAAAGATACAGGGTGTCAAAAATCCATGCAAAAACTCTTTTCTGTTCATATCTTCGGAACCGTTATTTCGAATGAACTGAATTTTGGTTAAGTTTTTACTCTATTCATGGTGCATATTCTCGAATCAAAACTTATTCAATATTCCTCCCGGTATGGAAGTTACAGCTTAGCCAATTTATAAATCCACACAAAAATACTATAAAACCACGCGAAAAAGAAGAATGGTTCCTATTTTCGAAAAAAGCAATAGGTTTAAAAAATAAAATTATTCCTAAGTTTTTTCAATAAAACGCGTCGTTCTCAAGTTATTCCTAATTAAATCCCATTAAATTTGACGAGAAAATCATAAATCTCGAGAATTATCTGAATACCCCACTGCATTCTAAAGATCACCGAATCGGAGATGTATTAATATTCTGTAATCGAATTAAATGTTAACAATGTTGCCGGAATGTTTGTCGAATTTTCATTTGGAAATGACTGACCTGAAAACTACTTAAATCTCTATGATGGGAAAACGTTGGATTTAGAGATGTGTGATGATGACATTCCACAAATTTTGTAGACAAAATTGAATAGAATGTAACTGCCGACTCAGTTAATTGATACTAGGTAATATATCATATGTATTTTCATGAATAGATAAAATTGAGTTCTAAATAGCAGGAAGTTCCTCAAAGATCCTTTTTTAAATTTCACCTCACGCCACACAACAGATTTTTTTTCGATTGTTTGTCCAACCTTCGAGAAAATATTGAAAATGAATGATATGAAATACAAAATTCAGGAATATGAATCACTAGTACAACCCACGTACTAAATTGAAATAAATGAAAAATTAAATTATACTTATAGCGATGTTTCTGTCTGAATAATATCCTCTGCCATAATTCGCAAAAATCCTAACTGGAACAGTAAAACTAGAACCAACTAGGCTGAATTTTTCAGCCATTTCACACAAAACATCACTAGAAATAATGCACTTCAAAACAGCCTACAGATGTTATCTTAAGTTCGTGCCAAATTAAAAAATGTTAGAAATCGTATCGTGTAATACATACACCACCCAAATTAATAGTCAATTAACTGACCGAATCAGTTCATGTTCATTGTTCATAGCCAATTTTCGCGGGAAATGATGACTTAACGAAGCCATAGAATATGCGCTATACGCATGCGTCGTTAACATGTCATTATGTATCTGTCGCAGTCGGATTCTAAAATCCGTCAGTTTGCAAAATGACTAGTCATTTTGTAAACTGACGAACGTTTTCTAAAACGCTTTCAAGATATAGATCGTTTTACAATCGGCCTGAAATTTTCAGTCGGTTTGTAAACCGCGTATAACGTATCAGACGGATTGTCATATCTTACATCCTTTTAAACGTTCCACTTGAAACTACTTCAGTTTCATGTTTTTTTTTTTAACCAAGTGCAACTGTTGACGTTCACGCAATTTTATAAATTGATTGCGCTCCTCTTGATCCGAAAAATATAATAGCTACAATTATAGATAGAAAAAATGGCGTTTATCAAATAGGTACTGATGAAAATGGCATTTTGAACCGATGTTCTTCGAGGGAGGAACTGATACCGAACAGCTCACTCAATTCTGTAGAATTCAACGTTCCAATTGAAAAAGCAATAACATTAAGTGAAGCACTAGCGAATTCCTCAAAGTGGGCTGCCAAGGCTTCAAAAAATGTGCTTGCCGTCCGAACAAAAATCAGTGTAATACAAGGAGATGTTTTTGTTTCGAAGCATATCAAAAATGCAACAGCAGGTGCCATTTGAGTGGCCCCTGCTGCAATAAGTAATAATGGTTTTATTTTTTTGTGTTCTTTCGATAATAAAATATTAAAATAAGTGTGAATATTATTTATCCTTTATTATTTCTGTATCCAGAATAATGAAGTACAGCTGATTATACGGTGCGGGGGATTAGTGTTACCCCTCCCCCCTATTAACTACTCTATTTTTATATCTTAAGAAAAAAGCTCAACCAGGTCAATTTTTATATTAAACGTAGTATGTTATGACATAAAACTTACGAACCTGACATAATCCCTCTTCATGGGGGTGTCACCCCTTCGATTTTTTTAAATGAGAAAGTGCATCTTGCGACGCCTCATTTGACACCTATTGAAACACTGATTTCAAAAATGTATAACACTTTGGTTACTGTTTAAGTTTGAAATTTGTTTAGTTTTCAGTACACCCTTAGTTGTTACTTGTTTATTACATTAAATGATTAAATTCAGTTACCAACATTTACAATATAGGAAAGATTTATTTGAAAACTAAACACTTCCAACCCTCCAATGAAAAAACCTACCGTCAAGCGAACACAATTCATTGAATTCATGCAAGGTGAGATTAAAACTCTCCAATAACTCAGACTCCGTTAATTTTTGAACCAAAGTGTTATAGATTTTTGAAATCTGTGTTTCAATAGGTTTCAAATGAGATGTCGCATGATGCACTTTCTCATTTAAAAAAATCGAAGGGGTGACACCCCCATGAAGAGGGATTATGTCAGGCTCGAAACTTTTATGTCATAACATACTACGTTTAATATAAAAATTGACCTGTTTGAACTTTTTTCTTAAGATATAAAAATAGAATGGTTAATAGGGGAGGTAACACTTATTCCACCGCACTGTACGAATATAACAACGTAACGTTTTCAGAATACGATTCAAATGATTTGACAATCCGTCGGATGCGTTGTTCGCAGTTTACAAACTGACTAAAAATTTCAGACCGATTGTGAAACGATCTTCATTTCAAGAGCGTTTTAGAAAATGTTCGTCAGTTTACAAACTGCCTAGTCATTTCGCAAACTGACGGATTTTAGAATCCGACTGCGACATATCTATGGTTACCTAATTTGGCATTTTACTTCGTGCCGAACCAAGGAGGCATTACTTCGCGTCCCCTATCGTTAACGAATGAACTAACGCAAGGGCAATTTAGTATTCTTTACTTTTCGTTTATGGCGTCTAGGCGTTCGTCTTTGAAAATGTCCTAGACAATCCAAACCACGTGTTTTTTCCACCATTTTCATTTTTCAACCTCCAAGCGTTTCTGACAGGTCGCTGGATTGTGGTAAATATGAGGAATTTTATTATCTTAGGCATTTAAAGAGTGAACAAGTGAGTTTTTATGATTTGAAATATCAAAAAATATCCTAAAGCAACACTGACGAAGAAAATTCCACTTGTAGTATATTCTATATTGAATAGTGTATCTCATGTGGGTTGTTGATATGAACACCAGAGGCCGTCGGTCCTAGTACCGAATGATATGCTCTGTGAATTATGTTTTATGTATTATGTTCTGTGGTTGGGAAAAGAGAGGTTAGGTGGATTAAGTTAGGTGATGAAGAGTTTGATGAAGTTGTTAAAGTGTGTATTACGAGATTATTTTTGGAAGATTAGAAAGGTAGAATAGAACGGTAGTTTTATTTTAATCACGCCCCCGATTATCACTACAGGATCTATGGTCGAATTCATAGATATTTATTCAGTAATGTAATCAGAAAAATCAATTTCCTTAGTTTCAGGAATATTGCTGAAACTGGCAACAAAATCCAAGTTCTGTGACTGTTTCACTACAGTGATTTCCGGAAGATTTTATTGACATTGTTTTAATAGGTTATAGCTTGATCGAAATTATAAATTGAATTGAAAACCACAATTTACAAGATAATTTTGGGATATCGAGGAGGATATGAACAAGTTTTTAGTTTTCACAAACTAATCTTCAAGAAAATCGAAGAATTAACTTATTCTGATGGGCTTTTCAATTGCCGATATAATCGGAGCAAACAAAGTGTTTTTGTTAAGAAATATCGTGTTTTTAACATTCTTATTCAAATAAGGTTAGTACTTGAGTTTCCCCAACTATATCAACTTAATTTTAATCGAGAAATATGAACTTTGCATTCCAGAGAATGTTTCCAGGCACGTACTCAGCCTATTTTTTTTCAAATGGCTATATCTTTTTAACAGAGCCGAATTCGGAAAAATGGAAAATGAAAAAAGGTTTCCATTGGCTTCAAGAATCTACAGTTAAAATATATGTACAAGTCAAAGACTCACCCTGTATATCCCTGGAGTCCTTGCCACTCATCTCCCTTCCAATATTCAAGAGCTCAGATTCTGTCCATTCATAAAGCCAGAAGGAACAGCTCACACTTGCTTTTTTAGGAAGTCTTGGGGTTTTTGTTTGGCACCCACTATATTCTCAGCTATTTTGCTGCCAACACTCGTGAAAAACGCGTTCATTTCATCCGCTGTCAAAGAAGTTTCAACCTGAGTCTTCCCTCTTTTGGAACTTTCACAATTTATGACCTGCCATATTGCTTTGTGTTTATTGTCTCTGTCTTCGATGAAATTGTTGATAGCCCGTTTTTTGCTTCTGAGGATTTCCCTTCTATACTCCCTTTTCACAATTTTATAATAGTTTAACACGTCAACAGATCTTCCGGATTCCATCACAATACCCACCAAATCAAGATGCTGTCTCATAGTCTTCAATTTCTCGGTATACCATTTGATCTTTATTGGTTTCCCAGGAGTTATCCTTCTGACAGGACAGGCGTCGAGGAACTCGGAGTTCAGGACCCCGAAGAACCTGTCAAAAGAGTCTTCTGCACCTCCATCTGCCATAGTTGCTTCCCAATCCAGCATTCCCAGTCGATCGGCCAGTAGCCCCAGCGTTCTTTCATTAATCTGTCTGACGTTTTTCATTTTATGAACTTTTTTTCTTTCTACACAGGCTTGGACAGATAGTTGCTGGTTGCTGTGCTCTATGATCTGCAATATGTGGTTCGAAGGTTAGAGCAGAGTAATCGACTTCATCCGTGAATACAATGTCAAGACAAGATTCTCCCCTGGATGGCTCTCGAGAGCAGGGGGTCAATCCAAACTCAGTCATTATATTGACAAACGTATCTCACAAGGGAAATGCCTTCAGGATGTCTATGTTCAAATCTCCCATTACAAAGATTCTCCTTTTTCTATATTTACTAGTTAAGACCTTGAGCATTATGATGCTAGGGTGTCAAGTTCTATTTGCTCCGACTAGTTCACTATTCGTTGAGAGTAGGGGGGTCTCAAATGACAAAATTAAGATTGATAAAAAAAAATTAGTAACTCAAAATTATTTGGGCGCCAGGTAGTTTTATTTCAATATTTGGCTTTCATTCATAATAGAGAAAAACTATAAAAAATACCAAAAGAAAAGATAATAATTATCGGTTGGTGAATGAAAACAAAAATAGATTTTATAACAGATATATGTTAGGGATGAAGGCCGGCTTTCATTTACAAGTTTACTTCAATAGTTGGAAACAAACAAATATCAAGGTCATCAAAGTTCAATAATTTCTCGTAGACAGGTAATAATAATTCAATGGATATATTTCACTAAATGTATATGGTTCGGGTGTTAATTAAATGGTAAGTATTCCTAAAATTTTGGTGACTGAAAATTTCGATAAAGTCTGGAGAGAATGTAAATAAAGTTCTACTCATCCAGTACGGTTCCGCCCTGGAGAGGCGCCACTTCCAAGTTCCAAGGGATGGTTCCTCAGACGAAGAGTAAGGGCTGTTCAAGATCGTGGAAGTGGCCGAGTTCTCGGGGATGTTCAAAGGTGGTTATTGTTAACCCCTGGCGTTTTTACATCAACCAAACAGCCAATTAGTCGAATGTGAATCCAAAATACGTCTCTATACTCTATGATACTATTCTATACCCAAAAAGCCTAGGATGGTGGTCGGCTTTTTTTTTAACGTTCTTCCTCAGTGAATAGCAGACTTGGATGCTGAGAGGCTGGACGTCGGCAAATACAGTATTGAGCGGGATTTTGAGGTCTGCGGGGTCAAATTCAATACAATTAAGAAAACTCATATAATCATCTCTGTATATAGAGCCCCTACTGGTAACTTCCAGGTGTTTATGGACGGACTGGAGGCTGTCTTCAATTCTGTTTTCGCTGCGGACGCGTATTTGTGGATTGCCGGCGTTTTTAATGTAAATTTTAACAATCCTTCCCATGAAGCAGATGCTATTGACAATATTATGGCCCAGTTTGGGTTGCGCAGCATAGTATCTGAGAATACCCGAGTAACCTTCGCTTGTGGTACCAGAATAGATAACATTTTCATTTCAAGTGTAGAAAATGAGGCAACCGCAACAGTCTTTGATACCCCAATCTCTGATCACTGATCTATAGTTGCTAGGATCAATTCTGTGTATTTAATTCATATCAGTAACAAAAAATCCTTACACCAAAAACGATATTTCAATTCCCTAAATGAACAAGTATTCGCTAATACCCTGATAGCTGAGACCTGGAGTGAGGTCTATACTGCCAACGAGTGCGATCAAAAGTTTAGCATCTTCCTGAAGTCCTTCTATGATATTTACGATAATTGCTTCCCAATGTCATGCAGTAAGAGTCAGAAAAATAATAAAAAAAACTGGATTTCAGCTGAGGTTCGAAAATCCAGTGAGAATTTGAAAGGTTTGTTTATTTTACAAAAACAGCACGCTGGAATTAGAAATTACTACAAATCAGTGAAAAAGGAACACATGCATCTCGTCGAGACCACAAAAAAATATTACAGTTGCCTAATAGAGGAATCTGAGAACAAAAATAAAGCTTCTTGGGAGATTATAAACAAGCTCAGAAATAAAACAAGAAATTCATCCAACATGAAAATTCAGCTCAAGAATGACGAAACCGTGACTAATCCTAAGATTATAGCCGATACTTTCAACAACTTTTTCATTGCGGCACCAAGGAACTTAATAAAGTCTATCATAAAAACAGGTGAATTTGATTTCACAGGGAAAAGCAACTTAAGCTCTTTTGTTTTGCTAGCGTTTTCAGAAGTTGAAATGGTACACATTCTGTCCAAGTTGAGGAATAAAATGTCTACAGGACCGGATGAAATTCCCCCAGCTTTGATAAGGTAGTTTGGTAAGGACATAGTTGGTATTTTGACTCACCTGGTGAACTACTCATTTACCTCGGGTGTTTTCCCAAGCTGCCTAAAATTAGCAAAGGTAACTTCTGTGCACAAGAAAAAGGATAAGACCAGCGTAGACAACTACAGACCGGTATCTGGTCTCTCACCGTTTGCAAAGGTGATTGAGTATTGTATGTTGGACAGACTTGACCCGTTCATCAATAAATACAAACTTATTCCAGACCAGCAGCATGGCTTCCGAAAGGATAAATCCACAGCAACAGCAACTGTCGATTTTTACAATGGGGTGTTATCTGAGATTGAAAAAAGGAATTACCCGGTCGGAATTTTCTGTGACTTGAGTAGGGCCTTCGCTTGCGTTCCCCATGGAGCACTGTTACAAAAACTTTGGCTCTGTGGCATACGTGGTACTGCGGCCAAATGGTTCGAATCTTATCTCTTCGATAGAAGTCAATTCGTGCAGGTCTGTTTCAATGAGGCGGACGGTTCCGTCAGCAAGCACTGCTCGCAACTTGAGTTGGGGGTACCGAAGGGTAGCATTCTGGCCCCTACACTTTTCTCATTGTTCATCGCGGATATAGTGGAATTTCTACCTGAATACAACATTACCCTGTATGCTGATGATTCGTCCTTTCTGGTCTCACAGAGGTGCAGTGAATTGAATGAAATGGCTTGTAACCATCTACTTGGTAAACTTGGAGAATGGTTTTCCGCCAATCAATTACATCTTAACTTAGATAAAACTGAATACTTGATTTTTCATACCAGACAAAGAATAATAAATAACTCACTCTCGATTACACTAAATGATATGAATCTTGCCAGAAAATCAAAAACAAAGTTCTTGGGAATAACCTTGGAGGACGATCTTAGCTAGAATGAGCATATTAATACAATAATAAAAAAAATAAATACAAAAATATATCAAATTCGTTGTATGCGAAGGGTTGTCGATATCTGTACTTTGCGTAATTTTTATTTCGCGGAAGTCCAGGCCGTTCTGCTTTATGGAATCTTGCTATGGGGTAACTCTCCAGCGTCACGCCGTCTGTCCCTTACTCAGAAAAAGGCAATAAGAACTATGAAAAATGTACCGCCCAGGAACTCATGCAGACCACTGTTTGCTGAATTGAACATTCTTCCCCTGGCCTGTCTCTATATAATGGAAGTGACCTGCTACATCCATAAGATCAAAAACACCCTTCCCAGACATGTGGACATGCATGATTATGAAACTAGAAACAATCAACTGATCTATCCATGTCAAGGAAATCTTCGCATAACTTCAACAGGTCCACTCCCAACGGGTGTTAGAGTCTACAACCAATTACCCGCGAACATCAAGAACCAACCTACACATCTCAGATTTCGAAACTCTGTAAAAAAGTTTCTGCAAGAGAGTTTATTTTATGCCATTGAGGAATTTTTTATGGCAACCCTCCAATCAAGTATTTTATTGATGTTTTTATTGTGCTGTATAGTACCTAGGTACGCAATTTTATTGTATTTTTATATGTATGTACACACATGTACTTTTACCTTTGACATGTTCTATACCCAAATGGGTCTCCTGAATGAATAAACTGATTTGATTTGAATATCAAATCCCGTATTATACGGAAATTCTGTTCGAGTTCCAAAAATCCAACAATTCGACAGAATTCAAATAAGTAATTATCCAAAATATCCGACAATATCGAGTGAATTTATTTCACAAATTTGGAATTCACACTTCGTAACACTCGGAAGAAAATCTTAAATCGCAATGAAAATTTATTGATATCATATGGCGTTGGAAGTAAGAACCACTTTTTTATTCGCGAACATATCTCAGGTTTTGTTGTCTGCCTAATACCCGTAATTTTAGGGGAATTCGAATCCTTCGAGAATTTGAAAATATTCTGACCTAACAATTACCATATTCTCCTTTGACAACTCCACTCCCGCAACTTCAAAGTGTAGTTCCTCGGTAAACAGACTCAAGCACTCCACCTCTCTGCAATCAATCCCATCTCTAACCAAGACTGCCACACCTCCATGCTTGAATTTAGTTCTCGAAAAGCAAGAAATTATCCTAAAGTTTGTAATGCTGATACTTCCTATAATATCTTTGGGAATCCATGTCTCTGTTAATGGTGCAACATTGATATTATTATTATTTGTCTTGTTTAAAATCAGGGAAATGTCATCAATCTTGTTCATTAAACTTTGAACATTCGGATTGAGTATTCCGAAACTTCACATCCCTGCGCGATCTTCCAAATCGGACAACGAAGAACGCAAGGCTCCAGAAACATTCACCCTAGCTTCAGTTTTGGCGTCGCAGTTGAAAGCGAAACCTCCTCACCAATACTCCCTGAGGCCACGTTTCAGGCTTATGCAGGTCATCAATTACCGACATGTCAGCGCCAATCTTAAATGCAATGCTACCAGCGTTCTCCCTCTTTGGTAGGTTCTCGATCACGAAAACTTTGGTTGGAAATCTCTGCTGTAGATAATTCTTTATGCTTTTCTCAGTTGCATCCACCTTTACTCTACCCAAATAGAGCCAGGCCTTTCTCTCTGCACTGGTAAAAGAAGCATCAGACGTCAGACATGTAGCGCCTCCACTTCCCTCTATCAACCCCAGGTCCCTGGTCTTTCTTCTCTTATTCTCTACAACAGTCCAAGTCTTCAGTTGTCTATCCATCATATTATCCGGTACTTTCTCCTCGCTTTGTTTCCTAGCTGTGCCAACCTCGCATGCACGCTCCCTATGCTCACTTATTTCTATTTGAGGTATTGGACTCCCTCTTTTCGATCCAGCTGACTTATCTCTTCCTCTAACCTTTCTCTCCCCCTCATTCATCCCTGCACTCTTCTCATTTGCCCTCTCAATGTCTGGAACTTTGGACTTCAGCATTATCTTTCTTCCTGAATCAGCCACAACGTGTGGTTCTGAACTGTTCCCCATCTTTCCCATTCTGTGCTCCATCTCCAAGACTAAACATCTCTCAGACTCTGGAAAAGTCTCCCATAGAGTCTAGTCTCCAACTCGATCGAGCCTGGGATTTCCGCTACATCCTCTACCACATTTTTCCGCTTTTGATCAGAGAGATGTTCAGCACTTTCATTACTAGCCGTGGGATAATCCCTTTTCTGCCCCGTCCATTCTTTCAGATCTTCTCTAAGGCCCTGTATTATTAGTGCTTTAGTTTGCACATTTTTTCTTTCCTCAAGTACTTCCCGGTTGAGATCTTCCACGGTCACCAGCAAACCTTCTTTTCTTCTCTCCAGTTCACTTATCCTCCTCCTGAGTCCATTCTCCAAATCACTGCTACCATCCAACTCTGCCTGCATACCAACAATTCTCCCCCCCCCCCCCAACGCACGTACTTTTTCCTTCAAATTTTTCTCTCTTTCATCAAATTCACTCAGTTTCCTCTCATGAGCACTCTCCGACAAAAAAACATCATTCTCAAAAGACTCACTGTTTCTCCTCAAGGTTTTCATGTAGCGACTCTGCTCTAAGTTCAGCAAACTCATCCTTTCAACTTCACTCTTCAACTCCTTCATCCTGTCCTCATTCTCTTCCTCTATTTGTAAAATTTTCTCCTCCAGATTTCGTATTTTAGAGACATACTGCTGAAGCTTCTCATCCTATTGAACTTTTTCCTCCTCCACACGGGGTAGCCTTTCTGACATTCAGCCGAACACAGACAATTTCCTCCCTCAACAGTCCTCGCTGACCTCTTCCTCTCCAGACAACTCATATGAAAATGTTTGAAGCAGTGCACACAGACAACTTGACTGCTCTCCTTCTTCTTGCAGCACTCGAAAGTTGCACTCATCCTTCACAAATGTTATATAGCTCGAGTAGAAGGGTTGGTTTCACATTTCTATCAAAAATTCAAGAGTTCCAAATATTCACAAGAATATTGTGAGGGCCAATAATTTTTCATCTAACATCCACCTTCTCCCTTTGGGTTTCTTGTCAGAAACTCTTAGTTGGGCCTTGAAAAAAGTTGCAGCTGCTGGTGTCATTTGCTTCAGGAACTTATTTATTTGTGAACTGCTGCTTAAATCATCCAGCACAGCTTTACCTGTAGAGTTTTTATGCTTTCTACGCAAACTATGGATTTCTCTCGCTTGTTTCTTCCAAGACCTATGAAGAAACTGTTCACGTGGAGTAAGGTGGGTGTAGGTGGTGACCAGCATGTTCAGTGAAAGAATCAGTTTTAAAATGAGCACTACAGATCACTCGACTTTTTTTTGTACAAGGCTACTAAGGATGATGAGGCATCATCCCAGTTTTCATTAGGGTAAGCCCAAACAGCCCATTTTCGGGCCCTGGAAAAAACAAGCAATTATGTATGTGCAAATCGCATCTTGTTATAAAATTTCATAGATTCTGCGTGACTTGTGCTATTCGATGGGAATAAGAAGGATTCAAAGCTTAGAAAGAATGTTTTCAAAGTAAAACTTAAATAAGTACCTGCCTATATTTCGTCCATCATCAGGTTTTGGGAACCGATGAAAGGAACGATTGGAATCTTTGCTACTGTGTCCACATTTGGCACACTTACGCCTTGTTTTAACAGAGAGCATGGTTGTCAGTCACCTGCGAAGAGGAAGAATACAAAAAAATAATTGGTATTACAAAAAAATAATACGTATTACCAAAAAATAATACAGCTCATTCACTAAGCTAATGCACTGTAAATGGCTTGGGACGGTTACTTCAAATGCAAACTAACAGATAAATAAATTGAAAAGTGGTTTCATTAGAGATACTTACCAGTGAAAAAGGAACTAGAAATAGATGGTATAGAACCGAAATACTCTAACGGACCATACGTACATAGAAAAACAAACCAATACGTATTCCACCAACGCGGAAGAGAAATAAAATGACAATAAACACTCAGCAGCAAGGTTAAGTAAGGTTATACCGGCTGACAAACGCACAAACGTGAAACTGCGATACTATAGCGCCCTAGTATTATTTCACCAGCAGAAGAGCGAACTAACACGGGTGCATTTCGAAGGGAACAAACCAACGTTTTCACAGCGGTTACGTCAATTCTGACAGAGGTGTACATGTCAAATTATCAATCAAAGCTGTATTCACGGGACGCCCGGGGATGAACCATTTGTTTTTATTGTGGACTTAAAATATTCGGAATATTCTTCGTCAATGGAATGGGTTCATTCCAACTTGAGAAAATGATTATGGATTATGGAATCGTATCGCATTCTTTTGGCTATTCGATTTATTCAAAATATATATTGTTTGAAGCTTAAGCTTTAAGTCTTGATTGTCTGATGGATCTCTTCCTAAAAAGAATAGGTATGCAAGAAAAAAGATTTTCTGTATGATGAAGGTTCATTCAAAATTGCACACTTTGAATTGTCCTATACTGCTCCATGGGCTTGACGTTGAACTGCTACCTGGCCTCACTGAAACCAGTTAAGCCACAATTCGTAAGTGTATTTTTGGAATTATTTATTATCCATATGTGAAACATTCAATGTTCGCTATCAACAACATTATGAGGAGAGTTAAAGATGAAGTAATGTTTTTAAGCCTCTAAAATCGGTGAATGGCCCACTGACAGATACCCTAAGCCGGCCATAGACATCGTTATTTTTCATCCGTTTATAACGCCGCGATACGAACCGTCTCGGCAAAAGCGCAAAAAACCAGTGTGTGGGGTACGCATCGTCGGTAGAAATATCCATATAATATAGTTAGTCTATGGAAATATCTGCCGATGCTTGATTTTTGTCACGACGGTTCATCGGTTGTCGTGCCATACCGACTGTGTGTGGGGGATTTCGTCGAGAATCGGCGGTTATTTTCCATTAGCGTCGTACAAATCCCATATTGACCGTTTCTTTATTTCTTTTTTATTCAGCACCGAAACCGCGGCCGCCACTGCTAAGAGATGTTTCCTCTTCATGACGTGCTAATTCGCGAATCGCGATCGACAGCAAAATAACTGGTAGAATTTACCGAAGTGTGTGGGCAAAACAGTTCTGCGATATGACTCGGCGGTTCGAATCGTGGCGAGGAAAACGGATGAAAAATAACGATGTCTATGGCCGGCTTTAGATTGTTGATTCTTTGTTTCACAGAAACACTCTTTCCTAATACCATCGGATTTATTGACAACTAGCTGGCCCGGCGAACTTTGTTCCGCCTACATGATACTTACGGTGAATTTCACAAATCGTAATCACCGGTGATCGGAGATCAACAGCTTGGTTTTCTGATTTTTGAACTGTCAAATGTTTCCATGGATATGAGCTATCACACAGAACAGATGCACAAAAATAATATGTCATAATATGTCAATCACTAATAATGGCTATTTTGGATTCAGTTATTTCCGCAAATATATTTATTACCCAAACAGAAATTCAAAAACATTTTAAAAATTATTAGAAAAGATGAGAATGGACATCTCACTATTGGAACTCATCGCCAAAATCCGATTTACTTGTCATTTCGATAAAAATTCACTGTGATATTCACCCGCTTCTGGATCTGTTAATAGCCTTTCATGGTACTATAAGCCCTATGTAAATTACACAGTAATTGATTTAAATGAAAATATCGGGAATTTTGGATTCTTTTTATTTCAATTGTTAACTTTCAACAAACGCCGACGTTTCGAAACCACTTGTTTCTTCTTCAGGGCTAAAAATGAACACACATATACAGGGTGAGTCTTTGACTTGTACATATATTTTAACTGTAGATTCTTGAGGCCAAAAGAAACCTTTTTTTCATTTTTCATTTTTCCGAATTGGGCTCTGTTAAAAAGATATAGCCATTTGAAAAAAAAAATTCGGCTGAGTCCGTGCCTGGAAACATTCTCTGGAACCAATGCAAAGTCCATATTTCCCCATTAAAATTAAGTTGATATATTTGGGGAAACTCAAGTACTAACCTTATTTGAATAAGAATGTTAAAAACACGATATTTCTTAACAAAAACACTTTGTTTGCTCCGATTATATCGGCAATTGAAAAGCCATATTTCTCCAATCAGAATAAGTTCATTCTTCGATTTTCTTGAAGATTAGTTTGTAAACATTAAAAACTTGTTCATATCCTCCTCGATATCCCAAAATTATCTTGTAAATTGTGGTTTTCAATTCAATTTATAATTTCGATCAAGCTTTAACCTATTAAAACAATGTCAATAAAATCTTCCGGAAATCACTGTAGTGAAACAGTCACAGAACTTGGATTTTGTTGCCAGTTTCAGCAATATTCTTGAAACTAAGGAAATTGATTTTTCTGATTACATTACTGAATAAATATCTATGAATTTGACCATAGATCCTGTAGTGATAATCGGGCGTGATTAAAATAAAACTACCGTTCTATTCTATCTTTCTAATCTTCCAATAATAATCTCGTAATACACACTTTATCAGGATTCAGGATACCTTCCTTCATCAAACTCTTCATCTCCTAACTTAATCCACCTAACCTCTCTTTTCCCAACCACAGAACATAATACATAAAACATAATTCACAGAACATATCATTCGGTACTAGGACCGACGCCCTCTGGTGTTCATATCAACAACCCACATGAGATACACTATTCAATATAGAATACTGCAAGTGGAATTTTCTTCGTCAGTGTTGCTTCAGGATAGTTTTTGATATTTCAAATCATGAAAACTCACTTGTTCACCCATTAAATGCCTAAGATAATAAAATTCCACATATTTACTACAATCCAGCGACCTGTCAGAAACGTTTGTAGGTTGAAAAATGAAAATGGTGGAAAAAACACGTGGTTTGGATTGTCTAGGGCATTTTCAAAGAAGAACGCCTAGACGCCATTAACGAAAAGTAAAGAATACTAAATTGCCCTTGCGTTAGTTCATTCGTGAACGATAGGGCACGCGACGTAATGCTTCCTTGGCGAAACAAAGGAGGAGGCTATGGTTCGGCACGATATAAAATGCCAAATTAGGTAACCATAGATACATAATGACATGTGAACGACGCATGCGTATAGCGCATATTCTATGGCTTCGTTAAGTCATAGTTTCCCGCGAAAATTGGCTATGAACAATGAACATTAACTCATGAACTGATTCGGTCAGTTAATTGACTATTAATTTGGGTGGTGTATGTATTACACGATACGATTTTTAACTTTTTTTAATTTGGCACGAACTTAAGATAACATCTGTAGGCTGTTTTAAAGTGCATTATTTCTAGTGATGTTTTGTGTGAAATGGCTGAAAAATTCAGCCTAGTTAGTTCTAGTTTTATTGTTCCAGTTAGGATCTTTGCGAATTATGGCAGAGGATATTATTCAGACAGAAACATCGCTACCTAAGTATAATTTAATTTTTCATTTATTTCAATTTAGTACGTGGGTTGTACTGGTGATTCATATACCTGAATTTTGTATTTCATATCATGAAAATGAATGCATTTTCAATATTTTCTCGAAGGTTGGACAAACAAATAAATTACTGGACGTATAATTTCGAAAAAAAATCTGTTGTGTGGCGTGAGGTGAACTTCAATAAGGATCTTTGAGGAACTTCCTGCTATTTAGAACTCAATTTTATCTATTCATGAAAATACATATGATATATTACCTAGAATCAATTAACTGAGTCGGCAGTTACATTCTATTCAATTTTGTCTACAAAATTTGTGGAATGTCATCATCACACATCTCTAAATCCAACGTTTTCCCATCATAGAGATTTAAGTAGTTTTCAGGTCAGTCATTTCCAAATGAAAATTCGACAAACATTCCGGCAACATTGTTAACATTTAATTCGATTACAGAATATTAATACATCTCCGATTCGGTGATCTTTAGAATGCAGTGGGGTATTCAGATAATTCTCGAGATTTATGATTTTCTCGTCAAACTCAATGGGATTTAATTAGGAATAACTTGAGAACGACGCGTTTTATTGAAAAAACTTAGGAATAATTTCTATTTTCTAAACCTATTGCTTTTTTCGAAAATAGGAACCATTCTTCTTTTTCGCGTAGTTTTATAGTATTTTCGTGTGGATTTATAAGTTGGCTACGCTGTAACTTCCATACCGGAAGGAATATTGAATAAGTTTTGATTTGAGAATATGCACCATGAATAGAGTAAAAACTTAACCAAAATTCAGTTCATTCGAAATAACGGTTCCGAAGATATGAACAGAAAAGTGTTGTTTTCATGGATTTTGACACCCTGTATCTTTTAAACGGAACCGAATTTTGTATAAAATGGTATAGGAAGAAAGTGTTTCGTTTGATGAGAGGAATCTACAGTCAAAATATATGTACAAGTCAAAGACTCCCCCTGTATATATATATTGGGTATACAATGACATTAAATAAAAATACGTTACCTAGTCACGGTAAAACAATATCGTACGGTTCTTAAAATAATAAAACATTTCGGAAAATCATATAATACTACAGCAGGTACGCAACATCTATCTATCGGATTGAGGCTCGCAAAAGTATGACATTAACATTGACTGACACAAGGTTATAACATTTAACACTTTCTAAGATGGACTCAACAAAATCGACAAGGCCAGTATTCATTTCCTCAATATATTGTTATATATAATGCTAAGGTGTTCCACATCTTCTCTGTGGTTAACAGTATAATTTCTTTTTATATGGATCATCTCACTTATATTTCTTCTGTAATAAAATAAAGAGAATCCAAAATTCCCGATATTTTCACTTAATTTAATTACAATGGATGATAACCTAGTAATACAGTAATTGATGTCATATGTTCTTTTTTCGACCATTTCAAACCACGACGACCGAAATGCTCGAGAAAAGAACAGATGACATCAATCTATGGCCGCGAAAGCCTCAACAAATTCATCGCCATTTAATTGTGATGAAGTCAAATATAGTACCTTCACGATTACGATATTTGGAATAAATAAAACTATAAAAATAACTAATAATCATCAGTCATAATGTGTGAATAGCGCCATCTGAAGTGGTAAGAACGAAAACTTTCTCATTTCTCAACGAAATCTAATCATTTTAGATATCTGTACTCCTACGCTAAGACATTTTGGTTTTGCCCAACAACGCAGAGTTGTAGGCAACTCAAATTACACACTTTTACAGACATTACAGTTGCTATAGAGGGAATATAGTCACTGTACACACTATTTGTTTATATCGCCATCTAACGCGGAGAATATCAAAGGAAGTACAAACGAATAAGCTGTAGCGTAACTGTACCTAACTGTAGCGACATCTAGTGGCCTTACTCAGAAGGAGGAAAAGCATTTCCTGTATAAGTAAAATTTTCATCGATTTTTCAAGGTTTTATTGTATTTTATAACAGCCAGACCGTAGACGAATCCATATATGAAGTTTCATAACAAACAGTCCATCCGATCTCGAGTTATAAATGGTGTAACCAACATCTTTCTTTTATATATATAGAAGACTAGCTGGCCCGGCGACCTTCGTTTCGCCTAAATGACACTTAAGGTGGATTTCACAAATCGTAATCACCGGTGATCAGAGATCACCTTGGTTCTCTGATTTTTGAACTGTCAAATCGAGTTGATGCTAAATCAAGCTCCGATCACCGATGATTACGCTTTGTGAAACCTTGCGTTGAAGTTGTATAAACTAATCATTGCAATTTTTTCACGCAGGAGGTGAATTATACAAAATATACAAAATTCTAGTACCATTATTCACACGAAAAGAATTCTCTTTATTCAAGCGGTATCTAATACAATACTGCCCTCAATACTTACTTGCACAGACTGTTGAGCCTACCATTGAGTAGAACAAAATTTGATAAAGAATTAGAAATAATCAGATACATCGCTCACAAAAATGGTTACAAATCAAATGTGGTAGACCGATTATTAATGAGAAAGTTTATAAAATTACATAACGATAACACACCTTCTAGTGCTAATAAACAACCAATGAAGAGATTGTCACTACCATTTTACGGTAAGGTGTGTTATCCCATTGCGAAGATGTTCAGAAGACACAACATAAACATAGTATTCAAGGCCAAAACTGCCTTTACAACCATTTGCTGAATTGTAAGGATGAGACCCCAATATTGGAAAAGAACGGTGTGTACAAGCTTAATTGTAAGACATGTGACAAGTTTTACATAGGAAAAACTTTTAGAGCCCTAGACACAAGAATATCTGAACACATAAGAAACTACAACGACAAAAGTTCCTTCGGAAAACATCTCAAATTTAACAACCATGAATTTAATAAGGCCAAATTGTGGAACTTCTACACAACTTGGATAGAGGTAACCAACTCGACTTGATGGAGATATATGAAATTGCAAAAAATTTAAAATTATGTCCTGATAAATGCCTAAATACACAAGTAGAGTCCCACCTCAGCTATCACCCCATTTTCGAGAGTCTGATATAGTGTTGGTTTGTGTCTGTGTGTTGACGTTCGGAACGCTGCTGTTATATATGTCGGTTGTCATGTCATTGTCTTGTTATTCTGTGAACTGTCAATTATGTCAGATACATGACGCTCAACGCTGTCAATGTAATTTATGGATGATGGTAATGAAAGATTTTATTATATTGGACTCAGATTTAAATCAAGGAAATTTTATTCAATCCTCTTAGTATTATAGAAAACAAAAATTAGATGATAATGTAATCGACACGGTAAACTACAATGCAAAACACCAGTTTAGTAGAAAACGTATTTTTTATTATTCCTTTTCAAGAACACCCAAAATCCAATATGTCTACGATGACAACTCCCGTCGCCGCGCAACCAACGTTCATAGCTGCCCTTTGTTCGTCGTGGCTGGCTAAGCCACGTTGACGGCTACAGTCGGCTAACCTGACAAACTTCACGTCCTCGTGAAGCAACGTTTAGATCCTTGATTCTGAAACAATAAAAATAACATTAGTCAGAAAATCATCATAGATGAATGATATCTTCATTCATTCATCTTCCGTGGCGCTGCCCTCGTTGGAGGAGACAGCCGTAACAAAGAGTTTCATTCGTTCTGAAGGACATATGCTCGTATAAGCCATCCTCGAACGCTTCGACCCTGGCAATTCGTCCACTACGTACCGATCGTTATCGAGTACTTTCGTAACAACAAAGGGTTCTTCGTAACGAGGTTCAAGCTTTCTACTATTCCCGTCATTGGAAGTTCTATTTGCTTGAACCACAACATGTTGGCCAACCGTAAACGTCTTTATCGTAGCATGCCTTTTATCGTAACATTCTTTCTGATACTACTGTTCAGTTTCGAGTTTTCGTGACACATCGTCTCTCAGAGACATTAGATTTTGCTGGCTATCCTCTGATGATAGGAAAGCATCGTTCATACCACGTGGGCGGTATCCGACGAAAACTTCGTGGGACGTTATACCTGTGGAAGAATTAACCGTCGAATTATCCCCACTTCACTTGGCTCACAGCCATCATTTTGGAACAGTTTTAATACCATTTCGAGTCTTTCTATTCCCTGTGGAATCGAGGTGGATGGAATGAGAACATCATCGACATAAGCTAATGCTGTCGAAACGTAGATGACCTAAAATGCTATTAATCGAATTAATTAATTGAAAAATTGACAGAGCATTCACGAGCCCAAACGGCACCCTCAAGTACTCCGTCTGGCGTCACAAAAGCTTTCTTCGGGATGGATTCTTCATCCAGGGCTACCTGATGATAGCCCTCGCTGTAGGTAGAAATATGTCCCATATGAAATGAGGGGATAACTGTAGTTTCTTCTGCAAAAAGGCTGACTCGTTTAGACGGCAATTCGTTAACTCCGGACAAAATGTTTTGAGTACGATTGAATAGTCGTATTTGATTCCAATGGACGACAACCACAACGTTTTCATTATTGACAAACGGTTGTCCGACGATCACCGATACACTCTGTACAGTATCTGGAACTACTAATGCCTCAACGGTGGCTGATGCCAAATCAACTTTCAAGTAAACCGACACTTTGGTGTCCACACATACCGAACCGCCCCCGTAACTACGTAAATGAACAAGTGTAGGTTTACCTCCTAACTTCAGTCGTTTAAAATCAAAATCTCTCAACGTTACCGCTGCACAACCGGAATCAATATATCCTCGTAAAGATGTCAATGAAATAACACGTTTTCGAAAAATTACCATAAGGGACATTGGATAGTGGTAATATTTGAGTTGACTTACCCTCGCTTGTCTGATATCGAGGCTTACGAGAATCTGTTGGCAGGCCTACATTGCATTTTGATTCTTCGTGTCCCAATAAATGACATCTCTTGCATTCTAAACGTTCCTTTGGACAATTCGATTGGTAATGGCCACGCATCCTACAGTTGAAGCATTGGACGTATTTTACATCCGAAGATTTTCTTGGAGGGGAATATCTCCTGATGGGGACAAAAGTATGCCTTGAGTCCAAACTAGGTGATCGTCTAATCACACCTTCAACTCGAGAAGGCTTGGCATCGCCTATCTTTTCATCACGAAGCATAGAAAGATATTCTTCATAAAGGGCCTCGGGTGTTACGTAACGACCCGCCCGTGCGCCATTTTGGGCCGTAACATCGGTGATTCCATCAATCAAGCACGACACAGCTTGTCTGCCTGATATTTGGCAGGTTCGTAACAATTCCATCTTGCTAAAATAATAATTTGTCATAGTTTCGTCAACCTGTTTCGTCCTACTTAACATTTTACGTAACACCGTTGCGTAATCCACGTGATCAGGGAAGGTTTTCACGATTAGAACTTTCCACTCCGACCATGTACTGGGATAGCTTGACAAGCTGTGGTACCAAGTTCTTGCCATCCCTGCCAGTCTAGATTGCATATGGTATATGGTCGTTACATCATTCCAGGTATTCACATCCCTCAGTTGATCAATCTTTTGCAGCCACTTCAGAGCTGACAAGTTCTCGTTCTCGGGATTGAATTCGGGAATACAGTCACTTTTTATCGACATACGCCTACCTTCTGACTGGGTTCCTTGTCTCACAAGCAGCTCCAACATACCTTCTAGTTTATCTATCCTAGACTCCACACAACTTCTTGAGGTTTGGTCAGGCGTAAGCGAAACACCCTGACGTTTACCCAAATTTTCTGCAGTCGTTTGGGTAGATGGTCTCCCAAAGTCTGATACCGACTTCGGGCCTCGGTCGCAACGTCTACGTTGTTGTGACCTTCCTTCGTTCAAGGGGGCCCCTGTCGTCCTTTTATAGAGAGAACGTTTTATGTTTTTCCTATTCGACGAACCTCCCGTGCCCTCTTTGAATCTTCCATTCCGTGACCTATCAGAGCTACTGTGTGACTCACTTTTCGAGCTTCTCCTTGTTCTCGGCATGGTCGTGCGTGCACTCAAAAACTAATTGATTACACTGAGTCTACCCCACACCTGAACTGTAATCGACACGGTAAACTACAATGCAAAACACCAGTTTAGTAGAAAACGTATTTTTTATTATTCCTTTTCAAGAACACCCAAAAACCAATATGTCTACGATGACAACTCCCGTCGCCGCGCAACCAACGTTCATAGCTGCCCTTTGTTCGTCGTGGCTGGCTAAGCCACGTTGACGGCTACAATAAGTGATATCTGTATATTTTGACGAGTAAGTCCATTTTGTTGTTGCAAATAAATTCAAACATCTAATATTTCATATTTGTAGAGCTCCTGAAGATGCCCTAACCAGGCGAAACATGTAGAGTAGATTTTAAAAAATAAAAAATCCATTTATGTACAAACAGTCTTATCATATTATATAACTTTTAGTTTTATGCTTTACAGTTCTCTCATTGCAGTACCTATCCTTGTGATGAACGACACCACGAATGCATATATAAATCACGATCGAATTATATGGATGAGGAATAGTTCCAATGATTAATTGGAAGGCCACTCAATTTACTATAGAATTTACATTATCATGGAATGAAATGAGCCCAGAGACAGAGAGTTGTTGTCTCTGATGAGCCTTTCTTGAGATGTCTAAAAACATGGTGTATGCACTTGTCAATTTTTGAATGCGTGGCGGCGCCGCAATTTCATACTTATTGTCATTTCATGATTCCAATATGGGCAATGAAGCTGAGCTTTTGCAAGAATCCAGATCTGCGCTTGTGTAGCAATATTGAGAATAAAAATAATTTATCTACTAATTCAGTCTCTCTCCAACACATCTTAATATGTCGTGAATCATAAGTCATTCATATTCTCATTTGAATACTCTCGATCATAACCTTATAATTTCATATGAAATGAATCGCTTTATTTCGTTTACTTCAAGCCCTGAATATCATTTCTAACTCCTATTCATATTTAAGAATTGAACCCAAAATATTCAACTAACATATTTTCATCCTCGATATTTAAGCCATTTTTTCGCGTGAATCACACGGTTCAAAACTATTTCAAAAACATTTCGAAGTAAACGTCATCAGTTCATGCATCGCTAAAATGCCACAATTTCAAAACGGTGACGTCATCATCAAAATGTCAATTCAATTTATAAATTTAAAAATTGGAAACACGATACACCGGATACACGCACATAATAAAAAAAATATTTATAATTTTAGGTGTGTTTATTTGTATATCATTATTAAATCTTGTATTTTCAAATTGTACTCCAATCAGTTTATGAATGATTCGAATATTCTCGTCCTGATTAACGACTTATTGAAAAAAATATATGCAATATTCATATTCGTTGAATCAAGAGGAAGAAGCCGTAAAATCAATTTCAAAAATTTGAACATACATTTTCAAAACTAAATAATATTTCAAAATTCTAAAATAAAGGTGTGCTCTACTAGAAGTGATTTATTACTTCACAGGTTACAATGCATTTTAAAAACATAGCTGTCATTTTTAAATAATATTCAAAATAAAAACGGTGAAAACAAAATAAATCCAACAAACATAACCTATATTCTTCAATCAGCTGATTCCAAACTTTAAACTTCAGTTCGAACTATTCCACTACCTGCTTTCAAACCGCTTCAAATTATTTTGAACCATTTGGTGCGTGACGTCACCAATTCGACGCGAAAACACGAATATTTCAGAACGGACGAAATAGTTTTAAAATATTGTCACGCGAAAATTCGGAAAATTCGAAAATTCAATTTTTCTCACGAAATATTTCATTCCATCCCCAGGGAGCAACCATTTAGAGGAATATGACCGAAAATCGTGAAAAATACAGGGTTATCCATAATTGAATGCATGCCCGATTTTGAAAGTATAAAATATGCCCATTCCAGAGCGAGATCGTTCGCAAAATGAACTATTTCACTAGATGTTGTCGTTACATCTGAAAATCCTGAAATACCCAGAATTCATACTGGGTGATCCATTATTATATAAAAACTATTCACAATGAAGGTTAAGGGGACACCTGTATTTTTGGGTTGATTCAAGGTGTTTGATTTTTTCAGAACATATCAAAGAATACAGGGTGATTCAGTCATGAAATGAACTGTGAACCTCACGGAAATACCCAAAAACCTTTTTTTTTCTCATCACCCTCTATTTCAAGATTAACTCCGTTGAGGTGGGAGTTTTCTTTCACCACTGTACTTGATATAAAAACATCAATCAGAAGTTTCGTATGTTCGAAGCGTGTTTTTAGGAAACATGTGGTAATTTCTTATCTGCTGTTGGGAATACTATGCTATTTTCTCGGTATCGATAGGATTTTGTCTTCTTTATGGCTAGGTGTAGAAATGGATGGGAAATTGATGAAAGGTGTAGGCAGATCCTCTCGTAAACACAATCTTTGATGGTGATGAATATTATGTTTTTTGTGCGATGTCATTTCTTATTCTATAGGCGGGCTGAGTGATATGACAATCACAATTTCGTTATGAGTCACCCGATTTGCCGCCCACTGTACGTGCACGCCTTTGGACAATGCACGCCTTGCACGCCCACTTACGGCGGGCCTGATAGGCAGGAAGGCTATTATGACAATTACCAGTTTATTATGGAACTATTACGTCATGATCAACTCGATATGCGTCCCTCCTGGACGTGCCACCCTTGTGCACTGCACCGAGTGCAGGCCTTGCACGCCCGCTTACGGCGGGCCTACTTCGAGCTGTTTGTGATTTCCTCCGACAGACTGTCGACAATGGTTTTTATGAAATCTCGATCTTTCAGACAGGGTTATCGCGTTATTCACAGCATTTTTAATTTTTCGCCTAAGCACCATTTTATCTGAATTTTTATCACACGGTTAGTAAGATGATAGTTAAATGAATATCCTAGCAATTTCTCCAATTTTATTTCGTCAGATTTCACGGCTTTTTTAACACTTTCGAAGCAGGAGAATCGAACACGACTATCTACGCTATGTGCGACATATGAATATGAAGCAATACATATACTTAATAGTGAAATAATTTTAACAGGAGTTTGAGTTTGGACAATTTTCATTTAATTTCTCAATAATACATCACCAACGTTTCGAATCTTGTGTGATTCTTTATCAAGGCTCGTATTCTCATAGGATAAAATATCGTCAATTTTAATAAAATCTTGGTCGAATTGATTTTCATATGAATGTCATAATAATTCAATTGATTCTCGATGTATTGAAAAATTCATTATTATGTGATTATCAAAGAATTTGTCCATGGTACATCACAAAAACTTGTTTGAATTATTCCTGAATGGACAGGTGAATGATCATTCAAACTTTTATTCGTGACATCACGAATGATTACTAAGCTCAGTCCTGTATAAATAAATTCATAAAAATTCATTAGTGGAGTATTCTGTGAATAGTTGTATATTCACTGAATACTCAACTATTCACTGAATACTCAAATATTCACTGAATATCCAAGTATTTACTGAATATTCAAGTATTCACTGAATTTTCAACTATTCACTGAATATTCATGAATAATTCAAACCTAAATGATTCGAATAAATATTCAATGAATATTCGAATACTCATATCATTCATTCATGATTCCTTGCCCTACTTTGAACAACTCCCATAGAAGAGAGGGAACCATAACAAGAGCGTACCCAGGATTTCAGCTAGGGGGGGGGGCAGCTCATACCTGAGAAGATGGTCGGTCAGGTATATTGCCAGGAAACCAGGAAAATTAACATTTATTTTATCTTCAAGGGGTCCCGCCTGCCCCTACCTGGGTATGCCCATTAACCATAATCTAAAAAGGGGCGTATGATTGTCTTGTACAGCAGCAGGAGAGTTCTGCCGAGGGCTTTCATACCATTAATTCCCTGGAAGGCTTTGGTACATATCTTCTGGTGTGTACATCCAGATACGATATCGACTCCGCCCAGGAGATATCGGAATTGAAAAGCTTGAGGGGACGTATATTCGACCAGCTCTTCACCTTATGACGGAAAAAATGCTCTGGACTTATCTGGGCAAAGCTGAAGGCTCTTGGAAGAGGCCCACTTTTTGACCTTGGTATCATCTGCATTCTTCAAGACGGAAGATAAGATAAAGATAAAATTGAAGATAAAGGTAAATAAATTTATTGTTAAAACATTAATAAAATGTATGACATTGTCAATATAAGAAAATACAGAAAAACAAAATCTCAAGTATAGTAAGACATAAACTAATTTAAAAACTCATCCACACAGTGAACAGTATTATCCAGCAACAATTCAACTACCATCCTTTCGAATCGGGAGCGTGCACCACACGCCTTGACGACTTCGGGTAGCCTGTTATACAGTTTGATGCAGACATGATTAATTCCATGCTGACACAGTTTCATTCTGTTGGCCGCAATCGAAAGTTCATTTCTCCTCCTGGTGTTGTGATCATGAAAACTACCATTTCGACTGAAACCTTCTATGTTGTCATACACATGAAGAATACAGGCAAGTACCTATATAAGTAGCCGGCACAGTTAGTATTCTCAAACTCCTAAACAGTCCTCTGAGGCTTGTTCTACTAACACCAATCACATTGAAACTTTTATGCACTTATGCACTTCACTGACGAAAATGTTAAAAAACACAGGACTAGCAGGCGATTCGTGGGCTAACCCCATGCTCGACTATTCCGGACCCAAAAGATTTCTGGTAAAATGATCTATAAAATAAACATTGCGGTGTTGTATGAGATTTTTAAGAAGCTTCAACATATGCCTGATACTTTTTTTTATCATGTCTGGAATATTACATAATATTTTATTGCAAGCGACTTCGATACGTTGCTTGAGGATCTCCTCACTTTCTATTTCAGATGGAGATGAATATACTGAAAATTTCAAATAACCCTAAATGAAATAATCAACAGAATTGAAATCTGGTGATCTAGCGGGCCAGGCATTCGGTCCACCTCTGCCAATCCACATATTTTGAAAGTTCTGATCTAAAAATTACGTGATCAGTACACTGAAATGGGATGGAGCTCCATTTTGCTGAGAATGCATTCCTGCAATCTTCGTACGTATGGTGTGGCGTTTATAAATATCGATCGATTGGACCACACGTTCTGCCAAGACGGCTTACGGGTGATCACTCATCTTCACTTAGATTTCCTCCAAAATCATCTTCCTGTATTACTCGAAGATACGGACATTCAAGAAATGCATTTTCAGCAAGATGGAGCTCCACCCCATTTCAGAGTAATGGCCAGACTCAGACAACCGTCTTTTGTGTATTATGTATTAGGGAGGTGAATATGGAATACTTCAAAAATGACAGAATTTAAAATCAACCAAAAGATAATTGTTTGATAATGTTTGACGATTGAAAATGAACGAAATAGCATTCCACTGTCTTCTTCTTCGGCGTATATCCGCTTTGGTTGAAACTGCAAACCAGTATCTTCATTACGGTCCTATGGAAAATGACCTCAAGCATACTCCGAACGATTCTGCAGTTGAGCTGATCTAGACCAAAACCCAACTTTGGCACAGCTAGCTTTTTCACCTTCAAATTGGTGAGCTCGTCTCTCAGCTGCAACAGGGTGTCCCACATACTTTTGTAGCTGAGTTTGTTGTCGGAGAATCTCTTGGTTACCAGGTAGAAGAGGTAACGCTGGCCATCAGCCAACCTCAGCGTTTTCCCAGTACGAGGATGTTGTTTTAGGAGTTTCGATACACGGCAAAATTTCTTCCGGAAGACGAATGCTATTTCTCTCGACATACGCAGGTCTTCCGAGACACAATGGGCTAACGAATAATCTTCAGATACGGAGAAGAGATCTTGCTGTTGCTCGATGGTAACTCCGAATCTTGCGTTTCCGGTTCCACCGTAGTTTGCCATGAATAGGTCGAAACTCATCTCCTCATGCTCCGCTTTTTGAAAAGTCGTTCTTCTCAGATGGGTTTCGTCATATTCTTCGTAGTCTGCCTCATATTTGCCTAAACGATTTATATGGACCACTCGTTTCTTGCCTCTGGGTAGTTTCTGGATACGGTACACTACATCGTTCATTCGTTTTACTACTCTGTATGGCCCTTCCCAATCCTTCTGCAGCTTAGGTGATAAACCTCTCTTCCTCTGGGGGTTGTACAGCCAGACTAAGTCTCCCACATTGAAACCACCTTCTGCAGCTTTGCTATCATACCGAGTCTTCATTCGGTCACTCGCTATTCGGAGGTTCTGTCTGATCTTCTCATGGATGTAATGTAGCCTATCCTTCAAGAGGCTCGCGTAGTCCTCACCAGCTACCTCCCCTCCAGGCTTGCATCCAAACTCTAGGTCACAAGGCAACCTTATTTCTCGGCCAAACATAATACAGGCTGGTGTCTCGCCGGTCGATTCTTGCACTGATGATCTGCAGGCCATAGTGAACAGATGGAGATACCTGTCCCAGTCTCTTTGGTGATCAGAGACCTCTTTAGTCAGATATTTTCCCACAGTTCTATTCATTCTTTCGACCATGCCATCTGACTGTGGGTGGAGCGCAGTTGTCCTTGTCTTTTTGATTCCGAGTAATTGGCATACATTCTGGAACATGTAGTCCGAGAGGCACACCAAACCGGCTAAACATCTCCTCAATCAGAACATCCGCCACTGTCGAGGCCTCTTGATTTGGAATAGCATAAGCTTCAACCCATCGCAACCAGTATGTACTTATTCCCATCCTCTGTTCCGGGGAATGGGCCTGCAATATCGATGGCAACTCGTTCCAGAGGACTGCCCACGTTATACTGCTTCATTGGAGCTCTCGGGCCATTCGATGAGGCACATAATCTGCATTTCCGGCACCAGTATTTAACATCTTCTTTGCCGTTGACCCAGTTAAAACGCTCTCTGACCTTTTCTAGCGTTTTTTTGATATTGAAATGGCCACCGGAAGTTCCGTCATGTAACTTCTCTAACACCTCTCGCGCTCGACTCCTGGGAATTATCAACTGATTCCTGGCTGCGGTACCTTCGTCATTTTCGATGGACCTCTTCAGCAGTCCATCCTCCAAAATGATAGAATCCCACTGTGCCCAGTAGGACATGACCCTAGGATTCAGATGACTCACTTCCTCCCATCTTGGTCTCTGTCCGCTTATCTTCCAATACAACAGCATTTTCAATTCTGGGGCACTTTCTAGATCTCGCTTCAGGGATTCTGGCATATAGTCCGTTCCGTATACACTATGGTCGTTCTAAAGCAGAATTCTTTCTCTCCTTCCTCATTGCAGTGCTTGCAATCTGACGGACATGATCTCCTAGATAATGCGTCAGCGTTGCCATGAGTCTTTCCTGCACGATGTTTGACAGTAGAATTATATTCCCGTTCCTGACATTTAACTGGCTCTTTGCAGTAGCGCCGAATATGTCCTTCTCCGCCACAATTCCAGCATCTAAGTCATCTATTCCGTCGTTCTTGACGAACTCGGCGTAGTACCTCTTCTATGATTTCATCGCTGACCGAGGAATCATCCACAGTGCGCCTCACCTTGCTGTGTCCCCTGTGCGAAACTTGTTTGGCAGCTTCAAATTCTAATGCAAAGGCCAGGTCGTCATCCAGAGTCTTGGGTCGGGCCAATCGTAGTGTCTGCTGGGTTTCCATATCTCTCAAACCATCGACAAAGATCTGGATAGCGAGCAGTTCCAGGAAGCTCTCCGGTGCTGTAGGATATGCCAGTCTTACCAACCTTGCTATATCTGCGTCAAATTCCTGTAACGTTTCTGCACTACTCTGCTGGCGACTCTTGATCTGCGCGTGATACACTTGATGGAGGTGTGCATCACCATATCTCATTTGGAGTTTAGTTGGTAAAGCCTCGTAAGTATCTTGATGACTTGCGGGAACAGTCTGAAGTATATTCAATGCATCTCCCCTTAGTGCAACAATCAAGGCTGTCGCTTCCTCTTCCGCCCCTCATCCATTGGCATTCGCTGATGCTGCTTCAAATTGCTTCTGGTACGTGCACCAAGGTGTTTTGCCATCAAACGTTGGAGGTTTAATCTTCATTTTACTACGTTCTGTGTTGTTTTCCGATTTCACGAAGTTATTGGATGGTGAAGCTAGAGTTTCTTTTCCATGTGATGTTCTCTTCAGGGACTCTATCAACTTGGCATGTTGTTCAATTATTCCTGATATTTCTTCAAATCTTCCATTGACCTCATCAACTATTTCGTCAAATTTTTCATCAACCTTATCAAATTCTTCGTCGACCTTATCAAATTTTTCATTAACTCCATTCATTATTACTTCCTTAATGGCCTCCATTCTCTCATCCATTTGCAATTTGCAATTTGACTCATCAATTCGTTACAATTGTTCATTTTTTTCTCCACCTTAATTTCCATTTTATCCATTTTTTCTTCCAATTTCAAGCTCATTCCCCGAGAATTTTCTTCCACCTTATTTTCCATTTTATCCATTTTTTCCTCCACTTTATTTTCCATTTTGTCCATTTTTTCTTCCAATTTTGAACTCATTTGTTCAAAGGATTGCTTGAAAAATTCCATATTCGCCTGGTCCATTTTCTCTGCTTGTGATCTCGTTATCGGCATTCAAAAGTTCCACGATGAAGTCCACAATTCTATTAGCACAGCAGTTCAATTATTCAATTTACCCCACACCTGACACCAGTCTAACGTTCTCTGGGTTAAACAAATCGTCTGCTGAATTTATTTACAATACCACTAACTTATCACACTTATTTATGGACAATAACTAATACTGATTTATTAACACACTTGCTACTTCTAATTCGCGCTATTCACAATTCGACTCGGCTCTATCCAGGAAAGTAACTCTGTTCGAGAATAATCCAGATAGTCTCTGGAGGCTTCGAGAATTTCTGTACGTGGAGTCAGAGAGTCCAGAGACGTATTCAGGAGGATTTCGTCCGCTACAATATCATTTTTATCACTATCAGTGCCATCATAAAATGTTATATTGTTATACATAGGTCTCAAATAAATTCTATTTCTACGTACATTTGTTTATATTTTCTTCTTGTACTAATTATCATTATCATTTTTCTTTATATAAATTTTTAGATTTTTGATCGAAGGTTTTAGATTTCTTGTTCTTCTATCATAATACATCTTCGATAAATTCTGCTCCTCTTTCATGAAATTCTTTCGTTCTTTTGAGTTTATCTTTTCATTTTTGTTATTAAAATTGGATAAAATCCTCTGATTTTTCTTTTAAAAAGTAATTTTGAAGGTGGCAAAATTTTATTACCTACATATTGGTGTACTTCGATAATCTAGTATAGCTGCATTAATATCAGTTTCATCAAAATTACATTTTTTTACTAGATTATTAATAGTCTGAATGCTTATTCTCACCATGCCATTTGTTTGTGGGTACAATGGACTAGACTTTTCATGTTTGAAATTCCATTTATGAGAAAATTCTTAGAATTCATTACTAGTAAACTGAGGACCTCCATCATAAAATAAAATCTGAGGTATCCCATGTATGAAAATAGTTAGTAAGTGCGGAAAGTGCCGAAACTGCCGTGGCGTTCGGGCAAGCAGTTGAGTTCGGGAAAGACACTTTCCGCATGCGTTACGAACAATATTTTTTCTACAAGCACTTATACGATATCGATTTGATATCGATATCGTATATCCATTAATTCTTATTACACATAATAATAATAGCCGCACGGGTGTGGTCTGGTTTCTGCCATGCCACATGGGGGGTGACGTCCCCGCGGCCCGAGTTACCTGGGCCACCAAGGGTAAATGGTGGCAAACCTATGAAAATGGTGAATATATTAAGCCTCGGAAAAGAGTCGCTGCCAGGGCCTGACCGGAGCCGCCACTGGGCATGACAGCATGCGATCCGTCGGTGGCAGGGTGCTGAGGAAGCGGGCTCCTGTCATACAACAAAATACAGCTCCACCCGAACATCGGGAAGTGGAATCCCAAAACATGGCACAAGATCAAAAGGCCACTCCACCAGCTGGCTCTACCATCTGGTGGAGGACTGCCCGCAGGGGAGCGCGCAATGCACGTATCAAGTGGTGCCGCGAAATGAATATTGAAGTAATGCGAGCTTTTTATTACGTGAACAATTGCGATGACAAACCACTTCCTGGATGGATATACTCCCTTTATACCGAGTTTACCAAGAAGCATTCCGAACTTCAGTTAACAGAAGGGAACATTGCGGATCGTGAAAATGTTATTATACGGAAAAGCTACTTGACAGGACAGGAACTGGATGAGATAAAGAGAGATCAACCAAGATCAGATTGGCGGAAATCATAATGAAGAACCTAACGAGCCGTTATGAAGAGACCGGCAGAAACAACAAGGGAACTGCCTGTCACCCAAACCTATTAATACTACCCACCATATCGCCAACTGTATGACATCTTCTATAGTAACCTGGCGCAATACGAATCTACTGATCCGCTCAACCGCCCCATCCTGCCAAAATTGAAGTTCAACTCTACGGCCAAAAATAACACCGAGTGGCACAACGAAATATTGGCAGAACACCTTAGCACTCAATGGACGTTGGAACAAGTTCACTTACCTCTGTACTGTGCTGCCATCACAGTAATCTGACAAAATAGGTAAAAAATATACATCCCCAGAACCAGTGTGCAGAAAGTTAAAAACGGAACTCCTGTCTGGAAAAGAAGATTACTGCAGGACGTACTTGAAAACGATAAACGGTTCATATTTTCGAAATAATCAACCATTTTAGAAAATAAAAGTATTCTTATATTTTTCCAATAAAACGCGTCGTTTTCGAGTTATTCCTAAATGTATACGAAGAAATTTGAGGAAAAAATCATGAATTTCATAAAAAATCTGAATGCTTATCTGAATTAAATATCATCGAATATTATTTCTTTTCTGATCTCTTAACAAATCAACAATGTTGTCAATGTTTATCAACTTTGAACTCCGTTAAGACTAAAATCTCTATGATGGAAAAACGTTCGATATAATAATTGAATTCCGAGAAAATGAAATTACACATTTTATAAGCACACTATTGAAAATTTATTGTTACCGGTCCTTCAGGAAAATATCTGTCTAAACAATATCCTCTTGGAATCACAATCATCACCTGTTTGCTTTATTCTATGCAAGTCATTGCAAGTAAATAAATAAATTAATCAAAGTCTGTGTAGAACGTTATCGCGTTCAAGCGTCGTTCATTGTATCACAGACTGGCCTGTGATGGGACTCTGGAGACACAGAACAACGTCTTGTCTTGCGTGGCGGCTACATCGCAGCTCACCGCGACTGAAACTAAGATCGTAGCGGTATATCGGCGAGAATCAGAACGACTCGTTTGGCATTTCCAAAGAGCAATGCCTAGAAGCCTATAGCGAAAAGTAAACAAAACAAGAGCCTCTGGGATAGTTCTTCCGTTGACGATAGAGGACGTTCTGCTTTCTTGAGTTCGCCTATATACCATTGTTTGAAGAGAAAATCGGCAATGTGGCATCGTCTTCTCTAGAGTTCTGTGAAATATCACAGAGAAGATGAATTAGGTTAGGCCATTGACCTCGAATCATATGACTTTGATAATTGGAGTTAGGATAGGTTAGTGAAAAACCAATTGTTATGAGATCGTTTTAGAATATCGAGGAATCGTTCATTGTATCACAGACTGGCCTGTGATGGGACTCGTTGGCGGTTGGAGACACAGAACAACGGCTTGTCTTGCGTGGCGGCTACATCGCAGCGGACCGCGACTGAAATTAAGATCATAGCGCTAAGAGCAGTTTCAAGCTACGGTTTCCGACATGACGTCGACCACCGCGTCCAGGCGACGAACCGTCGCATTTCGACGATTTTATCTAACCATAGTAAATGTCTATAAAGTTAGCAGTGCCACTTGCGAGAAAATCAATGAAACCATTTGCATTAATTGTCGACTAATTGTCGTGAAAGAAAAAAAATTGTCGCGCCCTTAGGTTTTTTTTTTCCACGGGGTAGCTTTGCTAACTTAACGTTAAGTTAGCAGAACCACTTTCTCAATATCTAACAAATACAATGAAAATGGTTATAAATAATTGTCGAAGTCCATAAAAAGTAAAAAAACACAAAAAATCCATTCCTTCTTGTTTATTTTACGTCTTTTTCCTGCGAGTTTGAGATATTTCTGGAATTATCGTATTTTTGGCAACAGCGCATTCGTTATTGACTTTTATTCTATTGCATTAAGAGGCCATTCTCACTTTCGTGCAAGCCAAGCGCTCGGCACCGAATCGGCAAAATATCTTTTTCATTTAGTATCATATGGTTTTTGTGCGGTTAACACACTGCAATAGGCTTGCCGTGTGTTAAGTAGGAGGAAGAGCTTGAAATGAACAATTCTAGAAAGAGAAACATACGTTTTTGGTTACATAAAATGCTAAAAAAACGAAATGAAGAAGGAGAATTTGCAACGTTGCACCCAGAACTTTTAGATGACCAGACAAAATTTTTCCAATATTATCGAATGTCTAGGGATGAGTTTGACAATTTATTGGACCAAATTAGGGAACCTCTTCAAAAACAGAACACAACCTTTCGTGAATCCATCTCACCTGTTCAAAAACTGGCGGTCTGCCTAAGGTAAGTATTTTTTTCAATATTCTTTATTTTAGAAATTTTTTTATTCTCCATTAACAGAATTTGTATAAATACATCGGAACCCAAAAACTAGCACACACACAACTCAAAAATTGCAACTCTGGTTAAACCTACAACATATTATATAATAAAATACAGAATATACTTAACATAATGTAATATAACTACTAATAATTATTGTCTGTGGAAGAAAAATTGTCGTAATAAGACGAGGCGGATGATGATTGAGGTACCGAGACACTTGATGGTGGACGAGATGCCATTGGGATTACTGAAGCAGGTGACTGTGTTGAAGATATAGTGCCTGATATTGATATTGTTGAAATTGCGAATTTATTTGGGGTTGTTTATTAGGTTGTCCATTGCTATGGAAATAAGTTGAATGTGTGGGAATATGCGAAGAAATCTGTTGGCTGATATATCTACCTTCAATATCTGAAACAATCTTGAATATTTCTTTTTTTGCAAGATATTTGTCTGCGGGTGAAAATTTCTTTGCGGTAGTTTTAATGCCGTCAAAAAAGTGATCCAACTCATCTCTTTCAGCACTTGTTTTTTTTTTCGTTCTCCAGTATGTACTTCATAAGAGTGCCACTTGCTGTCTGATTAGTTGCATTGGAATTATTAGCCTTCTTTTGTACCGGTTTTCTTTTTTTTTCGACGGCAATTGTAGTATGTCAACAGAGGTAACTTCAGGCACATTAAGATTATCGGTGTTTGACATATCATGATTTTGGCTTAAATTTTCATCCTCGGTATCCGTACTAACATTTGAAGTTTCATTTACAATAGAGGTCAGTCGTTGCTTATCTTTCATGTGTGGCCTGAGAAATTCCAATTGATCCTCATATTTCCATTTTGACCTTATATCAGCTGATTGTCCTGTTGTGGTCTTCTTGGACTTAATGACCTTCCTATATTGGCCACGAATTGATTCCCAGCGATGCTTGCATTGTTGTCCATCTAAAATTATATTATGTTTATAGTGTTGAAAATTGTTTATACTTATTGTTCAAGACCGAAACCGAGTTAGTTTACTATTTATTTTTTTTTACAGATTTCTAGCCACTGGAGATTCTTATCAAACGATAGCTTTCAGTTACCGCTTAGGACATTCTGTACACGCCATAGTCCAAGAAGTATGCAATGCAATACTTAACAAGCTGTTGAGAGTTTACATCCCCACGCCTCGAAGAAACGACTGGGAACATATTTCTCAAAGATTTTGGACTGCTTGGAACTTTCCTAATTGTTTAGGAGCTTTAGACGGCAAGCACATTGAAATTGTAGCACCTGCTAATAGTGGTTCCAATTATTTTAATTACAAAAGAACGTTTTCGGTTGTTCTACTTGCACTGGTCGATGCAACTTATAAATTTATAGCTTTAGATATAGGATCCTACGGAAAAAACAGCGATGGAGGCATTTTGGCGAATTCTAGACTGGGGGAGCAGTTAGCAAACGGCACCTTGCAAGTACCTCCCAATAAAAACTTACCAGAAACAGATCTTGTAGCACCCTATGTAATTTTGGGAGATTCAGCCTTTCCACTCAAAACCTATCTTTTGAGGCCTTTTTCTCAGGTCCAAACACTGAATGATGTTGAGAAACGCGTATTTAATTACCGCCATTGTCGTGCAAGACGTGTAGTCGAAAATGCATTTGGCATTTTAGCTCAACGTTTTCGTATATACTTTAGAAAAATTAATTCAAAACCTGGTTATGTCGAAACTATTATTCTAACAACATGCATACTACATAATTATCTGCGTAGCAACAACGTAAACATACTAGAAGAGGGCAGATCTGTTGACAATAATGAATGTATACTGAGAAATCTACCGGGACAGGGAGGTAATGCACAACAAGCAGCGTTTAATACCAGAGAATTATTTACCAGATTTTTTAATTCAGAGGCCGGATCTGTGCCTTGGCAATATGAAAAAATATAGTCTACCTAGGTACTTATTATACTTTTAAGAAAAAATAATATTTCGTTTAATGAGTATTCATAGAATAATATATATTTAATAAAAACACTTACCTTTTTGTAATTTTGTGTTAATTGTGTTCCATAATGTGTTTTTATACATACTGTCAGCGTATCTTTTATTAGAGAAATCATATAGAGCTTCATTTTCTCTAACATATTCGATAAGGATTTCATCTTCTTCTAATGAAAAAGTGTCCTTCTGACGAGACGACATATTCACTCTTGTCACCACTACACTCCCAAAATCCTAGGAACGCAAATACTACCAAGCCGGTAACGTATTCACACTTGTCTGAACCTGCACGGAACATGCTCGGCAAATATTGTTTTAGAAGAACCTCGCGGGCAAAGGCCGTCGCTTGCCGAGACGTTGCCGGCATAATGTGAATCTAACCACACAAAAACCTTATGATCAATGAAAAAGATATTTTGCCGATTCGGTGCCTTGCCTGTGCCGAGCGCGTGGCTTGCACGAAAGTGAGAATTGGCCTTAATTGTCGAATACCTGCCTCGAATTTGTCGTGAAAGAAAAAAAATTTGTCGCGACCTTCGTTTTTTTTTCTACTAGGTGGCTTTGCTAACTTTATATTAATTCAGCAAATAGTGGTCGAATATCATCACGATGATCATGAAAGATTGTCGAGTAATTGTCGATTTTCAAATAAAGTAAAAAACACGCACAAAATTTAATAATGAGGTTGGTAACGGGACTGAGGACCAAGATGAAAAACACACTAAAAATTCCCGTTACCAACGTCATTACTTATTAGTAGGACGTGAAAATTCTAAGTTAACAAATTTTAATCTTTCTTTATAGCAATTTCCACTCCATTTTCTCGCAATTTCGCTATATTTCCGACAATATCGCATTTGAATATTATAAAAGTTACTCTAGAAAAAAAGGTGACTTTTTCGCAGTTGGAAAGTTTAACATTTTGTTTTTGTGGTCTTGGATGTGGAATTTTTGGGCCATTTGAGTTATTTTCTTATTACTCCTAGAGCGAATTGCAATTGCGGTTCTGAAAATACCTCCACCAAAGAATTTTATTTTTCACGACGAATTCGAGACAGGTATTCGATAATTAATGCAACAAAAATAGAAAAATAGTCAATTACGAATGCGCTGTTGCCAAAAATGCGATAATTCCAGAAACATCTCGAACTCGCGGGAAAAAGACGTAAAATAAACAAGAAGGAATGAATTTTTTGTATTTTTTTTACTTCTTATGGACTTCGACAATTGCTCGACAATTATTTATAACCATTTTCATGATATTTGGTAGATATTGAGAAAGTGGTTCTGCTAACTTAACGGTAAGTTAGCAAAGCCACCCCGTAGAAAAAAAAAACTAAGGACGCGACAAATTTTTTTCTTTCACGACAAATTTTCGACAATTATTCGACAATTAATGCAATAGGTTTCATTGATTTTCTCGCAAGTGGCACTGCTAACTTTATAGACATCCATAGTATTCTAGTAGAGGAAGCGGTTTACTAGAAATCGCGTCCTTGACGTTCTAATCTGTCCAGGTTTGGTTAGAGCGGCGCCGCGAAGGAGGAGGATGAAGTAGTGTTGTGTTGATAGACTTTGTGAGATAACATCCTCCCCTTTTCAATGTAGGACGCAAACGGCAGAAGCTATAAAGATTTGACGGTGAAACATAATATAGGAAAGAAATAGGAGTGAAAATGAAAACAAATTGAGAATATACAGGGTGTTTGGAGGGTGAGTAGCCATAGGTAAATGGTGGATAGGTGATGCTCTTGGCTACTTGTTGCGCCTAATAAAATAACATTTTGCCCAAATTTCAAAGTGTTATAATTTTTTTGCCTTTTTCTAGAAATTTCCCATTTTTCTCATTGAAATCTTGAATTTTTTTCAAATTTAATGCTCGTGGTGCCTATAAAATTATTTATTTTTTTAGTCTAGTCTTGTCTTATTCAGATTGAATCATAATTTCATACAAACGTCTTCAAAAAATCTGACAGCGTCGTATCAAACATCAAAATGAAAAAAAAATGTTGTGTCCACTTTACAAAGTGAAATAAATAGAAATTGCCACGTTCCTTTTACAAATTAGGTACCTAGTTCACATAAAGTAAATGTTACTAACAATAAATTCAAAGATGGTAATGATATATTCACACTAACAAGATTAAAGCTCAATCCGGGTTGGGTCAGGATAGAACTGTCCTGTAGAAAACAAGGTGGCAGAGAAATACTTGAATTTGATTGGTTTATTACAATGAACAGGAAATCAATTACAAGATGCTTAGGCAAAACAATACGATAAGAATCAACCAATTTGCAATGTGTTCTATGATGCACAATTATTCTTATTTAGTATAATGTTAAATACAATCCAAAATTCAACGACGAGAGATTCATATAGTACAGCCAGAATATTATTAAGTCGAAATAATGAGAAGAAGACTTAATGTTAGGCAAGCAACGGTGATACTTTTTTTAAAATAAAATGAAGGACTTATCTCGGTCGTGAATGTCTCCACTGAGCTTCAGCTGCCTATTTCCAGAAGAACTGGTTGGCTGGAACTCTGGAAGATATGGTTCTCCAATTTTTCCGAGTGTCGGAACCTCGCCAACAATGGTGGATGCTGGTATTCGATTCGTCGCTTGGTCCAGTCCAGTTGAAGGGAATTAAAATGCCACAAAATTCAAAAGCAATGAAAGGCTATCCGAATTAAATCGTATACTAAATTGCCTCTACAGCAGAATCTATCCAAATAAATCTACTATTTCCAAAACGTCGATACTAAATTACTCTGCTGCATATAACTTTTAAACTTCTCGTAGCGATCTCAAAACGAAAATTTTACATTAAGAATGAATGTATGTGACAAATCTCCTTATATAAAAAAAAAACCATCTTAAGAGAAAAGAAACTGATAATGAGAATAACAATTTGAACGAGATTGAACCAAGCTACCATCAGCGACATCCACCACCGCAACAACGAACCTCCACACTACAGGAAACAATATAATACTCAATTGAAATTAAAGATTACTGTAAAAAAATAAACAATCTGATAACAAGTGACTAATCTGTAATATACCTACACATCTGAAACTAGACACTCATCAAGAGTTTCACAATTCTTTATCTTTTAAGAAATAAAAAAAATGATCGTATCAAACCAATCAAATAATGACTGTAACATACTCCCCCTTCTTACGAAAAAAAATCTGCGATTTTTTTCATCTCAAGAACGGTACAAACTATACAATACAATACCATATAACCATCAAGAAAAAGAACAAATGGAGTAACATTCACGCCGAGCTCTAACCACTGTCTAAAGTTTTATCAGGCTTGAGCTGAGATACGTGCCACATACCCCTTGACCTATTCGAATCATCCACAAGTTCATACGTGTTCACACCAAGCCTTTTCGATATCTTATATGGTCCACAAAACTTATCTCCTAACTTCGCAGAAAACTCTTTCGCACTAGAAGACAATGCATGGTTTTTAACCCAAACATAATCATTAACCTCGAACGAATGAGGCCTGTGTCGTAAATTATATTGATGCTTAGATTTTTCATGAGCTAAAGTCAACTTATTCTTTACATATTTTCTCAGTTCTTCCAATCGCAACAACTTTTTTCCATCTTCAAAATCAGAATTATTTTCCCCAACATCAGCAATACTTTTTCTCGATCTATCAAACTCATATTCATGACCATTCGTTATCATTTCACATCCAAAGTTAATTGAATAAGGACAATTTTGGTAACTTCATGTTGCGCTGTTCGATACGCACAGGCTAGATGAGGCAAATATTTGTCCCATTTTTTATGGTTCTCATCTACATAACTGGCAATCATTGTTTTAATAACACGGTTTGCTCTCTCTGAAAAATTGGGCTCAGGATGATACAATGGATTGTAAAATATTTTCACGTTATATTCCTTCATAAGTTTCGAAAATTCGCGGCTTTTGAACTGACTTCCATTATCGCACTTCAGGATTTCAGGAACACCAAATACTAAAAATACCTGCTCTTCCAAAATTCTTACGATAGAGCTAGTTATGGCTTTCCTGAGTGGAAATAACATTGTAAATTTACTTAAAAAATCGCAAACAACAAGTACATGTTGATATCCCTTACTACTTCGTGGAAATGGACCAATTAGGTCAATCGCTATATACTGCCAGCACCTATCAATATTAGGTTTACTACCCATTTCACCAGCCTTAAGTTTTTGTTCAGGTTTATTTGCTGCACATATTCTGCACTTATTCACATATTTCGTAATATCATGTCTCATTCCTGGCCAAAAATATCTTGCAAAAATTCTATAATAAGTCTTATAAATACCGAAATGTCCACCCGTGACTGGATCGTCATGAAATTTTTTCAAAACTTCTAAACGACTCCCCTTAGCTAACACCTGCTTCCACGCTGAAGCATCAGATAAAGTTCTACCCGTGTTCTTAAATAATACACCATCCTGGGAAATTCTAAAATTTGCATATCTAAGTGGATTCGTTCGTACTTGAATCAAAAGTTTATTATACCATCGGTCTTCAGTATTTTTTAATACTAACTCAGATGCTACATTATTCTCTGGAATAGCTCTAGATAAACAATCTGGTACATGATGATTATTTCCAGGTCGATGTAAAATTTTGAAATTATACATCTGTAGTCTCAGGACCCACCGTCCTAGCCTGCCATGAGGATCTTTTAAATTATTTAACCACAACAAGCTATGATGGTCTGTAATAACAGTGAACGTAGGAGCTCCTTCCAGATAGCATCTTAATTTCTCAATCGACCACAATACACTAAGACACTCTAATTCTGTGGATGAAAATTTTCTTTCTGACCGAGTCAAACCACGAGAGAGATAACAGATTACATGTTGTTTACCGTCATATACTTGAGTTAACACACTCCCTAATCCATATCCGCTAGCGTCGCATTCAAGAACAAATTCCTGATCGAAATTAGGACATGATAAAATAGGTGCGCTTATTAAAGAATCTTTAGTTTTTCCGAAAGCTTGTTCGCACTCCGGTGACCATTCAAATTTTATATTCTTTCTAGTAAGCCTAGTAATAGGTTCGGCAATTGTCGACAGATTAGGAATGAACTTGCGGTACCACATAACCATTCCAATGATCCTTTTTGCTTCCTTAGGGGATTTGGGACTGGGCATGTTAACTACTGCACTTACTTTTTCAGGATCAACTGCTAAGCCATTTCGGTTGACTATAAATCCGAGTTCTGGTCTACAAAAAACGCATTTTTCCCTATTTAAGACCAAGTTAGCTTCAAGAAGTCTATCGAGAACATGTTGCAAGATTTTCAAATGTGTTTCAAAGTCTGGGGTAGCTATTATTATATCGTCCAAGTATCTAAAAATATAATCGGAAAATTCTGGTCCGAAAAGTTCATTCACAAATTTCTGAAATGTGCCAGGTGCATTCGTCAATCCAAATGCTAGTCTTTTGAAATGGAACAACCCTCGTCCAGGTATCGTGAATGCAGTGTATTGTCTACTTCTATTTGATAATTTAATTGCCAGTAGGCATTTTTGATGTCTAAAGATGTCAAATATTTAGCATTACCCAAACTGTCGAGAATCGAGGAAATATGAGGAAGGGGATAAGCACATTTTTCTGTAACCGCATTCAGTTTTCTAAAGTCAACGCAAAATCGATAAGTATTATCCTTTTTAGGTACCATGAGAATTGGAGAACTTCATCCGCTTGTCGATGGTTCGATCACATCTAATTCTAGCATTTTGTCTACTTCGTCATTGATTCTTTTCTGCATATAAGGGCTAACTGGGTAATATTTTGACTTTATGGGAGGACTATTTGTTACAATTTCGTGTTCTATCGCATTGGTACATCCCAATTTAATATCCTTTACTGAATCAAAATAACTGTTTATGACGGAATTGAGTTGTTCTTGCTGAATTGACGTTAAATCTCCAGTTGTTCTTAAAGAATTAAGGGTTTTGTTACAAGGTTTTTTATTACTGAAGCTCCAGTACCCTTTTCGCAAATCTGGGACTAAACCCATTTTCATCCAAAAGACCGTTCCAAGGACAATATCGTGACGCAATTCCGGTAAGACAAAGCATTTGAAGACATGTACTCTATCTTCTAAAACAATTGGCACATTAACGTAACCTATACAGTCTAATTCGTGGCTATTGGCCAAAACACAAGTAGAACTATTATCAGTTATCAACTTTACTCCCAATCCCTCGACATATCCAAAAGTATTAGCATTAATGAAGACTTGATTTGCTCCAGAATCTAGTAAACCATGAAATTCTTTAGTGTATATATTAACTGTGACATACGGACATTCTCCCTCTGAAAGACCTTCTAAAATGAAATTAATTAATGGCCTGTATTTATTGTTGAAATTTTCAACTTCTGTTCCAGTGCAAACAAAATTTAAATCATTAGAATTCAGCCCTTGCCCACCGACAACACTATCCGAGTAATCCGAGTACATCTTATTCAGATCGACCGATGGACGCTGAGAAGTCGAAGCTCGGTCTACACTTGACTTCTTGAGCGGTTTAAATTACACGTGGGACACGTTCTTTTCGTATAGCCTAATCTTCCACAAGTGAAACATCTCAATGATTTTAGTGTACAATATTTCGCAATATGATTTCTTCCATTACACTTGAAACAAAGAACTGGCGTGCTGTCTGAATCAATATAATTGGTCCTTTTACCTGAATTGTCATTACGCAAGTTAGAAGAAGCATTGTACTGCCTGTCCTGACCTTTATCTGTACTAAGGGATCTGTTTGAACTTCCAGATTCATTGAAATTCCTTCTCTGACTATCAAATCTATTCACACGCCGGTTACTAGTTTGTCGATTATTATTACCGAAATGGAGTTCTGAACAATAATTCCTATTACAGGAGGAATCCCTAGATAGAGTAGACGTACGAGAATTCGACCTTCCATTTCTACTACGTGAATTTGACCGACTCCTGTTCTCAGAGGTTTCTCTACAAGAACAATGTTTACTATCTGTCTTAGAATGACATAACTTAGATTCAGAAAAATTAACATGTTTTGCAGTTTGCACATTACTTAATTTTCCTTTATCTTCTCGCCTATATTGTAAATCAACTTCAATCGCATTTTTGTTAGTAGTAGGTGGAACAAATTTATCGATGTTACGTTTTGTGTCCTCTAGTTTGCGTCCTAACCTTATTAAAGTCTCGATCGAATCGATATCGTCAATTAACCCAAAACCTATCTGATACTCTGGTCTTATTCTGCTCTTGATCAACTCTAATTTCATTGTTTCATCCACTTTAAACGACAATCTACTAAATAAATTCTGCATATATGCGACAAAAATTGCTATGCTTTCTGTTTCACCTTGAGTTCGTTCCTTAATTTGTTCAAAAATTTTCTTATCGCCATCCCTGAAAAATTCTTCCCTGAACAGTGAGATTAATTCATCCCAATCACTAGCTACACTTTTAATGGATCGATAATAAACCAAGGCATCACCCTCAAATAATTCTGAAGCAGTTCTGAACATTAGATCCTTCGAATAACCTCTCGCTTCCATAAGATCATTAACCCTCTCAAAAAAGGCATTCAAACTCAATGAATCATTTTTTCCCGAATATTTGATGTCAAGACTCTTGAAACTTATTTTACCATTCGATAAATTCAAATTCTGTAGTAAATTTCCTGCTTCTGCTACGGTACTTAAATTTCGACCAGGACTAACCGGCTGTGAAATACGAGTAGGGGTTGAATTTGCACCATTTTGGCTCAGTAAATTGTGTTCAAAAGATACCTCCGCAGGAACTGTATTTTTGTGTTTTGGACTCGATATTAATTTATTTTCAACAGAAGAAATTAAATGTAAGCTAACTGTTAGCAACTTAGACCTCAACTCACATAATGATTTGTCACTTTCTGGCGGTGTAATTCTTTCAAGTCTACCAACAACATGACTTAGTTTAGTTCTTATCTTCCTTTGCATGGAACCAGTGAATGGTTCAGCAAGAAAACCTTTAATTTCATCAACTTTTA
This sequence comes from Adalia decempunctata, assembly GCA_951802165.1. NCBI lineage: Eukaryota > Metazoa > Arthropoda > Insecta > Coleoptera > Coccinellidae > Adalia > Adalia decempunctata. The sequence goes on from OX637695.1 coordinate 51,867,765, forward strand.
TTGAACAAATGTCTAGCTCAGTTTTAATGTCAAATTTGAGCACCTCTTTGAATGATTGACCTTCGCTTTCTAATTTTAATAGTCCACGAAAAATTTTAACTAATTCTGAAACTGAGCCTTCAGGCTTTAAACCGCTTAAAGATATTTCGTACTCTAATTCTTCTTTATTCAATCTATCTGGCTCCATTTTAAAAAATGATGAAGATGCCATTGCAAAAAAATGTATGTACCTTGTCTTCTAGTCGAAATAAGGAGTGAAATATTACAAGGAAATATATCGAAAAAACCAGTGAATGAGTGAAATAAAATCAAATGTATACCATACCAGGCAATGACACGACTCACAACCCAAGTACTGATTTCCAGTGAGTCCTCCAGAATAGCTGCTCAGAGAAAGGAATGGAAGCTTCTAACAACGGCTGCTGATGAGTGAATTCTCTCCTCGAAGAAGCAAATATGTACTGGATTTATTTCCTTTTGCTCGGGCGCCAAATTGCCACGTTCCTTTTACAAATTAGGTACCTAGTTCACATAAAGTAAATGTTACTAACAATAAATTCAAAGATGGTAATAATATATTCACACTAACAAGATTAAAGCTCAATCCGGGTTGGGTCAGGATAGAACTGTCCTGTAGAAAACAAGGTGGCAGAGAAATACTTGAATTTGATTGGTTTATTACAATGAACAGGAAATCAATTACAAGATGCTTAGGCAAAACAATACGATAAGAATCAACCAATTTGCAATGTGTTCTATGATGCACAATTATTCTTATTTAGTATAATGAATACAATCCAAAATTCAACGACGAGAGATTCATATAGTACAGCCAGAATATTATTAAGTCGAAATAATGAGGAGAAGACTTAATGTTAGGCAAGCAACGGCAAGAGCGTAACCAGGATTTCAGGTAGAGGGGGGCAGCTCATACCTGAGAAGATGGTCGGTCGGGTATATTGACAGGAAACCAGGAAAATTAACATTTATTTTATCTTCAAGGGGGGGGGGGCAGCTGCCCCCCCCCCCTGCCCCTACCTGGGTACGCCCATGAGCAATGGTGATACTTTTCTTAAAATAAAATGAAGGACTTATCTCGGTCGTGAATGTCTCCACTGAGCTTCAGCTGCCTATTTCCAGAAGAACTGGTTGGCTGGAACTCTGGAAGATATGGTTCTCCAATTTTTCCGAGTGTCGGAACCTCGCCAACAATGGTGGATGCTGGTATTCGATTCGTCGCTTGGTCCAGTCCAGTTGAAGGGAATTTAAATGCCACAAAATTCAAAAGCAATGAAAGGCTATCCGAATTAAATCGTATACTAAATTGCCTCTACAGCAGAATCTATCCAAATAAATCTACTATTTCCGAAACGTCGATACTAAATTACTCTGCTGCATATAACTTTTAAACTTCTCGTAGCGATCTCAAAACGAAAATTTTACATTAAGAATGAATGTATGTGACAAATCTCCTTATATGAAAAAAGAAACTGATAATGAGAATAACAATTTGAACGAGATTGAACCAAGCTACCATCAGCGACATCCACCACCGCAACAACGAACCTCCACACTACAGGAAACAATATAATACTCAATTGAAATTAAAGATTACTGTAAAAAAAATAAACAATCTGATAACAAGTGACTAATCTGTAATATACCTACACATCTGAAACTAGAAATTCAATGATTCATAATGTAATTTGAACACTCATCAAGAGTTTCAAAATTCTTATCTTTTAAGAAATAAAAAAAATGATGGTATCAAACCAATCAAATAATGACTGTAACAAAATTTACATATTGTGGGGTTTTAATGGTCTTATATTCTCTCATTCTAACACAGCTAAAAATAGCGTGCTCATTTTATAGGCACCTCGTGCATTAAATTTGAAAAAATTCAAGATTTTAATGAGAAAAATGGGAAATTTCTAAAAAAATGGCAAAAAAATTATAACACTTTAAATTTTGAACAAAATGTTAGTTTATTAGACGCAACAAGTACCCAAGAGCATCACCTATCCAACATCTACCTATGGCTACGCAGCCTCCAAACACCCTGTATATTTTATTATAATTCAATGATCTGAAATATAATTTACAATTATGTATATGGAATAAGAACATAATCATTGCAATCTCTGCACCTTTGCATTTTGCCATGGTTCAGATCCATGTGGTCCAACAACATAGGTTTTAAAGGTGTCCCTTGCATCCTTAAGAAAACTCAAAACGAGTACGAAAAGATCAGTTAAAAGTCGGAAATACTCCCTAAATTTCATTTCATTTCCAAAAAGCCTCCTGTGGACACTAACATTGAAGGCGTCCCAAGAATAATTCATTTATTTGAATCTTTTAGGGTTGCCGATAACAGTTCCTCTTCTTCTTCCAGAAATAACAGCACCATTAAGGTTTCTGAGTCCATTTTCATATACGATTTCTTCTATTGTTTTATTTCCACTCGAGAACATAGCCGTCGGCCCGTCGAACGAGTCATTCCTAGCAAACCACTTCGAGCGGAAATCGCTGTCCTCGACGGTCGACGGCCTGGACGAGGCGGTCGACGGCATGTCCGAAGACACCGTAGCACAGTATAAGGTAGAGACAGTAGTTTCACTCCCTGTCGGCACCTTTGATCTTGATGTCGCCGGATTTTCCCTTTGCGCATATATTCCTCCACGCCACGCGCATTCTGACATATTATACACTGCTCAACGAATGAAAAATATACCGAATATACGTACACTGCCCGACAATATCGAGAACTTCAGCGGAAACTAAGGAATGATTATTTTGATATCAAATCAAAAAAAGCATATATTTATGGCCCAATTATTTTTAGAATTGGTGCGGGTGTGTTTTTGTGAATGATGATGATGGATTTTGTGTTGAAATTCATTGAATTATTGTGTTGGATGAGATTTATATTCAATAACATTGAAATTTGAATAATGCAGGGGATTTAGAGGTCGTGGATTATGTTTTTTTTGTCATATGTCTAGATTGAGGACGTTGAGGGGTTACGATACCGTTCTATTAAAAAAAAATCGTATTTAGGTTTATGAAGTCAAAGATATTGAATTTTTGGTCAATTATTTTGAAAATCATTGGATGAAAATGGCACATTTCATGTTAAAATGAATTTTTTGAATTAAAAAATGGATTAACATGACAGAATGATCAGTACGTAAGCTTTTTGAAAACCATGTTCAAACTAAAATGAGAATTATGGAAGTAACTTGTTCTTAATTTCTTTTCTCCATTGCTATATTACGAAATAAAATTGCTTAAAAAAAAGTACGCATGAAATAATTTTCTAGAAATTTGAGATTTTAACTTCACTTTCTCTGTTATCTATGAGTGGATGTCTATTAGCATTTTTTCCCAAACTTAAAGCTGAGAATATTTTTCCATTTTCTCTCTAGTTAACAATCATAATTTATTTAATTAAATTAACGTGTCTTGACAACTATGGCCATGGACACAAGGTAACATTGGGGATAGACAATATTACATCAATATGGACTTAAATAATTTGTTTTTATCTTATATTCCGAATTTCTAACAATTCAGTCAAGTCGATGTTAAGAAATAATCAGGGAAAAAATATTTCAATGGATAAAACATATTCTTTATTTACCTGGTTTTTAAAATACAAAAATATAAGTGACATATATTTTGACATAAGCCGATGAAATATTAGTCTGAATTTGAAATGTTTACATGCAAATGAAATATCTTCTGGATGACTGAAGAATTCAACCACTTCTCCTCCTGAAATTTTGCTTTCTCAAGGTAATAATACATGACGAGTTCTTGCTTAGCCATGTCGATGTCAGAGTACCCATGCACATCTGAAATTTTAAATCTACCATTAATAAACTGAATTAACCTAATTATTTGAAGAGAACCCCTGGGCCTCTATTCTTGAAAACCAGGGAGTAGAACAATCGAGAGAACGGTGACATGGTTCTATAGATTATCAGTAGAACCACGTCACCGTTCTCTCGATCGTTCTACTGCCTGGTTTTCAAGAATAGAGACCCTGGTGGTTTTCTTTTTGGAGATCGATGTTTGCAGTTCATATAAACCAAAAAGGACTTTGTATTTTTCTTATGATTCTCCAGAAACCAAAATACCTACTTCTTGAAAAATGCAGCCTTGAAATCTCTCAATCTCAATTTCTCCTCTCCAACCTTTTGCTTAGTCTAATATTGGAACAGCATCCTAGTTCAGACTATTTGTTTGAATCTTGAAAACTCAAAATGTGCATTACAGACTCTGAACCTTTTCTAACATTGCTCTGAAGAATGGGAATCATGTCGCTATGTGTTGTGAATCATTTTCCACACGTTGCACCTAAAAAGAGGATAATATTGTATTCATCCTTCTTAAAATGTTGATCTTATATAAAATCATTCATATTCAATATCAATGAAGGCCTATTGAACTCACCTGTCATCGTCTGAAATAGCTGTATCCTAGACCGGCTTCAAGATAGGCCGGTGTATCCTAGGACCTAGATTGATCATGTTATTGTTGGAACCAACTACACAACAATTCTTTTGCCTTTCATTTCAATCATTTAAAACAAAATTCGATCGATAAATTGAGAACGCAATGCGAACGAATTGATATAGGTTAATTTGACAATTTAAAATGAACGTTGTGTTTACATTTGTCATTGGATGCGCTGGGCGCATCAAAATCGTCACCGCCAGGATTCGATTCGGCGCATAAAAACTTGGTTACAAGAAATCGGCCGAGTGAAACTACTGTCTCTACCTTATACTGTGACCGTAGCTTCACTGCTTCACAACTGATGATCGGTCCTGATGGTCGGTCGATCAGATCATCAGTCGACGGTATTTGTTTTCACATGGATGTGTATCGTCAGTCGCCGCTATCAAAGACCACTTGCCGCTATGGATTTGGAGCGTGACACTGTTGTCGCTTTGTACGAGAACCGTCCGATTCCCGCACGAAGTGAAAACTTCGTCCGTTTGGTTCAAGATTCATTAAACCTCTGAAATTCACTTTATCATCCTGTATTTCAAAACCCAAGGACCTCAGACGAAAAGTTGAGGAGCGAGGACATTATCGACGATCAATCTGTTGATGAATATGCAAACTTACTTGCTTCATGCTGTTGTCATTGAAAAATGATTCTTGAAATCTTTCTGCAATACACTGATCTGAGTCACATCACTCACATCCTTCCAATATTCGAATCTATATTTTTATAATTTACTGAGGATGTATCCTAGAATACCGCTCTTTTCTATGACACTAATGAGCATTTCAGTTTCTGAATTAACTTTTTTCTACCCATTGATTATTATCCACTGTAATTGGTATACAAATACAATCCTTTCGTAAATACGTAAAAATCTTCAGAATATTCAATAACATGCGCAACACCGCAATCGCATACGGACTGATGGTGCGCATACATGTGAAAGCCCCTTTGACGGCTCGAGCCGACGACACGCAAACGCAGCGGGCTGAACCCGATGCTCGTGACTCGTGCTTATTTCATCGGTCGACTGATGATACGCATGCATGTGAAAGGATTGCAATTGCAAAATTCAGTTCAAACGCCGGCCCCGACCGACCATCAGGACCGACCATCAGTCGCATGTGAAACGGGTCGAATCGGCCGAATCGGCGAGAATCAGAACTACTCGTTTAAAATTTCCAAAGAGCAACGCCTAGACGCCTTTAGCGAAAAGGGAACAAAACTAGTTTACTTGTGATAGTTCATCCGCCAAGGATAGGGGACGTATACTGCTTTCTTGAGTTCGCCTATATCATTGTTTGAAGAGAATATCGACAATCTGGCATCGTCTTCTCTAGAGTTCTGTGAAATATATCACAGAGGATGGGTAAGGTTAGGTCATTGACCTCGAATCATATGACTTTGGTTGATGGAGTTAAGACAGGTTAGTGAGAAACCAATATTTATGAGATCGTTTTAGAATATCGAGGAAAATATGAACAAATTATTAGTGTTTATAAACTAATCTTCAGGAAAATCGAAGAAGGAACTTATTTTGGTGGGGGAAATATGGCTTTTAATTGCAGAAATAATCGGACCGTGTTTTTGTTCGGAAATATCGCTTTTGTTACATTCTTATTCAAATAAGGTTAGTGCTTGAGTATTTTCTAATTGTATCACCCAGAACATCCAATCACCTCAATTTCAATCGAAAAATATGAACTTTGAAGTGTTTGCAGAGAATCGTTTCAGGCACGTATTCAGCCCGATTGATTTTTTCAAATGGCTACATCTCTTTAACAGAGCCGAATTCTGAAAAATGGAAAAGGAATGAAAGGTTTCCTTTGGCCTCAAGAATCTACAGTTAAAATATATGCACAAGTCAAAGACTCACCCTGTATACAGGGTGTCCTGAAAACAATGGATAAGCCTGCAACTATAGATAGACACTGTCGAGGTCTAACTTATTCCAAATTTTGACCTTTATGAAAATTCCACGGTTTCCGAGATATTCATGGTTTTCGTATTTTTAGAAAATTTCCAAGTGCGATTAGTTTTTCTAGTGCCATTTCTACAAATGGAGAGGTATTTCGATATGGTTTTTTTTAAATTTCACATGAGATAGTTCAGCTATCGGAAACAAAGACTTAAATTCATCAAATTAGTGTAAAAAGTTAGAAACTCGTGAATTACAAAGAAAATTTGAAAACTAAATGAAATTTTCTTCAAGTTTGATGAGCTACAGTGTAAAAAAAATGTAGAACGCCCCTGGTAGACATCATCTTAAAAACTTGCTCAGTTATTGCATATTCCAAAAAGGTATCATAAGCCTAGGCATTCTGTAGTTTTTCATTCTCGTAACTACTTGATTACCAAATAGTCGAAAAATTTCGAAAAACTGTTTTTGTCGTATTCGTTATTCTGAGCTCATGTGTTAAAGTCAGGAGGCCATTTTGGTTGGAATCTAGTGGGAAATTACGAAAATTTTTTTTATTTTGAAAAAAGCAGTAGCGTATCATTTCTCTGGTTGAATAGAAATATGGCGAATATTTGCATTCAACACCCTGTATCTCGAAAAACTTACCGGACCTAATTGTATTTGACAAAATTTCATATTTTCTTACATTCATAAAAGTGTTGATATTGTTCTAGAGTGTTCTACTGGTACTTTTTTGAAATTTTTGTACTGTTATATTTGAATTGACTAGCTTTATGATTTGGATATTGTTTGTGTTTGTGATACTTTCGGAAAATTGGCATTCGTTATTCGGACTCTGAACATGCCTAGACAACAGTACACGCCACTCGAATATGCCAACATGCATTTCATTTATAGAGGATGTCAAGGAAATGCCAATGCTGCTGCTCGATTTTATGCAGAAAGGTAACTTTGTAATAACGATGACTCATGATGATTAAAATAAGTACCTATTCAGAAATTAACCAAAAATTTTTCATTGTACCCGCTAGGTACCCCAACGCACGTCACCCGGATTATCGAATTTTTATTCGAGTTCATAACTCATACTGCGAAGGGCGGTTGCCAGGAAGAGGTGTTGGTGGTGCAGGAACCCGAAAGCCAGCAGACGACTATGAAGACGAAGTGCTCGAAAATATTCAAGAAGATTCTACACGATCTGTGCGTGGAATTGCACGTCGAACCGGCATAGCAAAAAGCAAAGTCCATCGTATACTAAAAAAACACAATCTGCATCCTTTTCATATCCAAAGGGTACAAACACTCAAAAGTGCTGACTATGCACGCAGGGTTTCATTCTGCAGAATAATGCTGCATAAAATGCGGGAGGATTCACAATTTTTCAATAAAATTTTATGGAGTGACGAGTCCTTATGCCGAAAAGATTGCTATTTAAATATCCACAATTTGCATAGCTGGGAAACTGAAAACCCGCATATCATGAGGGAAAATCGAACACAGAATCAATTTAAATCCAACTTGTGGACTGGAATTATTGATGGCCGGGTGATCGGGCCTTATGAACTTCCCGCCACACTAAATAGTGAGATTTATCTCGATTTTTCAAAAAAATCAATTTAGTGACCTTTTAGATGTTCCCTTGGCTATGAGGCGGAATACGTGCCTCCAAAATGATGGGTGCCCAGCTCATTACGCAGTAAGAGTGAGAAATCACCTGAATGCAAAATACCCTCAAAGGTGGATAGGCCGGCTTGGCCCTATTTCATGGCCCTCGAGATCACCGGACTTAAACCCCCTGGATTTTTTTATTGGGGGTGCCTAAAAGATCCAGTCTACTCCAAGCCAATATCTTCGATTGAGGAGTTACGGGCTCGTATCCAAAATGCAGCGGCTCAAATTAATACGTCGCATTAAGCGCGTCGCATTAAAAGTGCGTTCATCAAAAGGTGTAGAGCGTGTATAAGAGCGCAAGGACGTCAATTTGAACATTTATTATGAATAAATGTTCGATATGAATAATGAACTTATTGTTTTATTTTGCATTCTTCATTCATTTCCAATGAATAGTAATTTGGTAATAGTATTGAAGTTCTTTGAAATATTCATACTTTTGCTCTTGAAAAATATCCATAAGGTTAAACAAATCAGAATAGCTAGGTATAATCATACATTTACATTAACACATGAGCTCAGAATAACGATTACAACAAAAACAGTTTTTCGAACATTTTCGACTATTATTTGGTAATCAAGTAGTTACGAGAATGAAAAACTACAGAATGCCTAGGCTTATGATACCTATTTGGAATCTGCAATAACTGAGCAAGTTTTTAAGCTGATGTGTACCAGGGGCGTCCTACATTTTTATTACACTGTGGCTCATCAAACTTGAAGGAAATTTCATTTAGTTTTCAATTTTTCTTTGTAATTCACGAGTTTCTAACTTTCTACATTAGTTTGATGAATTTCAGTCCTTGTTTCCGATAGCTGAACTATCTCATGTGAAATTAAAAAAAAAGATATCGAAATACCTCTCCATTTGAAGAAATGGCACTAGAAAAACTAATCGCACTTGGAAATTTTCTAAAAATACGAAAACCATGAATATCTCGGAAACCGTGGAATTTTCATAAAGGTCAAAATTTGGAATAAGTTAGACCTCGACAGTGTATCTCAGAAATACTTTTACAATTACGTTCTGTTTATTTATGAATAAAAATAAACTTTGAGGTTAACCTTACTGCTTACATAGAGTCTTCCATTCGGTTAATCATCTTCTTTTTGATTCTCTTCAAAACCGTCATTTAAAGAAACATTTTGGTTAAGGATAACCAGTGCAGAAAAAAGCAACTACTTTCTACACATAAGTCAGAGATTTGCTTTCTAGTCTCTCACACGCCATAGCTATTGTATACATCATTCCCAGGTACAATGGTTGTGAGATATTATGTTACATTAATTTTATTTATTTGAATTTAAAATCTGTTCAATGTTCTGTTCTTCTTGTTTTCTATAATGGTTTTGTATTGACTTCAATGCCATCACTGTGGAGCAGGGTTGGCAAAAAACATGTTTTTTTTTAAAACAAAACTTTGTGTTTTTTTTATTTGAAACTGTTTTATTTGATTTAAATCATGTTTTTTTAACATTCAAAAAACATGATTTAAAACAAAAGTTTTGGCAACATTGCTATGATAGTCACGGGTGAAATATTTAAAGCTAGCAATATATGTTGAATATTGTTTACAGGGTAATCCCGTTGTTTAATCAAGTGTTCCGTTATTTGAAGAATAGGTTCTTTTTTCCATAGCATTTTTTCCAAGAAAATATGGTTTCAATCAGAAAACTCTTTCAAAACAATTCTAATTCATTAAATTAGAATTAATATCTTCATTACGCGATAATAGATGTGATGAGAAACAATAAAATGCATTTGAATTGAATATATTTTTCCTTTGCATTTTATTTCACGACGAGGTGAATTTCGAAGAACGAATGGCAAAAAATAGGGTGTCTTGTCTGAGAAGTGAAAAAAATTTAAAACTGCTAATTTCAAATTTAAGACTCAATTAGATTCATTTACACAAAAAAAGCCAACATTTCGACAAATGGGCCAATATTTATTAATACTCATATTTTTTTCTCAAATGCAGTTAAATGCATTAAGACAAATTTCATCAAGAAGATATTTTTAGGTAGCGCTACCTTCCAATGAATAGCCAATAAAAAATTACTCTCCCTATTCCTGAACGAAGTTGATAATTCTTATTATTTACACAATGTTGAAATTCACTCTAAAGAGTATAAAGAAACGAATTTGCAAAATATGTTTTAAACAGAGGCTCCGGCTTGTGTTTAAAACATGTTTTAAAACACTGTTATAAAACAAATGTTTTAAAACATGCCAACCCTGCTGTGGAGTGTTAAACTTAGACTGGTAAGAGGAAGATTCGTCATCACATTTTCTTAGCGTTCCTGTAAAAGTTCACCACCAAAAATTTTATCATTCTAGACCTGATGATGGGGGAAATAGCCCTCGAAACCTTGTCCTGAAAAATAAAAATCGAAATCAGATTGGGGATCAGTGTTTTTGTTGCCGATGCTCCGGATCACTGAAAAATAAAGCCTGTCTAACTGTTTTGGAACTATACCTTTCATTTGAGGTACGACTTTTCATATATTCCCATTTGAAAAAATAAGGTAGTGGAGTGCGGGGCGTATAGGGTGTGAGGAATATCAAATATCAAAAAGCACAGCATAAATTGATTTTGAAAATAATAATAGTCGGGTGCAAGGATTTTCCTTAATCTTTCTTCGTACAAGAATTATTGACGAGTTACGTTATTTTTTTGACACGCAGTATTGGTACACAGAGTTCGCTTGAAATGGACCGAGAAAATTTAAGGTGGGCGTTCAATGTAGTGTGTTTTTATTTCAAGTTGCATTTGAAAATGGTTTCACTTTGAAAACTGAAATTTTGTGGGTAAACTCAGAAAGGATTGGAGTTCTTGATGAAATAATTCAAATCGATTTCATTCCGAAAGTTAATTTTTTCCTTTCAAAAATAGAAGAAAATGAGCCAACTCATGCTTCTGTTTCATTTCAACAGAAAGACCCATGAAAATACTTCAACATCCGATTAAAAGTGAATCTACTGACAATTTCGTTCAGAAAAACAACTTGAAATACGGAATTGGCAGAGAATTGCCAAATTCAAATTTTGGCGGCAAAAAGTTCCTGCTTTACTCACATATTCTGTGATTTTATAGTTCGGTGATTTTCGGATAGAGTGCGCCATTGTACATTTCATTCATAATCAGAGAGATATTCATAGAACTTGATAGTGATAACGCATGTTCTATGGAGATATTCCATAAAATGGATGGTGGCGCGGGTGGCGCCTCTATCGGATGAGCTTTCCTACTCGCTTTAAACGCCGACCTTAAATACATATTCAGTACGATCGCTCATACTCAAAGTACTGCAATTTTTTTGAAATATTATTTTGAGAGTCGTAATAAAAAAATTATAAATTATAAAATCCAACCCCTACTTTTCACTTATAATATTATGAATATGTAATTGTTTTCTTTCAAAAGAATATATGTATATTGCGATAATTAGATTGAATCCTCCAATTCCAATTATTTCTTATTTTTTTTCTTTTTTGTTTTGGCCTTCTGCTGCTTTCTTATGTTCTTCCTTTCTTCCAAAATATTTTTCCACCATCGCTGAAAAGAACGAATTCATTAGGCTCAAGTTCCCTATAATTTGTGAATTGAACCCTTTGAGCAGTCGCGGCTCGTGACAGTTTAAGGTGGTGAGGCACATCGGAGAAAAAAGATTCCCTGCCGTGGCGTTGCCGTGAACAAGGGCGGATATAGCTCTTTCTCATGGGAGGGGTAATAACGATCATGGGGGGGGGGTAATGACGATTGAAAACCATTAAATCAGGTTAAAATGTATGAAATATTTTATGTGCTCCACCTTTTTCTCAGGTCTTCGATACTCATGGGGGGGTAGTTACCCCCAGTACCCCCCCCTCGTAAATCCGCCCTTGGCCGTGAAAAAGGCTATTGCAAAACTGATGATTAGAATAATTCTTTATCGCTAGCATACTCAAGGTCATCTTTTTCGAAAAACATTTTGCTTCGTAAAATATTTACTTCATCTAGCGATGAAGAATTATGTTACTCGAAAACTAAACATTTTAAAGGGTGTGTATGGAAAGCGCAATTTGAAGCCAGTTGAAGAAAATGAGCATCCTTATTGAAATTCTTCAATTTTGGACCTTGTTAAGAACATCCTCTACAAGCAAGTTGCTTTTCATCATATCCTCAGATTTGAAACAGCCATTAACTACAACATTGAGAATATTATAAGTTTATGTCACTCTGATAATGAAGTAAAATCTTCCTCTTTCCCATAATTTTTTCGTTATATGTCAGCCACGCCGGATAAATTAAGAAAAATGTTGATGCCAATGAATAGAAATACTACTTTGGCACTAAGAGATGAAATAATATGAAATAAAACGGACCTAATTCTGATACCAGTAATACCGCTTCTAACGAACACCCTGTGGCCGGTACTATTATTTTAGGGTGATATATCAGTGCAAGAGCAACCATTTTTGCAGTAAATTTATTCCGTAACTGACGTAAGTAATGAAATTATCTAGTTCATTGCAATAATGGGACACTCTGTATATGTACATATATATACCTATAAATAACTAATTCTAGTGAACTCTCTTCTTCGTCAGTTGCGTAATATTCTCAAGACATTCACTCAAATCTGGAATAGATCGCTTTACTTCTTGAACTATATAAGATTTATCCTCATAAGAATAACGCCAAAAACTTTGCTGATTAGCTGAAAAATCAAAAAAATCACAAGTCTTTCGAGCGTTTACATCTAACTGGGGAATTCGTGACGTCGGTCCCGTTAAATACATTTCGCCTTGGGGTCTCCGATGGAAATTGAATTCAGTAATAAGATTGAAAGACATCATATGAACACTGAGACAAACCTAAATCTACACGAAAAACAGATAAAACTATTTTTACAAATCGAACCCAATTTGAAAACTGACCCGAGTTTATAGATTGAAGAACTAGTTCCCGAATAGTGCAGAATAATTACAGTTTGCCCTTCGCGAGAGAATATCAAGAGGCTAGCCTCAGACTCAACGTAATATTTGTCGTTTAGGGGTGCGGTTTTCTTGCCTGCCGTCCGTTCCCTAAAATGACGCGTGAAGAAAGGCAGTGTGACTAGTGTGAGGCCTGCCTCTGCCGTTTACTGGGAGTTGGATACCTAGAAATCGTGAGATACGGAAACTTAGACCCAACCGGAGACGCATTTTATTGCTATATTATGGAGGGAAATTTCGATATAAATGCGTATGGAAGAAGATAATGAAAACAATTTTAAATGATTGAATAAATAATTAATAAAAATATGATATTTATTCGTGTAATTTTCGACATTTATTGGTGAGGCACTTCCTCACCTGCCTCATAGGACAAGCCGCCACTGCCTTTGAGGCCTCTGACCACCTGGTTTCGTTTCAGATTTCGTAATCAGATATCCTCTTCATATTCATATTGTTTTTTTTTAACGGTATAATTACCTCAAAAACGAAAACAAATTTACGCTGTTACTACAAACTGTTTTCTTGTAGTTAAAGCGATAGGGAAGCGCGGAGTAATGGGATCGGTCGAGAAATGGGAGCTATGGTGATTAAACGAAATGTAGGCAAATTCACGTGACTGTAAACACACGGACGCCGTCCCCAACCTTCGAGAAACCTTTCCTGAGTTTCACGAGCCCTTATACTAATACTTGTAAACCAGAAACCGCCATTTTGGGTCCAACCATAGACTCGAAAATTACAGATGCATTCGAATGAAACGAAATCTGTAATCAATAAACAGGGCAACTTATACAGCAATTGAGCCAAACAAGGTTTGTTTGGATCCAGAGTGACGTCTATTAATTAACGAGTGATTGCCGCGGCATCTGATAGTCAAATTTCTTCTTCTTCCTCTTTTATTTTGGTCGAAACCTGTTCTTCTTCACGGCGTCTCTGTTGATGTGGAGACCCAGCTTTCTAACCATCTCTTCCTCGGTCCTCCAACATTTCTCCTCCCAGTGGATCTTTGACTCGTTCTATCTTTATGAGTCTCTCATCGCTTGCCCTTTCGACATGTTCTGATGTTCATTCCATTCTCTGCGTCTCTTCCTGACGAACTTTGCGATGTCCACCACGCCGCATTCTTCTCTTAGACCCGTTTCACATGCGACTGATGGTCGGTCCTGATGGTCGGTCGGAGCTGGCGTTTGAACTGGAATCGGTCGACTGATGATACGCATGCATGTGAAAGGAATTTAAAATCCAGTTCAAACGCCGGCCTGATGGTCGGTCGGGGCCGGCGTTTGAACTGAATTTTGAAATCCTTCCACATGCATGCGTATCATCAGTCGACCGATGAGACAAGCACGAGCATCGGTCGAGCCCGCTGCGTTTGCGTGTCATCGGCTCGAGCCGTCAAAGGGGCTTTCACATGTATGCGCACCATCAGTCCGTATGCGATTGCGGTGTTGCGCATGTTATTGAATATTCTTAGGATTTTTAACGTATTCACGAAAGGATTGTATTTGTATACCAATTCTAGTAGATAATAGTCAATGGGTAGGAAAAAGCTAAATCAGAAACTGAAATGCGTCATAGAAAAGAGCGGAATTCTGGGATACATCCTCAGAAAATTATAAAAATATGAATTCGAATATTGGGAGGATGTGGCTCAGATCTGTGCATTGCAGGAAGATTTCAAGAATCTCTTTCAATGAAAACACCAAGAAGCAAGTAAATCCTTATCAATTCTGGATGAGGGACTTCCTGTCCTTTGAAGCCAGTTTTTCCTGAAAATTATCCGTAAGATCTAATGCTAAAATATAATTTTGAAAATTATATTTTGTTGACTTTATCAAACTCTCCCTCCGTTGTTCCTTGTAATGTTCCTTGGGAAGTATTTCCGCAGAATCCTTTCAAGTGTAAATCTTGAGCCTCTTTTTGTGTGAACTACAATCAATCATGAATTTATGAGATATTACCTTCTTGCTTTGTGAATATTCGAAGCAAACTTTTTTTGAGAACCATGTTCACCTAACTTCCGGAAGAAAACACCTGAAAATCAATCCCTTTCACTGAAAACACTAAGAAGCAAGTTAATTTGCATTTTCATCAACAGATTGATTATCGATAATGTCCTCGCTCCTTGGGTTTTGAAATACAGGATGATAGAGTGAATTTTAAATGTTTAATGAATCTTGAAGCAATCATTGAGCAGATTTCCTATATAACTTTTCAAACAAAGAATTCTAATAATAACAAGAATTCCCAATATAAGAAAAAGTTTTCACTTCGTGCGGGAATCGGACAGTTCTCGTACAAAGCGACAACAGTGTCACGCTCCAAATCCATAGCGGCAAATGGTCTTTGATAGCGGCGACTGGCGATACGGATCCATGTGAAAACAAATACCTTCGAATGATGATCAGTTCGACCGACCATCAAGGTGCAGACACATTGTTGTCACGTCATGTGAGCTCACGCGAGAAATTTGGAAGAAGATATGGAAAATATAGCTGCTTTTACAGTTGCTGGTGATTCTCATAGAAGGGATTCGATTTACCAAATGAATCAACGAACAGAGGAAGTGGGGGAATTCCATCAATTAATTCAAGAATTATTGAATGAGCACCCAGATCGGTTTCAAATGTATGTCAGAATGACATTTCACAAAATATCAGACATGAAATCACGTGCATTCAGAAAATGTAAATTTGCGGAATATAGATCTGGCGTGCTTTCAGTGCTATAACGTGACAGCAGATACAATGTTGCAAAAATTTTTACTACATTTTGATTCCGTCGTAGTACAATCACCCAGTTTAGTTTTGATGATTTGGCTTCACTATTTATTATTGAAAGGTGTGTCTCTCTTCCTATGCTCTAAGTTCCATGCATTATCGTGGTTGCACATTTTGGGAACATGACGTGATGTGACGTGACGTGATTACAATGTGACTGCACCTTTAGTCGCGTGTGAAACAGCTCTTAGAGCCGTTTCCACTATAATTGCTATACAAATATGTATACAATCCTCACGTAAATACGTAAAAAATCTTCCTACAATACACAGAACAGATCTGATCTGAGCCACATCCTCCCAATATTCGAATCTATATTTTTATAATTTACTGAGGATGTATCCCAGAATTCCGCTTTTTTCTATGACACTAATGAGCATTTCAGTTTTTGAATTGACTTTTTTCTACCCATTGACTATTATCCACTATAATTGGTATACAATACATTTCGGCCGTGCGTAACAGTTGTTTAGTTTCACTTGTGTCAGCTCGTGTCTCAGCAGCGTATGTCTTTACAGGTCTTACCATTGTTTTGTAGATTTTGGCTTTGCTCTCTATTCTGAGGTATATATTCTTCCATGTCACTTCTCCAGATATGCGTGATCCCTTCATAACCTGTTGCCTGTCTTCCTTGCAGTTATTTCCATCGCTTGTTAATTCCACACCGAGGTATGCGATGTTCATTACCTGCTCTATTATCCGGTCGTCTAGTACCAGCTTGCACCTAATGGGATTCTTTGACACCACCAAAGATTTTGTTTTTTCTGTAGATATTAACATATTCAAGTTGTTTGCCGCTTTCGAGAAAGAGTGAAGAAGTCTCTGTAGATTGTCCTCTGAATCTGCGATCAGGACCACATCGTCCGCATAGCATAAACTTGTTGGATTTTTATCCCCCATAGTATAACCATTCATGTTTTTAACGCTGTCAATTAACTTGTCCATTACAAGGTTGAAAATCATCGGACTTAGGGAGTCTCCTTGGCGGATTCCGTTTGAGGTTTTAATTTCGTTTTTTATTACTGTTGTTGTTTGCACCCTTGTTGTTGTGTTAGTGTATAAGTCTTTGATTATTTTAGTTAGCTGTTTTGGTGTTTTATTCATCTGGAGTAGGACTATCACCAGTGGCGGCTCGTGACAGTTTGAGGTTGTGAGGCACATCGGAGAAAAAAGATTCCCTGTCGTGGCGTTGCCGTGAGAAAGGCTCTTGCAAAACTGATGATTAGAATAATTATTTATCGCTAGCATACTCAAGGTCATCTTTTTCGAGAAACACTTTGCTTTGTAAAATATTTACTTCTATCGATAAAGAATTATCTTACTCGAAAACTAAACATTTTAAAGGGTGTGTATAAAGAGTAATTTGAAGCCAGTTGAAGAAAATGAGCATCCTCATTGAAATTCTTCAATTTTGGACCTTGTTGAGAACATCCTCTACAGCAAGTTGCTTTCCATCAAATCATCAGATTTGAAACACCTATATTAACCAGTAAAACATAAATAATTATCGAGTAATTGTCGAAGTCCATAAAAAGTAAAAAAAAAACACAAAAAATCCATTCCTTCTTGTTTATTTTACGGCTTTTTCCCGCGAGTTCGAGATATTCTGGAATTATCCCATTTTTGGCAACAGCGCATTATTGACTTTTTTTCGATTGCATTAATTGTCGAATACCTGCCTCGAATTTGTCGTGAAAGAAAAAAAATTTGTCGCGACCTTCGTTTTTTTATTCTACTAGGTGGCTTTGCTAACTTTAATTTAGCAAATAGTGGTCGAATATCATCACGATGATCATAAATGATAATCGAGTAATTATCGATGTTCAAATAAAGTAAAAAACACACAAAAAATTTAATCTTTATAGCAATTTCCACTCCATTTTCTCGCGATTTCCCTATATTTCTGAGATTATCGCATTTTGGCAACAGCGCATTCGTTATTGACTTTTATTCGATTGCATCAATCGCGGGAAATAAACTAAATGCAATGGATTTTGTTTTTTTTTTTACTTCATATGGACTTCGACAATTACTCGACAGTTATTTATAACCATTTTCTTGATATTTGGTCGATATTGAGAAAGTGATTCTGCTTTCTTTACGTTAAGTTTGCAAAGCCACCCCGTACAAAAAAAATTAAGGACGCGACAATTTTTTTTTCACGACAGATTCGGGACAGGTATTCGACAATTGATGCAGTCGAATAAAAGTCAATAACGAATGCGATGTTGCCAAAAATGCGATATTTTCAGAAATATAGGGAAATCGCGAGAAGATGGGGTGGAAATTGCTAGAAAGATTAAATTCTGTGTGTGTTTTACTTTATTTGAACATCGACCAATTACTCGACAAACTTTCATGATCATAGTGATGATATTCGAACACTATTTGCTAAATTAATATAAGGTATTTTTGAAATAAATTCTTCCATAGTACGATTAAGTAGAAATTGCAAGGAAACACACTATATTTCAATATTTTTTGATTCTTAGGCGATCGATTTCGGATAATTATTCCATCATCAGGCCAGCTGAAAAATACACAACGATACATACACACATTTTTTGATTTCTTTTTATATTACATTTATTATTTTCTTTTCGGGGATGGATATTTTTAGGTTGAGAGTATGCAACTTATAAAACTTACTGTCGTATGGAAGTCAATATGGATCAATCATTCTTCGTTATTTATTGTTTATGATAATTTTTCGGCTGAATGTCTGTTTTGTTCTTTAGATTTCTTAATTAATCGATTGGAATTATATGATTATCTCTTTTCTTAGCGTGGTGTCAGTCGGGAATGAACAGGAAACGGTTATGGTCTGCTCTCAACGTCACATTGGTGTATATGCTCTGCGAGCGGGTAATTTAATTTTTGTTTTCTTTATTTAGTTATCTATGAGTTTGAAAATATTTCTTCCATTAAATTCGATATTATCATTCAACAAATATGGATTATCTTTATTTTTTATGATCTCGTGTTGTTCTAGTATGGTTAATTTGTAATATTTATTCTCTCTGTGTAGTATCTTCAGGTTGTCGTAGTTGATTGTATGTTTTGAATCTTCAATATGCAAACCTAAGGCTGAATGAGGTCTATTTTTTCTATGTTCGTTAAATCTTTTTTCAACGCTGCGTGTAGTCATTCCTATGTAAAATGAGGGACAATTTGTGCATGTTATTTGGTATATTCCGCTCTGTTGTTCCAGTTTTGGTTTTGTTTTGTTGTTAATTAATATGTTCTCTAATGTCCTATGTCGTCTACTTGTAAGCGTATAGTTGTATTTTCTTAGAGTTAAGTCCAGTCTTTCATGTAAATCTTTGTAGTAAAGTGTGGATATGAAATATTTTCTGGTTGTTAGGTGGGGATATATTTTATTTATTAATTGTTTTCTTTTCATTGAAGTAAAAATCTCATTCATGAATTGTACTGAATATTGGTTATTGATTCCTATCTGATGTATGATGTTGACCTCTTTTTCATAGTTTTCTTGTGATATATTGTGGTATATTCATTAATCTGTGAAATAGAAATCTGAATGCTGCTCTTTTCATCTGGGGTGCATGATAGGATCCACTGGGAATAATGGAATCTGTCTGTGTTGGTTTTCTGAATATGTCAAAAGAAAAAGTGTTATTGTTGTTCAATGTTATTTTTAAATCTAGAAAGTTCAAAGTATTTGAAGTGGAATGTTCTAAGGTGAATTTAATTTTGAATTTAGTGTTAATTTTTTGAAAAAAGTTTTCTAGTTCTATGTCTGTTCCCGACCATATACAAAAGATGTCGTCGACGTATCTTTTCCAAAAGACTATGTGTTTACTGAGTGGTAGAAGCATTATTTGTTTTTCTATGTGGTCTACATATATGTTCGCTTTTAATCCATATCCACCCATCGAATCCATATCGAACCCATCGGTAACCCGTCTTTCATGTAATAATTAGTATCGTTAAATACGAAAAAATTTTGTTCGGATATTACCTGGCAAAGTTTCATTATGTTATCAATATCTAAGTTGTTCAAATTTAAGTTATTTTCTGTGTTATAATGTATTAATTGTTCTCTAAGTAAAGTGAGAGTTTCTTCGATGGGTACATTAGTGTAAAGATTAACTATGTCAAATGATATAATTTTATATGTTTTCTTCGGTTCAAGAGTAAGTGATTGTATATTCTTTACGAGTTCTGTCGAATTTTTTATAGCGAAATTTGATTTATACTTAAGTTTATTGTTGAAAAAATGATTAATGAATTTAGAGATCTTATGATTTGGGGATGATATCGCCGATGTTATTGGTCTTATGCTTTTTTCAGGTTTATGAAGTTTGATCGTACTATACATCTTCGGAATTTGGGGGTTCTTTTCTTTTAAAGTGTGGATTGTCTCGTTGAATTTCTGTAATGTTGGAAGTGTTGTTTTTAATGTATTGTTAACTTTATTTGCATATTTCAGAAGGGGGTTGTTTTTACATTCTATTATATTATTACCTCTGAAA
Organism: Adalia decempunctata; assembly: GCA_951802165.1. Taxonomy (NCBI): domain Eukaryota; kingdom Metazoa; phylum Arthropoda; class Insecta; order Coleoptera; family Coccinellidae; genus Adalia; species Adalia decempunctata. The sequence continues at coordinate 51,888,136 of OX637695.1, forward strand.
AATTCCAATGTTTTTTCTATATATGTTGTTTTTTCTAACATAACAAGTCCTGCATTCTTGTCTGCCTTCGTTAATATAAGGTTGTTATCAGCCATTCTTTTTTGTATTGATTTGATATTCTTTTGTAAATGTTCATTATCTCTAATTTGTGTCTGGTTGCATACTCTTACCTTCTTATTTTTATAGATTTTTAAATTATCCGCTATTTCCTCTGCCATTGTATGGTATTCAGGGCTGTTTTTTATTTGTACTTCTATGTCTATGGATGTCCTATAGATGTCTGCAGTTTTTGGGGTTGGTGCAAATTTCTGTCCCAGGTTTAAAGCCTTAAGTTCGTTCTCATCCAGGTTCACTTCTGATAGATTAGTAAATCTTTTATGGAATTCGTGGGTGTTTAATGTTGTCTCTCTCACTTCTCCTGTTTGGGGTCTCAATCTCAACTGCATCAGTGAGTTCTTGTCCTCAATCAGTTTTCTAAGTTTTGCTCTTCTCTTCCTGTCCGATTCGTAGTTTGAATAGTATATGTCTTCTTCCAGTTTTTCTATCAAGTTTTGATATTCTATGGTATGTAGGTGTTTTAGGAGGTAGTGGTGTAAGAATTTCATCTTCATGTCGATTATGCCAGATTGCCGATATTGCCTCCTAATCTCTCCTTTGAGAAGTGTTTTCTGTATTCTTTCTCTGTTGCATTTTGGTGGTAGTTTGGAAATTAGGAATTTCGGTGTGATCTCATTTAGTTTGCATTGTTGTAGAAAATATATGTGGCTGTTTATTCGATGTCTCTTGTCCATTGTGTACTTCAGGTGACGGAAGACCTTGGATATCTCCAATTTTTCTATTTTTGAAATAAATTCTTCCATAGTATGTTCTATGAACGATTAAGTAGAAATTGCAAGGAAACACACTATATTTCAATATTTTTTAATTCTTAGGCGATCGATTTCGGATAATTATTCCATCATCAGGCCAGCTGAAAAATACACAACGATACATACACACATTTTTTGATTTCTTTTTATATAACATTTATTATTTTCTTTTCGGGGATGGATATTTTTAGGTTAAGAGTATGCAACTTATAAAACTTACTGTCATATGGAAGTCAATATGGATCAATCATTCTTCGTTATTTATTGTTTATGATAATTTTTCGGCTGAATGTTTGTTTTGTTCTTTAGATTTCTTAATTAATCGATTGGAATTATATGATTATCTCTTTTCTTAGCGTGGTGTCAGTCGGGAATGAACAGGAAACGGTTATGGTCTGCTCTCAACGTCACATTGGTGTATATACGAGTATGCTCTGCGAGCGGGAAATTTAATTTTTGTTTTCTTTATTTAGTTATCTATAAGTTTGAATATATTTCTTCCATTAAATTCGATATTATCATTCAACAAATATGGATTATCTTTATTTTTTATGATCTCGTGTTGTTCTAGTAAGGTTAATTTGTAATATTTATTCTCTCTGTGTAGTATCTTCAGGTTGTCGTAGTTGATTGTATGTTTTTAATCTTCAATATGCAAACCTAAGGCTGAATGAGGTCTATTTTTTCTATGTTCTGTTCATTCCCGACTGACACCACGCTAAGAGAAGAGATAATCATATAATTCCAATCGATTAATTAAGAAATCTAAAGAACAAAACAGACATTCAGCCGAAAAATTATCATAAACAATAAATAACGAAGAATGATTGATCCATATAGACTTCCATACGACAGTAAGTTCTATAAGTTGCATACTCTTAACCTAAAAATATCCATCCCCGAAAAGAAAATAATAAATGTAATATAAAAAGAAATCAAAAAATGTGTGTATGTATCGTTGTGTATTTTTCAGCTGGCCTGATGATGGAATAATTATCCGAAATCGATCGCCTAAGAATTAAAAAATATTGAAATATAGTGTGTTTCCTTGCAATTTCTACTTAACACGTTGAGTGCCACCATAACTTCTGAAAAAACTGACCCAGTGGCCACGAATTTTTTTTTGCATAATCATCTTCTATGGTGTTCGATTGAATGAAATTAATATATGGACCATCAATTTTCTCATTTTTTATGTACTTTTGAGTCCGATTGTTGGTGATATAATATCTGTATAGACTTGCATTTTCGTCGTCTGATGGATAAGCGATATTGCATAATTTATTCAGTCTTGGCTTAGATTGCAAGTGTGAAAAAATTACGCGCTGTCTTATGAAGAGAAAAAAGCAAAAATGATCATACTGCGGCAGAAGTGCATGTCTGATGAAGAACTGAACGAGTTAGAAGATGTTTCCGAAGCAGATGATTCAGCAGATGAATAACATCCAGATGATACGTCTGATTCCGAAATGGATACAGCTCTGCCAAAATAAAAAAAAAATGCACACAATATAGATACGGCGATGTGTTAATTGCTTCCAAAAAATGTTCGCCACAACTGATAGAGATACTGCTAACAGAATATTCACTATATAAAAAAACTCAAACCCTCCTAGATAATAACATAATGCATCATATCGCAGGCCAAACACGAAATTTTTCGTAGCAGACCATGCTCTACTCTATACATCACTTTCCACCTGTAAACGTGAGACCACTGGAGAAATACGCGATTTAGATATGCGTCGTTGGTCGTGAGACCAAAGTGGTCCCACGCGTCTCGCCGCTCCCAAAAAAGTGTGATACCTATATGTGGTCTCACATGGCACTCAACGTGTTAATAATATAAGGTAAGCAAAGCCACCTAGTAGAAAAAAAACGAAGGTACTTCTTCATTCGTTTTGTGTGTTGTCCAGGGAATTTTGAGCATACGTCTATTGACTCACATTTCCATTGCTTCAATGCGGTTCAGTGTTGACAACTTGAAGGTCCATGTTTCGACACCATACCAAAACACCGGCCAAACATAGCACTTTACCATTCTCTGCCTCAATTCCAGGTTGAGGTGGCCATTACATAAAAAGGCCATCGCTATTCTACGTTTAATCTCCATATCCGGATCCAGTTGGTCTGTTATTATAGACCCTACGTATAGGAATTGGTGCACCCTCTCAATTGGATTTCGGTTTAATTTGAGTGAAGCATACGGTTATGGGTTATTCAATTGATTTTTATCTGCAATAGTCTCTATAAACCAATAGTTTGAGGTAATAATAACTAACGCCTATAACTCACTCTAATACAAATAGGAAAAATGTAGCTTACGGAAGGAATACAAAAGTCGGGTCAATGGGGAACTCTATTTCAGACATCAAGGTTACGTTCTCGCCATCCATTTCTACATTTTCTTAGGTCTGAATATCCAAAAATTGCATTTGGAAAACGTGAATTTTCGACGTTTTCTACGGGATTCGATATTCGACCACAGAAACGCTTTTGACAACTTTTGTCAATTTTGAAAATGCAGATTCGAATTTTACTGAAGAAGTCGAAGATAAAGTATAGTGTTCAATGAGCGGTAATGTAAGTCATAACACACGCAGATGAATTTTGCAGTCCGAGCCGTCAGGCCAATTTCTAGATTGGGAAATTGAACACCATTACAATATAAAAATGCAAAGATCAGAAGCGTATGAGGAATGCAAGAGAATTCGCGATGAAACCAAAACTCTAGTGAGACAAATGAGATTTTTTCGAGGAGGTTGGAAAGTGACTTATATGGGTTGCAGAAGCAGATATGGAGAATCATTAGAGACCAGAGGAAGGAAATGAGAGTGCTCATTAGGGCCAAGCGTATAGAAAAGGACACCTGGATGAAATATTTGAGAGAACTCTACCGAACACAAGAACAAGAAAATATAGTGGAAGTAAACACACCTGAAATTGTCATGCACGAAGGAGTAACGATACTGAAGGAGGATGTGGAAAAGGCACTCAAAAGCTTGAAGAACAGAAAAAGTGGCAGTCAGGATGATATTACTACCGAACTTCTTACTTGAGTATGGCTGAGAAAAACTAACAGAACAGCTAAAATTTCTCATCCGTAAAATAATGACACACCACAAAATTCCAGAAGAATGGCGAGAGAGCATTACGATCCTGCTGTTCAAAAAAGGCGACAAAAAACCATCGAATTATAGAGGAATAAACCTGCTCAATACCACTCTCAAGCTCACTACGAAGATCATTGCAAATAAAATGAGCGAACAAATATCATTGGCTGATGAGCAACAGGGTTTTCGATCGGGAAGATCATTTACTGATGCAATCTTCATTCTCAGACACATAACAGACAAATCAATAGAATATAACCGGCATGCCTTCTTGTGATTTGTCGACCTTGAGAAGGCCTTCGATAAAATGCGCTTGAACGACGTGACACATCTCGCCAACAATAAACAAATACCTACCACACAACATCGTGAAAACAATAGAAAACACAATTCGGGCCAGAATAGACGGAGAACTAACCAAGCAGATACCCACCAATATCGGTATACGACAGGGAGATTCCGTTATAGGCCTACCACACACTCAAGCTTCACCACAGTTTTGCTTGCGCAAACCGGCTTGAACACTGAACACTGAGCGTGTGGTTGGGAAAACTGTATACCGCGCAAACCCCACGGCTCGGCTTATGTAATTTTCGACCTGCTAGAAATTTTGCCCGTGCAAGTCCGGCTTGCGCAAGCCTGGCTGGTACGTTCTTCGTTCGGACGCATTGTTACCGTGTGCATTGTTACCGACCACTTTGTCAAGAATGAGGCTTGCACGTAATTAACTGTGCCGTGTGGTAGCAACTGTTGTGTTCAGTCTTCAGTTCGTACGAGATGCCTGCGCAAGCCAAACTGTGGTGAAGCTTGAGCGTGTGGTAGGCCCATTAGCCCACGTTGTTCAACATCGTGATGGATAAGGTGATAAGGCAGCGGCGGAAACTGAAGGGATATAGAATGGAAGACAAAGAGGTGAGGATACTATTGTAACAACTTAACAAGTGCGGAACTGTGCATTCAGCGCTCCGACTTGATCTGGAAGTTTCTGGAAGCGCGTGAAGTGTTCCACCCATAGAACTTATAATACATGGAATGCTATTACCAGATCAAAAAGTGGTTAAACATCTCGAGTTTCCATGGATACGCCCTGTCACACCGATCAGAAACACAGAAATGTTTGCCGAAATGCTAAGTGAATCGGATCTTGACTATTAAATTCATAGTATTTCTGTGTTTCTGTTCTGTATGACAAGTCGTATCCATGGGAACATGGAAATTTCGGTATTCCTCCAACTCGAGATGTTTATCCATTATTTCAAGCTGAGCAGCAAGGCTAATAGCATTCCATGTACTATAAGTTCTATGGTTCCACCCGACAGAGCGCCCGCGTCGGATTCGGGAGGTTTCTAGACGGGTCCGGACTTTACGAGAAACAATCGGCGTGATATACAGGGTGAGTCTTTGACTTGTACATATATTTTAACTGTAGATTCCTCTCATCAAACGAAATACTTTTTTCCATTTGTCAAAATTCGGTTTGGTTTAGGAGATACAGGGTGTCGAAAATCCATGAAAAAAACACTTTTCTGTTTATATCTTCGGAACCGTCATTTCGAATGAACTGAATTTTGATTGAGTTTTTACTCTATTCATGGTGCATATTCCTCAATCAAAACATATTCAATATCTTTACTAGTATAAAAGTTACAGGATAGTCGACTCATCAATACACGCTAAAACACCATAAAACCACTTTAAAAAGATAAACGGTTCATATTTTCGAAAGAATCAATCATTTAAGAAACTAAAAGTATCGATATTTTTTTTTCAATAAAACGCGTCGTTTTCGAGTTATTTCCAATTTTACCCGCAGAAATTTGACGAAAAAATCATTAATTTCAAGAATAACCTGAATGCGTCTCTGAATTAAATATCATCAAAAATTATTCCTTCTCTGGTCTTTAAACGAGTTTACAATGTTGTCACAATATTTATCAACTTTTTCGAGATATTTTTTAATAATAAAATCCCCCAAATGTGGGAGATAAAGTTGAACACCACGGAGGATTTAACACGCACAGTTTCTATTGAAAATTCATAGTTACCGGTCCATATTGAAGTTAAATGTCGATGAAATACAGAATTCGGATATGAATGATGAATCTCGACACAAACTACTTATTAAACTGAAATTAATGAAACGATACCTGATAATCTGTGGCGATGATTCTATCTAAATAACATCATCTTGGAATTTTATAAACTCGACACGGTTGAAATCATATTAATTCACTTCACGTGATAATCACATTAGAACAATAATCCACTGAATGTAATGAATGTATTCAGAACTTCAAATAGTTCAGTTTGTTCAGACTGTTCAGAGACTGCTTTGTTATTGTTTTAGTTGGCTCCAGACCAGCTAACCAATATTTAAAATTTGGCGGCAAAGTCGATTTATGATGGAAACGGCAGAATTCATACCACATATTCATAACACGGTACACAAATGTATCGTGATTTATACCACAGACCTGTGTTTATACTATGTTTCGTAAAAAATCCTTAACCTCAATGAAAATATCAGCAAGCTGACAACATGTTCTTGATATTTCTGTCCAAAAATTCACAGAATCGATACAAATTAGATAAGGTTAGGTTGTTTAATAATAAATCTGAATGAAAGTCTTTCTTCATGATATTGTTTGGAAATTTCGAGGAGAATATGAACAAGTTATTAGTGTTTACAAACTAATCTGCAGAAAAATCGAAGAAGGAACTTATTTTGGTGTGAGAAATATGGCTTTTTAGTTGCAGATATAATCCGATGAAACTAACTGTTTTTGTTGAAATTATCGTGTTTGCAACATTTTTATTCCAATAAGGTTAGTACTTGACTACTTGAGTATTCCCTAAATTGGGCCTAAATGTATAAACTCAATTTCTATCGAGAAATATGAACTTCGAATCAATTCCACAGTATCATTTGAGGGACGTAATTAGCACAATTTTTTTTTCAAACGGCTCTCTCTTTTTAACAGAGCCGAATTCGGAAAATGGAAAATGAAAAAAAAGTTTCTTTTGGCCTCAAGAATCTTCAGTTAAAATATATGTACAAGTCAAAGACTCACCCTGTATATAGAGGGCACATTGGCGGATGAGATAATTAATTCAAGCGACGAGTGAAAATAAATAGTAGTGCAAATAAATCAGTGGAAATAAATTGTACAGACTTTTGCTAGAAAAAGTTCATTAGTTAATTATTAGTGTAAATAAATAGTTTATTGAACCCGGACATTTTAATAACAAAGAAAACGTCACATTGGTGTCAGAAGTGGGATAATTTTGAATGCCGATATTGCCGAAGTACCTCTCGTCGAGGTTCCGGCAAAGGAAAGTTGTGAATTCCAGGAACTCATGAACACCTATGGGGGAACACGCATTGCACGGTTTGGCGTAACACAGGAAGTTCATCAGGACCTGTTTACGATCTTGTGATCGCAAAAGGAGAAAATGGAATTTTTTAAGCAAGCCTTTGAAAAAATGAGCTTGAAAATGGACAAAATGGATGAGAATTGTCGAGAAATTATCTTGAAAATGAAAGAAGATTCTCGAGAAATGAGCACAAAAATGAACAATTATAATGAATTAGTGAACAAATCGCAAGTACGTTGGACGAGAAAATGGAAACTATCAAGGAAGTGATAATGTATGAAGTCAATGAAAAATTTGAAAGGGTTGAAGAAAAATTTGAAGAATTCAATGGAAAATTTGAGGAAATATCAGGAATAACTGAACAGCATGCCAAGTTGATAGAGTCCCTGAAAAGGGCATCAAATAAAAAAGAAACTCTAGCTTCACCATCCTTTAGCTTCGTGAAATCGAAAAACAACACAGAAAAAGGTGAAATATCAAGACATCTACACTTGATGAAAGAGTTCCTTGGTGGCATATCAAAAACAATTTGAAGCTGCTGCGTTGGTAAACAGTTGGAGCGACAACGAAAAAGCTATAGCATTAATAATAGCACTACGAGAGGGGATGCACTTAACATTCTGCAGAGAAAACCGGAGAGTCAACAGGCCTGTTATGAAGTTTTAATATCCAAACTTCAGATGAGATATGGCGATGCTCACCCATAGCAAGTTTACCATGCTCAAATAAAGAACCAGGTACAGAAAACAGGAGAAAATCTCCAGGAGTTCGAGGCCGGTGTTGCCAGAATAGTGAGGCTGCCTTATCTATCAGCTCCAGACAGCTTCTTTGAACAGCTATCAATCCAGACGTTCGTCGACGGGATCAAGGACAGCGAAATTCAACAAGCCTTGAGATTGCCCGCCCTAAAACCATCGATGATGCCTTAGCTCATGCTTCAGAATTCGAGGCAGTGAAACGGCGTCGCATAGAGGACACGTTCGTGTTAGACAGGTCCAAGAAGCAGACCGACCTGTTGAGGAAATAATCCAAGAAGAGATAAGCAGATTATTGAATGCTAAGAAAAACGTTGCTATGTGCTGCAACAAGAGTGGGCATGTTGGGCGAAATTGTCAGAGGATCGAAAAAAGAGCCACAGCAGGTAAAATAAACAGGTCGGTGATGAGGGGCATAAACGGATAGAACGACTGCACGAATATAACACAGAGCTGGGGCTACACTTCAGAATGCGGATGAATTGTCAGAAGACCTTGCCCCGATTATTACATCAGCCACTGCTCTCGTGTGGAAGACAAGGTCTATTCGAGGCGGACCACGGTAATCGAAGATGACTGGCTACCTCCAGAAATTCGACGAGCCCAAGAGGAAGACCAAGATTGGAGAGTAATCATAAGTTGGAAGAAGAATGGCAGACGACCTACTTGGGAAGAAGTATCCAAACTGAGCCAAAATGAGAAGTCGTATTGGGCCCTAAGGGAAACTTTGAAGATGGATGAAGTTCTTCTGAAGCGTTGTTGGGAAAACGAAGATGGATCTCAGCAGAGGCTTCAGTTAATTGTGCCGAAGAGTAGAGCAACAGACATTTTGACCAGACTACATAATGGAACTTCGGGTGGCCATTTTGGGAATACTCAGACGCTGGAAAAGGTCTGGCAGCGATTTTATTGGATAAACTGTAAGGAAGACGTTAAAGATTGGTGTAGAAAATGTAGAGTAAAGCAAGACAACATCCATGACAAGGTACGTAATCACATGCAGCAAGCAAGTGACCGGATAAAAATGCGCTATGACATCAAAGTCATTGAAGGAGGTGTGGTTGTAATGTTGTATAACCCACAAAGAAGAAGAGGTTTTTCACCAAAGTTGCAGAGACATTGGGAAGGACCGTACGAAGTTATGAAGAGAATAAAAGATGTAGTTTACCGAATACGGAAGATTCCCAGAGGAATACCGAAAGTCGTCCATTTTAACCGATGGGCTACGTATGCATCCACGCAGTATGGAGCAGAAGTACCTCTCGTCGAGGTTCCGGCAAAGGAAAGTTGTGAATTCCAGGAACTCATGAACACCTATGGGGGAACACGCAGTGGCGAAGCTAGATAGTCCGGGGCCCTGGTGCAAAAATCGAAGAGGGGCCCCTTAATGAATTGTTTTCGAGTCAAAATATAAATACTTCGAAGAAGCAAAGTTACTTACTGAAGGTACAGTTGAGGAATATACTTGAATAAATTATGTTGTTATTTATGTATTTGGTAGGTATATTAAATTCATTATATTAATGTGGATGAAAAGAAGGGCTTTAAAAACATTTTTCATAGATATTCACTATATGTACAAATATTAACAAAAAAAATGTCATTGTCACTATGACCTTCTAGCCTTATTTTTTATTGATACGTTAGATTATTTGGTGAAATCACAATAAGAATAAATTATTCGAGGAATGAATTCAAATTAATTATTGGGGATTCGAACCTAGAGGCCAAGTCTAGATTTGAAGTCATTTATTCTCTGGGAAAAAAATATGTTTACAACCTCTTTCTAGACCTACTCTTTGCGAAAGATTCAATGACTTCACTCAAATCTAGACTTGATGCAGATTCATAAATGTTCCAGTTGAGCTTGGCTTGGCAAGTAATTTTATATTATTCTTTATTTGCTGAAAGATCTTTCAGCTTCTACAGAGGTGACAGGAAGATTGTATGGAACAGTAATATTGCTGTAAATACTTCTGTTACATCGCATTCCAGCATTCCGTATTTCCTTATTATTTTCATATACAATTCATGAATTGTCTTATTCAATTCAGGTAGAAATAGGTGATAAATATTGAGAACTTGAATTTGAAAGTTGGTCCCTTTCATATCGCAATATTTACTTTGAAATTGGTCGAAGCTTTGAATTACAGTTTTTTCGTCTACCTATATCTAGTAGAAATGATGGTGAAAATTCAAAATTTTGTTGACTGCAGTCATACACCCGAAACTTGAATTCAATCAATCAAATCTTTATTGTACTACAGGCTCAATACAATAGCGTGTACTCGTCAATTTTCAGCATGAATAACACATTATTAAAATAAATATGGACATAAAATGAACTTACAGTCTAGAGCAAACTATACTCATATCACAGATAGGTTTGTGTCGCAGAGCGAATAATGCGCTTCTGTTACAAGGAGCGCCTTCAATTCTCTTTTAAATTTAATGAAACTCAATAGTTTCCAATGATTCGGTAGTTTGTTAAAAACTGCAACCGAAATATAAGATGGCGACTTCTGAAATTGAGAAATTATTGTATCGAGCACTCTATTGAAAATATTTATTTAGGAAAATTCTCCCCTGCTTAGAAATAGGCAATCGGAAGCTAATTAATCGAAATATTTTTTATCTTTTTTTTGTCTCTTTTCTTCGAAATGGGGATCTTTACCATATGCTATGACATTTTCTCTAGCCTCGCACTTGAAGGACTCGAAGTCACTCCTATAAACTGACATCGCATTTTTGTAATACTTCAGATGCATAATTGATATCATTGAGAATGCGGTGCATTAAATCGCCGAGGAAAATAAATTCAAAATTCAACATTTTTTTTTTAATTTCTGCTTGTTTTCGCTCTTATTTGCGAGAATTTATTCTTCTATTTCAGCTAATGCACGAATGATATGAAAAAAATGAAATTTGATTGCCGAAATTATGTTAACCCTACTGTACCATCTAGTCGGATTTAGTTTTTTTAGATAGGTGTCCGATTCACCAGTGAATTTTGGCAATAAATTCCTAGATTTGATGATATTTCGGAAAAACATTTTTCAACAACTGAATATAATAAAAAGAATGTAATTCACATTATAGATCACAGAGAAAAATCAAAGTCCAAACGCGATTGGATGGTCAGCGCTTGGGGGCCCCCTGAGGTCGGGGGCCCTGGTGCACTGCACACCCTTGCACCCACGTAGCTACGCCGCTGGGAACACGCATTGCACGGTTTGGCGTAACACAGGAAGTTCATCAGGACCTGTTTACGATCCCTGAGGAATACTCGCTTGCTCATTATGTAGCAGCTGATCTACGTATGAGTAGGGGAATAGCAAGAGTATTCAAGAACGAGAATCGGGAAATGTTTAAGATTGAAGTCCGAGGGTCGGTTAATTTACTATTTGGTTACCAAGCAGCACTCTTTCCAGAAGCCCACCTACCAGAACTTATGGACCTCGCTGCTTGGCTCGAAAGAAGACCTTCAACGCTCCGGCGTTAGGAAACTAGCAGTTCTCAAGCTTGGTTGTGGACTGGATCTACTGAATTGGCGGGTAGTGCAAAGCATGCTTGAAGTGATTTTCCAGAGGGCAGGTATACAGATCCTAGTATGCAGTTTCTACCCAAATCGAGTCGAACTCCCCGGAAAAACTATAGATGGCTATTTCCATAAAAGGGGCTACTGTAGAGGAGCCGACTGTCCTCTGAAGAATCCATAAGATCTGTTCTGGGACAGAACATACTCAAGGGGGGGACAGTGTAACAAGATTTTCCATAACTTCTTGGTGTCACGTTCGGGATTCGCTGCCTTCCCCGTTTCGCGTTGTACCTTTAAAAAAGCTTCGCGCGATGGCACAAATGTTCCATCCACACAGGCTTTCGCGATACCTGTGCATTAATGATTGAATGCTTGTTCAGTGACTTTATTAGCTTTGGTAATGAATGGTTCATGTAGCAATGAAAAGCGGAATTAGATTAGATTCAGATAAGTGGAATTAGAATTTCTTGATTATTATCAGAATGAACCTCTTTTATTGCTGGCTAAACAGGCCGAAAGTCCTCGTAGATAGCGTACCAAAGTGCGAATATTTGTGTGAGTGTGGATGACGGATAACTTATTTTATCGCGAAGTCTTGCCCAAGTTCACGTCGAGAATTCTTGGCTAGTTATAGTATAATTAATTCGTCTCATAGTTCCCAGGCTGATTTTTCGACATTGAAACTAGGGCATAACTCCAATGATAATGCGAAAAATCTGTAAATCGGCTCATTGGAAAACAGAAATCGCCCTTATTCTTCTTAAAGTGCCATATCCTTCTCAATGAATGTTGGCAACAATTACAGCGAAATGAGACGGTTCTGCGCGTCCTTGAACAGTGCATGGGCGTCCAGATTCGTCCAGTCCCTGATGTTCTTGAGCCAGGAATATTTTTTCCTACCTATACCCCGTTTCCCCTCAATTTTCCCCTCCATAATCAATTTCAGGAATTGGTACTTTGCATTTCGAAGTATGTGGCCAAGATATGCTGTTTTTATCTGCTTTACCATGGTCAGAAGTTCTTTGTCTTCGTCCATCCTTCCCAAGACCTCAACGTTGGTGACATGAGCCGTACAGAGTATCTTTAACATCCTTCTGAAAACCCACATCTCAAACGCTTCCAGTTTGTTGAGCCTGTTGACTTTGAGAGTCCATGTTTCGACTCCATATAGTAACACGGAATAAACATAGCCTTTAACAAAGCAGTATCTTAATTTTAAATTAAGGTTTGGGTTTGTCAATAATTTTCTCATGTTGAGAAATGTGTTCCTAGCTTGTTCTATTCGACAGATTATTTCCGTGTCTGGATTCAGGTCCTCAGTTATCCAACAGCCAAGGTATTTAAATTTTGAGACGTGTTCAATGGGTTTTCCGTACACGAAGAGATTTGTTCGGCCCACCGGGTTTTTACTTACAACCATCAATTTTGTGCTCGCCCAGGTTACGTTTTGTGTGTACGAGTGTATTCGTTAATTACGATAGATCAGAATTAATATTATAAAGAGGAAAGATTTGTATTTTTGTGTGTTTGATACGACTTGACTCGAAAACTACTGGACCGATTTCAGAAATTCTTTCACCGTTAGAAAGCTACATTATATTCTAAAAATTGAGGATACCTATTACTTCAATAATCACAAAAAACAGCCATAATCAGCTATTTTCACGGGCGCTGCAAAAACCTTACGTGGATACAATGTATGACAGAAATGTACGTCTTCAATAGTTCTACAAAAAACTCCACGATAGCATATATCTATCTCTCAAGATTGACTTGCTATTACCAGTTTATGGTAATCAGATGTTTTTCAAAATTATGCACTATTTGGGAGTGTGTTTTTATAAATAGGGTATTGATCTTCATCCAACATAATACGTTATTTATCCCCAGTATTTAATTTGGAATGAAATTGCCCTTCACATCATCCAATTACATTGAGTGCATCAAAAGATATGGCCGGTTGAAGTGTTGGAGATAAAACCGCACGACCGCACCAAAATGCGTCTCCGTGGTAGGTGGGCGGACAGGAAAGGGCACCGAAGTGTGAGAGGGGCACATACATACTCTAAGTTCATAGCAAAATGTTAATGAAACAAATTTCTACCCGGAAGAAGCTGGGACAGGCTGCTTGTTCGAGATAAAAATGTAATTTATCGAAATATTCCAGTTAAAGAATTAAGACTTCTAAATTTATTTTCATATTACCCTGTTGCTGAAGGGCATCAGTACGTGAGAAACAGGATGTATTCGAGAATGTGAGCAATAGAGCTGTTGATTTTCGGATCAAGTTTCTCCATAAAACGAAAGTGAGAAATCAAGAATGAATTGTATATCGAGACGGTGTCAGGGATTTGTCTCACGACCAGGGTGGCCGGGATGCGAAGGCAGCGAAAACTTCAGTGCCAGATCGTGGGAATTGTAACATTGCAACTAATCGAAAATTCATACGATTACGACTTCCATCTCGCAATCCGTCCACGGGAGGTGGAAAAAAAAATCTTCAATTCCTTTTGAAATCGAAGGTGTGGCAGAAGCTGGAGAATTCTTGAACGGAAGGTTATCAGTTGACTCGGGTTCAGTTGTAGGAAGATTTAGGAAGTATGTACTTCAGATTTAGGAAGTATTACTAGCGTAAAAAAGATATGCAACAGAAGTAGAGCCCCTGCCAACAATAAATTAATTATCCACAAACACCCTAAATCTCATAAACAATAGAAGATACACAGAAGAATACAGAAACTTAAACAGAGATATCAAAAAACAAATACGAGAAGATATAAGAACGGAAAACACCAAACTGATACAGAGGACTATTGAACAAAATGGGAATATGAAGGTCTTGAGAACCAAACTGTCGAAGGGAAGAATGAAATTGGTGAGAATAAAAAATTATAACAGCACAATAGTAACAAAGATAGGAGACATAGCAGAAACTGAGGAAATATTTGTTACATGTTATTTGTTTGTTTACGAAATACAGGGTTGGGATAAAGTTTGGCCCCAAATTAATATCTTTAAAACGAAACGAGCGATATTTTTGAAATTTGGCAGCTGAGTGTAATGGACCACAATGCATCTGATGAGCATATTTTCATTAATGAGATACTTCCGGTTTAACCGGAAATGACAAAAAAAAATTTTATTTAAATGGGACACACTGCATATTTCTGCAGATTCTGAAAGTGCACCTTGTTTCGGATCTGTCCATATTGGGTTCCATGCTTTTCATGACGTATTTTTTATGAAAATCTATAAAGAGAAGAAATACAGGGCTTTTACTAGTAGAAAAAATTTATTGAAAATAATTAAAAAAAAATCATTTTAAATGTTCGAAGTGCTTGCCATTCACTCAGCTGCCAAATTTCAAAATTACCGTCCGTTACGTTTTAAATATATTAATTTGGTGCCAAACTTTATCCCAACCCTGCATATGAAGAACTTATACGGAGTGTAATAGCCAAATGGAATAAATTCGATAACGAATAAATGAGGGCGTCTTGGGAAAAACGCCCAGACATGTCGATTTGTAAGTTTAAAGGCGCATATTTTTTAAGAAAATTTTATTATATAGGGTGTTCCGTGTGACCGTGGCCAATACCAACTTTCTTATTTCAAATGCAACCCCCTGTATATTATTTATTTTTTGGATTCTTCAGATAATTCTAGACACAATTCATGCACAATGTCCTATACCTATCTGTTTCAGATTTATTACAAAAATCTACGAAGGCGTAGAAGGGCCACATTTCAAAGTAAAAATTTTTCCTGTATAATTCCGACTTCAAACTCGGAATTAGCACTAATTCCAACTTTAAACTCAGAATAAGCGCTAATTCCGACTTTAAACTCGGAATTATACATAGTTCCGGAACTAATGAGAATTTATATGATCACAGGATATGGTTTTGAAGTACCTTCTGAGAGAAGATTGAATGAAATTGTCTCTAGGTATAACGTGAATTAACAAAATCTCAAATATCTCCAAAATCATTGAAATTCGAAGCATAATCAGCTCCGAAGACTATCATAAGGGTCAATTCTATAAGAACTGGTTAAAAATTAAAGGCACGTTAAAAAATTTTAACATATATCGGCTAAAATTAAGCGTCTTCCGTTAATATTTCAAAGCTTATGAAGCATACAGAATAGTGAAATGAAGTTAGCGGATAGTTTAATTTTTAACCATGCTTTAAAATTTAACAGTTGTTTACAGAATTGGCCCTATTAACTGTTTCTGCCCTAATTCCCAGTTTAAAGTCGAAATCAGTGCTAATTCCGAGTTTGAAGTCGGAATTAGTGCTAATTCCGAGTTTAAAGTCAGAATTAGTGTTAATTCCGACTTTAAACTCGGAATTACACCTAATTCCTAGTTTGAACTCGGAATTAGTAGGTACTAATTCCGAGTTTAAAGTCGGAATTAGCGCTAATTCTGAGTTTGAAGTCGGAATTATACTGAAAAATTTTTCACTTTGAAATGTTGCCCTTCTACGCCTTCGTAAAAATCAACGTTTTAAATAAAAAATATTTTATTTCACAAATTCGGTACATTACACTTAAAACCTAATAAGTAATACTGATTATTTCTTAATTATTAAAAAAAAACAAAAAAAAACAGTGATGTCAATGTCGAATATCATCACTTACTGCATTGGCAGCTTAGACAAAGGAAAGAAATAAGACACAAATCATTTGCCATTATAAATAATGACAAATGAAATGTGAATACGAACTAGGTCTCCGATACTCTTCACCCTACCAGACCGAATGCTCCAACGTCAACTGAGAATGCACGACAGATATCCATATCTTGACGAAAAGATTTTCCATCCAGCGTCGACTTTGGGATATTCCACCCTGATAAGTCCTAAATAATAAATAGGACGAAACTGCAGTCGGTGCGATTCTCAGTTGACGTTGGACCATTCGGTCTGGTAGGGTGAATAGTATCGGAGACCTAGTTCGTATTCACATTTCATTTGTCAACAGCGGGTATCGTTCGGCATTCGCCTGCTATCCGAAGTCTTGCCGGTAAAACTGCACGAATCAAAGGAAGACGAAGTACATTCGCGCTCATTCGCGTTAGCTCCCAGACCCAGACACTCCAGACAGTGTGCTTAACTACGCATAGTAGATTGCCTATTCTGTCTTCAGTCAGAGTCGCGACTCGCGCCAAACCGTGCGGCGAACGTTTGTCAACAGAGAAATGAATGTCGAACATTTCGCGTTTGCAGCAGTGTGTGGGAGAAAGAGTCAAAAACGAGGAAATCCCTAGATGAACCAAAGTCAAAGACATAATGGAGAAGATCGCAGAATCGAAGTGGCAATGGGCAGGTCATATGGCCGGGGTGAAGGACGAAATATTATGGACATTAAGAATCGCACAGTGGAGACAGAGAGAGACGAAGCGGAGCAGAGGTAGACCTCTACGATGCACAGACGACATAAAGAAGATAGCGAGTGGAAATTGGTACCAACAGGCGCAATGTAGGGAGCATTGGAAGGAATTAGGAAAGGCCCTATATCCAGGAGTGGACTTATGAAGGCTGAGGAAGAAGAAGAAGGAAGTACGGTCTCAAAGCGGAGACGAAAGAAGTGCTATTCGGGGAATAGCGGTGTGAAGTATTGAATCGGTAGTTGAAGGTTAAAAATGAATCAAAATATTTTCGACCACGTCTCGTCGATAAACTCGCGATATAGGAAGATACGTCGCGAAAGACCGGTATAGTGAAGTTACCAACGAACAACGGAAACGTGTTGTTTGTGAAGAATAAATTCTTCATCCCTTGAATTGACAGCCTGAAGGAGGAAAGTGAAATAATTTTGGGTACGCTTCGCCTATTTGAGTTCAGCTGATCATCCATCAATCATCGATCAACAGAAAAAAATATCGAAATGACAACGACCTTCTTCTTCTTCTTGTGATGAACGCTTACAGCGTGTAGGCGATCATCCACTAGTCAGTCTATAATTCGTAATTGCCCCTCCGCGGCCAGTGCGAATATATCACCCACACTCCTCACTCCGCACCAATTCCTGATATCGCGCAACCATGAGTGCTGTTTTCGGCCTGGACCCCTTTTACCCTCTATTTTACCCATTAATATTAGTCTTAGGGTGTCATATTTGTTGCCTCGGAGTATGTGACCCAGATAGGAGATCTTGCGCTGTTTTATAGTTCTCAGCAGTCCACGCTCAACACCGGCTCTTCTGAGTACTTCCTCATTTGTTTCCCGGTCCACCCATGGGATTCTCAATAACCTGCGGAGTGTCCACATCTCAAAAGCCTCAAGCGGTTCATGGATTTTACTTTAAGGGACCAAGTTTCGGCTCCATATGTTACTATAGGCCAAATATAGCATTTCACCAAACGAAGTCTTATGTTCAACGATACTTCTCTTCGACACAGATATTTTTGAAATTTGATGAATGCAGATCTTGCCATCGCCGTTCGCACTTTTATCTACACATCGCTATCCAATTTGTCATTGATGTTACAACCGAGGTACTTAAATTTGTTGACTCTTTGGATGGGTTTATCGTCAATCGTTATTTGGGCCTGATTATGTTGTTCTCTGCTGATGATCATGAATTTTGTTTTATTGGTGTTGATTATGAGTCCATATTCCTTACCTATTGTGTTAATTTTATTTAGAATGTGCTGTAGATCTTCCAAATCATTTGTTATGATCGCAGTATCATCAGCATACCGTATGTTGTTTATTGGTATTCCGTTTATTTTTATACCTTTTTCCTGATTGTCAAGCGCCTTCTGGAAAATCATCTCAGTATAAACATTGAAGAGTAGCGGAGACAAAATGCAACCTTGGCGAACCCCGTTTTTTATTTCTAGTTCTTGAGTTTCTAAAAAGTTGTTAATACGAAGTTTGGCTGTCTGATTCCAATACAAATTCTGAATAATTCTTAGATCTTTTGTGTCGAGGCCAATTTGTTGTAGTACTTTCAACATGTGTTCATGCTTAATGCTATCAAAAGTCTTCTGATAGTCAATGAAGATTATGTATACGTCTTTACGTTGGTCGTAACATTTTTGGGTCAGTAGTTGTATACAGTACATAGCCTCTCTTGTACCCATTGCATTCTTAAATCCAAATTGTGTGTTGCCACTGTTGTCCTCGCATTTCCTATATATTCTGCCGTGAAGAATTCTTAAAAATGCCTTTAACGCATGGCTCATTAGGCTTATGAGTCTGTGGTCCCCGCAGTGGCGTGCATTGTTCTGTTTCGGCAATGCTATAAATGTTGATCTTAACCATCTAGTCGGAATGATACCAGAGTCATAGATTTTATTGAATAACCGGCATAGAATCTTTGGGTCCATTAATTTTAGTACTTCAGCATGAATCATATCTTCACCAGGAGCTCTTCCGTCTTTCAGGTTTGCGACAGCATATTCAACTTCTGAGACAAGTATTGGAGGGCCAGTTATATGTTCATGCTGAATTAGAGTTGGTGTTGCTGAACGAACATTTTGATATAAATCCTTTATATAGTTTTCCCATGTCAGACGTAGTTGTTCGCTGTATGTTATTATTTTATTATTGTGTCGAATGGAGCTAACGTTTCTTTTGTTATAGCAAGCTGTAATCGTCTTGAATTTTCTATGGAAGTTAAAGGAATCGTGCATTTCGTGCAATCTTTCAGTCAGCCACTGTTCCTTCGCTTGACTTATCTTGTTTCTTATATCCCTGTGTATTTGGATGTATCTATTGTTATTGTTTTCTATTTTTGCTAGTCGTCTATCTTCCATTCTGTCAATAATTTCTCTTGTCACCCACGGTTTTCTGGCCTCTTGTCTGCTGTATCCAATCACGCTTTCAGTGGCCTTCTTTATGTTTGTTTCAATCGTTTTCCAGAGATCTTCTTCAGTTGGATCATCGGATGGTGTATTTGTCTCAAAACTCTGTCTCAGTGTCTCTATAAGATTGTCTCTCTTATCTGGTTCCTTTAAGATTAACGACCACGCACGAAGAAAAATTCCATATAAGGTAACCATGGAAACATTGTGACATGTTCTTTCTCTTTCCTACAGTAGTTCATAACGCATGCGTATAGAGCCAAGCGGCGCTGAATTCGGACATTACTCCATTCACTTTCATGAAGTATTTCGGTTGGTCATGAAATTCTGACACATTTCACCGCATATACAGGGTGAGTCTTTGACTGTACATATATTTTAACTGTAGATTCTTGATGCTAAAGGAAACCTTTTTTTCATTTTCCATTTCTCCGAATTCGGCTCTGTTAAAGAGATATATTCATTTGAAAAAAAAAGTTGGGCTTAATGCGTGCCTGGATCAATTCTCTGCAAACACCTCAAAGTTCATACTTTTCGATTGAAATTGAGGTGATTATTAGATGTTCTGGTTGATACAATTAGAAAATACCCAAACACTAACCTTATTTGAATAAGAATGTTACAAACACGATATTTCCTAACTAAACACTTAGTTCTGTCCGATCATTTCGGCAATTGAAAAGCTATATTTCTCACACCAAAATAAGTTCCTTCTTCGATTGTCTTGAAGATCAGTTTATAGACACTAATAATTTGTTCATATTTCATCGATATTCTAAAACGATCTCATAAAAATTGGTTTCTCACAATCCTAACTCCATTAACCAAAGTCATATGGTTCGGTGTCAATGACCTAACCATACCCATCCTCTGTGATATTCAATTCACCCACAGAACTCTAGAGAAGACGATGCCAGATTGCCGATTTTCTCTTCAAACAATGCGAACTCAAGAAATCAGTACGTCCCTTATCGTTAGCGAATGAACTATCACAATCGCTAAAGGCGTCGAGGCGTTGCTCTTTGAAAATGCCAAAAGAGTAGTTCTGATTCTCGCCAATATAGCGCACGTTCCTAATTTCAACGGCCTACTCTTCCCTTCAGAAGGCCGTGGATTACCCGCGATTCTCTGTGCTCCAACCAGTCCAACCTAAAACGTTAGTCAGCACCAAGGACTATAAACAAGAATTCTTGTTTATAGTGCTTGAGTCAGCATGGCATAAACGAAGTTCACGCTTTATTTATTTACAGAGAATGAAGCAAACAGGTGATGATTATGTAAATGACTTTCAGTGAATTGATGTAATAGTAGTGTCGTTCTGGTGTCGAGTTATATTGTTTCGATAGATATTTTGCTGAAGGACCGGTAAGAATGAATTATTTCAAATAGAAACTGCCTATAAAATGTATAATTTCATGCTTCTTAGAATTCAATTTTATGTCCCACGAATGTGGAATTTTATTATCACATATCTCTACATCCAATCATAGAGATTTTAGTCTTGACAAAGTTGAAAAACATTCTGACAACGTTGGTAACTTGTTGAGAGGCCAGAGAAAAATAATATTCGATGAGATTTAACTCAGGACAGCATTCAGATTATTCTTGAAATTCATGATTTTTTCCTCGAATTTGTTCGTATACAATTAGGAATAACTCGAAAACGACGCGTTTTATTGAAAAAATATAAGAATACTTTCATTTTCTAAAATGATTGATTCTTTCGGAAATATGAACCGTTAATCTTTTTCGAGTGATTTTATAGTATTTTTGCATGAATTCATGAGACGAGTAGGCTGTAACTCTTATACCAGGAGGAATATGGAATAAGTTCAGATTGAGGAATATGCACAATGAATAGAGTAGACAATCAACCAAAATTCAGTTCATTCGAAATATCGGTTCCGAATATATGGGAAGAATAGTGTTAATTTCATGGATTTTTGACACCCTGTATCTTCCAAACGAAACCGAATTTTGAAAAATGGTATGGGAAAAAAGTGTTTCTTTTGATGGGAGGAATCTACAGTTAAAATATATGTACAAGTCAAAGACTCACCCTGTATTTTGAAAATGTTAGTTTATGGTCATTCTTCTCTCAGATTTATACGAAACCTTGTCCCTTCTACATAGAATTCGTAGTATTTATCAAAATGTTCATTTACTTTATGAAAATAATGAATTTGAAAATTTTTATGTGAATTCAATGATTCCAAAGACCTGGCGAATGTTGAAGAAACTTTTTTCTCTGTTGAAACTGGAAATATTTCACGTATATCAACATGGTTGGACGATTCAGTTATGCTATGTATTTTCTTTTACGGAAATCAAGAAATGAGTGTTGAAGTTTTACTGAAAAATGTTATAGTTCATTCGAAAAAAGAATTGAAGTACTCGAATAACCCGACTGAAAAACTTCTAAACGAACAGAACAGACGTACTTATGGAATTCCCCACTTTTTAATATTCTCAAGAAATAAGCCTGGAGACGACAGTTGAAAAACTGTTTGCACAACTTGAAATACTCCAGCATGAAAATGTAGTAGTACGGTAGAGCGGTGTGGCTTTGCCAACGAAGGTGACTTTGCCAAACTATCTAATGTTTTATGTTTCATTTCATTTTGGTAAAGTCGGTAACTTCTCAACGACAGCACGAATCGGAACCTAAGAGACACTATATCCCCACATTGTTTCAACAGTCGCAGTCCTTTGGCTTGGATTGAAGGGTGTGCTATGCTGTGTTGTGTGAGCAGGTAAGTTAACATTAAGTTAACATTAACGTGTTTATAAATGCGAAATACTAAGGGTTGTGTAGAAAACATGAGAAATGGTACATCAAAATACAATTACCTATCTTATTTCACATGTATTTAGAGTCGCGTAAAAAAAAAACTGAGAGCATTTGGTTGGGCGCTTGGACCATAGAAAGAGGAGACACAGCATCTCATTCATAAATTCGGGAATTGATGAAGCCAAAATTCAGTCAGTCTTCAATGAGTGGGACGAAGATAGCAGAAATGATAGCAATATCATTTCACATTTATGTGGCAACATTGCAGAATCTAACTTTGAAAAATCCAGTGGCGTGGAGTTATTGATTTTGAAGAATGGAAATACAATAACGAGTTAATAATCTTTTTATGGCGAATTCTTTCAATATTGGTTGGTACGAGGGCGGTTTATAGAAATGTGAAATTATTTTGTACTATAAATATATTTGAAGATTCGTAATTGATGCAAATGAATTATTAAAATGCGTAGCTTTTTTATATTACTTGGAATTAGTGAAAATAAGTATGAAAAATTATAGAAAAACAATTGATTCTTTAGGAAGTCAATTAAGGTATATAAAATAAACTACACGATTCATTAAATGCTGAAACTGACCACAAAAATGTGTAAATTCATGCCTTCTTTATTTATTCACAAAATTTAGCATAATTCCTTGAAGAAAATGAACCTCATTTATTCATGCACTATCCACATCATGAAGAAGAACATAATACAACCATAAAACCATAGTAAATCTACTGAATGCGATATTAAAATAAACATTGATATTGAATACAGGTCCATTTGTTGTTAACTGCTCCTCTCGAAGCCATATATACATTCGATAGTCATAGTTCTATTTGGAAGGCAGAATCCAATAAGTTGGTACCAATATTAACATATCCTGAGAATCTTGTACCAGTACCAGGGATATGAAACTTCTTCTTGTCTTTGGACCAGAGCAGTCAATGCTTCTTTTATGATACCTGGACTTCCATCCACAGATCTATACTTTGAGTTTCTAAAAGGGGAGGGCTGTTGATGAATGTTTTTCTCACAGAATTCTATTCTTGGGAAAAAAAGAGGCCGATGTTAATGCAAAGGCTTTCAATGATGGGTTGTACGTTGTACTCCTGCTTGCTTGGATCTTTTAACATTCTTTGAAATGAATCTCTTGCAACTCCTGAATTAATGAATGCCTGAAAAGAAGAGAAGATTTTTTGATATGATCATGACTTAGTTGTCAGAGTTAATGGAATTTAAGAGATTTGAGATGAAATATTCACCTTATTCTTCTAATTTTAGAAGAAGATGGTGCCTCAGTGAAACGGGAAGATGAATCTCATTTCTCCACTGGCTCAATTTTTTCAACCCTGCAAAACAGATTACACCAGATATAATTAATCACTAATGCAACAAAAATTACAACCATTCCACCTGCCGGTAGGAGAACAGGTACTGGGAAGAGACTTATCAATTTATCAAATTTATCATATGTGAGATGCTTATATCTGATCCATCTCTCTGTTGAGTTTCCAGAGTACCGGCACAATGATGATTTTTTTGGTGAAATGGCTAATATTTGATTTCAATATTTTGGTTCTTTCTCTGGAAATTCCCAGAAACTTACCTTGAGGACGAAAGTTCGAAGATTGGTTTGGCAAGAAGGGGATTGGCATCATTTTTGAGATATCTGGTACCATTCACTCGAGTAACGAAATTTTTCAGCTAAAAGTGTTCGGAACATACAAACAGTTTCTGAGAAAGATCATCAAGTAATATTCAGGATTGAGAACCAGATCTTCCTCTTCTCAATATCAGAATGGAATCTGAAAAGTGAAATTCTGAAAATCTACGCCTCTGATACTAAGTATGAAAAGATTAGAACATACCTGTGCAAATTCAAGTTAGGATTCAAATAGTCCAATTCACCACACACAAGACACTTACGAACCATTTTCTTATTGTATTTAGCTGGAGATATTCAAAAATAAATCCAAATAACGCTTTTAACATACAATGGAGCTCAAAATCTTGTTGACAACACTGTTCGAATTGTCAGAAATTTCATAGAATAAAGATGGCGGCACGTAATTAATGAATGAACTGGACATAGATTCAAAAAACCGTATTGCCAAACTTTTTTATACATTAATCTGGGGCAAAAAGATCGATCCGTTTCGCGAACATTTACATATACTTAAGTATATGTAATGTGAAGAATGCACAATAGTTGAAGAAACCAATACTCGTTTCTGGCATTCACGCACAAATGAGTAAATGAATTTCAATCTAAGAAACTTTTCATTTTGATTGAGAGTTTATTTATTAGAAAATTCAATGAACGTCACAACGTTGCAAAAATTTCTTCTATATTTTGATTCCGTAGTATTACCACAGAATACCTAACTACACAAAGCGCGTTCGGCAATGACATCTGACTGGTCGGATTGATCTGAACCGTTCGTTTATTACATCCAGATTGAGGGGAGTACACATCTGGACCGTTCGGCAAGAAAATCTGATCAATCGGATGTAGATCTTTTTGCTCGGTGTATTTCGACGGAGGAAACGGATTTTTTTCCACAGAACAGAAACAGAAATTACTTTTCGGCCTTTGTGAATGGATTTTTTATCCCGCTTCGAATATTCTTGAACAGTCTGTTGAATTTTCGTGTCTTATGTTATTTGTTGTGTAGTAATAAATAAAAAAATGTTGTTTGATAAAAAAATAATGATTCAAAATATTGAATCATCTCAACCAAGGGGTAGAAATGTTGAGAACTATAACAAAAGAATTAAAATAGTACCCAGACTACCTCTACGGACGAAGAGACCTTTAAGCTCTAATTCAATATCTGGCTCGGGAAAGGCGTTACATACGTCAAACAGAAAAATCGATCTAAATGCTCCGTAGCGTTCGTTTATTACAGAAAAATCTGACAAATCTGTACAATCTGTTATCACGTGACTAAAAAATCCGTCCGCTCTCGGATGCTATTGCCGAACGCGCTTACAGAAGCGTCACTAAGCGTCGGCACTTTGATCTTCAAGGGGCAAATTTTCGTGACCTTCATTCCTTGTTAGGTAGTACATATGTAATTTTTGAGCGGATAATCACAGAATACCTAACTAATTTAGGGTATTCTGTGACATAATTCTATACTTTATTTATAATTCTATGGGTCCAGCAGGAAGTTTGAATTTCACGTTGACATTTGTACTACCTAGCATGGCACAAGCGTCATCAAATAAAGTTTTGGCGGGAAGGCGGAAAGACGCTTCTGTGTAGTTAGGTATTCTGTGGTATTACCTAGGAGCATAGAATAACTGGAGAGAAGGCTCCCCTACGAAAATGAACTGCCAAAAACGTCCGAACTTGTCAGTTCGCCGCAAGGCCACGAGATGGCGACAACGTCGATCGTTGCTATAACATGGCTATCCTCAATAAAATTATCTTTAATGGTTATTCGTTGTTATTAGTTATAAGCAGTACATACTTTTTTTCGTAAATCCGACAATTTAATGCATATAGCACGTGTAAAGAAATGGCTACAAGGATCAGATTGAATATAGGAAGAAAAATCTGTTTCCCGCTCCGAATCTAAGTGTTAGCAGAGGGAATGTAAACGGGGTTCCATACAATTCTGCGTATAATACACGAGAACAGATAAAACCTCAGTCTTCCCGTATAATAATAATAATACTTACCTGAATGTTCGCTTTTTCCGATAAGGATATTGTTTTGACAAATTTATTACCGATCACAGACTTCCCATAAAATTGCGCATAAAAAGTTGATTAGAATAAAGCGATGATATGTCATCAATATTGTCTATGTTATGATTTATGGCCATTTTCAATTAAAAAGAAGCATAAATGTATCAATAACAATGACAGCCACATTATATTCTTTGCAATTGTAGCGCCATAGAACAAAATATCTGACATGTTACTGAATAAAGGATCTCAGCGTTATCTATCGGGCGTCACACGAAACTCTAACCTCCGCCGTTATTGGCAGTTCAAAATGATCTGTCGAGCGTATGAAGCCTTCCCTCCAGTTATTCTATACTCCTAGGTATTACAATCACCCAGTTCAGTTCTGATGATTTTGAAACTTGGCTTCACTATTTATTATTGAAAGGTGTGTCTCCTCTTTCTATGGTCTAAGGTTGGGCGGGTCTCGAAATTTCAGGAAATTATTCTATTGTTTGCAGATTTATTCAGACAAACCATCTACGTCTGGAAGAGAAAAATGGAAGTGATTTTTTCGTAGGAGGATAAATTATTGAATGGAAGCAACAGTTCTGCGGTTTTGGAAAATGAATTATTATTATTATATATTGTCCATTTACAAAGAGACTGATTTTATATATTTTATGAAGAATAATAGATTTTATTTTCTTATAATTTATTGTTTTATTCGCGACTAGTACCTAGCTAACTAACCTTCAAAAAAGTTGAAGAAAAACGTTCTCGTGGCAAAAATAACACCTGCACTTGATTATATTGCCAACAAACGGTAAAAGAACTTGATAAACCTAAATCATGGCCAACCGGGATACTTAATAAATGTGAATGGAGTATGATGTGGCCTACACTTATGTGTGGTCACAACGCTCATATTCTAAGGCATAATGCAACGTAGTTCCTGTCGACCGCCAAAGAGATCGTTTGTTACTTGAACGTGGTGTGATAACGTTTTCTGTATAAAGCAAAGGCTTTAGCCATGGTGGAAGAATGTATTCACCATGTGTGTTTGTCTAGTTTCCAGTTGGAAATAAATCATGCCGAAGTCCTCGAAGCATTTGGCAACAATGAATGAAGCTGAAATTGTTTCAAAGAGAGCAGAGAAAACGAAGCATCGATGGTGTTCAGAACTTGTTGCTATCTGTTCTATCAACGGTCATTTCTGATCGCCATAGTAGTTTGTGCTGTTTGCCCAGAAAATAATAGATGATGCACGAACCTGTATCTTAGTAGCAGCTCTGTTTCTTACAACATTTCGTATAACTTCATCTCTTCGGCGATCCCTCAAATCAATCCAGTCGGTCATTTCTGTATCTCGTGTAAAAACAATTTTTTCCAGATCTCGTAATTTATTTTGCATCGTCTCCGTTTCAATCCTCTGTTTCATTATCGCAATATCAGTAGCATCCATGTCTTCATCATATTTAGTCATCCACATCACAATATCCGTTTTGAGATCCTATAATTTTGAATAAGTCACGAAAAGACCAGAATCGAAATAAGATTTTTGAAAATCGGTTCTCATATGGAAAACTTTGTGAATTCTTTGTAGCGAAACGTGAATTCAGATGAATCCTTCATGAAAATTTATCGAAATAAATGCTTGTTAGATCTACAGTGACTAGATCTAGTCACTGTAGTTAGATCCAACCACTTTCACTGAAAGATAGTTTCGCCTTAGGGTCGAGGAGTCATGAAGTACTATTCAGGGTGACTTATATTTTAAAAGATCCACTGAAATAACTCCTTGGGAAGAGTCTGTATCAAAAAATGTTGCAAATAAAAGTTCCTTAGTTTTCAGGGCGACCTACAAATACTCAATCTGACCTTGGAGTTTGATTTTTTGAATAGGAAATATGCAATTATCGGTGCAGAATATTAATCTTCGTGAAAAACTAAAAACATTCTGCCCTTTTTTGTTTCTGCCATGGTATGAATCGTTGTGGAAATATGAAGTGTTTTATGTTCAGAATGGTCATGATGAAAATCTTCTATACTCATACTACTGAGCAAATAGTGAGTATTCATGGAGAGTGGAGACGAATCAAAAATAATGTTTTCAATTAGACTTTGTAAAAAAAAAAAAATTAATAGCACATTCCACCTAATTTAAGATTCAACAGTTTCCCCATGATTAGCAAAGCATTGATAAAAGCACATTGTTTCACACACTAACAAGACTTTTATACTTGACTTTAAAACTTCGTTTTATAGGCGTTGAAAGTTTTTGGGAATAAAATATAACTCGGCACTTTGCACAATAATCGTTTATTCCCCCTCACTAATTGGAAAACAAATATGCTTCGATCAACTTTGCGATTTACAATTCACACAGTGGGGAATAATGTAACACTTTACAAAGTGTTATGAGAAATTCCTAATGGAATGGATTCTGAATACTAATGCATACATTCATGCTCAAATATCTAGTTGGAACTATTTACCCTGGTTCCCCTATTCCTCTCCGACGGGCTTCAAGAGCTTTTTGTCGAGTTAGAATTATCCGTTGACGGATTTATGGTAAACTGCGAGCACAAATCAAGCTATGTCTCTGGCATACTCCCACCTGGAGAATATTTGACCAAACAAAGATTCCTCAAAAACAGAAGAGACATAATAAACAGAGAGAACAAAAAAAAAATCAAATCAATCCTTAACAAAATAAGAGTTCCTTAGAACTAACACTCATCATAGTTTATGTTATAACGCGAAGGCACTTTGCATTCCCGACCAGAACGAGGCGTTTTCACTTTCCAGACCTTCTGCGCCCGACAAGGTCCTTGCGCACTTACGCACAATCCTGAATAATAATAATACTATAAGAAATCATTTTTAATCGGTAATCAGACAAATTTTCGAATTTCGGAAAAAGTTTTCACTTCGAACGGGAGTCGAACCACGTATCTTTGATTCGACTCCCGTTCGAAGTGAAAACTTTTTCCGAAATTCGAAAATTTGTCTGATTACCGATTAAAAAATGATTTCTTATATTTATTTCACAGACATTGAACTGCATATCAATAATAATAATAATAATAAATTTATTGGCTCAATTATTACATAATGAAAATAATTTCAATACATAACAAATAGTCAACACGTCAGCTCAAAGGACAACAGCCCCGCTTCTAGACACCTACAGAACACAAGAACTCATCGACACTGTAGGGTTCCAGTTCAGTAATGAATTTGTGGATCGCACCCCTGAAAGACTCTCTGTCGATCATCTCGCGAAGGTGTTGGGGTAGCGAGTTAAGGAGCTTAATGCACATGTATTCTACATTTTTCTGTGTTAATGTGAGGGAGAACAGAGGGTATGAATACTGGAAAACCCTTCTCGTTGCATTGAAGTTTCGATATTTTAAGAATAATTCTTTATGATTATGGAGGTACATAAGGCATCTGAACACGTACAAGCCAGTTGTTGTCATCATCCCATGCCTCCGAAATAAACCTCGACAAGACTCTCTATAACCCAACCTAAACATGTATCTAATGGACATTTTCTGAATTAAAAATATTCGAGGTGCAAGAGAACAGTTACCCCAAAAGATTATTCCATATGCTGCTAATGACTGAAACAAAGAAAAATAAACAAAACGTAATGTATGAGCATCAACCTGGGCTCGCAGGATATTCAAGCAATATGTTACCGATTACCGACGCCAATTTACGTGACAGGGCATCCACATGGGTTCCCCATTTCAGATGTTTATCCAAATATATCCCCAAGAACCTCACATGATTCAAAACAGAAAAACTCGCCTCCCGGTGTCGGAAATTCTCAGGAGCAACCAGGTGAGAGCGATCCGTATAAAATAGGATGGTTTCAGTCTTTGACTCGTTGAGGAGAATCCGATTCTCCTTACACCATCCCTCTGCAAGACTCATCACGTCCACAAAATGCTCCGAAAGAGCGCTGACACTCCTCCCAGACATCAGGACGTTCGAGTCATCCGCAAGTAGAACAGTACCATAACCAGCCCCCGTAAAAACATCTGGAAAATCATTTATAAATAAGACAAAAAGGAGGTGGCCCAGGATGCTCCCCTGGGGTATACCCCTCTTTATATTTCTAGGCGAAGATGAGTATATAACATTATCGACAGTTATCCTAGTAAATTGTACCCGAGACGATAGATAACTCACCACAAACTGAAGCTGCATACCACGACGCCCAAAGATTCCAACTTCGCAAGCAGTTTAGCATGGTCAACTGAGTCGAAAGCTTTCGAGAGATCGAGCAGGACAGCCATCGAAATATGACCACATTCAAGTGCATGAAGTAAAGTTGCCAGGACGTCATAAATCGCAAAATCTGTGCTCTTTCCCTTAAGAAAACCATGCTGATGCGGAGAAAAAAGATGGAACTTACTGAGGAATTTAGCCAATCTAACTGAAAAAATCTTTTCAAAAATTTTAGAAAATGACGATAACAAGTTTATTGGTCTAAAATTGTTTAGTTCTTCACTTGAGCCTTTCTTATGTAGGGAATGAATCACCGATATCTTAAGCTTCTCAGGAAAAACACCATGACTGAAAGATCTATTCAATTTATGAGTTAGAGGTATCGCAATCACCTCGATGCAGCTCTTGATTATGCGCATAGGAACGGAATCGAAACCAGATGATGAAGAATATTTGAATTTATTCACCGTGTTAATCAACTCTCTAGCAGTAACCTCAAACATGTAAAACTACCGCTCCGATCTCGATCTAAGAGAATGAGATTGATCTTGGTCAGTTTGGCTATTCTGAGTATCAACTACATCTGTTTACATGATGTAATAGTAAAGTCATAGTGTTTTTCAACTCGTTTATACTCATTTAGAAAAGTTGGATTGAATATTGACAAAGTATAAAGCAGATCAAGTCGTGATTTAATAGATTTGATTTCAGGACTGGAATAAACGAAAGTTTGCTTTTCTTTGTTTTTCTTAGAGGAAATTCCTGTTCAAATAGGGAAACAAAAGTATCAAAAAAATAATTCCACATGCCATCAATATCCGACTGATCAAGACTGTGAATCAAGACATATATGGTGACAAACTCCCCGTCAGCATGACTAGGAAAATGTCTAATCCATCAAAAGCAGTCTCCCCCCTCACAGCCTACATGAGAAGATTTGGGCCATATGGTCAGAGATATGCCCCTCATGAGTCAGCACAGAAAAGGGTTCCAGATTCGTAAATACATTGTCAATACATGACTGTGAAGTAGCAGTAACTCTTGTGGGTTCATTAAAAATAATACTCACATTGAAGCTCAATAGTAACGACGATAATAAATGACTGTTTAAGTGGTCCAAAAAATTAACATTAAAATCGCCCATTATAATAAATTTAGCTTTCTCGGAGAGCAGTCTGTTGAGAACAGTAGAGAGTCTTTCAAGGAATGGGCCCATATTACCCGGTCTATAAATACAGATAAAAACTACCTTTGAGCCAATCGTGCTAAAAAAAAATCACATGCACAACATTCATTAACATTTTGAATGCTAAGGACATTTATATCTCTTCTTATCTTATATTTAAAATTATTTTTCACAAATAAAGCGGATCCGCCATGGCAATCTACAAAAGGAAGAGGCCAACTCGTACCCCACAAGCGAAGTAGAGGCAAGCTGTTCCTTGCTTCTCCAATGTTCGGTAATGCCCACTACATGGGGTTTGAACTCAGATACCATAGCTCCAAGGGGTCCTAAAGAGTTCTGAATCGACCGAATATTCTGGTGCAAGCAACATAATTTCCATTGATTTGCTTTATTATGACTGGATTTTCGTTTATCGTTGCTTTTATGGTGCAATAAGCACAATCTTGTTCCTTTGCTTATCTTACTGTGTTGCCTAGAGCCTTGTCCTTCCGAAAAAAATTTCTGGAGTTGAAATCCCTCAGAATTACACCATTTGGCCAAGGCTCCGGACCCGGTTTCACCAACTCAGCAAACAAACTCTCAGAAGGTACTCCAACGCTGAATGCCGAATTGCTGCCTTTCGTGGGAAGTTTTTTCATATGTAATACCACTAGAGATGGCCAAATTTCTCGATTGTAATATGAAAGTTTTTTGCTCGGAAATTTCGCGAATGATATTTGTATCAAAATCACGAGCCGTCAGGCGAGTGATTTTGGAAAAAATGTCATGAGCGAAATTTTCGAAAAGCAACAAACTTGAAAATATTCAAGTTTGTTGCTTTTCGAAAATTTCGCTCATGACATTTTTTCCAAAATCACTCGCCTGACGGCTCGTGATTTTGATACAAATATCATTCGCGAAATTTCCGAGCAAAAAACTTTCATATTACAATCGAGAAATTTGGCCATCTCTAGTGGTATTACATATGAAAAAACTTCCCACGAAAGGCAGCAATTCGGCATTCAGCGTTGGAGTACCTTCTGAGAGTTTGATTGTTTCATCCCGAAAAAATTTTCAAGTCGGCGAAACCAACATGTTGGTTTTTCAGCGACAAAATTTTTGACGTTTTTCCAATTCATAGATAGCTTCTGAAATGAATATCATAGAGAAAACAAACAACGTTTAGTGGTTTGGTTAATCTATGATGAATTCTAATTTGCCAAATAGCGCAATACGCGCCAAATGTGAACATATTACCCTATTTTCTCGTGGAATAGTCATGCCGAATTCCACTCGAGATGAAATTTAAGCAGGTAAAATTTCTCGATTGTAATAACAATCGAGAAATTTTACCTGCTTAAATTTCATCTCGAGTGGAATTCGGCATGACTATTCCACGAGAAAATAGGGTAATATGTTCACATTTGGCGCGTATTGCGCTATTTGGCAAATTAAAATTCATCATAGATTAACCAAACCACTAAACGTTGTTTGTTTTCTCTATGATATTCATTTCAGAAGCTATCTATGAATTGGAAAAACGTCAAAAATTTTGTCGCTGAAAAACCAACATGTTGGTTTCGCCGACTTGAAAATTTTTTCGGGATGAAACAATCAATAGAAACGTCGTATCTATCAATTTTTGCATTGCATTGAGAGCAACACATACCTCGACCGTGCGGCATGATGATTCGATCATCCTATATTCCGAACGTTCGATGCTTGGGCTCGGTCTCATACCCATAGACTATCTACTCGGTCTCGGTAGGCTTCTTGCAGGAATTTGGTGGCTTCTCATCTCGGAACTCCGGAACGTCGAAACATTCTAAAATTTCTAAAGGATAAAGCTGTTGGATAGATACTTTTCTGGTTTCGACCCGGTCCAATCGGATTTCCCCATCTTTACCTGGAAGCACTTCAACTTCTCGCGCGACGGTCCATTCTAAACGTTTGCTATAACATAACATACTTTTGTCGTTACCGACGAGTACCAAATCTCCGATGGCCACTGGACGTCCTTCTCAGAAAGAAGCTTCAATTGTCCAAGATACTCAGCAGAGAAACGACCGCGTAAATTCTCCCGTAGAGTGTGAATTTGGCGTGCTTTTCGACTCAACGACGCACTGTCGATCGTATCGGCGTCCGGTAAACCGCATTCGCCTCTATCATAGAGGATTAGTCTAGTCCCAAGTTCGAGTGCCTATAAGATATTGTTCGAAATTTTCTACTGGAGCCTGAGCGCTCTCGGTTATAAGCCCGCTCCATTCACGACGCGAATCGCGCCAAGAATTCTTGCCGTGAACTTGGGCAAGAATTCGCGGCCAACAAAGTCATCCACACTCACACAAATATTCACACTTCGGTTCGCGGCATCCTCGCTGTCTACGAAGACTTTTCGCCTGTTGAGCCAGCTATAAAAACGGTTTATTCTGATAATAATCAAGAAATTCTCATTCCACTTTCTAAATCTGAATCTATTCTAATTTCACTTCATTGCTACATGAATCATTCATTTCAAAAGCGAATAAAGTCAGTGAACAAGTATTAAATCATTACTGCGCAGGTACCGCGAAGACCTGTGAGTGTGGATGGAACATGTGTGCTTAGGCGCGAAGCCTTTGTCGCGGGACATGAGACCGCAAACTCACGGGGAAGGCCGCGAAGCGCGAACGTTACACAAGAAAGTCATCTACACTCACGTTCGCGGTATTGGCCGACGTTCTTGCCATGAGTGTGGAGCGGGCTATATAGAAGTGATTATTCCACTCTTTTCATTTTTAGTGAGGATGTTACCGTAGCAACGATCGTTTCATCCCGAAAAAATTTTCAAGTCGGCAAAACCAACATGTTGGTTTTTCAGCGACAAAATTTTTGACGTTTCTCGAATTCATAGATAGCTTCGGAAATGAATATCATAGAGAGAACAAACAACGTTTAGTGGTTTAGTTAATCTATGATGAATTCTAATAGGCCAAATAGCGCAATACACGTCAATTGTGAACATATTACCCTATTTTCTCGTGGAATACTCAAGCCGAACTCCACTAGAGATGAAATTTAAGCAGGTAAAATTTCTCTCTTGTAATATTCAAGTTTGTTGCTTTTCGGAAATTTCGCTCATGACATTTTTGCCGGCAAAATTCCATCTCTAGTGGTATTACGTATGAAAATAGATTTGTTAAAAAAAATTCTACAAGCGTGCGCTTTCAACCCTATTCCAGCACGCATTTCAATTCGTAAAGAATCACATTGCCAAACAGTGCGAAAAAAACCCTGCTATTCCATTCCCGCACACTTTCCGTGCGGGAATGGAATAGCGGGGGTTTTTGCCGCACGCTTTTTCTAAAGAATGAACTGAATTATAATATGTTCCTATGCACCAAACGCCACCAACGACGTTGTTATGGAAACGAATTAACATTTGTCATCAGTATGAAATTATTTGAATATATCAAATCGAATTTGATCAGTGTGTTGAGATCAAATTGATATCGTATAAGTGCTTGTAGAAAAAAATATTGTTCCTAACTCGACAACTCGTGCAGAAAGTGTCTGCAGTTACGTGCGGCAAAATATATCTTTCGCACTTGTGAGTTAGGAAAATAACTATTTTTAATTTTTTTCCTCTGTTACGTATTTAATTCTGAATAAATACATTTCTGTTTAAACCATGGTTTAATTTGATTCTGCAAAGAAAAATAATTATTGTACTCCAATAAAAAAAATTAAATCATTATTTTTTTTCGCTCAATTAAACGCAATAATAAAAAATAGGGTACTAATTTGAAAAACGATTTTCGATATTTTTTCTCTGAAGTAAAGTTTCATATACCTACCTATATTGCTTGTAACTTGTAACTAATAATGTGAATATGTATATACAATTCCTTTGATACAGCTTCTCATACAATAAACAAATTCAAATTCATTAAAAAATTTTGGTTTAGATTTTGAGTCTCAATTACAATTTTTTATATACTGTAGGTTCATATGTGCATGATTTTTTTAGTCCACGACTCTTTTCCGAAACTAACTTACAACCAAAACAGAAATTCGCAATAAATTCGTACAACTAAGAAGTAGTAATATATTCTTATTTTTTGTAGGTAATTCCCAATTATTTCTTTCCATCTCGTGAAACGGCACAGATATAAGACTATTTCCCGTGAATTTACAATGTTGTCGGCAGTTTCCTAAATAATCCCACTTCATTCGTGAATATACGAGGGCATTCGACAACTTCCGCCCTCCCCTTGATAAATGCTGTACGTAACAGAAATCTCGCATATGGGAAAAAAGAGACGGTAAATACGAGGAATGTCTGTGATATCTTCGGACGTCCTGAAAATCGACGATTTCTTAGGGGAGGTGAGGGGTAAGAAATGGGTAGAGTTGGACGTGCGCTCAGGAAGCCCCGCGGTATAAACCACTCTTAAGAACTCCAATACTTCCTGAGTTTACCCACAAAATTTCAGTTCTCAAAGTGAAACTATTTTCAAATGTAACTTGAAATAAAAACACACTACATTGAACGCCCACCTTTAGAAAAAAGTTCGAAGAGTTCGAAATTTGGAAAAAATTTTTCACGAAAAATCTTAGAAAAATCACAACTTCGCAGGTTTTCCGCCGTTTTGAATTTTAGTTTCCAGATTTCTACACTACAATTCAATTGTGCCCTAAAAAATACTAAGATGTGACCAGAAACCGTTATTTCAAATGTCACGCACAACTTATCACAGTTATAAGAATATTGCTCAAAGTTGACCCTAAACATCCTGTTTCTCGCTTGAGCGTCGAAAACGGGATATACGTTATAAGGCAAATATGACTAACTCGGTGTCATCTACACGGCTATATATGTTTGTCCAGTTTATGGTAAAACACCCTGTATGTTTAAGAAAAAATCAAATAAAAATAAATAAGATTTGATCTGAGAACATCAAATGCTCACGGATTCACAGTAGAAATTATACAAACAAACAACGGAGACACGCTGGGGTCTGGGTGAAAACGAATGATCGGAAAGGGGATAATATTATCTGTATGAGTGGGCTTCCTATTAATAGAGAATTCTCTTATCTTCAGCAAATCTATAGGAACGCCAATGAGTGATTGAAATACAGGGTGTCCCAAAAGTCGCGCACCCCATTGAGGGGATCGAAAGTGAAAAATATTCTAAGCCCAAAAATCCATGTTTGAAATTGCGTGATAACGTATAGTTAATCAGTAATTAATTAATGAAAGTGACCAATCAGGAGCGCCCTACAGAAGAATAAGTAGGCAGTGGGAACGCGAGAGTGAGATGACAGAGCTGCTGCCGGCTCTTCACGAACCGAGACTGGCGTCCCACTCTCGCTTCCCCACTGCCTACTTATTCTTCTGTAGGGCGCTCCTGATTGGCCACTTTGATTAATTAATTACTAATTAACTACGTTATCAAAAAATTTCAAACATGGATTTTTGGGCTTAGAATATTTTTCACTTTCGATCCCCTCAATGGGGTGCGCGACTTCTGGGATATCCTGTATAGTCCACATAACTATGGTAAAACATAACTTTGCTGTAGTTGTGGTAAAGTTTAAGTGATATAAAAGTCGTGGGATCGGAAAAGTTTGGAAATAAGACATTACTCATTCCTTTGAGCGACGTTTCGCAACTAATTTGTTGCCTTTTCAAGCTTTCGGAAGCAGCTAATGTCCTGTCCATTCTTCATATAAAATCGGTACTCGTAGCAGGCAAACATATGAATCGTTTACCTGATACTAGACCCCCGACTTTTATATCAGTACTAGCTGGCCCGGCGAACTTTGTTCCGCCTAAATGATACTTACGGTGGATTTCACAAATCGTAATCACAGGTGATCGGAGATCAATGGCTTGTTTCTCTGATTTCTGAACTGTCAAATGTTTCCATGGATATGAGCAAATATACAGAAATTCAAAAACATTTCAAAAATTACGAGAAAAGATGAGAATGGACATCTCACGATTGAAACTGATCGCCAAAATCCGATTTACTTGACATTTCGAAAAAAATTCACTGTATATATATATATACATATATACAACCGCTTCTGGATCTGGTAATAGCCTTTCATGGTACTCTAAGTGATATGCAAATTACATAGAAATTGATGTCATCTGTTTTTTTTTCGACCATTTCAAACCACGACGACCGAAATGCTCGAAAAAAGAACAGAGAATAGATGACATCAATCGATGGCCGCGAAAGCCTCAACAAATTCATCGTTATTTTGAATGAATAAAATTATAAAAATAACTAATAATCAGTCATAAAAATAAAATAAAAAATCATTAATTATCTGTCGATAGCATAATCCGTTCATCGTAACTGTCGCTCCAGCCTCATTCTCCAAAAAGTAAGGTCCAATGACCCCAGCGGACGATAAACCGCACCAAACAGTAACACGTTGAGGATAAAGAGGCTTTTCAACAATAACTCTCAGATTTTCCGAGCCCCAGATGAGACAATTTTGCTTGTTGACGAATCCACCGTGTTGAAAATTGGCCTCATCACTCGAGATAATTTTTCCATAGAATTCCGGATCATTTTCATGCATTTCAAGGACCCAATCAGCAAAGAAATGACGTTGCTGATGATCGGCCAGCTTAAGGCTTATCAAGTTCAGGTAACACAAGGATTAGGTGTAACGTTTGTGGAATGTTTTCTTCAACACTTTCGGCTACAGAGGCCAAATTCTCGGCTGTTCTTGAGCGTCCTGCACGGGTTTTATTCTTCACATCACTAACTTGTTTCAAGAGCTCAAATTTTTTTCACCAATTTCTGTATTGGGGTTCGACGAAGTGCTTCACAACCATTCAAAAATGTTGGAGTTTTACGAACCGTCTCTACCAAATTTTCCCCATTTTTATGGTGAATTTTAATATGTGCCATGCGTTGTTGAAACGTGTATCGTTACGTTTTTATTAATGGCGTACCTAGTTTCTACTTGAGAATATCAAAAAATGACAACTTCAAAAGTGACGTCTACCGAAATAGCGGGCTATTCAAAACAACACCTCTTATTGGAAAACCCTTAAGTTCACATGTCCTTTCACAGCAGTGCAACGACGTCTCCATATGACTTGTCAGTTTGAGGTCAAAGGATTTTCTCTAAGAAGTTGTCGTTAATGTTTTGTCATGACCAATCGGTTCACTGGATTCAAATCACATCGAACATTTGTGAGATATGATGGTGTATGATCGAATTTCTTGAATGAATATAATGAAACTCGATCGGAAAATTTTTCTACGAGATAGGACACCTCCGGCAAAGAAAAAAAGGTAACTTCGTTACAAGACATACTAGACAACCCTTAGAAAACTTTAGAGTGCTATAATTCACTGAATGCTATTGAAGGTTATGCATATTGGTACGAAACTGTGCCTACCTTCATGTGTTCCACATAAAACTTCATCATTTCGTCATTGGCAATTTTTTCATTCATAATCAGCTTCTCATTCTCTTTAATGGACTGTCTACATAGTCTTTCCTTCATTTTCTGCAGATAATGATTCTGTTCATATCTACTCTTCTCCCAATTCAGTAGAAAATTATACTTAACTCCTGCTTCTTCTGAAATTCGAATCGAATAGTTGGAATAGGACCTTCTAGGGACCGCTACTCAGAAAATTCGAATGAATGGCAGTATTATTGAAATTACATTTTTCTACAAGCGTGCACTTTCATTCTCTTTCCCGCACGTATTTCAATTCGTAAAGAGTCACATTGCCAAACAGTGTGGGAAAAACCCCTGCTATTCCATTACCGCACGCAAATGCGTGTGGTAATGGATTAGCAAGGGCTTTTCTCGCACGCTTTTTCTAAAGAA
This sequence comes from Adalia decempunctata, assembly GCA_951802165.1. Lineage (NCBI taxonomy): Eukaryota > Metazoa > Arthropoda > Insecta > Coleoptera > Coccinellidae > Adalia > Adalia decempunctata. The sequence goes on from OX637695.1 coordinate 51,927,334, forward strand.
TAAACTGAATAATGATATATCTCTATGCCACCGACGACGTTACTATGGAAACGGCATGTGAATAAGAATTAATACATTGTCATTATATTATGAAATTGTGTTTAAATATAAATAATATCAACTCGAATTCAATCAGTACGCTCCGGTAAAATGGATACTTCGGGATCTGATGATGGCCTGCCCGAAGAAATATTAGCAGCTTCTTATGAAGCGAGTTTAAATTTGTTACCGGCCAAGTCGAAGATAAAATATGAGAAGCAATATTCAGAATTCATTGATTGGTGTAATTCCAAAAAGGTTCAACCGAGGAAGGAGGAAGTGTTTTCGGCGTATTTTTTGGAAATGTCCAAAATTTGGAGACCAAACACATTATGGTCCCGATATTCAATGATAAAGAGTGTTTGTAAACTGAAACAGGATTTGGATATTGGAAAATTCCATAAATTAACTGCCTTCATTAAACGACAGAATATAGGATTTCGTCCAAAAAAGGCCAAAACTTTTAATGAAGAGGAAATAACAAAATTCATGAGTGAGGCATCTGATGAAATTTACTTGATGATGAAGTTGGTAACAATTTTTGGATTAGCTGGTGCCTGCAGACTAGAGGAACTTACAAAACTCACCATCGACGATATAGATGATAAAGGAGACTTGATCATCGTCAATATTAAGGACTCCAAAAATCATTCACCAAGATCGTTTGTTATAATAATAATAATAATAATAATAATAATAGATATTTATTCTCTCAAACAATTACAAGCAATATGTAAGGAGAACACGTCAGAAAAAAAAAACTCAAACTAACATTCCATCATTTAACTAAGTAATTTACAAAGAGCGTTCAGATCTTACGATGCAAGAAATTCTTGTAGTGAATAAGGTTCTCTGTCTATAAGGAAGCGGTGTAATCTAGATCGAAAACATTCAAATTTTCCAATATTCTGTAGCTCCTTAGGAATCTTATTGAAGATTGTAATGCACATGTATATTGCATTTTTCTCCGTGACCGTTAGAGTGTGCTTCGGAAAGTTAAATGGTAGCATCCGTCTAGTATTGTTCATGTTTCCGTGCTCTCCGAAATATATATCTTTTTTGGAGTGTAAAAATAAAAGGCATCTGTAAATGTATAGTCCTGCGAGAGTCAGAATGTTGTTTTTTCTGAACATACCTCTACAGGATTCTCTGTAAGGTAAAGACAAGATGACACGAAGAATAGACTTCTGCATGACAAAAATCTGATTCACACCTGAACATCCTCCCCAAGTCACAATCCCGTAGTTCAAGTGTGTCTGAACATTGGCGAAATATAGTATTTTCAGAACATCTTGGTCCACTTGTCGGGACATAACCCGCAAACAATACAAAGCTGAGGTAAGTTTCTGTTTGAGGCACTTCAAGTGATCTCCCCAGTTCAGATTTGTGTCCAAAGTGACTCCAAGAAACCTAGTGTTGGACGAGATCTTAACAGTGTGACCGAGTAGTTGCACCGACGTTGGATAGTTGGGCGGAATTTTAGATGCGGAGAAAAACATGCAGTCAGTCTTTAGTGGATTAAGTTTTAAATTATTAGTTTCACACCAGTCAGATATAGATGTTATCGCTCGCTCTGCTGTTACCATCGCGGACGGCGCGTCTTTCTTAGATACAATTATATTTGTATCATCCGCATACATTATGACCAATTCTCCGTTTTTAAAAATAAGAGGAAGATCATTAATGTATATTAAAAAAAGTAACGGTCCTAGGATACTTCCTTGGATAACTCCGTTTTGCAAATATTCATCAGATGAAACATATGAACTTCCGTCCACTTCAACCACAACTCTTTGAATACGGTTTCTCAAGAAATTTCGAAAGAGATCCAATTGTTTGTCTCTCACTCCGTACAAAGATAGTTTTCGCAGTAGCAATTCATGATCAACCGTATCAAATGCTTTGGACAGATCTAGGAAAATACCCAAAGTAGTCTCTCCTCCTTCCATAGCTGCAATTATAGATTTCGTTAGCTCGAAAATTGCAGTTTCCGTATTCTTATTTTTTAAATACCCATGTTGATTTGGACGTATAATTTCAAACTTGTGAAGGAATTTCAATAAACGAACTCCAAGAATTTTTTCAAAAATCTTGGAGAATGACGTCAGTAAGCTGATAGGCCGGTAATTTCCTAAATCTTTTGAATCTCCTTTCTTATGTAAGGGCTTAACTGTCGCAATTTTCAGACTATTGGGAAATACACCATCTCTGAAACATGAATATACGATATGAGCTATCCCAAGACACCAATAATGGATATTTTCTGAACATATACAGAAAATATATGAATTTACGTCCAAAGGAAATACCTCATCGCCGAATTTTCATAAAGTATAATCGGGGAAAATGTAAGATTCAACCTGTCGGAATCAATACAATAGGAAAAATACCGTCCGAAATTGCAGCTTACTTACGCCTACAAAATCCGGAATTATACACAGGACACAGTTTTAGGCGCTCCTCGGCTACTTTCCTAGCCAATTGTGGAGAAGGTATCACAAATATTAAACGTTTAGGAGGATGGAAGTCAACTGCTGTTGCTGAGGGATACTTGGAAGAATCTATTAACCAGAAAAAAAAATGTCCACTAAAATTCTTAATTTGAATGGTTCTTCCTCTTCAAACTGTACTACAGAATCATTACCTTCCAAAGAGCCTTCGAACAATATGATGGCAAATATTCAACGTTTTGCTTCTTCCTCTTCAAACTGTAATACAGAATCATTATCTTCCAAGGAGCAGCTGACTTCGACCAATATGATGGCTTCTGCTATAAATTTGCATAACGCGACCAACTGCACGTTTACAATAAATATAACTAATAACTGAATATTTCTAATGAATATATTGATAATAATGGGAAGAAACAGAATGTACATAGATTCCTTATCAAAATTCATTTTTATGTGCTGTTAGTCTAGTTTTCTTTTCAATTAATAAAGAATTTATGAATATTATTACAGTTTAAATTTATTTCATAGGCTTGTAGTCTCTATGGACCGAAGGTCAACGATGAGAGTACAATGGTAACGACTTGTCAGAGACTTTTGTCATTCATGTGTATTTAGAATGATCAATTCACATTTGATCTGTGTGTTGAAATCGATCTCGTATAAGCGCTTGTAGAAAAAATATTGTTCCTAACTCGTGCGGAAAGTGTTTTTCCCGCACTCAACTGCTTACCCGAACTCCGCTTCGCGTCGTTCGGGTAACGGCAGTTTCGTGCGGGAAAATATCACTTTCCGCACTTGTTAGGAAAATAACTATTTTCTACAAGCGTGCGCTTTCAACCCTTTTCTCGCATGCATTTCAATTCGTGAAGAGCCACATTGCCAAACAGTGCGGAAAAAACCCTGCTATATTCCATTCCCACACACTTTCCGTGCGGGAAAGGAATAACAGAGATTTTTCCCGCACGCTTCCATTAACCCTTTCGAGTCCAGTGGTTTCGCTGCTAAACCACCTTCCTTAATTTTGCTCACGATGCTTTTATCGCCCAGTGGTTTCGCTGTGAAACCACTGATTTTTATAAAATCTAACAGAAAAAAATCGAATTTTACGTCCATATCGGTATTCAGTAAGCCCTATCAGTTGAAAAGAAAATGAAACAAGAAACTAAAACAATAAAAATTAATTCTGCCCGGAAAGGGTTAAAGAATAAACTGAATCATGATATATCTCTATGCACCAAACGCCACCGACGACGTTGCTATGGAAATGATAGGTGAATTAACATTTGTAATAGATGCATAGAATACCTGGTGTTGACACTGACTAGATTTTGTTTAAGACTTTCTTGTCGATCGAAAATCCGAGAATTTGTTCTGCTTTTCATTGCTCCCGAAAGGGGTCGCGCTATTTGTCGTTGCCTCAGTAGCGCCACGACCGATAAATATTGCGGATTTATTCCGGAACTAGACCAAAATCTGAAATCTAGAATGCCGTTTTGATCTACAAATTTTGGTCACGATCTTTAGTAAGGAGTCGATACCAGTTATTCTATGCATCTATCATTTGTACTATCAATGAGTTTAAATCATAGAACTTATAGTAACATGGAATCATATATCTAATAATTCCAATATGGGCCATGAGCCAATCAAAACTGAAGCTGGGCTTTGGTAAAACTCCAGATCTGCGCAAGTGCAGAAATATTAAGAAAAAAAATAACGTAGTTATTCTATCTCTCTCTGGCACCTTGTATTATGTCATACACGTAAAATTAATGATGTGATGTATTATTTCATACGCTCATAACCAAACAAATTATTTATTCCGTTTGTGAAAATTCGTTAATCAATAGTTCGTTCGTTGTTTAAATCCTCGTTCATTTTTCACTTATAATCGTTGTTGTTATTGTTCATTTTCGCGTTTGATATAATCATAAGTAATTTACCTAGTTGAGTTGGTTAGTCTTTATAGGTATAGTTGGTCCGGTTTTGAATAGTATTTATATCTACCTATTTGAAAATTTTGTTGTGTTCTTTTATTCAATAAGGAATTAAACATGTCTTTAAGGAGCTCTACTCACAAATGTTACATTTGTGACCCTACACGCTCGAATTCATATCACAGGTAAAAAATTCAAATACAACTGTTATACGTTCATGCTTTCTCCTTTACCACTATATTTTTTTCAGGTTCCCTCAGAATCACCTACAAAGATCTCAGTGGATGGCCCTATGTCACCTAAATGCTGATGTCGCACAGCTGTGAATTTGTGGAAGACATTTTGTTGAAAATTATTTTACAGGGAAAGGTACTAATAGAAAACACCCAGAGAAGTCAATTTTGGTTTGGATGGAGGACATCTTTTAAAGTATAAATCTCTTACTGAATAGTAACCCACTGAAAGGGTTGGCTCTAAGTTTTTAATGGCCAATGTACCGTTAGGTGAAAGAGCTGTTCAAACATATTGGCTGTGTTTTTCTTTTCATCAAATGAATGAAATCAGTCAGTTAAACTGACTCTAGAATAAATGCATTCTGAAACTTAATAAATCATTTGTTACATATTATCTGGGTTCTGTATTTATGTTCATCGTATTGAGAGGTAAACTTGCCTTGGCTTTTGATTACATCATATTAATACGCAGTGGAACCCCGATATAACAAATCGGAAGGGAGCAAGTAGAAATTCGTTAAACTGAGGTGAGATTGCTCTAAAATTTGTTATATCGAGGTTCCACTCTAGGTTTATTCACCTCAACATTAGGTACTCATCTTGTTTTAGCAAAAAACTTGCATGATTTTAATCTTCTACTGTTTACAGGCAATCCTTCCAATCAATGGTATGTCTTTTTAGTTTCAACTTTGTTTTTTAGATTACATATCATCCTGCTCACTATTTAGATGGTATTATTGAAAATTTAACAAAATTTAGCAATTTCAACATCTTTTTATTTTAGGTCATGGTTCAGTATTTTTGCAATACTGTATTACTTAGTGTATGTACTGCTACCTCCACTCCCATGTTCTCGATATGTCATAATAATAGCCTCTCATTCAATTTTAATGGAATATGCAGTCCCCAGGTTGTTAAAAAATTGCATATTTCCATGAAGGTACTCGTAACAAACTCCAAATCACATATTCACATAATAATCCAATCATAAAAGTTCAACCTGTTCTCGAAAGTGCCCTTCTGAGAAAAATTTTGGATTTACCCTTGTCTGACGGCTATTTCAATTACCATGTAAGCAATTATGATATGGATCATGGACTAAAAATTCATAGTTTACCTGGAAACTCATAGTAAGAAAATATTTCGAAGTAATTTCATGTACCATTTCAAAATTGGAGGAGGATTCAAACTTTTCTAATAGTTTAACCCATGTTGAATATGTCATGAAAGCTTATTTCCCCAAAAATCTTATCAAATAGGCCCCATATTTTCCAATCTACCAAAGTGAACAAAACTTCATATGTCTCAATTAAGAAGTAAGTTCATCTAAATCTACCTACCTCGGCATGTAAGCTGGTTTGTTCTCTTCCTTGACAATAATTTTTGGTATGAAATTGTAATGAAAAAAATGTGTAAATAAACTGTAAAATAGTTATTATTTGTTTTATTACATAGAATGATTGAATACATCATTTTAAGAAATTGCGTAACACAAATTTGAATAATTAATGTTCATGGCCTCTACTTGATAGTACTTCAATAGTTGCTATAAAAAGGATCTCAAAATGGAATGTTTGAAGCAAAGAAGGAATTTTTCATTCAGAATTGAAACCTTTCAATAAACAATCAAAAATTATTAAATCCTGAGCAAGTAGATCAACAATACAACAATTCAAGACTTCTTATCAAACAAAAATTGTGAAGAGAATAACTATTGGTAGGTAACATTGCGAATAAACATATCCTTGAATACCTACCTGAAAAAACACATTTCAATTTTGTTTCAGTAATGAAATATTCAATTCAGCTAAAACACAAGAATCTTTTTGACTTCTACATTACTTTGATAACAAGAGTTCATTTAACTATAGATAGATTTACGATGGATTATTCAATAATGTGAGTTACCATTTTATCAACCTCTCACAGCAAAGATGTTCATACCTATACCTACGTTTTATCTTATCGGGTAGTCGGAATTCCATTAGAACTTCTGACGAAAATTTCTCGATGAATCCTTGATACATGAATTATCAATATTTATTCCGGCTAAAAGAATGCATTCTCTTCAATACGATGAATCAAATAGTTTTCTGAAAACTTATAACATTCATTTCTTTGCGAAAACTAAAATAGAAATGTTTTAGTAGAACGTTTTCATCCACGCAAAAAAATCTTGAAGCCTAAAATGTAAATAAATGATGACATAACCTCCAAGTCTATTGTCATAATTGAATTTCGAGTTGACGCATGCGTACAATTCAATCTTTACCAAAGATCTGACTTCACTTTCAGACAACTATTAGCAGGCGTATAATCCATATTGGTATTAGTAGATATATGCATGGAATGCTATCACCAGACCAAAAAGTGGATAAACACCTGAAGTTGAAGGAATCGCGAGATTTCCATGTTTCCATAGAAACGACCTGTCATACAGAACAGAGGAACACAGAAACAAAGATTAAAGATTTAATCTTTACACAGAAATGATTGCCGAAATGCCAAGTGAATCGGATTTTGACGATTAGATTCATAGTATTTCTGTGTTTCGGTTCTGTGTGACAGGACATCCATGGGAACATGGAAATCTCGCGATTCCTCCAACTTGAGATATTTATCCATTATTTTGAGGCCGCAACGGACGGCGAGCGATAATATATATTTATAGCAAAATAGTACCTATGCTCTTCAAATGGAATGCCATTGATAGCCCGAGATGTGAGTGTGGGCATGAAGAGCAAACTATTGACCATTTGGTCAATAATTGTCCAATATATAAATTTCCAGATGGTTTTAACTCTATTCATTTTTGAGATGGGTTGGTACCTTCAAAACAAAATTTGAATATATTAGAGGATTTTGCTTTTCCTTTTTTCTCCCTTTGGTTTTTGTTTCAGATTATTTAAGAATGCTTTGTCAACCCCTTTGAAGAAATGAAGAAAGAATTACATTCGAAGAAGATGCCCTCCAATATGAATATTTGTAAACAAATCCAATATCCCTACACTTATACGGGGAGACAGAGTTTTTGCTGAGGTTTTTATCTGTGCTCTTGCATCATACGCAGAACTGTATGGTGCCCCGTTTGACATTCCTCTGCTAATACTGAGATTAGGAGCGGGGAATGGATCAATATGTTTGTTTGAATGATCTGTTCCTTGTTGGCTTTTCGAGACACATGCCATATTTGGAAACAAATCTGTACAGCTCCATTTCATAAGAATATATATCATAGCAAAATATCGGAATATATATTATAGCGTCGTCCGCGGTGCTTGATTCATTTTCATCAGGAGCGGTATTGGTGTAATATATGAGATATAATACAGGGTGAGTCTTTGACTTGTACATATATTTTAACTGAAGGTTCTTGAGGTCAAAAGAAACCTTTTTTTCATTTTCCATTTTTCCGAATTCGGCTCTGTTAAAAAGATATAGCCATTTGAAAAAAAAACATTGTGCTAATTACGTCCCTGAAATGATACTGTGGAATTGATTCAAAGTTCATATTTCTCGATAGAAATTGAGTTTATACATTTAGGCCCAATTTAGGGAATACTCAAGTAGTCAAGTACTAACCTTATTGGAATAAAAATGTTGCAAACACGATAATTTCAACAAAAACAGTTAGTTTCATCGGATTATATCTGCAACTAAAAAGCCATATTTCTCACACCAAAATAAGTTCCTTCTTTGATTTTTCTGCAGATTAGTTTGTAAACACTAATAACTTGTTCATATTTTCCTCGAAATTCCCAAACAATATCATGAAGAAAGACTTTCATTCAGATTTATTATTAAACAACCTAACTCAATCTAATTTGTATCGATTCTGTGAATTTTTGGACAGAAATGTCAAGAACATGTTGTCAGCTTGCTGGTATTCTCATTGAGGTTAAGGATTTTTTACGAAACATAGTATAAATCACGATAAATTTGTGTACCGTGGTATGAATATCTATGAATTCTGCCGTTTCCATCATAAATCGACTTTGCCGCCAAATTTTACCACGCATGCGTAGAGCGAAAACCGAAATATTGGTTATCTAGTCTGGAGCCAACTAAAACAATAACAATGCAGGCTCTGAACAGTCTCAACAAACTGTAAACATTATTCAGAATAAGAATAAGAAGAATAAGAATAAGAATTTATTAAATCCTTTAAGACAAATATACATTTGTATAGGACACGTCACAATTATTGGCAGTAATAAAAAAAACAGAAATTGAACAAAAATCAAATTTACATGGAAAATAGAAAAGAGAAAAAAACATATAATTATAATCAAATAAGAGTAGATTCTAAAAACTCCTGGATGCTGTAGAAGCATTTCTCCAGCAGTAAGTTTTTTACTTGCTTTTTAAACCTGAAATGTTCCAATGTCTTGAGTCTATCTGGCAAGTGATTAAACAATTTGATTCCAGAGTGAATCGGCGAATGTTGGAATTTAGTTGTTTTGTGTTTAGGAAAACTTATTGATACATTCATTACATTCAGTGGATTAATTGTTCTAATGTGATTATTACGTTTAGTGAATTAATATAATTTCAACCGTGTCGAGTTTATAAAATTCCAGTTGATTAGTTGTTTAGATGGAGAAACATCGCCACAGATTATCAGGTATCGTTTCATTAACTTCAATTTAATAAGTAGTTTGTGTTGAGATTCATCATTCATATCCGAATTTTGTATTCCATCGACATTTAACTTCAATATGGACCGGTAACTATGAATTTTCAATAGAAACTGTGCGTGTTAAATCCTCCTTGGTGTTCAATTCTATCTCCCACATTTGGGGGATTTTATTATTAAAAAATATCTCGACAAAGTTGATAAATATTGTGACAACATTGTAAACTCGTCTAAAGACCCGAGATCGAACAATTTTCGATGATATTTAATTCAGAGACGCATTCAGGTTATTCTTGAAATTAATGATTTTTTCGTCAAATTTCTGCGGGTAAAATTGGAAATAACTCGAAAACGACGCGTTTTATTGAAAAAAAATAGGAATACTTTTAGTTTCTTAAATGATTGATTCTTTCGAAACGTTTATCTTTTTAAAGTGGTTTTATGGTGTTTTAGCGTGTTTTGATGAGTCGACTACCCTGTAACTTTTATACTAGTGAAGATTGAATATGTTTCGATTGAGGAATATGCACAATGAATAGAGTAAAAACTCAATCAAAATTCAGTTTATTCGAAATAACGGTTCCGAAGATATAAACAGAAAAGTGTTTTTTTCATGGATTTTCGACACCCTGTATCTCCCAAACCAAACCGAATTTTGAAAAATGGAATAGGAAAAAGGTGTTTCGTTTGATGAGAGGAATCTACAGTTAAAATATATGTACAAGTCGAAGACTCACCCTGTATATATCCCACCAAAAACATTCTGTAAAAACTAGCCAAGTCTCGATGGAGCTGCTAGTTTATCTCTAAAAAGTAATGAAATCTAGAAAAAGTCGAGCCAAGTTTAAGGCTCCTTACTGCGATTTATTTATTATTATGGTTAATGTTGTGTGACTTGGCCGTTGAACATTCTTTATACGTTAGTGGGTACAAGTCAATTTTGTTTACACGTAATGCTATATCTGTTGTAACTACCTATGTTTGTTAAGCGAGATAATAGCCCATGCTGGTATTGGTAATTGGACGCTAGTCACTAGTGTCTCATTTTAGGCTGTTGTTGATTGTGCAACAAATATGCATTCAGCATTGACAATGCTGACTTCTGCTCTCTTCTTTTTGGAGCGTCAAATCGACCACCGATCTAAAATAAAATAGACATACAGACGGTCTTCTATCAATGATTAGAAGTCTGTCTGTACTGGAATAGTATATTTCATTACTAGTCCAGAAAGTAAGCTTTTTCCGTGCGCGCGCGAAGAGTTCCCGTGTGAGGCGGAGCCGAACACGGGAATTCGTGCAAGCACGGAAAAAGCCTTTCTGGACGTGTAATGAACGATATTTTTCATTACACCTCTCTGAAAACAATCCAACGGTATTTGTTCTTCGACAGAAAGCATTTCGATATTGTAAAACAATAATTATTCGAAACACTGACGTCTACTGTCATCACGCAATCGTTGCTTTGTGTCTCAGCATAGATGCATCTATGTCTCAGCGCACGGAAAATGGTCACTTTCGGTGCGGCCGCACGGAAAAGGGTCACTTTCGGTGCCCTGAATCGACATGTTTTGATAGGGTTTTCAGAGCGGTGTAATGAAAAAGCCTTTCTGGACGTGTAATGAACGATATTTTTCATTACACCTCTCTGAAAACAATCCAACGATATTTGTTCTTCGACAGAAAGCATTTCGATATTGTAAAACCATAATTATTCGAAACACTGACGTCTACTGTCATCACGCAATCGTTGCTTTGTGTCTCAGCATAGATGCATCTATGTCTCAGGGCACGGAAAAGGGTCACTTTCGGTGCCCTGAATCGACATGACTGAAAACCATATATAGTCCATCCAAGAATTATTGACATCTCGGGCGGCTTTGGAAAATCGAAATTAGGTTGGTAATGCTTGTTCAGTGATATTTTGAGTTGCAAAATTCAGGCTGGTGTTGGAATAACACTGGCGTTTTGTTCTGTCATTAATATTCGAATAAATTTGGCAAATAATTGCGCAAGTGAAAAATCTTTGGAATGAGGCTCTTGAATAATGTGGGCACAGTATAAGATACCTTATACTGTGATGTGGGTACAGCTAATTAATGGAAACCCTGCACAGAGGACGTAGAAAAAGAAATAAAGGAGATTATTCAAAATATATGGGATGGTATGATATTGCTGACATAAAGCCTTCAATTATGAACATGACGAGTTCTGCCCAGATGAGGAAATGATAACATTGGTTGTAATAGGAATATTAACATTTTGAATATTAAATATTTTACTCCTTTATCTACTCCCATAGAATAATATATCCATTATTCAACTGAATTTGATCTATAATAGTCTCTATAAACCAATAGTGTGAGGTAATAATAACTCACGCCTATAACTCACTCTTATACAAATAGGAAAAACAGCTTACCAAATGAATAAGAAAAGTCGGATCGATCGGGACCACTATTTCAAACACCAAGGTAACGTTCTCGCCATTCATTTCTACCTTTCCTTTGGCCTGAATATTCAAAAATCGAATTTGGAAAAAGTGAATTTTTGACGTTCATTACGCGATTCAATTCTCGACCACAGAAATCGCGCTTGTTGAACGAAAGGGAACAATTCATTATTGACATCGAGGGGAGTAGGCGTCGGCGAACGGGAACTATTCATTATTGATATCTAGGGGAGTAGGCGAGTCTGGCGAGTACGAGAAATGTCACTTGAATAATTTTGATGTACTGTATTTGAATTGAATTGATAGGTATCTAATTATTGTGGATATTTTTATGAAAGAGATGAATTCAGATAGTGAAGATGAATTATTATGTACACCTCCAGAAATACGGGAAGCAGCTAATACTACAATTCATAATTTATTGCCTGAAAAATCCGAAAAAAAGTATAAAGCTGCATACATAAATTTTTTGGATTGGTGTAAAAGTAAGAACATCAAGTCATCGATTTCTGAGAACGTTCTTCTGGCATATTTTAGTGAATTGAGCACTAAATATAAAGCATCATCCCTATGGACTTTCTACTCCATGCTAAGAAGCACACTTAACATAAATCAGGGAGTCAATATAGAAAACTATTCAAAATTACGTGCATTTCTGAAACGGAAATCAGAAAAACATATTGCCAAAAAGGCAAAAACTTTTACGCCAGAACAAGTGAATAAATTCTTAAATGAAGCTTCTGATGATAAATATCTGGCAACAAAGGTAGTAGATCTCACAATAATTCAATCGTTTTCATCATCTCGTCAAATATACCTATAATTTATTTCAGGTTGCTTTAATAATGGGCATTATGGGTGCTTGTCGTGCAGCAGAATTGTACTCTATGCAGATTAATGATTTAGAAGACCAAGGATCTATTTTAATGGTCAATGTACTAAATACAAAAACAAAAATTGCCAGAAAATTTGCTATTACTGGAAATTTGTATATCATAGTGAAGAAATATTTGAATCTGAGGCCTAACAATATATCGCACAATATTTTATTCTTTAAATTTCAAAATGGTAAAACATTCATCTGCGTGTGTTATGACTTACATTACCGCTCATTGAACAATATACTATTGTTCACCAATATTGAAAGTAACAATGTCATGACAAAATTCTTCATATATTAAATAGATCCATCCGTTGAGTTTTGTTTCTGTCTTGATATCTACTACAATTATTCGAATCCATCGAGTTTGCAGATACACGCTTCAAATTATCAACTAGATTTTTCTGGGTTAGCGAATATTCATATAGAACTTTGGGAAGGAGCATGTTTTTTTTATTATCCACGATATTTTTCGTTATCGGACCAGAATTTCCATACTGTATGCATGCTCCTATAATTGATCGCTCGAAAATGTATCAATACAAGATGAAAATAATTTACTTCTGGTTAGCAGATTCACACGATGGTATGCGATAATTGAGGAGGAGATTTCATGTTCAAAGTGCCTTATTTTGAAAAATTCCATTTAATTTCAAGGTAATTTTTATTGCTATGATGAAAGCACAGAAAATTTTTAGTCGCACCTTTATTTATAGTTACAAAAAAGTCACTAAAAATTTTCTGTGCTTTCATCATAGCAATAAATATAACCTGGAAGTTAAACGGAATTTTTCAAAATAAGGCACTTTGAACATGGAAATGTCCTCAATTATCGCATACAATTGTGAATCTGCTAACCAGCAGTATATTATTTTCATCTTGTATTGTTTTTTCAAATGATCAATTATAGGAGCATGCATACAGTATGGAAATTCTGGTCCGATAACGAAAAATATCGTGGGTGATAAAAAAGCATGCTCCTTTCCAAAGTTCAATATGAATATTCGCTATGTAAACCAGAAAAATCTAGTTGATAATTTGAAGCGTGTATCTGCAAACTGGATGGACTCGAAAAATTTTAGTAGATATCAAGACAGAAACAAACCTTAACGGATGGATCTATTTAATTTACTTATAAAGAATTTTGTCATGACATTGTAACTTTATGAACTGGTGAACAAAGGAGTAAAATATTTAATATTGAAAATTTAAATATTCCTATTACAACCACTGTTATTATTTCCTCATCTTGGCAGAACTCATGTTCATAATTGAAGGCTTTATGTCAGCAATATCATAACATCCCATATATTTTGAATAATCTACTCTTATTCCTTTTTCTACGTCCTCTTTACAGGCTTTCCATTAATTAGCTGTACCCACATTATTCAAGAGCCTCATTCCAAAGATTTTTCACTTGCCAAATTTATTCGAATATTAATGACAGAACAAAACGCCAGTGTTATTTGCAACACCAACCTGAATTCTGAAACTCAAAATATCACTGAACGTGCATTACCAACCTAATTCCGATTTTCCAAAGCCGCCCGAGATGTCAATAATTCTTGGATGGACTATATATATCTAATAATTCCTATATGGGCCATGAGCCAATCAAAACTGAAGCTGGGCTTTGGTAACAATCCAGATCTGCGCTTGTGCGGCAATATTGAGAATAAAAATAATTTTTTAATTCTGTCTCTCTCCGACACATCGTATTATGTCATGAAACGTATGTCATTCTTAACTTCATGTGAATTAGGCAATCCAAACCACGTGGCGCCCTGTCTCCAGATAACCTATAAATTTTCTGACAGGTCGCTGGCTTGCAGTAAATATGAGGAATTTTATTATCTTATGCATTTCATGAGTGAGTTTTTATGATTTCTAATATCAAAAAGTATCCTGAAGTATCACTGACGAAGAAAATTTCACTCAATCATATGATTACAACTTTTAGTATTGGGAGCCCGAAGAGATTGAAGAGAAAGTATTGGAGAAGGAATATTAATCAGAGCACTGTACCTGTAACTTCTTCATCCTTTTATATGATATAAATTTAAATATTCATCAGTTTTACATTTCATATGAACTGAATACTGCTTATTTCAGTGTCTACGAAGACAAATTCACTTCAGTTTCTTCTCTTCGATATTGTCAAGTCTTGATGACTGCTGACCCAATTTCCTTTTGTTTCCTGATAAGTCACTTAATATGTATATAATACACCAAGTTACACACACTGGGTGCTCCAAAATATTCAAGAAAATCCTCATAATTTGAAGGACTTGCACATCCAAGTTTGGCACTCATTTATGGCATGTTTTTATTGAAAATGCACTTAATTTAAATAATTTTCACTGGTCTGATATTCCTTACAGTAAGATTGACTAGAAATATCAAAAAAATGTCCACATAAAACAATTTTTCAAGCAAATAAACGGTTTTAATGTCTGCATGAACAAAGCTGAATTTGGTTTGTTTGACCACCAACTAACCTCAAAAAAATATTTGACAGGTGGTTGGATCGTTTCGATCATAACCACACAATTTCATGTGAAATGTTTCAATCGCATTATTCCGATTTCTTCAAGTCCTAAATATCATTGTTAACTCCTATTCATATTGCAAAATTGAACTGAAAGTATTTAAGTGACATATTTTCATTCTCGATGTCTATTTTCTTGTTGTTTTTCAGGATAAACATAACCTCTAAATTTCTCGCAATTTTTGCATTTCCCGTTGACGCAAGCGTACAACTCAATCGTTACCAAAGATTTGGCTTCACTTTGAGACTGTGAAAAGCAGGGGTATAATCCATATTGATGTTATTAGATATATGGTTTTGACACATTGATTAACGAGTTTGGGATTCTATGGAAAATCATAGACCATGACATAGAAATAAATACACAGATCCACGTATGCCAGTCATAATTATTTGAAGCATGTAAAGTTCTATTTGACTATTTCACTCATTCCAAAAACTGACCAATCACAGTCCAAAGACAGCTCGTATTATCGCGATAATACCAACTGTCTCTGAATTATGATTGGTCTGACAACTTCGGTATTTTCAACGAATGAACCACAGACTAATCTGTTATTGAACTAGATATGAACGGTTTGACAACTGATAAATAGAGTTTTTCTTTGCTTTCCTCGAATGGAGTTTCTGACCTCTTATCCTTAGTCTTTCTTGTATTTCCAAACTCAAATAAGTTGCTTTAAGGAAACACCACTCGTCCTACGGACTCGTGATGTTTCCAAGCAACTGATTTTCGTTTGAAAATAAATCGATAGACGGAAATTAAATCTCTTGTGATATTACTACTGAAAATGCAATAATTTTCAAATGGAAATCTGCATTAATAATTAGACTGGATTTTCACAGGATGAAGGAAAGTGGTTTTTGAAAAAACTCAGTCCAACTAATGCCGACGTTTCGCGGATATATTTCCACTTCTTCAGGGCTACAACAGGAGCATTCGATAGATTAGCTCAACAACTATAAATGTGCAATTGAAAATTACATAGATTTTTTCACTTTTTTCCTTCAAGAAACAATTTCAAAAATTAAAATAACAAGTCCATCCACATCAACTGACATCAAGAAACCATTGAACACAGTTCATTCTATTCTCCGACTTACAATGATCACTACTCCGTTCCAAATGATTTAAAAAAACAATAAACAATTACATACTACACTTACCAAAGTTAAAATTATGTTTTTCCCATAACAGGTCTAAAAAACAGTACATTGAACGAACACGACCAGAAATAGGCGAAAATTAGGAACACCTTGTCAGAACTTTTCATTAAAACAAAATATAAATAAGAATAAAATATAAATCATCACTTTCAATGACCGTGCCAAATTGATGCGTTTCAATCAACAGTAAGTAGTGGAGTGCCTGGAGCATTCACAACCGTAAAACCTCGGATTAGAGTTATAGTGAATGAAATAATATGATCGATGTGGGATATTGTTTTTTAAACTATAAATTGCAATGTTTACCAATTTTTTTTTGTGCAATCCATTTTTTCATTGTTTAAACAAATTATTATAAAAAATTAATGTTCGACCATATATTTTCACTTCAAAGAGTAATTTTTTTGTATTTATATGTTGAATCTCACCTGAGTAGACATATAGGAACATTTTTCAAAGATACCTGTGAATTAAAATACCAGTAGACATCTCGAACGTGGAGGGGAGAGCGGAGCGACAGCTGCTATGTATACAATGGAATTTCTCGGCCAGTTCAATTATAAATGAAACGTACTCTATTGTGTACATTTAAAGAAATAATGTAATTAATTACGACCATGAAAAAAAAATTATTGGTACAAAATCCGTTTATTTAAATATATAACATTAAATAATATACGCGAGCTCTCTTGGAGAGAAGAAATGGACTGCTGATACCAATTTTTATTGCCTCGAGAAATTAAAGAATAAAATGGATGTTTGATAGAATGAATACCACAAAGTAAACACTGCAGGAATGGTACTTACGTTTGTTAATATGAAAAGTTACGTATCTGCTTCTGTTTTGGTCTCGTGTGGTGTCGTGCAGGGTAAATGTCTTATCACAGAATTCACTTTGGCGAACTGAAGGCCGACGACGTGGAAAACTATTTGTTGAGGGCTTCGAGCTAAGCCGTATAAAAAGCAATGCGACGAAGGCAGGTCTCTCGGCGGACTGAGCAGGTATATGCTTGTGAGATTTTTGGAACAGCCATAGAATCGCACAGAGCACAGAAGATCTCGGTCTTATTCTTAACCGAGTAAGCCCATCCTATACAGGGTGTTCGATAACTGGACAGCCAAAATGAAATATTATATCTAAAATAGAATTCTAATCATAAAACAAAGAATAGATTTTTTCCATATCGAGCTTCGTTTAGGAGATATTTGAAAAAACTTAAAAAAATGCATGTCATAGATATTCTACAAAATTTAAAGGTAAACATGTAGGAATTTCAAGTTACCTATGGGGTCACTTGAAACAACTAGTTTATGCTGAACAAATTAATACCATTGAGCAATTAGCAGGAAGAATTTCAAATTCAGTGCATACTATTCAACAAACTGTAAATTTTGAAGAAGTTTATAATTCACTTGTTTTGCGTTGCCAGGCATGTATCAATGTAAATGGTGGTATTTTTGAACATTTACCATAGTTTTGTATTTATATACATAAATATTTATACCATTAATAAATGTTAAATGAAATATTGAAATATTTTTTATAAGTTGATTATCTCCTAAACTAAGGTCGATATGGAAAAAATGTATTCTTTGTTTTATGATTAGAATTCTATTTTAGATATAATATTTCATTTTGGCTGTCCAGTTATCGAACACCCTGTATATAAACTTTGTGGTATATAAAATATAAAGTATGAATTCTGAACATTCTCCGCCGGGAAAATGCATCTATGCATTTTAAGAAAAAAGATTGAGAAAAGTGAAATATTAAGAGAAAGGAGAAATTATCGTGAAATGAGAAAAAAGTAACAAAAAAAAAGGTAAAGTAAAAGTAAAAAGTTAAAGAAAATTTAGCTTCTAATTAAGTTTTCCGATCTGCATATGGCTGCCTTATTTCGAAAGGGGTGAGGAGGAGGAAGATATAAATCAACGCAGGGTGGCTCAAGGATTGGTTTGGAAGGTAATTGTTCCAAACTACTAATGGAACGCCAATTAGTGTCTGATGAACGATCTGGGTTCTTCACTTGTTGGCGTTTTGACAGGTGACCCTGCCTAGAATTTATATTCCGAGGGTCCCGAGACCTCCAAAAAGTGGTGTTTGAAACCGGCGCAGATCTTTCATTCGATGATTCGCTAAGAAAGGAGGCTGTTGACAAGACTGAATGGACCTGTTCAATAGGCGACCGAGGCGACGATGGCGAACTGGGAAGTGAGGTTTTCTTTGAACGGCTGACTTGGGTTCTCGAAAGAGGCATTTTGTCCAGATGCAATAAAGTGTGGTGTTCGCCGGACCCACATTTCTTGCATTTGTATGCTGACTGGCAGGAGCGAACGTCGTGAGATGCACTCAAACAATTAAAACAAAGGTGCGATGCTCTACAGAAATCGTAGCGTTGATTTGGAGATTTGGCAGAGAACGCATTGCATCGGTAAATTGTATGTTTACCTTTGCAGTGGAGACAAGTGCGTGAAGATGAGGTATTCATAAAAAGCGTGGTGGATTGATAATGATGGGTTTTTATGTCTTGCTGGAATCTTTGTCGCGTGTTGGAAATATTGTTGTGGGAATTCATATTTTCAGGAGAGGAACCGACGACCTTCAAAGTTTCTAATGCTGTGCAGCGTCTCTCAAGAAATGACAGGAGATCTCTATAATCAGCAATTTCGATCGAATTCCTATTGAGCTCAAAACTAGTGACAGTCGCGTGATCTAGACGCTTAATTAACATAATCGATAAAACAAAGTTCCAGCTTTCGACAGGAAAATTCATTTGGGTGAGGCCGGCAAGATTCTCGGAAAAAGTGTCTAAGAGTTTCCTCAAGCTCGCGGCGTTCTCGGATTTTAGAGATGGCGCATTTTCCAACTCGTCCCACATGGCTTGAGCGCGTAATCTCTTATTGTGATACCTGCGCTTTAACTGATCATATGCGATCTGATAGTTATCGCTGCATAACCTTAGCGTTGTGACTAGAGTAAAAGGTGGTCCAGATAGGGAGGATATCAGGTAATTGAATTTTTCTATAGTTGATAATGAGCTATTGGTATGTACTAATGTGTCGAATGAATCTATGTAAGAAGGAAACGATTTGTAATCACCGTTGAACTTCGTTAATTCAAGAGTTGGAAGCATGTTATGTGAATGCTGATTGGTAATTGAATGGTCTGCAATTTCGGCTTTAGTTTCTGATTCTGATATATCGGCGTGGACACTTTTGATAAAATAATAGGATTCTAAGAAATCCTCACGAATTTTGAATTCGTCCTCAAAATTTCCGTCTGACTCGGTTATGAGCGATGAAATGACCGTGTTATGATGCTTTAAAAAATCTTCTTTGATACCTTCTAAGTCTTGATAATGCGCTTTGAAACGGGACAGAATTGATTTGTCCGTGATGACTTTATCTGCGAAATCGTGCAAATTTAGAATATCACGAATATAAATCGATCGAAGAGTTGAGTGCTTTTGCGTTTTTGCCATATTCAATGAAATATTTGAACTATAAATACGAAGTGCCAGAAATCTTTACCCAATTTACGACTGGGTCTGAAGGTTTCAAAATTACCTGGACGATGCGACGCAGAGCAATAAAATGTACCGAAAGGAATTTCGTATCGGAAGGAGAGCAGGAAATTGACGGATAAGAAACAGATATGCAGATAGGACGAATAACCAGTGTTGAAAATGAAATTGATAATTTTGATTTCATCAACTCTCAATATGACAATTAAATTGATACCAATCCGGCTCGAAGGACCAATAAATAATATACGCGAGCTCTCTGGGAGAGAAGAAATGGACTGCTGATACCAATTCTTATTGCCTCGAGAAATTAAAGAATAAAATGGATGTTTGATAGAATGAATACCACAAAGTAAACACTGCAGGAATGGTACTTACGTTTGTTAAGATGAAAAGTTACGTATCTGCTTCTGTTTTGGTCTCGTGTGGTGTCGTGCAGGGTAAATGTCTTATCATAAAATTCACTTTGGCGAACTGAAGGCCGACGACGTGGAAAACTATTTGTTGAGGGCTTCGAGCTAAGCCGTATAAAAAGCAATGCGACGAAGGCAGGTCTCCCGGCGGACTGAGCAGGTATATGCTTGTGAGATTTTTGGAACAGCCATAGAATCGCACAGAGCACAGAAGATCTCGGTCTTATTCTTAACCGAGTAAGCCCATCCTATATATAAACTTTGTGGTATATAAAATATAAAGTATGAATTCTGAACAAACATTGTTGTCAACATCAAATATTTTCTTCTACTTCATCTATCTGTAAAATGGGTGAAGTATTGAAACAACTATTTTCGCTGCACTGTAGACATGCTACACTACAGGGTAAACCACTTTTTCTGCATCCACACGCAGCTCCACATCCCTTTTTGCAATTACAAAATAACATTTGTAATAAATTATCCGGAGCAGGTAATTGATTCATAGTTATTGGGATGTACATGTTATTGGAATACTTCCATCAGTTCCATCCCCAATTTTCAATAAGTACGTCATTTCCTAGCCATATCTGAATTTGTAGTTGGAGGCAGTGATGACAAAAGAACACTTGGCTGGAACATTTTTGGCTGTTGCTTTTATGAAAGAATTGAACCTTAATGTATTTAAATCATGAGTGTTAGACGGAGCGCCATATAAACTCATAATACATGCCACACCTGCTTGCAATATATTATTGGGGTCTTCATTGATATTTTTGAATACTTTTACTGAGTCGTGTAAATCAATCCGTTTCTCAAAATTTTTGGCAAACTTAATTTTTCCTTTATTGAAAAATGCAGAAGTAGTGTCACAACCCGTAAAGGCATGTAAAAAAAGAATATGTTCTTTACAGTTTGCTAATGATTTTTCTAAACATTTCGATGAAAATATCTTCTGTTGAACTTTGCCTCGGGATGGTTTTAGAAAATATATTTCACGATCTTCATCTACCAATGCCGTTAATATCACTAAGACATCGATATCTTCTGAAACTATAACAACATCTTTACATACCAGCTGTCGCTCCGCTCTCCCCTCCACGTTCGAGATGTCTACTGGTATTTTTATTCACAGGTATCTTTGAAAAATGTTCCTATATGTCTACTCAGGTGAGATTCAACATATAACTACAAAAAAATTACTGTTCAAAGTGAAAATATATGGTCAAACATTAATTTTTTATAATAATTTGTTTAAACAATGAAAAAATGGATTGCACAAATAAAAATGGGTAAACATTGCAAATTATAGTTTGAAAAACAATATCCCACATCGATCGTATCAATAGACCTTTCCAGAATACGTAGAACAAAGATGAAAGATGTGAACTAAACCAGAATGAGAGAGAAACAAGTATATTTTATGCGCAACTTGTGGGCAGTTCTAAAAGATGCACAAACCTTAGTGCGAGAGAGAAAATAAAGAGAGAGAGGAAAGCAATGAAATGAGATCCTACTGGTTTTATCGTACCGTGACCGTCACTTATGAACACAACATTATTGAGCCATACTAAAATTTTGATTTTCGATAAACAATCAAACAAATAAGATCCACATCCAAAACGTCGACTGCGTAAAATAATAATATCATCTGTCAATTGTCAACGATTTAAGGAGGCAAATTTTGACGACCAATAATCTTCATTCTTAGCCAACAAGTGACGCGCGCAACTTTCACGTGCACAGGTAATTCTGGAAAGGTCTATTCATTCACTATAACTCTAGTCCGAGCTTGAATGCTCCAGGCACTCCACTAAAGCGCGTTCGGCAATTATATCTGACTGCTCGGATTGATCTGAACCGTTCGTTTATTACATCCAGATTGAGGGGAGTAGGTACACATCTGGACCGTTCGGCAAGAAAATCTGATCAATCGGATGTAGATCTTTTTGCTCGGTGTATTTCGACGGAGGAAACGGATTTTTTTCCACAGAACAGAAACAGAAATTACTTTTCGGCCTTTGTGAATGGATTTTTTATCCCGCTTCGAATATTCTTGAACAGTCTGTTGAATTTTCGTGTCTTATGTTATTTGTTGTGTAGTAATAAATAAAAAAATGTTGTTTGAAGAAAAAATAATGATTCAAAATATTGAATCATCTCAACCAAGGGGTAGAAATGTTGAGAACTATAACAAAAGAATTAAAATAGTACCCAGACTACCTCTACGGACGAATAGACCTTTAACCTCTAATTTAATATCTGTCTCGGGTAAGGCGTTACATACATCGAACAGAAAAAAAGATCTAAATGCTCCGTAGCGTTCGTTTATTACAGAAAAATCTGACAAATCTGTACAATCTGTTATCACGTGACTAAAAAATCCGTCCGCTCTCGGATGCTAATACCGAACGCGCTTAGTATGTTGAACACAGGTGGATTCTTTCATATGGTGACGAATTGCCTGTAATAAGTTGTTGTAGTTATAGGGACAATTAGGCCTGCGTTGCTAAGGAAACCTTCAAAGTAATCAAATACCTGTCAATTTAATTCCGTGATTTGATTCAAAAATTGCGAACTCAGTAATTGTTTAGTAGTTATTTTGAATAATATAAAGTTAAAAAATGTCTGATTCCGAGTTTTCTCTGACTCCACCGGAGTTGATAGAAGCAGCGCAAGTAGCGTCACGAAAATTGTTGCCAGCTAAATCGCGGAAAATTTACGAAACCGGGTATTCCAGACTTAAGGAATGGAGGATGAAAAAGAAATGCAGTTCTTTCTCGGAGACAGTGCGTTATTGGCTTATTTTTCGGAACTGGCACAACAACAAAGGCCATCAACAGTGAGCATGGTCGAATTATTCAATGATAAAAAGTAGGTATATGTTACGATCCGATATAATAATGTAGACATTTCAAAATATTTCGAACTAATTACATTTCTGAAACAAAATGGGAAAGGTTACACGCCCAAGAAAGGTCCGATTTTTACGCGTACACAAATTAGTGATTTTTCAAATAATCCACCCGATTAAGTTTATTTAATGGCCAAGGTTGTGTTTGTATTTGGGATTGCGCGTGTAAACCGCTGTAGCCTGTAACGTGATTATTTTGCTCCCTGAATTAAATTCAGCATTTTCGCTGTTGGATAGTTAACACCCCTTGCGGCGTTGCCGGTTGATCATGGCTTGTGGTGGAGACGGCTGTGGTATTGTGTGCGGTCATAGAAGTAGGAAGGGATTGTTTGACAATTGGCTGCTCTGTGAAAGCGAGGTAACTTCTTTTTGGAGAATTTTGAAAATTGTGGAAGATTTAAAGCTGAATTGAATGTAAATTATTTGTCTGGAAGTTTTATCTGGAATCATCCTCGTTGTAGGCGATTATAATTTTAATTTGGTTAATTCCTTGGATAATATAGACTATAGAGAATATTGGTTTTAATCCAAGGGTACGTTTGGTAGAACGGATTATTATATTCTTCCATGAGACCTGGAATCTTTATAGAGGTATGATGTGAG
This sequence comes from Adalia decempunctata, assembly GCA_951802165.1. NCBI lineage: Eukaryota > Metazoa > Arthropoda > Insecta > Coleoptera > Coccinellidae > Adalia > Adalia decempunctata. The sequence goes on from OX637695.1 coordinate 51,951,130, forward strand.
CTTATATATGAAACCATTGTCTAACAGTCTTTTCATTAGGAGTTGTATACGAATATTTGTTGTTGGAAAATTGTTGGAGATATAGAATTTGGAAAGGAGATCCTTTTTCCCCTCGACCAACATCCTAAGAGGTATGAACTTTCCTTGAATTTTGTGAACAATGCCTTATGGTGTTTCATTAGGGTCCAAGTGTCGGGCATCCAGGCATCCTAGTATCGGATATACAAGTATCCAGGCATCCTAGTATCGGATATACAAGTATCTGGCATCCTGGTATCGGATATCCAAGTATCTGGCATCCTAGTATCGGCTATTCAAGCATCTGGCATCCACGTACCACCCATCCAAGTATCAGGCATCCAAGTATCTGGCATCCAAGTGCCTGGCATATGAGTGCTTAGCATCCACGTTATAAGTACTATCGACGTCTCTACTTCAGGCCATTCAGTGGTTGAGGTAACCGGTGCTTTGCACTGGCTTTAGGTTTATAATATATTATTGTACAAAGTGAATAACTGATAGCAGGGGAGACCTTTCAATCACCGCTGGCTCCTTTCATTTATGTCTAACTTTTATCAGACTCATAATTGAGTTTATTATAGTGGCAGATTGCCAATTTACATTTTTACCTTTGTACCAGATTCATTTGATACTGGATTGCGATTTTTCGATACTGTTCATAATTACTATAGGCGTAAGTGTAAACATTTGTGAACTGAGGTGGATACTAACTGGCCAGTTATTAATATTGTTCAATTAGTTTAATTTTAAATAAAGGGGTTGACATTGAGTATCAGTTGTCTTATTGCTATTCTGGTAGGGGAGTACGCAATTTTGTGGACAGGCAAATTCTCTACCTGGCGCCCATTCATAAACTTCAATTTTTGTTAACTCACTCCCATCTTCACTGAGTTTAGCCGCGAGCCTGATTTGCCAAGTGACCAGGCTTACTCAAGTCGACACGTCACAAGCCTCCAACGTTAACCAGTGAATCTGGGACAGTTGGTTAGAAGTATTATGTTAGGTTTGAGATCAACTATGGTACATATGAGTTCGTTGAATTCAGCAAATAACCATCAGTGTAATAGGAATTTCCAGCATAGATAGGGTAGTTGTTGGCTGTTCTTGGAGGCTATCTTGAGTAGGAAAGTTGATGGAGATTATTTTGGGTACAACATGTATATATTTGAAGGTAAGGTTTTGTTCGCCATTTGACATCCTCGTGTTAAGTTCCCAAAATAGTTTAATGGGGAAACTTGTTCCGAAAATCAACAGATCTATTGCTTATTATCTTCTCGCATACCTATATTCTGTTACAAAAGTAATATTCGTAGCCATGAATATACATTTAGAAGTCTATAGGTATCGATTATCCGCAATATTTCGATTTATTACATAGGAGACAATTCAAAATCTAAATACATAAAAGTGTGAGAATTCGAAAACTCTTGAATGTAGGCCAAACCAAAAATCAACCGAATTATTTTCTTTTGAGCAATGAAATTTCGATCGGTACCAGAAGATGCTGAATGCTCCCCACAAGACTGCATTATAGCTGAGATGACAACTTACCATACCGTAGAAGATTTTAGTTAGGTAAACTGAAGAAAGTTCAAATAAGATAATATTCACTTTTTGAAAAAGTTTGAAGGAATCCTAAAATGTTGCATAGTACATCATTGAGGTATTAGGTACTTGAATAGTTAACATGACTTGCTCCATTGTTAACTAATTATACACAAAGATTAAATTAAAAGTATGAACAAATCCATTGTATTCTACGCGAGCGACAACATTTTGTGAATAGGCGGATAGTTATCGAAAGAATGTACTACTCACGTAGAAATGCTTCATACAATCCTTTTATGACATGAATTTCGTTTTCAACTTCTCTTATATGATCTAGAGCTTCCAATTTGTCTGTCAAAGCTTCATCAGTGAGTTTGTTGTTCAAATGATAGTTTGATTTGTAAGTGGAGAAGAGCTTATATTCATCATTTTTCATTTTCTTCATGTCCTCCACAGCTCGATATAACATCTGATAAGAATTATTCTCTTGTAAATCTAATATTCCGTATTCCAAGACGTCTCTGAGTAGAGTCAATATACGGTCTAATCTCGTGAATTCGGACTGTGCACTACCCAATTTAATCTGCATATTTTGCTCGAGAATAACATCATCTGAGAATCCATACCTGCGAAACAAGCCTAATTCTTAAAAAACATTTTTAAAGACAAGCTTTTATAATAACAACAACCATCCGCCGTTTTGAAGCAGCCATCTTAAATTCCTCAATTTTGAAGAATCGTAATCAAAATTTCCGACCCAGTAGAGCCCCAGATACCAATTTTGAATTGAATAGAATCGGATCATAATTACAAAACTCGTCCGCCATATTGTAGCCTTCATCTTGAATTTTCCAATTCTGACAAAAGAATCATCATTGTAAACCCGAAAACCCCCAGATACTAATTTTGAATGGAATCGGATCATAATTACAAAACTCATCCGCCATTTTGGAGCATTGGCACCAGACGATTAGAAGTGTGTCATATTTAAGTAGCAAGATTTGATTACACACATACAGACACCGGGACAGGTGAAACTGAATTATCTATGAATTAGGAGCCCATACATTGTTCAGTTGCAAACTGTTAAATGATTGACTGACATGTTTCTTTAGTTTCAGAGGGGTCTCCTCTGGAGACCTAGTATAAACAATATAAGTATCTGTGAGAATTGGACTAGTAGAGATCTAGTTTCCGAAGTACACCACCAGGTGGCACCACCACAGGAAGACAATGCATCACCGGTTTCTGGCTTATTAGCCGTCATCAGATACATATAGCCTTATCCTGCGATGAGAACCAACTGAAACGGCAGAACTGAAACGGATAAGACTATATGTATGTGATGACGGCTAATAAGCCAGAAACCGGTAATGCATTGTCCTCCTGTGGTGGTGCCACCTGGTGGTGTACTTCGGAAACTAGATCTCTACTAGTTCAATTCTCACATGTATTTTAATTTGTTCCAACTTAGGGACATTATCCTCCTCTTTTTCAATATATGTATCATATCATATCATACAGGGTGTTTAATGTCAATTCTGAGCAATAAAAAAATCAAATTGGAGGAAAACCTGCAAAGTTGATTTTTTTTGTTTCCGATTGCCGAACTCTATAGCATTATTTCAAAGTTCTTACTAGATTTTCTGTGAATTTTTTTTTCAAAACTCGAACTCAATTTTTGTCGTATGTAAAAAAAATCAACCAAAATTGTGATAATCTCTCAAGGATGAACTATCTTTCATTTTTGACAATGATGAGAAAACAGCATAAAAAAATATTCAATGCTTTTCTTTCTGCAGCGCTTCAAAGATTACGCTGGGAGTACTTTCATAATTTGTATTTGAAAAGCTGGCGGCCGTACGAAGGCCAAAATTGTGCTAAATAGGAATTTATAAACCAGAAAAACTTTTCTCAAAGAACTTTGGTGGGAATCGAAATCTCTCCACATTAACTAGTGTCGCTTGGTAACGGGCATCAATAAGATTACTGATTAGAATAAATCCCATTTATTTCCAAACGTACGATAACAACGTCATTTCTCGACTGACAGGATCATAGAAAAGTTCTATTTCTCCGCCTAGGCGGAGAAATAGTTGCTATGGCTTACTTTTCCCTCCGACGCGCGGCAGGAAAAGTGTTGTTATGCAAAGGATGAATTTTGCATGACAACCGTAACTAAGCAAATGTTCCATTTTTCACTCAATTTAAATGAACGTAAATGTCAATCCGAAGGGAATATTCAGATTTACATGAATTTTAAAATGTTCGAAAATAGAATAACATATTGGGAAAACTTTCTCGGGTATAAGGAGTCCTTAAAAGGCCTATATTGGTAATTGGTATTTTACTCTTTATTGAATGCCTAAGCTTTCGCAACTATTTTGTAGCTTCATCAGAGGTCTGAAAATACATTAACGTGGTTAACATTATAATAACAAAAAATATATTCATGGGTTACTCACTTCAATGTGAGGATTGTTAATTAGGTGAGTTTTTTTCACATCTGACTTATTCATTTAATTCTTTTGGATGGCGGAAATTTGTAATTTATATTGCTTCGAACTTCGGAATGTGCGTATCATATATCTTATAACATCAATATGGATTATATCCCTGCTTTTCACTGTCCCAAAGTGAAGCCAAATCACGATCGAGTTATACGCTTGCGTCAACTGGAAATTCAAAAATTGCGAGAAATGCAGAGGTTATGTTTATTCTGAAAGACAACAAGAAAATAGGCATCGAGAATGAAAATATGTCACTTGAATACTTTCAGTTCAATTTAAGAATATGAATAGGAGCTAACAATGATATTTAGGATTAGGAATAAAACGATTGAAACATTTCACAAGAAATTGTGAGGTTATGATCGAAATCATTCACAGCATCTGCATAATACGATGTGTCGGAGAGAGACAGACTAAAAAAATATTTTTATTCTCAATATTGCCGCACAAGCGCAGATCTGGATTGTTACCGAAGCCCAGCTTCAGTTTTGGAATTATCAGATTTCAAACCACGACGACCGAAATCCTCGAAAAAAAAAACAGATGACATAAATCGATGGTCGCGAAAGCCTCAACAAACTCATCGCCATCTAATGGTGATAATGTCAAATATAGTACCTTCACGATAAGATGTCTAGGATAATGGTGTAGGCACCCGTCAATTTTTGAATGGAATGACGTTCGACCAAATCGAAAATATTAGCAACGTGGCGGCGCCGCAATATCATTTCAGTGTATTTTCCGTTGTCAATTTGATGGATGTATCAACAGCTGATTTGCCAAAGTCAATTATGACATGACAGCAGAATGGCTTTTTTTTATAATGAAAGTTTTTTACTTTTCCTAAGAACTATTATACATCAGAATGTCAGGAATATAAACACACATTATTGCTTGACAAAATTATCTACAATTAACACGCCACGTTCGCCAGAATAAATTCAAATATTGGAAATAACTGATAAAAATCAAATAAGGATTTGTGAATAGCGCCACCGGAAGTGGAAAGAACGAAACATTTCTGATATAATCAATTTGGTCACAACAAAATCTAATCAGTGCCTACACCATTATTCTAGACATCCTACTTCACGATTACGTTATTTTGAATAAATAAAACTATAAAAATAACTAATAATCAGTCATAATGTGAGAATAGCGCGTACGAAATCTAATCATTTTAGACATCTGTACTTTTGTACTCCTACGCTAAGACTTCTTGGTGTTGGCCAACAGCGCAGAGTTGTAGGCAACTCAAATTACACACTATTACAGTGACTATAGTGCTAATATAGCCATCTAACGGAGAGAATATGAAATCAAGTACCTACGAATAAGCGGTAGCGTAAGACAGTGGCGACAATGGAGTGTCTCGTTTTTGATTGGTTCACGTGACGAAATCCGCCATTAAATTGCTAAATTTCTTTGTTTACATCGTGGATAAATAACCTAGCATTCTCGAGGCTCGAGCACGCTGCATTATCGTATTTCTCGTCCCCCATAGTCGTTCCTCGTGCGAAGAAAGGCTTTTCAATGAAACATTTCCCCAAAGATCCATTGATGAGGCAACAGCCTGAAGAGGGAAAATTGGAAGCCTACGGATTATTCTTGTTTGTGTGAGGTAAGGTCTTGATTTTATGCTCTGTCTGTTCTTAAGTTACAAAACATACATTTTAGGTTCATTTTGCTCCAGAAATGTGGGAGAAAACTAGAGTAGATGGACAACGGGCTTTAAAATCCAATGCTGTACCTACTCTCTTTTCATTTACACAACCTGCGAAAGTTAGAAAATCATCAAAAATAAGAAAACCAATATCTCCAGAAGAACCAGATATTTGACATTCATTTGACATTCTGAAACTTAGGAAGGTAAATCAGGTCATAGAAAGTTACATGTATAATCAGATATTAAGAGATTTCATTTTATCCCCAGATGATATGTCATCAGAAATCCCTGATACGATCAATGTCGATGTAAAACATCTATCCACTTCCCTAACCTCCATGGCCAATGTGGATGTAAATATCCAATCAACTGACTTGGACAAAAGTGGTGACAATTCCATGAGTAATGTCGATGAGAATCCATCTACTTCCCAGGTTTCTAAGAGTGGTGACAAATCTAGGACCAATGAGAATGAAAATAATCCATCTACTTCTCTGGTGGATTTGAACAAAAGTTCTTCGCCTCAGACTACTAGCGATGAGACTCCAATACCAAACATAACATTGCATTCCTCCAATAAATTGAAGAAATTAGAGAAAATGTACTTACGAGAAAAGCTCAAGGCTAGGAAGTACAAAAAGCTTCTCAGAAATTGCACAAAAAAATATAATTTATTGAAAAATAAATTAGATGGTGCTTCAAATGAAGAAACAACATTTTTCAATCCACACCAACAGTCTGCTTTGAAAAAAAAAGAAATGGCAAATCCACTAAACTAATGAAGTGGAGTAAACATAGGACAGTTATTTAATTTATTTCCTTTCGATTAAAAATACATTCGAAGAGGAAAAAATCTCAAGTGAAAAAACATAATAATAATAATAATAATAATAATAATAGCCATTTATTCTCAGAATTCAAAACACAAATGAAAAAGAGATACAGTCAATGCAAAAATAAACACAAAATGAAATTCTAGAAACCTAGAAAACGATCAGACCTCCATGGAATCTAGATTTGTTTCGAAGAACTCTCGAACGTTGTATGGTTCACATAGAATTAGCAATTTAGTTATTTGCCTCTTGAATATTCCGTCACTATCGATGGTTTGGTACCGCTTAGGTAGTTTATTGTACATCTTAATAGACATATATTCAGTTTGTCTCTGACATATAGTAAGAGGATGTAGGGGCAAATTAAAATAAATCATGCGTCTAGTAGAGTTGTGATTGATGTACGATTTGAAATATTGTGGATTTCTCCTAACAAATACTAAACACCTACAGATATATAAACCTGCTAGGGTTAGCATGCCCAGCCTTTTAAAACAACCACGACATGATTCACGGCTGGACATCCGGAGCATTACCCTCACAGCGAGCTTCTGAATTCTAAAAATTTTGGGGGATGTCGACGCATTACCCCAAACTATGATGCCATGATTCATAATGCCCTGAAAATTTGCGAAATAAACCGTCCTCAATAGATCAATCATAGCAGCAAGTCAGCTGGTAGTTTACTTTGAAGAGGGCTGAATTTTAATCAAGTATGTAACTTCTCAAACAACATTTATATTGTCTAATTTTGTATATTTATAATATTTATATATATGTATTCTATATGTAAATCTTACAATATAAGTTTGAAATTTTGGTGTACTCTCTTTATTTTACAATGAATCGATATCATGTCATCATATATCATTGATAGGTATATGATAATGTATGGAGTGGTTAAGTTAGTTCACGGGTTTTCTACCAGGGGCAAGATTTTCAAAACAAAGTTGTTATTGGCTCTACACTGAAAAAAATGTTCATTTTGATTCTAATGAAACAGCTTTATTAACTCTCACATAATTATTACAATAGTAAATTGAATTAATTCGATTATCTGTCTGTTCATTTCAATTTTTCCGTTTCATTCTCATTAGAAGTTTTATTTCATTGTTATCAATTCAATTGGAATAATGACAAATCCTATAGTGTGAATGTTAGGGATAATTATAAGACAACTTCCTGTTTCATTCAAAATTTCACCATTATTTCAATAAACATTCTGACTGCGCTGAAAAAAAGCATTATTGTTTTTATGTGACGCTTCATTGCATCTGACATTTTATAGAGTGGGGTTGAACATGGCTTGGCGTCACTTTCGTTTATTCTTATTCATTTAAAAACAAAGTCGTGGAAGTGCGTTGCAAGTGGTCATTTCGTTATTCTCTTGGTTTTTCATTGTGCACGTGTGAGTTTGAAGCTTAAGATCAAATTTGATCTCGGTTTGGGTAAGTTACATTAGAAATTATATGTGAGCAAGGCCGTCTTTTCAATAATAACTAATGAAAAACTGATTGAATGCTTATATAATAACTTCATTTTCCACTCAAGCTGAGATCATTGAGCCGAAACTGCTAAAATCATTCTGTTAGGTGATAATTTTCATACCTTATCGAATGCCTACTTGAGTACTGTAGAGTTTGTTATGGCATATTTTATAGTTTTGAGAAGGAGAAATAGATAATGAATCTTTTCGTTTCATTTTACTGGACGATAGGATTCTACAGAAGATACTGCCTGAAGAAGGCTCAAGGCTTTGACTTGTATATTGTTTCATAATACTGAAATTGTTTGTAATGTTTTGAGTTATATAGACATGAGTTGAGTTTTTATTGTTAATAGCTATGGAGTTTTAGAAGTACCTATTATAACTGATTGGTAAATAAACTGGAGTTTATAATGTTAATTTATATTATATCATTCCTTCAACACAAAATACCCAAATGTCTTATATAATTATGTGCCTATACATATTATCTAATTTTCATCGTTAAATTCTATGATAAATTTCCATATTATATTCATTATTCCATGGTATTCTTCTATAATCTTATTCTTCATATTGCAAAATAATGCAGGACTGCCCCATCAACGAAGTTTTCATTTGAAGGAAAAATCAGAAGTGTGAAAACTGGAGAATATTCTAGCAATATTTAAGCACAGTTTTCAATATGACAAATTTATTTCATTATTTTAATGATTCACCAAGTCCATCATTATTGATAATAATAATAATAATAATAATAATGTTTATTCATTCCATAAAATTACACATAAAAATGAAGTAAAGATGGAATAAGTCTAAATACAAAAAACGTAACTATCAATCAACTATTTTTACAAAACTGTTTGAATTCATCGATATTGTATGGCTCACAACTCAAAATTAAGACATATAAAGCTTTCCTGAATTTGATGTGACAAGATAGATTTCTTATTTGTGAGGGCAATATGTTGAATAAGTTTACTGCCATACATTCAACACTTTTTTCCCTTAGCGTGGTATTATGCGCTGGTACAGAGAAAGGGAACATTCTTCTCGTATTATTCAAATTTTTAAACGACTCGAAATAATGATTCTGTTTACTGAAGAAAATCAACAATCTATAAATATATAAACCAAAGATGGTAAGTATATTATTGCTTCTGAAAAAACGCCTGCAAGACTGTCTATAGCCTAAATGTAATATAGTTCTCAATGCCCGTTTTTGAATCACAAACAAACCACACACATGAGAAGCATTACCCCAAAAAATTATCCCATAGGATAGAACTGACTGGAAATTAGAAAAGTACACAAGTTTCAACAAATCAAAATCAACCTGATTTCTCAACATAAAAAGCATGTAACATATAGAATTTAGTCTTCCTCTAAGTTTTTCAATGTGAGGTCCCCACTTCAAGTGTTTGTCTATTACAATTCCCAAAAAAACAATGCTATCCCTGACCATGAGATCATTACCTGAAATATTTATAGAAAATGGATAGTGCAGCTTAGATATATCATTATAAAAAAACATACATTGTGTCTTGTCTATGTTCAAGATGAGATTGTGGTTACGAAACCAGTCTCCTACCGACTTTAGTACATTATTGGAGGCTTCAATAGCTGTTGAAATATTAGAGGATTTTAGCATATAGTTAGTATCATCTGCAAACATCCTCATTGAGTGCCCTGCTGAAACTTTTGCCTTTGGTAGCCGATTGATGTAGACAATAAAAAAGATTGGTCCAGGAATACTTCCCTGCGGCACGCCCATAGTATGTACATACATTATGAATTAGATGTTTCACGGTTGTGATATTTGAAGTAAATACTTCACAGGCTTTCGACCAGGGGCAAGATATTCAAATCAAAGTCAAACTGTTATTGGATCTATATAATTCGTTACAAATTGTGCTCCTGAAGAAGTTACAATTCGTAACAAAATATATAGAGCCAATAACAACTTGACTTTGTTTTGAATATCTTTCCCCTGGTCGAAAACCTGTAAACTAACTTAACTACTTCATACATTATCATATACCTATCCAAGATATATGATGATATGATATCGATTCATTGTAAAATAAAGAGAGTACACCAAAATTTCAAACTTATATTGTAATATTTACATATAGAATAGATATATCTATATATATACAAAATTAGACAATATAAATGTTGTTTGAGTAGTTACATACATTGATTAAAATTCAGTTCACTTCAAAGTAAATTACCAGCTACTGACTTGGTGCTATATTTTTTCGATTGTGATTTTTTCCTCTTCCAATTTATTTTCAATCGAAAGGAAATAAATCATTTAATGATTTTATCTTTTAAATTGTGGCAATTTGAAATATCAAATTTCAAATTCGCCATCTCATAAATTATATTTTTTTGTGCAATTTCTGAGAAGCATTTTGTACTTTCTAGCCCTGAGCTTTTCTCGTAAGTACATTTCCTCTAATTTCTTTAATTTTTCGGAGGAATCCAATGTTATGTTTGGTATTGGAGTATCATCGCTAGTAGTCTGAGGCGAAGAACTTTTGTTCAAATCCACCGGAGAAGTAGATGGATTATTTTCATCCTCATTGGATCGTATCAGGGATTTCTGATGACATATCATCTGGGGATAAAATGAAATCTCTTAATATCATGATTATACATGTAACTTTTTATGACCTGATTTACCTTCGTAAGTTTCAGTACTCACCTGTAATGTAAAATATCTGGGTTCTTCTGGAGACATTGGTTTTCTTATTTTTGGTGATTTTCTAACTTTCGCAGGTTGTGTAAATGAAAAGAGAGTAGGTACAGCATTGGATTTTAAAGCCCGTTTTTCGTCTACTCTAGTTTTCTCCCACATTTCTGGAGCAAGATGAACCTAAAATGTATGTTTTGTAACTTAAGAACAGACAGGAATAAAATTAAGATCTTACCTCACACAAACAAGAATAATCCTTAGGCTTCCAATTTTCCCTCTTCATTTTTATCAACCACTGTTGCCTCCTCAATGGATCTTTGGGGAAATGTTTCATTAAAAAGCCATTCTTCGCAGAATTGCTGGCATGATCTGTTAACAAGTGCAAAGGCTTATATGAAATAAATTTTCTGATACCTCAATTCCAGTATTCAACAATGTATATTTGATGTTCATATTTGAATATGAAGAAAAGAATCATGATATCATCATGTAACTCACCAATGAAAAGAAATCGGTCTCCACAAAATAATGAAATGATTTCACACTTTTCACAGAACTAAAACAGTTTTGAAAAGAATAATGTCTGTTTCTAATATCGAAATTACACTCACTCACAAGAAATCAAAAGTTTCAAAATAACTAAACTCATCGAACGCACGTTTAGTTTATAAGTCTTTGAGCGTGCTCGAGCCTCGAGAATGCTAGGTTATTTATCCAAGATGTAAACAAAGAAATTTAGCAATTTAATGGCGGATTTCGTCACGTGAACCAATCAAAAACGAGACACTCCATTGTGGCCACTGTCTTGTTAGAGTCACTGTATGATAAATGAATCATCAGTGCCACCTGATGTGGGAAATGCAAAGAGGAAGACAAAGTTAACGCAGGTTGAATCTGTTTCAAAAAAGAGGAACACTGTACCACCTAAACAAAACACAGATAGTAAACCCGAGACAACAACTGCGCAGAAAGCGATCTCAAAAACCAATCCGAAGAAAAACAATAATAAACAAAGCGAAGTTGATTTGACTAAAGAAAACAGCGTATCTAGTAAAGAAAATACCCCTGAAGTCAAAATAAATTCAGTTTCTACTGATGAAAATGAATGGCACACACAGGAAAATCGAAAACGAAGATCAAAACCTATAATTGGGACCTCTACGACGGATAGCAGGCTGAAAGTGGCCCCTAAAAGAGTATCATTGTTTGTATCCAGGCTTGCACCGACCACAAATACTAGTGATGTACTAGATCACCTGGACCCAAACCGACGTGTGAACAAATTCCATCAAAGTTTCCTGAAGAGTACTCCTCATTTATGATTGATGTCGATGAGTATCAATTGGAATTGGTGAAAAATCCTAATCACTGGCCTAAGGGTGCAATCTTGTCAAAATTTTTTCGTTGGCTCCAGAAGGTTCACCCGAAAAATTGACAATGACATCACTTCCAAACATGGACAAACAGAAAACTGTCTCAGGGAATTTTCTATCACTCAACTGCCAGGGTTTGCTTGGAAAGCCGGATCTGATGATTTGCGACCTTTTGACGAATGGTAGTTTTGAAGTTCTGTGCATTACAGAGACATGGTGTTCAGATGCAAGTGTTGCTACTGTTGCTAGTGTGAAATTTCCCGGATTTTACAAGTCATCGAGTTTTTGTCGTTCTGAATTCAAGCGTGGAGGAGTGGCAATTTGGTGTTGTGATCAGTTAAAATCAACTGAAATTAATCTTTCAAAATTTATTGTCGAAAGGGAATTCGAGGTTTGTGCTTCTCTTATCAGAGTTAAATCTGTCCGCAACTAGTGATGAAGTTTTGGTGATAAATTGTTACAGATCACCTGTGTGTACTGCCTTTAATTTGTTTTGTGATTGTCTGTCAAAAGCTCTTTAAACCCTCAAGAAAAATTGTTTTGACTGGAGATTTTAACGTGGACCCAAAAAGGGACTCAAATGATTTCCAGATGCTTTGTAATATAACTACTTGAATCGTTCAGTTTGAAAGTTTTTCCAACTGGTCCAACTAGAGGACCCAACACATTGGACTATTTATTTACCAATATAAGAGAGTCTGTAGCTGATACATATGATGTAACTTATTCAGATCATAGAGCCTTTATTGCTGACGTGGGTTTTTGTAAGGTTGACTCCTGCAATGTCGAGATAAAGAGAGACTTTCGTGCGGAAAATTTGAATATTTTCCTTGATTACTTAAGACAAGAACAATGGGATATTGTTATTAATTCAAACATTAACGAATCTTTCGATGATTTCTACAATATTTTTCTATTTTACTTTGACAAATGTTTTCCCAGAAGGAAATTCTATAAGAAACGGCTGAATAACTGGGTGACTCGGGAGGTGAGAGAATCTGGTTCTGATTTAAGGTATCTTTTCAGACTAAATAAAATGTTTCCTTGTTTTCGCAAAGAATATGATAGGGAGAAGAGGAGGCATTTCGAACTGGTTTCTAAGAGAAAGAGGGAATACTTTCAATGTAAATTGAATGAATCTGAGAATCGTACAGGTTGTGCATGGTCAATTGTTCGGCAGTTGACGGGAAATGTTCGAGGTGGTGCTAATATTGCTATTAGGGAAACTTCGTCATCGAGGTTGGAATGTGATCCGAGTAGGGTCGCAGATTTGTTTAAAAGTTTTTTCGTATATGAAGCGCGGAAGGTGGTTGAGGAAATTCCGGCCACTCAAAGTTCACGAAGGGATATAAGAGAGCAGAGTTTCAGTGGTAGCATGTTTTTGAGACCTTTCACTGATGACGAAATTTATAAACTCCTACATAAGAGACTAAAAAGTAAGAAATCTTATGGTTTTGACGAGATTCCTACCTTTCTTCTCAAAAAAAGTCTTGATTTTATTGTGAAACCCTTGACTGAGCTGGTGAATCTCTCGTTCACTAGTGGCACCTTCCCAGAGAAATTAAAAGTGAGCAAAATAGTACCTCTTCATAAGAAAGGTGATGCTGAGGATATTCGAAATTACAGACCTGTGACATTGACCTCCTCTTTTTCGAAGATTTTCGAATACTGCTTCGTGGACAGGTTGGTGAATTTCTTCTTGGGCAATAAATTAATGGTAGAAAACCAATTTGGCTTTTTGCCTGGCCGTTGCACATCGGATGCAATTTTCCATTTTTTAGAGCGGGTTTACCTGTGTCTGGAAGATGGTCGGTGCCCTGCTGGGATTTTTTGTGATCTCAGTAGGGCGTTCGACTGTGTGTCACATGGAGGGCTTTTCGAGAAGCTCGATAGTTATGGTGTGCGAGGCAACGCCCAACGATGGATTCGGAGTTTTCTGAAGAATAGGCTACAATATACAACTATTGGTAGTGTAAGAAATAAAGTAAGGGAGCAAGTTTGCTCAGATGAAATCCCAATTGATATTGGAGTTGCACAGGGGTCCATTGTGGGTCCGTTTCTATTCCTCGTGTACGTGAACGATATGAATGCGAGAGTTGATTCGTATTTTACCATGTATGCAGATGTAGCCCTTACTCGGACTATCAATAGTTATTCACTAAAACACAAGTTATATCTGTATCCATTTATTATTTCAACTCGCGTGGTTTTAGTTTTCGCAGAAACGCCTCACGTGTCTTCTTTGTTTCTCCAGGTCCACTGATCCGCGTCCTTGATTCCACCGCCTTCTATCGGGATATTTGTGCCATTTGTGGTCGTAGAACATAGATTAATCTTATATCTATCATAGAACTTATGGTAAGTTCTATGCTTGCGGTTCCTTGTTGCCATTGCACTGTTGCCATTAACTGTCTGGTGATTATTTCCCTAGTTCTGGGGAAATGCTCCTTCCTACACCGACGATTCTGCTTTTATCGCTGAGGACCGATCTTTGAATCTTCTTGAGGAGAAGTGTAATTCGGAGTTGTCCAACCTAAAGGAGTGGTGCAGTGAAAATAAACTTTTCCTGAATCTGTCCAAAACGGACTACATGGTTTTTCATAATCCTCAACGAAACAGAGGATCTTAACTTGAGTTTAGGTATTGAGGGCGTCAATATAATCAGATCCCATAGTCTTTCCTTCTTGGGAGTTATTATTGATGACACTCTCACTTGGAGATCCCACTGTGAACACCTCGCGTCTAGGATCAATAGTGCATGTTACCTCTTGCGCAGTCTTAGGAGTGTTCTGGACCAAAGTGACTTGATTGGTCTTTTTCATGCACAAATGATGTCGAGACTTAGGTATGGTGTCTGTTTTTGGGGAATATCAGCGGAGGCAGGCAGCGTATTTAGGACACAGAAGCGTGCTCTTAGGGTAATGACTGGTGTTCATCCGCGGGCATCGTGCCGAGACCTATTTAAGGGATTATCAATTGCCACACTTTCTGGACTATATATAATCGAATGTGGTGTGTATGTGCACAAAAACAAAAACAAGTTTGTCACTAATGGATTTTGTCATGATTTTGATACCAGATTCCGAAACAACCTGAGAATACCTGATGCACATCGACTTTCGAGAACCCACAACTCTTTCCTCGTAATGAGTATACAAATTTATAAAACGATACCAGCCGATATACGAAACATCTCTGATCTCGTACGTTTCAGGAGAAAACTCAGTAGACTTATTGTTGGTCAATCCTTTTATAACTTGGATGAATTCTTTGTAGCTAAGCTTTGAACAGAGAGACTGTGTATAATCAATCTAATTTTGTATTGTTTTTGTTTGACTTGTTCTATACCGAAGTTTTGGTCGATGGAAAATAAAGACATTCTATTCTATTCTATTCCTATGCGGAACATTACTTGGAAATTCAGTAACAAAGCGAAAAAACTTTGAGTTTACCTTTTCTCAATTGGTGCATAAGTAAAAAGTTGTTTTTCGTTCAACGCCTTTCGATAAGAAGAATTCACAACATCTACTTCATCTCTACAGGTTTCAAGAATCATTATGTAGATGGTACTGAGTAATGGATTCAATTCATAAATGTCAGTTGTATCGAATATAAATTCATCGATTTCTTTTGATTCAGCATTCATTTTGTGGGTTATTTGATGTGAAGTTTTTCGTAATCAACAAATGTCACTTTTTCATTCGGTCATAAAGTTCAGCTTCAATCATGTCTATGCATCTATATCCTATCCTTAGTTAGACCATAGAAAGAGGAGACACAGCATCTCATTCATAAATTCGGGAATTGATGAAGCCAAAATTCAGTCAGTATCCATTATAGCAAGGCACACACGAAAGGGAAATCTGTCAGATCTGATCGGCAGTCCAGATGTGTAACAGATCTGGACTGCGGATCGGATCGCTCCCGCCGATCTGGTCCGTCGCGTATCATATATCTCATTGATCCTCGACAGACCAGATCGGCGGGAGCCATCCGATCCGCAGTCCAGATCTGTTACACATCTGGACTGCCGATCAGATCTGACAGATTTCCCTTTCGTGTGTGCCTTGCTAATGAGTGGGACCTGTGGTGGGACGAAGATAGCATAAAGGAGAGCAATATAATTTCACATTTATGTGGCAACATTGCAGAATCTAACTTTGAAAAATCCAGTGGCGTGGAGTTATTGATTTTGAAGAATGGAAATAAAATTACGAGTGAATAATCTTTTTATGGCGAATTCTAACAATATTGCTACGGGGACGGTTTAACGAAATGTGGAATTATTTTTTACTATAAATATATTTGAAGATTCGTTATTGATATGATATATTGTTTATCCTGATTGATGCAAATGAATTATTGAAAATATCAAAATGCGTAGCTTTTTCATATTACTTAAGCCGGTCCCAGACAATGCGTGTATTTGACGAATGTGCCTTCGTAGTTCGCCTTCGGGTACCCTCCCACACACTGCGGCAAACGCGAAATGTTCGACATTCGTTTCTCTGTTCACAAACGTTCGCCGCACGGCCTCCGTATAGAACAGTAGAGGAGCTGACTGAAGACAGAATAGACAATCTACTACGCGTAGTTAAGCACACTGTCTGGGAGCTAACGCGAATGAGCGCGAACGTACTTCGTCTTCCTTTGATTCGTGCCGTTTTACCGACAAGACTTCGGATAGCAGGCGAATACCGAACGATACCCGCAGTTGGGCTCCCACACAATACGCGGAGCACCGCGAATGCCAAACATTCGTCAAATACACGCATTGTCTGGGACCGGCTTTATAATCAGTGAAAATAAGTATGAAAAGTTATTGAAAAACAATTGATTCTTTAGGAAGTCAATTGAGGTAATATAAAATGAACTACACGGTTCATTCAATGCTGAAACTGACAACAAAAATGTATAAATTCATGTGAAGTAATCAGATTTTCCTTTTCTCGAGATTTTATAATAAATTGAGGTGTCTTATCACGTTATTACAAATATGATAAGTAATGGCTGCATTGGCTGCAAAAAGTATCATACTGAGTCATCAATATTTGGGATGAAAATCTACGGGGTTCAGTATGAAAAAAGCATCAATAATTCATGACTTTATTCACAATAAAGCCTAATTCCTTGAAAAAAATTAACCTTATCTATAAATCAACATCAAAAAGAAGAACATACATACTACAATCATAAAACCATAGTTAGGTAATCTACTGAATAAGGTATTATTATTAACATTGAAATTGAAAAGAGGTTTATTTGTTGTTAATTACCCCTATTCCTATCCATAAGATATAGTTCATAGTTTATAGGCAGAATCTGGTGGAAAATAGTTCGCTTTTTCTGGAAGACATTCCTAACATTTTTTATACTTAGGTATTGGTGTTCGTGTCCTATTCTTCAAAATATGTAGTGAGGGTAGTGGCTTTGAGGACTGGGGAAAATGAAGAAGACCAGAAATAAAGGTCGAAACGTCGGCATTTCATAAAGGATTTCATTTTCCCCAGTCCTCAAAGCCACTACCCTCACTACATACTTAGGTATACTCATTTGAGATTTTCAATAGGAATTTACAATCTTCTTCGCATGTTATGATGTGATATATTCTGAAACCATCCACAAACAAGAGAAACTAATTGCTTTCTATAGTTATGAAAGGCTAACATTAAGTACATCATTAACTTCTAGAGATTGAAAAAGCAACAATAAAGTTGCGAAACGTCGCTCGTCGAAGAATTGGATGCTTTTCTTACTACCTGTATATTCCGATCCCACAACTCATATCATTATCAATTATTGAGAGGAATACGATTTATTACCAACTATACAGGGTGATTTTTTTAAGTGTTTCATTAGACGTTTTCGGGGAAGGAATTGCGATACAAATTCAAAATTTCGTATTTTTGTTTAAGAGTACATGAACTCAATTTCTAAAATATTTTCAAGCCGAATCTACTTCCAGTTCTACCGGAAACGATGTGAACTTCGTTATTTCAAATGCAACACCCTGTATATTTATACATATTTGAATTTTTCGTTCAATTCTGCAATAATTTGATGTATGACATGCGCAACCACATCAAGCGATTATTGAGTTATAGCGTGATTCTCAATTTTTTTGACAGAAAGATTGTCACAAATTAGTGCTCATATCTTCAAAATCCCTCATTGTAAGATTTTTTTTGCAACAGTGGAACTAAAGAAAGTACGCTGATACTGCTTCTTGTATGAATTATGAGAAAATACTATACAGGGTGTCTGAAACGGGGCATGAAAGTCAGCCTCAACAAAACTATAAAATCTCATTATTTTCAAACGGGAACCATATAATTTTGTAATTCCGATCGATTGCTCGTCAAAAACTAGCCAGAGTGTCCCAAACATTTCATGTCTTTAAAACCAATAGTTTTGATGTTATTGAATAAAATTCGAATTTCATCACTAAATCCAGGTTTCGCTCAGTTAAATTCATTGGTATGCTTATCTTTTTCAAAGTAGACTATGTTAGGAATTGTCATTCCTACTTATTTTTATGGATCGAGCACTATGCAGAACATGCAATGATAATTAGGTACACAAGAATGATTCATCAAATGTCTGTTCTCTATTTGCGGCGAATGTGACAAATAAAAAAAACAGATAATGAACGATGACTAAATGGTGCTCGATTAATGAAAATAAGTGAGAATAACAATTACTAGCATAGTCTACTTTGAAAAAGACATGCATACCAATGAATTTGACTGAGCGAAACCTGGATTTAGTCGTGAAATTCGAATTTTATTCGATAACATCAAAACTACTGATTTTGAAGACATGAAATGTTTAAAATACTCTAGCTAGTTTTTGACGAGAAATCGATCGGAATAACAAAATTATATGGTTCCCATTCGAAAATAATGAGATTTTATAGTTTTGTTGAGGCTCAGTTTGAAGCCCCGCTTCAGACACCCTGTATAGTATTTTCTCATAATTCATACAATAAGCAGTATCAGCGTACTTTCTTTTGTTCAACTGTTGCAAAAAAAATTCTTACAACGAGGGATTTTGAAGATATGAACACTAATTAGTGACAATCTTTCTGTCAAAAAAATTGATAATCACGCTATAACACAATAATCGCTTGATGTGGTTGCGCATGTCATACATCAAATCATTGCAGAATTGAACGAAGAATTCCAATATGTATAAATATACAGGGTGTTGCATTTGAAATAACGAAGTTCACATCGTTTCCGTTAGAACCGGAAGTAGATTCGGCTTGAAAATATTTTAGAAATTGAGTTCATGTACACTAAAACAAAAATACAATTTTTTGAATTTGTAACGCGATTCCTTCCTCGAATACGTCTAATGAAACACTTAAAAAAATCACCCTGTATACTATGCTTTATCTTCGACTTCTTCAGTAAAATTCGAATTAATCTGCATTTTCAAAATTGACAACAGTTGTCATAAGCGATTTCTGTGGTCGAAAATAGAATCGATATCGAATCCCGTGAAAAACGTCAAAAATTCACGTTTTCCAAATGCAATTTTTAGATATTCAGTATTCAGACCTAAGAAAATGTAGAAATGGATGGCGAGAACGTTACCTTAATGTCTGAAATAGAGTTCCCGATCGATCCGACACTTTTATTCATTTCGTATGCTATTAAATTTTTCCTATTTGTATTAGAGTGAGTTATAGGCGTGAGTTATTATTACCTCACACTATTGGTTTATAGAGACTATTACAGATCAAAATCAGTTGAATAATGGATATATTATTCTATGGGAGTAGATAAAACGTTTATATGTTTCTCATTAGTAGACGTCAGTTTCCAAAAACACAATATTAATCAAATCACTAACTTGTGAAACTGACAGTTCACTTGCAAAATTTTCACATTAAGGGCGGGTTGTAACTCAGTTGGTTAACCAGTTGGTCTTGAAACCAATGATTAACCTGCCAAGTAAGGTTAAGTCAATTTCTGTTGTAACATGAAAAATCAGATGATGGTCAAGTAAACGTCTCTTTTTTGTCTTTTCATTGGCCACACTGAACCCAGATCACAGAATCCATTGAATATTTTTATAATTCTGTCATAATCTAACTGTAATCTGTGACACTCTGACTGTAAGTTTTTATTCAGAATTCAGATTCCGAGACTGTTTTGCAATTTTGAAATTATAGGAGAAAAAATTATTAAAAGAATTGGCTGAATAAAACATAATTATTGTAGTAAGATATTTTTTGTTATTTTATTTCAACGGCAAGCTGTGTTGTAATACCTGTACATTAAAAATATTAGCCCTGAAAATGTTTGAATGAGTTACAGGAGTGCCTGGAAATATTGCGTAATATTATTGTATCTAATAAGATTATTCATATTGAACCTAGATATATCTGGTACTTGTATATTTATATTTTGTGCCTCTTCAATGAGTGCTGCCACTTCTTCATCGATGGGTAGTTCAGGTTCATTTTTTTCACAAGCAATATTGTGGTCATTCTATTTAAAAAAATGATCATCCCTCGGTCTGAAATTTTGTTTTTTCCTCGGAAATGATTCTAATTCGACAAGTTCCATAAAGTCGTCATCATCAGTGAGATTTAACTCACACAGATTCTCTCTTTGCATATTCATTTCGAATAACTAAACAAGCAGAGCAATTTCTAATCAACACAATACACACATAGGATAGATTATTTTCAGTTTAGATTAGTTTGAAAGTTGATCGTTCAAAAATTCATGAAGTATGTCAATCTAAAAGCATTTTCTGTGCTTTTTTTGTCTAGACCATAGGTTGAACTCTCAAAACTAGATGGTTGGAAATTCGACAGTGAACTGACTGGTTAACTTCAAGATTTCTGTCATACAACAACCCAATCAACGTTAACCAATGGTCAACGGAAACCAGAGGTTAACCTGCTGAGTTACAATCCGCCCTTAGTCGTATTATTTACATTAGAAAATTTTGTTTTATCGTCATATATGTTGAAAATCATGGTACAATTATTTCCAGTAACACAGATTCTTGATGATGAAAGAGTTGATACTGATGATGATGAACCATCTGCTGAACTCGAAGACTGCAGAACATTTGTACTCTCCTCACTACCAAATAATTGAGGAATAATTAAAATAAATTTACTTTGTTTTCTATCACAAAGTAACGGACTACTCTATCCAATATTTACCAAATAATTTGCTAGACATTTCGATTTTTTTGTTGACCGAATCATCGACAATTTCGGTGCTCTTCCACCCTCCTGCACGCTTTAGTGCTGAAATATCTCCTCCCGAATCCGCAACCATAGTGGCTCCAGTTCTGCGAAAAGAGTGGCCGGTGTATAAGTCTGGGTCTTTTAAACCTAAATATTTCGCTATTTGTTTTAGGACACCACCAATAGTGTGCTGGCCAGCATTAAGGGAAATGCACTTTCCATGTCGGTATGTCGAAAAAAATCTTAGGCTTTCTGTTCCAGGAGGCCGAAGATTTACATATTTTCTGTATAACATGCAGGGCTTGAAGCTGCAGCCATCATCGGTGTACCATATGAGTTGTATTTGTGATAATATATAATAAAATATCGGTTTCCGTCGAAGGAACGAATATGATGAATCAGTGGATTCGAGATCATAGAGATGATCGAATAGCTGTCAGTCAGATTGTACCTTTGACGGTGAGCGGAGATAAAAGTAAATTGTGTTTCCTTCTGACCTTCTTAGTGTTATACTGAGTGACCCTAGTTATAAGAAACTGATATATAGGGCAGGACACTACATTGGCGACGAGGATAAAAAAAACAATCTTCAAAGTAAGTACTAAATAATATGTAGATGGTTCCGGTTGAGAACAGCGACAATTTTTGAAAGGTACCTAATAGCAATGATTTCGAGAAAATAACTTTGCTTACCTCGTTCGCAAATCTCACTGATTGTCTAAAAAGGCAATGCAGATGAGTCGTGCTGGAAAAAGCACGCAAAATCTCCATGGTCATCTGTTTTAACAGATTAGACTGGAGTCGTGTATCGGAGGCACGGAATCATGTCCAAATGAAGTAAAAACCTCCGTGGTCATCTGTTTTGCACAGATTAGACTGGAGTCGTGTATCGGAGGCACGGAATTATGTCCAAATGAAGTAAAAACCTCCGTTGTCATCTGTTTTGCACAGATTAGACTGGAGTCGTGTATCGGAGGCACGGAATCATGGCCAAATGACATGTATATCAATATTTGCAATCAAGTTGTAGAATTCAAATAGATTAAAATAAAAACAAAAATTCAGGTAAACAGTGTGAATATAATGGCACAACTGGTAAACCTGGAAAATTTCGATTGTATTGGGGAACCGACGTCTGTGAGCGTTCGGTGGGAAAAATGGAAGAGAGCCCTGCTCATCTACCTGGAAGCATCCAATATAGTTGATACGGGTAGGAAAAAAGCAACATTGTTGCACTCTGGCGGTCAGGCGTTTCAAGAAATCTTTTTCAATTTGCCGGATACATCTGCCAGTTCGGATGAGGAAGTAGATGTTTTCAAAGACGCATTGAAGAAACTGGATACCTATTTTTGTCCAAAACAAAGTAAAAGGTACGAAAGACACATTTTTCGGCAAATCAAGCAAGAAAGTAATGAGGAATTTAACAAGTTCCTGCTAAAGCTGCGTATTCAAGCGGAAAAATGTGTTTTTGCAGACCCTAATGAACAGATAATCGATCAAATCGTTGAAAAATGTTGCTCTCCAGAACTAAGACGGAAGATTTTAACACTGGGTGATAACGCAACTCTTGATGATATCATACGCGAGGCAAATGCTTTGGAATCTATCAACAGGGAGGTTGCGGAATTTGATACTCATAAATCCATTTTCAACGACGTCCAAAACGTGAATAAAGTACACACATCTGACACATCCACAAAACAAAACAATTGCACACGTTGTGGGAAGAGTGGACACAAATCTTCCGAATCAAGTTGTCCTGCTTTGAAAGCAGTTTGCTTGAAATGTAATAAAAGGGGTCATTTTCGGAAATGCTGCCGAAGCACGGGAAAAAAAAGAACTAATTTTCCTTCAACCAGAAACGTACCATTCAAGCGCCGGAGACAACAGTCTGTCGAAGAAACTGATTACGTATTTCATTTAGATGATGATTCAAAAATAAAAACAAAAGTAGGCGGAGTAGAAATCGAAATGATAATTGATTCTGGTAGCAAAAGCAATCTGATCACAGATAAAACCTGGAAATTTCTGAAACAACATAAAGTGAAAGTATGGAATCAGTCGAAAAATACCAGCAAAATATTCAAGGCATATGGGAGTGATAAGCCCTTAACGAATAATAATAATAAAAGCTATTTATTGACCAAAGGCCAATCGGCCATCGACATATCAGTCCTGCAGCCAGCCCTTAACGATTTTAGGCACTTTCGAATCTAATATTGATTTGCCAACATCAACCACAACGAGCTCTACTTTCTATGTGATTAAAAATGGAACAAAAAACTTATTGGGAAAAGAAACAGCTATCTCCTTAGGGGTACTTAAACTGGGTTGGGACGCTATCTTAGAAGTTGACTCCATCCAAACGTTTGTAAAATTCAGAAATATGGTTGTCGACATACCGATTGATGAAAATATAACACCTGTGGCACAACCTTATCGAAGAATACCGATCCCGTTGGAATCAAAAGAGGATAAAAAAACAATTTTCGGACCAAGATCTAAACCATGCGCTAGGATTGAGCGATGGGTCCTCAGACTCCAAACGTATAATTTCAAAGTTGTATTCAAACCAGGGAAATCAAATATTGCCGATGCATTTTCAAGATTATGTGTACAAAATAACCGAATCAGCAACATAGACACTGAAAGTTACATAAACAAAATCACCGAATATTCTCGACCAATAGCTGTAACCCTGGATACCATAAAACAACATTCGGAAAAAGACCCGGAAATTCTAGCAATCAGAAGAGGTTTATACGAAAACAAATGGGATGATTCTCTTAAACACTATAAAATATTGGCTAATGAATTATGTTTCAACGATGATATTTTATTGAGAGGTACAAGAATAGTCATTCCTTCGAAACTAAGAGAAGCTGTCTTAGATGCTGCACACGAGGGCCATCCTGGTATAGTCTCAATGAAAAACCGTTTAAGAACTAAGGTATGGTGGTCTAAAATCGACAGTGATGCCCAAATTCGAGTTAGAGGGTGTAAGGGTTGTACACTCGTATCAGCTCCAAATCCTCCTAACCCACTGAAACGAAGAGAGTTTCCTTTGGAACCGTGGGTTGATGTTGCCTTAGATTTTATGGGTCCCTTACCGAAAGGAGAATATTTATTTGTGACCGTTGACTACTATAGCCGATATAAAGAAATTCATATAATGAAACAAATAACCGCTGCTCATACGATAGCAATACTGAAAGCAATATTTTCACGTTTAGGAAACCCTTTATCCATTACTATGGATAATGGCAGACAGTTATCAAGCCACGAAATGCATGAGTTCTGCAGTGAGAGGGGAATAAAAATTTTCCATACAGTGCCCTATTGGCCCCAAGCTAATGGCGAAGTAGAAAGACAGAATAGGGACATTCTCAAGCGGCTGAAAATCAGTGCCACTCTCAAGAGTGACTGGAAAGATGATCTTTTTGACTACTTGAGCATGTACAACAGCACTCCACATTCGACAACAGGCAAAACACCAGCTGATTTATTTTTCAGACGACAGTTTCGTGACAAAATTCCGAGTGCACTAGATTATGAATACAAAACAACTGACGAGGATGCTAGAGACCAAGATAAAATTCAGAAGGCTAAGGGTAAGGAATACATAGACCTGAAAAGAAGAGCTGAGATCGACAATCTGAAACGTGGGGATATAGTCTACGTAAAAAATATGATAAAGAAAGACAAGCTTACTTCTAATTTCAATCCTGCGGATCACACTATAATAGA
Source organism: Adalia decempunctata (assembly GCA_951802165.1). NCBI lineage: Eukaryota > Metazoa > Arthropoda > Insecta > Coleoptera > Coccinellidae > Adalia > Adalia decempunctata. The sequence goes on from OX637695.1 coordinate 51,976,229, forward strand.
GAAGAAAGGAGCTGACGTTCAAATCCAAAATGACCACACAGGAGAAAAATTGAGAAGAAACATTGTCCACTTAAAAAAAGTTGAAGGAGAATGGAAGATATATTCAGGAGATGAAGAAAACAAGAAAATGATTTTGACGGAAATTGATTAATAATTTGAATGACTGAAACAAAACAAAGGTTGATATCATTCTCATATACTCAATCTCATTTAATATTGTATCACAGTCATTGGATTCATTTTTCAAATACTAGTTTTCCATTGAATATTTGTATTACTCATATCATACCAAAAATTATAAATTTATTGAAAGGAAGGGATGTACCATATGAGTTGTATTTGTGATAATATATAATAAAATATCGGTTTCCGTCGAAGGAACGAATATGATGAATCAGTGGATTCGAGATCATAGAGATGATCGAATAGCTGTCAGTCAGATTGTACCTTTGACGGTGAGCGGAGATAAAAGTAAATTGTGTTTCCTTCTGACCTTCTTAGTGTTATACTGAGTGACCCTAGTTATAAGAAACTGATATATAGGGCAGGACACTACAATCGGTTATGGTGAATCTTCTTGTTTGTGAATTTTTTGGATGCCGCAATGTCACAATAACGTATTTTCCTATATCTTCTACATCATTCATGTTTGAGGAGAGAATTTCGTCACATCGACAACATCCAGAAATCCCAAATATTGTTACAATTTTCGCCAGCAACCACTGGTCATCAGGAGCATGTAAAAGAAATTGTTCAGCCTCTTCTTTACGTAATACCTTGGCCCTTTTTTGGCGTATAACGCTCATTTTTTCGTTTCAGAAACGCTATTACCTTTTGAAATCTGCAAATGACAACTAAACGTCATATTTTTCAATAAATTTTTTAAGGAAAACAAACCTGCGGACAGGGGTATTTTCTTTCATTTCCAAGCAGCTTTTCAGCATAGACCATTTTGCCATAAAGTATTAGGGCTGAATCTAGCTGATAGTTGATTCAAGTAGACCAACAAAACATCTTCAGTTACCCCAATCACACTATTTTTGTTTTGCCACTTTTTGAAGTCGTCGTATTCTCGCTCGTAACTTGAAGCTGATTTTGCAGGTAATAAACTTGAAGGTACACTGCTGGCTGCCTCAATAATTTCTTTTGGTACATTCATTTTCGCTTTCGCCAAAACAAATGTAAAGAAAAATAAACAGACATGTTCCTGGCAACGCTTCCATAGCTTACGACATTTGCGACAAATTATTGAGAATTTTTTGGAATTTATCTAACCTTTTACAAATGAGAAACAAATAAAATATAAAACAATACACGCAAGGAAACGGGTTTAACTGGCTCAAGGAGGTAACTGACTCGCCTGCGGCTCGTCAGTTATATCCTCCATTCGCCAGTTAAAACCCTCTTACCTTGCTACTAATGTTATATACTATTTACGGTGCGCTGAGACATAGATGCATCTATGCTGAGACACAGAGCAACGATTACGTGATGACAGTAGTGAGTAGACGCCAGTGTTTTCCAATAATTATTGTTTTACAATATCGAAATGCTCTCTGTCAAAGAACAAATATCGTTGGATTGTTTTCAGAGAGGTGTAATGAAAAATATCGTTCATTACACGTCCAGAAAGGCTCTTTTCTACAAGCGTGCACTTTCATTCTCTTTCCCGCACGTATTTCAATTCGTAAAGAGTCACATTGCCAAACAGTGTGGGAAAAACCCCTGCTATTCCATTACCGCACGCAAATTCGTGTGGTAATGGATTAGCAAGGGCTTTTCTCGCACGCTTTTTCTAAAGAATAAACTGAATAATGATATATCTCTATGCCACCGACGACGTTACTATGGAAACGGCATGTGAATAAGAATTAATACATTGTCATTATATTATGAAATTGTGTTTAAATATAAATAATATCAACTCGAATTCAATCAGTACGCTCCGGTAAAATGGATACTTCGGGATCTGATGATGGCCTGCCCGAAGAAATATTAGCAGCTTCTTATGAAGCGAGTTTAAATTTGTTACCGGCCAAGTCGAAGATAAAATATGAGAAGCAATATTCAGAATTCATTGATTGGTGTAATTCCAAAAAGGTTCAACCGGGGAAGGAGGAAGTGTTTTCGGCGTATTTTTTGGAAATGTCCAAAATTTGGAGACCAAATACATTATGGTCCCGATATTCAATGATAAAGAGTGTTTGTAAACTGAAACAGGATTTGGATATTGGAAAATTCCATAAATTAACTGCCTTCATTAAACTTTTAATGAAGAGGAAATAACAACATTCATGAGTGAGGCATCTGATGAAATTTACTTGATGATGAAGTTGGTAACAATTTTTGGATTAGCTGGTGCCTGCAGACGAGAGGAACTTACAAAACTCACCATCGACGATATAGATGATAAAGGAGACTTGATCATCGTCAATATTAAGGACTCCAAAAATCATTCACCAAGATCGTTTGTTATATCCCAAGACACCAATAATGGATATTTTCTGAACATATACAGAAAATATATGAATTTACGTCCAAAGGAAATACCTCATCGCCGAATTTTCATAAAGTATAATCGGGGAAAATGTAAGATTCAACCTGTCGGAATCAATACAATAGGAAAAATACCGTCCGAAATTGCAGCTTACTTACGCCTACAAAATCCGGAATTATACACAGGACACAGTTTTAGGCGCTCCTCGGCTACTTTCCTAGCCAATTGTGGAGAAGGTATCACAAATATTGAACGTTTAGGAGGATGGAAGTCAACTGCTGTTGCTGAGGGATACTTGGAAGAATCTATTAACCAGAAAAAAAAATGTCCACTAAAATTCTTAATTTGAATGGTTCTTCCTCTTCAAACTGTAATACAGAATCATTACCTTCCAAAGAGCCTTCGAACAATATGATGGCAAATATTCAACGTTTTGCTTCTTCCTCTTCAAACTGTAATACAGAATCATTATCTTCCAAGGAGCAGCTGACTTCGACCAATATGATGGCTTCTGCTATAAATTTGCATAACGCGACCAACTGCACGTTTACAATAAATATAACTAATAACTGAATATTTCTAATGAATATATTGATAATAATGGGAAGAAACAGAATGTACATAGATCAAAATTCATTTTTATGTGCTGTTAGTCTAGTTTTCTTTTCAATTAATAAAGAATTTATGAATATTATTACAGTTTTAATTTATTTCATAGGCTTGTAGTCTCTATGGACCGAAGGTCAACGATGAGAGTACAATGGTAACGACTTCCCAATAAACACACAAACGTATAATAAACGTTTATTTCTAGTGGCTGAAGTTGATTTAACGTTACACGTTGAATTTTCTACGTTACATCCGAAACGAAAATTCCACGAAACGTTATAATTATACACATAATATACGTACCCAATTCAACTGTTTGACTCATCCACCATTATGAAACGTATATTTATTAAATTTTTTCAAACGTTCTCTCAACGTGAGCTCAGTAACATTGAATAAACGTTAAATGAGTCACTCTTCATCAACTCTGACGTAAACCAACCTTAATTCTACTAATAACATCCGAAACACAAATTCAACGAAACGTTGAATATACATATAATATACGTACCCAATTCAACTGGTTGATGAACCGTTATAAAACGTATATTTATTGTATTTTTTCAAACGATTTTTCAACGTGAGCTTTTTAACATTGAAGAAACGTTTAATTAGTCACTCTTTATCAACTCAGACGTCAACCTACTTTGATTCTACTTGTTACAACCGAAACACAAATTCAACGAAACGTTGATTATACATATGATATACGTACCCAATTCAACTGATTGATTCATCCACCATTATGAAATGTATATTCATTACAGTTTTTTAATTGTTTTTTCAACGTGAGCTCAGTAACATTCAATAAACGTTAAATGAGTTACTTTTAATATCAACTCAGACGTTAACCCACTTCAATTCTACTTATTACATCCGAAACACAAATTCAACGGAACGTTGATTATACATATAATATACTTACCCAATTCAACTGGTTGATTCATCCACCATTATGAAACGTATATTTATTACATTTTTATTTATTACATGTATTGTATTATATCAGCTTCTTATTAATTCGAAGGAATATTTAACAGCATATTATAATTAAGGTAGGTACCTAAATATACCTTTTTGAAACGCTTTTAATGTTTCTTTTATAAAATCTTTCATTTCGAAAGGATGGAGAAATATTATCATTTTATGTGAAGCGATATAGTGATTTCATACCTACCGAAATGTCCGAACTTATTTCCTGCATTCTTTACTTTGAATTTTTTATTCGTTCAAAATATGAAACCCATTATTAGTAATAACCTTATATTCGTAACATACCTACATCGTCTTTGCTAAAATCAATTAATAGAAAATTATGAAGTTTCTTGAAAGATAATAATTAATCAACCTAGGCAAGGGTGCACTAGAGTTGGCAGGGGTTGTGATGACGTGATACGTGATAGTGCCGGCGCCATATAGGCCGGCGCCGGCGATCCTGCTGTGATCGAGTTAAGTTGAATCCTGCATTCGTGCATTTCACATATTGAAGAGCTAGTGCCGCAGTCACCCGATAGTTCCCTTCGCTATTTTCGACGTGGTAAATCGAGTTTGCTAGGAAAATTATCTGATTTGTTTAGAAGTGCGACAACAAAGATTTTGGTAAGTACCTATCAGTACCCTAAAGTTTCATATTGATTGGTAAAAGAAGATTGGAAAGCTTCCAGAGCTCTTCTGAAGAATCGGAGAACTCGAATATGGAACATTTAACACAACCGATTTTTTTGGATGAATCAGTTCCTGTTTCATCAGCAGAGGATACCGAAATAATTTGTGAGTAAATGTTAATTTTTGGACATATCTACATAATATGAAAGCTTTGTCATTCCTAACATAGTTAATTGTGAAATTTGTTACATAAATAATGTTTGTTTTTTTACGAAGGCATAAATTGATATAGCAATGCTAAAATTATTACCCCAGTTCCCTGTAAAAATAATTATTCTCGTTTTTTTTAAGGTTAACCGATATAAGTCAATGGGAGGTAATGGTCCCGAGGACCATACCAGAAGAATTCTCAGATTCATATTGAGTAATGATTTAGCTTGCCAATACAATTGGAAGGGCAGGGAGAAAAAACCTTTTAGAGATAAGAAGTCGACGGAACTCATTTATGGTAAGGCTTTATTTTGTAGACCTATATTTTCAAAATATCTAATGAGCATTATGGGTTTTTTCAGTAGCTGTCAAGAAAGAATTTGCGGCAGCCACAGACCTAAAAATTGCAGACGCAACAAAAGATTGGCTGGAATTTGCGAAAGAAGACTCAAGGACGCTGCATTAAGTAAAGAAAAAAATGAAATTTAAACATTTTTTTTAATATGTAGGTACATTTAAAAATCTATAATTTTTTTTGTTTGTTCTCTTTATATTTATAGTTATGTTTTTTCTTTCATATTTTACTTATTCTGTTTATTTTTTTATTATTACAAAATATTGATGAATCTGTGTTTAATTGTCAGCATTTTGAAATTGTTGTCCACTTGAATAGATAAGTACTCGAATATTTCCAAATTTTTCACCCATTATAAATAACAAGAGTCCACAGAAATAATGTTGTACTACTAACGATAACTACACCTATATATCTGACCAAAATTATATCTCCAATGAGAAACATTTCTTGTGATAATACTTCATTTAAAATTTGGACCAAAATTTATTTCCTGTTCTTTATTTTCATATTCATGAAAAAACATTTGAATATCTTGAAAGTTTTTAGAATATTTTTCAAGATGTAGATGACAAAGGTTTATAAGTTTCCTTAGTTTAGGACAAATTATGCTGAAATTCAAATAATAACAATTCAAAAATATTTTTACTCAAGATTTCATTCTCTAAAATCAACGTTACCTTGACACTTGCAATGAACGTCGAATATTTGTGGTATTTTGGTATTAACATCAACGTTGAGAATTCGTATACCATCAACGTTATTTCCGAAACGAAAATACGTCGTTACGTTGAAACTTAAAAATAACGTTATATCAAGGTATTTTCATTCCCTAAAATCAACGTTACCTTGACACTTGAAATGAACGTTATATATTTGTGGTATTTAGGCATAAACATCAACGTTGAGAATTCGTATACCATCAACGTTATTTCCGAAACGAAAATACATCGTTACGTTGAAACTTAATAATAACGTTATATCACGGTATTTTACTTATGACAATAGGAGGTTTGCAACGTTGAATCAACGTGCAGGGAAAACGTTACGAAGAAACCAAAAAGAAACGTATTTCATAACGACATTTTACCGTTTTTTCAACGATGAAATATGGTGACGTTACCTAAAAAATACAACGTTTCTTAATGGTTACTGTGTTTATTGGGTTGTCAGAGACTTTTGTCATTCATGTGTATTTAGAATGATCAATTCACATTTGATCTGTGTGTTGAAATCGATCTCGTATAAGCGCTTGTAGAAAAAATATTGTTCCTAACTCGTGCGGAAAGTGTTTTTCTCGCACTCAACTGCTTACCCGAACTCCGCTTCGCGTCGTTCGGGTAACGGCAGTTTCGTGCGGGAAAATATCACTTTCCGCACTTGTTAGGAAAATAACTATTTCCGTGCTTGCACGAATTCCCGTGTTCGGCTCCACCTCACACGGGAACTGGGGCCCTATTCTTGACCCTTAGTATAATTCAGGATCGTGCGTATCTCATGAACTACCTGCGATTTTACGAATGATACCTTCAATGGGTATTCTCGACCGTTCGCAGCCTGTGCGATTATACGTACTTTGCAACAAGCGGACATAGCCGTCCGCAAACAGTTACGAATGGCAGTAAGCGCCCAAGTTCGAATGGAATTGAAGTTTATTTTATGAATTTACATCTATAATTGAACAATATTTCATGAAGTGGTTTAAGTCATATTGTGATAATCGATCACGCATTATTAAAATACAAAATTTTATTGATACTACTTGCGGCTACAGAATTGAGCATAACAAGCAGGGTAAGTTAGTGTATTTATTTCACAGGTTTGGTAGCTTTTCAGTTTTTTGCTTCCGGGAGTTACCGAATAGACATTGGGAGAAATATAAACTTGTCTGTAAAAAATTAATTTGATCAAGTCATGTTTGATTGTACAATACCTATATTCAAACTGGTAATATTCTAACATCTTTGTAGAACATTCATTTACTTCACATTATTCTCAAAGAACCAATACTCACAATTGTTCGAAAAAACTCGTCCTAAAACGCAATTTTTTATCTCAAAGTTTCATCAAAATGCACCTACCTGACGTTTGAATATTATCAACCTCTTTAACAAGGGTTTGTGCATCCCATCAACAGCTGATTTCTTCGCTGACCGTAGAGTCAGGTAGGTTTTCTTCCAAAATTGCGCTGTTGCCAAGATCATTTGAACATGCGAACGATAAAGTTCGAACGACTTTGCGAAGGGCTGTCAAGAATATCATTTTTTCGAAGTATTCGCAACTTGACCCTTCGCAGACCTGCGTATACGCAGAGTTGCGAATGATGTCAAGAATAGGGCCCCTGTTCGCGCGTGCACGGAAAAAGCATACTTACTTCAAAAATTATGACTGGCATATACTAGTGTTGTTCATAATCGAATGATCTCAATAATCGAATGATGAGCATTCGAGTGATTGCAATAATCGAATGATCACTCGAATTAAAAATAATCGAATGGTCGAACACCTGTTTTCTGCTTATATCAGCGTTAACCGCAGAGTTTTCGCTTTTCCGACTTTCATTCGTTCATTTCATACAATAAATATTTTATCTTAAGGATTTTATTATTTTATCTTAGTACCTATTTCTATATTCTCAAAACAAAATTTCTATTTAGTAAAGAATATTTTATTGTTCATTAATTTTCAATATGAAAATTCTCAAAAAGAAGTTAGTTACCTCATAAATTGTTACAGTCATTATTTGATTGGTTTGATACGATCATTTTTTTCTGTTTTTTGAAAGATAAAGAATTGTGAAACTCTTGATGAGTGTTCAAATTACATTATGAATCATTAAATTTCTAGTTTCAGATGTGTAGGAAATTACAGATTAGTCACTTGTAATCAGATTGTTTATTTTTTTTACAGTAATCTGTAATTTCAATTGAGTATAATATTGTTTCCTGTAGTGTGGAGGTTCGTTGTTGCGGTGGTGGATGTCGCTGATGGTAGCTTGGTTCAATCTCGTTCAAATTGTTATTCTCATTATCAGTTTCTTTTTTCTTAAGATGAGGTTTTTTTTCATAAAAGGAGATTTGTCACATACATTGATTCTTAATTCAATTTTCGTTTTGAGATCGCTAGGAGAAGTTTAAAAGTTATATGCAGCAGAGTAATTTAGTATCGACGTTTTGGAAATAGTAGATTTATTTGGATAGATTCTGCTGTAGAGGCAATTTAGTATACGATTTAATTCGGATAGCCTTTCATTGCTTTTGAAATTTGTGGCATTTTAATTCCCTTCAACTGGACTGGACCAAGCGACGAATCGAATACCAGCATCCACCATTGTTGGCGAGATTCCGACACTCGGAAAAATTGGAGAACCATATCTTCCAGAGTTCCAGCCAACCAGTTCTTCTGGAAATAGGCAGCTGAAGCTCAGTGGAGACATTCACGACCGAGATAAGTCCTTCATTTTATTTTATAATAAGTATCACCGTTGCTTGCCTAACATTAAGTCTTCTTCCCATTATTTCGACTTAATTATATTCTGGCTGTACTATATGAATCTCTCGTCGTTGAATATCGAATTTGTATTTAACATTATATACTGAATAAGAATAATTATAAGTATCACCGTTGCTTGCCTAACATTAAGTCTTCTTCCCATTATTTCGACTTAATAATATTCTGGCTGTAATATATGAATCTCTCGTCGTTGAATTTTGAATTGTATTTAACATTATAATAAATAAGAATAATTGTGCATCATAGAACACATTGCAAATTGGTTGATTCTCATCGTATTATTTTGCCTAAGCATCTTGTAATTGATTTCCTGTTCATTGTAATAAACCAATCAAATTCAAGTATTTCTCTGCCACCTTGTTTTCTACAGGACAGTTCTATCCTGACCCAACCCGGATTGAGCTTTAATCTTGGTAGTGTGAATATATTATTACCATCTTTGAATTTATTGCTAGTAACATTTACTTTATGTGAACTAGGTACCTAATTGGTAAAAGGAACGTGGCAATTTGGCGCCCGAGCAAAAGGAAATAAATCCAGTACATATTTGCTTCTTCGAGGAGAGAATTCACTCATCAGCAGCCGTTGTTAGAAGCTTCCATTCCTTTCTCTGAGCAGCTATTCTGGAGGACTCACTGGGAAGCAGTACTTGGGTTGTGAGTCGTGTCATTGCCTGGTATGGTATACATTTAATTTTATTTCACTCATTCACTGGTTTTTTCGATATATTTCCTTGTAATATTTCACTCCTTATTTCGACTGGAAGACAAGGTACATAAATTTTTTCTTGCAATGGCATCTTCATCATTTTTTAAAATGGAGCCAGATAGATTGAATAAAGAAGAATTAGAGTACGAAATATCTTTAAGAGGTTTAAAGCCTGAAGGCTCAGTTTCAGAATTAGTTAAAATTTTTCGTGGACTATTGAAATTAGAAAGCGAAGGTCAATCATTCAAAGAGGTGCTCAAATTTGACATTAAAACTGAGCTAGACATTTGTTCAATAAAAGTTGATGAAATTAAAGGTTTTCTTGCTGAACCATTCACTGGTTCCATGCAAAGGAAGATAAGAACTAAACTAAGTCATGTTGTTGGTAGACTTGAAAGAATTACACCGCCAGAAAGTGACAAATCATTATGTGAGTTGAGGTCTAAGTTGCTTACAGTTAGCTTACATTTAATTTCTTCTTTTGAAAATAAATTAGTATCGAGTCCAAAACACAAAATTACAGTTCCTGCGGAGGTATCCTTTGAACACAATTTACTGAGCCAAAATGGTGCAAATTCAACCCCTACTCGTATTTCACAGCCGGTTAGTCCAGGTCAAAATTTGGGTACCGTAGCAGAAGCAGGAAATTTACTACAGAATTTGAATTTATCGAATGGTAAAATAAGTTTCAAGAGTCTTGACATCAAATATTCGGGAAAAAATGATTCATTGAGTTTGAATGCCTTTTTTGAGAGGGTTAATGATCTTATGGAAGCGAGAGGTTATTCGAAGGATCTAATGTTCAGAACTGCTTCAGAATTATTTGAGGGTGATGCCTTGGTTTATTATCGATCCATTAAAAGTGTAACTAGTGATTGGGATGAATTAATCTCACTGTTCAGGGAAGAATTTTTCAGGGATGGCGATAAGAAAATTTTTGAACAAATTAAGGAACGAACTCAAGGTGAAACAGAAAGCATAGCAATTTATGTCGCATATATGCAGAATTTATTTAGTAGATTGTCGTTTAAAGTGGATGAAACAATGAAATTAGAGTTGATCAAGAGCAGAATAAGACCAGAGTATCAGATAGGTTTTGGGTTAATTGACGATATCGATTCGATCGAGACTTTAATAAGGTTAGGACGCAAACTAGAGGACACAAAACGTAACATCGATAAATTTGTTCCACCTACTACTAACAAAAATGCGATTGAAGTTGATTTACAATATAGGCGAGAAGATAAAGGAAAATTAAGTAATGTGCAAACTGCAAAACATGTTAATTTTTCTGAATCTAAGTTATGTCATTCTAAGACAGATAATAAACATTGTTCTTGTAGAGAAACCTCTGAGAACAGGAGTCGGTCAAATTCACGTAGTAGAAATGGAAGGTCGAATTCTCGTACGTCTACTCTATCTAGGGATTCCTCCTGTAATAGGAATTATTGTTCGGAACTCCATTTCGGTAATAATAATCGACAAACTAGTAACCGGCGTGTGAGTAGATTTGATAGTCAGGGAAGAAATTTCAATGAATCTGGAAGTTCAAACAGATCTCTCAGTACAGATAAGAATCAGGAAAGGCAGTACAATGCTTCTTCTAACTCACGTAATGATAATTCAGGTAAAGGGACCAATTATATTGATTCAGACAGCACGGCAGTTCTTTGTTTCAAGTGTAATGGAAGAAATCATATTGCGAAATATTGTACACTAAAATCGTCGAGATGTTTCACTTGTGGAAGATTAGGCTATACGAAAAGAACTTGTCCCACGTGTAATTTAAACCGCTCAAGAAGTCAAGTGTAGACCGAGCTTCGACTTCTCAGCGTCCATCGGTCGATCTGAATAAGATGTACTCGGATTACTCGGATAGTGTTGTCGGTGGGCAAGGGTTGGATTCTAATGATTTAAATTTTGTTTGCACTAGAACAGAAGTTGAAAATTTCAACAATAAATACAGGCCAGTAATTAATTTCATTTTAGAAGGTCTTTCAGAGGGAGAATGTCCGTATGTCACAGTTAATATATACACTAAAGAATTTCATGGTTTACTAGATTCTGGAGCAAATCAAGTCTTCATTAATGCTAATACTTTTGAATATGTCGAGGGATTGGGAGTAAAGTTGATAACTGATAATAGTTCTACTTGTGTTTTGGCCAATAGCCACGAATTAGACTGTATAGGTTACGTTAATGTGCCAATTGTTTTAGAAGATAGAGTACATGTCTTCAAATGCTTTGTCTTACCGGAATTGCGTCACGATATTGTCCTTGGAACGGTCTTTTGGATGAAAATGGGTTTAGTCCCAGATTTGCGAAAAGGGTACTGGAGCTTCAGTAATGAAAAACCTTGTAACAAAACCCTTAATTCTTTAAGAACAACTGGAGATTTAACTTCAATTCAGCAAGAACAACTCAATTCCGTCATAAACAGTTATTTTGATTCAGTGAAGGATATTAAATTGGGATGTACCAATGCGATAGAACACGAAATTGTAACAAATAGTCCTCCCATAAAGTCAAAATATTACCCAGTTAGCCCTTATATGCAGAAAAAAATCAATGACGAAGTAGACAAAATGCTAGAATTAGATGTGATCGAACCATCGACAAGCGGATGGAGTTCTCCAATTCTCATGGTACCTAAAAAGGATAATACTTATCGATTTTGCGTTGACTTTAGAAAACTGAATGCGGTTACAGAAAAATGTGCTTATCCCCTTCCTCATATTTCCTCGATTCTCGACAGTTTGGGTAATGCTAAATATTTGACATCTTTAGACATCAAAAATGCCTACTGGCAAATTAAATTATCAAAGAGAAGTAGACAATACACTGCATTCACGATACCTGGACGAGGGTTATTCCATTTCAAAAGACTAGCTTTCGGATTGACGAATGCACCTGGCACATTTCAGAAATTTGTGAATGATCTTTTCGGATCAGAATTTTCTGATTATATTTTTAGATACTTGGACGATATAATAATAGCTACCCCAGACTTTGAAACACATTTGAAAATCTTGAAACATGTTCTCGATAGACTTCTTGAAGCTAACTTGGTCTTAAATAGGGAAAAATGCGTTTTTTGTAGACCAGAACTCAAATTTCTCGGATATATAGTCAACCGAAATGGCTTAGCAGTTGATCCTGAAAAAGTAAGTGCAGTAGTTAACATGCCCAGTCCCAAATCCCCTAAGGAAGCAAAAAGGATCATTGGAATGGTTATGTGGTACCGCAAGTTCATTCCTAATCTGTCGACAATTGCCGAACCTATTACTAGGCTTACTAGAAAGAATATAAAATTCGAATGGTCAGCGGAGTGCGAACAAGCTTTCGGAAAAATTAAAGATTCTTTAATAAGCGCACCTATTTTATCATGTCCAAATTTCGATCAGGAATTTGTTCTTGAATGCGACGCTAGCGGATATGGATTAGGGAGTGTGCTAACTCAAGTATATGACGGTAAACAACATGTAATCTGTTATCTCTCTCGTGGGTTGACTCGGTCAGAAAGAAAATTTTCAGCCACAGAATTAGAGTGTCTTAGTGTATTGTGGTCGATTGAGAAATTGAGGTGCTATCTGGAGGGAGCTCCTACGTTCACTGTTATTACAGACCATCATAGCTTGTTGTGGTTAAATAATTTAAAAGATCCTCATGGCAGACTAGGACGGTGGGTCCTGAGACTACAGATGTATAATTTCAAAATTTTACATCGACCTGGAATTAATCATCATGTACCGGATTGTTTATCTAGAGCTATTCCAGAGAATAATGTAGCATCTGAGTTAGTGTTAAAAAATACTGAAGACCGATGGTATAATAAACTTTTGATTCAAGTACGAACTAATCCACTTAGATATCCAAATTTTAGAATTTCCCAGGATGGTGTATTATTTAAGAACACGGGTAGAACTTTATCTGATGCTTCAGCGTGGAAGCAAGTGTTAGCTAAGGGGAGTCGTTTAGAAGTTTTGAAAAAATTTCATGATGATCCAGTCACGGGTGGACATTTCGGTATTTATAAGACTTACCATAGAATTTTTGCAAGATATTTTTGGCCAGGAATGAGACATGATATTACGAAATATGTGAATAAGTGCAGAATATGTGCAGCAAATAAACCTGAACAAAAACTTAAGGCTGGTGAAATGGGTAGTAAACCTAGTATTGATAGGTGCTGGCAGTATATAGCGATTGACCTAATTGGTCCATTTCCACGAAGTAGTAAGGGATATCAACATGTACTTGTTGTTTGCGATTTTTTAAGTAAATTCACAATGTTATTTCCACTCAGGAAAGCCATAACTAGCTCTATCGTAAGAATTTTGGAAGAGCAGGTATTTTTAGTATTTGGTGTTCCTGAAATCCTGAAGTGCGATAATGGAAGTCAGTTCAAAAGCCGCGAATTTTCGAAACTTATGAAGGAATATAACGTGAAAATATTTTACAATCCGTTGTATCATCCTGAGCCCAATTTTTCAGAGAGGGCAAACCGTGTTATTAAAACAATGATTGCCAGTTATGTAGATGAGAACCATAAAAAATGGGACAAATATTTGCCTCATCTAGCCTGTGCGTATCGAACAGCGCAACATGAAGTTACCAAAAATAGTCCTTATTCAATTAACTTTGGATGTGAAATGATAACGAATGGTCATGAATATGAGTTTGATAGATCGAGAAAAAGTATTGCTGATGTTGGGGAAAATAATTCTGATTTTGAAGATGGAAAAAAGTTGTTGCGATTGAAAGAACTGAGAAAATATGTAAAGAATAAGTTGACTTTAGCTCATGAAAAATCTAAGCATCAATATAATTTACGACACAGACCTCATTCGTTCGAGGTTAATGATTATGTTTGGGTTAAAAACCATGCATTGTCTTCTAGTGCGAAGGAGTTTTCTGCGAAGTTAGGAGATAAGTTTTGTGGACCATATAAGATATCGAAAAAGCTTGGTGTGAACACGTATGAACTTGTAGATGATTCGAATAGGTCAAGGGGTATATGGCACGTATCTCAGCTCAAGCCTGATAAAACTTTAGACAGTGGTTAGAGCTCGGCGTGAATGTTACTCCATTTGTTCTTCTTCTTGATGGTTATATGGTATTGTATTGTATAGTTTGTACCGTTCTTGAGAGAAAAAAAATCTGCGATTTTTTTTTTCGTAAGAAGGGGGAGTATGTTACAGTCATTATTTGATTGGTTTGATACGATCATTTTTTTCTGTTTTTTGAAAGATAAAGAATTGTGAAACTCTTGATGAGTGTTCAAATTACATTATGAATCATTAAATTTCTAGTTTCAGATGTGTAGGAAATTACAGATTAGTCACTTGTAATCAGATTGTTTATTTTTTTTACAGTAATCTGTAATTTCAATTGAGTATAATATTGTTTCCTGTAGTGTGGAGGTTCGTTGTTGCGGTGGTGGATGTCGCTGATGGTAGCTTGGTTCAATCTCGTTCAAATTGTTATTCTCATTATCAGTTTCTTTTTTCTTAAGATGAGGTTTTTTTTCATAAAAGGAGATTTGTCACATACATTGATTCTTAATTCAATTTTCGTTTTGAGATCGCTAGGAGAAGTTTAAAAGTTATATGCAGCAGAGTAATTTAGTATCGACGTTTTGGAAATAGTAGATTTATTTGGATAGATTCTGCTGTAGAGGCAATTTAGTATACGATTTAATTCGGATAGCCTTTCATTGCTTTTGAAATTTGTGGCATTTTAATTCCCTTCAACTGGACTGGACCAAGCGACGAATCGAATACCAGCATCCACCATTGTTGGCGAGATTCCGACACTCGGAAAAATTGGAGAACCATATCTTCCAGAGTTCCAGCCAACCAGTTCTTCTGGAAATAGGCAGCTGAAGCTCAGTGGAGACATTCACGACCGAGATAAGTCCTTCATTTTATTTTATAATAAGTATCACCGTTGCTTGCCTAACATTAAGTCTTCTTCCCATTATTTCGACTTAATTATATTCTGGCTGTACTATATGAATCTCTCGTCGTTGAATATCGAATTTGTATTTAACATTATATACTGAATAAGAATAATTATAAGTATCACCGTTGCTTGCCTAACATTAAGTCTTCTTCCCATTATTTCGACTTAATAATATTCTGGCTGTAATATATGAATCTCTCGTCGTTGAATTTTGAATTGTATTTAACATTAAAATAAATAAGAATAATTGTGCATCATAGAACACATTGCAAATTGGTTGATTCTCATCGTATTATTTTGCCTAAGCATCTTGTAATTGATTTCCTGTTCATTGTAATAAACCAATCAAATTCAAGTATTTCTCTGCCACCTTGTTTTCTACAGGACAGTTCTATCCTGACCCAACCCGGATTGAGCTTTAATCTTGGTAGTGTGAATATATTATTACCATCTTTGAATTTATTGCTAGTAACATTTACTTTATGTGAACTAGGTACCTAATTGGTAAAAGGAACGTGGCAAAATACTTCCATGCATTTCACGAAATTGAAATATTCGAACGGCCATATTGAAGGGGTACAAAAGGACCATGAATCAAAATCGAAACTTTTTCTTGTGACCTCCTGCCGCGAGAAAGTAAATTCTAAAATTCATAAAATCAAAAAGAATCCTCTAAGAGTCCGCTCCTGTGTTCATTGGACGCAATTATCAAAAAACGATTTGAAAGAATGTGTTTCACATCTTTCGAATTAAAATTCACTCGAGATCAGACGTATCATTCGAGCGATCGCTCGAATTAAAATTCACTCGAGATCAAACGTATCATTCGAGCGATCGCTCGATTTATCATTCGAATTAAATTTCACTCGAGATCAAACGTATCATTCGAGCGATCGCTCGATTTATCATTCGAATGAAATTTCACTCGAGATCAAACGCATCATTCGAGCGATCGCTCGATTTATCATTCGAATGAAATTTCACTCGAGATCAAACGCATCATTCGAGCGATCGCTCGATTTATCATTCGAATGAAATTTCACTCGAGATCAAACGCATCATTCGAGCGATCGCTCGAGTTATTATTCGATTCATGCGCAGAAAACGGGATTTTAGTTCTGCGTCGATTATTTTATCATTCGAATGATCCATTCTAATAATCGAATGATGTCGATTATTGCAATAATCGAATGATCGATTATTTTTCATTCGAATGATAACATCACTAGCATATACTCCATTCACTTTTATTTAATCACATAGGAGGTCATGGTTTCGTTTTCAGGAGTTGGTGCCCCTGATGAAAAGCACAGAACATATGATTAAAAGTCAGTGCGCGCACAGAAAATATCGTTAATGACCAAACGACGTGGCCAGTTTCTTTGTTTACATCAAAGTAAAAGTATCAAAGATATTCCACATTTTGTTAGGTTTACAAATTTTTGGTATTTAATCGATATTTGCAGGTGAGTTTTTCGTCGAATATCCAAGATAAACGTATGTTTATTGTTTTTAGCACCAGTTGGAGCGTGAGGACGATTTTCAAGACCAGGACGAATGTTTATATTTCGAGGTTGAAGGGGTACATGGGAATTTCGTTGAAAAGCTGTTATTTGGACAGATATCGCAGTAGATGGATAGGATGGAGCCTCGAGAGGTCGATTAGGATGATATTTTTCAGGTTTTCCAAGAAATTTGGCGACATCTGAGCAGGTTTGCAAAAGTTAGGTACCTCACTAATGAGGTGGAACTTAGACCTAATTCTCCTATAAGAAACGCCTTTCAAAGGTCCAGATGGTGAAAAATGTATTCTTTAGATGTTGTTTGAACAAACGCAGCCGAGTTTTATATCCCAACATCGATTTTAAGAAAGTTATCAACAAAATAAAATTGACATTATTCTTGTAATTACCAGTCAATTCATTTTATACCTTTGGGTTGATTCTTTTTAATGAATTCTTGATTAGAATCATCAATTGATGTCGTCAAGTCTTGAACTTTCAGTTCAAGAGGATAATAAACATTAAATCTTCACAAGCATGCATATGAAAATTGAAAAGTATGTGAAAACAATGCAATTTTCTTCCATGGCGAAAAATAATATATTTCAACAGTGATCGCTTGTACTTTTCATGCAAATAACTAGAAAAGGAATCCTTTCTATCAATTCATATAAACATTAATTATTTCGTCCATCACATCTTTTTCAATTCATTCATTTTCCGAATAAATTCACATTCTGAGAAATACGCTAAGAATGTAGAATGGGCAACATAGTGTTGACTTGGAACATAAAAATATTTTGGAAAACGTCATAACTTCGATACAGAGTGGAATGTGTCAAATTTCCAAGGCCAGAGTTGTGATTTTATAATTGTGAATGGAGTATACTCCATTCACTTTTATAAAGTAGCCCGGTTGGCGCTGGAATTCGGACACATTTCACCGCGTATATTTTGAAAATGTTAGGTTATACTCATTCTTCTGTCAGATATGGACGCAACGTTGCCGTTTCTACATATAAATCGTAGAAATTACGTATTTATCAAAATGTTTATTTACTTTGGGAAAACAATGAATTTGAGGAAATATTATGTGAATTCAATAATTCCAAAGATCTGACGAATATTGAAGGACTTGATAAACCTAAACCATGGCCCACCAAGATACTTTATAAAAGTGAATGGAGTATACATGGATCTGTGTATTTATTTATATGTCATGGTCTATGATTTTCCGCATAGAATCTCAAACTCCTTGTGTGTTTTAGGCAAACACAAAATTCTGTGTTTTCCTTGTATTTTTATTTATAACTCCTTGTTGTTTATTCGCTTTAATGTTCAACATCACTTGAAATGTTCTGATTATCATCACTACGATACTCGGCACAAGGAATCAATAAGTTTTTCTAAGCACAAAACAACTACATTCCAACATTCGCTGATTTACTCTGGAATCCAATAGTTTAATCACTTGCCAGATAACTCAAGACATTAGAACATTTCAGGTTTAAAGAGCAAGTAAAAAAATTACTCCTGGAGAAATGCTTCTACAGCATCCAGGAGTTTTTAGAATCTACTCTTATTTGATTATAATTATATGTTTCTTTTTTTCTATTTTCCATGTAAATTTGATTTTTGTTCAATTTCTGATTTTGTTATTACTGCCAATAATTGTGACGTGTCCTATACAAATGTATATTTGTCTGAAAGGATTCAATAAATTCTTCTTCTTCTTAATCAATGTGTCAAAACGAATAATCGACAAAGTTGTGTAGAAGTTTTTATTCATATGTAATACCACTAGAGATGGAATTTTGCCGGCAAAATATCTCGATTGTGATATGAAAGTTTGTTGCTCGGAAATTTTGCGAATGACACTTGTATCAAAATCACGAGCCGTTAGGTGAGTGATTTCGGAAAAAATTTCATGAGCGAAATTTCCGAAAAGCAACAAACTTGAATATTACAAGAGAGACATTTTACCTGTTCACGCCAAGTGAACGGTTCAGAAACTTTTCTGAATTTTCATAGTTCATTTCCTTCTAAATTAATTTAATTTCTCCGTACTTGGGGAGATCCCATATGTAGTGTAGGCGCCAGAAGAGTCAGGATGTGGAGCGCATATGTCACATGTTTTCATTTCATTTTTCACCAGTTCATTGATTGCCGTAATCGTGAATATATCTGCCACCGATAATATAAATTTATTCTGTTTCCTTTCGTGAATCTAGAAAAGTTCAGTTTTTCTTGTGTTTCACAATTCTAGTGATTTCGATTCATTCGAATTACATTCATTTAAGAACATTCGTTTGTGCGAATTTAGTTCGAAAAAGACTGTTACCAGTGGCGTGGTTATTATTCTGCCACAAGGATAAGTGTTCCTACTTTGACAGTTTTAGCAACGGATTTTCACGTCAACAGCTTCATTCCATGTTCGTTTGTCGAGCTCGATCACTCTGTTCATGGAAATAGGAGTAACCGACAAGATCTGGTTGGCCGTTTTGCTGAAATAGGTAAGACCTTGCAATTGTTAATTTGGGTGCATTTATCCTTTCATTTGTGTTGGGTTTCAATAAAACCTTATAAATATATACAGTCCATTAGCTCTCTTATTTTTCTATTCAAAAACTTGGTAAAATTCTCATTCAGTAAAATTGAACCGCACTTCAGTTGTTTAACTGAAATTCTACCCAACACGTTTTGGTCCTTCGGGCCGGATATTAAGCTCAATCTCAAGCTCATTTTCTTAAAATTTGACAGTTTCAGTCAAAAATTCAAAAATCTTAGCTTTGAAGCGGCCATTTTATATTCAGATATACGACGATCATCGCAATCTGGCAACATCGTTCCACAGCTGACGGGTCGCATACATCTGTTTCCATCGAAATATTCAATTTTTTTGCTGGTTGTATCTGTTTCTTGTTAAATTTCTTCATAACAATGCCACCGAAGACAGATACAGGCAATAAAGCATTGGATGTGTTGGTTGAAAAACGGGCCAACATATTTTCTATCATTACCGGAATCTGGCAAAGAGTGAAAGATTATGATGGTACAAAACTCTTCGAATTACAAGCATACCGAGAAAAGATTTCTGGTTATGAATCTAAATTTGAAAATATACAGGAGGAAATAATGGAGTTGAAATGCGAATTATTACCGGAAGATCGTATAGAGACGGCTAAGTCAGAGTTGACGTTTGCTGAAGTGATTGCACGCATAACTGGGCTTTTTCTGTCCCTGAAACGACAGGAAGCTTTGTCGACACCTGCGTCGAGTTCGCAAGCTCCGAGTTCAAATGAATCCACTTTGCT
This sequence comes from Adalia decempunctata, assembly GCA_951802165.1. Lineage (NCBI taxonomy): Eukaryota > Metazoa > Arthropoda > Insecta > Coleoptera > Coccinellidae > Adalia > Adalia decempunctata. The sequence goes on from OX637695.1 coordinate 51,996,506, forward strand.
GCCAAAAATTAATATTCGCCCCTTTTCTGGCGAAAGCGCTGAGTGGCCTGAGTTTTTCCAGCTATTTAATTCTTCGGTCCATGAAAACAATAGTTTGACGCCCATACAAAAGTTTCAACTGTTGAGATCTTATTTAAGAAACGATGCTCTTGCGGTCATATCTGGGTTACAATTGTCAATTGAGAATTATGAGTTGGCCTATCAAGCTTTGAAATCGCGCTTTCAGAATCCTCGTATGTTGGCTGCAATGTATTTGAACGAAATTCTCAATTTCAAAGCTTCGAATAATGATTCGGTCTCGCATTTGAAGGAATTTTTAAACTGTCACCAAAATTCTGTCAATGCAATAAAAGCGCTGAATATAAAGGACTTATCAGATTTCCCTCTGTTTTCCATAACGTTGCGTAATGTTGACCCTCGCACGAGAAAAGCGTTTGAAAGTCAATTAAGTTCATCCGAGATTCCCGCATATAGCACCTTGATTGAATTCGTAACGCAACAGCTAACGGCTCAGGAATTTTACGAACAAAGTTCTTCCAGATCTGCATCCAAATCAACACCATTCGATTCATCGCATTCAAATAAAAATAAAACAAAAAATGTTTTACTCGCAAATTCTGCATCCACCTCTCAAATCTCCAATGATTCACGTAGCTTCCCGAATTCAAGAAAGTTTCGTTGTCCGAAATGCTCTGATTCGCATCCATTATTCGCCTGTGCTTCCTATATGAATTTGTCAAGACAAGACAAATTCGAATTTTTGAAAAATTCCAAGCGCTGTTTCAACTGCCTTGGTCTACACAATTTCAAAGATTGCGCTTCCAAAAATTCGTGTCGATTGTGTAAATCAAATCGTCATCACACCAGTCTCCATCCCGATAACGAATCTTCTTCTAATAATGAATCTGCCAATCAATCAAATGTACCATCTCGTACTCTAGGTAAAACAAATCATGTTGAAAATCAGCCTTCAACTTCTCATTCCATTCCTTCGAATGATGTTATTAACTCCTATCACATTAATAGAAAATCAGCCTCCGTAAATCAAGTACTTCTTGGCACTGTTCAAGCAAGAATAGAATCCGCAGATGGTTCAATGATATCTGTAAGAGCAGTTTTAGACCCTGGATCCCAGATTTCAGCCATTAGTCAACCCCTAGTCGAAAGATTAGGCTTGAAAATTGATCCTGTCAATATATCTATTTCTGGCATTGGTCAATCAAATGCAAGACCGTTAGGTTTAGTAGAATGCCGGATGTATCCTAGGTTGGGATCACAGTTCTTGCAGGTGGATGCCATTGTATTGCCGGAAATAACAAATAATATTCCTTCTGCTCCCTTATCACCGGAGATATTCAGGCATTTTCAACATTTAAATTTGGCTGATGACACTTTTCACATTTCTCAACCAATTAACACATTTTTCGGTTGGACTATCATAGGTCCTATAAAGGAATCCTATTCTTCTTTTAAATCGGTTCTTTTCGCCCAATCTGCCCTCAATGATCAGCTACAGAAATTTTGGTCATTGGAAGAGGTTCCAGATACCTTTGTTAAGGATCCTATAGATGATTATGTCGAAAAACATTTCCTATCCACTCATTCTCGTGATGGAAATGGCCGATACATAGTTTCCCTACCTTTTAAATTAGAGAATACGTCTCCGGATCTCTCTTATAATTCAAATAGGTCATTCAAATCGTATTTGTCCCTAGAGAAGCGATTAATGAGAGATGTTGAATCTTATGATACTTGAAAATTTCATGTTCGAGTATCTAAAATTAAATCATATGTCACCTGCTAACACCTCTAATAAATACGTGATACCACATCACGTCGTTCGTAAAGAGTCAAGGTCGACAACAAAGCTTCGAGTTGTTTTTAACGCTTCCGATACAGATATGTCCGGTTCATCATTAAATGATAGACTGTTAGGTGGTCCTAAACTTCAAAAGGACATTCGCATAATTTTACTTTCGTTTAGAATGTACCCTATAGCAATTTGTGCCGATATCGAGAAAATGTACAGGCAGATTCTAGTGTGTCCGGCCGATCGCAGATATCAACATATCTAGTGGCGTTCATCTCCTAATGAACCTGTTACCGAATTTGAATTGAATACGGTCACTTATGGTTTGAAACCTTCGGCATTTTTAGCTATTCGAGTTTTAAATCAGCTCGTTTTTGATGAGGGTAAAATTCATCCTGAGGCATCGCAAGTTATCCTCAATGATATACAGGGTGTTTGGTAATTCGACGTGAACCTTGAAAAGGGATATACTAGACGTCATTTGCAGTGAATTGCGTCGAGTGAAGCATGGTCCGAAAACCTATGGTTACGAAGATATCGCGATTTTTTAACTTTTTTGAAATTTTCTGCTTCGTTATCGAAAATAATTAATTTTGTGAAAACTACTCGACTCTAAATATTCGATGAATATTTTTTCGAAAGCTGAGGAGATGGTCCTCATTTCTTGCGAAAAACTATTTACTAAAAATTCAGATAACCCGAGATATACAGGGTCATAAATGACTGCACCTGTTTTCCTCATAAAATCTTGATAAAACAATTGAGAATTACTCGAAAAAAGTGTTATGAACTTGGTGTACAAATGTAAGGAAAAACTTGCCTGTTTCATCAGCTTTCCAAAAAGGTACATATGTCAATAATTCCTTCATGCAATCTAAAAATATGGCCGGAAAACCAAGCAGACAACAGACTTTTTCGAGTCATTCAGGTATCCTATTATCCTTTATTTCACTTGGCGTGATTCGTAAGCCGTAAGCGGGCCATGGTTCGATCACTAAATGACTCGAAAAAGTCGGTTGTCTGCTTGGTTTTCCGGCCATATTTTTAGATTGCATGAAGGAATTATTGACATATGTACCTTTTTGGAAAGCTGATGAAACAGGGAAGTTTTTCCTTACATTTGTACACCAAGTTCATAACACTTTTTTCGAGTAATTCTCAATTGTTTTATCAAGATTTTATGAGGAAAACAGGTGCAGTCATTTATGACCCTGTATATCTCGGGTTATCTGAATTTTTAGTGAATACTTTTTCGCAAGAAATGAGGACCATCTCCTCAGCTTTCAAAAAAATATTCATTGAATATTTAGAGTCGAGTAGTTTTCACAAAATTAATTATTTTCGATAACGAAGCAGAAAATTTCAAAAAAGTTGAAAAATCGCCATATCTTCGTAACCATAGATTTTCGGACCATGCTTTACTCGACGCAATTCACTGCAAATGACGTCTAGTATATCCCTTTCCAAGGTTCACGTCGAATTACCAAACACCCTGTATATGTCGATGACATTATTACCGGTGCATTCGATGTTCAACAGGCGGTGAAATTGCGTAATGAACTTCGTGAATTGCTTAACAAGGGCGGTTTTTCATTAAAGAAGTGGTCTAGTAATTGTCCTGATATCTTGGATGATTTGCCGTCAGACCACATTGAATCACAATTAAACTTCGACGACGATTCAACGGGAATTAAGATTTTGGGTTTAACTTGGATTCCAAAAATAGATTCATTCGGTTTCAATGTGAAGGAATTCACTGAAAAGCCAAGTAAACGATCCATTCTTCCATATATAGCATTTTTGATCCGGTTGGGTTTTTGGCTCCCATTGTAGTTTTAATGAAACTATTAATGCAGAAATTGTGGTCGGAAAAATTAAGTTGGGATGAACCCTTAAGTGATTCTTACTCGGACGAATGGTCGAAAATCGTCGGCGATATTCGAGCACTTTCAATGCTCAAGACTCCTCGCTCTGTCGTTTCTTCACCTGATTGTCATATCATATTAGCGGGTTTCTGTGACGCATCTGAGAAGGCATACGCAGCCTCTGTTTATCTTCCCGTTACAGTTGAAGATCGCATTTCATCGCACTTGTGGGCCGCTAAATCAAAGGTAGCTCCATTAAAAACACTTTCGGTTCCTCGATTGGAACTATCTGCTGCGGTTTTGTTGGCTAAATTGGTCAGAATGATTCTGGACAATAAATTTCCCCTTAGAATATCTGAAGTTCGTCTGTTTTCAGATTCTCAAATTGTGCTGTCATGGTTGACAACACCCCCTCATCGCCTCAAAACGTTTGTTGCCAATCGTGTAGTCGCGATAAACGATTTAGTTCCTGACGTTTCATGGCATCATGTATCCACCGAGTCAAATCCCGCTGATTTGCCATCTCGAGGTCTCACGCCTCAACTATTTCTCACTCCAAGAATTCACAATTTTTGGCTTCATGGTCCTGATTTCTTGGTTACTCCAGTTTCCAATTGGCGACCACCTTTCACCGGTTGTTGTCTGAATTCAGCTCCCTTAATTGAATTGAAAACTAACATCAATGTTGCAACCGCAAACGAGCCTCCAGTAAATCCGCTTTTAGTGGATATCGAAAATTTTTCTAATTTAAATAGGGTAAAACGAGTCTTCGCCTATATAAGGAGGTTCATTTTCAATTGTCACCACAAAAACATTTCAGGGTCACGATTGTCCGGCCCAATTTCTCGGGATGAGCTGGAGGAAGCCCTCCAATCCATGGTATTGATCACACAGCCTCATTACTTTGATCAATTGCGCCAGAATTTACTGCAGAAAAATTCATTCGAAAAATCATTTCGAACTCTAAATCTTTATATCGATTCTGTCGGGTTGATCAGGGTGGGAGGTAGACTACAATTCTCCTCTTTACCACAGAATGCTAAGCACCCAGTTTGCTTCCGAAAAACTGTGCATTGTCACATTTAATATGTTTCCAATTTCACTTAATCTCGCTTCATTCCGGTCCTAACACGACTATGTCTTTAATTCGGCAAAATTATTGGATTTTGTCTGTACGAAATCTGGTTCGAGAGTGCATTCGAAAATGCATAACATGCACAAGGTTTCGAGGTACAACCTATCAACCCTTCATGGCTCCTCTACCTGCCCCCAGAGTCAATATTTCACGTCCTTTTAGTAAGGTGGCTGTGAATTTTGCTGGCCCATTTTCCTATCGGTCAAATAATTCACGCAAACCGACAATGATGAAAGCATATCTTGCTCTCTTCATTTGTTTCGTCACCAAGGCAGTTCATTTGGAACAAGTCTCGTCCCTCACCGTGGAGGCCCTTTTGTCGACCTTAGATCGATTTATCGCTAGACGAGGCTTATCTCAGGAAATTTGGTCCGATGATGATAGCAATTTCGTCCGATTCGATTGGTACGATTCGAGATGCGTCTATAAAGACCGCAGCTGGTCGATATACAAGAAGAGTCCTCACACGATTGGTCTCGATTGATATTTAATGCTGCAATCACTTCAAATTTTCTTTAGTTTATTAGATAATTAGATATTAGTTTGTTAGATTTTAGATTTAATTTCACTGCTTCCAATATTCTGTAAAATTCACACAATTTTACTGCGGCCTGTTTTGTTCACGCCAAGTGAACGGTTCAGAAACTTTTCTGAATTTTCAAAGTTCATTTCCTTCTAAATTAATTCAATTTCTCCGTACTTGGGGAGATCCCATATGTAGTGTAGGCGCCAGAAGAGTCAGGATGTGGAGCGCATATGTCACATGTTTTCATTTCATTTTTCACCAGTTCATTGATTGCCGTAATCGTGAATATATCTGCTACCGATAATATGAATTTATTCTGTTTCCTTTCGTGAATCTAGAAAAGTTCAGTTTTTCTTGTGTTTCACAATTCTAGTGATTTCGATTCATTCGAAATACATTCATTTAAGAACATTCGTTTGTGCGAATTTAGTTCGAAAAAGACTGTTACCAGTGGCGTGGTTATTATTCTGCCACGAGGATAAGTGTTCCTACTTTGACAGTTTTAGCAACGGATTTTCACGTCAACAGCTTCATTCCATGTTCGTTTGTCGAGCTCGATCCCTCTGTTCATGGAAATAGGATTAACCGACAAGATCTGGTTGGCCGTTTTGCTGAAATAGGTAAGACCTTGCAATTGTTAATTTGGGTGCATTTATCCTTTCATTGGTGTTGGGTTTCAATAAAACCTTATAAATATATACAGTCCATTAGCTCTGGTATTTTTCTATTCAAAAACTTAGTAAAATTCTCATTCAGTAAAATTGAACCGCACTTCAGTTGTTTAACTGAAATTCTACCCAACATTACCTGCTTAAATTTCATCTCGAGTGGTATTCGGCATGACTATTTCCCGAGAAAATGTCTAACATTAAGTAATATGGTCACATTTGACACGGATTGCGCTATTTGGCAAATTAGAATTCATAGATTAACTTAACGTTGTTTGTTTTCTCTACGATATTCATTTCCGAAGCTATATCTATGGATTGGAGAAACGTCAAAAATTTTATCGCTGGAAAACCAACTTGTTGGTTTTGCCGGTTCGAAAATTTTATCGGGATGAAACGATCGTTACTACGGAAACTTCCTCACTAAAAATGGAAAGAGTGGAATAGTCATTTTATAATACGGTTGTGGAAAAAATATTGTTCCTATCTTGAGCTCCGCGTCGTTCGACAACGGCAATTTAGTGCGGGAAACTACAACTTCCCGCCCTTGATAGGAAAATAACTAGTATATTCACACAAGCAATACTTCTTTGAATAAATTCCTTCTTCATAAATAGAGAAGTTTCACTGATAGTTGAGCTTGAACTGTGGAAAAATATAACTTATCAATTTATCGAATTCAACTTCATATGTGAAATGCTTATATCTGATCCATACCTCTGTTGATTTTTCAGAGTACCGGCAAAATGATTTTTTTCTACTACCGGGCCTAACTAACTACTTTCCCGCATCGTTTTAGACTCGCACTAGGGCGGGAAAGTAAATATGTGTCGAATTTGGGTATAATAATACCTTCAACATGAAATCTCTCAATCCAATTACTTACATATTTAGTTGAATATTTCAAATTTTGCAGTTTCATCCATGTCAAACCAATTATTAATGCAGATTTCCGTTTGAAAATTATTGCATTTTCAAAGAGAACTTGACATCCTTCAAAAATTATGACTGGCATACATGGATCTGTGTATTTATTTCTATGTCATGGTCTATGATTTTCCATAGAATCCCAACTTCGTTAATCAATGTGTCAAAACGAATTTTCGCCAAAGTTGTGTAGAAGTTTTTTTCATTTTATAATACGGTTGTAGAAAAAACATTGTTGTCTTGAGCGGAAAGTACTTGCTTTCCAACGGCAATCTAGTGCGGGAAAGTACAACTTTCCGCCCTTGATAGGAAAATAACTATTTCGTCTGAACGAAGTCACTTTGGACACTCTTTCTGGATCAAGATGGTTCTCCACACTGGACTTGCAGAGCGGATATTGGCAGGTGGAACTAGATCCCAAGGACAAAGAGAAAACAGCTTTCACCATTGGGACAGGACTGTGGCAGTTCACAGTAATGCCATTTGGTCCATGTAACGCACCTGCGACCTTCGAGCGGTTAATGGAAACCATTCTTCGAGGATTATCTTGGAAGACGTGCCTGGTTTATTTGGATGATGTCATTGTTTTTGGTCGGACATTCGAAAAACACCTGAGTAATTCAAGGGACGTTCTTGAGAGGCTACGCACGGCAAATTTGAGACTCAGTCCGAAGAAGTGCCACATGTTCAGGAGAAAAGTGAAATACTTGGGACATATACCATCTGAAAATGGAATTATCGCTGACCCACACAAGGTCAAGGTCGTACAAGAATGGCCGATACCGCAAGACAGGCATCAAGTAAGAAGTTTCCTTGGATTGGGTACCTTCTATAGGAAATTCGTTCTTGGGTTTGCCAATATTGCGAAGCCTTTGACGAGACTGACGGAAGATGGAAAGGATTTCAAATGGGATATGGAATGTGGGGATGCTCTCAATCGGCTGAAGCAAGCTCTAACAATGGCTCCTGTTCTAAGTTATCCCCAAGCCAGTGGAAAGTTCATCTTGGACACAGATGCGAGTAACATGGCCATAGGAGGCATATTGTCCCAAATTCAGAATAGCCAAGAAAAAGTTATAAGATATTTCAGCAAGGTCTCGTCAAAGCCCGAACGTAACTATTGCGTTACAAGAAGAGAGCTTCTCGCTGCAGTGAAGTCCATGGAACACTTCTATAAATACCTGTACGGCCGAGAATTCCTTCTCAGGACTGACCACGCCGCTCTAAAGTGGCTTCTACAATTTGAGAATCCAGAGGGTCAGGTTGCCAGATGGATAGAAAGATTGCAGAAATATAAGTTTACGCATTATCTAGGAGACCATGTCCGTCATATTGCAAGCACTGCAATAAGGTAGAAGAGAAAGAATTCTGCTTGAGAACGACCATCGTGGATACGGACTGGATGCCAGAATTTCTGCAGCGAGATCTAGAAAGTGACCCAGAATTGAAGATGCTGTTGTATTGGAAGATAAGCGGACAGAGACCAAGATGGGAGGAGAGAGTCATCTGAATCCTAGGGTCAAGTCCTACTGGGCACAGTGGGATTCTATCATTTTTGAGGATGGACTGCTGAAGAGGTCCATCGAAAATGACGAATGTACCGCAGCCAGGAATCAGCTGATAATTCCCAAGAGTCGCGTGTTAGAGAAGTTACATGACGGAACTTCCGGTGGTCATTTCGGTATAAAAAAAAACGCTAGAAAAGCTCAGAGAGCGTTTTTACTGGATCAACTGCAAAGAATATGAAGACTGGTGCCGGAAATGCAGATTATGTGCTTCATCGAATGGCCAGAGGGGAAATCGTATAGAGCTCCAATGAAGCAGTATAAAGTGGTCGGTCCTCTGGAACGAGTTGCCATCGATATTGCAGGTCCGTTCCCCGAAACCGAAGATGGGAATAAGTACATACTGGTTGCGATGGATTATTTCACCAAATGGGTTGAAGCTTATGCTATTCCAAATCAAGAGGCCTCGACAGTGGCGGATGTTCTGATTAAGGAGATATTTAGCCGGTTTGGTGTGCCTCTCGAACTACATTCGGATCAAGGAAGAAACTTCGAGTCTAGCCTGTTCCAAAATATATGCCAATTACTCGGAATCAAAAAGACAAGGACAACTGCGCTTCACCCACAGTCAGATGGCATGGTCGAGAGAACGAATAGAACTGTGGGAAAATGTCTGACTGAACTGGTCTCTGATCACCAAAGAGACTGGGACAGGTATCTCCATCTGTTCACTATGGCCTACAGTTCATCAGTGCAAGAATCGACCGGAGAGACACCAGCCTGTATTATGTTCGGCCGAGAGATTAGGTTGCCTTGTGACCTGGAGTTTGGATGCAAGCCTGGGAGGTAGCTGGTGAGGACTACGCGAGCCTCTTGAAGGGTAGGCTACATTACATCCATGAGAAGGTCAGACAGAACCTCCAAATAGCGAGTGACCGAATGAAGACTCGGTATGACAGCAAAGCTGCAGAAGGTGGTTTCAATGTGGGAGACCTTGTCTGGCTGTACAACCCCCAGAGGAAGAGGGGTTTATCACCTAAGCTGCAGAAGGATTGGGAAGGGCCATACAGAGTAGTGAAACGAATCAACGATGTAGTGTACCGTATCCAGAAACTACCCAGAGGCAAGAAACGTGTGGTCTATATAAATCGTTTAGGCAAATATGAGGCAGACTATGAGAAACATGACGAAACCCATCTGAGAAGAACGACTTTTCAGAAAGCGGAGCATGAGGAGATGAGTTTCGACCTATTTATGGCAAAGTACGGTGGAACCGGAAAGGCAAGATTTGGAGTTACCATTGAGCAACAGCCAGTTGCTCTGGGTTCTCGGGGTTAAACAAATCGTCTGCTGAATTGAATGTCTAATTTATTTCCAATACCACTAACTTATCACACTAATTTATGTACAATAACTAATACTGATTTATTTACGCACTTGCTAATAATACAGCAAAGCTGCAGAAGTTGGTTTCAATGTGGGAGACTTAGTCTGGTTGTACAACCCCCAGAGGAAGAGCCTAAGCTGCAGAAGGATTGGAAATAAGGGCCATACAGAGTAGTAAAACGAATCAACGATGTAGTGTACCGTATCCAGAAACTACCCAGAGGCAAGAAATCGTTTAGGAAAATATGAGGCAAACTACGAAGAACATGACGAAACCCATCTGAGAAGAACGACTTTTCAGAAAGCGGAGCATGAGGAAATGAGTTTCGACATGGCAAACTACGGTGGAACCGGAAAGGCAAGATTCGGAGTTACCATCGAGCAATAGCAAGATCTCTTCTCTGTATCTGAAGATTATTCACTAGCCCATTGTGTCTCGGAAGACCTGCGTATGTCGAGAGGAATAGCATTCGTCTTCCGGAAGAAATTTGGCCGCGTACCTGAACTCCTAAAACAACATCCTCGTACTGGGAAAACGCTGAGGTTGACTGATGGCCAGTGTTACCTCTTCTACCTGGTAACCAAGAGATTCTCCGACAACAAATCCAGCTACAAAAGTTTGTGGGATATCCTGTTGCAGCTGAGAGACGAGCTCACCAAGTTGAAGGTGAAAAAGCTAGCTGTGCCAAAGATGGGTTGTGGTCTAGATCAGCTCAACTGGAGAATCGTTCGAAGTATGCTTGAGGTCATTTTCCATAGGACCGGAATGAAGATACTGGTTTGCAGTTTCAACCCGACCGGATATACGCCGAAGAAGAAGACAGTTGAATGCTATTTCGGACAACAGGGGTGCTGCAGGAGACGCCTGTAGATTCAGCCACACCATCCAGGGTGTTCCGGGACCGAACGTCTTAAGGAGGAGGCAGTATAGCGGACGAAATCCTCCTGAATACGTCTCTGGACTCTCTGATTCCACGTACAGAAAGTTAGTTAGTTACTTTCCTGGGTGAAGCCGAATCGAATTGTGAATTGCGAATTCCGAGTTGTGAATATAAATTAGCATTATCAGTAAGTGTGTAACTAAATCAGTATTAGTTATTGTCCATAATTTTAGTGTGATGAGTTGGTGGTATTGTAAATAAATTAGACGTTTGAACAAGCAGACGATTTGTTTAACCCCGAGAACGTTACAATACATACACAGGAAAAATAAAAACAAAAAAACCTGTTCAAAGTAATTGTGAATATATTGTAGCGGACGAAATCCTCCTGAATACATCTCTGGACTCTCTGATTCCGCGTAGGAATTCTAGAACCCTTCCAGAGACTATCTGGAGCGTTCTCGAACAGAGACGTATTGGGTATATAAAGACGCGCACGATGGGGACGGTCAGTTACTACTTGAATAGAGCCGAATCGAATTGTGAATATAAATCAGCATTATTAGCAAGTGTGTAAATAAAACAGTATTAGTTATTGTACATAAATTAGTGTGATCAGTTAGTGGTATTGTAAATAAATTAGACGTTTAAATTCAGCAGACGATTTGTTTAACCCCGAGAACGTTACATTGGTGTCAGGTGTGGGGTGTGAATTGAAGAATTGAACTGCTGTGGTAATTGAATTGTGGACTTCATGGTGGAACTTTTTGAATGCCGATAACAAGATCGCAAAAGGAGAAAATGGACCAGGCCATTATAGAATTTTTCAAGCAAGCCTTTGAACAAATGAGTTCACAATTGGAAGAAAAAATGGATAAAATGGAAGAGAATTCTCGAGAAATGAACGAGAAAATGGAAGAGAAAATGGATAAAATGGAAAATAAAATGGAAGAAAAAATGGATGAGAATTTTCGAGAAATGAGTTCAAAAATGAACAATTGTAATGAATTGGTTAGTCAAATCGCAAGTACATTGGATGAGAAAATGGAAACCATCAAGGAGGTAATAATAGATGAAGTCAATGAAAAATTTGATAAGGTTGACGAAAAATTTGAAGAATTCAATGAAAAATTTGATAAAGTGGACGAAAAATTCGAAGACATATCAGAAATGATTGAACAGCATGCCAAGTTGATAGAGTCCCTGAAGAGAACATCACATGGAAAAATAACTCTAGCCTCACCATCCAATAACTTCGCGTGAAATCAGAAAACAACACAGAAAGTAGTAAAATGAAGATTAAACCTCCAACTTTTGACGGCAAAACACCTTGGTGCACGTACCAGAAGCAATTTGAAGCAGCAGCGAATGCCAATGGTTGGGGAGAGGAAGAGAAAGCGACAGCCTTGATTGTTGCACTGAGGGGAGATGCATTGAATATACTTCAGACAGTTCCTGCGAGCCTACAAGGTAATTACGAGGCTTTGACAACTAAACTCCAAATGAGATATGGTGATGCACACCTCCAACAAGTGTATCACGCACAGATCAAGAGTCGCCAGCAGAGGAGTACAGAAACGTTGCAGGAATTTGAAGCCGATATAGCAAGGTTGGTAAGACTGGCATATCCTACAGCACCGGATAGCTTCCTGGAACAGCTCGCTATCCAGACCTTTGTTGATGGTCTGAGAGATATGGAAACCCAACAGACACTACGATTGGCCCGACCCAAGACTCTGGATGACGCCCTGGCCTTTGCATTAGAGTTTAAAGCTGCCAAACAAGCTTCGCACAGGGGACACAGCAAGGTGAGGCGCACTGTGGATGATTCCTTGGTCAGCGATGAAATCATAGAAGAGGTACTACGCCGAGTTCGTCAAGAGCGACGGAATAGAGGACTTAGATGCTGGAATTGTGGCGGAGAAGGACATATTCGGCGCTACTGTAAAGAGCCAGCTAAAGGTCAGGAGCAGGAAAACTAAAACGGGTTGGTGAGAAGGGGCATAAACCGACCCGCCATGACAATGCCCCAGAAGTCATAATTCAGACCATCTCTTCAAGTATTTATGTCGACAGTAAAGTTGATGGGCGGTCGGTAAAAATGTTAGTCGACACAGGCGCAACCCGGACCATAGTAAAGCCAGGAATAGTTGAAAGGAATGGAAAAATCCGATAAACAATGGTCCGTTTACGAACAGCTACTGGAGAGGACGTATCAACACATGGAAATAAAAGGATTGTCCTGAGCATTGGAGACATAACTCTCGAACATGAGGTGCTGGTAGCAGATATCATGGAGGAAGTCATCTTGGGAATGGATGTCATCAAAGGTTATGGTTTCCAGATGGATATGAGGAACGATGTCTTGAGAATTGGAAGTCTGGAAATCCCATTCTTGGGATGTGAAGGAGCATCAATTCGAGTCTTGCTCAGCGAAGATGTTGACCTAGGTGGCCAGGCAGAAACGATAGTGAAGGGGTACTTAGACAGAAAACTTCGGAATAGCGGTATAAGACTCATCGAACCATCTAGTGAAAATAACCTAGGAAAAGGATTGCTACTCGGAAAAACCTTAGTGAGAGGCGGGAAGGAAGTTCCTGTAAGGATATAGAATACCAACATGTACCCGGTGACATTAAAGAAGGACACGATTCTGGGAGAAAGCTGCTCCGTGCTTTGTGTGACAGGAGACATTCGGGATGAACAGAACAATGTAAAAAGCACCCTCTTCGTGATTGGACGGAAGAGCGGCTTTCCACCAATCAAGGGTGTTATTACTTAAAGAAAAAAATAAAAGATGTTAATTAGAATTTTGAAGTTCTTTCTTCCGACTGAAGAAAGTGTGGGATCGGCCCAACGCACTTGGGTCGGGTCTTGGTGTTTAAAAATTATTTTCTAGGGAGAGGGATGGTAAATGAAACCTTTTAGATTAAATTTAAGACGTATATCAAACCAAATCAACTACACAAATTCTCACCAAATTAGATATGTGTTACTTAAATCAAATGATTTAAATTATTAAATGTTCGGATATTTCTTAATTCGAAAGGAAATAATCCCATCAAATAAAACTTCACATAGATAAGGGAAAACTCAACAATAGTTTCCTCATGATCTTTCAAATGAACATGAGTTTTCTCAGCAGGAAAACTCCACTTAGACCTTCAACTACTTAAGGGTGATTACAAAGATTATAATACGTCTTAAGAAAAAAAATACGAAAATGTGAAATTATGACTTATAGAAGATTTCAGGACTCTGGACTATAAATATATTTTGGGCGGGCATGCGGCTTTTCTACCAATCCTCAAAAATAGCTAAGCATAAACAATTTATCTGACCTTTTTCCTGTACCAATGATTCCAAGAATGATGAACCTAGGAGGATAATTCTACGACGATGCTTCTTTCCTGAAACAGACAGATTAGATACGAAACACGACACCCACACGTTTTCGCCAAATTGACCTTCACTCCCGAATATACCGACGATACGCAATCTAAATAATTCCAAGTAATTTTGGACACTTTACCAATTACGACTTAACACTTTTTTATATGTCCCTGTTTGAGACTGATTTTCCAAAACTTCAAAAGAAGCCAAGATCTATGAGTTACCCTAATGCCGTCTTCCGAATAACTAACTCTTTATCGTTCCAGACTTCGCCGGCTGCCTTATTCTTCGTTTCCTTCCGAGACCAATTAAATTGAAGATTTTTCCTCCATCGATACTTCGAAACCAATCAAACCAAAACTTCTACCATCTTTGTTTTTATGAACCAATCAAATTGAAGATTTTTTCTGCTTCCCACCTTCTTCTTGAGATATCGCAGTTTCCCATGCAATGGTATGGGAAATGCTACGTGACAATTCTCAACAATGCCTGCGTTGAATTTCATTCCTGTCATCGTGTGCAGTAATTGCAACCAAATTCGTGGGACAATTATAATTTATCATTTAGTTATCTAAATAAACTTAAACTGAAAATCAACAATTTCGGTCGTTAACGTTTCGCCAGACATTCCTGTGTGGGCTTGATAAACGATCCATTAATTTTTCTAACACAAGGCTATTAAATTTCAGAAGTTGAAGTGGAAAATACCGGTTAAATATTACAGGAAAGAAAACGTTCAAGTCCCAATTTTCAAGACATGTCTGTTTTATAGTTTCAAAAATTATCTCCCCTATTACAATATCCCCTTCTTTGAAAAAGTTTTGGCATCGTTTGCCATAACTTTTCCTTGACCATCATCCCCAATAGTCTAATAGTCCCTTGTCTTCCGTTTAAGACATTATAACAGCTATAAAACTTAATTATATCGAACATAAAACTCATATCTCTCATGCATCATGCCTTAAATCTAAATATCATTCTCGCAAACTAATTAGTCTATAGTAAACAATATCCCTCAGGATCAATTAAACTTCAAGAAATAAAAAAAAATAAGGTTCAATACAACAAAACATCACGTGCATAACTCAAATTCTTCGAAAGAAAATTTAAGAAAATCTGTCCGTCACTGCACTTCTCCTACATGGAGTTCATTATTGTCTATTTTTCGGATTTCAAATTTCACTCGCGGTCACAACAAAATCTCGTTATTCCGGTACTGGCTACCTCCATATATTTCATTCCTTTGAGATTGGAACTGACCTTCACTTCGAGAATGACCTTTCACAGATGTTCGACGACCTAGTCTCTCGTGATTAGAGTACCTATCACACTTCAAGACCGATATCAATGTTTACTATGATACGCGAAACGTCGATTACGTCATACACATACCCGGTCCGCGACCTACGCCATTTTCACTTCTCTCTTCTGTCCAATGTGGGCTATTCGAATTCAGAATAGGATATAGCCCGGATGGTCTCGCTGTTGTTGTAGTTACGTCTGCCTCGGTATCGGTATTTCTTGTCGTGTTTTCTTGTCGGTTTCTGTGTCGATTCATAATCCACATAGTTAAAGTATTCCATAAACAGGCCAACAAGGTTATCCCACATCCAAAAATCTCATATAGGTGTAGTCCATTCAATATAACTCCTATTCCATATTTTATTATTCGGAATATCAGATAGAAACCCATGAGTCCGCTCATAAACAGGCCTATGTCGGTGAACCATCCCCATAGTTGTCGTGCAGTGTTGTGTGCTAACTCTTTCATTTCTTCTGTGTTAAACATATCAATCGTTGAAAATCCTTGGTCAGAGGTTTCCAATCCTGCTACTCGTCTAATAATAATATTTTCGACAGCTTTTCTTTCGGTGCCGAAATTCAAAATGCGTTGTGCTTTATTTATTTCCTCTTGCGTGTAAATTCCGAGGGCGCCAATTGTTTGAATGGGTGTGAATTCTAATTTTTTCTCGTAGTTAGGTATTAACTCCATGGGAGCCTTCTTCATAGTGGGATATGGGCTTAGTCCCATCCATTGGTCCTCTATTTTATATAACGGTGGCATAAGGCCATTGCAGTCCACCTCTTCGGCATAATTCTGAATGACTCTTGTGACTGGAGCCATAAACTTAGATTGATTGTTGATTAATATGGGTAATTCGTTATAGCATTTGTCGGTTCTCCGTACTTTCACGACAACGGGTACGCATCGCATGATATATAGGACTTCTCCTAATACTCGTCCTACGTACCCTCCACTATCTTTAACCAGCTGGCTTAAGGTGTTAGGTACTAAAGGTGCCATTAATAATCGATTCTTCAATATTTCACGATGCATTAAGCATCGTCTATGTATGGTGTCTGTGTATACCTGATCCAATTTTCTGGTGTAGGCTTGTTCCACATATAAAAATTTGCTATTGACATATGCCATTAGATCTGCATTGTGTGGTAAGATATTCATTTTTGTAGTAATTCGGTCTTTTGGATTTTCCTGTAGTACCAAAATTCGAGGGTGCTCTGTTTGCCAAACTTCAACTTGGCACAAAAGGGCCTTCTTTATTAGGGTTACTGCAAAAACTTTAGTGCTATCCTCCACAACCAAAACTTGTTCGGTTGTAACTCGATTGGAAATTATGTCTGCCTGACCTTGATCAAGTAGACTAAGTGATTCTTCACATGTGGACAATGGTTCATTTTCCCACACTACTTCTCCTACGGTTGTATCGAAACAGTACCCTTTCAAGTAAGGGCATACCACACCCCCTTGAAGACTGATTTCATTTTCGTCGATCTTCACTCGAGTTTCATAATCGGAGACCCGGATTTTCACGGATGCTATAATAACAACATTTGCCAGGTTCGGCCATTCTCTTGATAAGTGCTTCCCTCGCAGGTCCCGTCGTTGTCTAACGCTCCTACTATTGTGATTGATGCTGACGTGGTGCCATTCATCTGGATATTTCCTATTTCTTGATGATACATTTCAAGAGTTCTGTAGCGATGCACGGATCGACACTCTTCGACCCCTAAGCGATAAATAAAGTTTGTTATTCCCCCTGACACGATTGAACTGTGGCTATGCATTCCGCAATGCGTTATTACCCTAGTTATCTCGACACAGCAGGTCCACACGTCCCAACTAGCTCAGATGTTTTATAATTCTAAACTGTTCGCGCTATTTGATTTTATTATTGCTTTATTACTGCTCGTAGAACGCAATTTTGTTTTATTAAAATTTCCATTGATACAATTGAGCTTTTAAGAAGTATTTTATTTTATAAGGAGGTCGTAAGAACGTTCTTAGTGCAAAAATACAAAACATTTTTACGACAAACTATAAAATTGTTTTATAAACGTTTACACGACAATTTTATACGACATTTCAGCTTACCTAACAAATTTGTTTTATAATAGATTTATACTGGTCACATCTGATACTATAGTTTGTTGCTTAGCGAACATCTATAAAACTGTTTCGTTAGTGCTAGGTGAAACATTTATAAAATTATTTTATTATTGTTTTCTCCTTGATATTATTGCAGTCTGAAGCATATTGCACTCAGGCGTTACCTTAAAAAAATCATTATATTATAATCATGAACACTGTCATAATAAAAACTATATAAAATAATTATAAAACAAAAAATTTTTGTAAGGATGCAGAAGCATTCATTAATACATTTATAAAACAAATCGCCATTTAACTAATAGGTATATTTTGATCTAATCAATGACGGGTGACCTTTATTTTTATTAAGTATCATGAATTCGCTTGGTGAATGGAAGAAAGTTGAAAAAAGTGGAGCATTTTACAGAAAAGTTAAGAAGTGCTACCAAAATATCTTAGGTGGTGAAGTTATTACTAGTAATAATACACTAGATTTCCCTATAAAGTAAACAGCAGGTGACCCATTAGACAAACCAAATGATTTTGCTTCGAGTAATTCTGTTGAATCAAGTGGTTCCAATGAAAATGATTTTATTCATCAAGAAGTTGAGCCAATGAGTATTGAAGAAGATGAAGATGCGATGAATGATTGGGAAGTAGAACTCGATGAATCGGATGAGGAAAATCAGTGTAATATGAGCAATGTGGAAAGGAATATAGAGTTTGTAAAGACTGTGAGATTGTGGGCTGTGTCTTTTAATATACCGCAAGTGGCACTAAGGGCTCCATTTTAGAATATCAATAGTCGCTTTCCCAATACACTTCATCGAGACCCTAGAACTCTTTTAAAAACTTACCAAACAGTTACAATAACAAAAGTTGGCAGAAATATTGCGCCAAAAACAAATCAGCTCTATAGTTGCTGCGTGTGTGACATATTTGGGATAAAATTATTTTATAACTGCTGCAGCCGGAGCATTTAAACAAAACTGATACTATCCGTTTTGTTACTGTTTTTTAAATTTACTATTCAGGATAAATATTTTGGGTAAGCGTCGTGTTCGCGACTGTTCACTCCCTGGTCTTATATGCCCTCTGTAGGAAGACGTTATAACCAGAGACTGATAGCAAACAAAAATTCGTTGATCAAACGTACGTATTGAGAGTTCAGAGGCGGACTTCGCTCAAAATTGATTTTCGATTTTCCTTCTTTGGAGCAACAATTTTGCATACTTTTTTATGACTCGAAGTGGCGACTTAGGCTGTTTCATTATCCATTGATTGATCCGCCATGTTTTGTGCGACGTCAAAATGAATGTTATATATAGGTATATATAATTAGGTATACAGCTCAAAAATACGACCCAAACGTCTCGACAAAACATGGCGTACATTTCCATTAAAAATGTTACTTTTCTGATCACTTTTTCGCAAAAAAATATACCTTGTAACCAGGCCCGCCGTAAGCGGGCGTGCAAGGCGTGCCCGGCACAAGGGCGGCACGTCCAGGGGGGCGACAAATCCAGTGAAATTGAATTTTTTTTGAAGGGGACAAACAACGTGGTAAGCGGGGGGGAGAAAAAAAAGGGGAGGCGGTTGTCCAACTCCAACTGCTTTAAAATTTTGCCAACTGTCATAGAAACATATAAATTTTGCCATATGCGATCGAAACTTTGCCAACTGCTTTGAAATTTCTCCAACTCCGTTCAACATTGGGGGCGGCAAGGTCTCCCCATCCCCCTTAAAGAGACTTTTTCTCTGAAGGATCGGGAGGACAGGCGGCCAACATCGATAATTTCCGTATATCCACGGAATTCAGTGAATTCACTGCAGTGTTTCTTTCAGGTATATTTCCGGGAGGGGCACTGCCGCCCCCCGAAGTTCCGCAGAGAGCAAAATATTTCTCCATCATATTTGATTGCACACCAGATGTTAGTCATATAGAACAAATTACAGTTATACTCAGGCATGTTCTTTTAGATAATGAGACAAAAAATATTACGATATGTGAAAATTTCCTTGATTTCTGCCCTATCAACAGCTCCACAGGCGAAGGTCTATTGAATTTTGTTACGGATTTATTTTCGCAATTGAATCTCAACATTCAAAATTTACGAGGCCAGGGTTATGATAACGGTTCAAATATGCGTGGAAAATATAGTGGACTACAAAAAAAAATTTGGAAATCAATAACCGTGCATTTTACGTACCTACCGTGTTCGGCTCATAGTCTTAATTTGGTAGTGAATGATGCAGCAAGTATTACGCACGAAACTGTGAATTTCTTCAATATAATTCAAGAAATTTACGTTTTCTTTTCGTCATCTACAAAAAGGTGGTCTGTTATTTGTAAACATTTACCAAAGTTAAAATTAAAAGCTTTAAGTAATACGCGATGGTCAAGCAGAATCGATGCAGTTAAACCCTTACGTTATCACCTCGAAAAAATTTTTGATGCTTTGCTAGAAATATCTGATAATTCCTCAGAATGGGATTGTACTACTTCCCACAAAGCTCATTCGCTGGCCTTAAACGTACAGCTCGGTAGTAATTTGGTTTGATATCCCAAATGAAATTAATGCCCTGAGTAAAATGATGCAGAGCCCCACCATGAATACACAAATTTGCATGAATTTGTTGAAGACGTTGATTGATAAGTTCAAACAATATCGTACGGCTGACCATTCTGAAATTGTGCAGAATCTTCCAAAGTGGCCCACGAACACTTTGTAGAAACAGATTTTCCACCAATCAATAAAATCAGACCAAGAAGAAAACCAACACAATTTCAATATGAACACAGTGATGAAGTTTTATCCGACCCAAAAACCAACTACCCCCCAGGAAAGAGTGTTTCACACCCCCCCGAATTGCTGGAAACGCCCCTGATGTAGCGCCCTATTGGGGGCGGCATAACAGTATTTGCACGCGGGCGCTCAGACAGCTAGCGGCGGGCCTGCTTGTAACTGTCTTTTCAAGCCACTGTTTTCGAAATTTTAGTATCAACAATAATGCATTCATCTAAGTTTTGAAGTGAATATTTTTAAGCATTTCAGATGCACAAAATACACTAAAATACACTAAAATACTATAACATTCAAAGTGATCGGGTCACTATGTAGGTATGCATAATCCTATACACGCACAACTATATATCTTTACACCAACCCTTTTTCCTGCAGTACGTCTCTGTTTAACGAAAATATACCCACAAGTTTGAATATTTTATAAAATTCTCTCATAGAGCAAAAATATTTTATAAGAACTCTCAGGGTGGTAAAATTATTTTATAAGATGGTAGCCATGTTTTGTGTTGTTCCCAACTTTACTTTACGGCGGCCATTTATAAGTGTATTACGAAAATTCATTTTTTAATGATTAAATGCCATTACTGAGTACTTTAGTATTCCTATATTGGAGAAAGAAGCATTCCAATAATAACTAATATATTTCAGGCGCCTGAAAATTTTGTTATATATGTCCCATATATTATACAGAAAAATTCCTTTCGCAGAAAAATCAACCATCAGCTAGCAAATCGAGCTCCTGTCTGTTTGGTATTGCGTATTTACATATCAGAACTGAATGTAATATGGCTGATATACTAACAATAACCCAAACATATATTCTATTTGTTAGAAGAGATGCAATGCCTGCCTCTTTGTTATCTTAGGGACCATTAAAAAATAAATTATTCTTAACGGGTGTTCTTAAACAACAAAAAGCTTGCACTTTTAGTGTTAGTGAAAACAAAAAAGTTATATCTGTTCTAATAAAACAACTTTTATAAAACTGTTTTTTTCTAGCTCGATAAATGTTATATAGTCGTCATAATAATAGAATATTATATAACTGATTTCCATGAAACTGTTCCATAATTGTTGCAAACCATGTTTTATAATCGTTTTGTAAATGTTTACACAATTATCCGGTTAAAGCTGAGGACGCTATAATGAAACATACTAAAGAACAAAATTGCTGCACAGGAGTGCGCCCTTTTTGGGTTTATAGGCGTTCTATAAACGTTATTAGAACGTTTATAGCGACATTAATATTTTATAAAAATAGTTCTGTAAACGTTGTTAGGCCTTTTATAAAACATAAATTGTTAGTTGGGGTGTTTCATTTTTACCTCATCTTTTTGCAGAACTTTTATCCCGACGGTTTCACTTCTGTGAGTGTTCTCGAGAGTGGGACACTCCGCGACGTCGCGAATAGACACCGCAGTCATTTCACTGTCTTTACTAGCACAATCGTACGCTATTAGCGCCTCGACGCAAATAATAAATAGGAGGAAGGTCATTCCTTCGGTTAGAGTCAGTACCCTTCTCATGCTGTTGACTAGTTGAAATCCTCTTGAGACCTAAATAAGGAACCATACAGTAATTCATACAATAACAATTTAAGACAAATATTACATTTTTCCACTATGGTTTATTATAATTAGAAAGATCCATTCACCCTTAAGCCATAACTTAACAAACAACATAAATTCCTTATTTTCCCTTATTCGTCCTCCTATAATAAGTTACATGGTTTGTTCCTAATCATCCGAGGAAGAATACCACGAATTTAACTTTTCATACCTATTTGCCTTTGTTGTGGAATACAAAATGCAAATCTTCTGTGATTATTTTACACCAACTTGTGAGTTGGGCTTGTCTCGGTGCTGAATGAAGATACAGAAAAAACAATTGAGTGGTGCCTTACGCACTGTGAGATTCCCATTCAAAAACTGGATGATAATAGGGATCGACGGTTACCGTCCACTAAGATAATCCAGATGTGACTTCGGTTATGCATTTATTTCAGGCGCTCATGTAGAATAGAATTATTTCGTACGAACATCCTAAGGGAAGTCCAACCAGATGGCAGATCGGACGATTGCGGATTGGAGTAACATTCTATCTCCATCACTATGAATAGATAGAATCAGGGAGGAAACTGGAAACTATACTGACGAACCAAAGTAAAATCATCCCGGGGGTAGTGATTTAAAGGAGAGGTCTATTAAGACAAATGAACAAAGTAACAATCCAAAACAACCTATGGATCGGCGGTGTCAGGGGAGATAAAACAAAATGGGAATTTTACCTAGTGATCAAGGCAAAACTGCGAATAAGAGACATAAGAAAAAGTTCAGCCTTCCGGTGGGCACCAACTTCTTCACGAAAAACAGTGACCTCACGAGTCACGAGGAGAAGACAAGGCATATTCAGCATGAATAATTTCACGGGTCAGAGACCACCTATGTACCTTATTGAGATAATACGTGAAAAACGTCGTCAGGAGCGTACTAACGAGAGAGCGAACCAAAAAGAGAAGGAGCCAAAAACATATTTTGGCATCCAATTAGTGAAGAAGGAGGACAACGAAGGGGGAGGGGGTGACGTTCGTAACCCAGAACAGGGACCCTCTTCAGGTGACGGCTCTCCGGGTCGGTGAGCCCCTGGAATCTACGAAGTGGGCAGGAGATGATTCATCCCTCCTGGAAGGCTGTCGATGACTTGCCTTCTCGCTACCCGAGTTCCTTTCATACGGGATAGGTGAGAACAAATACGTGAGAGAGGGAGAAAACAATAAAACTGACCAAGGGCAAAAAAAAAAAAAGCCGATAAAATTGACAAAATAGAGAATCAGCCGATAAGGCTCAGTAATTGATCGCATTGGTCAGATTTTCTTTTGTAATCTAAAAAATTGGCATCCAAGAGGATACCAGGTAGTCCACCTGAAGTTGATAGATTGTATTTCGTAATAATCTGGTAGTTATTGGAATGCAAATGGTGGTAATAACTCAGACTGCAGAAAATTATCAACAGGATGTTACAGGGGGAGGGCAGGGCCATGGATAGATGACCCTGTAGAATCTGCGGAAGGGCAGGAGTTGATTCATCTCTCCTGAGGGATCATTCAAGGATTCACCCCCCGCTACCCAAACTCCCATATTCTTTTAAGAATATCCGTATCGATCTGGAGGGCGTCTCACCCTTAGAGATCGTCGTGGCGGTATGGCCTCCACCACCGGTCTTTCTTCCTCGCTTTCATTATCACTGGTTTCTTCCTCGTCAGTGTCTGCGTCTAATTCCCGCCCTGGTACCGGGAATATCAAAGGTTGGAATGTATCTATTTCCTCCGGAGCCTCTTCAGACTCGGACATTATATACCTCCCACGTCTTATATTCCCCCTTGGTTTTCTTGGTCTGTCACTTACCATATCCCTCGCGACATATTTTTTCAACCTATTGGCATGAACAATTTGTTCATCCCTTCCTCTACTTTTCCCTATTTTATATGTGACAGGACCAACCACCTCCAATATTTTATACGGCCCTATCCAGGATTTTGACAACTTCTTAGATAATCCCTGTTTGACACTCATTTCTTTCAAATATACTAACTCTCCTACAATAAAATTACTTTCAGCCGTTTTTCTATTATACCGTTTCACCCTATCTGTTTTTGCCCTTTCCGTGTTTTCGTATACCTTCGTGTATACCTTTCGTAACCGCTCGACTAATTCCGCGGCATAATTATCGTCGTAGTCATACCGTATTCTTCCTGACTCGATAAAGCCATCCATAGGCAACCTTTGCTCCCTTCCATGCAGTAGAAAATAGGGGCTGTAACCCGTGGAAACATGTACATTGCCCCGATAAGCCATAAGAACTAGAGGGATCCAGTCATCCCAATCCTGCTGGTTTCTACTAATATAGTGCGACAACATGTCCTTTAACACACGATGCATCCTTTCAATTTGTCCATTTGATGTTGGTGCATAGCTTGCAGTTTGGATCTTCTTGATACCCAAACTCGAGCAAACTTCCTTGAAAAGGGCCGATGTAAAGTTTGCCCCTCGGTCAGTGAGCAGCATCTTGGGTGCACCATGTCTTGCAACAATATTTTCGACAAACACCCGAGATATCGTTTCGGCTTTTTGGTCGCGGATTGGGATAGCTTCCACATATTTTGTGAAGTAATCCTGAAACGTTAGGAGGTACCGATTTCCTCTCATAGTGGTTGTAAGGGGTCCTACAACATCCATAGATGTTAGTTTCCAAGGCTCCGCTGTTGTAGTAAATCTTTGAAGCGGAGCTTTCTTCAAATGAGGTGAGGTTTTCCTTTTATTACAGGCATCACAACTGTTGCAATAATTGATCACGTCGGATCGCATATTAGGCCAAAAGAACCGACGCCTCAAGCTAATCAACGTTTTTTGTTGTCCGGAATGTTCCGCCATTGGGGAATCGTGAAAATCGTACAACACTTTCCCGACATAACTTCGAGGTATTACTAATTTATCCATTTCTTCATCGCAAAAATATAACAACCCATCCTTCGAAACATAATACGAATTTCCCTGAATTTCCGTTCCTTCCTTCAACACTTCAAAAATTGACCGACAGTAGGGGTCATTTTCTTGGGCATCCCTTAAGGCGATCCTATCCCATTCAGGTTCTAAAAGGTCGGGTTCCTCCCTCCCATACTTCACCGTTGCTACCGGGACCGATGTTAACTCATAAATAGTGATATTAATATTAGAATTATGGAAAATGAACTTTATCATCTCCAAAACTCTATCCCATTCCAACTTATCTAGCCCGCACCCTATTTTAGGCATGGCTAATTTGGTGTCCTTATTCTTCTCACAGGATACCCTCAAGCTTCTCAAAGCATTCCACATACTTCGGTAAGATGGTTTGTCATAATAATTCGCCTTGGTGATCAAATAATATATGTTCCTTTCAGGTAGACACAGCTCTGCTACCTCCCCTATAGTCTTGTTTTGTTGTTGTAATTTCTCCACCGATCCATAAATTTGTTTAAATTGCAACGCAATTCCTGCTCCCATGGCTAAATCCTGCGATACACAGTGGGCTAGCGCCCATGGTTCAGATGCCGAAAATATGTTTCCCTTTTCTACGTTAAGTGCCATCATCACAGGTATCTGATGATTTTTCCGATAATCTTGAAATTCGTCAAACTCTACGTCAATGAAATGCTCGTCCCTATTGTACATTCGACTCAGGGCATCCGCATTCCCATGAAGTTTCCCTTTCCGGTGGATGACCATAAAATCATAATCGGCCAGGGTCATAGCCCATCTGGCTAATCTGGACCCAGGGTCCTTTAAGTTAAGCAGCCATTTAAGCGGTCTATGATCGGAAACAACCGTAAACTTCTTCCCATATAAATAGCACCTAAACGTTTGTACTCCAAAGACAACTCCTAAAAGTTCTTTTTCCGTAGTCGAATAATTCAATTCCGCTTTCTTAAAGTTTCGACTCGCGTAAGCTATCGGGCGTTCATATCCGTCCCTAACCTGACTCAATACGGCTCCTATCCCAAGTCCCGATGCGTCCGTAGCGACCACAAAAGGTTGCTTGGAGTCCGGATATATAAGTACCATATCCGAGGTCAGGGTCTCTTTCAGCTGTGTTATTGCGCCAAGTACCTCTGACGTTATCTCGAATTTAACATCTTTCTTCGTTAAGTTAGTTAACGGTGCTGTCAGTGCAGCTGCATTCGGAATAAATCTTCGATACCAATTCACTATTCCCAAGAATGAACGCACACCCTTAATATTTTTAGGGATGGGAAAATTTTGAATACTTTCTATTTTATCAGGGTCCGGAAAAACTCCCTGTTGAGTAATCATATGTCCTAAATATTTAACTTTTGTAAGTAGGAAGCTACACTTTTTGGGCTTCAACTTTACGTTAACTTTCCGTAATCGTTCAAACACTTGTCGTAATTTCTCAATGTGGTCTTTCTTTCCTTCTGAATTAAAAATAATAATGTCGTCTAAATATACCATACATAAATCTCCAGTTAGTCCTGCTAACGTGAGATTCATGAATCGTTGAAACGTTGAGGGTGCATTCTTAAGGCCGAAAGGCATTTTCAGGTATTCATAATGCCCCTGAAAGGTACTAAACCCTGTTAAAGGTACGTCCTTTTCTTCCATGTCAATCTGATGATAGGCTTCGGCCACATCAATCACCGAAAATAAAACTTCTTTTCCAGTCCTAATAAAATCCCTAACTTCAAAGGGACCTTCGGTCTGGGTACCGAACTCCCTAAATACTTTGTCAAACTTGACCTTTACTACTTTTTCCTTAATGTCCTTTCGGACTTTCCCTTGCACGTAAAAACGTCCCTTTTTCCCACTGTCCTCATGACAGTCTTCCCTGGGGAAGTGGCCTCTTAGAGCCTGCCTTCCTCGTTGTACCATCCCGGTAATCTCCTCCACTTCCTCACCTTCCATACAGGTTTGTTCCTCTATATCCTCCTTCCTCCACAATTCAAATTTCCTTCCCCACATCCAGACTGATGGGTTTTCTTCATAGCTGATGTGGGCCTGATTGGCCTTAAGGAAATCCCTTCCGAGGATGACTTGGACATTCCCTAACGTCGAATCATCACATATAACTGCCGTCCAATTCGCTCCCAATCGCTCTCCTTCTGGTCCTATAAATAAATTTGCCGTACCCCAAGTGCTTAAGTTATGTCCTGACACGCTAGTCAATTTTAATCCTATATCATCGCCGTTCACCTGATTCTCCGGAATCAGTCCCCTTTTTACGAGAGTCACCGCTGCCCCTGTATCCACCAAACAAAAACTCGACCTTCCATTGATATTCAATCGTAAAATATGTGCCGCGTCATATGATCCTACGGAATTCACTTCCGGGATCATCATGACCGAACGCTGTCTAGAATTCCCCTCTTGTACTTTGTTTGTTGGTGACTCTCGCTTACTCTGTCTTTCTAGCAGTCTCCGGCCTTCGCCCCGACAGCTGGACTCTGGCCCGCGAAGTTTAAATTCTCCGTTCGGAAATTATTCGTCGGTCGCGGTTGTTTTGGAATTGCGCCGGTGGACGGCGCATTCGACGAGGCACCGAGGTGGTCCCTATTACTGGAGTACCTCGGACTCCTATTATCTCCTGGACGTTGACCCCAGGAAGCGTTCGCCTCCTCTCTTCTCCACTATCCATTCTGAGAACGGGGATTTGGCCCCTGTCCTCGAGCCACCTTTTTCCTGGGACATTCCCTCGCCCAATGTCCCTGTTGGTTGCAGTTATGACACGCGCCTTGTGTCATTGATCCGTTTTGCCTATTGTTCCGGCAATACCTCGCGAAATGGCCTATCCGACCACAAGAGTGACATGTCCTTGCATTACTCTTTTCTCCACTCCCTCGATTCTGCCTTATACTCCTACACTCCTTCGCGGTGTGACCTTCCTTTTCGCAAAATTGACACACTTTTTCGGTGTCAACCGTCGATACCCTCATATTTGCCAACCTCCCTTGCAACATCCTACTAGTGGTCTCCTGCAGCCTAACAAGTTCCTCCGCCTTTTCCAAATCCAGGTTCTCCTCTTTCAACAACAAAATTCCTGTTCCTTCATTACGTCCTTCCTTAATCCTATCTTAAATTGATTCAACATTAATTCCCGGTTCTTCTTTCTTATTCCAGGTTCTTCATCCCTTAATGCTCCAGCCAAATCTTCGCTTAATAGACTTGCTCCCACCGTGCGTAATCTAGTGCAGAACGAGGACACATCCTCGTCCTGTCGCTGATAACATCGACTCAGATTCCACTGATTTTCTCCCGGCAACCTAACCGTTGTAAATTTCTTAACAAATCTCTTCTTTAGCTCATTATAATCCAGGACATCAAGCGCGACATCGGACTTGAAGAAGCTGTAAGCATCTCCTACAAGCTTAAGTTTTAGGAGAGTAAGGGTGTCCTTCTCATTCCATCCATCCAATTTTGACCGCAACTCTAATTTCTCAAAGGACCTCATCACATCTTTCCCGGAAAAACTCTCCAAAGTAGTCGAGAGCATACCTAGCGAGTACATAGGTGTTACTTGGCCTGCGGGAACATTCACGTTGGATGCGCCAGCTGGTTGAGCCATTTTTCAAAAATTTAACCAAAACCCAATTATCTCAACCAAAATATGATTTTTTAATGTATGCAATGAATTATTTACTTTCCAAATCAATGAATAATTTGAAATTCTCACCCTCAAATTCCAACAGAACTGAAATACGCTCAAGATTACGACTTCAAATTTCACGAATTAGAAAAAAATAGCAAAATGATACTCTGATGATTTCTTCAGGTTTCACGGTTTAAGAAAAATAGCAAAATGATACTCTATGATTCCTTCAAATAGTCTTACCCAAAACACCAAAATAAAACAAATCACCTGGAAACGAGCTCAAAAAGACCAACGCCAAAAAGAATTCAAGAAAAATCTGGCGAAATGATGTAACCAAAAAAAAACAAGAAAATCACCAAGTGTCGAATTCCCGAAAAATAAAAGTACACAAAACCACCTGAAATAAAAATAATTCTAATTTTTATTCTAAGATTCGAAAGATCACGATCAGCGGCTCATCTACTAAAATTTCAACCAAATTTATAATTTTCCCGACTTCTGAACTTTCAAAATGAACCCAACTCGAAAAAAAAATTTTCCCTTTTATCAAAGTGTTTTCCAAAATTTCAAACTCAAGTTAAAACAAGGAAAGCCAAATTCAATTATTCTCCAAATCAAACTCAATACAAAACCGAATGATGTCACTTCATGAAAATAAAATTTTTCGAGATTCAACCGAAATCCCGAATAATAGGATAACCAAAAACAAAACAAAATTTTCACGCAATACGCCCTGAAAGAAAAAGTCAATCAAAATTTCAATCAATGTCTGTTTTATAGTTTCAAAAATTATCTCCCCTATTACAATATCCCCTTCTTCGAAAAAGTTTTGGCATCGTTTGCCATAACTTTTCCTTGACCATCATCCCCAATAGTCCAATAGTCCCTTGTCTTCCGTTTAAGACATTATAACAGCTATAAAACTTAATTATATCGAACATAAAACTCATATCTCTCATGCATCATGCCTTAAATCTAAATATCATTCTCGCAAACTAATTAGTCTATAGTAAACAATATCCCTCACGATCAATTAAACTTCAAGAAATAAAAAAAAATAAGGTTCAATACAACAAAACATCACGTGCATAACTCAAATTCTTCGAAAGAAAATTTAAGAAAATCTGTCCGTCACTGCACTTCTCCTACATGGAGTTCATTATTGTCTATTTTTCGGATTTCAAATCCCACCGCTGTCACCATATGTAAAAAGCACCCTCTTCGTGATTGGACGGAAGAGCGGCTTTCCACCAATCAAGGGTGTTATTACTCAAAGAAAAAAATAAAAGATGTTAATTAGAATTTTGAAGTTCTTTCTTCCGACTGAAGAAAGTGTGGGATCGGCCCAACGCACTTGGGTCGGGTCATTGTGTTTAAAAATTATTTTCTAGGGAGAGGGATGGTAAATGAAACCTTTTAGATTAAATTTAAGACGTATATTAAACCAAATCAACTACACAAATTCTCACCAAATTAGATATGTGTTACTTAAATCAAATGATTTAAATTATTAAATGTTCGGATATTTCTTAATTCGAAAGGAAATAATCCCATCAAATAAAACTTCACATAGATAAGGGAAAACTCAACAATAGTTTCCTCATGAACTTTCAAATGAACATGAGTTTTCTCAGCAGGAAAACTCCACTTAGACCTTCAACTACTTAAGGGTGATTACAAAGATTATAATACGTCTTAAGAAAAAAAAAATACGAAAATGTGAAATTATGACTTATAGAAGATTTCAGGACTCTGGACTATAAATATATTTTGGGCGGGCATGCGGCTTTTCTACCAATCCTCAAAAATAGCTAAGCATAAACAATTTATCTGACCTCTTTCCTGTACCAATGATTCCAAGCATGATGAACCTAGGAGGATAATTCTACGACGATGCTTCTTTCCTGAAACAGACAGATTAGATACGAAACACGACACCCACACGTTTTCGCCAAATTGACCTTCACTCCCGAATATACCGACGATACGCAATCTAAATAATTCCAAGTAATTTTGGACACTTTACCAATTACGACTTAACACTTTTTATATGTCCCTGTTTGAGACTGATTTTCCAAAACTTCAAAAGAAGCCAAGATCTATGAGTTACCCTAATGCCGTCTTCCGAATAACTAACTCTTTTCGTTCCAGACTTCCCCGGCTGCCTTATTCTTCGTTTTCTTCCGAGACCAATTAAATTGAAGATTTTTCCTCCATCGATACTTCGAAACCAATCAAACCAAAACTTCTACCATCTTTGTTTTTATGAACCAATCAAATTGAAGATTTTTTCTGCTTCCCACCTTCTTCTTGAGATATCGCAGTTTCCCATGCAATGGTTTGGGAAATGCTACGTGACAATTCTCAACAAAGCCTGCGTTGAATTTTATTCCTGTCATCGTGTGCAGTAATTGCAACCAAATTCGTGGGACAATTATAATTTATCATTTAGTTCTCTAAATAAACTTAAACTGAAAATCAACAATTTCGGTCGTTAACGTTTCGCCAGACATTCCTGTGTGGGCTTGATAAACGATCCATTAATTTTTCTAACACAAGGCTATTAAATTTCAGAAGTTGAAGTGGAAAATACCGGTTAAATATTACAGGAAAGAAAACGTTCAAGTCCCAATTTTCAAGACATGTCTGTTTTATAGTTTCAAAAATTATCTCCCCTATTACAACAAGGGTACCAGAAGGGGGAAGTGTTCGCAAAAATTACTTGAGATACTGACTTCTTCCTACATAGACCTTGAACCAGAACACATAAGCGAGGTGAAGAAGTTGATAAGTGAATACAGCGACGTTTTTGCTACGGATGATACTCGAATGGGAAGAACAAATGTTGTGAGACATTCAATCAACACTGATAAATCCGGTCCCATTCGCCAACACCCACGAAGACTTCCGATAGCAAAGAGGGAAGAAGCAGAGAATATTATCAAGGACATGCACCAACAAGGAATAATAGAGCCATCAGATAGTCCTTGGTCATCACCTGTGGTTCTGGTGAAAAAGAAAGATGGCAGCACCAGATTTTGTGTCGATTACCGTCGTCTGAACGAAGTAACTAAGAAGGATTGTTACCCCTTTCCAAGGATTGATGACACTTTGGACACTCTTTCTGGCTCAAGATGGTTCTCCACACTGGACTAGAAGAGCGGGTATTGGCAGGTGGAACTATATCCCAAGGACGAAGAGAAAACAGCTTTCACCATTGGGACAGGACTGTGGCAGTTCACAGTAATGCCATTTGGTCTATGTAATGCACCTGCGACCTTCGAGCGATTAATGGAAACCATTCTTCGAGGATTATCCTGGAAGACGTGCCTGGTTTATTTGGATGATGTCATTGTTTTTGGTCGGACATTCGAAGAACACCTGAGAAATTTAAGAGACGTTCTGGAGAGGCTACGCACTGCAAATTTGAGACTCAGTCCGAAGAAGTGCCACATGTTCAGGAGAGAAGTGAAATACTTGGGGCATGTAGTATCCGAAAATGGAATTAGTGCTGACCCAGACGAGGTCAAGGTCGTACAAGAATGGCCGATACCGCAAGACAGGCATCAAGTAAGAAGTTTCCTTGGATTGTGTACCTACTATAGGAAATTCGTTCTTGGGTTTGCCAATATCGCGAAGCCTTCGACGAGACTGACGGAAGATGGAAAGGATTTCAAATGGGATATGGAATGCGAGGATGCTTTCAATCGGCTGAAGCAAGCTCTAACAACGGCTCCTGTTCTAAGTTATCCCCAAGTCAGTGGAAAGTTCATCTTGGACACAGATGCGAGTAACATGGCCATAGGAGGCATATTGTCCCAAATACAGAATGGCCAAGAAAAAGTGATAGGATATTTCAGCAAGGTCCTGTCCGAACGTAACTATTGCGTTACAAGAAGAGAGCTTCTCGCTGCAGTGAAGTCCATGGAACACTTCTATAAATATCTGTACGGCCGAGAATTCCTTCTCAGGACTGACCACGCCGCTCTGAAGTGGCTTCTACAATTCAAGAATCCAGAGGGTCAGGTTGCCAGATGGATCGAAAGATTGCAGGAATATAATTTTACTGTCGAACATCGTGCAGGAAGAACTCATGGTAACGCTGACGCATTGTCTAGGAGACCATGTCCGTCAGATTGCAAGCACTGCAATAAAGTAGAAGAGAAAGAATTCTGCTTGAGAACGACCATAGAGGATACGGACTGGATGCCAGAATCCCTGAAGCGAGATCTGGAAAGTGACCCAGAATTGAAGATGCTGTTGTATTGGAAGCGGACAGAGACCAAGATGGGAGGAAGTGAGTCATCTGAATCCTAGGGTCAAGTCCTACTGGGCACAGTGAGATTCTATCATTTTGGAGGATGGACTACTGAAAAGGTCCATCGAAAATGACGAAGGTACCGCAGCAAGGAAACAGCTGATAATTCCGAGTAGTCGAGTGAGAGAAGTTTTAGAGAAGTTACATGACGAAACTTCCGGTGGCCACTTCGGTATCAAAAAAACGCTAGAAAAGGTTAGAGAGCGTTTTAACTGGGTCAACTACAAAAAAGATGTTAAAGACTGGTGCCGGAAATGCAGATTATGTGCCTCATCGAATGGCCCGAGGGAAAGTCGTAGAGCTCCAATGAAGCAGTATAACGTGGGGAGTCCTCTGGAACGAGTTGCCATCGATATTGCAGGTCCATTCCCCGAAACCGAAGATGGGAATAAGTACATACTGGTTGCGATGGATTATTTCACCAAATGGGTTGAAGCTTATGCTATTCCTAATCAAGAGGCCTCGACAGTGGCGGATGTTCTGATTAAGGAGATGTTTAGCCGATTTGGTGTGCCTCTCGAACTTCATTCGGATCAAGGACGAAACTTCGAGTCTAGCCTGTTCCAGAATATATGCCAATTACTCGGAATTAAAAAGACAACGACAACTGCGCTTCACCCACAGTCAGATGGCATGGTCGAAAGAATGAATAGGACTGTGGGAAAATATCTGGCTAAAGTGGTCTCTGATCACCAAAGAGACTGGGACAGGTTTCTCCATCTGTTCACTATGGCCCACAGATCATCAGTGCAAGAATCCACCGGAGAGACACCAGCCTGTATTATGTTCGGCCGAGAAATAAGGTTGCCTTGTGACCTGGAGTTTGGATGCAAGCCGGGAACGGAGATAGCTGGTGAGAACTACGCGAGCCTCTTGAAGGGTAGGCTACATTACATCCATGAGAAGGTCAGACAGAACCTCCAAATAGCGAGTGACCGAATGAAGACTCGGTATGACAGCAAAGCTGCAGAAGGTGGTTTCAATGTGGGAGACCTTGTCTGGCTGTACAACCCCCAGAGGAAGAGGGGTTGATCACCTAAGCTGCAGAAGGATTGGGAAGGGCCATACAGAGTAGTGAAACGAATCAACGATGTAGTGTACCGTATCCAGAAACTACCCAGAGGCAAGAAACGTGTGGTCTATATAAATCGTTTAGGCAAATATGAGGCAGACTATGAGGAACATGACGAAACCCATCTGAGAAGAACGACTTTTCAGAAAGCGGAGCATGAGGAGATGAGTTTCGACCTATTTATGGCAAAGTACGGTGGACCCGGAAAGGCAAGATTTGGAGTTACCATTGAGCAACAGCAAGTTGCTCTGGGTTCTCGGGGTTAAACAAATCGTCTGCTGAATTGAATGTCTAATTTATTTCCAATACCACTAACTTATCACACTAATTTATGTACAATAACTAATACTGATTTATTTACGCACTTGCTAATAATGCTGATTTATATTCACAACTCGGAATTCGCAATTCACAATTCGATTCGGCTCGATTCAGATAGTAACTGCCCGTCCCCATCGTGCGCGTCTTTATATATGGATACGGCTCTGTTTCTAGAATAGTCCAGATAGTTTCCGGAGGCTTCTCGAGTTCCGTACGTGGAATCAGAGGAGGATTTCGTCCGCTACACTGCCCCCTCCTTAAGACGTTCGGTCCCCGAACACCCTGGATGGTGTGGCTGAATCTACAGGCGTCTCCTTTTCTGCAGCACCCCTGTTGTCCGAAAAAGCATTCCACTGTCTTCTTATATCGGCGTATATCCGCTCGGTTTGAAACTGCAGACCGGTATCTTCATTCCCGTCCTATGGAAAATGACCTCAAGCATACTTCGAACGATTCTCCAGTTGAGCTGATCTAGACCACAACCCAACTTTGGCACAGCTAGCTTTTTCACCTTCAACTTGGTGAGCTCGTCTCTCAGCTGCAACAGGGTGTCCCACATACTTTTGTAGCTGGGTTTGTTGTCGGAGAATCTCTTGATTACCAGGTAGAAGAGGTAACGCTGGCCATCAGCCAACCTCAGCGTTTTCCCATTACGAGGATGCTGTTTTAGGAGTTCTGATACACGGCCAAATTTCTTCCGGAAGACTAATGCTATTCCTCTCGACATACGCAGGTCTTCCGAGACACAATGGGCTAGTGAATAGTCTTCAGATACAGAGAAGAGATCTTGCTGTTTCTCGATGGTTACTCCGAATCTTGCCTTTCCGGTTCCACCGTAGTTTGCCATGAATAGGTCGAAACTCATCTCCACATGCTCCGCTTTCTGAAAAGTCGTTCTTCTCAGATGGGTTTCGTCATGTTCTTCGTAGTCTGCCTCATATTTGCCTAGACGATTTATATGGACCACACGTTTCTTGCCTCTGGGTAGTTTCTGGATACGGTACACTACATCGTTGATTCGTTTTACTACTCTGTATGGTCCTTCCCAATCCTTCTGCAGCTTAGGTGATAAACCCCCCTTCATCTGGGGGTTGTACAGCCAGACTAGGTCTCCCACATTGAAACCACCTTCTGCAGCTTTGCTGTCATACCGAGTCTTCATTCGGTCACTCGCTATTTGGAGGTTCTGTCTGACCTTCTCATGGATGTAATGTAGCCTACCTTTCAAGAGGCTCGCGTAGTTCTCACCAGCTATCTCCGCTCCAGGCTTGCATCCAAACTGCAGGTCACAAGGCAACCTTATTTCTCGGCCGAACATAATACAGGCTGGTGTCTCTCCAGTCGATTCTTGCACTTACGACCTGTAGGCCATAGTGAACAGATGGAGATACCTGTCCCAGTCTCTTTGGTGATCAGAGACCACTTTAGCCAGATATTTTCCCACAGTTCTATTCATTCTTTCGACCATGCCATCTGACTGTGGGTGAAGCGCAGTTGTCCTTGTCTTTTTGATTCCGAGTAATTGGCATACATTCTGGAACAGGCAAGACTCGAAGTTTCGTCCTTGATCCGAATGAAGTTCGAGAGGCACACCAAATCGGCTAAACATCTCCTTAATCAGAACATCCGCCACTGTCGAGGCCTCTTGATTTGGAATAGCATAAGCTTCAACCCATTTGGTGAAATAATCCATCGCAACCAGTATGTACTTATTCCCATCTTCGGTTTCGGGGAATGGACCTGCAATATCGATGGCAACTCGTTCCAGAGGACTCCCCACGTTATACTGCTTCATTGGAGCTCTACGACTTCCCCTCGGGCCATTCGATGAGGCACATAATCTGCATTTCCGGCACCAGTCTTTAACATCTTCTTTGTAGTTGACCCAGTTAAAACGCTCTCTAACCTTTTCTAGCGTTTTTTTGATACCGAAGTGGCCACCGGAAGTTCCGTCATGTAACTTCTCTAAAACCTCTCTCACTCGACTACTCGGAATTATCAGCTGTTTCCTTGCTGCGGTACCTTCGTCATTTTTGATGGACCTTTTCAGTAGTCCATCCTCCAAAATGATAGAATCCCACTGTGCGCAGTAGGACTTGACCCTAGGATTCAGATGACTCACTTCCTTCCATCTTGGTCTCTGTCCACTTATCTTCCAATACAACAGCATCTTCAATTCTGGGTCACTTTCTAGATCTCGCTTCAGGGATTCTGGCATCCAGTCCGTATCCACGATGGTCGTTCTCAAGCAGAATTCTTTCTCTTCTACTTTATTGCAGTGCTTGCAATCTGACGGACATGGTCTCCTAGATAATGCGTCAGCGTTACCATGAGTTTTTCCTGCACGATGTTCGACAGAAAAATTTCTGCAATCTTTCTATCCATCTGGCAACCTGACCCTCTGGATTCTTGAATTGTAGAAGCCACTTCAGAGCGGCGTGGTCAGTCCTGAGAAGGAATTCTCGGCCGTACAGATATTTATAGGAGTGTTCCATGGACTTCACTGCAGCGAGAAGCTCACTTCTTGTAACGCAATAGTTACGTTAGGGCTTTGACAGGACCTTGCTGAATTATCCCACCTTTTTTTGGCCATTCTGAATTTGGGACAGTATGCCTCCTATGGCCATGTTACTCGCATGTGTGTCCAAGATGAACTTTCCACTGACTTGAGGATAACTTAGAACAGGAGCCGTTGTTAGAGCTTGCTTCAGCCGATTGAAAGCATCCCCGCATTCCATATCCCATTTGAAACCCTTTCCATCTTCCGTCAGTCTCGTCAAAGGCTTCGCGATATTGGCAAATCCAAGAACGAATTTCCTATAGTAGGTACACAATCCAAGGAAACTTCTTACTTGATGCCTGTCTTGCGGTATCGGCCATTCTTGTACGACCTTGACGTTGTCTGGGTCAGCACTCATTCCATTTTCGGATACTACATGCCCCAAGTATTTCACTTCTCTCATGAACATGTGGCATTTCTTCGGACTGAGTCTCAAATTTGCAGTGCGTAGCCTCTCCAGAACGTCTCTTAAATTTCTCAGGTATTCTTCGGATGTCCGACCAAAAACAATGACATCATCCAAATAAACCAGGCACGTCTTCCAGGATTATCCTCGAAGAATGGTTTCCATTAATCGCTCGAAGGTCGCAGGTGCATTACATAGACCAAATGGCATTACTGTGAACTGCCACAGTCCTGTTCTAATGCTGAAAGCTGTTTTCTCTTTGTCCTTGGGATCTAGTTCCACCTGTCAGTACCCGCTCTTCAAGTCCAGTGTGGAGAACCATCTTGAGCCAGAAAGAGTGTCCAAAGTGTCATCAATCTTTGGAAGGGGGTAACAATCCTTCTTAGTGACTTCGTTCAGACGACGGTAATCGACACAAAATCTGGTGCTGCCATCTTTCTTTTTCACCAGAACTACAGGTGATGACCAAGGACTATCTGATGGCTCTATTATTCCTTGTTGGTGCATGTCCTTGATAATCGGAAGTCTCCGTGGGTGTTGGCGAATGGGACCGGATTTATCAGTGTTGATTGCATGTCTCACAACATTTGTTCTTCCCATTCGAGTATCATCCGTAGCAAAAACGTCGCTGTATTCACTTATCAATTTCTTCACCTCGCTTATGTGTTCAGGTTCAAGGTCTATATAGGAAGAAGTCAGTATCTCAAGTAATTTTTGCGAACACTTCCCCTTTCTGGTACCCTTGTTCTGTTCATCCCGAATGTCTCCTGTCACACAAAGCACGGAGCAGCTTTCTCCCAGAATCGTGTCCTTCTTTAATGTCACCGGGTACATGTTGGTATTCAAAATCCTTACAGGAACTTCCTTCCCACCTCTCACTGAGATTTTTCAGAGTAGCAATCCTTTTTCTAGGTTATTTTCACTAGCTGGTTCGATGAGTCTTATACCGCTATCCCGAAGGTTTCTGTCCAAGTACCCCTTCACTATCGTTTCTGCCTGGCCACCTAGGTCAACATCTTCGCTGAGCCAGACTCGAATTGATGCACCTTCACATCCCAAGAATGGGATTTCCAGACTTCCAATTCTCAAGACATCGTTCCTCATATCCATCTGGAAACCATAACCTTTGATGACATCCATTCCCAAGATGACTTCCTCCATGATAACTGCTACCAGCACCTCATGTTCGAGAGTTGTGTCCCCAATGCTTAGGACAATCCTTTTCTTTCCATGTGTTGATGCGTCCTCTCCAGTAGCTGTTCGTAGACGGACCATTGTTCGTCGGATTTTTCCATTCCTTTCAACTATTCCTGGCTTTACTATGGTCCGGGTTGCGCCTGTGTCGACTAACATTTTAACCGACCGCCCATCAATTTTACCGTCGACATAAATACTTGAAGAGATGGTCTGAATTATGACTTCTGGGGCATTGTCATGGCGGGTCGGTTTATGCCCCTTCTCACCAACCCGTTTTAGTTTTCCTGTTCCTGGCGTTTAGCTGGCTCTTTGCAGTAACGCCGAATATGTCCTTCTCCGCCGCAATTCCAGCATCTTGGTCTTAGTCCTCTATTCCGTCGCTCTTGACGAACTCGGCGTAGTACCTCTTCTATGATTTCATCGCTGACCGAGGAATCATCCACAGTGCGCCTCACCTTGCTGTGTCCCCTGTGCGAAGCTTGCTTGGCAGCTTCAAACTCTAATGCAAAGGCCAGGGCGTCATCCAGAGTCTTGGGTCGGGCCAATCGTAGTGTCTGTTGGGTTTCCATATCTCTCAGACCATCAACAAAGGTCTGGATAGCGAGCTGTTCCAGGAAGCTATCCGGTGCTGTAGGATATGCCAGTCTCACCAACCTTGCTATATCGGCTTCAAATTCCTGTAACGTTTCTGTACTCCTCTGCTGGCGACTCTTGATCTGTGCGTGATACACTTGCTGGAGGTGTGCATCACCATATCTCATTTGGAGTTTAGTTGTCAAAGCCTCGTAATTACCTTGTAGGCTTGCAGAAACTGTCTGAAGAATATTCAATGCATCTCCTCTCAGTGCAACAATCAAGGCTGTCACTTTCTCTTCCTCTCCCCAACCATTGGCATTCGCTGCTGCTTCAAATTGCTTCTGGTACGTGCACCAAGGTGTTTTGCCGTCAAAAGTTGGAGGTTTAATCTTCATTTTACTACTTTCTGTGTTGTTTTCTGATTTCACGAAGTTATTGGATGGTGAGGCTAGAGTTTCTTTTCCATGTGATGTTCTCTTCAGGGACTCTATCAACTTGGCATGTTGTTCAATTATTCCTGATATTTCTTCAAATCTTCCATTAACCTCTTCAACTACTTCGTCAAATTTTTCATCAACCTTATCAAATTTTTCATCAACCTTATCAAGTTTTTCGTCGACCTCATCAAATTTTTCATTTACTTCATCTATTATCACTTCCTTGATGGCTTCCATTCTCTCGTCCAATGAACTTGCAATTTGACTCCCCACCTTATTTTCCATTTTATCCGTTTTTTCTTCCATTTTCAAGTTAATTTCTCTAGAATTTTCTTCCAAATTATCCATTCTTTCCTCCAATTTCGAGCTCATTTCTCGAGAATTTTCTTCCACCTTATTTTCCATTTTATCCATTTTTGAACCCATTTCTCGAGAATTTTTTTCCATTTTATTCTCCATTTTATCCATTTTCAAGCTCATTTGTTCAAAGGCTTGCTTGAAAAATTCCATACTCGCCTGGTCCATTTTCTCTGCTTGTGATCTCGTTATCGGCATTCAAAAGTTCCACAATGAAGTCCACAATTCAATTAGCACAGCAGTTCAATTGACCCCACACCTGACACCAATGTAACGTTCTCGGGGTTAAACAAATCGTCTGCTGAATTGAATGTCTAATTTATTTTCAATACCACTAACTTATCACACTAATTTATGTACAATAACTAATACTGATTTAATAAAGGAAAGGGCCTCTAAGTCATCTCCACAAATACGATGAAAAAACTTTTATTCTAAACGGTCAGACATGTTTCGAACCCTGTAGGGTTCATCTTCAGTGAAGGACTGGAAAATAAAATCAAAATAGCAGGAAAAATACGCCACAATCTCCGATGGGACAAACAAATTGCCGAGTAAAACAATACTTACAATGTAAAAAACAGATGAAGCAAAAGGATGTTAAGAACACCCAAATCCTCATATAGTGAAGCTAAGGAGGATCATTATAAAAACAAAATATAAACTTTAAATGATTGATCAACAACAATAAATCTCCATTTTGTTGAACCTGGAGAAAACAAAACAAATTGCGACTGCGTGTCAAAAGGTATTAACACAAGTGAAAATTGCATCGCGACATCTACGATTGAAAAATTGAACTAACAATAGTTACAAACCATCACAAAGAAAACGGCGAAAATTGTGCGAAAAAAGGAAAAACTGAAAGGGGGAAAGGTGAAGCATCCATTCACAAGTCAAACAAATGAGGAAACGAAAAACAAAAAACGAAATGATCGTGCGGGATAATCAAAAGGAGAGCGAATCAAAAAATCTGACGCAATCAAAATGTATTTGTTCGTTAAGTGATGTGACATTAGGGTCATTTTTAATTGAATTGATTTCGAAAATTTCTAAAATGTTCATGAGGGAACCCTTGTTAACGTGATGGAGTATTTTAATGTCTTTATTAATGTCGAAAGTGTGGTTGGCATTGATCACATGATTGGCAAACGAACTACTCGAGTTGACCTCATGAAAAGGAGTAGTGGAGAATATAGTTTTATATTTGTCTATTATTTTTGAATGTTCCTTAACTCTTGTCATAATTTTACGTCCGGTTTGGCCTATGTATTTAGCATTACAAGTTGGAGCTGAACAAGAAATCTCGTATATGCCTGACTTCTCTAAAGGACTAATCTTATCCTTATTATGAACCAATTTATTACGAATAGTATTGTTAGTATAAAAACTAACATTAACATCATCCAAATACCTTTGAAGAATGTTTTTTGCAACCTGTGAAACTCTGCCCAGGTAGGGAATTGAACAAAATTTTGAAGTTGAAACTGGACTATACAAATTCCTGTTGGTATACTTGGTGAGATGTCTAAAGTACAATTTGTCAATCAGGTGTGGGGGGAAACTATTATTGACGCCTATCTGTTTAATAACATTAAGTTCTTTGTTGAAGTTATCAAGACTCATAGGGATGGAAAATAATCCATGGAAAAGGGCATTAAGGGCACCAAGCATGTGAGAGAAGGGGTGACAAGAAGTAAAAGGTATAATATTGTCAGTATGAGTTGGCTTTCTGTACACTGAAAAATCAAATTTATTGTCCAATTTCAAGAGGAGTACATCCAAAAAAGGCAAACTATTATTAGACTCGATCTCCATCGTGAAAGTGATCGGAGGGTGCAACGAATTCAAAAAATCTCGAAAAAGAACAAGTTCGTTCATGTTACCGTCAAAAAGAACAATACAATCGTCAACGTATCTATAATAAAAAATAATCTGGTTATAATATATGAACTCATGAAATCGTTTTTCCAAATTAAACAGAAAAATCTCAGACAAAAGCGGAGAAATGTTACAACCCATAGCAAGACCAGATAGTTGGCTAAAATATTCATTATTAAACTTGAAAAAATTTTGTTTTAAAACTGTATCCAAGAGATGGCAAATATTCAAGCAATGATAGGCGGAGATACCAGACTCAAACAGAAGGTCTCTAACATACCTAATGCAGTCCTCCGGAGGGATACTAGGGAAAAGGTTAACTATATCTAAAGAAAGCAATATGGAGCCTTCCGGAATATTGACATTCGAAATCTTATCGGTCAAGTCTTTCGAGTTTTTTAGAGACAAGGGATTGTTAAAGTCAGTCATATCTCTAATGAGTCCGTTAAGCCAAAGTGCCAGTTTAGAAGTGGGAGATTGACAGTACGAAACAACAGGCCTAATTGGGGTATCCAATTTATGAATCTTGGGCAAACCGTATAATAAAGGAGTGCAAGGATTCATAGGTAATAACTTATTTCTAGCAGAGTGGTAGTATTCGATAGTGTCTGAGGTGAGTTCCAAGTCCAATCTAGTACGTCTTATGAATTTTAGCGTCGGGTCTGAATTAAGTTTTGAAAATCCATCAGTACTTAGAAATGCTAAAACTTTACTGATATAATCCTGTCGATCCAAAGTGACCAAACAATTGCCTTTATCAGCTTTAGTAACCAATAAATTGTTATCTTTAACCTTCTTATGGATACGATTAAGGGTTTTGAGTTGTTTATAGTCGTTAACATTGTTAGCCGGGTTGATCGAAAAATTGTTGTTAAGAGCTCTAGCTATTTCACTCCTCATCAAATCTTTATTTTGGTGGTTACTAAACTCAATGACCTTTTCACATTCTACAGCTAACAGGTGGTAATCCCTCCTATCTTTCCTGAACAAGTTGTATTAAAGACCCCTATTCAATGAGAATGAGAATGAGAATGAGAATGTAGTGGAAGAATTGTTCAACACTCTAGGATGGAAGTGATAATTAGAGAATTTATCGGAAGTCTGAAAAAACTGCGGTTTTTGAATGAAACAATGATTCAACTGTAAACTGTGCAACTTATTGACAAGTTTCTGATGCTTCACCTTACCTCTGAACTCTACTATATCAAATAGACTATGCTGCAAGATGTCAAATTCCAGGTGGTGTAGGGTATCCGAAAGCTTCAAATGAAGCCACTTCAGCCGATGATTAACATTGTCAAGCTTGATGTAGTGGGATTTAATCTCTTGCTTTATCCATGTGGTACGTCCCAAAGTTGTAGCCTTATCAGCAGCAACAGAAGTGGACTTAGAATGTAAAGACACATAAGTTGGTAAAAGGTTCTTGTGTAAGCATTCTTTGTTGAACCAAATGTCCAGAGATGTAGCTTTCCTACTAATGAGTAGGTCCTTGTATCGACGGACTAGAACTGCTCGACTAGCATGTTGTAATTGAAGAAAGAAGTCCATGCTCAAAGTGGAGTAGAATATAATAAAGGAAAGGGCCTCTAAGTCATCTCCACAAATACGATGAAAAAACTTTTATTCTAAACGGTCAGACATGTTTCGAACCCTGTAGGGTTCATCTTCAGTGAAGGACTGGAAAATAAAATCAAAATAGCAGGAAAAATACGCCACAATCTCCGATGGGACAAACAAATTGCCGAGTAAAACAATACTTACAATGTAAAAAACAGATGAAGCAAAAGGATGTTAAGAACACCCAAATCCTCATATAGTGAAGCTAAGGAGGATCATTATAAAAACAAAATATAAACTTTAAATGATTGATCAACAACAATAAATCTCCATTTTGTTGAACCTGGAGAAAACAAAACAAATTGCGACTGCGTGTCAAAAGGTATTAACACAAGTGAAAATTGCATCGCGACATCTACGATTGAAAAATTGAACTAACAATAGTTACAAACCATCACAAAGAAAACGGCGAAAATTGTGCGAAAAAAGGAAAAACTGAAAGGGGGAAAGGTGAAGCATCCATTCACAAGTCAAACAAATGAGGAAACGAAAAACAAAAAACGAAATGATCCTGCGGGAGAATCAAAAGGAGAGCGAATCAAAAAATCTGACGCAATCAAAATGTATTTGTTCGTTAAGTGATGTGACATTAGGGTCATTTTTAATTGAATTGATTTCGAAAATTTCTAAAATGTTCATGAGGGAACCCTTGTTAACGTGATGGAGTATTTTAATGTCTTTATTAATGTCGAAAGTGTGGTTGGCATTGATCACATGATTCTCCCTTTCAGTTTTTCCTTTTTTCGCACAATTTTCGCCGTTTTCTTTGTGATGGTTTGTAACTATTGTTAGTTCCATTTTTCAATCGTAGATGTCGCGATGCAATTTTCACTTGTGTTAATACCTTTTGACACGCAGTCGCAATTTGTTTTGTTTTCTCCAGGTTCAACAAAATGGAGATTTATTGTTGTTGATCAATCATTTAAAGTTTATATTTTGTTTTTATAATGATCCTCCTTAGCTTCACTATATGAGGATTTGGGTGTTCTTAACATCCTTTTGCTTCATCTGTTTTTTACATTGTAAGTATTGTTTTACTCGGCAATTTGTTTGTCCCATCGGAGATTGTGGCGTATTTTTCCTGCTATTTTGATTTCATTTTCCAGTCCTTCACTGAAGATGAACCCTACAGGGTTCGAAACATGTATGACCGTTTAGAATAAAAGTTTTTTCATCGTATTTGTGGAGATGACTTAGAGGCCCTTTCCTTTATTATATTCTACTCCACTTTGAGCATGGACTTCTTTCTTCAATTAATACTGATTTATTTACACACTTGCTAATAATGCTGATTTATATTCACAACTCGGAATTCGCGATTCACAATTCGATTCGGCTCGATTCAGATAGTGACTGCCCGTCCCCATCGTGCGCGTCTTTATATATGGATACGGCTCTGTTTCTAGAATAGTCCAGATAGTTTCCGGAGGCTTCTCGAGTTCCGTACGTGGAATCAGAGACTCCAGAGACGTATTCAGGAGGATTTCGTCCGCTACAATATCA
Organism: Adalia decempunctata; assembly: GCA_951802165.1. Classification (NCBI taxonomy): domain Eukaryota; kingdom Metazoa; phylum Arthropoda; class Insecta; order Coleoptera; family Coccinellidae; genus Adalia; species Adalia decempunctata. The sequence continues at coordinate 52,041,187 of OX637695.1, forward strand.
ATCCATTGATCCATACTTTGTCAAAAGCTTTCTCCACATCTAGCAATAACATGACGGTTGTTGTTTATTAAAGCCGTTTATTGTGTCTGTTACTATTCGGCATATTTGTTGAACGGCTTTACCTTGAATCCAAATTGATATTAATCTCGTATGTCTAGTTTTTTGGATATTGTTTTGAATCTACTCAATACTACTTTTTCTGTCAGTTTGCTTATGGTCGATAACAGACTGATCGGTCTGTAACTGTTTGGATCAGTTTTCTTTTATCCTGCCTTAGGGATCGGAATAACGTTTTCCAGGAATCCGGCCAGTGTTGTTATTATTATTATCATAAATTGATAAGAGTTTTGACAGTGCCTATACACTCAGAAAATAAAATACAATAAAGATATATGTGATATAAAAGTGCTTGAAGAGCGGAAACAAACCAAAGTACAGTTTTTTCAACCATCACATCCGGCTAAGCCATCTGTCGTAGCCATTCTTGAAAGAGTTCACCGACACTGAACTCACAACGGCTGAAGGTAAAGCGTTCCATGTATCAAATACCCGATTTGCCAAAAAATGTTGTCTCTGCGCTGTTTTGAAGTTTTCCTTCTTTAACTTCAAGGAATGACCGCGCAAACGGTCATCGGAATAAATCACAAATAAGTTCTGCAAGCTAACACAAAACAGGCCATGAAGTGCGCGAAAGGAGATGATAAGGTCACCACGAGTCCTCTGGTCCGCGAACGTTGATAAGTTCATTATTGAGAGTCTCTCGTTGTAAGAAGGGCGCGAAACACCATAAGGTAGCCGAGTAGCACGACGCTGGAGGCCTTCGAGACGCAACAAGTCACGGCTCAGAACTGGGCTCCAAACGGGACCAGCGAACTCCAGGATGGGGCGGACATACGTCCGGTAGATAGCTGCACACGTTGCTGGGTGACACCTGCCAAAAGCCTTCTGGATCAGAAATAAAGATCTCTTGGCTTTATTGACAGTATGGAGGATATGATCCGACCAACTCAAGCTGTCAGTTATGATCACCCCCAGATCGCAGTGACTACCAGAAACTGGGATGGGGCTTCCATCAAGGTAGTACGGCCGTCGTGGATTGTGGACTCCCATGTGAAGAATGACGCACTTTTCAATCTTGACAGGCAACTGCCAGTCTCGACACCACTGCGAGATAGAGTCTCGAGGTCTCTTTGAATAGTATTGGTACGAGTGGGGTTACCAAAAATCTTTGTATCGTCGGCAAATTGTGAGCTGTGGAAGTGAACATGGGACGGCAAATCCTAGATGTAGATGAGAAATAGTATAGGGCCTAGTACAGACCCCTGGGGAACACCACTCACAACTGGTCTGGGTGAAGATAGAGACCCTCCAACACGAACCTGAAAAGTGCGATCCGAAAGAAATGCCTCGATCCATGATAGAAGGCGACCACGAATGCTAAGATGTTCCAATTTGCGTAGGAGGCGCTTATGGGGCACATGATCATAAGCACGAGAAAAATCGAGATAAACAACATCAACTGGTACACCCTTGTCGAGGGAGACCGACCAGAAGTTGACGCATTCGAGGAGGTTAGTAATGACCGAGCGCCCTGGGAGAAAACCGTGCTGACATTGAGGTATTATACCGTGGCTCATTGCAGAATGAAGAATTCCATCTAGTAAAATTCTCTCGCAAATCTTCGCTGCAATCGGGGTCAGACTGATAGGACGATAGTAAGCAGCGCACCTCTTGTCCTCCTTCTTGAAAATAGGCGTTACACGTGCATTAGCCAACAGGAAGGGAGGGATGAAGTCTCAAATGAGGCAGAAGAAATAAGAAAAAGGGGAAGTGAAAGAGAATGAGCACATTCCTTAAGTAAACAGAAAGTCCATCAGCACCGGGCGAAGAGTCGGCGTTGAAAGCGGAGGGATGATACTCAACGATGGAAGGAGAATAAACTATGGTACACAAATCCTGGGGGATAAGAGGGGAATCAACAGAAGGGGGTGAACCAACCTCTTGAGTAAAGGACGCTGAAAATGTAACAGCTAAGATGCTGGCAGTCTCATCCGTACCTGAACAGGGTTGATTATTTTGATTGAAGACCAGTGGAACATCAACTTTAGAATTCAAGGTCGACCTGACATACTTGAAGAAACCTTTGCGATCGCCAGACCGTGTTAGTCTCCGCTCGAATTCTCTCTTAGCAGAAGAACAGAAGAGAGGGGGTTTGAGAAAATTCGATGAGCTTCATAGTCTCTCCGATCTTTCCGACGTTTGAAGCGCTGCCATATGGATTTCTTGTGACGGATCAGCTTAAGGATATTAGCATCGATCCAAGGCTTCGCCGGTACAAAGGGAATGTTTTTTGTAAAGGTGCAAGCGTCGACCAGACCTTGCAAAGTTTCGGTAAAACAGTCCCACTTCAGATCAACATCAGCGACCGGTTGGAGCAAAGACACCCACTCAACCCCCTCAACCAAACGATTAAGCCCAAGGTAATCCGTAATTTTCAGGGTTTTAATTGTTTTATTATTAGCGGCAGGAAATTTCAACTGCAACGTGGAATGTAGAACAACGTGGTCAGATTTACCCAATGGTGGATGTTGCTCGATGTTAGAGACAATGTCAGAGTAATTGACCAGCACTTAATCGAGAAGCGACGGAGACTGCGAATTACGAAAACGGGTTGGGAACTCGATCAGCTGAGTAAGATCACCATCGCGGATGCATCAGGAACCACATAATCAAGAATCCTGGAAACGGAAGACAGATCCTCTGCTGGGTTCGTCTCAGATAAACCACGGATTATAATATTATGAGATCTTCGCAGCGGTCAAGTAATTCTGATGGTTGGAGGGCGGGATCAGGTGTGGAGGTATTGGGGGCAGTAGGCTGAGAGGTCTCCACCTTTAGCAATCTCTGACTAGTGGAATCAACAGTAACTTTGAGTGAGCTATGACTTGCAGTCAAGAGAACAATCTTGGAAATGCACGAGGTAATATCCTCATCGTGTCGACCAATGGCCTCAGAATGACTAGCCAATGTGTTGCCATGACTACGTATTTCCGACGAGTGTTTCTCAAGAATGGATTTACACTCAGTTAGATCCGACTGCAAAGTTAGCTGGGTGGCCTTAATGACGGTAAAAAACTCATTCAATTTAGCCATAAGTAAGGTGAACTGATCATCGCTCAAGGAAGCCGACGAAGTTGGTTGAGACGAGGAAATGGATTTGCTACGAAGAGATTGTAACGTTCTTTTCACTTTACTTCAAAAGGTTACAAATGCGATCGACAGCTTTTCGCCAGAGAACATTAAGGTCGTGGACTTGTATAATTTTCAAAGATATAATTGAAGTTTATTGAAATGGGCGCCACTTGATTTAATTTAAATATATTTTTTATATGAGTTCCCGTCGGGGAAACCTGTAACCCCTAGAGGGCGCGTCCCCAAGGTGGCGGATAGGGGGAAGCCCTAACCGGTTAAACCGGCGGGTGAGTGGGAAATAAAATAACACTCGCGGACCAACAGGTGGGGTAGACGGAACTCCTCAGCTGTAGAGAAAGCAATCTATCTAAGAGAAGGTACTTTCATGGGCGTAGCCAGCGTGGGGCAGGGGGGGGCAGCTGCCCCCTCCCTGGAAGAAAAAATGAATTAAATCTGCCTTTTCTTTTTATCCCAAAATTTCACATTTTGAACGACCTTGGACCATGACCATGATTTGCCCCCCCCTGCTATAAATCCTGGCTACGCCCGTGGGTACTTTAAAAATAAACCCTGGTCCTCCAGGTTGGGGGTTGAGGCATCGGGTTGACTCCCCGTTACTCGGAAAACAAACTATTGTTAAAAAGCCTACACAAAGACAAGCCGGACGGATCAACTTACGACGACATAAGCTACGGGAATGGATTCGAAATTGGGGAACATGGAATGTACAGGGACTATCGACGAAACTAAATGAGGTTATGTTTGAGGTGTAGAAGTTGGATATGGAGTTGGTTGTTCGGACCGAGACGAAGAAGAAGGGAGTAGGATCGGAAAATCTGGGATCATATGACCTTTTCTATAGTGGTGTCCCTAAGGGGAAAAGAGCCCAACAAGGACTAGCGGTGTTAATTAAAAAGAAGCTGGGAAAATTTATCACCTCTTGGAAAGCCATCAACGAGCGATTGATCAAGATGAACATTACACTGAATAATCAAAAGATCACACTCGTAGCAGTATATGCCTTAAATGAAGATGCCCCAGTACAGATAAAAGAAGATTTTTTGAACAAATGAACTATGAGATTTCCAAAGTTGGAAATACCAGGCACATAATTATACTCGGAGATCTCAACAGTCGGACAGGAAGAAGACAGAATGATGATATAGTCGGCCCTTATAGGGAAGACGTCACGAATGATAACGGGACCAGACTGATCACTCTCTGCGACCAAAATAAGCTTAAAATTACCAACGGGTTCTTTCAGCATAAGGACATACATAAATATACATGGAAACAGAAAACAAGAAGCCTCAGATCAATAATAGACTAGGGAGTCCACACGGTGCCCGTGAGGTGAACACATGCATTCGCAGAACAATCTTATCGTTTCATCAAGTGAAATAATTGATTCATCCAATATCAATTATAAATATAAACACAGTGCAAACTACCACTGTGAGTTAACCATTTTTGATTATTACGCAAATCACTCTTCAGTAGTTGAAATCCAAAATCGTGCAGGGTCGGTTTCAGGATGGAACCGACCATAAACAACCATCACCATCTAAATTTTACTGATCTCAACAGTACTGGTCACAGTACTGTAATGGAGCAATCCCAGCAATCTCAATGGTCTCAACCAATTACCTTTTCTTCAAAAGTTAGCCAAACTCAATTCCCAACAAGAAAACAAGCAATAGTATTCAATGCTATTGAAAACGTTCCAACATTTGAATACACTATAGCAGTAGGAAAACTGATTGGACCTAGCAACATCAGCTATGCTTCGAAAATATCAAATAATAGAATTTGTATTTACCTATCGAGCGTTGAATCAGTAGACACATTTATTTCCACCCATGGATCAATCCAAATCTCCAACCAGATAATTCCAGCAAGAAGATTGATAACCACCTCAATGAGACTGGTACTTTCTAATGTATCCCCGTCAATTCCACATGTAACTTTGGAGAGTAAATTACAATCGATTGAAATAAATATCATTTCCCCAATGAACTTCGTGAAAATAAATATCCTTGATCCTGAATACTCCCACGTTATGAGTTTTCGAAGATATGTTTTCATAAATCCGCAGAATCCAGAAAGCATCCCAGAAAGTATCATAGTGGAATTCGAGGAGACTCAATATCTTATATTCCTGTCCTGCTTTATATGCAAACGAAAAGGTCACCTTGCATCAAAATGCCCCAAAATATTTCTACTAATATTCCAAGTCCATCATCACAGAATTCAATAAATGAAACTGAACAATCAATATCACATATTGAAGTATCTATAACTCAAAAGGAAGATTATCAACCAGGTCCAGAGACAGGCTAAGTCTTTCCTCTCGTACTCAACGAGCTGGACCAAAAAAGTTCTGGCACTTAGCAAATTAGAACTGAGGAAAATGACGGGCATACTCACGGGACACTGTCCTGTAAATTATCATCTTCGGAACATAAGAAAGGTTCCTGATGATACCTGTCGCTTCTGTCAAGAAGCCACCGAAACAGCTGAACACCTGCTTTGCAATTGTGGAGCTGTCTTCAGGAATAGGCTACAACATCTTGACTTCTGTTTCTTAAAACCGGAACAAGTAATGGGCGTGGCACCGAGAAGAGTAGTGAAGTTCATAGAGGCTTTGCTACCTGATTGGTAAACAGCGCGGGGTAGCACAATAGATCTTCAGGTCAAGGTGTTTGCGAGGCTAAGCAAAGTCTAAACGCCCCTCCTTAAATCTAATCTAAATCTAATCTAATCAACCAGGTCAAAAACGCTCAATTTCCGAAACCCTTACTCCCAGCCCTGAAAATGAATCACCACAAAAAATTTTTGTTAAACCAAACCCTCCAAAAAAACAGAAAGCAGAAGTCCCCATAATTTCAACGAAAGGTCCGCAACTAGACGATTTGCTGAAACCCGTTAAGGAAATTATAGATAACGAATCATACATTTTAACATACGACCAACTTTTGAATTTTTGATAATTCCCAAAAAAACACAGATATATTGAGCGTGGCAAAACGATTCACAGACAATGTAGGAGAGCTCATTAAAATGCTGACCCTTATACAGGGTCTTTCACGAGGAACCTCACCCATATTTATACGGGAAACTACTGAACGTATTTTCATGAAATTCAGCACTTATAAGTATTTCACGATGCTGATGAAATCTAAAATATTTTCAAGGCATGAGCACCTCCGGTTTTTCCGGAAATGACGTCAACTTCCGTTTTTCAAATTAGAACACCATTTTTTTATTGCAGAAATAGATTCCTTAGAAAATTTCAAGTTATTTCGATGTAACATTTTTCAGTTTTGGTTGGAAAATTCTCTCTGAACGGGAAAATTCGAAAAAAAAATCGAAAATAGAGCTCCGCTGAAACAAGAATAACTTCGAGGTTTTTGGATGGAAAATTTTCATTTTTGGGATTTTTCAGGATGTAAGATTGATGTATCCACTTTGAAAATCGAAATCGCGATTCATGATACAGGGGGTGAAAAAATCGCTTTCAAAGTTAGGCATGACAAAATCGTGAAAAATCAATTTTTTCGAATTAGAACCCCATTTCTTTACGGCAGATATTGAATCTACGTTAAAAAATAATGTGAGTGTATGCATCACACCCTTGACCTAAAGTGGATATTTTCTGAGTTATCCACAAAAAACTGTTTTTCGTCTTGAATTTTCAGCTATTTCTTTTCCCTTCACGCCAAAAAGATGAAATTTTCAGGAACTGTTACTTAAACCATGTTTTAGATTTTACTACCCTAATATGCAAGAGAAAAAAGTTACAGGTTGTTCCTAAATAGATGGCGAATTTGGATTCGAATTTGTATCGGAAACTCGGAAACATCTTTATTTCAACTAATCGGCCATCGGTTTTCTCTCCAGTGATAAATAAATAATTCCTTATGAACCATATGCAAAAACTTACTATGTTTTACATTCTTTTTTTTTAATGATAGATATCATTAATTACATCTGCCAAATTCCTCTTTGTTCAGTAGCATTTTGTGTTTACTATTAATTTGGTGATAATTCGTATTAGGTTATAAAATCGATCACTATGCCTAATTTTACCAATGCAGATTATTTAAATCTCATTCTACTTCATGGAGAATGTAATTAAGTTGTAGATAGAACGATTCGACTGTTCATTGAGAGGTTTCCTGACCAACCCAGACCAACGAGAGATACCATTAACAGAACCATGACAAACTTGAGAAATGTCGGATCTTTCGTTAAGAAAACTATACACAGAGAAAAAAGTGTAGTAGAAGATGAGAAGAACGAAATTACAGTTCTTGCATATTTTCGTGTGAATCCTCAAAATTCTCTCAAAGATGCCGAGATTGATCTGGGATTATCTCAATCGAGTGTTTGGGGAATATTAAAAAAACATAAAATGCACCCATATAAATTCAATAGAGTACTACAGCATTTGAAGGAAACTGATTTCGTCAGGAGAACAGAGTTTTGCGAAGCTATGATGATTCGATTTAAAGAGAATGAAAACTTTTTGGACTGTATAATTTGGACAGATGAATCTAAATTCACAAAGAATGGTTCTTTCAATAGGCATAACAGTCATTATTGGGATGAAGAGAACAACCACCACTTCAGACAATGGAACTTTCAAGAGACCTGGAGTTTCAATGTTTTTTGCGCCATCAAAAATAATGCAATTCTCGATGTTCACATTTATGATGGGACTTTAACTGGTAAGATAGAACACTACACATGTTTATTTATTTATTTATTAAGCAATTTACAGCTGACCTTAAAACAGTTCCTGCGAACTGATGACAAGGCCTACAGGTACATTATAATAAATTGGTCAGTTAACCACAAACTCCAAAAAAAAATAATAAACATATAAAAAACATACAATAAAAACAAAAACATATATCACAGAGCATTATTTAAAGAATGTTCTCCCTTAGGAGATAGATATTCTGACATATTGACTCAAATAATTGAGCCGCTAGTACAGAACCATAATGAATTATGGTATCCACAAGATGGCGCGCCTCCACACAATTCACTCAATGTGTCAAATATCCTCTACAGGCTATTTGAAGATCGATGGTTGGCGAACAATGGTCCACATCTTTGGCCACCACGTTCTCCCGATTTAACTCCTTTAGACTATTATGTTTGGGGTAGGATAAAAAATATTGTCTACTCAACTCCCCTGACTGATAAAGAGGACTGCATAGAACGAGTCAGAAATGCGTTCAGGTTTGTTTAGATTTTTAGATTCATAGTTTTGAAACTCAATTTGGTTTTTAAACACTTTTGCAGATCTCTTCCTCCCGATGAAATAAGAAGAGCAACGCACGAAGCATTCCTGAGACGTATAAATAAATGTCTAGAAATTAACGGTCAAAACTTTGAGCATCTTCTCTAGTTATAACTGCGAGAGTTTGCCATGGTTCTCCTAATAGTAACTTGAAGTCGGTTTCAAGAAGGGGTGAAAAATCTACAGCATGGTTCAAATAACAGTTCCTGAAAATTCCATCTTTTTGGCGTGAAGGGTAAGAAATAGCTGAAAATTCAAGACGAAAAACAGTTTTTTGTGAATAACTCAGAAAATATCCATTTTAGGGCAAGGATGTGATGCATACACTCACATTATTTTTTAACGTAGATTCAATATCTGCCATAAAAAAATGGGCTCTAATTTGAAAAAATTGATTTTTCACGATTTTGTCATCCCTAACTTTGAAAGCGATTTTTTCACCCCCTGTATCATGAATCGCGATTTCGATTTTTAAAGTGGATACATCAATCTTACATCTTGAAAAATCCCAAAAATGAAAATTTTCCATCCAAAAACCTCGAAGTTATTCTTGTTTCAGCGGAGCTCTATTTTCGATTTTTTTTTTCGAATTTTCCCGCTCAGAGAGAATTTTCCAACCAAAACTGAAAAATGTTACATCAAAATAACTTGAAATTTTCTAAGGAATCTATTTCTGCAATAAAAAAATGGTGTTCTAATTTGAAAAACGGAAGTTGACGTCATTTCCGGAAAAACCGGAGGTGCTCATGCCTTGAAAATATTTTAGATTTCATCAGCATCGTGAAATACTTATGAGTGCTGAATTTCATGAAAATACGTTCAGTAGTTTCCCGTATAAATATGGGCGAGGTTCCTCGTGAAAGACCCTGTATAATCACATCAAAGAAAGCATTCATGCCGCAGCAAAAGAAGCTCTAGGTTTTGTGGAAAATAATGCTAAACCAACCCTTTACTGGTGGGATGAAGAAATAGGGGACGAAATAAAAATAAAGAGGGAAAAATATCAACAATACTTGAACACGAAAAGAGAGAGCGATTGGACAAGTTACAGAAATCAGCAAGTAAGAGTTAGAAAAATGATCACAAATAAGAAAAATCAATCCTGGGAACAGAAGTGTCTAAGAATCGATAGCTACATAGGGGGAAAGCGGGCAACTGAAAGCTGGAAAATAATAAAATCAATGAGAACGGATAGAAAAAAAGACCTAATAACACCAATTACATTAGAAAATTGGGATTCATATTTCAGCGAACTCCTAAAAGAAAAGCGAGCTGAATTCGAAATCGAAGATTCATCCCCGTATGTGCGAGTCGAAGCCTCACCCATAAGAATATCAAGAAAAGAAGTGAAAGATATTTGTCTCTTGCTAAAGCCGGCCATAGACATCGTTATTTTTCATCCGTTTATAACGCCGCGAGTCATATCGCAGAACTGTTTTGCCCACACACTTCGGTAAATTCTACCAGTTATTTTGCTGTCGATCGCGAATTAGCACGTCATGAAGAGGAAACATCTTTTAGCAGTGGCGGCCGCGGTTTCGGTGCTGAATAAAAAAGAAATAAAGAAACGGTCAATATGGGATTTGTACTACGCCAATGGAAAATAACCGCCGATTCTCGACGAAATCCCCATACACAGTCGGTATGGCACGACAACCGATGAACCGTCGTGACGAAAATCAAGCCGCGGCAGATATTTCTACCGACGATTCGTACCGACGGTTCTTCGCCACACACATCGGTTTTTGGCGCTTTTGCCGTGACGGTTCGTATCGCGGCGTTATAAACGGATGAAAATTCAGAGCGCAAGCACGATTTATAATTAAAAAAAGCAAATTAGACTCATGGCACGACTACGTCTCATCAATCAACCCAAAAACACCAATCAAAGAAGTTTGGAATAAAATCAACAAACTGAAAGGTCGATATGCATTCCAGGGGATCCAATACCTGGAATCAAATGGACAGATATTGAAGAACGGAAATGATATTGCGGAAGCTATAGCCAATACATTTCAGAATAACTCGAATGATTATAATTACCCCCCAAATTTTAACGCACTGGAAAATATAAAAATTAACGAAAATCCTAGTCACAACGATCCTCAGCTGACTAGTAGTCTGAATGCAAAACTAACCATGAAGGAGTTGGAGGATGCTATTCTAACTATAAATAAAAATTCTAAAGCCGGTCCTGATGATATCCCAGCCATAATCTTCGCACATCTGCCGTACTCATCCAAATCTCTTTTACTTGACGCATTCAACTTAATATGGACCAAGAAAAAATTCCCCAGAAACTGGCTTCACGCAGTCGTGATTCCAATTCTGAAACCCGACAAATCAATGTTGAATCCGAATTCTTATCGACCAATATCTCTTACTTGTGTTATGCGCAAGATCATGGAAAAATGGTTAACCAAAGACTTGTATGGTTTCTAGAAAAAATTAACATATTTATTAAGGTCGGCGTTTAAACCGAGTAGGAAAGATCAGCCGATAGAGGCGCCACCATCCATTTTAAGGAATATCTCCATAGAACTTTCATTATCACAATAAGTTCTATGAGTATCTCTCTAATCATGAATGAAATGTACAATGGCGCTCTCTATCCGAAAATCGCCGAACTATGAAATACGTGGATTTGTGGGTAAAGCAGGAATTTTTTCCCGCCAAAATTTGAATTTGGCCATTTTCTGCCAATTCCGTATTTCAAGTTGATCTTCTGAACGAAATTATCAGTAGATTCACTTTTAATCGGAAGTTGAACTATTTTCATGGGTCTTTCTGTTGAAATAAAACAGAAGCATGGTTTGGCTCATTTTCTTCCATTTTTGAAAGAAGAAAAATTAACTGTCGGAATGAAATCGATCAAAATTATTTCAACAAGAACCCTAATCCTTTCTGAGTTCACCCACAAAATTTCAGTTCTCAAAGTGAAACCGTTTTCGAAATCAACTTGAAATAAAAACACACTACATTGAACGCCCACCTTAATGAACAATCGGGATTTCGATCTGGGCGATCTACACTAGACAACCTAATATGTGTTGAATCTGCGATACATGAAGCAATCGCGACCGGGATGAAATGTCTGTGTGTATTTTTTGACATTAACAAGGCCTATGAGATGACTTGGAGACCGAATATAGTGAATGAGCTGGAAAGGTTCGGAATCTCCGGTAGTATGCTCCACTTCATCAAAAATTTCCTCTCTGATAGAACCTTCCATGTTCGAATCAACGGACATCTTTCTAACGAAAAGACCCAGAAGAATGGTACCCCCAAGGATCTATAATTAGTGTCACTCTCTTCCTAATAGCCATAAACAGCATTCTTGGAAATATCGATCCTGCTGTGAAAGCCAATCTATACGCTGATGATCTCGTTATTTACAGTGCGCGTTATAACTTGGACACCCTGTGCCTTCTAGTGCAAAATGCCCTAATTCAGTTAGAAAAATGGTCTATTACCTCTGGCTACCTTTTCAACTTGGATAAACGGTAGAGCACCAGGACCGGGTGGTATCCCAGCACTCATAAAAAACGGCACAGAAAAACTATACGAAGAACTCAGGAATTTATTTCAATACTATATTAATGGACAAGATATACCAAAAGAATTCGGAACTTCCTTTATTTCTGCAATTTACAAGTCAGGAAATAAAAACGACTGCAATAATTATAGGGGCATAGCGGTCATGAGCACGATTAGTAGAATATATGGAAGGATACAGAAAAATAGAATTGAAAGAGAATACAGTGATTTAGAAGCCGAAGAACAGGCAGATTTCAGAGCCGGAAGATCCACTACAGATCACCTCTTCTGTTTAACTCAGATCATAGAAAAGAAAATTGCAGTGAAGCAAGAGCACACATTTTATATGTAGACTTGAAAAAAGCCTACGATAGCATCCCTCAAAAATTGCTATGGAAAGCATTGCATGAAACCAACATCAATTCTAATATCATATTAGCCGTTAAAAAATTGTATCAGTGCTCTTACTCTAAGGTAAAAATAAAAGAATCAACTTCTAAAGGCTTCCTACTCCTAACAACTAAAGGCCTGAAACAAGGATGCTGCCTTTCACCCACCCTATTCAAAATATATTCAGAGCAAGCGTTAAAAATCTGGAAACGAAAGTGCAGAGACATGGGTATTCCTTTAGCAAATAACAACTTGTTTACACTCTGCTTTGCTGACGACCAGGTGGTCATAGCGCAGGATTATGATGACTTGGATACATGGCTCGCAAATTAATCGAAGAATATAAGAAATGGGGTTTGGAAGTCAACATGGAGAAAACACGATACATGAACATCGGAGGTACCCGGCAAGATCTAATATTGAATAATGGACAACAGATGAAATACTGCAACAATTATAAGTATTCAGGTTTAGAAATCTCAGATGATGGTAGATTAGACCAAGCTATCAGGAAGAGGAATACACTAGGAAGAAGGGCAATCACGCGACTTAACAGCATAATATGGGACCAACACATATCAAAGTCGAACAAACACAGGATATAAGTACAATACAATAATAAAAGTATTGTAACATATGGAAGTGACTGAAGTGAGGTATGGCAGCTAAAAGCATCAACAGAAAGAACCCTCGAAGCAACAGAAATGGATTTCTGGAGGCGTGCAGCAGGAAGATCAAGGTTGGAGAGATTCACGAACAACAGAATAAGGGAAATTATGGGGATTACTCATACAATAACACAAGACATCAGAATCAATCAGCTGAGATGGTATGGACATGTGCAAAGAATGGAGGACCAACGCCTGCCAAAACAAGTCCTTGATTGGACACCGCAAGGGAGAAGAAAAAAAGGACGCCCTAGAAAGAGCTGGAAAGAAGGGGTTGACAGAGAGATAAGGGAGAGAGAATTGGATGAAGATCTGTGGATGGATAGAGAAGCTTGGGGAGTAGGCATCGGAAGACGTCGGAGGACGTTCTGACTCCGATATACAGGGTTGGGATAAAGTTTGGCACCAAATTAATATCTTTAAAACGAAACGGGCGATATTTTTGAAATTTGGCAGCTGAGTGTAATGGACCACAATGCACCTGATGAGCATATTTTCATTAGTGAGATACTTCCGGTTTAACCCGAAATGACAAAAAAAATTTATTTAAATGGGACACCTGTATATTTCTACCGATTCTGAAAGTGCACCTTGTTTCGGATCTGTCCATATCGGGTTCCATGCTTTTCATTACTTATTTTTTATGAAAATCTATAAAGAGAAGAAATACAGGGCTTTTACTAGTAGAAAAAATTTATTGAAAATAATAAAAAAAAAATCATTTCAAATGTTCGAAGTGCTCGCATTTCACTCAGCTGCCAAATTTCAAAATTACCGTCCGTTCCGTTTTAAATATACATATTAATTTGGTGCCAAACTTCATCCCAACCCTGTATACAGGGTGTTTGGTAATTCGACGTGAACCTTGAAAAGAGATATACTAGACGTCATTTGCAGTGAATTGCGTCGAGTGAAGCATGGTCCGAAAATCTATGGTTACGAAGATATCGCGATTTTTCAACTTTTTTGAAATTTTCTGCTTCGTTATCGAAAATAATTAATTTTGTGAAAACTACTCTACTCTTAATATTCAATGAATATTTTTTTCAAAGCTGAGGAGATGGTCCTCATCTCTTGTGAAAAAGTATTCACTAAAAATTCAGATAACCCGAGATATACAGGGTCATAAATGGCTGCACCTGTTTTCCTCATAGAATCTTGATAAAACAATTGAGAATTACTTGAAAAAAGTATTATGAACTTGGTGTACAAATGTGAAGAAAAACTTCCCTGTTTCATCAGCTTTCCAAAAAGGTACGTATGTCAATAATTCCTTCACGCAATCTAAAAATATGGCCGGAAAACCAAGCAGACAACAGACTTTTTCGAGTCACTCAGATATCCTATTATCCTTTATTTCACTCGGCGTGATTCGTAAGCCGTAAGCGGGCCATGGTTCGATCACAAAATGACTCGAAAAAGTCTGTTGTCTGCTTGGTTTTCCGGCCATATTTTTTGATTGCATGAAGGAATTATTGACATATGTACCTTTTTGGAAAGCTAATGAAACAGGAAAGTTTTTCCTTCCATTTGTACACCAAGTTCATAATACTTTTTTCGAGTAATTCTCAATTGTTTTATCAAGATTTTATGAGGAAAACAGGTGCAGCCATTTATAACCCTGTATATCTCGGGTTATCTGAATTTGTAGTGAATTCTTTTTCGCAAGAAATAAGGACCATTTCCCCAGCTTCGAAAAAAATATTCATTGACTATTTAGAGTCGAGTAGTTTTTACAAAATCAATTATTTTCGATAACGAAGCAGAAAATTTCAAAAAAGTTGAAAAATCGCCATATCTTCGTAACGATAGATTTTCGGACCATGCGTTACTCGACGCAATTCACTGCAAATGACGTCTAGTATATCCCTTTCCAAGGTTCACGTCGAATAACCAAACACCCTGTATATACAGGGTGACCATTTGAAAACGAAACAGACGAGATTACAGACGAAATAAATTGTTTCCATAGAAATGCTCGGACAGGTCGATTTCTGTTTCGAGGGGGACAACTTAAGATGTTGGTTACGGACGCATAGCGCTTCAACCCTTGCTACTACAACCCTCACCCCCAATTTTTGAATAGAGAAGATGGGGTGAGCGATACCTCATTTGAAAGGTATTTTTATACTGATTTCAGCACAGTAATTGTTTTTTCATTTCATGCATTAGTTCTCGAAATATTCTTAACTAAGTATTTGAAAATGAAGTGGTGTTTTCATGGCACTTCTAGTGTTTTTTTGTGAAAAATCGACATTTTGAGCTTCAAAACAACCATGACTGTGGCTTCCTTCCTCCAATCCACTGACATAGAAATCTTTAATCAAGATGTCGATTTTTCAGAAAAAAACACTACAAGTGCCATGAAAACACCACTTCATTTTCAAATACTTAGTAAAGAATATTTCGAGAACTAATGCATAAAATGAAAAAACAATTACTGTGCTGAAATCAGTATAAAAATACCTTTCAAATGAGGTATCACTCGCCCCATCTTCCCCATTCAAAAATTGGGGGTGGGGGTTGTAGCAGCAAGGGTTGAAGCGCTATGCGTCCGTAACCTACATCTCAAGTTGTCCCCCTCGAAACAGAAATCGACCTGTCCGAGCATTTCTATCGAAAAAATTTATTTCGTCTGTAATCTCGTCTGTTTCGTTTTCAAATGGCCACCCTGTATATATGTAAGATAATAAAACACTCGGAGTGGTTAACGTGTTGTTTATTCACAGTTCAGTGGGCTTAAAGTGCATTCCGTCAGGGAATACAAATGATGTTTCGCGTGCTTTTGAGCAATCATATTTTGTTTCATATCCAGGTATTCTTGAGTGATATTTCGAAGTTTTTATAGTGTTCTGAACAGATCAATTAGTATTTAAATAAAAATTGTTGAGGAGGTATTTATATCAGTGTAATTCATTTAAAATATTATTCACAAAGTTATCATGTTTTAGGTTACCAGACGTCTTGTTTGAGTTTGATTTTCTAAATTTCTGGTGCAGTTTTAACTGATGAGAAAGGTTGATACCACAATTATCAATAAGAGTGTTACGAAATTGAGCATCGTAATTCACGGTACTGAGCTGTTCCCTGTTCCTTTATTATTCTGTAAAGGCCTCTTGCAACGACAGAGAATTCTCGCGAGAATTTTCTGTCAAATTCACTGACCGAAAATTCTCTGCCGCTGCATACTACTTTCGGTAGAATTCTCTGTGGAATTCCATTGTTCCATCGTAGGCAACGGCAGAGAATTCTCTCGGTCAGTGAATTTGACAGAAAATTCTCGCGAGAATTCTCTGTCGTTGCAAGAGGCCTTAAGATAGGAATTAGGTAAATAAGGTGAAGTATCTGAGCCAAGGGGTTCATGTTTTAATGCTAATGTTATGTTTAATTTCAGGCCAGTGCATTGATTATAGAACAATGAGTAAGCTTAGTGCTGAAAAAACTGTATTCAACTGTTGTTGTTTCAATTGTTCTTCAAGGATAAATAAACACCAGTCTATACGTTTTCATAAATTTCCTGAGAAAGATGCCTTAGAACTATTTATCACTAATGCCTTCGCTATATATTGGAAAAATTGGACTGAAGAAAAGCATGGATAAACTATAGATGGAGAAAACTTGCTGAAAAGATTTTGGTTGTTTCTCGAACAACTGCGAACAATATTTTTAGTGAATATATTAAGTATTTAGCAAATATTTTAGAAGGTTGTATTCCGTTCTGAGGTTGAATTGATGAATTTACCGCTTAACATTTTGGGAATATTCAAGTGATACTTAATTATAAGGGTATAGCATACAGATCTTCATGTTTGTCATGTCGCATCAGAACTTATTCACATTCTGATCATAGTTTAGGAAAATGTGACTCTGTTTGTGTTGCTATTTTGTAGGGTATTTCCATGAAAATAAAGAACATTCAAAACAATAATTTATTTACATAATTTCCATCGTATACCTCGTGAATACGTCTGGCCGAAGGGCAACCTCGCTACGGTAATGGAGTAGACCGTACTGCCAGCGCCTCAACGGCTTCGGGCGAATGAGTCTTCAAGGGTGGGTGATGGTCCCAGGTTTTGAGGAAATGCAAATCCAACTCCATTTTGTGAAAAGGCCGCAGTTTTCACAATACAGGGCTGGAGCCGAAGAGGACGCAAAAGATCCAAAAGGGTTCAGTTCATGGTACGGACAGTTACCCTGTTCGACTGCGAAATTCGCCAATACGTCCGCCAAGCGTGGCGTCTTATTGCCAAATCCTTCCAAAATGTCGAGCTCTAAAACTAAAACTGTACCCCAGGCGAGTAGGGCACAAGATCCAGAATCTCGCACTGCGCAAGTAGCAGTCTGCCCCACGGATTCTGGGAGGGGGGGGGGGAAGAAATCGACTTCTACCAGAGATAACCGAGATGGTCAACTAGGTACTGAAATTTGGTACATTTTAAGGAAATTTAGCCATCTCTGTCTGTTCAATGAACTTCATATAAGTTCATCCTTGTTTAAAACTGATGAGGGCCACTACTTAGATGGCGCTAATTTTCAAGCCCAAAGGGTAGGAAACTGCTCTTTGCAAATGCAAATGGCGATTGTTGACATCCTAAATGATGTTGTTTACAATCTGTTTACAACATCATAAAATATGCCGTTTAAAATGTTTACCTCGTTGGAATTCTCCAGCATTCTCGTTCTTTGCTTTCAAATCGTCTTCGAGCTAACAACAAGCAGATATTGGTGTGGACCTGTCTTCAGAGCAGAAATATTTGTTTGTAAATTAGCCAACATGCGTTGTATTATATGTGGATCTGATGATCTGGAGGTGAAGAGAATGTATTGTTTTCCCAGGAATATTGAAAAGTAAGATATTTGAATTACGTAAACATTATCATATTAATATTTTCAAAATTTTAGATCCAAGTTGTGGCAAGAAAGTTTAGGAATGATATTCAAAGGAGAATCTCATAGAAGGTGGAAGATTTGTAATAAACATTTCCAGCCAGCTTCCTTTCGTAACTTGATCTCATATGAATTAAATAAAGATGCGGTGCCTTTTCGGTGGGTCACCTCAAATGAATTGCCAGAAGAAAGTGAGGCTGGTCCTTCCGGAATGCTGTCTTCAGGACTTCACAAAGGTATGGATCTACATCAACTGCAAAATAAGAAAATATGCATATGATAGGGTCACCTACTGTGTATATGCCAATTATAGTGTCATTAGTTCGTTTTATTTATCACTTATACACCATATTAGAGTGCTCATTGATTTTATGCTTTCAGAAAATACTGGGGCCTTGCAGTTGCATTCTATTTCAATAATAACGGTTGCAATTCTACCAACCTGAAAAAGTGCTTGATGGAAGTGCTTCATGCTGCAAAATATTTTGCGAAAGTGGATGTTGTCACAACAATATGTGATATGGGCACCAGCAATGTGAAATGTATGAAGGAATTGGGGGTGACCATTAATCATGCATATTTTAAATTTGAAAACAGAAGAATATCCTGTATGTATGATCCTCCTCACCTGTTGAAGAGCACAGTGTCGTTATTTAGACGACACAATGTGCTTCTGCCAGTCACCATTGGCGACCAAAACAGCATTATGGAGGCAAAATTCGCAGATGTGAGGACGGCACACGAAATAGATAAAAGAAATCCCCTCTTTTTCCGGACAATGCATAAATTGAAGGACATGCATTTGAGTCCTATTATGCAATATGGCATGAAAGTCAGTATAGCTGCTCAAGTGTGCAGCCATACTGTAGCAGCCTACATCTACTCTCTAATAAGTTCAGGTAAGTTTAACAATTTAAACTGATGTAGAATAATTTCCGTGAATTTACCACAAACACTTATATTGTATGACCCCCACACTGACATTTATTGCTGTAAAGAGCTATAGTAGGTCATATCTCATTATTTTGATGGTTCAATCTTTCAATATCATTTTTGAGACTATGATATGAAACCAGAATTTGAAAAAAAGTATAACAGAAATCATTACATTACCCACAATATATTTTTATTATACAATGGTTAAACCATAAATTTTTCATTTTAGGAACGATGGAATCAAGGGCTGTTGCTACTGCCACTTTTATAAAAGAGGTGGATACCCTTTTTGACAGCTTCAATGGTCGAACACTCAGGGCACCAGAAGGCAAAGACCTAAGATGTGCAGTAACGGAGGAATCTCCTCATGTGGGATATTGGGCTGAGGCATTCCAAACTGTACTAGGTTGGACATACAAAAGGGTATCCAAAAGTGGCACCATCAAGCCATCCAAGCCTCCATCCCAGACTGGATGGCTCACATCCCTAAACGCGATAAAGGACATATGGACTTATTTGAAAATCCAGGGATGCTCCTCCTTAAATCCAAGGTCCTTAAATCAAGACCCCCTTGAGAATTTATTTGGAGCAGTTAGGTATGGATGCGGATGTGGGGACAATCCAACAGTCCAACAATTCATTGGGAGCCTGAAGTGCCAGATTTTGAACGGCCTGGCAAACAAGGCATTTGCTTCAAAAAATTGTGAAGATGATGATCATACATTGTTATCAAATTTACAAATATTTTTGAATTTACATGAACAGCAAATGGACACTGTAGAGCAAACATCATCAGCTGCTGGTACAGTTTCTCAAACTGAATTAGATTTGGGGGATTTATCAGTAGATATAGCTGGCGATATTTCTCGTGGAAGTCCAACAATTTTTTCTGTGGCTTATGTTTCTGGATTCATCATCAAGGGAATTAAAAAAAAGATAGTTTGTGTATTATGTGATTCTAAATTGCTTTCCTCTGATTTAGAATTTCATAATACATTCGTTTCAAATAAAGAATGGTCTAGTACCAACAAACTTTTGTACCCAAGTGAGGATTTTACCATATTGATTGGATGCGGGATTACTGCATTAGAGGAGTACCTAAACGAGTCTTCCTCACATCAGTCACATCCAAAGATTATGTTAAGTTCAGAAAATTACTTGGGTACAAAATTGAATTTTGAACTTCTTGGATGTGCTGATCATCAAGGGGAAATAAAAAAATTAACGATAAAATCATTGTGTCGGATTGGAATCCCTTGGTGGTGTAAGAGAAAAAACCAGGAAATTAAAGAATTGAGGAAAGAAAGAAATTCAATTAAAAGAAAAATAAAAAAATTTCGTCATCAATAATAAAAATATATTTCATTGTTTACCCTTATTTATAATCAATTCTAGTAATATGGTCTGAAAAGCCTACAAATATGTAAAAAAGTCTGATGAATCTAGTGCAGGAAAATTTTATTTTATTAGAATTATATATTCTCTATTATATTTTGTGAAAAATTGTTTAGTAAGGTTTTATGCATCAAATTTTAATTTCCATGAATTTTTAATTGTTGCCCATCTTGAATGTAATTCAACAATGTATGTTATGTAATTCAAAATTACCACCAGCAATTGGAATGATTTATAATGAAAGTTGTAACAATATTATTACTTGAATCTTTTTTACCACTCTGAATACTTTCTGTTGTTTTTGTGGTCGAATGATCATAATTATTCATGAATAATGAAATAGTGTATTTTTTCGAATTCAATGTTTAATATACGAGGAAAGAGTATGAATGAACCACTTTTATTTATAAAACCTATTCACTTTAAAATATTTAAACACTAAGTTCGCAGAACCGTATGAAAAACCTTCATTTTACAGCAGAACACATTTGTCCTGTTGCAAAATGCAAGGTTTTTCATTCAGTTCTGCGAACTTACGTTTAACGCTGAATAATTTGGATGAGAAGGCTATTCAAATTTCCCGCGCTCCGCGATTCCGTCGTACAGCGCCTCTATATCATGGCACGCCTGACTTAGAGAGAGATGGAGAATTAAAATGTACCAAACTTTTAGTTCCTAGTTGACCATCTCGGTTATCTCTGCTTCTACGAAGAAACAAATCACGACTAGGACAATACTTTGGATAGCCACCTATAATGTACGAACCTTAAGAACACAAGCTCATATGGATGCTTTGGATGAAGAACTGAAGAACGTAAAGTGGAATATTCTTGGCATTAGCGAAACCAGAAGACCTGGTGAGTCGCTGACAACATTAAAAAATGGCCACCTCCTTTCCCAGAAAAATGACGATCGCGGTTCAAACGGTGGAGTGGCGTTGATGGTACATAGAAACCTAACTCACTTGGTGGAGAAGGCCCAATCAATTTCAAACAGAGTCATTTATATTGTAATGCGACTAAACAAAGGTTACAAATTGCAAATAATCCAAGCTTATGCGCCCACATCAAGTGCAGATGACGAGGACATCGACTTGTTCTATGAGGACTTGAGCACAGCCAGGAATAGTGAGAAAACACACCTGTGTCTTATCATAGGAGATTCCAATGCCAAAATTGGACGCAAAACACCCTCAGACCCAGAAAATATCGGATGCTTTGGACTAGGGGAAAGAAATGCAAGAGGACATCTACTGATGAACTTTCTAGAGAGAGAAAGCCTATACTGCTGCTCAACATTTTTCAAAAAACCAGCAAAAAAGAAATGGACTTGGAGAAGTCCAGATGGGATCACAAAAAACGAAGTGGACTACATTTCGGCCACAACGAGAAACATTTGTCTAGAGGTTGACGTCTTATGTAGAGTTGATGCAGGAAGTGATCATAGGATGGTAAGAACAGAAATTGATATCAACACGGAACTGGAGAGAAGGAAATAAATCACGAAAGAGTTAAGACCAAAGGCGTCAACACTGGAAAAGCATAAACAGGAATACGAAAAATGTCTGACATCTGAACTGGGGTCTATACGGAATCTGAGCGAGAGGAATATAGATGAGGTTCATGATGTTATAGTGAGTAGCGTCCTCACGACAACCAGGAAAGTTTGTGCTATGAAAAAGAGAGAAAATCAGCTTTCTATGGAAATTACCGATTTGATGGAAGAGAGGACAAGACTACCAAGAGACTCTCAGCGATACGAGGAACTTAACAAACAAATAAAAAAGGCATTCCGCAAAAGAGCTCGAGAACGAAACACAGAAATGATATTGTCAGCTATTCAAGAAAATGTGAATATGAGGTGTCTGAAGTCTAGCCAAAGTAGAGGAAAGGCTCAAATACAATGCATGAAAGATGAGAGGGGTATTATATGTCACGACAGAGACGACATCACCAAGATCGTACAAAGTTTTTATAAAGAGCTCTACGCTGAAAAAATTCCCAAACCCCGACACCATCCGCCCAGACCGACTATTACAAATGTTGGCTCCGAAGAAATACCCGCGATCACAAGGAAAGAAGTTGGATATGCAATAAAGATGTTGAAAAACAATAAGAGTCCAGGAGAGGATAGAATAACTGCGGAAATGTTAAAGAAATGAGGAAAAAAGTTGGAAGACGCTATTTGCCTGCTCTTCAACAAGTGTCTGGAACAGTGTGAAATACCCAAAAGCTGGAGAAATGCAGAGGTCGTTTTATTGTTCAAAAAGGGAGATCCGAAATGTATAAAAAATTAACGCCTCATAAGTTTACTAAGTATCCTATATAAGCTGTTTAGTGGAATAATAACAAGAAGACTAACAAAGAAACTGGACTTCTATCAACCCATAGAACAAGTGGGCTTCCGGAAAGGCTACAATACCATCGAAAAAATACAAACAGTGCGAAACCTAATTGAGAAAAGTTCTGAAAACAAAATACCTCTCTACCTAGCTTTTGTAGACTACGAAAAAGCCTTTGACGCCGTGGAAATGTGGTCGATATTGGAAGCAATGAACCAAGCCCGGGTTGACTCGAGGTATACAAACTTGATGGAAAACATCTATACAAATGCCACTCTGCATATCGCTCTAACGGGAGACTGGAAAACCGAGAAGATTAACGTCAAGAGGGGAGTCCGACAAGGTGATCCGATGAGCCCGAAACTATTCACCTTGGCCCTCGAATATGTTTTCAAAAATATCGACTGGGAGACAAAGGGACTACTGATAGATGGGACCTATCTGAATCACCTCAGATTTGCTGACGATTTGATCGTGATCAGTAATAGTGTATACCAACTTGAATAAATGCTTAATGAGCTAAATGAGGAGTCAAAAAAAGTAGGTCTCAAAATGAATCTCCAGAAAACAAAAGTAATGTCTTCCGAGCGAGTGAATGTAAATATAGAGGATGAGACCTTGGAGTCAGTGGAGGACTACATTTACCTCGGTCATAAGATCAAACTGGTTAGGGTGTTTTTATATGTATTTGGTTTTATATTTTCTAATTCAGAAAAATGATCAGCTCGATTTTAATGGATATTTTTATTTCGGGATTTTTTACAAGAACGTAGTTATTATTATTGAGGTTATATGCACAGAGTATATGACATGACATATGTGTTCATAGATAAACATTTCTTTTGGTCTTATATCTTAATATCCTAACCATATCCTAACACACTCCCTCAAGAGCAAAATAAATGTCTTACAGAAAAAATGAAACAAACTTAAAAATTAATCACTCCCTGAAACAAAATACCATTTGTTCCTACAATACCATTTGCTTCTTGAAGAAGGTGAATTTTGCTGGTTGCAATGGTTTCGTTAGAATATCTGCTATATTTTGATCCGTCTGGCAATAGATTGTTTCGAACCATCCCTTCTTGTATTCGTCTTTTATAAAGTGATACTTGACATCAATGTAAATGCATTTTCTAGTTAATTGTCCAGCTTGCACCATTTTCAAGCAACTTTGATTGTCTAGATGAAGTTTTACTTGTATATTTGTTGATAGTACTTCCTCCATAAAAGATTTTATAAATTTCATCACTTGACAACATTGTGCGGCTGCTATGTATTCAGCTTCTGTAGTAGATTGAGCTACCATTGACTGTTTTCGGGAGCACCATGCGATAGGTCCATTTGCATAATACATTATGTATCCAGTGGTGCTTTTCTTACTTAGTCTGTCACCACCATAATCGGAGTCACAGTACACATTTATTGTGTAGTTTCCTTCATTTCTTGAATATTTTATTCCTTGATTCAAAGTTCCTTTCAGGTATCTTAATGTTCTTTTTATGTTTGTTATGTCTTGTGTTTGAGGATCTTTTACATAACGACTTGCATAATTGACAGCATAACATATATCAGGTCGAGTTTTACATGATAGATATAACAGACTACCAATGGCTTCTTGGTAAGGAAATTTGACTTCTTCTGCATTTATTCTATTATCCGTTATAGAATTATCTTGAGAAGTTATTGGTGTCGCAGTTGTTTTTGCTGAAGTCATATTGAATTTTTCGATAATTTGTTTGGTATAAGTTTCTTGATTTAAATATACTCCATCTTTATTCTGAGTAATTTTCATTCCTAAATAACTTTGAACATCTGTATTGACTGTTGTTTCAAAATTTTTCTTTAATTTTTCCAATAGTCTATTAATGTCAACATGATTTTTTCCCATTACAATACCATCATCAACATGTATGGCCACAAATAATTGTTTTTCTTTATTTCTTGATTTGAATACACATTGATCTGTCTTGAGTTGTATTAGTTGTTCCTCTTCTTTCAGGAAATCAGATAATCGCTTGAACCATTGTTGTGGAGCTTGCTTTAGTCCATATAAGGATTTTTTCAGTTTACAGATTTTACCATGAATATTAAAACCTTGTGGTAATTTCATATATACTTCTTGATTCAGTTGTCCATACAAAAAAGCTGATTTTATGTCAAATGTACATATTGAGAGATTTTCAGAAGCAGCAATTGCTAGGAGTGTTCTTAAAGAATTTGCCTGTACTACTGAACTATAAATATCTTCATAATTTAAACTATTCTTCTGTTGACAGCCTCTGGCTACAAGTCTTGCTTTCATACGTCCATCTTCTTTAACTTTATATATCCATCTACTTGTCACAGTTTCTTTTCCTTTAGCTTCTTCTTCATTTACTAGTTCCCAGGTTTTATTTTTTGTTAGTGCATTTTTTTCTTCTTCCATAGCCTTAATCCATTTATTTTTGTCTGGACTTCTCATACAATCATCATATGTTAAAGGTGTATTTTCTGATAATAAGACATAATCATGGTATTTGTTTGGAAATATTCTTCGTCTCTTAGGTCTTTCCTCATTTATATTTGGTGTTTCCATATCATCATCTGAAGGTTCATAATCTGACATAAAAGGTTCAGAATCCTCATTGTTTGTATCTTCATCTTCATAGTTCTCTGAAATATATTCATTTTCTTCGTTTTGTTCATCTTCCTCTTGATTTTCATCTTCTTCGGTTTGTTCATCTTCAAAATTTTCTATAAACATTGTTTGTGTATCCTCGGTTGTGTTGTCTTCAGGCGGTAAAAATTTCACATCTCTTGATACATAGATTTTTCTTTTATCTTTATTCCATATTCTGTATCCATTTACAGCATATCCTACGAAAATTCCTTTACTAGATCTAGAATCTAGTTTCTGAAGATGTCCTAGATTTTTTGTATAAGCTACTGACCCATACACTTCCAAACAAGAAAGGTCTGGTTTAATTTTATGCCATTTCTCAGCTGGTGTTTTATCAACAGTTTTAGAAGGACTTCTGTTCAAAAGATAAGCTGCTGTTTCTACTGCAGTGCCCCACATTTCATCAGGAAGTTTAGAGTCTTTCAATAAAGCTCTCATTTCATTGCATAGAGTACGATTCATTCTCTCTGATGTTCCATTTAATTGGGGGGTATGAGGAATCGTGTAATCCAATTGTATACCCTTTTCATTACACCAATCCTTGAATTCAATAGATGAAAACTCTCCTCCATTATCCGTTCTAATCTTCGATACTTTTAGGTTATGTTTATTTTCAGCCTGCGTTATGTATCCTTTTAAACAGTCTTCAGTCTCATCCTTCGTTTTGATTACAAATACTTGAACGAAGTGAGTAAAATCATCAGTACATGCTAAGAAGTAGTTTTTTCCATCAAAAGTTGAAGGTTGGATTTTTCCACAAAGATCTACGTGTATTATTTCAAGAGGTCTTGTTGCTCGTTGTCTTTTGGTTTTAAATGGTCTTCGTACCTGTTTTGCTTCTAAACAAGGTATGCAAACAAAATCTTCACATTTACTTATTGATTTTGGTACACCATTACATAAATCAGGAATTTTTCTAAGACTTTCAACACCAAGATGTCCTAGTTTTCTATGCCAAGATAATATCTCTTCTTGAGTGTTAGTTAATAATGAGGTTTCATGTTCAGATTTCATGTCTATAACAAATAATCCATCTGGGGTCTTATGTCCTTGAAGAATGACTTCTTTATCTTTCAAGATCTGCACTTTATTTTTACTGAATATTACTTCTCCATCATTTTTGGTTATTGCATTTACTGACAATAAATTCTTTGTGAGTTGCGGTACATAAGATACATCTTTTAGGAGCACATTTTCTGTTTCAATGATTCCACTGAGATCGGTTTTCATAGTTTCACCAAACTTTGCACTATATATTTCTTGTTGATTTCTCTTCTCGACATTTTTTAACTGGTTAGTATTATTTGTCATGTGTGATGTACAACCACTGTCCACTACAAAGAATCTGTCTATAACTCTTTGGCTACTGGACTCGTAAGATTTAGATTTTTCAACAAAAAAAGCAGTTTTCTTGTTTTTTGCATCATGTTCAGATTTGAAGTAGCAGTTTTCAGACGAATGGTTTGTTTTTTTGCAATACGAACAAGGTGGTTTATTTGTTCGTTGACTATTGTTCTGTTTATTCTTGTTAGAAAAACATTCATTTTCATTGTGATTGTCCTTTTTACATATTTACAGAATTTTTCTTTAGGACACTTCTTTCTCACATGACCAACTGTTCCACATTTGAAACATGTCACATTAGGTTTTCGCTGATTTTTGCCTTTTGAATGAGCACTAAATGCAATACCCATATTTTCTTCATTTTTCTTATGTTTATATTCTTCTTCAATGCATAATCTGGACACTAAATTCTCCATAGTTTTTGACTCTGGAGCTGTAGCTTCCCAAGCACTATTGAAGAAACGATACTGGTCTGGTAACGTAAACAATATTTTTGCCTAACCATTTCATCATTAATTTCTTGTCCCAATTGTTTTAGTTTGAATACCATATTTTGTAGATGGCTTATGTTCATCATAACATCTTTATTTTTGTCAAACTTGTATGCATGAAAATCCAATAGCAATTGTTGTTTTATTTGACTTTTTTTAAGGGTGTCGTACATTTCCTTGGAAGTTTTACATGTTAATATATGATTTTTCACCATTCTATCCACAGTTCTTATAATATAGTATTGTGCCTTAGCATCCTTTGTGTTCCATGATTTCTTGAGTTTTTCGTCGTCTTTACACTGAGGTAGTGTTTCTTCTCCGGAGACAACTTCCCATATTTGTTTCGATTTGAATAATATTTGAATTTCAAATTCCCATAAATGATATGTGTCTGCTGTTGTTAACACTTGGATTTGACTCAAATCTCCTTCGTCATACATTTTTCCAATGTGTGTTTTCACATAAGTTTTTGGATCACTTTTTTACTGATGGCCCTAAAAACTACAAGGTACTGGGTACCATAACCTGTTTTTATATGTATTTGGTTTTATATTTTCTAATTCAGAAAAATGATCAGCTCGATTTTAATGGATATTTTTATTTCGGGATTTTTTACAAGAACGTACAGCGTGACCAGGTTGACGTGAGGTGAATCTACCAGACTTGACATAGAAATCTACCAAAATCCTACCAACTTTTGTCTGAAAACTACCGAATTATCTACTGACAGTTTTGAGCGGATTTTGCAGATGACACTGTCTTAAACTATTAAGTTAAAGAATGTTCTTTATTGGAAGCCAATCTAGGAAGCAAATTGCAAATGCAAGATTTGCAAAAAGCAGTGTTTTCATTTCTACTCCCTCTTCTTTTACAGAGCCAGGATGAGAATTCTGGATTCTTTTCCCACTCAGATCTGTAATTCTGTTCGTATCTTTTCATCTTGTACGGTGAAATCGAAATAACTTTAATATTAATTTTGAGGATGACAGTATAATCTTCCGATGATTTTAGGACAGTAAAATAAAGTGAATTCAGTCATTTTGGGAAGTACCAGTGCATTTCTGATACTGTAAACTGTATTTGGACTGACACCAGCGCCATCTAATAACAGATTCATACCAATTATTAGTAAACATTAATATTTAACGGACATCAGTGCCATCAATAAGTAGATTAATACCAATTATTAGTAGACTTCTGAAACTACCAGAATCTACTAACAGATTTGTGTCTACTAAAAATTTCATGAAATTGCGAAAAATCTACTAAAAAAGTAGTTTTCTACTAAATCTGGTCACGCTGAGAACGTAGTTATTATTATTGAGGTTATATGCACAGAGTATATGACATGACATATGTGTTCATAGATAAACATTTCTTTTGGTCTTGTATCTTAATATCCTAACCATATCCTAACATAGGGAACATCAAACAGCGGAAATCGATCGGAGGATTGGGCATGGGCTTACGTAGGCAGGCTTCAAAAATCTTAGCCATACATTGAGGAATAAGAAGGTCCCTATGTGTCTCAAGAAGAAGGTTTATGAGGCATGCGCATTCTGCCTATTATGACATATGGCATGGAGACGGTAACACTGACGGTGCGGAGTAGGCCACTACCTTACTAGTAAGGTATTGAGTAGGCGAAGACTGGAATCCCATCAACGCGCGATGGAAAGGGCCATGCTGGGGGTCAGCTTACGAGATCGCATCCGCAACTCAGTCATCAGAGCCAGAACAAAAGTCTGCTGTGTTATTGAGAGAATAGCAAGACTGAAATGGATGTGGGCAGGACACATGGCCAGAAGCGAAAACGACAGGTGGATGAAAAAACCCAACAGTGGAGACCTTGGACGTGTACTAGAGAAAGAGACCGTCCCCCTCTAAGATGGAAGGATGAGTTCAGACAGTGGGGACAGGCTGGATGAGAGTTGCCCAGGACAGACAGGAGTGGAAACAGATGGAAGAGGCCTACGTTCAGCAGTGGACGTGCGAAGGCTGAAGAAGAAGAAGACCTCGTGAATTGTCGATCCAATTAGAAGGGAAAAAAGCCAGTTTGTATAACAATTTTTTTTAAACTCGACACTGTACTGTCAATAATACATTTATTCACTGAAATTATCCACAAAATCATCACGAGAACTGAGAAAATCACTTAAAATAATCTGTTTTAGATATCAAAACAACGTAGCTCCAAAAGTGGTTACTGCAATTCCGCCATGTTTGTTTACAGTCAGCAGCGCCCTCATCGGTGGTTGGAATCGCCAATTGCGTACATCACTACACGTGGGTCAAACTTCGGTGTTGCCGTTTCTGAATTCACGGCTTGTTCCGATGAATTGTGGTTCTATGATCTGTCAGTGTTGACAGAACAGTTGACAGCCCATCTGTGATATAACCAAATAATTTGTTTTAGGAAATTTTAAAATTTGAATCTGAAATTCTTACTCAATAACTAATTACTATTATTTACAATTTAATTCCAATTATGCTCATATGGATTTTTTAGGAGACTACCACTATGTTGATACGGAAAATGAGTATGATTTCTTGATACATGCCATTAACGCAATTAATTGAATATTTATTTTTTCAGTGTTTACGACGATTCCCAAGAATTCGAAGATTATTATGATATCCAAAGTGAGAACTTCATTGATATTTGGAA
Organism: Adalia decempunctata; assembly: GCA_951802165.1. Classification (NCBI taxonomy): domain Eukaryota; kingdom Metazoa; phylum Arthropoda; class Insecta; order Coleoptera; family Coccinellidae; genus Adalia; species Adalia decempunctata. The sequence goes on from OX637695.1 coordinate 52,071,009, forward strand.
AAATTGTGTCTTGTTGTCAGTCCAGAGCATTCTTCCACTTATGTGGAGGTTGATGTTCACAAATGTTTGTTTTGGTATTGTAATCTCATCAGGTATGATGATATGTAAGGTATTCAACAAGCATCTGATCTTTTCTAATTTACATTTCAGTCAGAATATCTGAACCCGTATATCATCTACTGTCTGGTTTCATAGGAATATATCTAGCTACAGAAGTAGGCAGTTCAGGAGCAAGATGTATTCTTGTCATTTATTTCATAGTTTCCTACTTCCTTATTGTTGGAACTCATTTCATTCACAAGAAATATGCAAAAGACTTGGGAGCTTTAGTAAAGGTTGGGTTTATATCAAGCCTAATTCTGAGGTGAGATTTTTTTGAATAATGAAAGTAGTTCATTACATATTTTGGTAGACCTATAGATGCATAGAATCCCTGGTGTAAGGACTCCTAACTAAAAATTGTAGATCAAAAACCGCACTTTAGAATGTAGAACAGGCCCTACTTCAGGAATAATCCGCAATATTTCGCGGTCGTGGCGGTACTGAGGCAATGGAAAATAGCGCGACCCCTTTTGGGGGAAATGAAAAGTAGGACTCCAGTTCAGATTTTCAATCAACGAGAAAGTCTTCAACAAAATCTAATCAGTGCCAACAGCAGGTCAGGTATTCCATGCATCTATATTGATTTCATTATGCAGATCATACCTAGAATCTATTCTAGTTATTCTAGGTCTGATTATCCATAAGAAAAATTTCCAAAAGCAATAAATTACCTTATCAGAAATGGTGAGGTTCTAGTTTAGGCAATTTTTATATACAACATATAGATATCCTCCCTATCAAGCCCTTCTCTTGGATAATTTTTTAGTCCATAGTTTCAGATGTTAGCACAAAATTATCGGATTTTAACTTTCCATTGATGGACATGTTTACATCATTGAGATGAAGTCTATGAAAAAGCCTTAAGATTGAATTATGCCAAAACAATGGTTTAATACTGGTCTTATTGAATGGAAAAAAATTTATTTTGTTTTCAAAAGTAAAATATGGCGGATGCACTGAAAAACATTTTATGTTCTAGAATCTAGTTTATAGTAACGAAGATTATTGGGATATAAATTATCATGCTCTAATTTTTAGATGTGAAAAGTAATATAATTCTTCAGATGTACAGAGAAGAATGAATGTAATACTACACATTCTCTCAAAGAATATTAGTAATTAAATCATGTTTTCATTTGAACAATTTTTTTCAGTTTCTAGGACTGATGTTTAATAAAAAAATGAGTTTGTCTATGGTGGGAGGCCATGTTAATGGAGTTGAAGATAAATTTGATAGAGTGAGTTTTTATATCTCATTCCAATGGATTAAACTGTTTGGGGGTATTCAATTAATTATTGGTGATAATTCACATAAATATTGGCAATAGTTATATTTACAATGAAGAAAGTATATATGTTTCAATGAATTCAATCAGAATTGTAGTTGTTCTCATGGAGTTGAATGATAGGATGTAACTTTTGAAATCAAATAAGAAAACAGAAGTTGTCAATCATAATTCGTTCAATAGTCTCCTTCATTATACTCTGCATGTTCATATACCTACTGATTTGATGTTTACCCTTGATTTCAGTGAACACTTCTTGATAGAAAAGGAGGTATTCATTCATATTAGAGGTATTCTGATGATTTTCGTTATGAAATTACTACATCTCATAGACGAAACTATGGGAAAAAGAAATGGGCTTACTTTTTTGCAGTATTTTGGATATACTTTATGTGGCGCTAATATTTTATTTGGACCTTGGGGGACATACCAGCAGTATGAAGAGCTGCTTTCTGAACCAAAGAGAAAGGTACCTTAATTTTTGACCGGATATTTCACATTCCTGATGTGTTGAATAATTTCAGAATATATATTGGATGTTTGGAATTTTAAAATCAATTTCTCTAGCTCTAATATGCCTCACTGTCTCTAATTGCTGGACAGCGTATTATATATTAGATTCATCCAACAGGTAATCTTTTGTTTGTCAATCTCATCAGCTGAACACTATTAATTATATGATTCCAGGTGGCTGTTAGCTTATAGAGATGCCTTAGCTTTTCGTTATAGTCATTATTTTGTCAGTTATCTTGCTGAAATGAGTATGATTAGTGCAGGATTCAAGAATGGTGATAGTCTTTGGTCATACACAGTTGTGAGCCCAATTAATGTTGAGTTTCCCACATCATTGTCAGAAGTGGTGACAAAGTGGAATCAACCTATGCATTCATTTTTAAAGAGAAGTGAGTACTTCCAATTGAATTTCAGAATGTCCCCTCTAATATGATTTTGTTTCAGTAATTTATGTACCTATGAGAAAATATGGACAATTTTCTGCAATTATGGCCACATTTTTAGTGTCATCATTTTTGCATGGTTTGGAAATGAGAGTATCAGTTGTCCTCATATCATTAGGTGCATTTTCATATCTCCAAGTGAAGTCAAGAATTTTGATATCAGATGCTATGGATGCTTGTTTGAATGTGAAGCCCTGTAAGAATTGTACTCATAAATATAAACGTGAAAACTTTTTTGTGAAAGTTGTTCTTATTTTATACACATGTGATAGTATTTTACATCTCTCATATTTGGGAATACTTATGGATCCCGCTTCTAGTAATTTGAGCATTTTTGAACAATGGAGAAATTTGTATTTTTTCAGTCATATTATTATGTTTGTGAATTTACTCTTGGTTATCTGATTATAATTATATTAATTGAGTAAAATTGAAGTTTTCTCAGACATATAAGCATCCAAAGTAGTACATTGATCTGTTTGTTCAGTACAAAGCAATTAGAAGAATCAGTGACTGCTAGTGACATTTTTCATTGAGAGGAGACCACGATGTTGCTGATGGGTACTCTGAACCACATAATTCTATACCTATAATTTGATCCTTAAAATTAAAGGTGAAGCATCTAGAGGTCTCTGCCTAGGGTCAGTGAGACTATTGAGCATGTGCGATAACAGAGAGTGGGAAAATAGGGGCATCATGGCGATCAGCGGATGCAGTTTTGTTATTTGTCTCTGTTTGTATTGAGCCACATATGGTATCCATGGATACATAATTACATGTCGCTTCTCTTCTCCCTAGGCATGCATATAGCGACAACTGATCCTGGATTTAAGGGGAACTTATTAGCCACTACGCTCAAATTCTATATTTATAATTCTATGCTCTGAACCTATTATATGTTCTGTGCTCTGAACCCACCACCCACTGATTAAAGTGGTGAGTCGGATTTTTTTCATTAAATGCTTCTCTAACCCCAATTCAAGCATTAGTTTTTGGCAGTATCATATTAACAATTGGGAGACAAATAAAAGGAATATAAACAAAAATTCAACTCTACTTCACATTTAATGAAATCAAATTTTTTCTGAAGAAAAGAAAATTGTTGTATAATGGGTATTTCCGTGGAAATAATTTCAAAACCTTTGAAATGATTCATCAGATGATCTATCTTCCCTATTCAGAATTCACCAATTTCAATGCAGATTCACAAAGTGAAGTGAAGTCGATAATCATGCGCCAAAAAAAAAAGAAACGTAGGTATACTCCATTCACTTTTATAAAGGTAGCAGTTAGCCTTGATTTAGGTTTATCAATTATTCAACGGAATGAAAAACGAATGGTTCTTAATATTACTGATGCGCATGCGCCGATCTGAATTCTAACCAAAGCCCAGCTTAATGAAAATGATCCACTGAAATCTATACTAATTACTAATATTAATAATATACAGGGTGGCCATTTGAAAACGAAACAGACGAGATTACAGACGAAAGAAATTTTTTCGATAGAAATGCTCGGACAGGTCGATTTCTGTTTCGAGGGGGACAACTTAAGATGTAGGTTACGGACCCATAGCGCTTCAACCCTTGCTACTCTACAACCCTCACCCCCAATTTTTGAATAGGGAAGATGGGGTGAGTGATACCTCATTTGAAAGGTATTTTTATACTGATTATACAGTAATTGTTTTTTCATTTTATGCATTAGTTCTCGAAATATTCTTAACTAAGTATTTGAAAATGAAGTGGTGTTTTCATGGCATTTGTAGTGTTTTTTTTGTGAAAAATCGACATTTTGAGCATCAAAACAACCATGACTGTGGCTTCCTTCATCCAATCCACTGACATAGAAATCTTTAATCAAGATGTCGATTTTTCACAAAAAAACACTACAAGTGCCATGAAAACACCACTTCATTTTCAAATACTTAGTTAAGAATATTTCGAGAACTAATGCATAAAATGAAAAAACAATTACTGTGCTGAAATCAGTATAAAAATACCTTTCAAATGAGGAATCACTCACCCCATCTTCCCTATTCAAAAATTGGGGGTGAGGGTTGTAGTAGCAAGGGTTGAAGCGCTATGCGTCCGTAACCTACATCTTAAGTTGTCCCCCTCGAAACAGAAATCGACCTTGTTAAAGATAAAGATTTATATGTTCTGTGAATGACAGTTGTTATTCCTGCTTAATATATTTCTATGCGTAGAATCAGTTCAGGTTAAGTTCTCGATATTTGTATTAACGAGTGTTCTCTCTATTTTTTACAGTATTCACTAAACGTCAAATATACATTTTATATTAAGAGCTTCTTCTGGTTATTTAGTATTATCCACTTCACCTCATCAGGTTATGCGCCCAGGTCGACGTTGAATAATCTGGAAGAGTTCTCAGTTGAATATAGATTGTACAGTGCAGTTCCAGACGAGTGAAAGATAAAATGGTCGACATCAGCGTGGGAAGCGGCATTCTAATAAACAAATTTACTGGCGATAACTACAGCCAGTGGAAGTTTCAGTTGAAGTGTGCCCTTAGAGCTAAAGGTTTACTCAGTATAGCAACCCAAGTAATACCGAAACCAACAACTGATGCGGAAAAAGTTGAAAAATGGAACAGGGACGACGCAACAGCCATGTGCGTGATTACATCTGCTCTGGACCTTAAGCAGATATGTCTAATCGAAAACTGCCAAACATCCAAGGAGGTATTTGACAAACTAGATGCCATTTATGAGCAAAAGTCTGAAACGAACAAAATAATGGTTCACGAGAAATTTTATACCTATAAAATGGAACCAACAGACTCAATAGCTCAATTCATCTCAAAAGTTGAAAGTATGGCTCAGCAAATCAAGAATTCTGGAGATTCAGTAAGTGAGACAGCTGTGGTGACAAAGATACTGTCCTCATTACCCTCTAAGTTCAGCACTTTTCGACAAGCTTGGCTGTCGATGGAAGCATCTAAACAAACATTATCTAATCTTACAGCAAGACTTATTGATGAAGAATCAAGTTTAACTTGCAGAGAAACTGAAGAAAACGCATTCTTTGCAAAAAGTAAGAAGAATGAATCGAAGAAAAATTCTGCAGTCAGATGCTTCAACTGCAACAAAAAAGGACATTTTGCTAAAGAATGTCGTGCTCCGAAGAAAGCAAAACCAAGAACAGAACAACACAAAGAAAGTCCTCACGGAAGTGCCTTCATTACAGAAAACAATGAAGAAGTGGAAGCCCTCATCATGAACAGCGATTCAACATGGATCTTAGATAGTGGTGCTTCACGTCACATGACTCCCAATAGAGAGATATTTGCTACATTTAAAGAAACTAATGGAACAACTGTTAAACTTGGAAACAACGAAAGTCTTCAAGTTAAAGGAATTGGAACTATTAATATTGACAAGTGGGTCAACGGAAAGTGGTACAGTGGATCGTTAGAAGAAGTGTGGTACATCCCAGGCTTAAGGAGAAACCTATTCTCTGAAGGTGCTGTCACCAGGAAGGGTTTTTCAATAAATAAATGTGACACTAGAGCAAGTATAATGAAAAATGAACAAACAGTGGGACTTGCCATTCGCGACGAAAATAATCTATATAAGTTATTGATTCGTGTAACATCGGCTAACGAAGTGAATTCAGTGACTACCGGGACATTGAAGCAGTGGCACGAAAGACTTGGACATTTAAATGTGAAATCATTAAAACAGTTACTTTCAAATAATGCATTCGACAGTGTGAAACTAACGCAAAGTGAAGACTTTTTCTGCGAAGCGTGCGTCTATGCTAAACAGCATAAATTGAAATTCGCGCCAACTGTCACTCGTGACATTGAACCCGGTGATTTGATCTACAGTGACGTTTGCGGTCCTATGAGCACAGAATCGATAGGCGGCGCATTGTACTTCGTTTTATTCAAAGATCACAGAACAGGATATTGTGAGGTTAGATTCATTAAACATAAATCTGACGTTTACGATCGTTTTCGGGAATACATCGAAATGTGTGAAAAGAAATTTGATCACAAAATAAAGACTGTTCGAACAGATAATGGAACCGAATTTATCAATAAAAGATTGATAGAATATTTTCATTCCAAAGGAATCGTAATTGAGCATACAGGGATATACACGCCCCAACAGAACGGTAAATGCGAGAGACAAAACCGAACCATTGTTGAAAGTGCCAGGGCTCTTTTATTCACAAAAGACTTACCTAAACAATTATGGGCAGAAGCTGTCAACACGGCAGTTTATTTGAGAAATAGAACACCAAACAATGATGGTAAAACTCCATTTGAATTGTGGACAGGTAAGAAGCCAGTACTTAATCACTTGAGAGTTTTTGGCTCTGAAGCCTATCTGTTGATCGATAAAAATTCAAGAAGAAAGCTAGATGAAAAGAGTGAGAAACTTATTCTTGTTGGTTACGATGGAATATCTACAAATTACAGACTTTACAATCCCGATACCAAGAAAATAAAAGTATCACGACATGTAATTTTTAATGAAACTAAATCCATTGAATTTAGACAAAACTTCGTCCTGCAGGATATAGAATGTGAGAATGAGGTAACCAGAGATGTTTCCAACCAAGAAGTTCTAGATCAGGAGCACTTCGTGGAAAACATTAACAATGAAACAAATCTAGATGATGACACTAATTCCAATCATGATGAGATGCCTTATGAAACCAGGTATAACCTACAAAAAAGAGAGACAATCAAAATGCCTGCTATGCTGGATGAATTCATAGTAAACGAAGTTAACTACACAGAAGTAAACATACCTAACTCATATGAAGAAGCGATGGAAAGTCAGGAAAAGGAACAATGGAAAGCAGCAATTCAAGAGGAACTAGAGAGTTTGGAATCGAACAAAACATGGGAGTATGTACGCTTACCAAACAATAGAAGAACTGTAGGTTCCAAATGGGTTTTCAAACTTAAGCCTCCATCAAATGAGAAGCCAATGATATTCAAAGCAAGGTTATGTGCAAAAGGTTTTTCTCAATTAGAAGGAATTGACTACAAGGAAACCTTCTCTCCAACGACAAGGTACGACAGTATAAGACTCCTATTGGCCCTTGCAGCTAGTCATAAAATGGAAATATCACAATTTGATGTAAAGACTGCCTTTCTCTATGGCGAATTGGAAGAGGAAATATATATGGATCCACCAACTGGAATAAAAGTTGAAGAGGGTGTAGTGTGTAAATTGAAAAAATCACTATATGGACTAAAGCAGTCTCCACGCTGCTGGAATTCAAAATTCAACAATTATTTGGTAGAAATTGGTCTTGAACAATGCAAATCAGACAAATGCATTTATGTAGGAGAAATGGACAACGAAAGAATTATTCTTGTACTTTATGTGGACGATGGTCTAATACTTTCAAGAAGTAAATCAGCACTGACTAAAACACTGAAATTATTGGAGATGAGATTCAAAATTACTCATCAGAAACCAGATATATTTGTTGGACTGGAAATCAAGAAAAACACAGATTCAAGCATTTCAATAAATGTGAGTAAATTCATAAACAATGTAGTAAAACGGTTTGGTCTTACAGATGCATGTGGACTGAAGATCCCAGCTGACCCAAATGTGTGTCTAACGGATCCACAACATCAACTCATGAAGGAAATAGTTCCCTACAGAGAGCTGGTTGGATCGTTGATTTTCATTGCTACCACCAGTCGACCAGACATCTCGTACATTACCAATGTATTGAGTAGATACATGAATAATTATGGAAAAATTCATTGGAACGCAGCGAAAAGAGAAGTAAGATATCTCAAAGAGACAGCTAACATCAGTATTGTATACAAGCCAACCGAAACAATAGTCATTTCTGGCTATTCAGATTCAGACTTTGCCAGTGACCTAGACACTCGAAGATCCATAACAGGTTATATCTTCACCCTGAATGGAAGTGTTATTACTTGGAAGTCACAACGACAAAAACATGTAACCACATCGACAACAGAAGCTGAGTATGTAGCAGCCTCGGAAGCGTGTAAAGAAGCAGTGTGGCTAAAACAGTTATTGACTGAACTAAATGAAAGTGTCGGTATGATAAGTTTGTGCGTGGACAATCAGAGTGCTATAAAACTTATCAAAAATCCTGTGTTTCATCATCGTACAAAACATGTAGATTTAAGATATCACTTTGTACGTGAAAAATATGAAAATGGACTAATTAACATTGAATATGTTCAAAGTAAAAATCAGTTAGCAGACATTTGCACAAAGGCTTTGCCTTTTTGTATTTTCAAAAATATAACTGATATGATGAACTTTAAATATACAAACTAAATTCACAAGTAAATCTTTCATGGGAGTGTTAAAGATAAAGATTTATATGTTCTGTGAATGACAGTTGTTATTCCTGCTTAATATATTTCTATGCGTAGAATCAGTTCAGGTTAAGTTCTCGATATTTGTATTAACGAGTGTTCTCTCTATTTTTTACAGTATTCACTAAACGTCAAATATACATTTTATATTAAGAGCTTCTTCTGGTTATTTAGTATTATCCACTTCACCTCATCAGACCTGTCCGAGCATTTCTATCGAAAAAATTTATTTCGTTTGTAATCTCGTCTGTTTCGTTTTCAAATGGCCACCCTGTATAATTATTATAAAGAGGAAAGATTTGTATTTTTGTGTGTTTGATACGACTTGCCCCAAAAACTACTGGACCGATTTCAGAAATTCTTTCACCCTCAGAAAGCTACATTATATTAAAAAAATCAAGGATACCTTCGATCATTAAAAAAAACAGCCATAATCAGCTATCTTCACGTGCGCTGCAAAAACTGTAGGACTAACGTGGATACAATGTATGACAGAAATGTACCTCTTATGCCGGGTTTCAACCAAGCGGACAGGTCAAAACAAAACACGAACTGTCCGTTCGGACAGAAATTTCGAACAGTTTTGTTCGGAAAATGTTCGAAGACTGATGTTGGGGTTTCCAACGGACTTTCTGTTTACACCAATCACGGACAGAAATGAATGAAAACTGTTCGTGTTTTGTTTAAGTTTCATTCAGTTTACATAGAGACACCGCCGACACCGGACGTGTAGTTGTGAAAATGTGGCGCACTGCAAACTTAAGAGAACAAGACGACGAGGATTTATTCTTGCTGGCAGTTACATTTTACATTTTTAAAAAGAACAAAACTAAACGTCGGTTTTGGATTAGGCCATCCTTAAGGCAAAAAGGAGGAAATGTGACGTCTAAACTGTTACAAGATCTCAGAGGAGATGATATGAGTATAGGACTTATAGGAGGTGAACTTCGATCAAGTTTTAAGAACTTCTTCCCTTCACGCACCGAATCAAACTACCACTAGATCGCAACAACGTACATGAAAACAAACTGGGCGTTTACACCAAGCTGACAAACAGTCCTAGAACTCGTAAATCCTTTGAAGTTTACCGACATTGGATGGGACTCTGTTTGTGTACGTAAAAACGCAATTCGCGGACTCTCGAGTCCGGAAAACAATCCACAAGTTCTAGAACAGTTCGCGGACTGTCACAAACGGACCGAGTTCGTGTATTGTTTTTGTTCTGTCCGCTTGGTGGAAACCCGGCATTAAATAGTTCTACAATAAAGACCGCGCTAGCATACATCTATCTCTCAAGATTTACTTGCTATTACCTGTTTATGGTAATCGGATGTTTTCCAAAATTATGCACTGATTGGAAGTTTGTTATTTTTATGAATAGGGTATTGATCCTCATTCAAATTAATAAGTTATTTATGCCCAGTATTTAATTTAGAACGAAATTGCCCTTCACATCATACAATTGCAACGAGTACATCAAAAGATATGACAGGTTGAGTTGAAGTATTGAAGATAAAACGGCACGACCGCACCAAAATGCGTCTCCGTGGTAAGTAGGCGGGTAGGAGAGGGGACCGAAGTGTGAGAGGGGGACCTGCATATCTATGAAAGATTAGCCGCGTGGATCAACCTTCAGAGTATTCAGACTCGCGGTCGACTCAGTACGAAGCAGAAGCCGTCTTCTACCCTGGCGAAGCTGGGACGGGCTGCTTGTATTTCATATATTGATGAAAGCTTTCACGGCCGGATTCAACTTCAAATCTAGAGTATCAAGCCATGGTCACTGGATGACAGATGTAGATGTGTGTCGTCTGTGATGATCTCAAGCGATCTAGTTGGGCACGTTCTCATAGCTCCCGTGATGCATACACATGCTCTTTGTACTCTGTCAAGTATTTTCCTCGTACTCACCTGACGTGCCTTAGCAAACCAGGCAACTGCCCCATATGAGATTATAGGTCTTACGACCATAAAATACCTACATCCATCGCAGTATTTTTGTAGCTCTGCTAGTAGCATCATCAACATGCTTATTCCACAGCCTTCTGCCATCCAGGGCTATTCCTAGGTATTTGACTTCAGACCCCCACTCCAAGGTATTTCCGTTCAATGTTAACGTTTTCATGGCTGGAATATTCCTCTTCCGAGTGAAAAGAATTACTGCTCAATAACTCTAAATCCCTTCTGCGATATAATATCCGGGAAAAAATATTTAAAAATACAGTGTCACGATATATTGGGTTTTTCAAGGTCAAGCAATTATAAGCCTCTTGGTTCACTTCCCTCTGCGCTATTCCGCAAAGACCATTCGTGGCGTGGAGCTACATCCTTGACGCTGTGGGTTGCTGTGCGTTTGAAGTGTAACTTCAATTAATTCACGGGGAAAGGAAAGTGAAAGAAAAAGGTTCAGACAAACATATCACAGTTTATTCAACCCAACTCTTTTGTATTTGTCCCTGAAGGCATAGGACGCCGTTTTCAGAAAAACGAATTTATCTAGTGTTGTGGCTAGTCGTTAACGATGGTCCAGGCGCCAAGGGCCGATATTATGCGAACCAGATGTGCTTTGATGGATGGACGTATTTCTTGTCGCTTGTCGAGGGTTCTGATAAAAACCTTTTAAGATACCTACAGGTGGCTGGCGTCGATTATAGCTGGGTTCTTCTTCTCGAGTGTTGATGCTCGTTCTGGGTGATGTGTCGAAGAGATGAATTCGGGTTTGCATATCGGCCCCTTATAAACAATTTTTGGACCGATTTTGCTTGCTCCAATGGGGTTGCTCGAAGGAGTTTTACCCCAGGAGGCGTGGTCTCCCAGATTCAACACTTTCTGTGTCCGCCGAATTTGTACTCGCAAATCATGTTATTTTTCTGTGGAAATTAGTTTCCCACAACGCCAAGCAAGCATAGATGAGTGAAATCACAAAAAGGATACCTACATACGCTTATTTGTTTGCTTGGTGACAAAAGCGATACACCTAGAACTGGTCTGTGATCTAACAGCTGAGGCCTTTCTGGCGACCCATCGTAGATTTGTAGCTCGCCGAGGTCACTTTGAGCAACTCCGTACTGACAACTAACGATACTAATTTCTTTAATTCCAGTAATGAGGTTATCTATAGGAATTTCATTCCCCCTTCAGCACCACACTTTGGTGGTGTATGGGAGTCAGGTATGAAATCGGTGATAGGTACATCATTTATTTCGGACTATTGGTTCATAAGTATGAACTTATAAAGAGTTAACCACAGTTCTATGCCAGATTGAAGCGTTTTTAAACTCGCGACCTCTACCTCCGCTTTCATTAGATCCAATGTGGATATGCAAGCCCTTACTCCTGATCATTTTTTTACTCAAGGTCCTTCAGTATCGCTAGCTGATGAAGATTTTCCAGACAAGCCATTAAGTAGGTTAAATCGCTGGAACGCTTATAACGAGATTTTTGGCGTCGATGGACGCAAGAATATCTCCGAACCCTTCAGGTGAGACAAAGGTGATTGAAATCAGGGCTAGTACCCTCCATAGGGAATTTAGTATTAATTCAAGACGATACTTGCCCTCCACTAGAATGTGCCTTGTGAAGATCCCTTATTTAGAGGGAGAACTTCAAGGGCGCAGTCACCTTTACGGAAAATAAATGCTCGAGCGCCAGCCACAATAGGTTTAACAAGGTTGTGGCGTCTTGAACTCTCCACTTCTACCAAGGTAGCTTTTATACAGTGGAGAAGGGTTCGGTTCAATCTAGGAAGTTAGCGATTAAAAGTTATGTTTCTATCGTGAATGCTGCCATGCTGCCAAAACTAAAGGTTCACAGGCAGAAATAACAATGAGGAGAAATCTATTAATAATAAGAATATTAATTAAATTAAAACTGTTTCCATTTGAAAAGTGAGCATGAAACTGAAAGAAATGACTTGAATATCGATAAGTATTTTACAGTGATTACTAAATTCAAGAATAAACGATGATCGGGTGAGTAAGACGGTCGGGCGAGTTGAGCGAATGCGAGAATTGGACGGTGAACAGGGAAGTACGGAATCAACAAAATAGAGTAGTTAATAGGGGGGGGGGACACTTATTCCACCGCACCGTATAATCTAACCACTTGGAATGATGTGTTCCACACTCAAATATTGAGGAAAAATTATCGGCTAATACTTGACTGTGGCGGATAGGACAGGGGAAACAAGGGCAGCTGTGGCAGCAACGACGTCTGGACAAGTGACTCCAGAGAATGGAACCTCTCGACCTGACGAAGCGATCCTAGTAAATCCGCAAACGTCCAGCGGATTGACAAAGGGTGAAGCGATGTCGTAACCCCGTTGTGATCTCGCCGATGTCAACTCACAAGGCCGTCGCTGTGAAATACGAATCTTCGAGCACCGCAGACAAATAGCCTCAGGAAAATGGAACTCCTCGACTTGACGAAGTCTCTCGTATTTTCGTCAACCTTAAGCGAATTGAGAAAGGGTGAAGCGCGGTCGTAACCCCGTTGTGATCTCGCCGATCTCAATCCTCAAAAAGGCGATTATAAATACAGAGATCAAGGCCCCACAAGGGAATCGAAATACAAGATGAAATCTTGAAAGTAAAATGGGGGTCGAAAATAAGTCGGGTACGGTAGTGAACCAACAACGTCCAGACAAGTGGTCCCAGAAAATGGAACCCCTCGGCTTGACGAAGTCTCTTGGATTTCTGTCAACCTTCAGTGAATTGAGCAAGGGTGAAGCGCGGTCGTAACCCTGTTGTAAGCTCGTCGAATTCAATCCTCAAAAAGGTTGCTGATAAATCCAGAGATTTAAAAAATCCCAAAGAAATATAATACAGTATGAAATCGAGAAAATAAGGTGGATAAAATAAAGGTAGGTTACGGCGGTGGACCAACAACACTCAGGCGAGTAATCCCAGCGAAAGGATATCACTCGACTCGAAGAAGTCTCTCGTATATCCGTCAACCTTCAGCGAATTGAGAAAGGGTGGAGCGCGGTCGTAACCCCGTTGTAACCTCGCCGAACTCAATCCTCAAAAAGGTTGCTGATATAAGTACAGAGATTAAGGTACCCCCAGGGAAAGTAAATTATAACACAGATGAGTAATAAAGAAAAATGGTTTAAAAGTCGTGGAATACACAACGATTCAATTGTTAGAATGACATTTAACGGATAATGCCATGTAAGAAATATAAACGGGGCCTTACCGGTTTCCTGAAGTATGCACTGCACCACTGGGAGTCCTGTCTCGAATTTTTCTCGCACTGATTTTATTTTTCACGGAAAATTAAATCGAAGAAATCAATGTCAGAATTTTAAAACTCAAAAATTAAACTGGCAAATTAATATTCAAAACGAGGAGGAGCTGAATCCAACAACGTTCAAAAGAGCGTAAAAGAGCAAAAGAGGCCTTCCGCAGGTTGTTTTGCCCTTATAAAACCTTCGGAAATGGTGGTGTCATGACGCGCTGAAAATTCGAAAATCTTGAAAGAAGGGAACGACCTCGTCTCCTGATTGGTTCAAATTGACGTCAGATTGTTCCAGAAATAAATCGAAAGAATTCATACTACATTAAAATAATAATAATTCGACTCCCTTTTTTTTTTCAAAATACCGGCCGTTGAAAAACGCAAAATCAACCAAGATACGAGCCGCTTATCGCCATACCTAGGCATGTGCTCGGGCGTTTTTATACTTACTTACGGCTCTGTTGACAACGTTGAATTTATCGAATTAAATTTTCCGTTCGTTGAAATCACGAATATTTTAATGAGAAAATGATAAATGGAACGGGAATTTTATGAATAAAAATTGATTACGGACTTCATCACAACTTGCGGTTCTGTTTACAATATTGAATTTATTGAACTGAAACTTCCTCCCATTGAAATCGTGAATAATTATTGGAAAAATTATATATGAAAATAGGATCTGAATGAATGAAAATTACAAACTTCGTTACAGCCTTCGTTGCATTACTGAGCTGTTCAAAGCACCTGATTAACAAGTTCGTGTAGTAACAGTGCATACTATAAGCGCGTTCGGCAATAACATCCGAGAGCGGACGGATTTTTTAGTCACGTGATAACAGATTGTACAGATTTGTCAGATTTTTCTGTAATAAACGAACGCTACGGAGCATTTTGATCGATTTTTCTGTTTGACATATGTAACGCCTTACCCGAGCCAGATATTAAATTAGAGCTTGAAGGTCTATTCGTCCGTAGAGGTAGTCTGGGTACTATTTTAATTCTTTTGTTATACATAGTTCTCAACATTTCTACCCCTTGGTTGAGATGATTCAATATTTTGAATCATTATTTTTTTATCAAACAACATTTTTTTATTTATTACTTCACAACAAATAACATAAGACACGAAAATTCAACAGACTGTTCAAGAATATTCGAAGCGGGATAAAAAATCCATTCACAAAGGCCGAAAAGTAATTTCTGTTTCTGTTCTGTGGAAAAAAATCCGTTTCCTCCGTCGAAATACACCGAGCAAAAAGATCTACATCCGATTGATCAGATTTTCTTGCCGAACGGTCCAGATGTGTACTCCCCTCAATCTGGATGTAATAAACGAACGGTTCAGATCAATCCGACCAGTCAGATGTCATTGCCGAACGCGCTTTATACATGGAGATTTCAAACGTTAGTGAAATTATGTCGCCTTCCACTTAAAAATTATCCTCATTTTGGTGGGCCGGAATGAATAAGTTTCATGCTGTAGTATATTTTATGTAAATATAATTATGATTTTTCCTCTCAAAATCACTTTTTTAAAAAAAACAATTTATTTCTGGAAACAAGTTTATTTGAAGCAGGTCTGAATAATAATGAATCGTAAAACTATTCCTTTAACAACGGAAAGTGAAAACTGCTGACACAAACTACGTGACGATTCCTCGACGACACTCGAGGATGTTCACCTTATTCTAAGGAATGCTTAAGCCTATACTACATAACACGTCCCCCTTTTTTTAAGAAATAACTTCAGCATCAATGGTTGAATTATTTTTATGAGTTTTAACAATATTTGTGAATTTATCAATAAAAATCTTATACAGGCAATATGCTATCATCATGATAATAATTAGGTTGAAAATGAAATAAATAGAAGATACATGGTTAGGGTGGATTTTCCAATTAAAAATAGTTTCCTGGAAAGTCGAATTGTCAAATAATAAATCTGGTATAGTAAGATTTTCAATTGTTTCTGTTTTCATATTAATGAGGGGCACATTATGAAAAATGTTGGAAATTTCTTCCTTATAAAAGAACTTAAAATTATTCGTTATATTACATGCGGTTTCTATCAAATAAATTCCACTAAGTTTATAATATTCTGTATGGTCTTTACAAACTTCGCCGATTTGCACATTACCGGTCGATAGAAACTTTCTCGGTGATAACTTCACTAAATCGTCTCTGCACTGAACACGATGTCTTTCACAATTTTCTTTCTTCTGGAAAATTAAGTCTTTCATACATCTGGGCACTGGTCGTAGTAAATTCTGTGGGCATATCCACCAATTTTCCACCTTGGGGCATTCTTCGTTGACAGACCATAAGATTTGTTCTCCCTTGGCCAATAAGTATTTGGGCTGTTCGATGAGGGTTACATTTCGGTATGGGACATATTGAAGATGATAGGTATCCAAAGAATTTGGAGAAGTTAATGGTACTTCGATTATAAAGATTACATGATTATTTCTTAACTGTACCGAAGTATAGCAAACAGAGTAAAAATCTTTTAAATAGTACAGATGTTTCATGAAATCTGTTGAATTTACAAAATCATGGAATGAATCTAAAGGCAAAATACTTTCATGTAGGAGATGAAGTCTCGCAAAGCTGATGGCTGTGTTGATTTCGGTCAGAATTCTATTTATAGTTAATTCTTCGAATTGTGTAAGAATGAGTCGATTAATATCGTTCTGAACCAATCGATAATGATTATAATTTCGTATGATTTGACTGGTAATATTGGAATATTTTGCTGTCATAGATCTCACAACACTTATAATTTGATTTTGTTCTGTTTTCAATGACTGAATTTTATTTTCAAAAGAGTGAAAATAATTCAAGTATAAGGATTCATCATCACTGTCAAGTGTACCGAATAATATTTTGGCTATATGTCCACCGACATTTACTAAACCTCGTTTATGTTTAGAAGAATACAAATTTTTGAGTAGGATCTCATTTTGCTTTAATTGGGTTTTAATCGATTCCACATAGTTTGAAACCATCATAGTGGAACTGACTGAGTCTAACTGATCTACTAAGATATAATGATCATTTAATATTTTGGTAATATCACTTAAATTATAATGGTACATCAATATGTGTTTTGACTCACTGATATACGTTTTGTCTACGAAAAAGGGAATAACATTGTGCTTTATTTCTTGAAATTTCAACGATTTATAAGTCGGGAAGAATAGAAGAGTGAAGAGAAGAGAAATGGTTCTCATTTTTTTTTGCTCTGAAAGAGAGAAAAACAATTATTACTTTCTCTGTTTGATTTTGTTCTTGTGATATATTTTCTGAGAATCAGGATTCTTGATGAGAATATCATCTAGAATCTTTATATTAGTTCTTTTGAATTTTGGATCTAATTTTGCCTTTTTCGGTATGACTAAATAAGCTGGTTTCGTCTCATCTAGCTCTTTCACCTGTTGCCTGTTCTGATTGGTTTGGTCTAGTTTCGTTTTTTGTTTTTCTTTACGAGAGTTCAAATGATCTGCAATTTCTTTCATGTTTTCACGATATTGATGGATGTATTCTGAAATTTTTTCATGAGTAGATTTTTCCACTGGTGTGTTATAGTTCAAATCTGATTTAATGATTTGTAGGGGTGTGTAACATGTCGCAGAGTGTATTGAATTATTGTAACTTAAAAGCGCTCTATTCATTTTTTCTGTTAACGAAATATTTTTTTCGTCTAATACTCTAATCTGTTCAATCAGAGTGGAATGAAACCGTTCAACTATGGCGTTGGAGGTAGGATTATAATTTGTTATAAAATGAAGTGATATTTTATGAGTTTCTGCTAGATCTTGTATGATTTGGTTTTTAAATTCTGTTCCATTATCTAAGGTTATCTTTTCTGGGATACCGTGATTGGAAAAATAACTAGTAAGTTGATTGGCAATTTCAGTCGCAGTCTTGCTATTTAAAATATAGCATTGACCATGTCGCGAAAATGAATCTATTATAGTCAAACATGGGGTTCTATTCATAACGATGGTATCCATGTATAAATGAGAGAATGGTTTTTCTCCAACTGGATTACTTTTAAAAATCAGTTTGGTCGGTTGTCGCTCGTATTTTTGACTTTGACAAATTTCGCAAGAGTTAATATACGATCTGATATCTTTGTCCATTTTGGGCCAATAAAAACGTCTCTTAATGCTCTCTAAATTTTCTTGAAAACCTCTATGTTTGGTTTTGGTTTCATGAAATAATTTGATTTTCTCTTGTTGTTCTTCTTCCGTTTCTATGTCTTCTAAAAGTAAATTAGAAATTTTAAAAGAAAAAGCATTAGCTTTGAATATATTTTGTGTCATTGTCAAAAATTCTTTTTCTAATTCTTTCGATCTGAAATATATACCATACTGTTTATTCGGACTGACATATTCTTTTAAGAATTTGGTGAAATCGTCTGATGACTGTATTGATACAATGAGTCTAATCCGAGTGTTCTTATGCAATTTTAATTTTTCGATTTTGAAAACGTTAGTCTTCTGAAATATTATTTGATTCATTGATGAATTTAGGGAACGTTCGGTATATGGTATTTCTAATATGGGGTTTTCTGCATTACTATGAATTGTTTGAGCGGAAGATTGTTCATCTTGGACATCTTCTGAACATGTTTTCGTAATAATTTCGTCTAATTCTTTCTGGGACAATTCTAGGTCTTCATGTGTTATCTGAGGAATAATTGATTCTGCGTCTAGATCATCATCCGAGAGATCGTTTATGTTTAATTCGTTAATTTTTATGCGAGAGATTGCATCTGCATTATTGTTGACTCCTTTTCGATATTTGATCTCGAAGTTGAACTCTTCTAATTTTATTCTCCACCTCATTAATCGTGAAGATGCATCTTTGAGGGAAAATAACCATGTCAAGGGTCTATGATCTGTGTAGATAGTAAATTTCCGACCGAATAAATAGGATCTAAAATATTTTGTTGCCCATACTACCGCTAAAAGTTCTTTTTCTATTGTCGAATATTTGATTTCCGCTTCATTAAGAGTTCTACTTGCATACGCGATAGGAAGATCATTTGGGGGTGTTCCCTGTGATAAGATAGCTCCTATAGCATATTGGGATGCGTCAGTTGTAAGCACAAAAGGTTTGCTAAAATCTGGGTGTTGCAGAATTGGATAATTCATGAGGAGATTTCGACTTGAATAAAATGCATCGATATATTCCTGATCATGAATATCAAGTTTATTATCCTTTTTCAGATATTTTGTCATAGGTTTAGTTAATTTAGAGAAATTTGGAATGAATTTCCGATAGTAACCTATCATTCCAAGGTAGGACTTTATTTCTTTAACTGATTTTGGCATGGGAAAATTTTTGATAATTTCAATTTTTTCGGGATTTGGCTCTACACCTTCTTCTGAAATTTTGTATCCTAAAAATATAATTTCTCTCTGAAAGAAATAAGATTTATCTAGATGAATTTTGAGATTCTCTTTCTCTAAAAGTTGTAGAACTGTTTGAATGTCGGCTAGATGTTTTTCTGGAGTTTCTGAGAAAATTAGTATATCATCAATGTATACTACACATATTTTATTGATTACTGGTTTCAAGATTTTATTCATGGCACGTTGAAAAGTTGACGGTGCATTTTTGAGGCCAAAGGGCATTCTCAGAAATTCGTAATGCCCTTCATCTGTAGCAAATGCTGTTTTCTCGATCGATTCTTTGTCTAATTCTATTTGATGAAAGCCACTAGCTAAATCTAGGGCGCTGAAATATTTGGCATTTTTGAGTTGGTCTAATAATTCCTCAATGTTTGGGATAGGAAATTTGTCGTCGATCGTTTTTTCATTTAATTTTCTGTAGTCTATTGCCATTCGCCATTTTCGATTACCTGATTGGTCAGTTTTCTTGGGAACAATTACGATAGGGAACGACCACGGGGAGATGCTTGGTCTAATGATATTTTTAGTTAACAAATCTTGAATTTGATTTTTTACTTCTTGTTTATGTACCTCCGGGTATTTATACCTTCTTACGTACACTGGATTTTCATCAATAGTCCTAATATGGTGTTTAACACTATTTGTGAAATTTAATGGCTGGTTTGGTAATTGAAAAGCTTGCTTGTGACTTTGTAATATTTTTGTTAATTGATTTCGAATATTATTATCTAAATGGTCTAATTTAATGGGAAGAGTTTCATTTGGGCTAGTTTGTTGAAGATAAAATTTTTGAGTTTTTAAATCATTTCCTAATTCATGGTTCTTCCAATCAAATTTCAATTTTAAATCTTTCAATAGATTAGCACCTATAACACCATCATATTGAGTATGGAATTTATAAATTACGAACGGATATGTGTTATCTAGGCCAAATGAATCAAGAGGAAAAGCAACTTTGTATTTACTATGATCTTTACCCACGGCTGTTCTAAAATATGAGTGTTCTTCATAGATATTTTCAGGGAATAAACTGTAAGCTACAGCTGGATCAATTATACACATAGAACTACCACTATCAATCAATAGTTTACAGGCTGGGTTTTCTAATTTAATGAATGGTAAAGTTGCCAAATGTTCTTTCGTAAAATTCAGGTCATGTGATGCTTGTAGGCTAATGTTTGAAAATTTTGATCTTCTTGTTCGATATTTTCCACTTCGTTCTGATCACCTATGTCGTCATTACAATCAATTTCTGGCTCTACTTCAAATTCTTCGATTTCGAAATTTTCCGTATTAGTAAGCTCTTCCGATATGAAATCAGATGGTCCGGTTTTTCTGAAAAAGTGCCGGTTATTCGGGGGCTCTTGGCGAATTTGACTGCTAGCTGGCCTTTTAATAGGATAATTTCTTGTTCTGATTGACATTGGTTCCGGTTTTGGTAGATTCAATTGTTGATTTGGGTTTGGTTTGAACACATCTCGCGGTTTTCCGAATACTTGACTATTAGTTGCAAATTTAGGCTCCGGTATTCTATTAAATTTTAATGATATTGGTTGGGACGGCCATTCTCTACTAGTCGAAGGACGTTGATTATAAATTTGACTACTATTCTGCCGTTCGCTTGATAAAGCATTTGGATGCAAAATGGTGGTTTTTGGAATCGTTGGTAAATAAAGTTGTTGCCTTTTGATTTCTCTGTTCTCTAATAAATTACATGTATCATCGAAAGGTTTTGGTTGCAGGTCTAAAAGGTTTCTGGAATTTTCATCTACGTTATTGTATAAAACAGTATTTCCAATTTTATCTGATAAGTTTCGGTAAACATTAATTTCTGTGGGAGATAATCCTTGTAATTGAATTTGATAGTCATATTGTAGTTTTATGGCTTTCACTCTTTCAATAAAATCTGCTAAAGATTCTTTCGGCTTTCTTTTCATGTATTGGTATTCACTTTGAAGTACATCGAAATTGATCTTAAAACCGAATTTACTATTTAATGTGTGCTTTAATTCTGCCCATGTATTACATGATGGTCCGGAATATACTATAGTTTTAGCTTGATCAATTAATTTTGATTTGATCGTTGCAAAACAATATCTGTTGATCAATTCATTATTTGTGGTTCCGAATTGACTCATGAAATTTTGTGCTTCTATAAGGAACGTTTGTAACTCATTAGGGTTTCCGTTGAATCTAGGTAATAATTCACCAAAATGTTTGACAGTGTTAAGATCTATTACAACACGATTTTCGTTTGGAGTAGTCATTTTCGATTGTTTCTTACTATTGACTTTAAGTGAGTTGAATTGTTCGATTAACGAATCAATGATTATAGATTATTTTTTTGATAGTCTACTCTTGAAATGTAATGATGCAATAAAGTAAGACAATTCAATGATGTAGGAGAAATTGATTTTATGAAATCAAAAAATGTTAAAAATAAATAAAATGTTACCTTATCTTTTGGTCCAGGGATAGGAAAAACTGGGATTATTATGACAGCCCAACTTACTTGTTGTTTGACCTTTTGTTTTTTAACCTGGTGCTTGGGGTGCTACTTCCAAACTCCACAGGGTGATTCTTGAGGGGGGTGCTCGTGTCGCTCCAGTCGGGGTTGGTCCTCTACCTCTTCGGTCCGGGATTCAGCAACTCTTCTTGGCTGGTCGATCACTGCACTCGTCTGAATCTGGTGCTCGGTGTTTCCTTTGGTTTCACGTCGTACCTTGATTCTCTTCTTCGGTTATTGTTGCTTAAAGGAATGAATTCCACGTGTGCCTTGTATCTGAATCGGTGTTTTTCTCCTTGAGAATTTAACGTCTTCTGATATTGCCTAACACACTAGCAACATCCCATCCTCGTCGCCAATTATGATTTTTCCTCTCAAAATCACTTTTTTAAAAAAAACAATTTATTTCTGGAAACAAGTTTATTTGAAGCAGGTCTGAATAATAATGAATCGTAAAACTATTCCTTTAACAACGGAAAGTGAAAACTGCTGACACAAACTACGTGACGATTCCTCGACGACACTCGAGGATGTTCACCTTATTCTAAGGAATGCTTAAGCCTATACTACATAACAATATATAAAGCGCGTTCGGCAATAGCATCCGAGAGCGGACGGATTTTTTAGTCACGTGATAACAGATTGTACAGATTTGTCAGATTTTTCTGTAATAAACGAACGCTACGGAGCATTTTGATCGATTTTTCTGTTTGACGTATGTAACGCCTTTCCCGAGCCAGATATTAAATTAGAGCTTAAAGGTCTATTCGTCCGAAGAGGTAGTCTGGGTACTATTTTAATTCTTTTGTTATAGTTCTCGACATTTCTACCCCTTGGTTGAGATGATTCAATATTTTGAATCATTATTTCTTTATCAAACAACATTTTTTTATTTATTACTACACAACAAATAACATAAGACACGAAAATTCAACAGACTGTTCAAGAATATTCGAAGCGGGATAAAAAATCCATTCACAAAGGCCGAAAAGTAATTTCTGTTTCTGTTCTGTGGAAAAAAATCCGTTTCCTCCGTCGAAATACACCGAGCAAAAAGATCTACATCCGATTGATCAGATTTTCTTGCCGAACGGTCCAGATGTGTACTCCCCTCAATCTGGATGTAATAAACGAACGGTTCAGATCAATCCGACCAGTCAGATGTCATTGCCGAACGCGCTTATAGAAAAAGTATTTAAAGCGCGTTCGGCAATGACATCTGACTGGTCGGATTGATCTGAACCGTTCGTTTATTACATCCAGATTGAGGGGAGTACACATCTGGACCGTTCGGCAAGAAAATCTGATCAATCGGATGTAGATCTTTTTGCTCGGTGTATTTCGACGGAGGAAACGGATTTTTTTCCACAGAACAGAAACAGAAATTACTTTTCGGCCTTTGTGAATGGATTTTTTATTCCGCTTCGAATATTCTTGAACAGTCTGTTGAATTTTCGTGTCTTATGTTATTTGTTGTGTAGTAATAAATAAAAAAATGTTGTTTGTTAAAAAAATAATGATTCAAAATATTGAATCATCTCAACCAAGGGGTATAAATGTTGAGAACTATAACAAAAGAATTAAAATAGTACCCAGACTACCTATACGGACGAATAGACCTTCAAGCTCTAATTTAATATCTGGCTCGGGTAAGGCGTTACATACGTCAAACAGAAAAATCGATCAAAATGCTCCGTAGCGTTCGTTTATTACAGAAAAATCTGACAAATCTGTACAATCTGTTATCACGTGACTAAAAAATCCGTCCGCTCTCGGATGCTATTGCCGAACGCGCTTTTAGTTTTGTGCATCTATGTCCATTAGTTTTTGGTTCTGCTACCAGTGATTTTTTAGGGTAATCGGGAGTTATTATTTTTTTTGTGTGAGTCTTTTGATTGCTATCGAGCATGCAGCAGTACCGCCGCAGTCGATTCACGATTTGTGAATCAAATTGGAAGGGCTTTTTTTCTCTGGCCAGCTCGACTCTCCGCATCGCACAAGAGGTAAGTCGTACCTTTATTGCCCCAGAACACCTAATAATATTGAATTTCCAGTTGCCCTCACAGTTATTTCAAATAGTCCATCGAGTGGTCTTCAGACTCTTTTTAAATTTCCTTCGAGTTCATGGAAACTGAACTGTGGTAGCGAACTATAGCATTCGAACATTTTTTCCATTTTCAAGTCAAAATATTACGAAAATAAAAGTTAAGCCAAAATTTCTTCGGATATGCAAAAAGCATTTATTTCAAAAAATAAGATCTGCCAGAATGTATATACAGAGTGTAACAGCCAAATGGAATAAATTCGATAACGAATAAATGAGGACCTGTTGGGAAAAACGCTCGGACACGTCGATTTGTAATTTTAAATGCGCATATTATTCAAGAAAATAAAATTATATAGGGTGTTCCATGCGACCGTGGCCAATACCAACTTCCTTATTTCAAATGCAACCCCCTGTATTTTATTTATTTTTTGGATTCTTCAGAGAATTCTAGACACAATTCATGCACAATGTCCTATACCCATCTTTAACTATTTCGGACGTAGGTATTAAGTGTTTTCAGATTTATTGCAAAAATCAACGTTTCAAATAAAAATTATTTTATTGCACAAATTCGGTAGGTACATTACACTTAAAACCTAATAAGTAATACTGATTATTTCATAATTAATTGAAAAAACGAAAAAGAAAACATTAATGTCAATATGTAGGAAATGTTCAAAATGCTCGCCGCGAACGTCTTGGCAACATGCTACAGACATCGTGTTACTAAGGCTATGAGAATAAACAAATCTGTTTTTGTTTTTTTAATTTCTTCTCAGTAATGGTTTTGGCTTACTTTCTTCATATCAGGAGGTAAATGGGAAATAAGTATTGAGTGTAATGTATCGAATTTGTGAAATAAAATAATTTTCATTCCAAATGTTAATTTTTGTGAAAAATGTGAAAACACTTATTATTTCCGAAAAATTTGAAGACAGGTATAGGACATTGTACATCAATTAGGTCTAGAATTTTCTGAAGAATCCAAAAAATAAATAATATACAGGGGGTTGTATTTGGAATAAGAAAGTTGGTATTGCTCACGGTCGCATGGAACACCCTATATAATTTTATTTTCTTGAAAAATATGCGCATTTACAATTACAAATCGACGTGTCCGAGCGTTTTTCTTAAGACCCTCTCATTTATTCGTTATCGAATTTATTCCATTTGGCTGTTACACTCTGTATGTACTCAACAAGGTGAAAACTCAATAAATTTCTTTTTCATTCCTGACAAAAACAGATAGGTACAGAAATACGTTTAACTCAACAATCAGTCAAGTCAACAATGTCCTGAACGTGTTAAACGTAATGAAATCGGAACAATCCAAGTTGATCCCACGTGAGAGCTATCGATCTTCGTAAATCTGGAACCGCGGGGAAAGGAGGGAGGATGGAATTGAAAGGACAAATTATCAGCTTCTGTTCGAGATCACCTTTGAAGTTGGGCAACTTAACGAAGAGAATCGCAACGAATATTTCTGAACAAAAGTTCTGTATATTCAGAATGAATGGGTATACATATACATGTATACATATAAGAATACTTGCATCTCACTTTTTTATTTCTTGTTGAGCGCTCGTTTTACTTACCCGGCGACTACATAACTTCGTCACGATGTTAGTATTTTTCGAATTTTGAGTCAGAAACGATAATAAGTTTCGACACACTGATGGCGAATACATGGTCAAATTGAGTTCTGTCCGTCCATTCGAACGCCCATAAACACCAAAACTAGAAACTTAAAATTTTCGGATCTCGATGCAGAGGTTGAGTTCGTCAATGGGCAAAATTCATGTATTGGTTCGGTAAATAAAGCTTCTTGAAATATTGTTTTCCTGATAATTTCGAAACAAAGATATGATCGATATGGAATTTTGCATTTGATGATTGAAGATCCAAGCTGCATGAGAAGTTTGACAAGATCGTATGAACAGAACCATAAACAATATCAAGATTCCTATTTGGTCAATTGAAATCATATTGAATTAACAGAATCACTTTTGTCCAATTTAGAGCCTGATGAATACAAAGGCTATATCCACGACTATCGAATGAAGTGTTATTAATCCATAGAATTATAAATATAGAATTTGAGCGTAGTGGCTAAAGGCGAAAACACATTGTTATCACGTCACGTCACATCACGTCATCTTCCCAAAATGTGCAACCACGATACTGCATGTAGTAGGTATACAAAAGTGAAAACCTTGTTCCCCTCGAATCCAGGGTCAGTTGTCGCTATACGCATGCCTAGGGAGAAGAGAAGTGACATGTTATTAGGTATCCATGGATACCATATGTGGCTCCTTACAAACCAAAGACTTGTTGTTGGTCTGTGATACAAACAGAGACAAATAACAAAACTGCATCTGCTGATCGCCACCACATAATTCTATTACCTATAATTTGATCCTTGAAATTAAAAGTGAAGCATCTAGAGGGCTCTGCCAAGGGTCAGTTAGACTATTGAGCATGTGCGATAACGGAGAGTGGGAAAATAGGGGCATCGTGGCGATCAGCGGATTCTGTTTCTTTATTTGTCTCTGTTTCTATTGAGCCTCATATGGTATCCATGGATACATAATTACATGTCCCTTCCCTTCTTCCTAGGCATGAGTATATAGCGACAACCTTAGTTGTCGCCTTTGTCTGAGGCGACAACTGACTCTGGATTTAAGGGGAACGATGGCTATACTTTTGTATATACTCCATTCACTTTTATAAAGTAGCCCGGTAGGCCCTGGAACTCTGACACATTCCACCGCGTATATTTTGAAAATGTTAGGTTATAGTCATTCTTCTGTCAGATATGGACGCAACGTTGCCGTTTCTACATATAAATCGTAGAAATTACGTGTTTATCAAAATGTTTATTTACTTTGGGAAAACAATGAATTTGAGGAAATATTATGTGAATTCCATAATTCCAAAGACCTGACGAATATTGAAGAAACTTTTTTCTCTGTTAAAACTGAAAATATTTCACGTGTACAAGCATAAACATGATTGGAAGATTCAGTTATGCTATTTTCTTGTACGGGAATCAAGAACCGAGTGTTGAAATTTTACTGAAAAATAATGGACAGAATAGTCCGTTACTTTGTGATAGTTAACCCGACAGAAAAACTTTTAGACAAACAGAACAAACGGAAGTATGGAAATCCCCACTTTTCAAAATTCTCAAGAAATAAGCCTGCAGACGACAATCAAATACCTCTTTGGGCAACTTGAAATACTTCAGTATGAAAATGTAGTGGTACTACGAATCTTGTGTCACAGTTAAACCTTAAAAGAACTAACTCCATTAACAAAGTTAAAAAAGAGTGAATAGAAAGTAGACTTGGCAATGTCGCTTGAATTTCACTAGTGCCAACCTGCGTCCGTTTTAAGTAAAAGAACTTGATAAACCTAAACCATGGCCAACCAAGATACTTTATAAAAGTGAATGAAGTATACTTATTAGCCACTACGCGCAAATTCTATATTTATAATTCTATGATCGCCACCATGCCCCTATTTTCCCACTCTCCGTTATCGCGGCCGCGTGAAGTTAGCGAAAAGTTGGTGGAACAAATTCTGAAACCATGCTCAATATTTAGTACTGAATTTGTTCTAATTTGTTCTGTATCAATCATCCCCAGCACCCTTATGGTTTTCGAGTTATTCGCATGCCTTTGATTTAGTGCTGACTTCACGCTCAGCACCAACATGTTCGAATTTGGAACAAAAATTATGCCAATATTTAGTCCCGAATTTGTTCCAATTTGTTCTGAAGAAAATTCTCCGATATAATTTTTCGTTAACGAGTTATTCACATTCGTAACATTCGGTGGTGACGTCACACCCAGCTCCAAAGCTTTTTGTTCTACAAGAAATTCGAAGAAATTTTGATGCAAATACATATTTAGTACCCAATTTGTTCCAATCAGTAAAAGTTGTTTTGTTGAAATACCATTGTTGGTTTTCGAGTTATTAACAATTGTTTTGAGCGAGCGTGAAGTTACTGAAAAAGGTGGTGGAACAAATTCTGAAACCAAGCTCAATATTTAGTACTGAATTTGTTCTAATTTGTTCTGTATCAGTCATCCCCAGCACCCTTATGGTTTTCGAGTTATTCGCATGTCTTTGATTTAGTGCTGACTTCACGCTCAGCACCAACATGTTCGAATTTGGAAAAAAAAATTATGCCAATATTTAGTCCCGAATTTGTTCCAATTTGTTCTGAAGAAAATTCTCCGATATAATTTTTCGTTAACGAGTTATTCACATTAGTAACATTCGGTGGTGACGTCACACCCAGCTCCAAAGCTTTTTGTTCTACAAGAAATTCGAAGAAATTTTGATGCAAATATTTAGTACCCAATTTGTTCCAATCAGTAAAAATTGTTTTGTTGAAATATCATTGTTGGTTTTCGAGTTATTAACAATTGTTTTGAGCGAGCGTGAAGTTACTGAAAA
The DNA here is from genome assembly GCA_951802165.1 of Adalia decempunctata. Taxonomy (NCBI): domain Eukaryota; kingdom Metazoa; phylum Arthropoda; class Insecta; order Coleoptera; family Coccinellidae; genus Adalia; species Adalia decempunctata. The sequence goes on from OX637695.1 coordinate 52,099,385, forward strand.
AGGTGGTGGAACAAATTCTGAAACCAAGCTCAATATTTAGTTCTGAATTTGTTCTAATTTGTTCTGTATCAATCATCCCCAGTACCCTTATGGTTTTCGAGTTATTCGCATGTCTTTGATTTAGTGCTGACTTCACGCGCAGCACCAACATTTTCGAATTTGGAAAAAAATTTTATGCCAATATTTAGTCCCGAATTTGTTCCAATTTGTTCTGAAGAAAATTCTCCGATATCATGTTTCGTTAACGGGTTATTCACATTCGTAACATTCGGTGGTGACGACACACCCAGCTCCAAAGCTTTTTGTTCTACAAGAAATTCGAAGAAATTTTGATGCAAATAGTTAGTACCCAATTTTTTCCAATCAGTAAAAGTTGTTTTGTTGAAATACCATTGTTGGTTTTCGAGTTATTGACAATTGTTTTGAGCGAGCGTGAAGTTAGCGATAAAGTTTTAAATTATCACTTTTTTTTCAACATATAATAGTACTCAATTTGTTCCAATTTGTTCTAAAAAGAACGAATCAATTTCGTAATTAGTTTTCCAGATATAAAGGATTTACGTCGATTTGATTACGTCACAAGAGGTGTAGCTTTGAAGTTTGAATCTCCATAGGGCGCGGGCACATCTGACAGACGACAGCAAATTACAGTTGTCAAATCAGCCTGCTGGACAAACAAACGGATCTACAAATGCTTATTGTGTGTTTATGTCATATTTAAATTGTTTTTTTCTCGATAATGCCTCAATTTTGCGCGATTGTGAAATGTGGAAGTTGAAGCTGAAGAGATAAGGTTTCATTCCACCGATTCCCTTCTATTTTCGACAATAGAAAACATATTAATCCTCTTGCTGAAAAGAGACGTGAATTGTGGATTGAGGCAACTAGAAGAGCAGATTTAACTACTGAGAAGTTGAAATGGGCAACTGTATGTTCGAAACATTTTGTAGGAGGTATGTTCAAAGAATCAAGGAAACATAGGCATATAAAAAATTATTATTTTTCTTCATTTTAGGCAAGCCAAGTGCCTTGAAAGATGTTGACAATATAGACTGGGTACCAAATCAATCACTTGGCTACAAAACAAATATCAATGCAGTTCAAAGCATCCAGAGATTGAATCGTAGGAAGCAGAGAGATAAAAATAAGATACCAAACCCAAATATTCCAGTTTATGTGGATAGAATTATGGATCATATTGACAATGACCCTTTGTGTGAAGCCTTGAAAAATCCAGCTGTTCAAAGCTTGAATATTATTGATAAAGAAGATGAAAGTGAACCTGTTGAAGAAGTGGAACATGCACAAAATTGGTGAACACCAATTTCCTGATCAATTTCGAGTTACAGAATTGTTATAGTGAAATCCATCATCTCCGGGAAACTTTGCAGAGTTATACATTCACAATGGAAGAAGCAGAAGAAACTAGAAGACTTGCAAATGTTAGAATACAAGTTGAGCGTGTTATTGGTTCCATGAGAAACAAATATAAAATAACATCTTCAACCTTACCCGTGCATATGTGATATGATCAAGTTCAAGCAGAATAATGTTCCTGTGATCGATCAAATTTGACAGTTTGCTGTGCATTCATAAATTCATGTCCACTATAGTACCTTATTGATATGAGAGTTGATATATTTATACAGTGTTAGATATATATTTTCATCAAAAATTAAATTGAATTATTTGTTTTACTGATTTTATTGATTTATCATTTATATAATTTCCTTTATGCATTATTCAATTTTTCAGCCAATATGTACTAATGAGCAGTGGCGCACCCAGAAATTTTATTCGGGGGGGGCTGCTCAAGAGTAATCAGGTTTTTGTAAGTTATATAATTTAAAAAATGCGCCGCAAGCGAAAACCTTCTTAAGCAATGGATATATTGCATTCGTTATTATACAGGGTGTTTCTTTGGTAAATGAACATACGGTAACCTGAGCTAGAGCTACCCTAGGCGAGTACAAAAAACCGATATATGATAGGTCTAATCAATTCCATAACCGAGATACAGGGTGCTTTATGTATTCACCAAAAATTTCAATTCCTCATAACTTTTTAACCAACCAGTATAGTCGGTTGATATTTGGAACGTATGATTCACTTCTACAGTTCGATCGATTTACTTTTGAATTTCCAAAAAATTCCAGGTCCTTATTTGAAAAATATGGGACTTCTTCCAAGCTGAGATTCAACACCCTGTATATTGAAATTTTGCGATTTGATTGAGATATTTAGAAAGAGCAGAAAATTTTCAATGGGGTTCAGTAGATTTCATTGTCCCGCACGTCATTTCCAATTGAATATTGGAGTTCCACAAAATTCTCAGAAAAATCGTACATTATGATCTAATTGAATTTTTTTCGTCCCACTAATTGCACATTCGAATTTCATAATATTCGGTGGAATCATTTGGAGTTATTTCCGGAAAAACATCGAGAAAAATTTAGTTGATGTCAACAAAGATGAATAAATAACTGAAGAAACATAAAAACTTAACGTGAATTACAGAAGGTGCTCGGAAGTACCACCATTTTGTTCAATACACATTCTTGCCCTCTTCAAAATATGTCAGATACTTTTTTTGATCATGTCTGGATTATTACGTATTTCATTGCACGCGACTTCGATACATCGACACTTCCTATTTCAGATGAATTTACTGAACATTTCAAATAACCCCAAATGAAATGATCAACAGGATTGAAATCTGGTGATCTAGCGGGCCAGGCATGCGGTCCACCTGTGCCTATCCACATATTTGGAAAGTTTTGATCTAAAAATTGTCTGATCATTACTCTAAAATGGGGTGGAGCTCCATCATGCTGAAAATGCATTCCTGCAATGTCCGTACCTTCGAGTAATATACAGGAAGATTATGTTGGAGTAAATCTAAGTAAAGATTTTCTTTAAGCCGTCTTGGTATGACCTGTGGTCTAATCAATCGATTTTATTAAACGCCACACCATACGTTTCTTGAAAACTTGTATAAGGGTTTCGTATGCCTGACTGCATGCAGATTCTCTGCAGCCCATTAATGCGAATCCCTAATAATGACCCCATCCCTCGTGAATCGGTGAATAAAATTCTGTTGACCATTCTTTCATTTCGTATAATCCAGCTACTAAAGTTAGTTCTTCTAATTTCATCACCTGGATCCAATCGTTGTACCTTCTGGAGATCAATTTGATCATAATGTACGATTATTCTGAGAATTTTCTGGAATTCCAATATTCAATTGGATCTTTCCCTGAAGCACTCTTTGAGCAAAATGACGTGCGGGACAATGAAATCTACTGAACCCCATTGAAAATTTTCTTCTCTTTTCAAATATCTCAATCAAATCCCAAAATTTCAATAAACAGGGTGTTGAATCTCAGCTTGGAAGAAGTCCCATATTTTTCAAATACGGACCTGCAATTTTTTGGAAATTCAAAAGTGAATCGATCGACCTGTCATACGTTCCAAATATCAACCAACTATACTAGTTGGTTCAAAAGTTATGAGGAATTGAAATTTTTGGTGAATACATAAACAACTCTGTATCTCGGTTATGGAATTGATTAGACCTATCATATATCGGTTTTTCGAACTCGCCTAGGGTAGCTCTTGCTTAGGTTAACGTATGTTCATTCACCAATGAAACACCCTGTATATGTATGTCAATCCCTATTTCTATCTGGGAAGGAAATGTTTAAGTTTCCATTCTGTTCTAAAATATAATTATTATTACTTTTAGAAAAATAATAAGATGGAAATATTTGAATTACTTTTATTTGGTCACAGCTCGGGGGGGGGGGCTGCAGCCCGACAGCCCCCCCCTCGGTGCGCCACTGCTAATGAGCCTATATACAAAATATTTAATTAAATTATTGAAATGATGATATAAAACAGTTTATTAATATTTACAGTTAGGTTTCCCCTCTTTCAGGATAAACTATAGATATTATAGTTACTATAAGTTTTATGGGATAAGCCCATTGACTATACCCCAGTATAAGGTAAAGTACCTTATACTGTGACTATACCCTTTATAGTCTAAGGATAAACCCATAATCTTCTCAGAATTGCAATTTTAATCCCATTAAATCACCATTGTTGTTTATTGAAATACGGTTTGTTTGTCCAGCAGGCTGAATGACAGTTGGCGTGTGACGTCACGTGCCCGCGCCCTATTGGAGACCATACCACTGTCGGCAGTTATGAATCATACAAAGCTGGTCATGAATCAAACATGAAAAGAGCCGTTGTCTCTTTGATCATGCGCCGCACGCAGCCGCTCTCACGTTTGAATGCAGATTTGGATTCAGGACCAATTTGTTTCTTATTCTCGCTTATTAAATTGTTAGGAAATAATTATTTATATCAACAACTTCTAAATTTGTAGTTTCCGTTATTTGGACTCAGTGAAATCCTCTTTATACTCTTTATACAATTTTTCAGATTGAAGCAAATTATTCAGTTAGATAAATCGTCTGTTATACAGGGCGAGTCTTCGACCTGAACATATAAAGGGTGTTTCAAATTGCGTGGTTTTTTTCAAGAATAAATGAAATATAATTGGCGCATTGAAATCGTCTGGATACTTTGGCATTCAAGAAGTGTGATTTATGAACTTTATGAAAATGGCTTCGTACACTATACAACAACGCGTTGAAATTGTTGAATTATTTTATGAAAATCAGCGTTCTGTGAAATGGTGTTAGGTACCGTCGGATGAAAATCGAATTTATGTGGCCTGAATTAATGAATATATCTAGAGGACATTTGGTTTCAACAGGATGGCGCTACACCTCACTTTGCAAATGACACAATTGTTTTTTAAGCAAAATTTCCTGGACGAATAATCTCCAGAAACGGTTTGAGTTGGCCAGTTGATCTGAAGGGTGTTTCAAATTGCGTGTTTTTTTAAGAATAAATAAAATATAGATGGCGCACTGGGTTCGTCTGAGTACTTTGACATTTGAGAAGTGTGATGTATGACATTAATAAAAATGGTTTCGTACACGATACAACGTTCAAATTGTTGAATTATTTTATGGAAATCAGCGTTCTGTGAAAAGTGTTTTCGAAAAATTACGTGAATTTTATGGTTTACTTTACATAATCGTCAATCTGAAAGCACTATTGGTCGAATTATTGAAGAATTTCAAGAGACCGATTCGGTGGAAGATCAAAAAAGTGAAGAATACAGTCGTAGCGGTCGTTCACAAGGAAATGTTTGGTTCGTGAAAATGCAGAAGACCCTGAAATGTCCATTAGACGAATTTTTGTGGCCTGAATTAAGAAATATTGATCTAGAAGATATTTGGTTTCAACAGCTCATTTTGCAACTCACACAATTGATTTATTGAGAAAAAAATTTGCTGTTTCTGGTTTGTCGCAAAAAAAAAGAAATATAAATAAAAAACTATAAAGAGTCCAAATAACGGAAACTACAAATTTAGAAGTTGTTGAAATAAATAATTATTTCCTAACAATTCAATAAGCGAGAATAAGAAGCCAACTGGTCCTGAATCCAAATCTGCATTCAGTGGTATGGTCTCGAATGGAGACTCAAAGCTACACCTATTGTGACGTAATAAAATCGACGTAAATCCTTTATATCTGGAAAACTAATAACGAAATTGATTCGTTCTTTTTAGAACAAATTGGAACAAATTGAGTACTAATATATGTTAAAAAAAAATTGATAATTTAAAACTTTATCGCCAACTTCACGCTCGCTCAAAACAATTGTTAACAACTCGAAAACCAACAATGGTATTTCAACAAAACAACTTTTACTGATTGAAACAAATTAGGTACTAAATATTCGCATCAAAATTTCTTCGAATTTCTTGTAGAACAAAAAGCTTTGGAGCTGGGTGTGACGTCACCACCGAATGTTACGAATGTGAATAACGAAAAATAATATCGGAGAATTTTCTTCAGAACAAATTGGAACAAATTCGGGACTAAATATTGGCATAACATTTTTTTCCAAATTCGAACATGTTGGTGCTGAGCGTGAACTCAGCACTAAATCAAAGACATGCGAATAACTCGAAAACCATAAGGGTGCTGATAATGAAAATTAGTACTACTGATAGAAAAAACCTTGAATTCGAGGCGCTAGAATGAGCCTGGCATCAAAATATTCCTTCAAATCTTGAAATCTATTTTTATCAATTAATATTTCGATGCCCTATAAAATTTCAAAATAAAATTTGTTGTAGATGGGGTGATGAAAGAGTTGGATACTCAAACACAAAAATAGAAAAAGTCGCAAATATAATTAATAAAAAAATCAAGTAAGCAAATGTTCGAAATGAGAGCCGTTCACCTCCATACATTTATTGGCTCTTCAGTTATTCTGCTCTTCAAATGTTCACGGCTTGTTATCGTTTCTTTATACATCGTATCCTTAAGATGACCCCATAGGAAATAATCAGAGGGGTTAGATCGGGTGATCTAGCAGGCCAATTCCTAGAACCTCCCCGACCAATCCACCTGTCAGGAATATTATTTTTCGTGATGGGAAAATAAAAATATTGTAATATTCTTACTTCAACATATCATAGAAACAAAAGAAAATTTGTGCCATTCAAACAAAAAACAGATATTTCATCAGTTTTTTTCCCTCTTTCCAAATTTCTATTTGATTTTATTTTATCTCATATACCGTGTGATATTTCTCACTTGACATGTAAATTGAAATTTTTGAGTACGGGCCAGCAATTTTTTCAATTTTTTTTTCTTATGCTGACAGAGAATGCCTGTATGAACAAACATGTCAAATATCAGCGAAAAACATATCATATTAACGAAGATATGGGAGTTCAAAGATTTAGCATTTTTTCATAAATCACCCTATATCTCCGAAACGAATACCCTTATGGGACATTTGAAACCCAAATTCTCATTCATCAAATTCTATCTCCACTTAGCCGTTGTCCCTTACGTCACCAGTCACCCTATACTTGTATATCCGATACTTGGATGGCAGTCACTTGTATGCCCAACACTTGGACCCTAGGTTAGGTTAGCACGGTGGTTCGGGATGGAACCCACATAGGCCAGGGGCCCGTTGTGATGCCGTATTAGGATGGCCTTGGACCCTAATAAAACACCATAAGGCATTGTTCACAAAATTCAAAGAAAGTTCATACCTCTTATGATATTGGTCGAGGGGAAAAATGATCTCCTTTCCAAATTCTATATCTCCAACAATTTTCCAACAACAAATATTCGTATACAACTCCTAATAAAAAGACTGTTAGACAATGGTCCCATATATGAGCTCATATCATACCTCTATAAAGATTCCGAGTCTCATGGAAGAATATAATAATCCGTTATAACAAACGTACCCTTGGATTAAAACCAATATTCTCTATATTATCCAAGGAATTAACCAAATTGAAATTATAATCGCCTACAACGAGGATGATTCCAGATAAAACTTCCAGACCAATAATTCACATTCAATTCAGCTTTTTCTCTTCCACAATTTATTTTCGAAAATTCTTCAAAAAGAGGTTACCTCGCTTTCACAGAGCAGCCAATTGTCAAACAATTCCTTCCTACTTCTATGACCGCACACAATACCACAGCCGTCTCCACCACAAGCCCGAATCAACCGGCAACGCCGCAAAAGGTGTAAACTATCCCACAACAGCGAAAATGCTGAATGTAATTCAGGGAGCAAAATAATCACGTTACAAGATTACTTAAAATCAGTTGGGTTGACAAAATAAGCAACAACATAGTAGTCAATCGCATGGCTAAAGATTTAGAAATAGTCCAGACTATCAAACGACGCAATTTAGAATATTTTGGTCATATCATAAGGCACCCAGAGAAATATAAGATGCTACATCTTATTATGGAGGGAAAAATCCTGGGCAGGCGTGGTCCGGGAAGAAGGAGAACCTGGCTGAAAAATTTGAGGGAATGGTAGGGGAAATCTACAGTTCAACTTTTCCGAGCAGCTGACAATAAAACAATAGTGGTCAACATGATTGCAAACATGATGACCAACGATCGTTAAACGGTCATGGTAACAGAAGAAGAAGAATACCTGGCAGGCCCGGATCTTCGATTTTTTCTGACCGGGGCAAAAGTTCATAGTAAAGTCAAGATGCCGCCGAGTGTAGACGTGTGTGGAAAATGCTCCGAGAATTTTATTGTTTCGAGCAAAAATGTGAAGTGCTTCTTCTGTCAAGATAAGTACCACCCAAATTGTGTTGCCATTAAAGATAACTGGCATAAAATTCTTTCCGAAAATTACAATATTTTCTGGGCTTGTGATCCGTGTAAAGAGAAACATACAGCTAGCAAGGAAGTTAACAAGGAAATCAACAAGGAAATTAATGGGGATCATAATGTAATCTCAGCAGAGAATACATTATTACGTCAATTAGTAAAAGAGAAAGATTCAAAAAATTTCATTCTGGAGGAAAATATCGTTCTTCTTAAGGAGAAAATTGATAATTTGAAAAAATATTCCGTAGTCGAGAATAGTCAACAAAAAACACAACAGATAACAAATGAAAACATAAGCAGTGGATCACATGGGATTACCTACGCCAATATTTTAAACAAGGACAAAGAGACTTCCAATAATGTGGTTGGAAAACAAGTTGATACTAGGCATAACCTCAAAATAGATAATAATAAACAGCATATTTTTCGATCTGAACAAGTAGAATCTGCAATAATGGAAGCGAAATCAATGGCTGGAATGAAGGAGGATGTCAACGTTCATGAACGGAAACATGATGGAGAATGGCAATACGTCAAACGTAAGACAAACCGTCGATTCGTAATAGGACAGAACAGTCAGGCAGGAAATATTCAAACTGTCCCAAAGTTTGTTTCACTTCATGTGACCAGGCTTCATCCACAGACCAAACCGGATGATTTACTGGAAATATTAAATGAGAAATTTCCCGATGCTAGTTGTGAAATACACCAATCTAGACACCCGGATAAGTACGTGTCGATGAAAGTGAATATTCGTCGAGAAAATCTCAAGGAAGCATGGAATAAAGACGTGTGGCCCGCGGGTTCCTTAACTTCGAATTTTTTTTTCGAAAAAGGGGGACTATCACAGAAGATAGACCCCCAACAATAAAATCTATTGATGATAATAATAAGGGTCAAGTGATAAGTATAATTCATCAGAATTTACGGTCACTAGGAAATAGCGTCAATCAATTGGAAGAAATTCTAACGGACAATCCAGATTGTCTTATACTCTGTTTAACCGAACACTGGAAATCTCAAGATCAGATCAGTCAAACAGGCTTGAAAAATTTCAAATTGGCTGAAAGTGTGTGCCGTGAAGAAGGTAAACATGGCGGTTCCGCGATCTACATCAGTAATCTGTTCAAGGCAAGAAAATATCGAAACATAAGTGGTCTCTCAGTTTCGGGAGAATTTGAGTGTAGTGCTGTGGAGTGTTTCATTCATGGGTTGAGATTAGTGGTCCTCTCAGTGTATAGACCACCAAGTGGAAATATCGATTTATTTTTCGAGATCATGGAGAGAATTCTATCTGAGAAAATCGATCCTAATAGCACCATCTTCATAGCAGGTGATTTCAATATTGAATTGAAAGATGAAAATGTTGTTAAAAACAGGTTTTTTTCACTTCTCAACAATTTTTGTATAAAAGTACTAATTGATGAATACACTAGAATAACCGATCATTCTAAAAGCTGTTTAGATAATATCTGTACAAATTTTTCGAACATCATTTCAACTGAGGTTATGGAATATCATATCTCTGATCATAAGGCACAAAAGGTTAGTTTTCATATAATCAAGAACGTGACGAATGAACTTATTCGAAAAAGATTCTTTAGTGAGTACAACAAATCTGCATTTATGAGTAAGTTGGGGGAACAAACCTGGGATAATGTTTATTGTATTGAAAGGTCGGATGTAAACAAACAATGGCACACATTTGTGCGGGAGTTTCTTAATTTATTCGATGAATGTTTCCCAATTAAACAGGTTTATAAAAACAGAAAACGTCAAAACACCAAGAAAAATTCAAACCTACAGAAAATGAAACAACATTTAGACATTCTGAAATTATTATCAGAATTTGACTCCTCATACCAATCACAATATAATAACTTGAAAAGAGATTATGATATTCTATTAAACAAAGAGAAAAGTCAATTATATGAGGACCGAATCAAAAGGTCTGATTGCAAAATAAAATCCATGTGAGCTATATGTAGGGAAATAACAGGAAAGAACATAACTCAAGAAAATATAATTTTTGAAGATCCGTTAAAATTGTCGAATGATTTCAATGAACATTTAATAAGAGTTATAAAAAATATTCACATGAGTCAAAAGCTGATTCCTTTTGTAAGTAATATGAAAGAAAATGACAAATCTATGTTTCTCAAACCTGTAAGCGTTGATGAATTGATTGATTTATCTCAACACCTGAAAAACAAACATTGTAGTGGGTATGATGGTATACCAGTAAGTCTGGTAAAATCTTCAATCAGGGTTCTTGCCACTATACTCACTTACATTATAAATAATTCAATAAAATATTCAATTTTTCCGGATCAACTGAAGCATGCGTTAATCAAACCTTTATTCAAAAAAGGTGACTTGAATGACCTTAATAACTACAGACCTATTTGTCTTTTACCTGCGTTCTCAAGAATTTTTGAATTAGTTATGAGCTCAAGAATACTTAGTTTTATGAATCAAGAAAATCTTTTTTCCGAATTCCAACATGGATACTTGCGGGGCAGATCAACAAATACTGCAATATATCAATTCATCAATGCAATTTTGGACAACTTAGAGAGCAAAAACCTGTCGATTGGTCTCTTTATAGATCTAAGTAAGGCATATGACTGTGTGAGTCATGATGTTCTATTGTTTAAACTGGAAAAATACGGTATAAGAGGTAATGCTAATGCCTGGATACGATCATATCTTTCAGAGAGACAGCAACAAGTTGTTATTGGAAATAATATAAAATCTGATATCTGTGACATTGATGTAGGTATTGCACAGGGAAGCATTGTTGGACCAATACTTTTTATTATTTATATAAATGATCTACCACTGTCATCAAATGATTTCCTAATCACGAATTTTGTTGACGATACTAATATATTGATTTCTGGATCCAATTCGAAAGATATCATTACAAAAACAAAAAGCTGCTTCGTGAACACCAACGATTGGTTTACAATGAATAAACTTACAATAAATGAGTCAAAAACAAGTGTGATACTTTTTCGAACTAGACAATCTCTTATTTCTGCACCAAGCAGCATTAATCTGGGTAACAACACCATTAATCCTGTCACAAGCACTAAATTTTTAGGTGTCACTATAGATGAATTTCTGAATTGGCATGTTCACTTTGAAAATGTTTGTTTGAAGTTATCTCGTATTGGTTATGGAATCAGAGTTGTATCTCAGTATATGAATGTAAACACCCTGAAAATTTTATATCAGGCAAACTGTGAATCTGTTGTCAGATTTGGAATAATATTTTGGGGTATCAGCTCAAGGGTACAATCAGTATTTGTTATTCAGAAAAGAATTCTTAGAACCATGTGCAAAATGAAGTTCAGGGACTCTTGTAGGGGCAAATTTAAAGGTATGGATATAATGACAGTGTATGCCATATACATTTTTGAATGTTTATTGTTTGTGTTTAAAAATAGAGATAAGTTCCAGAACGATATCCAACATAGTTATTCTACAAGAAACAAAGATATATTCTATCCCTATCACAGGTTGACCTTGAGTGAAAAGGGACCTTATTATATGTGTATCGGAGTTTTTAATAAATTGCCGCACCATTTGAAGGGTATTGAGAGTGTGTTTAAATTTAAGAAATTAATTAAAAAAATGTTGGTAAAACTAGAACCTTATAGTCTTGACGATTATTTCGGTTCTGAAAATTTGTAGATAATTATTAGTTATCTTGTATGTTGACGTCATTTCCTCTTTTGTGTAATTTTTATATGAAACTGGAAATAAAGGAGATTTATTGTTCATCATCGGTCTCCCGGTCTCAGCTTAAGCTGGTAATATTTCTATGAACCAGTGAAAAAACAATTCAGTTCCTCCCACTAGTTCAGGAATTTCCGCACGATGTGACAGGTTTGCAATGCTACAGCCTATTGTGCATATCCCGCGATCCTCTGGGATAATTCGATCTTTTGGAGATTCCTCCTGAATGATTCCCTTTTGTCAGCTGAAGTTCTCCAGGTGAAGACGTTAGAGAGGGAGTATCTCCTTCCAGGAAGTGGTTTGTCCTCGCAATTGTTCACGTAATAAAAAGGTCGCATTATTTCAATATTCATTTCGCGGCTCCACTTGATACGTGCGTTGCGAGCTCCCCGGCGGGCAGTCCTCCTCACGGTGGGCGAGCCAGCAGGTGGAGTGGCATTTCGATCTTCTGCCATGATATCGGCTTCCACTTCTCGTTGCTGGCTTGATATTTTCTCCATTTTCATGGGTTTGCCACCATTTACCCTTGGTGGCCCAGGTAACTCGAGCCGTGGGGACGTCACCCCCCATGTGGCGTAGCAGAAACCAAACCACACCCGTGCGATTATTATTATTATTATTAAGAATTTGGTTATCATCCATTGTTGTTAAATTGAAAAAGAAAAATTATTGGGAATATTGGACACTGTTTATTATCTATTGTTCAGTTCGTGACAATGCCGACGTTTCGAAACAAATTCGTTTCTTTTTCAAGGCTGGAAATAAATACAAAATATATTATAAGACATACAATATGACATAACATGAAAATAAATTACCTAGTTACGATAAACAATATTGTATGCTTTTTAAAAACATTTAGACTCTCTAAAGAAATCAAAAACAAGAGAACAGGTACATAATGCAAATATCTATCTCATTAACCCTATAAGTTTCTATATTTATGACAATGACATTAACGATTAACATATGATCACAAAATATTGATCTGGAACGGACGTAACACTATTGATTGAGGCCAGCCATCAATTATTATTTTCTGAGTATATTATTATAAATCGTACTTAGATGTTGTACATCTTCCCTATGATTTACGGTGTTATTTCTTTTTATGTGAATCATCTCGCTTATATTACGTCTATAACCAACCTCTTCTCTATCGAGAATTTTTACATCTCCAAAATTAAATTTATGGCCCATAGTCATTTGATGTAAAGTTAAAGCAGTTTTGTTGAAATTTGCAATATTTTCACTATCATATTTATGTTGTTTCATCCTATCACGTAAATACTGTTTTGTTTGGCCAATGTAACACTTGTTACAACTACCACAGGGTATCTTGTATACTACTCCCGATTCTAAATTATAAGGTGTTTTAAATTTCAAATTTGTGAAAAATCTCTTTGTGGTGAACAAATTGTAAAAGGCACACCTGACATTCAACTCCCTAAATATTTTATTCACTCTGTGAGAAAGACCAGGTAGGTACGGAAATTTAAAGTAGGAAGAAACGGACGTGTTAGAAGGAACATCAGCTTTTCGACTTCCGTTGCATGTGTGTTTATTTATGATTCTTTTAACTAAATATGTGGGATAGTTATTCTGTTTCAAAATATTTTCAACTTTGTCCAAGTTCTTCCTATGAAACTGTTTGTTGCTTAGTTTTAAAGCTCCTTTAATTGGATTCTCCATTATATTACTTTTTTGTTGCATGCTATGATTGCTGTAAAAATTTATGCATCTGTTAGTACTTATTGGTTTTGTGTACCAGTCAGTAATAATACTAGAGTTTTCTCTAATTATCAACAAATCTAAAAATGGTAAACTATTATCTTTCTCTACTTCAATCGTGAACTGTATCTTTGGATGGTAAGAGTTGAAAACATCTAAAATATATTGTATTTTGTCATACGGTACCAACAACAGTGTATCATCCACAAAGAACCTGATGAGCGGGATGTGAAATTTAAGTATTTCAACAACATAGTAAAAGATCTCATTCATAATCAAGCCAGCAAATGATGGCCCATCATTTGCTGGCTTGATTATGAATGAGATCTTTTACTATGTTGTTGAAATACTTAAATTTCACATCCCGCTCATCAGGTTCTTTGTGGATGATACACTGTTGTTGGTACCGTATGACAAAATACAATATATTTTAGATGTTTTCAACTCTTGCCATCCAAAGATACAGTTCACGATTGAAGTAGAGAAAGATAATAGTTTACCATTTTTAGATTTGTTGATAATTAGAGAAAACTCTAGTATTATTACTGACTGGTACACAAAACCAATAAGTACTAACAGATGCATAAATTTTTACAGCAATCATAGCATGCAACAAAAAAGTAATATAATGGAGAATCTAATTAAAAGAGCTTTAAAACTAAGCAACAAACAGTTTCATAGGAAGAACTTGGACAAAGTTGAAAATATTCTGAAACAGAATAACTATCCCACATATTTAGTTAAAAGAATCATAAATAAACACACATGCAACGGAAGTCGAAAAGCTGATGTTCCTTCTAACACGTCCGTTTCTTCCTACTTTAAATTTCCGTACCTACCTGGTCTTTCTCACAGAGTGAATAAAATATTTAGGGAGTTGAATGTCAGGTGTGCCTTTTACAATTTGTTCACCACAAAGAGATTTTTCACCAAATTTGAAATTTAAAACACCTTATAATTTAGAATCGGGAGTAGTATACAAGATACCCTGTGGTAGTTGTAACAAGTGTTACATTGGCCAAACAAAACAGTATTTACGTGATAGGATGAAACAACATAAATATGATAGTGAAAATATTGCAAATTTCAACAAAACTGCTTTAACTTTACATCAAATGACTATGGGCCATAAATTTAATTTTGGAGATGTAAAAATTCTCGATAGAGAAGAGGTTGGTTATAGACGTAATATAAGCGAGATGATTCACATAAAAAGAAATAACACCGTAAATCATAGGGAAGATGTACAACATCTAAGTACGATTTATAATAATACTAGCTGGCCCGGCGAACTTTGTTCCGCCTAAATGATACTTACGGTGGATTTCACAGATCGTAATCACCGGTGATCGGAGATCAACAGCTTGGTTCTCTGATTTTTGAACTGTCAAATGTTTCGATGGATATGAGCTGTCACACAGAACAGATACATTAAAATAATATGTCAATTACCAATTATAGCAATTTTGGATTTAGTGATTGCCGCAAATATATTTATTACCCAAACAGAAATTCAAAAACATTTTAAAAATAATGAGAAAAGATGAGAATGGACATATCACGATCGAAACTAATCGCCAAAATCGTATATACTTGACATTTCGATAAAAATTCACCGTGATATTCACGCGCTTCTGGATCTGTTAATAGACCTTCATGGTACTATAAGTCCTATGCAAATTACACAGTAATTGATGTCATATGTTCTTTATTTGACCATTTCAAACAACGACGACCGAAATTCTCGAAAAAAAAAACAGATGACATAAATTTATGGTCGCGAAAGCCTCAACAAATTCATCGCCATCTAATGGTGCTGATGTCAAATATAGTAGGTACCTTCACGATAAGATGTCTAGAATAATGGTGTAGGCACCCGTAAATTTTTGAATGGAATGACGTTCGACCAAATCGAAAATATTAGCAACGTGGCGGCGCCGCAATATCATTTCAGTGTATTTTCCGTTGTCAATTTGATGGATGTATCTACAGCTGATTTGCTAAAGTCAATCATGACATGACAGCAGAATGGCATCTTTTTATAATGAAAGTTTTCTACTTTTCCTAAGAACTAATACATCAGAATGTCAGGAATATAAACACACATTATTGCTTGACAAAATTATCTACCATTAACACGCCACGCTCGCCAGAATAAATTCAAGTATTTGAAATAACTGAAGAAAATCAGTCATAATTTGTGAATAGCGCCACCTGAAGTGGAAAGAACGAAACATTGCTTATATAATCAATTTGGTCACAACAAAATCTAATCAGTGCCTACACCATTATTCTAGACATCCTACTTCACGATTACGTCATTTTGAATAAATAAAACTATAAAAATAACTAATAATCAGTCACAATGTGTGAATAGCGCCATCTGAAGTGGTACGAAATCTAATCATTTTAGACATCTAAAAGTTGTAGGCAACTCAAATTACACACTATTACAGTGACTATAGTGGTAATATAGTCACTGTACACCCCATCTAACGGAGAGAATATGAAATCAAGTACCTATGAATAAACGGTAGCGTAACTGTAACTGTATAAGTGAAATTTTCATCGATTTTTTCGAAGTTTTATTGCATTTTATAATAACCAGACCGTAGACGAATCCATATATGAAGTTTCATAACAAACACTCCATCTGATCTCGAGTTATAAATGGTGTAACCAACATCTTTCTTTTATACAGGGTGTTCGATAACTGGGCAGCCAAAATGAAATATTATATCTAAAATAGAATTCTAATCATAAAACAAGGAATACATTTTTTCCATATCGACCTTCGTTTAGGAGATAATCATCTTATAAAAAATATTTCAATATTTCATTTAACATTTATTAATGGTATAAATATTTATGTATATAAATACAAAACTATGGTAAATGTTCAAAAATACCACCATTTACATTGATACATGCCTGGCAACGCAAAACAAGTGAATTATAAACTTCTTCAAAATTTAAAGTTTGTTGAATAGTATGCACTGAATTTGAAATTCTTTCTGCTAATTGCTCAATGGTATTAATTTGTTCAGCATAAACTAGTTGTTTCAAGTGACCCCATAGGTCAAAGTCTAAAGGATTGAGGTCAGGCGACCTTGCAGGCCAATGAACTGGACCGCGCCTTCCAATCCATCTCCCATTGAACTTAGTGTTGAGCCACTCTACTACATTTCTTCCAGCATGTGGTGGTGCACCATCGTGCTGATACCACATTCTATTTTGCAGGCCAATGGGAATATCCTCCAATAAATCTTCCAACCCATTTTCTAAAAATGCTAGGTATGTGTCAGCATTTAAGCGATTAGGCAATATTTGAATAGTCAGTTGTCCATTAAAAATACCACCCCAAGTGTTTATTGAAAATCTTTCTTGGAATCCTCTAATTCTAACTGCGTGTGGATCTTGTAATGACCACTTATGCTGGTTGTGACTATTGTTAGACCCATCCCTTGTAAAGATTGATTCATCTGTCCACAGAGTTTCCCTAATAAAGTTAGGATTTTGTTCATTCTGTTGAAGTACAAAATTACAAAATGCTAACCGCTGTACCTCGTCGCCGGGATGCAAGTGATGAACTTTTTGGTAGTGATATGGATGTAATTCTTCTCGATTTAGAGTTCTCCAAACAAAATTATGCGGCAATTGTAATTGTGTGGAAATTCTTCTAGTACTCGTCGTTGGATCATCAAGTACTGCGTCAATAATGGCAACTTCTTGTGCAACATTGTGTTGTTGATGTGGACCTCCAGTACGATGTTTATTAATTCCAAATTCACGAAGCCTTCGAAAAGCATTGGAAAAAACTTCACGATATGGCTGCCGTCTATTTGGAAACCTTAAGCCATATTCCCGACATGCAGATCTCGCCTTACCATCACAGTATCCATAAACGTAAATAATATCAGCAATTTCTTCATTACTGAACTGCATTTTGAAAGAAGTACTATCCGAATGTCATGCACATTATACAAACATAACTAGTCAATGACAGGCCATCAAATAATAAGCAAACAACTTGAAATTCCTACATGTTTACCTTTAAATTTTGTAGAATATCTATGACATGCATTTTTTTAAGTTTTTTCAAATATCTCCTAAACGAAGCTCGATATGGAAAAAATCTATTCTTTGTTTTATGATTAGAATTCGATTTTAGATATAATATTTCATTTTGGCTGTCCAGTTATCGAACACCCTGTATATATAGATACTCAGAAAATAATAATTGATGGCTGGCCTCGTCAATAGTGTTACGTCCATTCCAGATCAATATTTTGTGATCATATGTTAATCGTTAATGTCATTGTCATAAATATAGAAACTTATTGGGTTAATGAGATAGATATTTGCATTATGTACCTGTTCTCTTGTTTTTGATTTCTTTAGAGAGTCTAAATGTTTTTAAAAAGCGTACAATATTGTTTATCGTAACTAGGTAATTTATTTTCATGTTATGTCATATTGTATGTCTTAGAATATATTTTGTATTTATTTCCAGCCTTGAAAAAGAAACGAATTCGTTTCGAAACGTCGGCATTGTCACGAACTGAACAATAGATAATAAACAGTGTCCAATATTCCCAATAATTTTTCTTTTTCAATTATTATTATTATTATCATGATGGCCCTCCCCCCATTTGTGTAATATATGAATTAATAAAAGATAGCAAAAATAAATAATACAAATTAATAATCAAAATTAATACTAATAAAAATGAGTTTTGTGATTATGATCCGATTCCAGTCGAAAGTAGTATCTGGGGGTTTTTGGGTTCGACAATGATGATTCTTCTGTCAAATTTGGAAAATTCAAAATGGCGGCTACAATATGGCTGACGAGTTTGGTAATTATGATCAAAATTGATGATTCAAAATTGGGATCTGGGGGATTCCTGGGTCGGAAATTACGATTCTTCAAAATTTAGGAATTCAAGATGGCGGCTTCAGAATGGCGGATGAGTGTTGTTGTCATTATGAAAGCTTGTCTTTAAAAATGTTTTTTAAGAATAAGATTTTTATATCTCGACTTGAATTCAATAAGGACACAGGTCGTTCAATGTTTTTAATTTTCATATTTTCCGCGAAACTTTTAATTGGGTTAGATCTCCCATCCTCATTGTGCGTCCTTAAATCCTCAACGCAACTTTAAAACGCTAAACAATTGGCAGCGACAGAACCAATCTTTTTGGTGGGAACTGGACTTGAATATCTTTTTTTTTTGAGTAAAATTCGATGTCAGTAGTTATTTATAAGGAAATCATTTTTCGAATGAAACACCATATAATTTTGTATATTTCAGTAGATGATATGGTATTTTAACTGTGTTCATCTTGGACATTTTGACAGTGAAGACGTTGTTCTATTCAATATCAAGCAAGTATAGTTTTGGAATGGTAATTTATATAAGTAATATATAATTTATAAACTAGGTAGCATCAACTGGGCATCTTCGCTTAGTGGAATTTGAGAGTTGTTCACATTGAAGGATCATGAATTGATGACGTATTTGAAAAAAGAGAGAACTCAGCCAAATTGATAGCTTCTGAAGAGTAAGGTAAATTTAAGAACTAGGTAGAATGTTCAATTTTAATTAGTTTTTTGCCAATGTGCATTGTCGGAAACTTGCTGGGACTTGAAAATTCTTTTTACTGTGAAAATATTTCTTTAGCGCTTGTCTGTGTAGAATTCAATCAGCAATTGCGAGTTTTGGAGCAAACTTCATTAATATCATCTGCAACATCTCATTCATCATTACCAAAGAAGAATCTTTCCGTCAACCCGCCTATGCCACTTCGGAGACTACCACATCATTTCTTCAATCCATATCTTCTCCATTTATCCTACAAATCTCACGTCCAGAGCTTTTTTTGCATTGGATTGCAATGACGAGACACTCGGCAACCAGTTGTGCTGAATTGTCTTCCGGTCCATATTGAAAATAAATGCAATGAAATACAAAATTCAGATATATTAATGATAAATGTGGATACAAACCACGTATTTAATTGAAATTAATAAAAAAAATGATACCTAGCACCAAATAATCTGTTGCGATGTTTTTTTCTAAACAATATCTCCTTGGAATTTTACAAACTCGACACTACACGGTTGATTTCACATTAATTCACTGAAGGTCTTCACAAAATCATCACGAGATCGAAGAAAAACAGTTAAAATAATCACTTTTCCCTTTTATAAAAACAGATCTCGAAAAGATTTCCTCCATATTTGTTAACTGATCGCAGTGATCGCGTTGGGTTTCGCTAAACGCATGCGTCGTTCACAGACACTGACGAATAGATTGCCACTGTCCATAGTTGAACTGCCTGAAAAACAGTTCAGGGTGAAACTTATGAATTTTCAAGGGCGTACTATTCAATTGAGGAATTCCATAGTGATAGTTCTTACACTCCTGAACATTTTTGATGTAATATTGTGTTTTGTTGAATTGTGAGCTTTGTTTTGTACCGGGTGTGCCGAATTCGTTGTCTAGTGAGGGTATCTCAGAAACTCGATAAGCTAAAACTAAATGAGTGGCACATTTCGGGCTCGATTTTCGAGAGAATTATTTTAGTGAAAACCGCAACCTTCTAAGTCAGACCGTTTCCGAGCTATTAGGGAAAATTGTAAAATGGCGTCAAATGAAAAGTTCTCACAACTTCTTTTTTACTGATGCTATAAGCATGGAACAAAAACATTATGCAGGCACTTTTTTCAGTAGAATTCATCAGCCCTATCATTTTTTTCTTATTACAAGTATTTTCGAAGTTATTATGCAAACTTATTATTTTTAAATGTAAACCATACAAATCTCTGTGACAGACAAAACTGTTTTTTTCTTTTTCGAAAATATATAACATGATACATAAATTTCTTATCAAACTATGAAAACAATCAAAAGTTTTATTTTCACACGAAAAATCGACCACGTGCCTATCTATGATAATCTGTGAACTCTAGATAATCCTAATATTCGATGGTTGAGAGCAGGCACCTGGTTGATTTGTCGTGTGAAAATGAAACTTTTGATTAATTTCATAGTTTGAAAAGGAATTTATATATCATGTTATACATTTTAAGAAGGAAAGAAAAATCAATTTTATCTGTCACAGAGATTTGTATGGTGTACATCAAAAAAACCCAAGTTTGCATTATAACTTCGAAAATAATTGTATTGAAAAAAAATAATTCGCAAATGAAATTGTTCTGGAAAAAGTGCTTGTACAATGTTTTCGTTTCATGTTTATAGCATCAGTCATAAAGAAGTTATGAAAACTTTTCATTTGATTGTAATCATCATAACTAAAATCTGAGCGTTGTCTAGTGAGGGAATCTGAGAAACCCGATGAGCTAGAACAAAATGAGAGGCACATTTTCGAGCTCGATTTTGGAGAGAATTATTTTAGTGAAAACTTCAAACCGTTTCCGAACTGCTATAAAAAATTCAAATTATAGGTCCTAGTGACTTTCATATTGTATCTTGGCAGTTGGTGTGAATGTTAGGAAATACGAAAATTGACGTTTCTAAATTGACGTCTGCTGAAATTTAAAAGGATCGGAAATCATTGCTGACAACCACAAAACGAAAAATGTTACTGAAAACGATGCTGTAATGAATTCATTACAGCACTGTTTTTAGTACTGTAATGAACTCATTACGATACTGAAATAGAGAAACAATTTTGTGATTGAATAAAGATGATATAGTATGGTATGTTTCACGTAGTTTCAGAAATCATCAGGAAAATCGAAGAAATATAAACTTTGAGGTTTTTCTTCAAATGGCTAATATATCTCTTCAACAGAGCCTAATTCGGAAAAATGGCAAATGGAAAAATTGTTTCTTTTGGCCTCAAGAATCTAAGTTGAAATAAATGTACAAGTCAGAGACTCACCCTGTATAAAGCTCTCGAAGTCAAAACAACCGTAAGTACCAGTATTGTTTCTATCTCATACATAAATTTTTTCTTCAATTCTCGTGCTTATAAGAATTTATACAGCAGTCCATTCTTCTCTCCAAAAGAGCTCTTGTATTATGAACATTGGTCCTTCGAAAGCCTGATAGTTATCAATTTACTGTCATATTGAGAACTGAATAAATCAAAATTGATAATTTTCACTGTTTATTCTATTTATTTTCTCTCCAAAAGGGCTCTTGTATTGTAAGGTTTAAGTTACTTTGAAAAGCTCCGGCTGGCAAAGAGCATGAAACCACCTTACCTTTTCCTTTAATTTTTTGATAGATAGATGCTTCTATTCTGGTCAATAATAGTCTATTTGAACAGATGGGATTTATTCCACTCTTATAACAATTATTATGTACAATATATACAAGAGTTGGCCAAACAAGGAATATTAATTGAACAAAAAGTCCGATTATGTATGGTTCGAATCACATGTGATCTCTGCATATATGTGTGGAACTTATCTTGGGAATTTCACGTCGAAATTTCCATAGTGGCTGGATGGATCGAATTTCGGAAGATGGAACGAATCTTCTCAATGTGGTCGCCACCAAAGATAATCGGCTTCTATATCTCTCCTCAAAAGCAGCCTCCTTGTAAAATCTTCAAGGTCAACTTTCCTCGAAGAATCCTCAGCTTCAGCAAAAAAGTGGAGTTCTAACTCTCTCCAAAAAGCTGTTGAAAACAATTTGGTAAATATTTGAATCGAAAATGTTCCACAATCTCCAGCGATCTCTGACAATATCCATTCACATAACGATAATAATTTAAGGGAGGAAAAAATGTCCATGTGTTCACAAGGAACGCACTGGCACAGATAAATCGATAAAAAAGGGGAAAAAATACGTTAGAGAAATCCAGAAATTGTGAAACGAAAAATTAGTTAATGAATAGAAGGCAAGTTAAAATAATTTAGAAGGCAATTTGATTCATTAGATATTTCCGGGAAGCATGTGGAAAACTACGTGTTAGCTGAAAAAACTTACGGTATTTCTACTGATTCCTTCTACATAAAACAAATGAGTTGATAAAAATCAAAGTGGAACAACATTTGTCTGATCAATATAAACATAGACACTTACCGATTCTCATAAATCGCCACAGATAAATAACTTATTAAGAACTGAATTTTATTCGGAAAAGTTAGAATCTATTCTTTTTTTAAAGACTTTTGTTTATACAACGCTGTCCGAGATGAGAAAAAGGAAATTCTCGGCAACTGTAGAATTAGCTCGCAGGTGCGCAGCGCTTGGTGGGGGTCGATATCATCGATCGAGCACAGATACAGGCGCTCTCAAAGTCATTCATATCAAATTTTCAATTTGGAGAATTGAGCCGTTACACACCCCCTTTACCCGGTAAAAAAATTTTGAAAATTGAGAAAAATTTTTTTTTTATATATACAGGGTGAGTCTTTGACTTGTACATATATTTTAACTGTAGATTCCTCTCATCAAACGAAACACTTTTTTCCTATACCATTTTTCAAAATTCGGTTTCGTTTGAAAGATACAGGGTGTCAAAAATCCATGAAATTAACACTATTCTTTCCATATATTCGAAACCGATAATCCGAATGAACTGAATTTTGGTTGATTGTTTACTCTATTCATGGTGCATATTCCTCAATTGAAACTTATTCCATATTCCTTCTAGTATAAGAGTTACAGCCTACTCGTCTCATGAATTCATGCAAAAATACTATAAAATCACTCGAAAAAGATAAACGGTTCATATTTTCGAAAGAATCAAACATTTTAGAAAATAAAAGTATTCTCATATTTTTTCAATAAAACGCGTCGTTTTCGAGTTATTCCTAATTGTATACGAACAAATTCGAGGAAAAAATCATGAATTTCATAAAAAAACTGAATGCAACCCTGAATCAAATATCATCGAATATTATGTATTCTCTGATCTTAACAAATTAACAACGTTGTCAATGTTTATCAACTTCGTCAAGACTAAAATCTACATGATGGAAAAACGTTCGATGTAATAATTGAATTCTGAGAAGCATGAAATGAAATTACACAGTCTATAAGCACAGTTTCTATTGAAAATTTATTGTTACCGGTCTTTCAGGAAAATATCTATCTCAACAATATTATCCTCTTGGAGATTTCAATCGGTCTGCACATCACAATCATCACCTGTTTGCTTTATTATCTGCAAGTAAATTTAGATAGATAATTAAGGTTATCCCGTTTAAGCGTCACAGAAACAGAACAACCACAGCACAACGGCCTGTCCCGCCTGTCTGCCTTGCGTGCCGGCTATATCGTAGCGCTATATCGGCCAGAAACAGAACTCGTTTGGCATCTCCAAAGAGCCTTTAGCCGTTAGCGATTGTGATAGTTCATCCGCTAACGATAGGGGACGTACTGCTTTCTTGAGTTCGCATTGTTTGAAGAGAAAATCGGCAATCTGGCATCGTCTTCTCTAGAGTTCTGTGCTTAGACAGGTTCTGTGCAAAGACTTTAGTCTTTAGATGGCCGTGTTCTGTGGAATATCATATCATAGAAGATGAGTTAGGTTAGGTCATTGACCTCGAATCATCTGACTTAGGTTGATGGAGTTAGAATAGGTTGGTGAGAAACCAATTTTCATGAGGTCGTTCCAAAATATCGAGGAAAATATTAACCAATTATTAGTGTTTATAAACTAATCTTCAGGAAAATCGAAGAAGGAACTTATTTTGGTGGGAGAAATATGGCTTTTCAATTGCAGAAATAATCGGACAGTGTTTTTTTAGGAAATATCGTTTTTGTTACATTCTTATTCGAATAAGGTTAGTGCTTGAGTATTTTCTAATTGTATCACCCAGAACATCTAATCACCTCAATTTCAATCGAAAAATATGAACTTTGAAGTGTTTCCAGAGAATGTATCCAGGCACGGACTCAGCACAATGTTTTTTTTCAAATGGCTATATCTTTTTAACAGAGCCGAATTCGGAAAAATGGAAAATGAAAAAAAGGTTTCCTTTGGCCTCAAGAATCTATAGTTAAAATATATGTACAAGTCAAAGACTCACCCTGTATATAACTGACAGCCAAAAATTACAATTGCGTCTAAACATTGATCAGACAAAGCTTTTCAGTATTATAAGACACAGCTTCTCAAGTTCATGTGAAAACATAGTTAAATTTGGAGCAAGCATATTATTTAATAAATTAAAGAGGTGTATGAAGTCAATATTTCCGTAGGGGACAGTGCGAAAGATCTTTTTCTCCCTTGAAGCTAAGAAACGACGTGAAAGACAAATTACCCTGAATATAATATGACAGAGAACGACAGTGTATAGTGTAAATTCGAACCCTGCAAAAAATATTTAATACGCCACAGTGTAAAGTGAAACAGGAGATACCAAGGTACCTCCTGGACATACCCTTTAATGAGACAAAATAGAACAAAAAGTAATGAATTTTTATGGTTATTAGTAATTATGCCTGAAGGGCCAAAGAAAGAAGGGTATGAGGGTTTACTTATACAGAGGATATCACCCCAAACTCTGCCGCCGAACCAATGCTCGACGTCCATCCAAGTGAACTAAACCTTCCACCCCCAATACAGATCTGTCTTCCGCAACTTGACGGAGTTCAGGAATCCGTGGATCATGACTGTGACTGAGAGCCAGAGAGGGTGTTGGGTAGGCTCTCAAGGTCAGCATTGCGTTCGCTTTTGGTCAAAGGTCACCTCGTGTACTGTCCAGTCCCAATCACGACCCAGGAAATCCATCTCCCCATCAAGTGCATCCACCAGGAGTGCAGAGGAGACTTTCAGTCTAATTCTGTGAAAAAAATATATGTTGTATTCAACATTGAAAGTTAACGAGATGTAGCTATAAGATATTATCGATAACAACAAAAAGAAATAGGAACAAATGAAGAATACAACAATGTCAAAACCGGTAAATATTAAATTCCAAACGATAAGATGAGAGGAATCAGTTGAGTCGATAAAAGGGAAAGAAACACTGAGCCCCGCCTGCAGAGAATTTCGCAGCTCTTGCCGTAACAGATTTTGCAAACAATACTCAATGATTCAAATTAAAAATTATGTTAAGTTAAGTCGAGTTGAAAGAGAAAATGTTGATGCTTGCACGCCGAGAATTTCACAGCCTTTGCCGTAACAGATTTTGCAAACAATACTCAATGATTCAAATTAAAAATTATGTTAAGTTAAGTCGAGTTGAAAGAGAAAATGTTGATGCTTGCACGCCGAGAATTTCACAGCCTTTGCCGTAACAGATTAATACGTACAACCCTCAATCGCTCCAATTATGTGTAGATGTATATGAAGGTAAGAGAAAGATAATATACATCACACCTTAGAACAAGATATTTCCTCAACTTCAACACAAACAAAATGAAGACACTCAACTGATAATAGAGATAGGTAAAGATATATGTACTCTTATCGTTATTAAGATGAAGATAAAGGTAAAAATCGGTAGTTCTGTTTTTGTCTTGTTGTTATAGACTTGACGTGTCGTCACAAGTGACCCTCCCAACCAAGCATGGTGTACCTTTAAAAAAAAAATTTCGAGTTGGACGATATATTGAACGAGAAAAGATAAGGTAACACCACGCCGCCTGAGAATCTGCGAAAAGATATAACTCAAAAGAGAAAAATCTCCCACAAATTCTACCGGCCCAAAATACGCAAAAAAAAGAAAAACCAGTGATATAGTAATTGTCAGGTATTAAGGCAATTAGGTAAATAAGTTATACGTCTACAGATTGATCGAGGATAGCAAAAAAGGAATATAGGTAGTGGGCGCCAGCAAGGGTTACTTGCAATATGAATCTCACGATTCATCAGTTAGGAAAAGATACAAGAAATAATGAAAGTCACGGAATCCTAGAGATCCCTAATTTAAAAATTGAGATATCTAAAGTACATTCACAGTTACGCTCAAATTCATAAATATTAAATATTGCATAACGGCGATGAACCCCAGCGAATTAACAGGCATTCAGACTCTTTTAGTAAGGTAATAAATAAAGTACCTGAAGGAAAAGATAAAGATAAGTAAGATAACGATATGTAAGAGAAAGGTCTTGGAATGCCCAAAAAAAACAATAGAGGGAAGGAGTAATAGGGAAAACATACAAAGGTACAGATAAGGGAAATGATCAATCTGCAGCGTTATCATCTGATGGATCAGCATCATCCTGTGTAATATCGAGTTTAATATGTGAAACATGGAAGTCCCCGAGATTATTTCCGTTCAAGTCTTCTAAGTTATACACAACCGGTGATAAAACCCTCTTAATTATACAAGGAACAAACTTAGGCGCTAATTTGGCAGAAAACTGATTTGTCGCATCGGAAAGGACAAAATTTTTCTTCCAAACTCTATCACCGACACGAAATCTGACATCTCTCCGCCTTAGGTTGTAACGTTGTGCGTTTACTTTGTGAGCGTGATAGATTCTTTTCCGGACATTTTCATACAAATCAGGCAACTTTTCCTGAAAAAGGGGGTCTAATACCTTTTTTTGTATAGATACTATATTATTCGCGTTTTCCGAAATTTGTCCGTAAAAAGCACCATCAGTGGGTACATTCCTTAAGAAACAGAGGTATGAAGGTGAAAGATCTGTAACCTCATGCCTGGCTAATCTAATAGCCTGAGCTATCTCGAAGATATGTTCGTCCCAGGTTTTGTGATCTTCATGAATGAATGATCTAATGGCTGTAGTAATAGTTTTATTCACCCTTTCGGTTGGATTAATCTGAGGAAAATAACGTGCGTTGTACCAAGTTTTTTGTACATGGTATTTTTTTATTAGTGCCTTGAACTCATTAGATGTAAACTGTACAC
Organism: Adalia decempunctata; assembly: GCA_951802165.1. NCBI lineage: Eukaryota > Metazoa > Arthropoda > Insecta > Coleoptera > Coccinellidae > Adalia > Adalia decempunctata. Next base: position 52,126,925 of record OX637695.1, read on the forward strand.
CGTTATCAACAACTATTATCTGCGGTACACCAAATAACAGAAAAACTTGATTTTCAAGAAATTTGCAGACGGCCTTGGTAGTTGCACGAGCTAAAGGCTGAATCAAGACAAATTTACTGAACCAATCAGTAACAACAAGGGCGTATCGATTACCATTCTTAGATCTGGGATAAGGTCCCAAAAGATCTGCTGAAATTAACTGAAATGGAAAACTGATATTTCGATAATTCCCTATTCGACCAGCTTGAGGCAAATTACTAGATTTACAAGAGGCACAAATCTTACATTTCCGGATATAAGTTAAAATTGATTCGCGCATTTTTGGCCAATAGTACAAGGACGAAATTCGGGATAAAGTCTTGAATACACCTAAGTGACCGCCAGTTGGGTTGTCGTGGTACATTTTTAAAATTTGGTCTCTATTCGCAGTGGGAACAACAATTTTCCACTCAGACAAACTATCGGGTAATATCGACTTACACAGGACATGCTTGTATAAGACATTACTGTCAACTTTAAAATCGGGATAAAGGCATGGCCTGGACGTCACTCTGCTGAGCATTTCACGGTACCATTTATCAGGTTTGAGCATAGATAAGTCCAAAACTGCAGATTCCAATGCTTCAGGGATTCGAGATAGAGAATCCGGTAAATTCATAAGTACTCCCGCACGATGTACAATTTTGAACCTGTGACTAGATAACTTCATAATCCACCGAGCTATTCTAGGTGAGGGATTTTTCATCGTACTGAGCCAAATGAGAGATGAATGATCTGTTATCACAGTGAACTCGGTACCTTCAATATAAGGACGGAAATGATCAATGGATAGGAGCACGGCAAGCAATTCTTTTTCAGTGGTCGAGTATTTTCGTTGGCATTTATTCAGGGTACGACTGAAATACGCGATAGGATGTTCTAAACCGTCATGTTCCTGAAAAAGGACTCCGCCTACTCCGACATTCGAAGTGTCACAAGCTAAGCAAAACCTTTTACTAAAATCTGGACTAGCTAAAATAGGTGTAGTTGTTAATGACAATTTTATTTGAGAGAAGGCTTCGTCTGCTTCCCTCGTCCACACAATATTCTGACCTTTTTTTCGACCCTTCAACAAGTCCGAAATGGGACTACACATCGTCGAGAAGTCCCTCAGGAACCTCCTATAATACCCAATCAATCCAATCAACCGCCTTATTTGTGTAGTGTTCTTAGGAACAGGATATTCCAAAATTGACTGGACTTTTTCAGGATCTGTTCTGAGGCCCTTCTCGTCGACTACAAAACCGAGAAATTTTAAAGAAGGACGACAAAACATACATTTCTCGAAATTAACAGTTAAATTAGCCTCTTTGAGTCTTTTATGAAGTCTTCTCAAGGTATTTAAATGCTTATCAAAATCAGGCGTTGCAATAATGATATCGTCAATGTAATAAAAAACGTAAGGTTCCAACGATGGACCAATGACCCTATCCATTAATTTGCACATTGCCTGAGCTGAATTATCAAGGCCAAAAGGTAAAACCTTGAAGCAGAACAGACCTCTACCTGGTACTGAAAAAGTTGTTTTAATTTTGGACTCTTCGTCCAAAGGTATTTGAAAAAAAGCGGATTTTAAATCTATGGAACTTAAAAAGGAGGCATTTTTGATTTTACTAATAATTGCATCGATGAGAGACATCGGATAGCTGTCTGGGACTGTTACAGAATTCAATTTCCTACCATCAAAAACTACTCTATGCGTGCCATTTTTCTTTGCAACAAACCATAGGGGAGACAACCATGGTGCGCATTCCGTCACCGGTTCGATCACATCGAGTTCTATCAATTTGTCAATTTCTTCATTAAGGATGGTTTGCATTGCAGGAGATAATGGATACTGTCTTTGTCTTATAGGACTACCTTCAGTTTTGATATGATGAGTAAGCAAATGAGTTCTACCAATTTCATGTTCAGGGCCAATAAGTTTGAACAACTCAATTACTTCATTTAGTTCTTCTCGTTGAACTACAGATAGGTTATCTGAAGGCTGAATAGTATGGATAGCTGCAGAAGAAAGCAAAGATGTATCATAAAGAAATTTAGAAAAGTCTATTTTAATATTGAAAAGTTTAAGAAAATCCATCCCCAGGATCAATTTATGACTGATTGAGGGCACTATAAGAACTTTCAAAGTTTTTGAGATATCATTAACGGTAACAGGCAGTAAAACATATCCTAAGGTATTCTGTAAACTTCCATCAGCTGTTGTTAGGCTCACAGAGACGTCGTAATCAATAGCCAAATTGAGTTTTTGTAAGATATAGAGAAAGGATGAACCGAGAATTGAGATATTGCTGCCACTGTCAAGCAGAGCCGATACTTTTTCATCTTCAACAGATACGTTCAGATAAGGCCGATTGTCTTGAGCACGTCTATCTAGTAGGGGTTGAACAGAGACGTTATTGTTCAATAAGGGTTTTTCTGGTTGTAACTGATCGACTTCAGGTGTTTTAGGAACATTATTCGAGTTGTAGAAATTTTTAACAGTAATAAGCCAATCTTTCCAAGAGTCATGATCAAAGTGATTGTTATTAAAAGATCTTAAATTTTTTTTGTTGTTCCGTTTTTTCCGTTTTGATTTGAATTTTGATTTTTTTGTGGCAGTCTGAATTGGATTTGGACTTAGCTGATGGCCACCTGCTGCCATAGATCCACCAGCTTGTACATTTTTTTGACACATTTTACAGGAAAGTTTCGTCTTTCCTTCAGAGCCACAACCAAAACAAAAAATTTTTCTAGGCTTCTTACATGTCGAATACTTATGTCCAGTTGAGCGACAATTCCAACAAACTACACTAGATGTTACTTCAGAAACAGCTAACTTCTTAGGAAACTTGTGAAGCAAATCGGAGGGTAAGGTATCTTCAATACGTTTACAAAGAGAAACTAATTTAGGCAAGGTATCTATATCCTGCAAAATCAAAGCCTTAATAAAATCAGGTAGTAAGTTAGCTCTAATAACAGAAACAATCTGTTGTTCAGAACGACGGGCCGTCAGTCTGTTGAATTGTGATTCCAGAGAACTAATAAAAATAGTTACTGATTCTCCCAGTTGTTGTTTCCTAGATTTAATTTCATCCATCAGAACTTGGTCGTAATTAGATGGCAAAAAAGTCTGTTTTAAACCTGTTATTAGTTCGGACCAATTTTTGAAACTTTTTCTGATATAATGATTGTGCCACCACGTCCACGCGTCCAATTGAAACAAATCTGAAGCTGACTCAAATAAGTCATGATCAGTACAACCTCGTGAAATTTTAAGTGAATCAACTAAATCGAGAAATGGAACTAAAGGTTCCCTACCAGAGAATTTTTCAATACCCCACTTAAATACTGGAACTTTTTTTGATAAACCAGGGGAAATATTTTCCAATGCTACACCTGGACTATGCAAAGAATTCTTAATCGGAGTTGATGAAGCTGGAGGCTCATCAAAACGTTTATCAGCCAAATCTGATTCCAAACCGAGAAGTTCTGTTTGTAAGGCCTGTTTAATCTCGGCTTCTTTATCATCATTAGGTTGCAATCTATGCAATCTACCTGAACAATGAACCAATCTGGATGTTATTCGGTTATACTCATCTTTAGAAGAGGTTGCTTCAAATTTACCTACTAGTTCAGAAATCTCTTTGAGAGAAATCCCAAGTTCAGCTACATTTTCATCAAAAGTATAGACATCAACTAAAGCAACAAAACTACGGTTTGCTCCTTCCTGGGAAAGAGAACCTCTCAAAGTCTTACGATTTCTCTCAACTGAATCAGTTACCTTCTTACCCAAACGAATTGAAACCTCATAAGTCAGCTCATGAGCCTTCAAACAGTTTGGATTCATAGACATATCGATAAAGATACAAGCTACTTTCAAGTCTCACTTCCCGATAAGTTAGGTAGATAAGATAAGATAATGGAAATGAGAGATGAATGAGCTTGTAAACGGTAAATAAAGAGACCAAAGAGGTAGAAAAGCAAAAAGAGGAGAAAACAGAAATCACCTGCGATCCAGAAATCTAAACCTCGAAAATCTGTTACCAGTGGTTCAGACTACCATCGCAAAGCAGAAGCATCAAGAGAATCAGGCCCTTTCACGTTGTGCGCCAATTGTGTAAGGTTTAAGTTACTTTGAAAAGCTCCGGCTGGCAAAGAGCATGAAACCACCTTACCTTTTCCTTTAATTTTTTGATAGATAGATGCTTCTATTCTGGTCAATAATAGTCTATTTGAACAGATGGGATTTATTCCACTCTTATAACAATTATTATGTACAATATATACAAGAGTTGGCCAAACAAGGAATATTAATTGAACAAAAAGTCCGATTATGTATGGTTCGAATCACATGTGATCTCTGCATATATATGCAGAGATCACATATGTGCGGAACTTATCTTGGGAATTTCACGTCGAAATTTCCATAGTGGCTGGATGGATCGAATTTCGGAAGATGGAACGAATCTTCTCAATGTGGTCGCCACCAAAGATAATCGGCTTCTATATCTCTCCTCAAAAGCAGCCTCCTTGTAAAATCTTCAAGGTCAACTTTCCTCGAAGAATCCTCAGCTTCAGCAAAAAAGTGGAGTTCTAACTCTCTACAAAAAGCTGTTGAAAACAATTTGGTAAATATTTGAATCGAAAATGTTCCACAATCTCCAGCGATCTCTGACAATATCCATTCACATAACGATAATAATTTAAGGGAGGAAAAAATGTCCATGTGTTCACAAGGAACGCACTGGCACAGATAAATCGATAAAAAAGGGGAAAAAATACGTTAGAGAAATCCAGAAATTGTGAAACGAAAAATTAGTTAATGAATAGAAGGCAAGTTAAAATAATTTAGAAGGCAATTTGATTCATTAGATATTTCCGGGAAGCATGTGGAAAACTACGTGTTAGCTGAAAAAACTTACGGTATTTCTACTGATTCCTTCTACATAAAACAAATGAGTTGATAAAAATCAAAGTGGAACAACATTTGTCTGATCAATATAAACATAGACACTTACCGATTCTCATAAATCGCCACAGATAAATAACTTATTAAGAACTGAATTTTATTCGGAAAAGTTAGAATCTATTCTTTTTTTAAAGACGTTTGTTTATACAACGCTGTCCGAGATGAGAAAAAGGAAATTCTCGGCAACTGTAGAATTAGCTCGCAGGTGCGCAGCGCATGGTGGGGGTCGATATCATCGATCGAGCACAGATACAGGCGCTCTCAAAGTCATTCATATCAAATTTTCAATTTGGAGAATTGAGCCGTTACAGTATTATGAATATTGGTCCTTCGAAAGCCTGATAGTTATCAATTTATTTTCATATTGAGAACTAAAGAAATCAAAATTGATAATTTTCAGTGTTTATTCGAACTCAAATACAAGTTCACGTCGTTTCTTCATATATGTGTTTTGGCACATAGAAGAAACTCTTACCCGTCAAGTGCCTGCTCATTTCATTGTGTACGAAATGCCTTTCTGTACGATTTATTGCACTGTTTGCCACACCGTGACACCTTCCTGGTAATTTGGTACCTAATATATGGTATATTCCGTGCTTATAATCAAAAATATTTCATCAAATACGATGGAAACGCAAAAACATTCAACTCTGCGATCGATTCACTTTCGTGGTATAATTTTGCAAGATCTCGCAGTTAAAGTCATCACGGACAAATCAATGAATTCTTTTACGTTTAAAACGCATCATCAAAACTCAGAGGGTATCAATGAAGATTTTATAAATCATCATAACACGGCTATTTTATGGAGGACGAATTCTTAATTCGTGAGGACGAATTCTAAATTCATAAGGATTTCTTAGTATCCTACTATTTTATTAGAAGTGTCCACGCCGACATCTTGAAATTAGAAACTGAAGCCGAAATTGGAGGAAATTCAATTACAAATCAATATTCACATATCATGCTTCCAGCTCTTGAGCAGACAAAATTCAATGGTGATTACAAATGATTCTCATCATACATAGATTTATTTGGCGCATTAGTCCACAATAATAGCTCATTGTCAGTTATAGAGAAATTTAACTATCTCTTTTCTTCTCTTTGTGGTCCACCTTTGAATTTTGTTAGAACGCTGATAACTATCAAGTCGCATACGATCAGTTGAAACGCAGTAATCAGAATGAGCGATTGTGCGCTCAAGCTTTGTGGAACGAATTGAAAAATGTGCAATCTTTAAAGTACGACAACGCTGCGAGCTTGAGGAAACTCTAAGATACATTTTCATATAATCTTGCCGGCCTCAGCCAAATGAATTTTTCGGTCAAAACCTGGAATTTTGTCTTATCCATGATGTTAATCACGCTACAGTTAGAAGTTTGAACTCTTAAGGAATTCGATCTGCTGTCATTTCTTGAAAGACACTGCACAGCACAGCATTAGAAACTTTGAAGTCTATTCGTTCCTCTCATGGGTATATAAATTCTCACAACAATATATCCAACACGCCACAAAGATTCCAGCAAGACAGAAAACTCAATCGTAAATCCACCACGTTTATATGAACACCTATCTTCGTGCGCTTGTCTCCACTGTGAAGGTAAACCTATAATTTACCAATGCGCAATGCCATAATGAGTTCATTGCGAAATTTTCAAATTAACGCTACGATTTCTGTTGAGCAGCACAACTTTATTTTAATTGTTTGAGTGCATCTCACGATATTCGATCCTGTCAGCATATACATGCAAGAAATGTGGACCCGGAAAACACCACACATTATAGCATGAGGACAAAACAATTCTTTCGAGAACTCAAGTCGGTCGTTCGAAGAAAACCTCTCCTACAAGTTCTCCATCATCGCCTCAATCGCCTATCAAACAAGTCAAGCCAATATTATCGGCAGACTTCTTTTTAATTGAAGCATCGGATTACAGGCCTTCGCCTGTTTCAAACTCCATCTCTCAGAGGTCTCGAAATATAAAATCGAAGAAGTGTCAACCGTCAAAACGCCAACAAGTGCTGAACCGAAGTCATTCATCGAACCCCAATTGGCCTTCGATCAGGAATTTGGATCAATTATTTTCCAAACCTATCCTTAAAATACCCTGTGGTGATTTATATCTTCCTCTTCATCCCTTTCGAAATAAGCCAGAAATTCATTCGCAAATCAGAAAGAAGCTAAACTTTCCTTAACTTTTTACTTTTATTATTTTTGTGAGTTTTTTCTCATTTAACTACCATTTCTCTCTTCTTTCTCCATAATTCATTTTTCTTAATCGTCATTTCTCAAAGTGCATAGATGCTTTTCCTGGCAGAGAACGTTCAAAATTCATATTTTTATTTTTAATACCACAAAGTTCATTCTGCGAATAGGCTTCACCGGTAACAAAGAAGACCAAGAGCTCTATGATTCATCCACTTTTTCTGTAATCTGAAGAGGAGTAACCTAGAACTCCACAAATAAAAAGATTCTACCTGTTTTTATCACACTTCTGAAACTTGTCTAGCAACGGTCTTGAACGCACATCACTGCAATAATCAGTTCCTCTACGAAGCCCTAAAACCAGCAAATACATCTCTCCAAGTCAGATCAACCATAAAGTGCCTAGTGCCATTCGGTGCCATTCCTACAGTTTTACTTTGTGGTATTTTGTCTATCAGATTCAGAATTCGTGTTTGCGTTTAGTTTGTAACATTCCATATAGGGACTTTGGCGAGATGAAAGTGCAGCGGAGGTTCGAATATTTGTTTGTTGTATAGTTGGTAATTAATCGTATTCCTTTCAATAATTGATAATGATATGAGTTGTGAGATCGGAATATACAGGTAGAAAGAAAAGCATCGAATTCTTCGACGGGCGACGTTTCGCAACTTTATTGTTGCTTTTTCAAGCTCTAAAAACACAAACAGCAATGAACGTGACATGTGAAAAAAAAAACCGTGAACAACTCCTTACCTAGAAGCTAATGATGTAATGTTTGCCTTTCATAATAATTCTTCATAAAGATCGTAAACAAATAAATGATCTGGCAAATAGCGACACATTCCTCTCCGTCGTCAGATCGATACTAGATATCATATGGAATATGGATTGATATGATATATTCCTTCTTTGCAGTTATATAAACGGAAAAGGCATGCGTCACTTTTACCCTTCTAAGTACACTGATAAAAGATGAACCAGGGTGTAAAGAACAATAGTTCATAAAAATATTTTCATATATACATTAATAAAACTTTTTCGCATAAAATGGACAATGGAACAATACATACAAAATATAAAGTCGCATAAAATAAAATAGCACCCAGATATATCCTCAATCTCCACAAAACCCCAAGGAAAGCCATACCTTTGAATTATCCGGTAGAAACACCTTGCCGGGAGTACATACTCAATATATTGTTGTATAAATGCTCAGGTTTGAGCAGTCAGTTCTCATATTGACAGTGTCGTTTAAGTTAATTTGGATCATCTCCCCCACATTGCGCTTGAACCAGTTAACCTCCCTGTCCAACACTGTGGTCTCTTCAAACATAAAGGAGTGACCAATCTCAAAATGGTGTGATGCTAACGCTGTTTTGTTCGGTTTTCCTTGATTGTGGTTCTTACAATCGTTGGTGTGTTGGCTTATCCGCGCTTTTAAGTATTGTTTGGTCTGGCCAATGTACGATTTTCCACAGGAACAAGGTATTTTGTATATAACATTGGACGTGTTCAACAATGGTGTCGGGTTCTTTAGACACGTGTATGAACACTTAGTGGTCTTTATGTTGTAGTAGGCTTATCTGGCTGCATTGGTATTGAGCACTCCGTTGATTTTATGTGAGAGTCCATCAACGAACGGAAATTTTAAATATTTGCACACGAGCTTCTCTGTGATGTTATTAGCCTTATGTTGTCTGAAAAAGGTTTCTATACATCCATTGATGAATTTATTGGGATAGTTATTCATCTCAAGTATGGACTTAATTTTCCTTATATTAGAGTTATGGAAAGAAGGGTGGCTCAACTCCACCATCCTGTGTAATAAACCCTTTACTGTGCTTAATTTATGGCCAATAGGGCTGGTGGAAAGAAAATTTAAAATTCTACCTGAGCTGGTTGGTTTTGTGTACCAGTTTGTCAAAAGTGTTCCGCATTCATTTCTGTACACCTCAACATCCAGGAGGGCCAGTTTATTATTTTCCTCCCTTTCTATGGTGAACTGAAGTTTAGGGTGAAATGCGTTGAAACAACTGAGGATGGCGTCGAATTTGTCCTCAGGTACTGCTGTGATCGAATCATCTACGTACAACCGGAAGAATGGAACATCAAAGGGCAAACCCGCCAACACTGAGGATACCAAATCATCCATTACAATGTCTGCTGAAATCGGGCTAAGAGGGTTACCCATAGCACTCCCATCCAGCTGTAAATATGTCGTCCCCCTGAAAACAAGGAGGAATATATCATATCAATCCATATTCCATATGATATCTAGTATCGATCTGACGACGGAGAGGAATGTGTCGCTATTTGCCAGATTATTTATTTGTTTACGATCTTTATGGAGAATTATTATGAAAGGCTAACATTACATCATTAGCTTCTAGGTAAGGAGTTGTTCACTGTTTTTTTCCACATGTCACGTTCATTGCTGTTTGTGTTTTTAGAGCTTGAAAAAGCAACAATAAAGTTGCGAAACGTCGCTCGTCGAAGAATTGGATGCTTTTCTTTCTACCTGTATATTCCGATCCCACAACTCATATCATTATCAATTTGTTTGTTGTGTTTTTGTTCAGGCTTTTGAAGCATGAGTCTTCGGGTAATATCTTTCATGGACTTTTCGGAAGAACCGATGTACATAATTGTTAACGTTCGGAGTAGATTCAGTTATTGTCTTCCGCAGCATAGAACAGTTAGATTTTAGGGTAGTTTTGATTTTCTTGCGCCACATCTCATTAATAAATATATTGATGTCTTCAGTGCATGCTCCTCGATTGCTACATTTAAGAGATGCATCAGAGAGCGCATGCTTTCTTATTTTAAGGTTGTGTTTTTTTTAATTTATTTTATAACTTTTCTGTGATTTCATCTTTCAAAATAGTTTATTGAATGAGGGTTGTTTTCTTTTTATTTTCTGGATACATTGGGGATTCCATTGGAAATAGATAATTTACTTGTCTCACTTCTAGTGCTTGGTGCAGTGGAAGAATGGCTCTGAGTCAAACTCCTACCATTTGTATAAACTGTTTTTTTATGCAATGAATATTATGATTATTGTTATCTCATGCATACATTTTTCCTATTATAATAATGATAAGAATTGGTACAGCAGTTCATTCTTCTCTCCAAGAGAGTTCTTGTACAATTAACAGTAATACACATTTCCTGCACCTCTTCTGGTATTTTTATTGGCCCTTCTCCCAGCGAAGTGTGCAATGACAATGTCACGGCCAACAACATCAGGTCTCAAGACATATAATATTTATAATATAAATTTAGGATGGTCGTACTTATCATAGGATGTCTCGGTGGAATGAGAGCTAACTATGTAGATGAACTGAAGATTATCCCGGTCTGCAGATCACTGGCCGAGGTATTGGCGCACAGAATGCAGAAAGCAGTGTTGCTCGGGTCACTCCATATCATCAGGTCCCATGAACTCTAGAAGCCACTTGCAGCTCATCTCTTTTGTTAAGGGACGCTGCGAGGGCAGGATGAAGAACTCCTCCATCGAAGGTGTGAGGGGTTTTTAGTGAGTAGCCAAACAAGATCCTGGATTCTCACACTACCGAGAGTGCGGACCCTCTCGGTGCCCATAAAGGGTTTTCCCCTCACACGGACGTTACAAAAAAATATAATAACAACACCATTTATTTCCATAATCTGAATATAATTAGAAAGGGAAACAAGTCAAACTAAATATACACATGAAACAAACAAGAAAAAAATAGAAGAAAAATGACCGATGAGACCGATCAGACCTGGAAATCATAGTTGAAATACTCGGTTATTGAGTATGGTTCAAGCTTTGTCAAAAAAGTTCTTACAGTGTCATTGAACTTCTTTCCTTCGGATATGGACTGAATATTTTTCGGTAGGTGGTTATAGAACTTTAGACACATGTACTCTATACATTTCTTTGCGACAGCGTTAGAGAATTCTTCGGAAGATGAAAGAAATTCATTGTCCTGGTGTTATTCGAATTTTCGTATTTTTTAAAGTAGTGACCATTTTTTCGCAGAAAAACTAGACATCTGAATATGTAAAGTCCCACCGCTGTTAATATCCCCCCACTTTGAACCTCCCACGACATGAAGCTCTAAAGGCAGCCAGAGCATCACTCTCAATGCGCGTTTTTGAATTTTAAATATCTTATTGATATCCGAGCTGTTTCCCCAAATCATAATGCCGTACGATAGTATCGAGTGAAAATTCGAAAAATACACTGTCTTAAGCAGATCCAGGTTAGCTTGCTGAGATAAAACGCGAAGTGTGTAGAGAACAGAATTCAACCTTCGCTATAATAGTTCGATGTGTTCAAACCAACATAAATGTTGATCCAAAACCACACCCAAAAATTTCGTACTGTCACCTATATCCACGGTGTTATAAAGAAGAGTGATAGGTTCAGGCCTCAGCCACCTTGCATGCATTGTAGAAAAAAACAAACACTCAGTTTTGTCCACATTAATGGTGAGATTCTTTTGTGAGCACCAGCCTGCTATAGATGACAGGGTGTTTTGTGTCATTATAGTTCCTGTTGGTATATCGGATATTCTGAAACACAAACATGATACTATTCGAGACAAAAATAATTCAACTATAAGAACTTGAAAACATATGCTTTTCGAATCAATGGAACGACAAAGAAAAAACCATATAAAGTTCACAGTATGGAAAAGTTGTTAACATAGTGAAAATGAAGACATTGGATAAATTTTCCATCGATTTGTTCTTGGGTTCTCAAAAACAACAACATATTTCATTTCATGAATATTCAGGCCCCCATATTTCGGCGGTGGATGGTAAATATTGAGAAAGTAAACTCAGGTTCATCGAAACTGCTTCCGCTAACTACATATGGATATAAATTATGTTGATATATTCCCCCTGATACAACAGCATAAATATCGATAATTAGATTAATCTCTGGCGCATGGTAGCTAATTAGAGTGAAGATATTGAATTAACTATTTCAAATTTGGCAATGTACATCACCAAACTGCTTCATTGTATTAAATTTTTTATTATATTCGTTGGAATAAACAACTGGTTACTTGACAGACATGTTCAAAACAGACTCTTCGAATTTAATCTGAACATATCATACGGAGCGATATCCGCATCACCCATCATTTCACATGATACCGTAGAATCCACTGCAAAATAATAATAATATTCATTTCGTACTCAGGCTCTGCAGCATTCACCTGTCATATACAATTTACAAATATGGAAATACAAACAAAATAAAAGCAGTCACCACAAAAACACATACTTAAACAGAATTCAGCTTACTACCTCAATTCATCTATGGAATACAGACCTGTACTAAATAAGATTCGCGCAAAGTTTTCTTGAACAGATGTGCACGACCTATAATTCCATAAATTTTTATAGCATTACTAGTTTGGGCCCACAGATCCACCTTGTTGGTAGATACGCCTTGTTGGCAGATCCTCCTTTGAAGGTAGATTCGCATTTAATGGTAAAAAAGAAACCAGCAAGTCTGAGATGAAAAAAATGCCATTTACATGTCATAATATTTGGTATTTGGTAGGCAGGCCATGATTACCACTTGATAGTACCTTGTGAAATTCTCCTAATAATAAAGGCACCAATACACTTGAAAGTCAAACTATTCATAATAGTCCATCCAAGAATTATTGACATCAAAGCAAGCCTTGGAAGTCTAGTCGCAGCTTTATTTCTAGTAACAAAAAAGTCTATAAAACTTTTCTGTGCTTTCATCATAGCAATAAATACATATATAAATATAACCTTAAAATTAAATGGTATTTTTCCAAAGTACGGCACTTTGAACATGGAAATGTCCTCAATTATCACATACGATTACCATCGTGTGGATCTGTATATCAGCAGTATATGATTTTCATCTTGTATTGATACATTTTAGAACGATCAATTATAAGAGCATACAGCCTGGAAATTCTGGTCCGATAACGAAAATTATCGTGGATGATTAAAAAGCATGTTCCTGTCCAAAGTTCAATATGAATATTCGCTAAACCAGAAAAATCTGGTTTATAATTCGAAACGTGTTGCTACAAAGTGAATGGATTGAAAAAATTGAAATAGATATAAAGACAGAAACAAAACTTCACGAGTGGATCGATTTAATATAAATATGAGGATTTTTGTCATTACATAGTGACTTTCAATATTTGTGAACAGTGAAGGAGTAAAATATATAATATTCAAAATGTAAATATTCCTATTATTCGGTTTGAACAACCACTGTTATTATTTCCCCACCGGGCAGACCTCGTCATGAAAGATTTTATGTCAGCAATATCATAACATAACATTCCATATATTTTGACTGATCTTCTCTTATTTCTTTTTCTACGTGTTCTGTACAGGCTTTCCATTTATTAGCTATATAATATACCTCAAGAGCCTAAAATTTATCACTTGCGCAAAAATTTGTTCGAATATTTAGCCATTTTCTCGCGTCAATCACGGTTCAAAACATTTCGAAGTAAACGTCACCAGTTCATGCATCGCTAAAAAAATGCCACAATTTCAAAACGGTGACGTCATCATAGAAATGTTAATTCAATTTATGAATTTAAAAGTTAGAAACACGATACACACACATAATAATAAAAATATTTATAATTTTAGGTGTGTTTATTTGTATATTATTATTGAATCTTGTATTTTCAAATTGGACTCCAATCAGTTTATGAATGATTCGAATGTTCTCGTCCTGATTAACGACTTGTTGAAAAAAATATATTCAATATTTATAGAGGAAAAAGCCTCAAAATCAATTTCAAAAATTTGAACATACATTTTCAAAACTAAATAATCTTTCAGAATTCTAAAATAAAGGTGTGCTTTACTCGAAGTGATTTATTACTTGACAGGTTACAATGCATTCTAAAAACAAAGCTGTCATATTTAAATAATATTCAAAATAAAAACGGTGAAAAAAAATTAATCCAACAAACATAACCTATATTCTTCAATCAGTTGATTCCAAACTTCAAACTGCAGTTCGAACTATTCCACTACCTGCTTTCAAACCGCTTCAAATTATTTTGAACCATTTGGTGCATGACGTCACCAGTTCGACGCGAAAACACGATTATTTTAAAACGGACGACATAGTTTTAAAATATTGTCACGCGAAAATTCGGCTTTAATGACGAACAAAATGTCAGTGATATTTCCAACACCAACCTGAATTCTGCAACTCAAAATATTGAATGGGCTATTACCAACATAATTTCGATTCTCCAAAGCCCCCCGAGATGTCAATAATTCTTGGATGAACTTTATATGAATTTTTATAAAAAAGTAAAACAATCATGTCAAATATTTCAAAATATGTTCGAAACGCTGGCAGTTCACTTCCAAGCCCTTCAAAATGCGGGTGTTGACTACTTTCGTCGTGGCACGTATTTCTTCGGGATCCAAATCTTCAAATTCTAGAGTAATACTTTTCAACAATTCATCTCTCGAATGCACGGGTGTTTTGTAAACATTTTCTCTCAAAATTCACAGATAAAAATCTAATGGACTAAGATCGGGTGATCTTGCTAGCCAATTCCATGGTCCCAAGCGCCTTATCCACCAATCGTCAAAACTTCCCCAGAAATTAATAATAAACAAATAATAATAATAATAATAATAACCTTTATTCTCAGAATGATTGGAAACCAATAACAAAGTTAAATCAGCAACAATAAAACGAGAACATGTCAAAATTCTATATCCGTGTTGGATAATTAGTACATTCTAAGTTTCTATTATTTACGCAATATTCTATATACTCTTTCATATCATACGGTTCACAATTCACTAAGAAGGTTAACAATCTATGTTTAAATTCTCTGTGATCCATCAATGATTGAAAACATCTAGGTAACAGATTAAAAAGTTTTATCAATGTATAGTCCACATTTCATTCAGTCGTTGCCAAGCGATGGTGGGGGTAGAAATATGGAAAAATCTGCCTGGTGTTGTTATTATTTTTATATTACCTAAAATACTGAGTGTTTTTATGCGTGAAAAGTGATGACTTATAAACATATAAGCCTATTACTGTCAGAAAACCATTGCTTTTAAAGATTCCTCGGCAGGATTCGCGATATGCTAGGCCTAATATAGTTCTCATTGCCAGTTTCTGAGTTATGAACAATCTTGTTAAACAAGAACTACCTCCCCATATAGTGATGCCATAGCCCAGCAACGACTGAAAATTGGAGAAATAAATAATCTTGAGTACACTCAAATCAATTTGATGTCTTAATACCAGTAGGGTGTAATTCACTGACATTAGTCTTTTATTCAGGTAATCAATATGATCATCCCACTTCAGGTTTTGATCAAGATATACTCCTAAAAACTTTGTTGACCTTCTGGTCGACAAGGTTCCATCATCAATTTCAACTGATTCCACTTGACCACGTGTCGATTCAGCACTAAACAGAATGCATTCTGTCTTATTCATGTTCATTGATAGTCTGTTATCCTCGCACCACTGTTTGAAAAGATCTCCCGCTAGTTCCGCTTTATTTACTACTTCCGTAAGGTGTTTGCTTTTTATTAATAGGTTGGTGTCGTCCGCGTACATATATAGCTGTTGAAAGTCATCAGTCAGGAAATTTGGCAAATCGTTTACATAGAGAATGAACAAGAGGGGACCAAGAATACTCCCTTGTGGTACCCCTGTTCTTACAGTTTCTTCCTCTGATATGTAATTTTGGCTGTCTTTGTGGATAACAACTTGTTGCTTACGATTCCCCAAATAACTCTTGAACAGTTTTAGTTGGTTTCCTCTAATACCATAACGTTCCATCTTAGAGAGCAATCTGCCATGAGATACACTGTCAAATGCCTTGGACAGGTCATAAAACATTCCCAGAGGAACATCTCCTTTCTCAATAGAGTCTACTATATTTCGTACGAGTTCAAACATTGCCGTTTCTGTACTTCTGTTTCGAATAAAACCATGGTGAGATGGATGAAGTAATTCGAACTTCTGGAGGAAACTCAATAATCTATCAGCCAATAGTTTTTCGAAAATTTTTGTGAATGAACTAAGTAAGCTTATAGGCCTATAATTCCCTTTATCTTCAGGATCACCTTTCTTAAATATTGGTTTGACAAGTGCGATCTGCAGTGCATCTGGAAATATCCCATTCGAGAACGATGCATTGATTAGATCGCACAAAGGATCTACTATAGGACTCAGAGTCTTCTCTATTAGGTGGAGTGGTATTCCATCGAATCCGCATGAATTTTTGTTCTTAAGTTTCCTGACAGTTGCGAATATTTCACCTTTTGTGATTTCAAACAAGTAGAAAGACTGTTCAGTCCTACTGATTTTTACTTGTGTTCCAGTAGAAGTTATATACGAGGCAGAATCAATAAAATATCTGTTGAAAGAATTTACAGTTTCATTGGGATCACCTGCTGGTATTTTGCTTGATTTAGTTGTTTTACCTGTTAAACTGTGGATCGTCTTCCAAACAGCTGATGATTTATTTTGTGCGTTTTTTATAAAATTACTGCGCTGCTTTTGTCGGGATTTTTTCAGTTCTTCATCATAGGTCTTATTGAGTGATCTATAATTTTCTTTATATTTAATGTCCTCAATGGATAGGATATATGCCCTATCGAGTAGTTCTTTTATTTTTTTCACTTCTGGTGTATTCTTCGCTGCGGAATTTTTGTTTTTAGCACTTACCCATTTGAGAGGAAAGCAACGGTCGAAAAGGTTTTTGTAAGTATTGTAAAATTCATTCCACCTAGAATTTACATCTGATGTAGTGTGGTAAACTCTATCCCAGTTACATTCTCCCAGGGCATTCAGGAAAGTGCTTAAAGAATTATTAGTATAAGAGCGTATTCGCCTTCTGTTGTTCAGTTTAGGTTTTCCCTCCATGTAACAGGTCCCATATACCGCCAGATGATCGGACAGATGTTCCTGAATAGTGCCTGAAGACTGGAAATCCAAATTGGACAGAATGTTATCTATACATGTTTGCGAATGAAGTGTTATCCTGGTGGGTTCATTTATGTGGATATTAGTACCAGAGCTTTCCAATAGAGTGACAAACATTTGGGCATTCTTATTATGAACATCTAGGGTATTTATGTTGAAATCGCCCACGATCATATAATTAGCACCCTCTTCATGAACCCTATCAAGAATTGTCGTCAGTCTATCAAAAAACACATCCAGATTTGTGCCAAAATTAGGTTGATATATGCAAATTATGATCAGTTTCGGAGAAAATGTAGTAACTTCCACTGCAGAACACTCAAATACAAACGGGAGACTCAACCTAAGAAAGTCTGTACGCACTCTATACCTGATATCATCTCTGCAATAAATGGCACATCCACCATGTGTTTTTTCCTCCCGGCAGTAGGCAGTGGCAAGTTCATATCCTGGGATGCAATAGCTTGGAAGTTGGTCTGCGCTTTTCCAATGTTCAGTTAGTGCAAAGAAGTGTGGTCCATGTGAATGTACAAAGTTCTGAAGCTTCAAGTGACTATTTCCTATTGATTGAATGTTTTGATGTATTATTTTTACATGTGTTGTTTTTTCTGAAGATGGAATAAAAAAGGACTAATAAGTACTCCTTCTGGCCACATCTCTGGATTTTTCAGCCTATCAATTTCATTGCGTGGAACACTGATCCTGAATGAGGAATACTCATCAGGCCTCCTCGATTCTAATTTTATGCATTGAACGTCATTGAATTCATTGCCATTGAGATGTTTGATTAAATCTTTTTCAGTCACTGTTGGATTTATTCTACAAATGTGTATATGACCAAGTTGTTTAATACCTTTGATGGAGAATTTATTTGCTTGGCCAGTTCCTATGATACTTCTGTTCTTCTTGTTATTATTTTTAGCATTCGTGTTATCATCACGTTTATTAGTTGGAATTCGCTCATTTGTCTCCACTTTAGGTGATGGCATACGTAATTGGGGTTGTAGCCTCCTTTCTTCGGTGATACTGTGTGTTGCACAACCAACAGATTTGTCCAAAACACAATCCACCCGCAAACTAGTACCTGGTGCCGGTTCCTCGATTTCTGTGTGATGGGACTTTTGTTGTGGACCTTCATTCATGAGTTGTTGTTGACTATTCTCTTTATCTTTTTCTCTATATTTTTTGGTTTCTTTTTGGGTGTAGATATTTTTGTTTTTCCTATTATTTTGCTCCGTTTGCTGACCATTGATCGTAACAGCGGCATAACTTTTCTTTTCGGATGTGAGTGTCATTATCATTTCCTTCATATCCGTCATTTGTTTTTTTATTAACTCAAACTCTTTTTTAACATCATCTGACTTGGCATATTGATGCTCCATTTCTGAAGGCAATTTTCCCTTCATTTCATGTTTCAAGCTTTCATTTTCATCTGTTAAGCTTTTTATGTTTTCGATTTGATTATTTATTATTTTGTGATTTTGACCAATTTTATCATCCAATATTCCATTAGTTTGTCTGAGTGTATTATTTTGCTTCTTTAGTTCTTCTATTTCAGATAGGAATGTAGCTAGTTTAGTTGACAATTTTTCATTGTTTTCTTCCAGGCTTTTAGTGTATTCTACCTGCTTTTTAAGTGTTTCTTCTAGTGATTATATTTTATGTTTTTGTATTTTAATTCTTTCCTGTTCTCCTTTTGCTGTTAATTTGGTCTTGAGCCCATTGAGCTCTTCCTGGAGTTTATCATTTTCCCTTTTTAATTTTCTGCTTGCATCCATAATTGCATTTGAATCTTTCAAGCAGTTGTCGCAGAAAATTTTTAATTTTCTATACCTTAATGGGAGGCATCTTTCTTCTGTGGCTGTTAGTTTTGTGCATTTAATGCAATTTATTAAGCCGCAGACGTCGCAGGTAAAGTGCGTTTTGTAATCACCTACCACGTCGCAACCCTTACAGAGCATGTTTTTCGGAGCTCCACGGATGAAATTTCAATCTGGCAACCTTAATCATCAAAATTCCGTAGATCTCGTCTAACGCGCATACCTCTGACAACACCGCACGAGGAAGAGCGATGAAACGCACTTCGCGGGATGAGCGCACCAGATTTGTATATTCGTTATTTAAGTAGTTTTTATGTTGTTTATAATAATATCGATAATATATTTCAAAGTTCCAAAAAAGGAACCAACAGATACACGCAAAATTCACTTTCGCACTACATGATGTACATGATCTTGGGGCATCAGTTATAAAACTTTTATTATTTAAAAGTCCGTTCGAATGTTCGATAATATGAAATATACGGTAGTCGATTAAAACAGTCCGTACACATCAGCCATCACACTTTAACTTTTTTTAAATTCATGAGCACTTCGTTTGTATAGTTATCTTCCAACTTCTGAAATGACGAAAATGTGAAAATTCTAGTTTGTTGGCGCCTTTGCCCTTTATTATTAGGAGAATGTCACAAGGTAGTGTCAAATAGTTATCATGGCCTGCCCTGCCTTCCAAATACCGAATGGGAATACCATTCTGAAGGGACCTTTTGACACATAAATGCTCAGAAGAACATAGACTGAATGCAAAGTTCATGAGCTTTCCGAATTTCTAATAATATCATTTGAAATAAACACTTTTTCAAGCAAATTTTTTACCACCCTGTATTGAAGAAACGTAAATCAGGCTAATGTGTTGATAGCATTCATGTATCACCTAACTCCAAACCAAATCTAATACCTCAATTACACTCAGCCACTTCCACTGCTACTCGCGCTGCCAGAAATATTTCCCGGAATACTTCTGCGGCAGTATGGAAAGGCAGCGAGTATTTACACTCAGCTCAAACGTTTCTCTCGCGATCAAGTTTTGGCAATGGCGGACGACGAAATTGCACCTGATCCTGACATCAGACGAGGTCTGAATGTCGCCCTAAGTGACTTTTTTCTCACTTTGATTCCTCAATTCCAAACATCCTTCCAACCATCGTGCACTTTGTGCTTAAGTTTATGGTTTTCATCTGAAGAATCCCATATCACTCTTTCACTCTCAAGGTATTCTAGAAATGATATTATTTTTCATTGCTCCACTCCGTCGACATTTTTCGCAACAATTAACAATTTCAATCAATTGATACGACAACGTACGCAACGCAGGCACGACAGTAACTGGGCTGAATGTGATCACTTCATGCCACTTGCGCTGCCGGTCCTTTGACTGCCGCACGAAAAACCGCAAATTTAGGGAGTGACCGGCAACTCGAGTAGCAGCACGAGTGGCAGTAGAAGTGAGGTGATTACATTCTCACCATGCTCATTTCCCTGCTCACTTCCCTGCTCCATGCCGTGGAAGTGGGCTGAGTGTAATTGACGGGTTAGTCCCATAGTGTCTCTCAACCCGAAGTTATTAGTATTTTCAGAGGTCATGATTTCCGGTGAAAAAATTTTAAATTGGTCATTTCGAAAACTGCAACAGATAGATATAGGGAAATATCGATAAAAGTTGTCGAGAAGTTGTTGGCGATTCCAAAAATAATATAATATACCAGGTGTTCCATTTGAAGAAGCAAATTTGCTACTACTTTCTTATAGAAGTGGCAACACCGCATTGACTCAATAATTTTAGTTGGGTAGATAATGTCCGATGATGAAGTTTGTAATAACTGGGGTGAAGTTGATAACTCAATTTAAACACAACCCTACTTTTTTATCTTTATTTCCAAATTCCCAAAAATGAAAATGAACGCTGCTTATATACCTCAATTACACTCAGCCACTTCCACTGCTACTCGCGCTGCCAGAAATATTTCCCGGAATACTTCTGCGGCAGTATGGAAAGGCAGCGAGTATTTACACTCAGCTCAAACATTTCTCTCGCGATCAAGTTTTGGCAATGGCGGACGACGAAATTGCACCTGATCCTGACATCAGAAGAGGTCTGAATGTCGCCCTAAGTGACTTTTTTCTCACTTTAATTCCTCAATTCCAAACATCCTTCCAACCATCGTGCACTTTGTGCTTAAGTTTATGGTTTTCATCAGAAGAATCCCATATCACTCTTTCACTCTCAAGGTATTCTAGAAATGATATTATTTTTTCATTGCTCCACTCCGTCGACATTTTTCGCAACAATTAACGATTTCAATCAATTGATACGACAACGTGAGCAACGCAGGCACGACAGTAACTGGGCTGAATGTGATCACTCCATGCCACTTGCGCTGCCGGTCCTTTGACTGCCGCACGAAAAACCGCTAATTTAGGGAGTGACCGGCAACGCGAGTAGCAGCACGAGTGGCAGTAGAAGTGAGGTGATTACATTCTCGCCATGCTCATTTCCCTGCTCACTTCCCTGCTCCATGCCGTGGAAGTGGGCTGAGTGTAATTGACGGGATACGAAATGAAATATGGAAAAATGGTACAGGTGTTCTTTACTGTGTTAATATCAGACGAAGAATGAATAAATGGAAATGCACATATGCTATATAATTTTACGCGTCACATATCTTTATTGGCTACAATGCTCAACATAATTTCCAACATATTCAAAATTACGCGGGGTATATTACAAAGTTCATTAAATTTTCAAACCTATCCGATATCTGGCTCACCAGAAACGTCTAATCTGCCATCCACCGTGAATCACCCTGTATAAACACACATTATTGCTTGACAAAACTATCGACTATAAACCCGACACGTTCGCCAGAATGAATTCAAATATTTGAAATAACTGATAAAAATCAGTCATAATTTGTGAATAGCGCGCCCTGAAGGGGAAAGAACGAAAATTTGCTAATATTCTCAATTTAGTCGAAACAGAATCTAATAAGTGCTTACACGATTATTCTAGACATCTTGGAATCATAGCACGTCAAGAAAATTCGAAAAAATCTAACCTGAAAACGGTCATCTGTGCGTTGTGTCAAAGCTTGAAAGCGGTTGTCGAAAGAATTCTAACCTATACGTAACGTCACCTGTGACGTCTCAAAATCTCAAAAAATTCCAACCTCAAAACGGTAATCTGTGCGTCGCGACCCCTTTCGGGAGAAATGAAAAGCCGTACAAAATATCACATTTTCGATCGACAAGAAAGTCTTAAACAAAATCTAATCAGTGCCAACACCAGGTATTTCTATGCATCTATACGCATGCCTAGGGAGAAGAGAAAGGACATGTAATCCTGTATCCATGGATACCGTATCAAGGGCGGATCCAGCCAATTGGCTTAGGGGGGGTAATTCCAAGAAATTCAATGTCAAAAATTCATATAATCAACAACGAAATACACAAATATATATATTTTTTTAATTTCAGCAAATAAAACATTCGAAAATATTTTTTAAATGGTAAAATCTAGCTTTCTTTGCTTTCCTGCAAATTTGTTTATGATATTTTCAACATTAATATCCATACAGGGTGTCCCAAGTTCGAGTGCTATTAGACGTTTCTGGAGAACTGGACATATTTGAAATCTGAAATTTGGGATTATGATATTGTTCGAAATTCTCTACAGACCTAAAATATTTTCAGAGCCAGAGCACTTCCGCTTATACAGGGAGTGAAAATAAATTTGCTCAAAAAATTTGTTTTTCAATGTTTTCGTTTCTGATATGATTGAGTATTCAGTGCTGAATACATTTCTGTTGAAACCATTGTATTCGTTCGAATAGTTTTCAAAATATCGAAAACAAACCTGAAAAAAAGTAAAATATTCATAGTCAGTATTATGTTCATTTTTCTTATTCTGAACATCCTGAGTGTTAACCGTTTTCACAACGTCAAAGTAGAAGAATGTGGAAAGGTCATGCATCTTTTGAATTTCATAAATATCATCACAGGGTGTTTCAAATTTCGTGTCAAAAACTGTGATCCAAAATTGGCCATAACTTCTGTTTTTCAAATTAGAACCCTATTTTTTCATTATTGCGTTGGATTCTGCGGAGAAAAATAATGATAGCACTCTCTGATGCTCTTGCTCTTAAATTCAGTAATTCCCGAGTTATTTGGAGCTTTTCTGGATTCATGTTGTACGTAGAATCAAATTCATCTAATCTTTTACTTAAGAATATTCTGTGATCATAGAAGATAAGTTTTCCCATTAATAATTCCCAAGTGACAGGTCTAATTTTAGGTTTCATCTTTACTTTTCGATTTCATTCAATGGTTTCATAAAAATATTCATCGAATATGTTGCATGAGAATATTCTGTGAGCATAGAAGATAAATGATCCCATTAATAATTCACAAGTGACAATTCTGACTATTACTTGTTACTATGGTTTCATGAGAATATTCATCGAATCTGTTTAGATCCGATGAATTTTACTCTACGTACGACATGAATCCAGAAAAGCTCAAATAACTCGGGAATAACTGAAATTAGGACCAAGAGCATCTGGGAGTGCTATCATTATTTTTCTCCGTAGAATCCAACGCAATAATAAAAAAATAGGATTCTAATTTGAAAAACACAAATTATGGCCAATTTTGGATCACAGTTTTTGACACGAAATTTGAAACACCCTGTGATGATATTTATGAAATCCAAAGATCCAAAGAACTTTTCCACATTCTTCTACTTTGACGTTGTGAAAACGGTTTACACTCAGGATGTTCAGAATAAGAAAAATGAACACAATACCGACTATAAATATTTTACTTTTATTCAGGTTTTTTTAGATATTTTGAAAACTATTCGAATGAATACACTGGTTTCAACAGAAATGTATTCAGCATTGAATATTCAATCATATCAGAAACGAAAACATTGAAAAAAAAATTTTTGAGCAAATTTATTTTCACTCCCTGTATAACCGGAAGTGCTCTGGCTTTGAAAATATTTTAGGTCTGTAGAGAATTTCGAACAATATCATAATCCCAAATTTCAGATTTCAAATATGTCTAGTTCTCCAGAAACGTCTAATAGGCACTCGAACTTGAGACACCCTGTATAGTTATGGATATGCAACAGAGCTAACCCGGTTAGTCTTTCTTGAGACATAGAAGCTCGCAGCCACGTTTTCAATATTTTCAGTGCAGAAAAACTTCTTTCGGCTGAAGCAACGCTGACTGGCAGGGTACATAATATTTGTAAGAGTATTTTCAATATCGGGTAAATATTGGCGTCACATTCTCTGAATGAGTCTAAAGCATTATCTGGTAATTGCTGGTTCAGTTCCTTTTTTTTGCCATTGCCATTTCTTGGACAACTTGCTTACGTAGGGCGAGATCCGAGATCGCCGACTACATTCTCGTTTTGAAATTAAAATTGTTAATTTTTATTTTAAGAATAAAAATAAATGAGCGATCGAGAAATTCTTAGGGGGGGTAATTACCCCAAATACCCCCCCCTGGATCCGCCCGTGTACCGTATGTGACTCAATACAAACAGAGACAAATAACAAAACTGCATCCGCTGATCGCATATATCTACTAATACCAATATGGATTATACCCCTGCTTTTCACAGTCACGAAATGAAGCCAAATCTTTGGTAAGGCTTGAGATGTACGCTTGCGTCAACTGGAAATTAAAAAATTGGGAGAAAATTAGAGGTTATGTTTATTCTGAAAGACAACAAGAAAATAGATATCCAGAATGAAAATTTGTCACTTAAATACTTTCAGTTCAATTTCAGAATATGAATAGGAGTTAACAATGATATTTAGGACTTGAAGAAAACGGAATAAAGCGATTACAACATTCCACATGAAATTGTGAGGTTACGATCGAAACTATTCAGATGAAGTTAAGAATGACATACGTTTCACGACATAATACAATGTGTCAGAGAGAGATAGAATTAAAAAATATTTTTATTCTTAATATTGCCGCACAAGCGCAGATCTGGATGGTTACCAAAGCCCAGCTTCAATTTTGATTGGCTCATTCCCCATATTGGAATTATTAGATATATGGCTGATCGCCACGATGTCCCTATTTTCCCACTCTCCGCTATAGCACATGCTCAATAGTCTCACTGACCCTAGTCAGAGCCTTCTAGATGTTTCACTTTTAATTTCAAGGATCAAATTATAGGTATAGAATTATGTGGTTTGAATGCCGTTGTCAAAAACCCTAACCTAAATGTAACGTCAAAAGTCAAGAGAATAACTGAAACCCAAGAATTAAGGACGTTGTGAATTGTTGCATCAAAAGTAAAAAAATCAAGATTATAACGATTTTTTATTTGTTTATTCAAAGGCTGTAATGTATAAAATAGAATAGTTACAAAACTCCAATTGATTTATCACTTTGGTACACTTTGAATTATTCCTTCTCCATGTATCCTTTCCCACTGTGAAAAATCAAGAAGGTGGTCCTCTGTTGTATTATTGAATGAAATGGTATAGAGATGGTTCTAAAACCGCTACAGGAGCTGGCGCTGGGATTTCTGGGACAAGTACCAAGTGTACACATTCGTTAGGCTCCTGTACAAGCGTCCTTCAAACGGAAATACTTGCAATCGGAAGATGTCTAGATATAAATCTAGAAAGAAAGTGCGAAATAGCTATTCATACTCGGTATCATCTGCTAGAGGAGTGTCTAGTGGCGTCCCCCAGGGTTCTGTTCTGGGGCCACTTCTCTTTTTACTCTTCACGTCAGACCTGCCAGCTAAGGTGAAATCATCTTGTGGACTATTTGCCGATGACGTCAAAATTTACAGGAGGATCTGGATGCCATATGGCGGTGGTCCACCACTTGGCAGCTTCCACTTAATTTGGATAAATGCAAGGTCCTTCATATGGAAAAACATAACCCCAAACACCCCTACCACTTGTCCCACCATGTGATTGGATCAGTTGCATCGCAGTCGGATCTAGGGGTCATTATCACTGAGGATCTGTCCTGGTCGGAGCATATAGCAGCTGTTTCCAACAAAGCCAAGAGAATGTCGTTCCTTCTACAGAAAACCTTTGGACGTTGTGATCCTCGCACTTGCACCATACTCTACACCACATTTATTCGGCCCATCCTTGAATATGCAGGTCCAGTATGGGCCCCGGTGCTGGCCCGTGATGTAAATCACCTTGAGTCCATCCAACGAAGAATTACCAGGATTCCATATGGTAGAAGAAGACCCACCTACGAGGAGAGACTTTCTATAATGCGTCTCACTCCATTTGCAAACCGCCGTCTGAGGGGTGACTTGATTACAACATATAGAGCCCTTCACGGCTTGTTCAACGTAGATGTGTCCCACCTCTTTCGCCTGAATGCTGACACACGTCTGCGTGGCCACAACTTCAAGTTGCAAAGGAGCGGTTCCGGTCCATCAGCAGAGAACACTTATTCTCCAATAGGGTTTTTTTTTCTCCTGGAATGGTCTGCCGACGGCGGCAGTGAATGCCCGCTCAGTGAACAGCTTCAAGAGTGCTCTGGACGGGTGTATTAGCAAGGCACACACGAAAGGGAAATCTGTGAGATCTGATCCGCAGTCCAAATCTGTTACAGATCTGGACTGCGGATGGAATCGCTCCCGCCGATCTGGTCTGTCGCGGATCATATATCTCATTGATCCCGACAGACCAGATCGGCTGGAGCGATCCGATCCAGAGTCCAGATCTGTAACAGATTTGGACTGCGGATCAGATCTCACAGATTTCCCTTTCGTGTGTGCCTTGCTATTGTGTACATTAGTTAAATTCTTTTTTTTTCTCTTTTTTCATTCTTCCTAACAATGTCAATTCGAATTAATTTTATTTTCTATGTGAGTTTATAGATTTCGATCTCAACTCTTCTGTATCATAATAATAATAATTGCCTGGGGGCAAGGCCAAGAGCGGAACAAGTGAGAGATGTTCCAGAAATAGAACACGCTGAAGAGCAGGTGACAGATGCTCCAGATCAACAGCAACAGAGGCCAAGAACGGTGAGAGATGTTCCGAAGTTAATCGTCAAAACA
Organism: Adalia decempunctata; assembly: GCA_951802165.1. Lineage (NCBI taxonomy): Eukaryota > Metazoa > Arthropoda > Insecta > Coleoptera > Coccinellidae > Adalia > Adalia decempunctata. Next base: position 52,154,009 of record OX637695.1, read on the forward strand.
AGGGAAGCATTTGAGGCTGCCGTCAGAAACCCACTGGTCAAGGCCACCCGAATGAAAACAAGACATAAGGCTGAAGATCTAGCCATATGGGATAAAGTAATTCAAGATCATCTTAACGAGACCTGTTCACTAGAGGATGTAGTGGCAGCAGTGAGGGCGGCCGCTTCGCTTCTATGTCCACCTAAAAGTACAGCTATGAAGAACGATAAGCATAGGTTAAGACTCAGTCGGCTTGACATCAAAATAAAATCAATGAGCCAGCAGGCATCTTGGTACCAATGAATCATAGATGTTCTGAGAGGCAAAATTGAATCCAGCAAGAAAATGAAGGATATGATTGAGGAGCTTCCTTCCATACATCATACAGTAGACTTGCCCACAGTCCATCTACTGAAGCAGAAAGCTGTAGATAAAATAAGATCACTTGCTGCAGCGCGGAAGAAACTAATAAAAAGGCAAAAATGGATTGAAGATAACAACACCTTCACCGCAGAACCATCGAAACTATTTCAGACCCAACAACAAGAGGCACAGAACCCACCATCACCGCAGGAGGTCGAAGAATTTTGGAAAAGCCTGTGGGAACAACAAGCAGAAATCAGGGATACTCCAGCACTTCTCAGATTCCAGCAGATGTGTGATCGAAACCAACAGCGGAACGATGAACTTTCTGAAATATCAACCGAAGATATTAGACAAGCCCTTAAGAACAAGCGTGATTTCACAGCACCTGGACTGGACGGTATTCAAAACTACTGGTGGAAGAGTTTTCCATCTACACATCAACACCTGGCAAGATTATTCAGCGGGATGCTGACTCGCCGTGAGCCGATTCCGTCATGGTTGGTGGAGGGTAGAACAGTGCTGATACCAAAATCAGGTGATTTAGGGCAACCCAAGAACTATCGCCCAATCACTTGCCTCAATAGACTGTATAAGATCCTCACAAGTGTAATTCAAGAACAAATACTGAGGGTTATTGGACCAGTGTGGAAAAGTATCTACGAACAGAGGGCAGCAGAGAAAGGAGTGCAAGGATGCAAGGACAACTTGCTCATAGACAAGAGCTTATGTCTAGACGCCAGATACTACAAGCGCGATCTGTACACATCATGGTTGGACTACGCGAAAGCATATGACACCTCGCCGCACGAACTGATAATACGGCTATTAAAAATGCTGAAAGTCCATCCTAACATCATCCACGCAATAGAAAACATCATAGCGCTGTGGAAAACGAAGTTTGCCATCCGAGCAGAGGGTCGAACCGTATATACGGGATGGGTGAGATACAGGAGGGGAGTTTTTCAGGGAGATTCGCTAAGCCCGCTATTATTCTGCATAACACTCATACCACTAACAATTGAGTTGAGGGAGAGCAAAAAAGGATACAAGGCCGGACCACCAGGCAGAAGCAACCACCTGATCTCTCATCTCTCAAGGCCTCTTGCAACGACAGAGAATTCTCGCGAGAATTTTCTGTCAAATTCACTGACCGAAAATTCTCTGCCGTTGCATACTACTTTCGGTAGAATTCTCTGTGGAATTACACAGAGACGACAGAGAATTCTCGCGAGAATTCTCGGTCAGTGAATTTGACAGAAAATTCTCGCGAGAATTCTCTGTCGTTGCAAGAGGCCTTTATACGTGGACGACTTGAAGCTCTACGCTCCCTCCGAGTCCGCACTACAGCAACTACTGAATATCGTTTCAGACTACACCTCAGCCATAGGAATGTCATTCGGTTTGGACAAGTGTGCTGTATTTCATCTGCGCAGGGAAAAAGCTGAAGATGCAGGAGAAGACATTCTACTGGAAGATGGAATGACTTTTCGACATCTCGAAGACGGAGAAACTTACAAGTTTCTTGGGATGAAACAGAGGGGTGTACTGGAGACAACCCAGATAAAGGAAGACTTAACAGCCAGCTACAAAAAGAAGCTGAGAGACATTTGGAAATCGCAGCTGTCAGGAAAGAATAAAGTATCTGCTACAAATATGCTAGCCATCCCGATTCTCACCTACTCTTTCGGAGTGGTGAACTGGACGGTAAACGAGCTCCTCGATCTTGATAGGTTAACAAGGAAAACGATGAACATGAATCGTAGCCTACATCCCAACAGCTCAATACAGAGGATATACCTTCCCCGAAGCCAGGGGGGTAGAGGATTGCAATGTTCGGAATATCAACACTATCAACAAACATTGGAAATGGCAGTAAGGATTCTAAGAAGTGAAGATCCGCTTCTGAAATTTGTCGCTCAGCATGAAATTGCGAACCATGGAGCCTTCCTATTCCGAGCTGCACAAAGGGCCCTGGATAAGCTCAGCATAACCGGCGTATCGATCAATCCTGAGCTCGCTGGAGCACCGGTCACTCAAGCGGACCAAAGAAGCCTAGCAAGACTGATCCGAAAGTCTCAGTCAGATACATTACTCGAACATCCTATGAGTAAGACCTTGCACTCCATATATTTCAGGAGTTTAAAAGACCAGGACCTGTCTGAAGAATTGTCTTTCGCCTTTCTAAAGTCAGCTAGCCTTAAGTCAGAGACAGAAAGATTTGTGAAGGCAAGATGGAGTACTGAATACGAGATGGTATAAAAAGAACATCATGAAAATGGACACCCCAACAACTTGCAGGGCTTGCCATGGGCAACAGGAAACGACTATGCACATCCTTTCCGCCTGCAGAGTCCATGCTCCATCGGGGTATGTAGAGAGACACAACGCGGCATTCCGAATTCTATACTTCCATCTGAGAGCCGCGTATGGGATAGACAAAGAACCGGTGCTACCATATGTGCCTCTGGAGATTGAAGCGGTGGTCCAGAACGAAAGAGCTCGGATATGCTGGAACTATCCTGTCTCAACAACACGACAGATCAATGCTGTTAAGCCATACATACTTCTGCTGGCAAGAAGCTGAAGGAGTTATTTGTCGTGGAATTTTCCTCCCCTGCTGAAAATAATGTTGTGATGAAGGGACAACAGAAGAGGCAAAAATACAAAGACCTTATGTTCGAGCTTGGAACTTTATACCCAGGTCATAAAATAAGGATGGTCGTACTTATCATAGGATGTCTCGGTGGAATGAGAGCTAACTATGTGGATGAACTGAAGATTATCCCGGTTTGCAGATCACTGGCCGAGGTATTGGCGCACAGAATGCAGAAAGCAGGGTTGCTCGGGTCACTCCATATCATCAGGTCCCATGAACTCTAGAAGCCACTTGCAGCTCATCTCTTTTGTTAAGGGACGCTGCGAGGGCAGGATGAAGAACTCCTCCATTGAAGGTGTGAGGGGTTTTTAGTGAGTAGCCAAACAAGATCCTGGATTCTCACACTACCGAGAGTGCGGACCCTCTCGGTGCCCATAAAGGGTTTTCCCCTCACACGGACGTAAAAAAAATAATAATAATAATAATAATTAACCGCACGGGTGTGGTTTGGTTTCTGCCACGACACATGGGGGGTGACGTCCCCACGGCCCGAGTTACCTGGGCCACCAAGGGTTAATGGTGGCAAACCCATGAACGAGAAGTGGGAAGCGATATGATGGCAGAAGAACGAGATGCAACTCCACCTGCTGGCTCGACCACCGTGAGGAGGACTGCCCGCAGGGGAGCTCGCAACGCACGTATCCAGTGGAGCCGCGAAATGAATATTGAAGTATTGCGAGCTTTTCATTACGTGAACAATTGCGAGGACAGACCACTTCCTGGATGGAGAAGAGAAATCTTCATGGGATCGAATTATCCCAGACGATCGTGGGATGTGCACAGCAGGCTGTGGATTTGCAAACCTATCACATCGTGCGGAAATTTCTGAACTAGTGGGAGGAACTGAAATGTTTTTTCACTGGTTCATAGAAGAATTACCAGCTCAAGCTGAGAACGGGAGACCGATGAAGAATAATAATAATACACATAGTCAAGCTGCTATTAAAGCACTGAGGTCCTACGTCATTGACTCAAAGCTGATTTGGGAGTGCCGAAACAAACTCAATGAGGTAGGCAAAAAAATAAGGTCTTTTTAATCTGGGTTCCTGGTCATTCGGGAATCGTAGGAAACGAAGAGGCCAATACACTGGCCAGAAAGGGCGCACAAACGCCACTCACTGGCCCAGAACCCTTCTGTGGTATAGGAAAATGCACCTATAAGAAGGAGTTTATGCTGAAGGAGAAACCGAAAGAGAAAAACTCTGGCGGAATCTCCCAAGAATTGATCATTCCAAAAAGTTCCTTCAGAACTTTGAATCTGCTAGATCCAAAAAATATCTGGATCTCAGTAAAAACCAACTTTCACTACTCACTGGCTTTCTCACAGGACATTGTCGTCTAAAGAAGCATCTGTTGAGAATGGGTTTATCGGACACTAATGAGTGTAGATTCTGTGGGGAGGAGGAAGAAACTGCTATCCACCTGGTTGCGGAATGCTATGCCATTGCAAGCCAAAGGAAAGAGTGCTTTGGACAAGAAACTCGTAGAAGTGGGGAGTTATTCTCCTTGAAGCCGTCCCAGATACTGGATTTCATCAAATCTCTGGAACTGGAGGGCGAGCTGTAGGCGGCACGATGATAACAGCTCTGTCAGGGGGCACAATAGACCTTAAGGTCGCAGTGGATTGTAACCCCTTTTCATTATAACTATAAGCACAGAAAACTTTTAGATACTTTTTTGTAACTAGAAATAAAGCTGCGACTGGACTTCCAAGGCTTGCTCTGATGTCAATAATTCTTGGATGAACTATTGTATTTACTCGTAACTCCCTACAAGCTAATATCAATTAAACTATAAGGAATGAAAAACATTTCAAAAAGAGATGATAATATAATCATCTTTCAGAACTGGAGCCTTACAGTCTAGAGGAATTTCTAAATTAATTATGATTGTATGTATAAATATTGCTTTTGAGGAAATGATATCGACTCTTATTATTAGATTGAGTATAAGGTTGTCGGGTTTTAAAGAAGTCCGTTTTCTCTTGGTTTTTTAGCTGTTTATGAAATCCTTAGCTTTCGCCTACATTTGTGAGGCTTCTTCAGAGGTTCAATGTGAGCTTCACACTACGAACTCCACACATAATATGGTATAAATGAAACGAAAATGAAACACAATAAAATCTAGATCTCCACGAAATCTGTCCCTTTCCATAAATCTCTGTCAAAAAATTAATCAAAAACTAAAACGAATCAACTTTTTCAACAAAAATGCGGATGTCAATGATTGACAGCCGCTAAAAAAAACCAAGAGAAAACAGACTTCATTAAGACCCGATAACCTTATACTCAATATTGCTTTTGTTTTGACACTATTCCACATTTATTATTATTATTATTGGATTTTTCCATATCAATAATCATTTGAAATTGGTTGCAATCCTCATCTGCAACCAATTAAGGGATATAGAGCAATAATTTGCAATATCAAGAGGATCTCCCTTCCTATGATTAGGCACAACAAGTTGTACAGGATATCGAAGTATTCCCAAAATATTCCGAGAGAATCCTAGAAGTTACTGTCAAAAAATATTCACCAAATGAATCCGCTATAATATCAGGGTTTGTACGTAAATTTCCATTCAGATGCAGATTTATTCTCTAATAATTTTTATTCGTTTAACCCATTTCTTTATTCACCAATCTGGTTCTTTTGACATCATCGGTCAATACATCGGTAATTGAATGCAGTTCAACAACTACTCCAAATACTACCCCAAATATGCTGAAATTGTTTGAAAGTAATTAAGGTTACCTTGTTTCGAACACGGTCGAGATTAAGAGATTGAAATGATGTTGGAAGAAAAGAAGGTTTCGACAGAACATTCTCTCGATTTAGATGTTGCAGGAGTTCAGAAATGGCTAATTAACCGTGGAGAGATGAAATGGAAAAGTTACTACCTAGTTCAAGTTTACTGCCCTTCGCCCTTCATTCAAAAGAAAGCTACTAAAGTTTCGAAACAACATTACCACCACAGAAATTCTCTTATGTTATAATCTTGTTCTTGACTGTGTTCCGAAATTGTCTACTTCACAAATAATGAATTGTACCTAATTGTCGAGGCCAGTTCTGCACAATTGAAAATTTGTGTTTTTTTTGTTTTGTTGGGTAATAATACTAATAATACGGATCTATTTCGTACTGCTTATGCCACGCATAGTCGAGAGACAGATTTCGTAGGGAAACGATCGATTTTTTAGTTTTCTGGAATGTTTCAATTGGTTTTTTTAGTTGAGTTAAAACGATCCAGGTAATCCTTTCTTTCCTTCCTCAAAAATACCTGGTGACCTTGAGAGGAAACCGAATCCGGATATTTGGGTAAGTCGCGATTTTTTAATTATTGTTTTATATAGTCCATTGCTCTTTTGTTAAGAACTATTTGATCCTAACTTAGCGAACTGATGAATTCGTAAACATAATAATTCTTCAGAATTGTCGAATCTGATAAGCATATTTCTTTTTTTATATTCATTTGACGGCATCGACTGCTGTGGTCATTAGCCGGATATTGGTTTTCTCACTTTAGGTGAATGAGAATTTTACATCTGAGTTTTGCCATGTAAGGGTGTATATTCTAATAAATGTTTACTTGTTTCAATAACATAAACATAAATGACAATGGCGAGACCTAGAGTATACGTGTTCCTTCAGGTCTAAAGGGAGGTCGAATAGTCCTTGTTATCTCTCGCAGTGGCGCACCGAGGGGGGGGGCTGTCGGGCTGCAGCCCCCCCCGAGCTGTGACAAAAAAAAGTAATTCAAATATTTCCATCTTATTATTTTTCTAAAAGTAATAATAATTATTTTAGAAAAGAATGGAAACTTAAACATTTCCTTTACAGATAGAAATAGGGATTGATAAACATATACAGGGTGTTTCATTGGTGAATGAACATACGTTAACCTGAGCTAGAGCTACCCTAGGCGAGTCCAAAAAACCGATATATGATAGGTCTAATCAATTCCATAACCGAGATACAGAGTGGTTTATGTATTCACCAAAAATTTCAATTCCTCATAAATTTTGAACCAACTAGTATAGCTGGTTAATATTTGGAACGTATGATTCACTACTACAGGTCGATCGATTTACTTTTGAATTTCCAAAAAATTTCAGGTCCGTATTTGAAAAATATGGGACTTCTTCCAAGCTGAGATTCAACACCCTGTATGTTGAAATTTTGGGATTTGATTGAGATATTTGAAAAGAGAAGAAAATTTTCAATGGGGTTCAGTAGATTTCATTGTTCCGCACGTCATTTTGCTCAAAGAGAGCTTAAGGGAAAGATCCAATTGAATATTGGAATTCCACAAAATTCTCAGAAAAATCGTACATTATGATCAAATTGATCTCCAGAAGGTACAACGATGGATCCAGGTGATGAAATTAGAAGAACTTACTTTAGTACCTGGATTTTACAAATTGAAAGAATGGTCAACAGAATTTTATTTACCGATTCACGAGAGATGAGGTCATTATAAGGGATTCGCATTAATGGGCTGCAGAGAATCTGCATGCAGTCAGGCATACGAAATCCTTATACAAATTTTCAAGAAACGTATGGTGTGGCCTTTAATAAAATCGATTGATTAGACCACAGGTCATACCAAGACGGCTTCAAGAAAATCTTTACTTAGATTTCCTCCAGAATCATCTTACTGTATTACTCGAAGGTACGGACATTGCAGGAATGCATTTTCAGCATGATGGAGCTCCATCCCATTTTAGAGTAATGATCAGACAATTTTTAGATCAGAACTTTCCAAATATGTGGATAGGCACAGGTGGACCGCATGCCTGGCCCGCTAGGTCACCAGATTTCAATCCTGTTGATTATTTCATTTGGGGTTATTTGAAATATTCAGTAAATTCATCTGAAATAGGAAGTGTCGATGTATCGAAGTCGCGTGCAATGAAATACGTAATAATCCAGACATGATCAAAAAAAGTATCAGACATATTTTTTGAAGAGGGCAAGAATGTGTATTGAACAAAATGGTGGTACTTTCGAGCACCTTCTGTATTTCACGTTGAGTTTTTATGTTTCTTCAGTTATTTATTCATCTTTGTTGACTTCAACTAAATTTTTCTCGATGAACAATGTTTTTTCGGAAATAACTCCAAATGATTTCACAGAATATTATGAAATTCGAATGTGCAATTAGTGGGAAAAAAAATTCAATTAGATCATAATGTACGATTTTTCTGAGAATTTTGTGGAACTCCAATATTCAATTGGAAATGACGTGCGGGACAATGAAATCTACTGAAACCCATTGAAAATTTTCTGCTCTTTTCAAATATCTCAATCAAATCGCAAAATTTCAATATACAGGGTGTTGAATCTCAGCTTGGAAGAAGTCCCAAAGTTTTCAAATACGGACCTGGAATTTTTTGGAAATTCAAAAGTGAATCCATCGACCTGTAGAAGTGAATCATACGTTCCAAATATCAACCGACTATACTGGTTGGTTAAAAAGTTATGAGGAATTGAAATTTTTGGTGAATACATAAAGCACCCTGTATCTCGGTTATGGAATTGATTAGACCTATCATATATCAGGTTAGCGTATGTTCATTTACCAATGAAACACCCAGTATAATAACGAATGCGATATATCCATTACTTAAGAAGGTTTTCGCTTGCGGCGCATTTTTTAAATTATATAACTTACAAAAACCTGATTACTCTTGAGCAGCCCCCCCCGAATAAAATTTCTGGGTGCGCCACTGATCTCTCGTACGAAATATACAGGGTATTCAAGCATACTAACATACTACAAGGGCAATAATGCTCCCGCAGAACAGGCGATCCCATCCAATAAAGAAACACACATATACACACAAACATGAGACACACACATACAACATCCACACTAAACAAAAATAAAATGATCAAATAAATAAATAGGCGAATAGACAAACAGATAATGAATAGATAAAATAAACAGATTAAATAAATGAATATGTATTAAATGAATAGATGAGTGTATATAGACATTCACACAAATAAACAGCAGAATAAACCAGTCCAAAAAATAAGTGAGAAAATTAAACGAGAGAAAGAATATTCAGGTAAGTAGCGATGATCTGTATAAACTTAGTAACGTTGATCAACGATCATTTATCTCAAATTTTTCCCAGCAGTCCTACTCCATCCAAAAACATAAATACCTTCTTTTCAGATTAGCATTTATACTCCAAATTTCTCCAATTGTACCCCCGAGAAACAACTCGTCTCGTATGTTCTGAAATTGGACGCATTCTACCAAGATGTGCTGAACCGTATAAGTATACCCCATTCACTTTTATAAAGTAGCCCGGTTGGCCCTGGAATTCTGACACATTTCACCTCGTATATTTTGAAAATGTTAGGTTATACCCATTCTTCTCTCAGATATGAACGCAACGTTGCCGTTTCTACATTTAAATCGTAGAAATTACGTATTTATCAAAATGTTCATTTACTTTGGGAAAACAATGAATTTGAGGAAATATTATATGAATTCAATAATTCCAAAGATCTGACGAATATTGAAGAAACTTTTTTCTCTGTTAATACTGAAAATACTTTTCACGTGTACGAGTATAAACATGATTGGAAGATTCAGTTATGCTATTTTCTTGTATGGAAATCAAGAACCGAGTGTTGAAATTTCACTGAAAAATAATGGACAGAATAGTCCGTTACTTTGTGATAGTTCATTAACCCGACAGAAAAACTTTTTGACGAACAGAACAGACGGACGTATGGAAATTCCTACGTTTCAAAATTGTCACGAAATAAGCCTACAGAGGACAATTAAATACCTCTTTGCGCAACTTGAAATACTCCAGTATGAAAATGTAGTGGTACTACGAATCTTGTGTCACAGTTAAACCTTAAAAGAACTAACTCCATTCACAAAGTAAAAAAAGAGTAATCATAGAAAGTAGACTTGGCAATGTCGCTTGATTTTCACGATTGCCAACCTGCGTCCGTTTTAAGTAAAAGAACTTGATAAACCTAAACTATGGCCCACCAAGATACTTTATAAAAGTGAATGGAGTATACCACATCACATTCCATACACCTCGGTTGATTTCTTCCCCGCAACATATATAATGATGTCAGGTTTGTGTGGCCTATCTTCAATCTTGTTAAGGTAACATCTTTTTTTCGCTCAGCATTGTAACCTCTATTCCTTTTTTTCACCACCTTTTTTGTGCTTCTTAGTTTCGCATTACTCTGATCCCATTCACTCTGCCAATTAAGGTGCGGGGGCACCTTAATTATGGCAAACGGCGTTCCGGCAAATGTTCTGATATTTTGGTATAAGTAATCGACCTACTGATCAAAAGTGCCCAAGGCCCCAACTCAATCCAGTTTTTGAGATACAGGGCGTTGAAGTTGAGAATTACTGACTTTTACAACGAGCGTATCTCGAAACAAAACCGAATGAACTTCAATTTTTCTTAAGAAACATTTCATTCCTCCTCCAGGGCACAATCGTATAGACTATAGACGAATATGACCGAAAATCATTACGATACAGGGTTATCCATATTTGAGAGTACCTATGCTCGATTTTGAGAGCATGAAATATGTCAGTTCCAGATCGAGAACGTTTGCAAAATGAACTATTTCACTACACATGTTGTTTTTAGGTACATCGAAAAAACCTGATATACCCAGAATTCATACTGGGTGATCCATTATTCATACTGGGTGATCCATTATTATAGAAACTATTCACAATGAGGGTTGACTGGACACCCTGTATCTTTGGATTGATTTGAGATGTTTGATTTTTTCAGAACATATCACCATGGACTTCGAAGAATACAGGGTGATTCGGTCATGAAAAAATCTGTGAACCTCACGAAAATACCTAAAAACCATCTTTTTTTTCATCACCCTCTATAACAAGATTAACTCCGTTTAGATGGGAATTTTCTTGCACCACTGTACACTTGATATAAAATCATCAATACGGCTGAGAGTTTTCATCCACTTCCTATGATCAGATTTTTTTTATGTTATATGAAATTTATTTATTTATTTTATTCTATTCTTATTCCAGTGGAGAAAAAATCTGGTCATGGGACGTGGATAAAAACTCTCAGGCGTATTGATGTTTTCATATCAAGTACAGTTGTGAAAGAAAATTCCCACCTCAACGGAGTTAATCTTGGAATGAAGGGGGTAAAAAAAGGTGGTTCGTGAGGTTCACAGTTTATTTCATAACTGAATCACCCTGTATTCTTTGAAGTCCATGGTGATATGTTCTGAAAAAATTAAAAAACATCTTAAATCAACCCAAAGATACAGGGTGTCCACTTAACCCTCATTGTGAATAGTTTCTATAATAATGGATCACCCAGAATGAATTCTGGTTATTTCAGGTTTCTTAGATGTAACAACAACATATCAAGTGAACTAGTTCATTTTGCGAACGTTCTCGTTCTGGAACTGACATATTTTATACTTTCAAAATCGGGCATGCATTCAATTATGGATAACTCTGTATTCGAGACGATTTTCGGTCATATTCGTCCGTATGGTTGCTCCCTGGGGATTGAATGGAATGTTTCTTGAGAAAAATTGAAATTCTCTCGATTCTGTTTCGATATACGAGCGTAGTAAAAGTGGGTAATTCTCAACTTCAACGCCCTGTGTCTCAAAAACTATTCATAGGAGTTGGGCCCATGGACGCCTTGATCAGTAGGTCGAGTACTATATTATATCAAATTCTAGAACAATTGACGGAACGCCATTTCTCATATTTATTTTTATAATAGTTTTTTAGAAGATCAAACGAACTTACCTGAAGTGAAGTTCGATCTTAATTATATGAAGCGTCTCGTCCGAGATGATCACAATGTAGTACCCCTAGTTTACGCCAGTTTCCACCACAAATTTCAAAGCTAAACCAATTTATCTGTGTTCTGTGTTTATCGTCCTGTCTCCTCTATGTATCCAACATCTGTCATCTAGCCGTACCAAACTTCATTACCTTTAAAGCACTTTTGTAATCTTTGTCGCAACTATAAAAGATGATCACGGACTGGGTTCATATCATCTAATAATAGATATTAAGTATTACAATAATTATTATAATGAGAATTATAACATATATGGCTGCGCTTAAGTGCATACAGTCGTCACTTTTTTTTTTCGGGCGGGTGTGATCATCTCGGACGAGGCGCTTCATATAATTAAGATCGAACTTCACTTCAGGTAAGTTCGTTTGATCTTCTAATTATATTTTGCGCCTCGTCCTCAAGATCACAATGTAGATGTTTAAAGAAGTTGCGACAATGATCAAAACTTAATTCTCCATTCACTGTTAGCAAACAACTACATGCCTGATGTACTTTCACTGACCATACATACAATTGTTACAAATAACCTGAAATATATGATAAATAAAATAAAAAGGAATACATCCTTTGTAAGGGGGTCCTCTACCATGGTTTTATAATATCCTTCGCAACCGTGGTTTTATCTCAAAATGGTCTATTATAGTGCGGACGGAGATGCATGCCCAGTGCTATTGAGCATTATGGACAGAAAACACCTGGGCGTCAAAGCCGCTCTCCCTTAATACTACTTCATCCATCTACTGAGGATTTCTGGAGAGGCTTCATGATAAGGTTTTTTATAAGTGATAAATAACCTCCTATGAGTTTTCCCCATAACGAGCAGTTTTTAGTTAATAACACTTCAAGACATTTTCTGTCCATAGACTAGGCCTGTCTTCAAAACTTGGCAATATTATTTTTCTAGATTTCCTGTAAATGGTCTATTATAGTGCGGACGGAGATGCATGCCCAGTGCTATTGAGCATTATGGACAGAAAACACCTGGGCGTCAAAGCCGCTCTCCCTTAATACTACTTCATCCATCTACTGAGGATTTCTGGAGAGGCTTCATGATAAGGTTTTTTATAAGTGATAAATAACCTCCTATGAGTTTTCCCCATAACGAGCAGTTTTTAGTTAATAACACTTCAAGACATTTTCTGTCCATAGACTAGGCCTGTCTTCAAAACTTGGCAATATTATTTTTCTAGATTTCCTGTAAATGGTCTATTATAGTGCGGACGGAGATGCATGTCCAGTGCTATTGAGCATTATGGACAGAAAACACCTGGGCGTCAAAGCCGCTCTCCCTTAATACTACTTCATCCATCTACTGAGGATTTCTGGAGAGGCTTCATGATAAGGTTTTTTATAAGTGATAAATAACCTCCTATGAGTTTTCCCCATAACGAGCAGTTTTTAGTTAATAACACTTCAAGACATTTTCTGTCCATAGACTAGGCCTGTCTTCAAAACTTGGCAATATGATTTTTCTAGATTTCCTGTAACTGGATTCTGCCGGTTGGAAATAAATCCTTATTATTATTATTATTAATATCAGAATGGGTTGTGCTCTATTTTTGGAGAATGTTTTTATCCTTTCTGGTATTTTGATTTCCAATCTCTCCTTTGACTCACAAATATTGCCTGACTGGTAGACAGCGCGGGAATGCACAATAGATCTTTAGGTCAAGGTTCATGCGAGTTCAGATGATCTTCCACCCCTCCTCTAATCTGATCTAATCTAATCTGACTCACAAATATTTTCTATCTGAATAAGGCTGAAGGTTTGTACCCTATGTGCTGTTAGAAGTGCCAATAACGTTACGAGTTTTTTGGATAATGTTTTAAGTTTGAATCTTCATTTGGATACAAATGATTCAGATAATCAAGTACAATGGATGAATTCCATATGAAATTGTATTTTGGCCGACTTGGTCTTATATTCTGAACTCCATTGAGGAATCTCTTAATTCTGAAATCATTGCCTATTCTTGAAGACAGAATGAGAAAAAAGAGAAGATCTGATGCAATTAAGGGTGTCTGCAGAAGCCCATTTTTAAAAAATTTTTGAGGGTTTGAATAATCAATTTTATATTCACAAAAATTCCACCACAGTTTCAAACCTGAGCTGTATTTTTTCGGCGTTGTCTCAGAAATCATCACATTTATTGATTCAATTGGAATACCTTTCCTTCTAAATGCTTTTTCGATACAACTCTCTTGGCACCAGGGAAAGAGATTTCGCTATTGGGTGGGGTGACCTATCAACAGACAAAAAAAGGTTGTCATTTGATGTGAAATGTATTGGATCGGACATAAAGAGATTCCTGATCAAAGGTTACCATGGCTGAGAGGTCCAATAAGGAAATACAACAATACCCTGATCTTTCCTCATAATCTTCAACTCCCTTCTGTAATTCTCGAGAAATCAGCGAAAATGGTGGGAAAATATGAAAATAAAATTCCAACCAATTTATTGTGAATGCATCCACCACATGACTATCTGGGTATCTTTTCCAAAATGCAAATTTGTATTGATTCTAGATGCAAATAAATCAGTTTTTGTTTTTTCCCAGACGTTCAACAATAAAATCAAAGATTTATTCGTTTGATTCATATTCCATTTCTGGAGCTAGTGTTCTAATTTCTTCGTCTGCTTCTGAATTGTTTTTCCATCTGATGTATGATGCATAAATCCAATTATTCTTCAACTCACACCATTGCCAGATTCCCCTCGAATGTTGATTGAACTTTTCAAAACGAATTCCCCACATCCTATCGATGTAGGGAATGGCAGTATTATTGTCAATGCTTAATAGAATATTATACTATGCTTCAATTTGCTAGCGAAGCATTTCAACCCAGAAAAGGTTGACAATAGTTCAAAAAAAAAATTATGTGATGCATTTTCTGTTGAATTGACCAGAACTCAAGGACCTCTTGTTTTCAAAAACTATCTCCCACACTCTTGTCTGAGAACATTTCTAGAACAAAAATCCCCTAATTAAAGTATTTTTTGTTTAGTCTATATTGGCTAGCCACCAATTCAGATCAAATTTTATAAAGACCGGAATAATCATAATTCTAAAATATTTGTTATAAGTCTTATTCAATGCAAGATATTTTTGCCTTTCAAGGCTTTTTGTATGTGCCCAACCATATGTCAATGCTGGTCAAGCTCACACTAGTATCCCAAGAACCTGGACAAACTTCCTGATAGTGCAGTATGATAATAAATTGATCGACTCTTATCGGATGGGAGCTTTATCATATGTTATTCGAGTCAAAGAAAAAACCAAGAATTTTCAAACCTTAATAGGAATTATATAACTCTTTTTCTTGTTCACTGTCACCTAGATTGCTCAAAAACATTTTCGAATATATGTTTTCTGAACACAGGCAAGGTGTATCTCCTAGTAGAAGTATATTGTCTTGATTCTAGGTAAAATACTTACAGATATATGGAGCTACCGATAACCCAAATGGCAAGACCAAGAATTCATAAAAAATTTTCTCAAAAGAAAATCTCAGATATTTCCTACAGCCTTCGTGTATGATAACTAAGAAATATGCTTCTTGCAGGTCAATTAAAGCCATGAAACATCCATGGGTCATCATTTTTGAGACAGTAATCCTATCCTCAAGCTCCAAGTGCTGGGTGATTACACGCTCATTTAACTTTATCAATTTCAAAATAAATTGTGCTCTACCATCTGATTTCGGAGTAGAAAAATTTTAGAAATGAATTGAACCCTACAAAAAAACACATTTGCTGCTTCTCCCTGTGTGATTCATCTGCAGGGGCCGCCTCTCTAATCTTGATAATGGAATTTTGACCTGTCGTTGAGGCGATTTTGGTAACCTCTTGGACTCTGGTAACCTCTTGCCCCTCCCATACGATTGGCCGTTGTCTGTCTAGAAAGGGCTTTCGAGTTCAAAGCCTTGGCACTTAAGCCCGCAACGGACGGCGAGCGATATATTATATCTCATATATTACACCAATATCGCTCCTTATGAAAATGCACCAAGCCCCGCGGACGACGCTATAATATATATTTCGATATTACGATATTTTTCCATACTAAAATGACATATGTCAATGCAAAGCTATAATATATATTATATTATCGCTCGCCGTCCGTTGCGGGCTTTAAAGGTTTACGTTTTTGAGATAGAGGCAATCTGATGTCCTGGCCTGATCTTTCTATGGCCCTTGCAGCTTCAACATCCCCTCCTTGATTTTTCCCAAACAGCCATCAATCATGCACTGCATTAGTGACGGTTGCCATAACCTCTTTCTCAAATTTAGGCTCACTAGATCCTTCCTTGATTTGGGTTGGTTTTATATTTCCCCATTTTTCTGTTGAAGTTCTTGCAAATCATTACATATAATTACGTAGCCGCACCCCATATTGATACAATCTACATTCTTATTCTCCATAAGCTCCACATATTATAACTATTTTGCAGCCTGCAAACTCAGCATCGAACACCTGCGGTGCTGAGTCTCATTCAAGATAAGCCTGCCCTATAAAAACTGCTTCATCCACGATATTAATTAAAAAATAGCCTTTGTAAGATATAGGCTTGTTCATAATTATCAAGTCAGTAGTCTTTCACAATAGTTGAATTCAGTAGATACATTTTTTTTTAAAACACCGTCTTGAACTCGAAATTTATAATCATATAAAAACGACTGATCAGTGATTGGCCTTTTTTCCCGGACCACAAATGACAAGGAAGAATAAGATCGGACAACTGTCATTGTCATTACATTGACAGATGGCAAGGTGCATATGTCATGCGCATTGCTTCCCTTTTTTGGCGGTTGCGGCAGCAGAAAATTAGGTTAGGAATCGTACCCTAGCACCCCCTGAATACTTTTCGCCTTCAACAATATAATATACCCATGTATAGGTACTTATATAGAACTCCACCGTTCTTACAACTATCACAAGTTGATGCTGATTTAAATACCTATGTATAATTACATAGAACTCCACCCTTCTTACAACTATCACAAGTTGATGCTGATTTAAATACCTATGTATATTTACATAGAACTCCACCGTTCTTACAACTATCACAAGTTGATACTGATTCAAATATCCATGTATACTTATATGGAACTCCACCATTCCTACAACTATCACAAGTTGATACTGATTTATGAAAACAGACTAACTGTTGAGGTCATCTAAGCTCCCATGAATTTCTAATGCTCGAGATCCCTCACCGGGTTCAATCGAGGAGGGACTTTGAGAACGATACCGTTCTCTGGCCTCACCGGCCCTGGAATATTCTCCTATATCAGGATAATTGCCCTCATGTGACCATTTTTCGTAATTTACATCCTCTGTATTTTATTTTCAACTTTTCGTCAAATTCTCCTTGAAATACATATTTTCAACTTCCGAATCGCTGGAACATTCACTTGAAGATAAATCTTTCCTTTTTCCATATATCTTTTCATTTGTTTCTCTGGAACTGTTTTTGCGTGGTTTCTCACTGGCACAAAAAAGAGTAATGAAGTTTGGTACGGCTAGATGACAGGTGTTGGATGCATAGAGGAGACAGGACGATAAACACAGAACACAGATAAATTGGTTTAGCTTTGAAATTTGTGGTGGAAACTGGCGTAAACTAGGGGTACTACATTGTGATCTTGAGGACGAGGCGCAAAATATAATTATGTCAGTGTGGTTAATATTAATGTTCATATGATAAGCATATTATTATTAATTTTGATGAATGTGGTTCTCAGGAATTCACCTTACTCGGAGAATTTCTTTTTGAGGGAACATTAGTAAATTCAAGAATTTGGTTGTGGAATTTTTTGAAATATTGGGGAAATTAATAATAAATAGATCATTTCATAGATTTGGCCTATCTACTCGATCTTGATATCGATATTGAATCATTTTGGATTCGGAATCATATTGGATTTGGTATTTTTGATTCGATTTGTTGTTCGGAATTTATTTCATTGCCGAATCAATTGGGAATTATTTCTTCGTCATAAACATAGAATTTGGATAGTTAAGGCATTTGAGTTGCATCCGAATAAGATCAACTTATTTTCGATTAATTTTTAGAATTTTCAATTTGAACTGAATATTTTGTTGAAGTTTTAAATAGGTAGTCATGCTTGAAAGTGGAAGGAAAACGTTGGAACAACAGTTGAGAATCTTAACGGGGAAAAGGGAGATGTACTTTCAGAGGGTACAAAAATTGTATAATTGGATTAAGGACCTCAAGGACCATGATAATTTGAAATATTTTAAATTGAATGAATCAAGAAAAGAATACTATTCGGTTGTTGCAGAAATTGTGAATATTAGTTTGCAATTGAATCCCGAATCAGCCGTGAATTTTGCAGCGTTAGACGCCTGCGAGGATTTACATTGTATTGTTGTTGAATGCTCTGAGGGTATACAAACTAAACCATGCAGGGATAGAACTCCAAAATAGAAAATATGATTGCCTGAGGCTTCCTGTATTTTCTAGAAACATTCGTGATTGGCCGGTATTCTACGAATATGCTAAGAGCATGATTTATGAAAATAAAATTTTGTCGGATATAGAAAGGGTGAATTATTTGGTTGGTCAATTGGCTGGAAGTGCAGCTTCATTATTTGTGGGGATGCCTCCTGAGGCCTCTAATTACTCTATCATTTGGTAATCTTTGGTGAATAAATATCAGAACTCAAAATCATTGGCAAATCATTACTTGGATCAGATTCCTAGTATGAAACATATTCAAAAGGGTACTTATAATAATTTGAATAACATTCTGGTCATTCTGGAATGATTTGATATGGCTTATAAAGCTTTAGGTAATTTGAACATTGATGACTTGTTGGATTTCACTTATTCGTATTTGCTGTTGTCTAAATTGGATCTTGAAACGCAGAATTTGTTTGAGAATAATCGTTGGTCTTCTGCACCTCCGAAATATGATGAAATTCTATAAGTTTATAAAGAAACAAATTATGATCGCTGAATAGCCGTTGATAGTGATCGAAAATTTAGCACCGGTGTGAGACCGAGTAAACCTCAATCGTTTTTTGTTGAAAAAAGGGAGGACCATTTGAAATGCTCACTCTGCAGCAAACCACATAATTTGTCAAAATGTGAACGAATGTGAACGATTTTTTAATTTAAAATCATTTGAGCGTTATCGTAAGGTGAAAGAGGAGGGTCTCTGCTTCAAATGTTTTGGTAACCTTCAGGTTTCTTTCTGCTCGGATAAAAGACTATGTGCTTTTTGTAAATTTGGTCACAACACTCTGCTACATAGCAATGCATTAGCACAGCAAAAATGGAGATGGGCTTGCCACATCGCGAGACAAAGCACAGAAAGGTGGGCGTACAGAGTCAAAGCATGGCGACCGAGTGAATATAGGAAAAGCGTTGGCAGACCACAAAAGAGATGGCGGGAGGACATCCAGTCGTTGCTGGAAAAACTGGATGAGGGCTGCTGCGGAAGGGTCGAGATGGAAAAGCATGGAAGAGGCCTACATCCAGGAGTGGATGAAGATAGGCTGACAAGAAGAAGAAGCAGACCCTGATACATTTTGTTCAAAGGTCAAATCAGGCATTTGGCAAAGTATCGGATCCAAAATCTGCTACAGACAATTTTGTTGTTAATGACAATTCTAGCTCGCATGAAGTAACCTCTATTTCGAATGTTTCCAGTTATTGTTCAATTAGAAGGGGTCATTCAACTCTTTTGCTCTCTACTGTATTGGTTAAAATTTTGAATGAAAGGAGAGAAGTTAAAACAATCAATCTAATGTTGGATTCTGAAAGCCATACAAATTTACTAACTTATTCGTGTGCTCTTGAACTTGAGTTTGATGATTAAGCCCTGCTCAGTGTCTCTGCATATCATCGATAATTTCAGTGAATCGGTGAAGGGGCAGACCAGATCTACCATATTTTCCAGATTCGATTCGACCATTTATTTTTATACTGAAGTTTGATTCACAGGAATAGGACAATTGGTAATGAAGCGACTAACTGGAACTAAGCCGACGTTTCGTTTATATTTTCAGACTTTATCAAGGCTACAGAAAAAATATGTATACATGAGTCGAAGCACAACGCTCATGTTTAAGGACAATGGCAAAAGTGTATAAAAAATAAACAAAAAAACAAATTTTACCAAGTTCTTTAAGTCAAACACAATAGTTGTTCAGATAAATGACTACAGAGGGTGTACACAAAGAAAGATGAAATATCGCTAACAAATAGAAAATTCCTAGAGTTGTTTGTTGTTATTTTTGTTGTTTCCATCGTCCAATTTATATATATCCGGGTTCATAGCGTTAGCCGCCCTCCGGCTCCTAGTTTCCATCGGCCTCTGTCCAACCAGTCTCCTGGTGCCAAGTTTCTTTCTGATATGGCCTTTTGTTTTGTATTCCTGTATCCAAGTTGTTTTTGGTCTGCCTCTTTTTATTCGTTCAGGGTGTATCCAATTCAACATTTGTTTGGGAATACGTTCGTCTTGCATCTTGTTCAGAGGAACATGTCCATACCAAGTAAGTTGTGCCTTTTTGATGTCATCTATTATTGTTGTTTCGGCACCCATAATCTTTCTTATACGTTCATTCCGTATTCTTTGTATTCTAGAGATTCCAGCTGACCTTCTCCAAAAATCCATTTCTAAGGCCAGGAGACGATTCTGTTGTAACACACTCAACTGCCAGGCCTCGCAACCATACAACACAACACTCCTTAGGGTAACGTTGTAAATATCTCGTTTATGCTGTTTAGAGATTTTTTTTTACCACAGTATTGAATTTAATACTCCGATTATTTTCTTACCCTTTATTATTCTTTGTTGAATTTCTTTATCAGTCCCTCCATTGTGGCTAATTACAGTTCCAAGGCACACGTAGTCTTCGCAGGATTTGATCTTCAATCCTCCTTCCAACAGATCATCATTCTCTCCTCCAACGCACATGTACTGGGTTGTTGACATATTCACTGTGAGTCCCCACTTGTCGTATTCTTCCATAAGCTTTCGGGTCATGAACTCAATATCGTCTTTGTCCTGAGCAAATATGACCTGGTCATCTGCAAAATGCAGTGTGCATAGCGTATTTCCGTCGCTAATAGGAACACCCATACCCTTGCATGATCTTCGCCAGGTTTTGAGTGCTCGATCTAAGTAGATTTTAAATAGAGTTGAAGAGAGACTATCGCCTTGTCGCAATCCTTTCGTGACAGGGAAGCCATCGGAGATTTCATTTCCCACTTTGACTTTGGATGTTGAATCCTTATAGAACGCTTGTACGACCTTTATGAGTGTGCTGTTTATTGATGTTTGTTCCAATACATTCCAGAGTCTACTTATGGGCACATTATCATAAGCTTTAGTGAGGTCCACAAACACCAGATGAACATCTCGCCCACGAGCCACTTTTTTCTCATTCAGTTGTGTTAATGTGTATACTTATGTGGTCTGTGCAGGAACGTCCTGCTCTAAAGCCAGCCTGTTCCTCAAGTTAATAAGGGCTTTATTCTTCCTCAATTAATGTTTTCAGCACTTTTCCATAGAGCCGACTCATAGTACTAGTGACTGATATGCATCTGTAATTATTGCAGTTGTCCTTTGGGCTTTTTTTGTGTATTGGGGTAATCCACGCTTCTTTCCAGCTTTCGGGAATTTCATCACCATTGATATACCTGTCGAATAGCTTCGCCAGCATAGACATTAATTTTCAGGTGCCATTCTTCAGAAGTTCTGCCGGAATTCCTCCCGGACCGCTCGCCTTCTTATTCTTCATCGTCTTTGCCAACTTTGCTACGATTGCCGCACTTATATGCACAGGAGATCCTTGGACCTCATATTTCCTTGGTGACGTGGTTGTATATTTTTCTCTCCTCTCTGATAGTTCTTCCGGAAAGTGAGATTTCCATTTGCTAATGTTAATCAGCTGGATATTTCCCTTATTTTTCGTCTCATTTTTCAGTTTTCTTATCAATTTCCAGGCCTCGGACGATCTTGTACCTCCTATATATGTGTCCAGCTCTTGTTTTAATTTTCCGCGATCATTTGTTCGAAAAATTTACGTTTTTGCTTGTAATCTGGAAAGTATTGAGGAACCGCAAACGAGATATTAATGAAGAGGTTCAGGTGAACAATATCACACCGGAAGAATGGAAAGAGTTTGTGGGAGGTCTTTATACCGGACAGAAATGGAGCGACACACAGACAGAAGAAGTTCATGAGCAATATGTAGAAACACTGAACGAAGAGGAGATAACACGGGACACAGTTCACAGGGCATTGATTAAAACCAAAAACAGGAAAGCACCCGGTCCCGATGACATCACCAATGAAATGCTCAAATATGGTGGTATTGAATTGGAGGAAGCTTTATCAGTGCTCTTCCGGAGAGTTGTATCAGAACGAAAAGTTCCGGAAGACCTGAAACGAAGTATTACAATACCGGTCTACAAGAAAGGGAACAAGAACAACCCCGCGATTTATCGAGCTATAACCTTATTGAACAGCGTGAGTAAACTCTTCACGAAAATACTGACTGTACGGATAACAACCAAAATAACCATCAGCGAAGAACAGCAAGGATTCAGAAACAATAGATCGACGACTGATGCAATATTCATACTAAGACAATTAATAGAAAAATCGGTGGAATTCGGGAAGCCCCTATATCTCTGCTTGGTCGACTTGAAAAACGCATTTGATAGAGTGCAGTTGCCGGACGTTTTGAAAATTCTTTATGAGAATGAGATAGACTCCAGGTACATAAAAGTGATCGAACAGCTTAACACTGACAACAAGACACGTATAAAAACGCAGCATGGATTATCTGAGGAGGTGCCTATACTATCAGGAATCCGACAAGGCGATAGCCTT
Source organism: Adalia decempunctata (assembly GCA_951802165.1). Taxonomy (NCBI): domain Eukaryota; kingdom Metazoa; phylum Arthropoda; class Insecta; order Coleoptera; family Coccinellidae; genus Adalia; species Adalia decempunctata. Next base: position 52,176,747 of record OX637695.1, read on the forward strand.
AGCCCGACCCTCTTCAATCTTATCATGGATAAAATAATTGCAAGCGTCAACGAGATCAGTGGGGGATATAGAATGGGACACAGGACAGTAAATATTTTACGTTATGCAGACGACGCCATACTAATGGCAGAAAACGAAGACGATCTACAGCGACAACTGTACCGATTCCAGATAAAAGCAGAAAAGTTGAATATGATGATATCAGCCGAGAAAACAGAATCGATGGTTATCTCTAAGGAACCTATCCGATGCAAACTGGCCGTCCATGATAAACCCATCAGACAAACTATGTGCTGCAAATACTTAGGGGTGGAAATATCCAGTCACAAGAATATTTACCAGGAAGTAAGAGCTCAAGCAAATAAGGCCTCAAGAATATCGGGATGTCTGAGAGACATGATATGGAGGAACGAGCATATGACGGCAGAAAGCAAAGTCCGCATATACAAGACAGTAGTAAGACCAATTTTGACGTATGCAGCTGAGACCCGGGCAGAAACATCAAGAACAAAATCACTACTTAGAACTACAGAAATGAGAGTCTTGCGCACAATTAAGGGAGTAACATTACGAGACCAAATAAGGAGCAGTGTCATACGGGATGAACTGAAGGTTCAAGATGTTGTCCGATTTGTACGATCAAGACGCCGAAACTGGAGGGATCACATAGACAGAATGGGAAGTGATCGATTGGCAAAGTGGGCGAAGAACGAAAAACCCAACACACGCCGCTCCCCTGGACGACCACCAAAAAGATGGCATGAGAGCTGGACATCTACGTCACAGGAGGCTGGATAAACAGAAAATAACAAGACAAGTCTTAAGAATAAGTGGAAGAAGAAGAAGAAGAAGCTTGTAATCTTCGTGATCGGAATTCTTATTACTATTTAGCCATCGTAGATATGCTTCTTGTTTTACTTCTTGCTGTCGTTGAAGTTCCGCGTTCCATGTAATTGAATTGTTCTTTTTCCTTGGGCATTGTGTTCCTAAAGCTGTTTTTCTTATTGAGTCTACTATGTGGTCGTCCAATTTAACGGTCAAAAATAACAACAAACAACTCGAGGAATTTTCTATTTGTCAGCGATATTTCATTTTTCTTTGTGAACACCCTCTCTAGTCAATTATCTGAACAACTATTGTGTTTGACTTAAAGAACTTGGTAAGATTGTTTTTTTTGTTTATTTTTCACACACTTTTGCCATTGTCCTTAAAAATGAGCGTTGTGCTTCGACTCATGTATACATATTTTCTCTGTAGCCTTGATAAAGTCTGAAAATATAAACGAAACGTCGGCTTAGTTTCACTTAGTCGCTTCATTACCAATTGTCCTATTCCTGTGAATCAAATGTAAACATGGTTTAAGTAACAGTTCCTAAAAATTTCATCTTTTTGGCGTGAAGGGAAAAGAAATAGCTGAAAATTCAAGACGAAAAACAGTTTTTTGTGAATAACTCAGAAAATATCCACTTTAGGGCGAGGGTGTGTGCATACACTCGCATTATTTTTTAACGTAGATTCAATATCTGCCATGAAAAAATGGGGTTTTAATTTAAAAAAATTGATTTTTCACGATTTTGTCATCCCTAACTTTGAAAGCGATTTTTTCACCCCCTGTATCATGAATCGCGATTTCGATTTTTAAAGTGGATACATCATTCTTACATCTTGAAAAATCCCAAAAATGAAAATTTTCCATTCAAAAACCTCGAAGTTATTCTTGTTTCAGCGGAGCTCTATTTTCGATTTTTTTTTCGAATTTTCCCGCTCAGAGATAATTTTCCAACCAAAACTGAAAAATGTTACATCAAAATAACTTGAAATTTTCTAAGGAATCTATTTCTGCAATAAAAAAATGGTGTTCTAATTTGAAAAACGGAAGTTGACGTCATTTCCGGAAAAACCGGAGGTGCTCATGCCTTGAAAATATTTAAGATTTCATCAGCATCGTGAAATACTTATAAGTGCTGAATTTCATGAAAATACGTTCAGTAGTTTCCCGTATAAATATGGGTGAGGTTCCTCGTGAAAGACCCTGTATAGATGACCTGAAATTATTCGGCGAGAACCAAAAACAACTTCACTCGATGATAGATATAGTGCGCTCCTTCATCAAATACATTGACAGGTCTTTCGGTCTCGATAAATGCGCCATAGTCAACATCAGGAAGGGTAAAATGGAAAACACTCAGTAACAATTTCAGGACAGCCACAGTATGTTGCCAGAAGGGACCTACAAGTATCTGGGTATTCCTCAAAACCAACGGATTGATCACACCCGTTTAAAAGCTGAGTTCACTGCAAAATATAAAAACAGGGTAACCAAAGTGCTCAACACCAAGCTGTCTGCTAAAAACCAGATCGATGCCTTGAACTCTTGGGCTATGACTGCTCTGACCTACACTTTCGCAGTTTTGAAGTGGTCAGATGCTGATCTGAGTGAGTTGGACCGACTCACCCGTCGCCTAATGACAAAGTTCCGATGTCTGCACACCAATGCATCGGTGAAGAGGCTTTACATACTCAGAAGAGATGGCGGACGAGGTCTGTTGAACATCTATAAACTCTGCAGAAATCAGGAGAAAAACTTGAGACAGCGACTGCTCGAGTCTGGATATAGCCTGATGAAATTGGTGACACAAGAGGATAAGGGATACACACCTCTGAACCTACAACACAGAGAACTAACGGTCGATATCACCACCAGAAGCGAAGATAGAAGTATATGGCGAGAACAAGCTCTGCACGGCAGATTTCCCAAACACCTTGAGGGGGAAAATGTCGATAAATTAGCTTCTTTGTCATGGTTGAATGCGGGACAACTAAGGGATTTCTGACGACTATCCAAGATCGAGTTATAAGAACTTGCAACTATGAGAAGCACTGTTTGAAGCTGAACATGGAAGACAAATGCATGAAGTGCGGCGCAGTTGGCGAGTCTATTGAACATATTATAATAGCCGGTTGTCGAGATCTTACCGACAACGCTTATCTGTGCCGATACAACCAAGTGGCGAAAATAGTTCACCAGCAGTTAGCTCTTAGCCCAAAGGCCGAAACTTTCCACGAAAGAAAGGTTTCTGTAATATCTTCAAATCTCCACTTTTAAATGGCGGCTCAAAGCCATTTCTGTCATTGGTGTTGCCATGGTTTAGTGGGGAGTACAGTGGCTTTATACAAGAGATTGTCGACAATAGGGTCATAGAACACTTTTTTGCACAAACATGGCGGATATTTGTTTACATTTGAGTGTCGTGCTGTTTGACATTTGACTCGATCTTGAGCTTTTTGTCACTATCACATGACAACAAAACAATGAAAGTCCGCCATTAGTGGTCGAAAACAGTCCGACCAATCAAAACGTGAACGTCTATTGTCGCCACTGTCTTGTATAAAGCCACTGTAGTAGGAAGGTATCACATAATTCTATGGGAGGTATAGTCCATCCAAGAATTATTGACATCTCGGGCGGCTTTGGAGAAAAGAAATTAGGTTGGTAATACCCATTCAGTAATATGTTGACATGCAGAATTCAGGTTGGTGTTGGAAACATAGAATTATAAATAAATATAGAATTTGAACGTAGTGGCTAATAAGTATACTGAAGTTGAGCCCTCGATCCCCTTAAATCCAGGGTCAGTTGTCGCTATACGCATGCCTAGGGAGAAGAGGAGGGACATGTTATTTTGTATCCATAGATACCATATGTGGCTGAATACAATAAGAGACAAATAACGAAACTGCATTAGCTGATCGCCACGATGGCCCTATTTTCCCACTCTCCGTTATCTCACATGCTCAATAGTCTCACTGACCCTAGGCTCAGCCCTCTAGAGGCTTCACTTTTAATTTCAAGGATCAAATTATAGGTATAGAATTATGTGGTTGGAAATAACACTGACATTTTGTTCTGTCATCATTGTTTCGAACATATTTGGCGAATAATTGAGCAAGTGAGATAAATTTCTTTGGAAGGACGCTCTTGAAGAGTGTACAGCCAGTTAGTTGTCTCTGGTACAGCTAATGAATGAAAATCCTGCACATAGCACCATATTGGCGATTCAACTTCAGCTCCAAGCCACCTTGCGGCAAAAATTCTAAAATACTCAGTTTGACTTCGAAGTTGAAGATAGCGGCGATTGTACTGGATATTAGTTGGTATTACCAGTTGTTTGTGAGAGTTGAGAGCCTGAAAGTTTATTTTCCTCTTGTATTTATTATATCTGTGTTTGGAAATAAGTGATAAAGTTCTCCAAATGTCTAATTCAACAGTATATTGTTGTGTTTATGGTTATTTATGTTGAGTTATAATTATTAGTATTTGTGTTACCACAGTTATTGGATGTCGTGTTAAGTAGTTTTGATAATTCATTAGTGTAGTTGGGATCTTTTATTTGTTTAGTTAGGATATTTTATTTGTGTAGTTGGAATATTTTATTTGTTTAGTTTGTGTTGTTTGGACATTCAATAATGATAGATGGTAGTAAAGTATATTCATAACTTTTTATGTGCTCACCTTCTATAACATTCCTACTACTCGGCATGGAATATAAATATTTGAAAAATTCACCCAAGCTGAGGAAAACTTCACTTCCATCTATCATTATTGTCCAAACGACGCAAACTAAAAAAATAAAATATTCCAACTACACAAATAAAATATCCCAACTACACTAATGAATTATCAAAACTACTTAACACGACTATCCGATAACTGTAATAACACAAATAGTAATAATTTTAACTCAACATACATAAACTACTTTTACATCCATAAACACAACAATATACACTTGAATTAGACGTTTGGAGAACTTTATCACTTATTTCCAAACACAAATATAATAAACACAAGAGGAAAATAAACTTTCAGGCTCTCAACTCTCACAAACAACTGGTTATACCAACTAATATCTAGTACAACCACCACTATCTTAAACTTCGAAGCCTAACTGAGTATTTTAGAATTTTTGCCGCAAGGTGGCTTGGATATGAAGTTGAATCGCCAATATCTAATAACATCAATATGGATTATACCCTTAGACCATGGTCTGAGAACCCCTGCTTTTCAGAGTCCCAAAGTGAAGCCAAATCTCTCGTAACGATCGAGTTGTACGCTTGCGTTAATTGGAAATTCAAAAATTCCGAAAAATGAAGAGGTTATGTTCATTTTGAAAGACAACAAGAAAATAGATATCGAGAATAAAAATATTTAACTTAAATACTTTCAGTTCAATTTTAGAATATGAATAGGAGTTAACATTGATATTTAGGACTTGAAGAAAACGAAATAAAGCTATTAAAACATTTCACATGAAATTGTGAGGTTATGATCGAATTCACTTGAAGTTAAGAATGACATACGTTTCACGACAAAATACGATGTGTCGAAGAGAGACAGAATTAAAAAAATATGTTTATTCTCAATGTTGCCGCACAAGCGCAGATCTGTTACCAAAGCCCAGTTTCAGTTTTGATATAGGCCCATTCCCCAGATAGGAGTTATTACATATATCTAGGAGCATAGAATAACTGGAGAGAAGGCTCCGCTACAAAAATGAACTGCCAAAAACGTCCGAACTTGTCAGTTCGCCGCAAGGTCACGAGATGGCGACAACGTCGTTCGTTGCTACAACATGGCTATCCTTAATAAAATTATCATTAATGATTATTAGTTGTTATTACTTCTAAGGTACCTTTTGTTACTATATCATAATATAGATATTCTCTTGAAAGAAAGCAATACATACTTTTTTTCGGAAATCCGACAATATAAGGCATATAGCACGTGTAAAGAAATGGCGACAAGGAACAGATTGAATATAGGAAGTAAAATCTGTTTCCCGCTCCGAATCCAAGTTTTAGCAGAGGGAATGTAAACGGGGTACCATACAATTCTGCGTATGATACACGAGAACAGATAAAACTCAGTCTTCCCGTATAATAATAATACTACTTACCTGAATATTCGTTTTTTCCGATAAGGATATTGTTTTGACAAATTTATTACCGATCATCACAGACTTTCTATATAATTGCGCTTAAAAAAATGATTGGAATAAAGTGATTATATTAGAGCACTATAAAGATAGGTATGCTAGATAGACCTGGCTCTATGGTTGATTGGGTCCAACCATAGACTCGAAAATTACAGGACTCGCAACATTTTCATCGCCATCTATCGGGGTGATACACCAACATGAACAATAAATTATAAATTTGACTATTAGATGCCGCGGCATTATTCTAACGCCACGAACCTAACCTATTTCCAATGTTTTTTATGTGAGCATGCCGAAAAAAGTCACTACAAGATCTCTCATTCCGAAAATATGCTCATTCGATTACAGATTTCATTTCTTTGGATTACAGATTTCATTTCATTCGAAGGGATCTGTAATTTTCGAGTCTATGGTTGGACCCAAAATGGCGGTTTCTGGTATACTCCCCTTTATAGATCCTTAATTATATGTCATCAATATTGTCTATGTTATGATTTATGGTCAATTTCAATTGAAAAGAAGCATAAATGTATCAATAACAATGAGGGCCACATTATATTCTTTGCAATTGTAGCGCCACAGAACAAGATATGTGTTATAAACGATACCAGCGCTCATCTATCGGGCGTCACACGAAACTCGAACCTCCGTCGTTATTGGCAGTTCAAAATGATCTGTCGATCGTATGAAGCCTTCCCTCCAGTTAGTCTATGCTCCTAGCATATATTATGCATAGCACGTATGAAAAGAAATAAGACAAGATCAGTCAAAATTTCTGGGATGTTGTGGACAAAGAACCTATCATTATGAACATGACGAGGTCGGAGGTCTGCCCAGATGAGGAAATAATAACAGTTGTGGTTGTTGAAACAGAATAATAGGAATATTCTCATTTTTTTATTACATATTTTATACCTTCACTGTTCACAAATATTGAAAGTTATAATGTCATGACAAAATTCTTCATGTATTGAATAAATCCATTCTGTTTCTGTATCGATATCTATTACAATTTTCCCAATCAATTCACTTTGCAGCAACCAGAAACATGCTTCAAATTATCAACTGGATTTTTCTGGTTTGACGAATATTCATATTGAACATTGTCAAGGAATATGCTTTTTAAGCACCCACGAAATTTTTTCATATCGAACCAGAATTTGGATGATTTAAGAATGAAAGATATTTCAAGCATAAAAGATTCCAACAGTTTAGGGTGATATTTTGTTTTCAATGAAGAAAAAAAAGTGAGTTGGAATTAAAAAAAAAATTACGGAATATCGTACAAAATCGAACACGTTGACATGAGGCTTTCCCAATTGGAAACCGAGAAAAAAAATTCTAATTTGACAAGTTTTCCGCCATTTTGATTTGTGTTTCAGAATTCTACGCCACAATGTGAATGACCATTGACCACTAAAACATACAAAGATGTGATGAAAAACTGTTATTTCAAATGTCACGCATAACTTAACAAAGTTACCAGAATATTATTCAAAGTTGACATTAAACACCCTGTATCCAGCTTATGCATCGAAAACGAGATACATGTCATAAGGCAAAAATGACTTTCTCAGAGTGATCTACATGGCTATAAATGTTTGTCTAGTTTATGGTGAAACACCCTGTATAATCCAAAATTTTAAATACCTACACATTTTGTCTGTCCGCTCCCTTATGGAATCAAGGAAAGGCAAGTTCACAAACATAGATCATCGAATAATTAAAATTCAACTTCATGCGAACCAGTGAACCCATTGTTTGAATCCAACCGGGAACATGATTCGTGCTACGAATAATCTCCACTTAATTGAAGATTGGATAATCAGGAAATGCTTGCGGTCACTGGATATCATAAAGACCTATAATTTGACAGTTCATTCAATATTGCGAAACAATCTTATATTAGTATCTCATCACATATTCATCGACGACCCATTCAAAATATCACATCATGCGTGTGTTTCCCACCACCTAAGGCGTTAGAACATAGGTGAATTTCCGAATTTCCTCATCATGATCACGATCCAAAGATTACAGCGTACAAACATAGGAAACGCGCATACCTATATTATCTGTAGTGCTAAAAGCCGACCACGATTTAAAACTGAATTTAAATGAGAGGCAATAGATGGCGCTATTTATGTATTAAAATTACATCGACCACATCTGTCAATGAATTCGAATCGTTTTCATAGCATGTTATGCTATGCTGCCCATTTTGACAACTACTATATACCTACCTACTTACATTTTTACATTTACATTTTTATTGTTTTAACCCGTATGTTATTTTGTCTTATTTAGTGATACGTGTTTTATTCATACATATGCACGAAATGTACCCCATGACCTGCTACAAATGTAATGTTTTTTATATAACGTAGTCAATAAATATCTATCTATCTATCTATTTGTTGACACAGCAATATCCATCAATCAAAAACCTTATTACCTCTATCGACTCATAGAAATTACAAACTGGTTGAAATTTCTCGGGTATAAGGAGTCCTAAAAAGGCCTTAATTGGTTAAACTCTTTATTGAAAATTGCCTTAGCTTTCGCCACCATTGTGTAGCTTCATCAGAGGTCTAAAAAATGTATAAAATGACGTATAAAATGTATAAAATGTATAAAATGTCTAAAACGTATAAAATGTATAAAATGTATAAAGTGTATAAAATGTATAAAATGTATAAAACATGGACAACAGTAAAATAGTATAAATGTTGTTACTCACTTCAAAGCGAGATTTCCTTATTGAGTGAGCTTCTCCATCCGATCTCTACATTCGGCACAATAATATTCGGATTAAATTTATTTAATTTATTTCTTTGATTTTATCTTAAGAAATCTTTATATTCAACATTATGGATCCTCTTCAACCCGCATCAGCATCAGTAGGAGGAGAAATCTCAGAGCCAACAGCTAACTGGCATGGTTATTGTCTTTTTCGATTTCATTACATATATGGATCAGATTACAGTATATGGAGCTAATCTCCCCTGCATCGTTCGTGATGTTTACGTTATTGTTTTTGTATTTGATTTGTCGCATTTCTTGAAAACACCATTTTTATTAGTTTGGGCAAGATCTTATGATCCTGCACTGTTTCGCCACTGTGTTGAATTTATGCAGCAGCCTCTGCATCCTAGTTCTCGTGAAAAATTCAATGAATTAGTCTACTGAAATGAATGGAATGGAATTAACTGAATAGTCAGGTTTTGTGTTATTATAAAATATTGAAAGACATATTGAACGAGAGTGCCTCCTTCATAGTATCTTTCCAGAATTAATTATTGCCATTGGAACGACGAGGGATATAAATCTCACATGCAATGAAAAAAACCATTTTGCGTTCCTGCATGTCACTTGAACCAATATGGCTGTCAAGGAATAAGTTATTGTCTTGTCCACAGTGTTGGACAGAACGATTTATCGAACTTCTAAACTAACCAAAAGACGATCTAATGAAAATTCATCAATCAAATCAACTTCCAGGGTAAGAGTGTGAAAGTAACTCGCACGTCCTGTTTTGATATTGGATCCTCTAATTAATTTCTATCAAATGAGACTTCCTCTTGCCCATATACATACAGTAACCCCGTAGTAATAGAGTTTTAAGAGATGTTCGGGCTTTCATAGCTACCAGACATTTCCTGGAGATTTGTTATCTTCTCAAAGACACTTTTTTCACCCGGAATAACGAACCGCTTTTCAAAATTGGAATGGATATACAGGGTGTTTGGAGGGTGAGTAGCCATAGGTAAATGGTGGATAGGTGGTGCTATTGGCTACTTGTTGCGCCTAATGAAATAACATTTAGCCCAAAGTTCAAAGTGTTATAATTTGTTTGCCAATTTTCTAGGAATTTCCCATTTTTCTCATTAAAATCTTGAATTTCTTAAATTTAATGCTCGAGGTGCCTATAAAATGATTTATTTTTTTAGTCTAGTCTTGTCTTATTCAGATTAAATTATAATTTCATACAAACGTCTTCAAAAAACCTGACAGCGTCGTATCAAACATCAAAATGAAAAAAAATGTTGTGTCCACTTTTCAAAGTGAAATACAAAAAAAATTTACATAGTGTGGGGTTTTAAAATGGTTTTTAAAACTTCTCTTGTTAATACTTTTTGCAATGGTATGTAACATGTATCATTAATAATCAGATAACTCAACAAAATCCGTTTTGTCTTCAAGAATCCCTTAAAAGGGTGATGGCAAAACTATTCCATTGAGCAGGTAGAATCTTTTCTCTCATTCTAACACAGCTAAAAATAGCGTGCTCATGTTATAGGCACTTCGAGCATCAAATTTAAAAAAATTCAAGATTTTAATGAGAAAAATGGCAAAAAAATTATAACAGTTTGAACTTTGGGCAAAATGTTATTTTATTAGGCGCAAGTAGCCAAGAGCATCACCTATCCACCATTTACCCTCCAAACACCCTGTATATGATTTACAGGATGTTCCTAACTGTGTTTCATGTGATAGTGTTGCTATGGGGGTTCTAAATATGAACTTTTAACAAGTAAATGACAAGAAAACAACCACAGCATGAAGCAGTCAGTAATTGGGACAAAAAGGATTACCGAATTCAGTGAATCACTCATTGACATTATATGTGTTATCTCAGATCTGGGGACTATCAAATGTGAGAGCTTCGATTTGCATGGTCATACAGATCACATTATGGTGTCATGTAGGCTCAACATAAAAAAAAATCCATTTGTACAATCTGATATATACTATATTAGCTTTAGCAATTTTGACAATGATCTCGACAATGATGAATTCAATGGGGGTGCAAAATTCAATTTTGAAAATGTGAAAAATCAATATATTTCGATATACATAAATAGTATCGAATCTAATGCAGTAGGATATGATAAAATGAGTTTGAGAAAGTTAAAAATTGCACTTCCTCACTATTTAGATATTGTGAAGGTTATAATAAATAATTCACTGAAAACGGGCATATTCCCAGATTTAGGGAAGAAATCCGTAGTGGTGCCTCTGTCCAAGGTTGAGGTTGCCGAGCGGTACACAGTTGAGACCAATTAGAACATCTAAAAAAGCAGAGAAGGAAGTTGCTGAACAGCTGATGCGTTATCTGAATAAAAATCACATTCTACCTTCAAAGCAGTTTGGCTTCAGAAAGTGCGATAGCACTCAGACTGCTCTGCTACAAGTCACTGATGACATTACATCAGTTCTGGACGCAAATCAATTGGTAATTTTGATTTTATTAGACCAGCGCAAAGCTTTTGATCTTGTCACTGTGAATTTTCTTCTTGCAATACATAGGTGCAAACAATTTTGAGTAAAGATGGTTCGAGTCATATCCCACAAAATGATCACAAGCAATTAAAATAAGCCATATTATGTCAGATTTTTTATTGGCACGAAGCGGGGAAAGAGCTGAGAAAGCGTAACAAAAGAAGTATTGACATGAAAAAACTTAAAAAAAGAAACGTTTAAATGTAGAATTTGCAACAATAAAGTCAAATATAATACAAATACGGATACAGAAAATGTCTGAGATCAAATTAAGCAAGCAATAGTAAAAGTAGAACAAGAGGAGATAGGATATGCCAGCCCACAGACCAAGAAAGTATGGATGACAGATGAAATTCTACTGATGATGGACAATCGGACGGAAAATACAAAAGAATAATAACATCGAAAAATACAAACAAATGAATAGAGAAATGAGAAAGATGAAGGAAAGATGCGAGGAGATCGAATTACTTGAGAACAAACAGGACAGTCACGGAGTTCATAAGAAAATAACAGAGGTAACGCATTCCAACAAGAACCAACCCGTATTGGTTATCTTAAATGAAAATAATGAAATGGTAACAGAAGAGCAAGAATTATTGAAAGTATGGCAAACCTATGTCCGCTAGCGATGCGCCACGAATATACGACGAGAATACTGAGTGTGAACAGGCCCCAAAAATTCTAAAAACAGAAATAATGAAAGCACTCAAAGTGAGTAAAGACGGAAAAGCAACAGGTCCAAACGAGTCCATCATACCGTCCTTCTGACATTACTGCAGGAAAAAGGATTGGACAAACAGGACATCAGTTTATGAAAAATCTTTACTGGAACCAAGAAGCAACGTTAAGATGTGGACAAACGTCATCAGAACGGGCGTGCATGGAAAAGGGGGTACGACAGAGTTGTGTTCTCTCGCCAGTGCTGTTTAATATGTACCTACTCTGAACACATATTTAACAAAGCAATAGGCGATGATAAGGATGGAATAAAAATAAACGGCTGGACATTGAACAACATACGATATGCAGACGACACGGTTATCATCGCAGACAATCCAGAAGCCCTACAACGCCTAATCAACAAAGTTGTAGAAGTGAGTGATCAACAAAGTTGTAGAAGTGAGTGATCAAATGTGCATGAAAATAAATGTATCAAAAACAAAAGTAATGGCCATAACAAATCTCCAAACCCACAACTGAACATAAACATCTATGACATCGCAATAGAAAAAGTTGAGAAATTTGAATATCTTGGCTGCTGCATAACGACAAATGTAGACCCTGACGTCGAAGTAAGATCCCGTATAGAGAAAGCCAGAGCCGTATTCCTGGGGATGAAAAACCTGTTATGTAATGCAACCTCAAACTTAAGCGTAAGATACCGTTATGTAAGAGCATACATGAAAGCGAATCTCGGAAAATTGTCATATATCTTTAAGTGCTTTTTCCTTTCAAACCTCCTATGTCCTATTGTATCCGATGAGACGATTTCATAAATTTCCTTTGCCGGACTTAATTGAGATAAAGGTGCTTTGAAACAACCAACTCTGGTTTTACTTTTTGTACAAACTTCAAAGAACGACATGTCAACTCGATATGTTTATACATATTCTTGAAGTAGAATTTATGACATATAATCAGAACTAATTGTTTGGTTCCTATGTGTCCCTGATTTTCATGTACCTTTTGTACCAGAGATTTTCCAAAGTCTTCTGTTAAGAGGGGCCTATACCGTTCTGACGTTCAGTTCAAAACGCGATTCGGGATTTCTCACGATAGAGACCACCGATTTATATGGGGTTTTCACTATTATTCAATTTGAAGAGTTCTTCGGGTCGGAAAGTTCATAACTTTTTTTTTCGTCGAGTGAAAAAAAATTAACTTTTTTTTTCCTTTCTTAGTGACTCTCTATATGCATAATTCTAACTTACCGACCTAGATTATTTTTTTTATGAATTCCCACAAAAAATTCAACACAAAAAGTTGTTTCTAATCGCTTAAAACCCGATTTCAGTAAAATTAAAATTAAACGATCGTAAAGTGCTGCCACCTAATCGACGAACTTGCATATTTCCATCTTCTACTGATCGTTCCATCTATATCTGGCAATACTGCACATTTCAGGATGCTCTTTGGGGCTTTCGGTAAATACCAGAGGCAAATATTTATTGTTGTATTGTTAGACGTCTGTTATCATTGAAAAGTAAAGGTGTGAAAACATGTGCTTTATTATTTCTGTTGGACCAGCAAGCCGAAAGCAAATTAGTTCGGTTTTTACGTTTTTAGATCTTGTGACGAGAGACGGGATTCGTGAATTTTCACTGGATTTCTTCTTTCTTGTGATTGGAAGTGTTGTGTTGTTTTTTATAATTACTTTGGAAATGAGTAGGAAATTTGATATGATAAACGCAAAAATCTTTGCGCACATCGCCGTAGTAGAAAATTAGCTCAACGGAAGAGATTCCAAAAGTAAGTGGGTAATTATTCGACTTTAGTTTCAGTTTTCATGGAAAGTTTCAGTTTCAGTATAATAAACAAAGAAGAAAGCCTTCAGCAGGATGAAAAGGATGATACTTCATCAGAAAGGATTGCTGATGATTTGTCTTGTAGTTTAGAACAAGAAACGGTTTCAACTACATTAACTTGCGGGTGAGATGTTTTGTTATAACTAGAAAGGTGCTGTTCCATTGCGCGAACCTAACTCGCGCAACGGTTTCGCGAAATAAATTTCGCGATGTGGATACCGCTTTCGCGCCAAAAATTTTGTTGAATTTCTGGCGCGAAAGCGGTATCCACATCGCGAAATTTGTTTCGCGAAACAGTTGCGCGAGTCAGTTTCGCGCAATGGAACAGCAGCACCTGAATAGATGTCCAAGTCGAATTACCAAATATCTTATACATATTACTTATTATTTTTACTTTGTCTCATCCGAAACAGTTTGTTTTCTGTAAGCATATTTTTAAATCTTGATCGGGAAAACCTATTATTGTGGAAGGAAGGAGATTGGTGGATGTCCGTCTTTTGTTCAAACAAATTGCTGATTTGTGCAAGCATACCCTTTTGACTGCTCATTTTCTGATATGGACTTGATACAGGAAATAAGGAAATGTTTGATTTCCCAATTTGTATTCCAATGCCGGATGTGTAACATTCAGAAAAAATTGAGCACTCTAAATGGGAGTGAAGGTATTACGAATAACATAAATATATATTCAGGGGGGTTGCTAGTCCCCTACTGGGCGCCTCCTCAGGTGGCGGATAGAGGAATGCCTCCCAGATATGGGTGGTACCGAGGAAATCAAATACTCGGGGCGGACCAAAACTAGCGCCGCAGTGTCTGTCTCACATTGAGCGGCTGCAAACAGCGTCTGCTCCATATTGGACGGCTGATAGAATCCCCCTTGCTGGGGGTTATGGCAACAGGCCTTAGAATCCTGTTACATGTAAAAAACCAAGGGTATATGGAAACTAAATGCAGAATGGAAAAAAAAAAATATGAAAATTCCCCGGGTGGAAATCCACACCTCTTATAGAGGGAGCCCCATCGGATACGGGGGGGCAGTTCTGCGAATGGGAGCCAGGACCCAAACTTAATTTTCAACCGGAAACACAGAAAAGGGAGAAAGGATGGAAGGAGGATGGATGTTGGAACATGGAATGTGCAGGGATGGAGAACAAAGGCTGACGAAGTTATACAGGAGTTTCAAAACTCAAGTATCGACATACTTATCATGAGCGAAACAAAGAGGAAGGGAAATGGTTCTGAAGTGATTGGTGAGATCTTACATTGTTGGAGCGGCATCGAAAAGGAAAAAAGGGCTAAAGCAGGAGTCGGTATATTGGTCAAGAAGAAATGGATGCATTCTATTCGTGACTGGGAGCCTATTAATGAAAGAGTGTGTAGAATGAGACTAGATGCCTTTGGCAGACAAATCACGCTACTGGCAGTGTACGGACCAAACGAGGATAGCTCAAACAGTGAGAAACAGTACTTCTTTGAAACCCTTCAACAGGAGATTGAAAAGGTGAAAAACTGTCAGGAATTAATAATTGCCGGAGACTTCAACGGTAGGGTAGGTAGGAGAAATAATGATAGGACTGTCGGAGATTTCGGAGAGACGACTGTTAACGACAACGGAGAGAGAATGATAGAGCTATGCGAGCTAAACGACCTTCGAATTACTAATGGATTCTTTAAACATAAGGAAATCCATATGTACACCTGGACACAACCAAAAAGAAAGCTGAGATCCGTCATCGATTATTTCGTGGTCAAACTTAATACAACCCTTAAAGTTCAGGACGTGAGAGTGAAACGAGGTATTGAATGCGGCAGCGATCATCACATACTTGTCGCAAATATACAATTCCCATGGAAAGGACAACTCACGAGAACAGATAACAACGATGAAAAACCAGAACGAACAATTGAACCGGGTTTCAGAGTGCACCTTCTCCAAGACACAACAATCAAGGAATTATACCAAGAAAATCTTGACAAAAGATTGATCGAATTCAGATACGAAAATCTGGAGGACACGTACGCGCACATCAAGTGTTGCATAAGGGAAGCAGCACTGGAAACTCTGGGTAGAAAAGAGGATGGAAGACGCGAGACGTGGAACGAGATGACGGAAGAAACGAGAAAATGTATAAAGGAAAAAAAGGAGATTTATAAAAGATGGTTGAGCACGCATAACTCGGAAGATCTTGAAGGATATAGAAGAAAGAACAGAGAAGTAAAGAGACTGGTTACCAAAGAGAAGAACGAAATGTGGAAGAAGAGATGCATCAACATAGAAGAACATATCGGAGGATCAAAAAGCAGGGAAGCATACAGGGCCATAAGATCGCTCCAACAAAACACCAAAGAGGGACTTCACGTGACCTATATTCAGAACAGCCGATGGCAGGAGTACTACGAAGATCTACTAACAGAAAAAAGACCTGGTTTCGCCAGCACATCTACTAACATCAGCAATCCAGACCAGAGAAGAATGGAACAACCACTACATGTCACACTAGACGAAATAAAAAAAATTGTTAAACACCTCAAAAACAATAGATCACCTGGACCCGGTGGCATTAACCCGGAGCTATTCAAGCACGGGTCAGATAAGTTACTGCGGATCGTACGGAACATGTTTGAAAGAGCCATAAATGGGGAAAATCTGCCTTCAGAATGGATGGAATCCTATATAACTTCGATTTTCAAAAAAGGGGATAGAAGGAAGTGTGAGAATTATAGAGGAATTAGCGTCATATCGACGATAGGTAGGATGTATGGTAGACTGTTGAAGGGGCGATTGGAGGAGAATATAAAAACCAAGATTGGAGAAGACCAGGCTGGCTTCACAGCAGGAAGATCATGCCAGGACCATATATACACGATACAACAACTCATCGAAAAAAAGATATCCAAAAACAGAGCAGTACATGTAGCTTTTGTGGATCTGAAAAAGGCTTATGATTCTATACCCCGCATAAACATCTGGGAAGCAATGGAGAAACTTGACATACCGCAAAATCTGATATCTGCAACAAAAAAATTGTACTCTCAAAACGTAGTATCGGTCGAACTGGGGAAAAGGCTAGGAAAAAGCTTCAAAACAACCAAGGGTCTTCTACAAGGATGCGCTACCTCCCCCACTCTATTCGAGATATTCCTAGAAGTGGCACTAAGACCTTGGAAACGGAAGTGTGAAGGTATGGGAATACCTGTGAGAAACGAACATCTATATACCCTCAGTTTCGCCGATGATCAGGTGATTATGGCACAAGATGAAGAAGACCTCAGCTTCATGGTGAGAAAACTAGGCGAGGAATATGAGAGAAACGGTCTTGAAATTAATTTCAATAAGACAGAGTATCTATCAGCTGGCATAACAGAGACATCTGACCTAGAACTAGATGATAAGACCAAATTGAAAGGATGCAAGTTCTTCAAATACCTAGGCTTCACCATTTCAAAAGAAGGAACAACTATAGAGGAGATCAAAAAAAGGTTGGGACAAACCAGGACATGCATTCGGCAACTTAATGGCATATTGTGGGATGACCATATCACGAAGACCACAAAAAAAAGAATATTCAACACCATAGTCAGGAGTATTATGACATATGGGTCAGAAAACTGGGTGATGAGCAAGAGAGAACAGGGAAAAATACTAGCCACAGAAATGGAATTCTGGAGGAGGTGTGCAAAAAAGACCAGACTAGACCGAATACCGAATCAAGAGATTAGAAGAAGGATGTCAGTGGAGGACGACATACTTACCTTCATTGAGGAAAAACGGCTGGAATGGTATGGGCACGTGAGACGAGCGCCACCGGATAGATGGATATCCCGAATAACGGAATGGAGCCCTTTAGGGAGACGAAGACGGGGAAGACCGCGAAGATCATTCAGGGATGAAGTGGATAACGCAATGACGAGGAGAAACCTAGAGGATGGAGATTGGAATGATAGAGATGAATGGAGAAACCGGTTGAGAGAGGGAAGACAGCGTCAGCTGTAAACACCCTATATATATATATATATTCAAAATGATGATATGGGATCATCAACTGAGAAGGCAGCTACCTATATAATTGAAAGAAATAAGACACAAATCATTTGCCATTATAAATAATGACAAATGAAATGTGAATACGAACTAGGTCTCCGATACTGTTCACCCTACCAGACCGAATGGTCCAACGTCAACTGAGAATCGCACCGACTGCAGTTTCGTCCTATTTAGGACTCATCAGGGTGGAATATCCCAAATTCGACGCTGGATGGAAAATCTTTTCGTCAAGATATCTATACAGGGTGTCTCAAGTTCGAGTGCCTATTAGACGTTTCTGGAGAACTGGACTCAATTGAAATCTGAAAATTGGGATTATGATATTGTTGGAAATTCTCTACAGACCTAAAATATTTTCAGAGCCTGAGCACTCCCGGTTATACAGGGAGTGAAAATAAATTTGCTCAAAAATTTTTTTTTCAATCTTTTCGTTTCTGATATGATCGAGTATCCAATACTGAATACATTTCTGTTGAAAACATTGTATTCATTGGAATAGTTTTCGAAATATCAAAAAAAAACCTGAAAAAAGGTCAAAAATTCAGTCAGTATCATGTTAATTTTTCTCATTCTGAACATCCTGAGTGTAAACCATTCTCACAACGTCAAAGTAGAAGAATGTGAAAAGGTCATGCATCTTTTGAATTTCATTAATATCATCACAGGGGGTTTCAAATTTTGTGTCGAAAACTGTGATCGAAAATTAGCCATAACTTCTGTTTTTCAAATTAGAACCATATTTTTTTATGATTGCGTTGGATTCTGCGAAGAAAAATAGTGATAGCACTCTAAGATACTGTTGCTTCTAAATTCAGTAATTGCCGAGTTATTTGAGCTTTTCTCGATTCATGGTGTACGTAGAGTCAAATTCATCGAATCTAAACAGATTCGATGAATATTCTCATGAAACCGTAGTAACAATTAATAATTAGATCTGTCACTTGTGAATTATCAATGGGATCATTTATCTTCTATGGTCACAGAATATTCTCATGCAACATATTCGATGAATATTTTTATGAAACCATTGAATAAAATCGAAAAGTAAAAATAAAACCTAAAATTAGACCTGTCACTTGTGAATTAAAATTCATGTTCTATGGTCACAGAATATTCTCAAGTAAAAGATTAGATGAATTTGATTCTACGTACAACATGAATCCAGAAAAGCTCAAATAACTCGGGAATTACTGAATTTAAGAGCAAGAGCATCTGAGAGTGCTATCTTTATTTTTCTCCGCAGAATCCATCGCAATAATAAAAAAATAGGGTTCTAATTTGAAAAACAGAAGTTATGGCCAATTTTGGATCACAGTTTTTGACACGAAATTTGAAACACCCTGTGATGATATTTATGAAATTCAAAAGATGCATGACCTTTCCACATTCTTCTACTTTGACATTGTGAAATCGGTTAACACTCAGGATGTCCAGAATAAGAAAAATGAACATAATACTGACTATGAATATTTTACTTTTTTTCAGGTTTTTTTTCGATATTTTGAAAACTATTCGAATGAATACAATGGTTACAACAGAAATGTATTCAGCACTGAATACTCAATCATATCAGAAACGAAAACATTGAAAAAAAAATTTTTTAGCAAATTTATTTTCACTCCCTGTATAACCGGAAGTGCTCTGGCTCTGAGAATATTTTAGGTCTGTAGAGAATTTTGAACAATATCATAATCCCAAATTTCAGATTTCAAATATGTCCAGTTCTCCAGAAACGTCTAATAGGCACTCGAACTTGAGACACCCTGTATATATAAAAGAAAGATGTTGTTTACACCATTTATAACTCGAGATCGGATGGACTGTTTGTTATGAAACTTCATATATAAATTCGTATACGGTCTGGTTATTATAAAATACAATAAAACTGTGAAAAAATCGCTGAAAAATTTAATTATACAGGAAATGCTTTTCCTCCTTTTGAGTAAAGCCACTAGATGTCGCTACAGTTACAGTTACGCTACCGCTTATTCGTTTGTACTTCATTTGATATTCTCCGCGTTAGATGGCGATATAAACAAATAGTGTGTACAGTGACTATATTCCCTCCATGGTCACTGTAATAGTGTGTAATTTGAGTTGCCTACAACTCTGCGTTGTTGGGCAAAACCAAAATGTCTTAGCGTAGGAGTACAGAAGTCTTAAATGATTAGATTTCGTTGAGATATGAGAAAAGTTTCGTTCTTACCACTTCAGATGGCGCTATTCACACATTATGACTGATGATTATTAGTTATTTTTATAGTTTTATTTATTCCAAATAACGTAATCGTGAAGGTACTATATTTGACATTATCACAATCAAATGGCGATGAATTTGTTGAGGCTTTCACGGCCATCGATTGATGTCATCTGTTTTTTTTTTCGAGCATTTCGGTCGTCGTGGTTTGAAATGGTCGAAAAAAGAACATATGACATCAATTACTGTGTAATTTACATAGGGCTCATAGTACCATTAAAGGCTATTAACAGATCCAGAAGCGGGTGAATATCACAGTGAATTTTCATCGAAATGTCAAGTGAATCGGATTTTGGCAATGAGTTCCAATCGTGAGATGTCCATTCTCATCTTTTCTCAT
Source organism: Adalia decempunctata (assembly GCA_951802165.1). Classification (NCBI taxonomy): domain Eukaryota; kingdom Metazoa; phylum Arthropoda; class Insecta; order Coleoptera; family Coccinellidae; genus Adalia; species Adalia decempunctata. The sequence goes on from OX637695.1 coordinate 52,197,199, forward strand.
AAATTTTAAAATGTTTTTGAATTTCTGTTTGGGTAATAAATATATTTGCGGAAATAACTGAATCCAAAATTGTCATTATAAGTGATTGACATATTATGACATATTATTTTTGTGTATCCGTTCTGTGTGATAGCTCATTTCATGGAAACATTCGACAGTTCAAAAATCAGCGAACCAAGCCGTTGATCTCCGATCACCGGTGATTACGATTTGTGAAATCCACCGTAAGTATCATTTAGGCGGAACAAAGTTCGTCGGGCCAGCTAGTGATATAATAAATATAATCATATATTTTTTTTATAACGCCATTCCAAAACTTCTGTAAAATAATCCTGGTAATAAATATATTTGTCTGATTTTGATTTTATTCATTCATCTCAAAAATCCAAATCAATCAATTGGTGTTCCTAACAATTGAATTTGTTATGCATGTGATGTTTATCGTCTAGAATTTCATACAATCCTTCCTCCTTCTTGAAAAACCTTATCGTTTCAATTTTATAAAATAATGATATTTTCTGATCCATGATCTGAGTTCATGAAAAAACTCATTAAATTTCAAAAACTTTCCGAAATTCTTGATATTATAGTCACTAACATCAAAAAAAGCTATTTCAGATGACTTACATAATTACATATATCAAAAAATACTTAAATTAAGTACTATAATGCAGGAATCAGTCTAACTTGAATGGATGTCTCCTGTTCGAGTGCCTTTTAGACGTTTCTGGAGAACTGGACATATTTGAAATCTGAGAATTTAGATTATCATATTGTTCGAAATTTTCTACTGAGCTAAAATATTTTTGGAGCCTGAGCGCTCTTGTTTATACAAAAAGTGAAAATAGATTTGTTAAAAAAAAATTTTTTCAATTTTTTTCTCTGTTAAGTATTCAATTCTGAGTAAGTACATTTTTGTTAAATCCATAGTTTTCAAAATATCGAGAAAAAACCGAAATAAAAATCAAATACTCAAATACTCGTATAGTCAGTATAATGTTCATTTTTCTTATTCTCAACGTCCTGAGCGTAAACAGTCCTCAATCCCCATAACATCAAAGTAGAAGAATGTGGAAAGGCCATGCATCTTGTGAATTTCAGAAAAATCATCACAGGGTGTTTCAAATTTCGTGTCGAAAACTATGATCGAAAATTGGCCATAACTTAAATTTTTCAAATAAGAACCTAATTTTTCATGATTGCGTTGGATTCTGCAAAGAAAAATAATAATTCTACTCCAATAAAAATAAATGAAAAACTGAGAGAACTATCACCATTTTTTTCGCACGATTAAACGCAATCATAAAAAAAGGGGTACTTATTTGAAAAACGATTGTCGATATTTTGTTCTCTGAAGAAAAGTTTCATATATACCTACCTATATTACTTGTAACTAATAATGTAAATATGTATATAAAATTACTCTGATAGAGCATTTCATACAATAAACAAATTTAAATTCATGAAAATTTAGTTTAGGTTTTGAATATCAATCACATTCTTTTTCACTGTAGGTTCATATGTGCATGATTTTTCCCGAACCCAACTTACAACCGAAACACAAGTTCGCAATAAATTCGTACAACCAAGAAGGAGTAATATATTCTTATTTTGTTCCTTCACATCTACCAACACAGGTAACACTCCTGTCTGTTGCCCTTAGTTATAGGGAATTCCCAATTATTTCTTTCCATCTGGTAAAACGTGAGGGCCTCTGTCGCTGTCCTATAAATTTACAGTGTTGTCGGCAGTTTGGTAAATAATTCCAATTCATTCGTGAATATACGAGGGCATTCGACAACTTCCGCCTTCCCCTTGGTAAAGGCTGTACGTAACAGAAATCTCGCACGTGGAAGAAAAGGGCGGTAAATACGAGGAATGTCTGAGATATCTTCGACTGAAAATCGACCATTTCTTAGGGGTGGTGAGGGGTAAGAAGTAGGTAGAGTTTGACGTACGCTGAAGAAGCCTCGCACTATAAACCCCTCTTAACCATATATTTTTTCTCTGTTATTTAGAGTTTTATATATGATGCCATTTTTAATTTTGCACTTGTCATCTAGTTGTAGACTTCTTTGGTTATTTTCATATCTTCTAATTGTAATAAATTTGTTATTCTCATTATGGAATCTTCATCAAATTCTCGTGGTTCTAGTATAGGATACCTAGATAAGCAATCTGCCTCTAGATTCTCTGCTCCTGGATTATATACTATATCAAATTCGAATTGTGATATATAATTCAATATTTGAATTAGTTCTAGATCTTCACTTTTCTCAACATTAAAATTTCCTAACGGTTTGTGATCTGTAAATTTAACAAATTTTGTTCCCATTAAATAATATCGCCAATATAAGATGGCTTCTTTAATAGCTAGACATTCAATATATATAATAATAATAATAATTTATTGATCCTTTTAGACATAACAAGGTATGTATGTATAGGACAAGTCCCAAATACAAAAATAATAAAAATTCAGACATTTTCAAAACTGTCATTATAGTACTCATTAACACTGTGAAAACACTTCTTAAGAAGTAAAGACCTAACAACTTTCTTAAATTTGATTGAATTGAGCGACTTAATGTTACTAGGTAGATGGTTAAACATCTTAATACACTGATACTTAGGTGACATTTCAAATCTTGATGTTCTATGTTTGGGAATTGACAATATTTCCTTATTCCTAGTGTTATGGGAATGAAAGCTTGACAACTTTACAAGACTATCCTCATTTTCCTTGGCAAAAACCAAACATCTAAATATGAAAATGGAAGCCAGTGTCAATATCCTATTTTACAGGAAAACTGGTCTACAAGAGGATCGTGGAGATACGTTGAATATCATACGCAAAATTCTCTTTTGCATAATAAAGACTCTACCAATATCTGTCGAATTACCCCATAACATGATATTATACGATAGGTGACTAAATACTAAACTATAGTAGACATTCATAAGTGAACACAAGGGAAGCAGATACCTGACTCGACTTAAAGCATAATAAGAACTGTAAAGCTTTTTACATACTTCATCAACGTGTGAATCCCACTTCAAGTGTCTATCGATATTGATACCTAGGAACTTCGTGCAGTTCTTTGATGTAATGACAGAATCTAAATGTTGAACTACAAGTGTACTATCATTTTTCGAAATGGAGAAGTAAATGCATTCGGTCTTGTTCACATTTATCATGATAGCATTAACATGGCACCATTCAACGAAGCAATGAACCAACAAATCGCAAAACACCTGTAGTTCCTCCAAAGTATCCGCAGTAACGGCTAATGAAAAATCATCAGCAAACAAGATAGCTCTTAGTATTTTCCACAGTTCTCGACGAGTTTTAGACTTATTAAAAAACAACTTCACCAAATTCTCAGGCAGATCGTTGATAAATATCAAAAACAAAAGCGGTCCCAAGACAGAGCCCTGAGGCACACCCAACTTCAAATTATGTTTACTGGATGAATAATTCTGAACTCTAACGGATGCAACTCTACCTTCCAGATAACTTCGAATCCAGTCATGAAATATTCCCCTGAATCCAAGATTGTAACATTTGTCTAATATGAATTGAAAGGAGATACTATCAAATGCTTTAGACAAATCAAAAAATAATCCAGCAACATATGAGCCCTTATCGAGGCAGTCATATACAAATTCAACATATTCCAAAGCCCCAGTTTGAGTTGAGCGACCTGACCTGAAACCGTGCTGTGCAGAAGCAAGCAGTTGAAACCTATCAAGGAATTTCATCATTCTATTGAACACCAATCGTTCAAACAGTTTGGAAAGACAGCTGAGAATAGAAATAGGTCTATAATTACCAATATCAGATACATCACCTTTTTTATGAACTGGAATAATAGTGGCTTTTTTTAGGAGATCAGGATAAACTCCTGTGGTAACCGACATGTTAACCAAATTTGCGAAATGTTGACTGATATCAGGACCTATCATCTTCAAGATTCGCGCAGAGATAAAATCAACACCTGAGTCATTTTTAAGAGTTTTCAATACGTCAGCCACCTCATGATCCATAACTGGATGAAAGAAAAAGTTATTATTTAGCATACATGAAGTAGTACATGAAGTGGACAATGCATTATTATAGTAACGGTTGAGGCTTATCCTCGCAACCGTTGTAAAATGGTCGGCAAACATCTCAGCCACATCTCCAGGCTCATCGAACAAAACACCATCAACAACAAGCTCAATGGCTCTTTGATCAGTGTTTTTTCGTCCAGTCACAGTATTGACCAGATTCCACATAGTTCTATTTTTGTTAGTAGATTTATCAATAAGATTACGGTGGAAATCTAATTTAGCATTTCTTAACAGATTTTTATAAGAATGTTTGGCTTTTTTGTACAACTTATAGGTAGATTCACTACTGACATTGATATGTAACCAGTGAAGATTTTTCAGATCACGTTTCGCCGAGATAATTTCTGGAGAAATAAATTTTTTAACAACATTGGCATTGTTAGCATATCTTATGAGAGGACAGCAGGTTTCAAAAGAATTCTGAATCAAATTAACAAATACTTCAAAGCATTCGTCAACATGTGGATATTTATACAGTTCCTGGAAATCACAATTTGAAATAGAATATTTAAAATCATTCAGATTTTGGGGACATAAGTCTCTAACTAACTTTGATACATTATGATTTTTTTGGGGCAAATTGATTTGTAACTCAAGTGTAATAGCCCGATGATCACTAATATGAGGTTCGTAAACTTTAACATTATAATCAAGTAAATTTGCATTAGTTAAAACATAGTCAACTTTGGAGATTGATGCCTGTGACATCCGTAAAGATCCTGGTTGGATCATTTGAGGAAACATTCATATCGAAACAATTCATTAAATCAACGAGCAACTTACGATTTGTGGAATCAATTTTCAAAAAATCCACATTGAAATCTCCACACACAAAAATTATATCAGCTGAAGTGATGCAATAATTGAGAGCAACCGAAATCCTGTCCAGAAAAATCTCAAAATTTCCAGAACCAGGCCGATAAACACTTATGATGGCTATTTTAACATCACATGCAAGCACTAAGATTCCACTTATTTCACATTCCATTTCTTCAGAAAAACGCGATACACTTAGACTCCTCACAGATAGACCAGCTCTGATGTAGATCATAGACCCTCCATGTGCTCTCGAGGGGCGGCAGTAGTAATCCGCTAGGATGTAACCAGGAAGAGTCATAGTTTTTACACTATAGGGACTACACCAGTGCTCAGCAAGACTTATGACATCAGGCCTTTCATCAGTTAAAAATAATTCAAGTGCATCAAATTTATTTGAGACGCACTGTACATTCAGTTGTGTGATTTTCAATTTATCCTTAGTAACAGCAGCAAGATCAGGTGTTGTTGTGTCATTTATGAAACAGGATTCTCCACAGGTTTCGGCTGAAAAAAACGGTGGACACTAGCCCTTTTTGGCCAATTGGATCCGTCCATAGCTTTTTCATACTCTGAGCTAGGCAAGAGAACTTTAAACGACGAGTAACTCTCAGGATATCTTGAGACAAGTTTCTCGCATTTGACATTAGAGAAATTTTTACTTAGAAAACTTTGGAGAATATCCGCCGTAATTTCGGGTCTGCGATTAGAAACATGGAATGGCCTGAATTTTTCAATTCCTTCGACGACGGTATCTGCTGAACTATATATATATATATATATATATTGCTTTTTTTGATTTTTGTGAGTTATTTAATTTCTTGAGACGAAAAATACTGGTTTCAAAACCTCATTCTCTTGAGGTTGTTTTAATATTGCTCCAATTCCCTCCATACTCGCATATGTTGAAATATAGATTGGGGCTTTTGGATCAAATATAGCCAACGCTGGACCAGCACATAAATATTCTCTGACTTTTTCAAAACTATTCTGGCATTTTTCTGACCAGTTGAATTCTATGTTTTCCTTAATAAATTATGTAATGGTTCTAGCAGCATTGCATGATTTGGTATATATTGTACATAAAAATTTATTTTTCCTAAGAATTGTCTGATATGTTTTCTTGTTTGCGGTACCGGAAATTCTTTTATGGCAATGAGGTTATCATTCATTGGTTTTATATAGTTATTATGTAACTCATGGCCTAGGTAAATCACTTTGTTACTGGCAAATACACATTTTGATGAATTCAATTTGAAACCTTTGTCTTGAAGTGCTTTTAAAGTTAGTTCTACATGTTTTAAATGATCCTCATAGTCCTCTGAATGAATTAAAATATCATCTGTATAGTTCACAGCCAATTCACTTAGATCATTCTTTCTTAAAACACTAGATAATGTTCTTTGAAAAATTGCTGGCGCGGTTTTCAAACCAAATGGCAAGCACTTCCACTGCCAATGACCTTGATGGGTTACAAAAGCTAATTTGTACTTGTCCTTTTCTGGTATTGGTATCGACCAAAACCGCCGAGTTTATATCTAGTTTTGTTCACAATTTCTAGCACGTATTTTTAAATCGTCAATCCTAGGGAAAGGTTGACTTTCAGGGACAAGTATTTTGTTTAAATCTGAAAAATCTATGCACAAACGAGACTTTTTTCGATCTTCTCTTTTATGAACCATTGTCACTGGAGCTGCGTAAGGGCTGCATGCCTGTCCGATCAAATCAGCTTCTAGTAATTCTTTTATTTATTTCTTCGATTTCAATTTTATCTTGAAATGAGCATCTGTATGGTTTTCTTAGAATATATTTATTCTCCCTCAATTTTATAAGGACTGAACGAGAATTAATTCGCTATCACGAAAATGCCTATATCTCTTGAAATAGATGCATAGAATACCTGGTGTATCGACTCCTTACTAAAAATCGTGACCAGAATTTGTAGATCAAAACGGCATCCTAGATTTCAGATTTTGGTCTAGTTCCGGAAAAAATCCGCAATAATTCACAGTCCTAGCGCTACTGCGGCAATGGAATAACAGCGCGACCCCTTTCGGGAGAAATGAAAAGCCGCTCAAAATCTCAGATTTTGGATCGGCAAGAAAGTCTTGAACAAAATCTAATCAGTGCCAACACCAAGTATTCTATGCATCTATCTCTTAAGAAAAAGTCAAAATTTGGTCATAGTTGGCTTTGTTATGAACGTCAAACATGTGGAACATTTACTTCATAGATATTCCAATTCTCTGTCGCAAAATGTCAAGCGAAGTGAAAACACGAGGATTTATAGTGAAACTTTTTCGAAATAATAAAAAATGGAGCTTCAAAAGAATCGCAAAAGATGCTCTCGTTCATCCGGAAACGGTATCAAGAGTTGTTAAGCGCTTCAACGAAGATCTTACAATTAACCGCAAGGAAGGAACCGGGAGGAAAAAGGGGTTTCATAGCCCAAAAAAAGTGAAGAAAGCCATCAGCCTTTTTCAGAAGAATCCTAACCTTTCAGGATGGAAAGTGGCCCAAATAGTGGGTTGTTCGCAGTCAACCGTTCAGAAAATCAAGTCGAGTTGTGGGCTTAGAACATACAAAGTGCAGAAAGTGCCAGACAGGAACGCTCTGAAGTATCAAGAAGCGAAATCAAGAGCATTATTATACCTTTCAACATATTCATTTTGTTTAAAAATGCATAATTTACAAGTTAAATGTTAGACCCTGAATCGTAGAGGCCCACAGGCCCACTAATACATGTATTCTAATAAGAGGGGGAACTATTCGTTTTTTGCCTCCTCTGAATTTGCTGTAGCATTTCCCAAATCGATATTATTTACTACTTTGATATTATTATTTTTCTTGTAACCAGATTTTTCTTCTTTCAATCTACACATATTTTCAGGGTGGAATCTATTTGGGAATCCCAACTTTTCACAATTTGGACATTGTTTATGGGAAGGTACGGCTTTATTGGTTTCTTTTTTCTTTTCAGTCGAGTGACCAAATTGTTTTGATTTTGACACCAAGTCTTCAACTGTTCCTATTGGTTTTCTTTCTATTCGGGTCTGTATATAATTTGGTAAACTGATAACAATTAGGTTTATTTAAGAATTTAGCGAAATGTCTTCGTCTACCTCCATTAATGAATTTCTCTTTTTAAGTGCGAAGTCTAATAAAGATCCATTCAAATACTTAAAGTTATATGCGTATGTTAATCAGTCCAAGACTGTAGGTACTGAAAAAGTTTCTAAAAAAGAATTTTTCCACAATTCTCAATTGTTTAAGCGATTTTATTTCGCATAAACATTAAACCAATCTACAGCAGAATCTGTCAAATATATTCTCAAGGTTTCTGCATATTTACCTTGTGTGATTCCCACTCTAATACACTCCTGAATGAATAAGCTCATCCAAGTACTGGCTTTGAGATTTTGTTCATTAAAATTTGCTATAATATCCTTTGCTAAAGATCTAGTAGATCTTCCTGGAATACCTGTGTTAGTTGGTTTTTCTAACGGTAAGACCTCTTCTAAATATTCATCGTTGAATGCAACATTTCCCTCTCCATCCATGTAGATTCCTTGTAATTCTGGATCCAGAGTGATCACATCGTTTCGAAATTTATTTCTAGTCTTCAAACTTTTCACAACATTTTTGATCACATTAGTATAAAAAAAAGTTGCTTATGCTGTGTACTGCTTTGTTTATCCTTTGGAAATTGGAAAAATTTCTGGTTGATTCAATAGTTGTATAGTTTTCACTTTCACTATAGTGCACTTGGCATCGGAACCAGTCTCAGATACAAAATTGAATTTAGCTTTGTTCTCCATTGTATTGAATTGTAAGTCTCGAAATCAGAGACATAGTGAAGCAGTTGAAATTGTAGGTTTAAACTCAGACAAAGATTGATGCAGTGATGACTGTATTAAATAATACATTATTCTAACATATTTACAAGAGTTTGAAATAACAAACCTGATTCAATACAATTGTCGAAACTATCAATATTTCATATAGGTACAATAAATTATAACACTAGCCGTCTCAAACATTCGACATTTCTATATCTACTTATGTCCTTTTGGTCAAGTCACTTATACACAGAATTAGAAGTTTGGCGCGACTCTGAAACTCACAAATATTTAACCATTGGCAAGGAGAGTCTAAGAGTCTATTGATTGTTAGTCAACAGTAATTGCCGGTTGATAAACATAAATTAGAAAAGTGATAACCTTACCTTTGTAATGTATGTTTATCAATTATAATGTTATTCAAACAAGCAGGGCCGATCCTAGGGTGTTGGCCGCCCGCGTGCAGAATCCTTATGTAATAATAATAATAATAATAATCAATTCTTTATTACCCATGAATTGATAAAAAAACAATGAAAACAACAATTTGAAAGTGAATTACATGGATATAAATGGCTACAGCTGGTTCAACTGTGAACGAATTCACCCCTGTTCTTCCACCAGTACCAGAAAATTAATAAAAAAAATAAACTAAATTGAAAGCGGAAAGAATAAAACAGTTATCAATCAGATGGGCAACGTTCTCAGGAAAGGAAAGGGAAAATGTGGGAAATGAAAGGAAAAACTCATTGTGAAATAAGGAGATATTCTCTGAATCTTGCTCTGAAACATGAACTGGAATGTCCAAAATATGAGGCATCTAATTTATATAAATCGTTTACACATACCGAAACGCTGTAGGAAAATGACCGTGTAAATAATGATTTTGTGTGCTTAGGTATACGCAACAAAGTTTTTCTACGAATATTAAGGTTGTGGATATCACTTCTGTAGGTTAATCTGTTGTGCAAATAAGGAGGTGTATTTTTCGAAAATACTTTGTGGGCCAAACATGCAAGGTGCAATCTACGTCGGTTATACATATTCAACCACCCTGATTCAACGAACCTATGAGAAATGTGATGGAACTTTCTTATTCCATAAATCAATCTTATACAAGAATTTTGAACGCCCTGGATACGCCTCGAATCAACACTGTTCAGACATGGACCATACACCGTATCACAGTAGTTGAAATGTGAAAACACCTACGAATCGCAAAGCATCTTCTTCACCTCATATGATAGGAATTGTCTTTGGGCATAAATAAGTTTCAATGCGCCAAACGCAATGTTCAGTTTGGAAGAAATGTGCTGACTGAACCTCAATTTTTGTATCCAAGATGAGTCCTAGATTTTTAGCAGTCCTTTCGAATGAAATGGTTTTATTTCCAATTATAAGAGAAGCGTCTTCCCCAATTTGTTCTTCGACATTATCTCTCCAAAACAAGAGCGCCAATGATTTTAGAGGATTAATTAATGCTCAAAGAATATTTTTTGGATATATCGAACAACGCTGAAAGATCCGAATTGATTCGACGAAAGGCTTCAAACCTATCCTGGAATGAAAATGAGTAATATAATTGCGTATCGTCAGCATACAAGTGAGAGTCGCAAAATTGAAGACATTCAGGCAATCTAGACGTATACAATATATACAAAAGAGGGCCTAATTTACTACCCTGCGGTACCCCGACGAAATATTCAAGGCGTTGACTGTTCGGTATCTAATTGAACAGATTGGGTTCTTCCATTAAGAAAAGATGTTAGGAGGTTACATGCAGGATCGTCAAATCCATAGTACCTGAGCATCGCCAACAAAATGCTGTGGTCAATCATATCAAAGGCCTTGGAGTAATCAAGAAGTATCAAAACTGTCACCTTATCACGGTCCATGGCCCCAACTATATCGTCAACAACATCTGCCAGTGCCGTTGCGCAACTATATCCCCTTCTGAAACCAGACTGCTTGATAGGCAGGATATTATTCGCATTACGGAAATTTCGAATCTGTCGATCCATAATATGTTCGAAAATCTTGGAGAAAACCGGCAAAATACTTATTAAACGGAGGTCATTAAAGGTCTTCGGTGAACTGGTCTTAGGCAAAGGTATTACTTTAGCGAATTCCCAAGCTGCTGGAAAATAATTTTTGGTTCGACAATCATTAATTATGAACGATAATGGGAATTATACACTACTGGAAAAAATTAAAGGATCAAAAAAAAATTCCAAATTTTTCGGCAATTTTCAACATGCCGTAACTTTGAGAGCAATGGTCGTACAAGGAATTCAAAAAAAGGAAATTGTAGCTACAAGTGTCTAGTTTTTGGATTGGAACTTCAAAAAATTTTAGTTTCAGTGGTTTTTGAGTAATGATAGAAAAATCAGCAACAAAAAAATTCTCAAAATTTTATCACTTTTTTTTTTCTTGTCTACGAGCGTGGTAATTTCATTTTCGCATAATCGTTATAATGATGGGATACTTTGTTAATTCAGCTTTAATTTATTTTTTTATTGACCTCAATACGTCCACTTCTCGCCGAGATATCGGTCTTCAAATGGAAAAGGATCCATTTGTCTTTGATTATCGATTTCTCAGCAACCAATGATCGCACAGAAAATTGAAGGGGGGTTTCAAGACCTTAAATGAATTCCCATTAATGAACAACCATTGCTTATTCATAGTTTTTTTTTTCTTAATGTCGCATCAATATGAAAATTTAACAAAAAAAGGGCTTTTGGTGGTTTCTTGGAAAATCTACCGCTGGATCGAAAATGTTGAGGAAACCAATAATGTTAAGTGTGACTTTCACAGTTCAATATGTTGATAAAAACCTCATGAAGAGCCAACTCAATTCAGCGAGCCGTTTTTTTGTTTGACTCGATTGAATTTTTGAAAAAAAAATAAGGATCACGTTTTTTGCTCTGAGAAGCTCGTAATCTTTAAAAAAGGCAAAAAAGAATTATCTCGAGCTTTTTCCACATTTTAATTGCAGATAGTTCATAAATATCAAAAAAAGAAAAATAAAAACAACAACAAATAACATTTTTATTAATTTAATAACGGGTATTGCCACCCCTGTTTTCAATAACGGCTCTCAAACGTTCAGCCATGTTAAGGTGGGCGTTCAATGTAGTGTGTTTTTATTTCAAGTTGATTTCGAAAACGGTTTCACTTTGAAACTGAAATTTTGTGGGTGAACTCAGAAAGGATTAGGGTTCTTGTTGAAATAATTTTAATCGATTTCATTCCGACAGTTAATTTTTCTTCTTTCAAAAATAGAAGAAAATTAGCCAACCAATGCTTCTGTTTTATTTCAACAGAAAGACCCATGAAAATAGTTCAACTTCCGATTAAAAGTGAATATACTGATAATTTCGTTCAGAAGGTCAACTTGAAATACGGAATTGGCCGAGAATGGCCAAATTCAAATTTTGGCGGGAAAAAGTTCCTGCTATACCCACAAATTGACTTATTTCATAGTTCGGCGATTTTCGGATAGAGAGTGCCATTGTACATTTCATTCATGATTAGAGAGATAATCATAGAACTTGATAGTGATAGTGCATGTTCTATGGAGATATGCCATAAAATGGACGGTGGCGCCTCTATCGGCTGAGCTTTCCTATTCGCTTTAAACGCCGACCTTAATGCAGGCGGTAATTTGAGGCTGATGAATGATTGAAGGATTCACAGAAAACTCCGACGAATTTCGAATTTACCGAATTTCGAGAAGAAAATCGCTTGATTGAATTGTTGACAACAATTCCGTAAATTCGAAATTCCGTCGGTGTTTTCTGTGAATCCTTCAATCATTCATCAGCCTCAAATTACCGCCTGCATTAACATGGCTGAACGTTTGGGAGCCGTTATTGAAAACAGGGGTGGCAATACCCGTTATTAAATTAATAAAAATGTTATTTGTTGTTGTTTTTATTTTTCTTTTTTTGAAATTTGTGAACTATCTGCGATTAAAATGTGGAAAAAGCTCGACAAAATTCTTTTTTGCCTTTTTTAAAGATTACGAGCTTCTCAGAGCAAAAAACGTGATCCTTATTTTTTTTCAAAAATTCAATCGAGTCAAACAAAAAAACGGCTCGCTGAATTGAGTTGGCTCTTCGTGAGGTTTTTATCAACATATTGAACTGTGAAAATCACACTTAACATTATTGGTTTCCTCAACATTTTCGATACAGCGGTAGATTTTCCAAGAAACCACCAAAAGCCCTTTTTTTGTTAAATTTTCATATTTATGCGACATTAAGAAAAAAAAATTTCTATGAATAAGCAATGGTTGTTCATTAATGGGAGTTCATTTAAGGTCTTGAAAACCCCCTTCAATTTTCTGTGCGATCATTGGTTGCTGAGGAATCGATAATCAAAGACAAATGGATCCTTGTCCATTTGAAGACCGATATCTCGGCGAGAAGTGGACGTATTGAGATCAATAAAAAAATAAATTAAAGCTGAATTAACAAAGTTTCCCATCATTATAACGATTATGCGAAAATAAAATTACCACGCTCGTAGACAAGAAAAAAAAAAGTGGTAAAATTTTGAGAATTTTTTTGTTGCTGATTTTTCTATCATTACTCGAAAACCACTGAAACTTAAAATTTTTGAAGTTCCAATCCAAAAACTAGACACTTGGAGTTACAATTTCCTTTTTTTGAATTCCTTGTACGACCATTCCTCTCAAAGTTGCGGCATGTTGAAAATTGCCGAAAAATTTGGAATTTTTTTTTGATCCTTTAATTTTTTCCAGTAGTGTAGTTGGACAGCAAAGCTCGATTATATTTACATTCAGGCCATCGGTTCCATAAGCTTTAGAATTCATATCATGTTTAATTTCCGCGACCATCTCGCCACTTACAGGCTCAAACTCGAAGAAAGCATTGTTATTCATTGTGTTGTTCCTATAAAAATTTAAGAGCTCCAAAGAAAAAAAATATATATCTTTTTTTGACATATATATAAAAAATCTTCAATGGGCCTCCTTTTATTGTTAGGAGAAAACTGTACATACAGTATAACCTCTTTAATACTAAATACTAAAAGAAAAAACAGAAACAAACTAATATATAACAAAAAGTATAAATACGAACAGGAACAGTTTTTTATTCAGTCTGTAATGACTAGTATATTATGTATAATCAGGTACCTATGAAATAACTTTCCTAGCTTTTTGAGAAGCAAATAATAAATCAATAATTTCGCTGGTATCAATTCTTTCCGATATTTCAGATTCAAAAGAGATAATGGCCAAATTCGAGAATCTCTCCTGTGAAATATTGCTTCTCAAGTAATCTTTAATTATTTTTAATTTACTGGAACTCCTTTTTCCTGAAGCAACAGAGACAGGCAATGTTAATAAAATTATTATGGCTAATGTGAAACTGGAAAAACAAGAAATCAAATAATTTTTAACAATAGTTTATAATATTTCGATAGGTTTAAATGAATTATTTTCGTTGGAAAGTTGTACGCCATCTAAATCTTTAACAATATTTCCTTCCGCATTTACCTGTAATCTAATATCTAAGTCCATGCAGGCTTTCATGAGATCATCTTCAGAAAAATTTTTGAACTCATAGAGGAAGCAAAATTATTGATTATAACATTCAGACAGTAAAGTAAATCTTTCCTGTACTGAGGATGTAGCGTGATCCAGAATTGTATAATAAAACTCAGCCTTGAATTTCTGGTAGGAATAAGAAATTGGTTCATCCTCTTTCAAAGATCATAGCATTCATAGCATTTAGCATTTATGCGACTCTCTCACCGTGTGTCGGGTTTCAAAGTTAGGCCTTCGACATATTTTTTAAACGTATCCCATCGATATGGAGACCTATAAAAGGAATATATAATTCTTGGACTCTGTCAAAAAAACCCGAAATTTCCCCACTAGAAGTGGCAGCATCATTAACCACTAGATTTAAGCATGAGCGGAACATGGAACATAAAATGCTCTAGTATTGATGGTAAGTACCCTTTTTTGAAGGCCTACATTTTTCCTTTTCATATTTGCTTCATTATCATATCCTTGACCCCGAATATCATGAACGTCAAGCTGGAGGCTAGGTAGCTAGCTTTTACAAAAAAAAATTGCATAAACCTTGTTCAGTGGTATTAGTTACTGGAAAAAAGCCTATAAGGTACTCTAAATAGATTCGGTTAAAATGTTAATAATGTCGTTTTGAAAATGCTGCCCCAAATAGTGTGAAATACGCCTCACGTCACCCTTAAATCTACTAATATTGTTAAGGTGTTCCGATATAATTGGATCAAATCCCGGCAACATCTGTACTGCTTTCAAAAAATTTCCATTATCTCTACGATATAATTCTGAACTAGTTCCACTGAATGCCAAATTCTGACTAGCCAGAAATTGTACTACAGCATTCCTTTGTTTCTTCTTGTCAGTAATGGGGAACAAGGAATATTTGATTTGACAAGATTGAAAAATTCAGTTTCATTACATTTTTTTCTCGTCTCATTCAAAATGGATGATTAGAGTTGGAAAGTAGTGATCAAGAATTGAAAACAATTATCTCTTCAAGATTTGTTGAAAATAATATTTTTTACAAAATGACATATCAAATTACCAGGTCACATAATCAGAACTAAATACGTTGCTTTTTGGTTTTCGTAGCAGATTGTCAAAATCCTATCCTTATGATTTCAGTCAATCTGCTGCCTTATGCGATGATGGAAGAAAAAATTTCGCGATTTTACATTGAACAAAACATCTCGTGCTCTGCTGAATTGATATCAAATTACCAGGTCACATAATCAAAACTAAAAAAATACGTTGCTTTTAAGTTTTCGTAGCGGAATGTCAAAATCCTATCCTTATGATTTCAGTCAATCTGCTGCCTTATGCGATGATGAAAGGAAAAATTTCGCGATTTTACATTGAACAAAACATCTCGTGCTCTGCTAAATTGATATCGAATTACCAGGTCACATATTGACATTAAATCGATTTAATTTCGAAAGATAATTTTTTTTCTTTCAAAAATAGAAGAAAATGGGCCAACTCATGCTTCTGTTTTATTTCAGAAGAAAGACCCATGAAAATAGTTCAACTTCCGATAAAAGTGAATCTACCGATAATTTCGTTCAGAAAAACAACTTGAAATACGGAATTAGCAGAGAACGGCCAAATTCAAATATATGGCGGGAAAAAGTTCCTGCTTTACCTACAAATTCACTCATTTCATAGTTCAGTGATTTTCGGATAGAGAGCGCCATTGTACATTTCATTCATGAGGATAGAGATATTCATAGAACTTGATAGTGATAATGTATGTTCTATGGAGATATTCTATAAAATGGACGGTGGCGCCTCTATCAGATGAGTTTTCCTACCCGCTCTGAACGGCGACCTTAATGTCGATGTCGAGCATGGCCCATAGTGAACCTCAAATAATTTTTCATTATTTTTAATTTGCTGAAAGATCTTCCAGCTTCTGCAGAGATGACAGGAATTGTATGGAAAAGTGATATTGCTGTAAGTACTTAGATCGCATTCCAGTATTCCGTAATTCTTTTTTATTTTCATACAGAATTCGTGATTTGTCCTTGCCTTATTCAGTTTAGGGAAAATAGGTGATGATTGATGAATATTAAGCAGCATCGAAATCGTTGATCGGAAGCTAATCCATCGAAATGTTTCTCAAATTTTTGTCTCTTTCCTTTTGAAAGCGGGTTCTATAGCATATAATATGCTATGGCATTTTCTCTAGCCCTGCACTTGAAGGACTGGATGTCACTCTATAAATCTTTGTATTTGTCTCTTCTCAAGCTCTGCATGCGTCGTGTCCCTTAGACTATACAGGGTCTTTCACGAGGAACCTCACCCATATTTATACGGGAAACTACTGAACGTATTTTCATGAAATTCAGCACTTATAAGTATTTCACGATGCTGATGAAATCTAAAATATTTTCAAGGCATGGGCACCTCCGGTTTTTCCGGAAATGACGTAACTTCCGTTTTTCAAATTAGAACACCATTTTTTTATTGCAGAAATAGATTCCTTAGAAAATTTCAAGTTATTTTGATGTAACATTTTTCAGTTTTGGTTGGGAAATTCTCTCTGAGCGGGAAAATTCGAAAAAAAAATCGAAAATAGAGCTCCGCTGAAACAAGAATAACTTCGAGGTTTTTGGACGGAAAATTTTCATTTTTGGGATTTTTCAAGATGTAAGATTGATGTATCCACTTTGAAAATCTAAATCGCGATTCATGATACAGGGGGTGAAACTTTCAAAGTTAGGGATGACAAAATCGTGAAAAATCAATTTTTTCAAATTAGATCCCCATTTTTTTATGGCAGATATTGAATCTACGTTAAAAAATAATGTGAGTGTATGCATCACACCGTTGCCCTAAAATGGATATTTTCTGAGTTATTCACAAAAAACTGTTTTTCGTCTTGAATTTTCAGCTATTTCTTTTCCCTTCACGCCAAAAAGATGAAATTTTCAGGAACTGTTATTTGCTGTAGATTTTTCACCCCTTCTTGAAACCGACAATATGTCAGAATATCTATCTCCTAAGGGAGAACATTCTTTAAATAATGCAAACATGTGTAGTGTTCTATCTTACCAGTTAAAGTCCCATCATAAATGTGAACATCGAGAATTGCATTATTTTTGATGGCGCAAAAAACATTGAAACTCCAGGTCTCTTGAAAGTTCCATTGTCTGAAGTGGTGGTTGTTCTCTTCATCCCAATAATGACTGTTATGCCTATTGAAAGAACCATTCTTTGTGAATTTAGATTCATCTGTCCAAATTATACAGTCCAAAAAGTTCTCATTCTCTCGAAATCGAATCATCATAGCTTCGCAAAACTCTGTTCTCCTGACGAAATCAGTTTCCTTCAAATGCTGTACCCTATTGAATTTATATCGGTGCATTTTATGTTTTTTTAATATTCTCCAAACACTCGATTGAGATAATCCCAGATCAATCTCGGCATCTTCGAGAGAATTTTGAGGATTCACACGAAAATATGCAAGAACTGTAATTTCGTTGTTCTCATCTTCTACTACACTTTTTTCTCTGTGTATAGTTTTCTTAACGAAAGATCCGACATTTCTAAAGTTTGTCATGGTTCTGTTAATGGTATCTCTCGTTGGTCTGGGTCGGTCAGGAAACCTCTCAATGAACAGTCAAATCGTTCTATCTACAACTTTATTACATTCTCCATGAAGTAGAATGAGATTTAAATAATCTTCATTGGTAAAATTAGGCATAGTGATGGATTTTATAACTTAATACGAATTATCACCAAATTAATAGTAAACACAAAATGCTACTGAATAAAGAGGAATTTGGCAGATGTAATTATTGATATCTATCATTAAAAAAAAAGAATGTAAAACATGGTAAGTTTTTGCATATGGTTCATAAGGAATTATTTATTTATTACTGGAGAGAAAACCGATGGCCGATTAGTTGAAATAAAGAGGTTTCCGATACAAATTCGAATCCAAATTTGCCATCTATTTAGGAACAACCTGTAACTTTTTTCTCTTGCATATTAGGGTAGTAAAATCTAAAACATGGTTTAAGTAACAGTTCCTGAAAATTCCATCTTTTTGGCGTGAAGGGAAAAGAAATAGCTGAAAATTCAAGACGAAAAACAGTTTTTTGTGAATAACTCAGAAAATATCCACTTTAGGGCAAGGGTGTGTGCATACACTCACATTATTTTTTAACGTAGATTCAATATCTGCCATAAAAAAATGGGGTTCTAATTTGAAAAAATTGATTTTTCACGATTTTGTCATCCCTAACTTTGAAAGCGATTTTTTCACCCCCTGTATCATGAATCACGATTTCGATTTTTAAAGTGGATACATCAATCTTACAGCTTGAAAAATCCCAAAAATGAAAATTTTCCATTCAAAAACCTCGAAGTTATTCTTGTTTCAGCGGAGCTCTATTTTCGATTTTTTTTTCGAATTTTCCCGCTCAGAGAGAATTTTCCAACCAAAACTGAAAAATGTTACATCAAAATAAGTTGAAATTTTCTAAGGAATCTTTTTCTGCAATAAAAAAATGGTGTTCTAATTTGAAAAACGGAAGTTGACGTCATTTCCGGAAAAACCGGAGGTGCTCATGCCTTGAAAATATTTTAGATTTCATCAGCATCGTGAAATACTTATAAGCGCTGAATTTCATGAAAATACGTTCCGTAGTTTCCCGTATAAATATGGGTGAGGTTCCTCGTGAAAGACCCTGTATATAGGGTATAGTCAAAGCGTCGTCCAAATTTAAATCGCAAATTTGTAATACTTTAGATGCATAATCGATATCATTAAGAATGCGGTCCAAAAAATATAATAATAATAATAATAATAAATCTTTATTTAATCCATAAGATCTTTACAGATGTAGATCACGTTATAAGAACAAATACCCAACAATATCAAATCATGCTCCCAAACAACAAATCCCAAAAAAATACATGGTAAATACTACTCTAAAGTTCATGAAAATCTCCATCACACATGAATTCTTTAACACTGTAATAACATTTTTTTATTAAAAAACATTTTAGTGATTTCTTTTGTGCCTTGATGTGCCTGCTTTTAAAATCTTCAGGTAATTTATTCCATATCGCCAGTATAAAGTAAGTAATATTTTTCTGTATATATGTATAACTTGTTTTTTCAGAACTCAAATAAGTTTTTCCTCTAGTATTATATTCATGTTTCAACATTAAAGGTTTAAAATCATTATAATTATTCAGTATATACATCACACATTCATATATGTATAAGCTGTACAAGGTTAGTATTTTATAGTCAATAAAAATGTTCTTACAAGAATCATTATATTTCAATTTGAAAATACTTCTTAGGCACCTTTTTTGTAGAATGAAAATTCTATCAGCTTCAACGGAATTCGCCCAAAATATGATTCCGTATCTAAGCCTCGACTGCACATAGGCATATAATGAGAGAATTGGAAATATAATAATAAAGAAGTTATTCATATAAAAGATCACATCAAAAAATCAAAGTATGAAATATGATTTTTTTTACCATGTTCAAACTTGATTTGATGGTCAGCGCTTGAACACTCTTGCACCAACGTAGCTACGCCGCTGTTTCTAATGTACTTCTTGAACAAATTGTAGGACTTTATCTCTTTTATATTATCGGGTAGGATATTATAGGTTTGTGGAGCTAAGTATTTGTATGGCATCTTTGACCGATTGTTTTCTACATCCAGGGCATTGAGTGTCCTCCGAAGGCTTGCTTATCTAGTTTGAAAATTGTGATAAAAGGACTTATCTTACTTTCATATCCAGGGTGAGTCTTTGACTTGTACATATATTTCAACTGTAGATTCTTGTGGCCAAAATAACCTTTTTTTTAAATTTCTGTTGTTTCGATAGATATTTTTCTGAAGGACCGATAACGATGAATTTTTAAAAGAAACTGCCTATAAAATGTATAATTTCATGCTTCTTAGAATTCGATTTCATCTTCCACATTTGTGGGATTTTATTATTACATATCTCTACATCGAGAGAGAGCAGAAAAGAAATAATATTCGATGAGATTTAATTCAGGACAGCATTCAGATTATTCTTGAAATTCATGATTTTTTTCTCTAATTTCATCTCATACAGTTAGGAATAACTCGAAAACGACGTGTTTTATTGAAAAAACATAGGAATTCTTTTGTTTTCAAAAATGATTAATTCTTTCGAAAAAGTGAACCGTTTATCTTTTTCAAGTTGTTTTATAGTATTTTTGCGTGAATTTATGAATCGACTACGCTGTAACTTTTATACCAGGAGAAATATGGACTAAGTTTTGATTGAGGAATATAAAACGTGAACAGAGTAAACAATCAACTAAAATTCAGTTCATTCGAAATATCGGTTCCGAATATATGGAGAGAATAGTGTTTTTTTCATGGATTTTTGACACCCTGTATCTTTCAAACTGAACCGAATTTCGAAAAATTGCATGGAAAAAAAGTGTTTCGTTTGATGAGAGAAATCTACAGTAAACATATATGTACAAGTCAAAGACTCACCCTGTATATAAAACACAAGTAGCCCGTCCCAGCTTCGTCCGGATAGAAATTTGTTTCATTAACATTTTGCGATTAACCTACAGTAAATCTACAACATTCAATCTGTTTATAAAAACTTTTGAATTCCTACATTTCTTCTTCTTCTCAATCATATCCTCAAAATCCACTTCTGGACATAGAAATCCCTTCTTTTCACTCATATCTAGCTATTCTTTACCAGTTATGTCCAGCTGCCTCTCTGATGTCAATCCGTCTTGTGGAGGGCCGGGGAACGCTCCTTTTATGCAGAGCAAATATCCAATGGCGAATTTCTACATTTTTAATTAATGAATTTTCAGTTTTTTTCACTATCATGGAGTACTAGTCTCTCTCTGAAAAAATCCAGAATTAAACCGAAGTCCTGTCATCTTTAGAACTGCCAATGGGTTGTCCGGTGTCAAGCACAGCGATGTCATCTGCAAACGGATTTGAAATATAGGTACAAGTCTAAGACTCAACTTGTACCTATATGTAATGCTAGCAAATTATAAATAAATTCCCAATATTTCTTTTATAACATATCCTGGATTCTTGTTTTTTTAGCCGTTAATAGTCTCAATCGAATAGGTTTGAATTCTGATAGAGAATATATGGTCAAACTATGTTCTGTCCGTCCGTCGTTCGGACACCTGAGAACATATCAGAAGGATAACGTCTATGGTCTATGTGCCACAAAACGGTGGTAAGTGGAGAGTTTGAAACAACTTGAGATACTGATAATGTTTCCATGCGCAATAGAATGAGTCGCATATTTCATGCGTAAATTAAAACCATCATCAGTATCAAAGTATACCACATGACGAAGAGGTTGATTATAAATGTGTATTATCGAATGAAGTTTAAGTTTATAAAAAACATCTTTTATATTAAAAACTTGGAATCAACTACCATACATCACACTGATGTTCAGTGATCCTAATTAATTTGAATATGTTTTATCCATTTTCAAGACGTCGCTCTTTATTCCTCCCGATATTTTTCCTATATACGAAATATTAATAAGAAAATTAAGGTATGCGAAGGCAGTTCTTTCGACATGAACTTCAACTGCTCGATGTAGGTACTTTTCGAAGCAGAACGTTTAGTTGAATGTTTTCATCTTCATAAAACTTGATTTGTTCAGTAGCTGATAATGGTGTATTCCGTTTCAAGCCATGACGTCCATGCACAACTCTTGATTAAAGAAGACAAGAATTGCGTTTGGACAATCAGAGCCTGAAACTTATTCCCCATAAAAAAGTTTATGATGCCTCTATTGTAGTGTTGGGAATCTGAAACAAAACGGAAAATTAGCAAAATCGCTCAAAAACTTACTTATTCGATCAATGATTTTCAAAAAAACGAATCAACCCGATTCTGAAGACTTTTTGTCCAAAAACATTCGTTGTATAATAATAGATATCAACCATAGTTATCGCAAGTATATTCTTGATACACATTACAATTATATGATGGATTAATGACAAATTGAATCTTATCACAGCAAATTTGACGTTATAAGATTTCGCTCAACGTCTCGTATACGTTGACGGATCGTCATGTATGATAAATTAATAATTTTTATTTACAACCATATATGTAATGCTGTCATTATTAACGTTATTGAAGGTTGGGAAATGTCACATTACACACCTCTACTTCCCAACCTCACTTCCTGCCCTCACTTCCCGCCCTCATTTCCCGCCCTCATTTTCCACCCCCATTTTATCATTATTCTACATGAATATTTTTCATTCTTTGGAGCTTTATTCAAAAAAATCCTCTATATTCTTTCTCGAAAATACGTTCGATTTCTTGGGCCTAAAGCATTTTGTCGTTTTAGGAAGGCCTTCAGTTTCCCATGTTTCGAGATATCAGTTTTTTCTTCAATCTAACTTCGTTCGTATCATACTGTACATTGCCCACAAAGTAGACGGCTTCGTCTGTCTGCTATGTTCCCCAAAATATGCCAAGAGTACACTTTGGGAAGCGATATGTTTAACCTTTAACATTTTTTTCTTCGCACCATTTCCTATATAATTCGAAGGCTTTTAGATACCTATGCAGCCTATGCTTACTTTTCTCTGGCACCGAACCCTGAACTGCTGCGTGAGCAGCCTGCAGAACTTCTGGTGGAGTACAATCCATAAATTCATCGTCGGAAGACATGATTTTCAATTTATTATTCGACTTTATCTGACATTTATTTATATTGGTGAAAATTTTTTGACAGTTCCAAAAACCAATTAAATTTCCTCATTTGATATCAGATGAACAATTTCACCCAATCATGTCAACATTACATCGATAACAGACCATGGGCTGTTTTCACGTTGCTATGGACACATATTGATTCATTTCGATTTTGAAGTTTCAAATATTTAATATTTCGAAATGTCACGATTTGGTTGCAATACTGACGATAATATTAATGAAATTATAGAATCGAACATACCAAAAAACACCGTTTACAGTAAGAAATTTGTATGGAAAGCATTTATAGACTTTTGCAACGATAGAAAGTATCAATTAGATGGAAATCGGACGGCGGAAGAATTGGCTTTGATTTTAAAGGATTGGGCTGTGAACATGAGGAGAAAAGATGGTAAAGAGTTCAAAGAAAGTACGGTCAAAACCATGTGGAATATAACAAGTAAGCTGTTACAAGAAAAATATTATAAAGAAATGAAAGTTATTATTGACCCATTCAAAAGTGTTGTATTTCAACAAGCGCGAGCTGCCCGTGATTCTATACGACGAAAACTGCAATCAGACCCAAGTAAAAGGCAGCAAAGTTCGGCAGCATTAAGTTCTGTGGAAATAACAAAAATGGTGAATTTATGGAATGAAAATACTCCTGAAGGGCTGCAACGGAAATTCTATCACATAGCCGCGGTAGAATTAGCTTGGCAAGGTGGGGAAGCTGCTGCTTGCTTGACTGAATTTTTTTGTATCGAATCAAACAACGATGGTTCTGTAACCAACCGAGTGGAATATAACCCTGTATTCAGCAAGACTTGCCAGGGTGGTTCAAGAATGTGTACTGGAAGCAAGTTTTTAATAGAAAACGATGACAGCAACGTTTGTCCTGTCCGATTATTCAAAAAATGGATGTCGAAAAGGGGCCCAAATATTAAAACCAACAGATTATTCGTCAGATCAAATCATCAATGGAAATCCGAAAATGATCACTGGTATGATAATATGCCCATTGGAAGAAATACGATTCAAAATTGGACAAGATCGTCTGCCGAAGCGATTGGATTGAATACAAAGGAAAAAAAAATTACTAATCATTCCAATAGATCGACCGCGGTTAGTCGATTGGCCAAAAGTGGTGTACAAGAACAACAGCTTATAAAAATTACGGGTCACAACAATGCCAACTCAATAAAACCCTACTTGAATATTGACGAAGAACATCATAATCAAATTATTAACAGCATGCGTAGTGGAAATACATCTTCATCAGTTATAGAAACTAACACGTCTGGATCTTCATTTAACTATTCTAATTGTTCCTTTGTTAATTGCACCTTTAAATAAATTGTTTCAGCTCTGTATTTTTTCTATAATTAGCAAAAAATTTTCTATCCGAATAACCCTCGGACATTGATAAATGCTCAAAAATTCTATGACAACTTTCTCAAGCTTGTTGCTTGTAGACAACAGACCTCCGCCTACGGCGTCGGTCTGTTTCCAAGCAACAAGCTTTCGAAATCTGTCATAGAATTTTTTCGAACAATTATCAATGTCCTTGGGTTATTACTACTGACAATTGTATACCCCGTAGTCACGGTAACAATATAGATCTACTTGATTATTCTGAGAACACCGCGTTCTTGGTGATTTGTCGTTAAACACAACTTTACTTATTTTAATTGAAACATGATGATTGTAAATAAAATAGTAAACAAACCTTGGTAGGAAGTTTCATTCCTGTCTCGAGATCATAGCTAACTAATCTCACGACAGGAATGAATCTCTTCCCACCTCGGTGTGTAATATACTATTGATAGTCTGGGTGGCGGTGGGACAAATTACGAATTATTAATAAAGTTGTTCTACTTTCTGTATAGCTTTATTAGGTGGAGTCTACCACATTTTTTCTCTGTGGAAATTTAGAATTAGAAATCTGCTGGAGAGAGTGTTTGGAAAATGTTCCATCAGCACATGCCGCTCCTTGTACACGACGTATGTGCGACTTATATTGGAGCACAACCTCCGTCAAGTAAACTTGTTTACTTCTAAATTTTGAATTTTTGACTCGTTCATTCAAGATACTCGCATCTTAAACGAACGAATTCAGACTCTTAGGAACATTTTGAGGTGTTAAACCTTTTTTTTTTCGAGAGAACCATGTGCTACAGCCTTTGAAAACTCTCATTTTGGGGACCCCAAATGAATTTTAAAATCGTTGAAATGCTCAGTTCTGAAGACGTCGAGAAGATCAAGGCGTAAATTGTGCATTTCCCCCTTGTATCCGATGATATTATATTTCTAAAAAAATCGCCAGCTGCAAACCCCATTCCTCCCTTTTCATTAGATACACTTCCATTGAACTGAGGTCATTTTCGTTCAGAATAGTGCGCTAAAAGACATTTTCAGAGAGTTCAAATTCAAACAGGGGTTTTGAGAGCCTACCTCAAAGGTGAGAGCTATACATAGAGTTCATCCAAGAATTATTGACATCTCGGGGGGCTTTGGATAATCGAAATAATGTTGGTAATAGCCCATTCAGTAATATTTTGAGTTGCAGAATTCAGGTGGGTGTTAGAAATAATACTGACGTTTTGTTCTGTCAAATATCTGAGCAAATTTTCAAATAATTGCGCAAGTGGAAAATCTTTGGAATGAGGATCTTGAAGAATGACCAGATTTCGATGGTTTAGTACTACAACTCCTTAACTATTAAAGATAGAGAAAAAGTAAGATAAATGTCATGTTCTCTTTTTTCGAGAAACAGAAATTGCTGAAATCCCCAAGTTGCTACGGCGTCTAGTTTCCGACCTACAGGACGATTTTGTTATTTGGTCCATTCTTATAATTGACTATTACTTCCGTATTATAGAATCTTCGCTCTCGAAATGAACACTGCTTTTCAGCGGATTTTTTGTATCTGCTCAAATTTCGGAGCTATAACAAAAAAATTTTTTTTTCGAAAGGGAAACCATAGTGGGAAATGATATTTCCTAAATGATCTTTTTTCAAAGATTTCAAAAATATATACCATGATATACTTCCGAGTTCACTATATATCGAAAATTTCGAAAAAACACTTTTCGTTCAACAGAATCCAAGCAGGCTTTGATTCACTTCCTTCAAAACTGAGGCGGTCATAGAATTTCATGTCATATTTATTTTCATTTATCGAATTCAATTCAGTTTCATCATTGTTGTATTGTCTGGCGCTTCTAAAATTCTTATAAGAACTTCGTCGAGTTTTCATGATCACACCCTTCCTCTCTGTGACGAAATCGGACATGACTTTTTCTTCATGATGACAAACAACGCTCGGACCCACTGAACTCGATTAATTCAAGGTACTCTTTGGGGAAGGCATTTTTTCGAAGATTTTCTACGTATTCAATTCCAATTCAACACATTTTTCATCTCTCATCAGTTGTAGATAGCCTTCAAAGCAATAGGCCGATCACATTTTGAATATGGAAGAAGATACTGAAAATCATGTAGGATTGTTTGATTTTCCATAAATAACAAATTTCATTGTGATCAAAATTACTGATCTTAACCCTGATTCTTTACCCAACTTTGTATCCATTAGTTGGAAAAATTTTGCGATTATATCAACGTAATACGAAATTCATTGAGCGTAGTGGCCTCAGAGATCCATTCCAATCCCTTCAACATTCTTCCACTTGCTTTCTTGATTCCATTAAATATTCCGGGAAAAACATCACATAATCGATAAGGAATTGTTGCTGATAACATCAAATGCCAAAGGCATTTCAATATTTACGGAGGAAGAGCTTCATGAGCGTATGTGACCGATATTTCCACATTGATGGCATGGATCCCACACACGTCTACATTTATCCTGGATGACAAGTTCGCACGAACTCATTAAGCGGGAGATTTAAAAACGTGATCAGTCTCTCCATCGTTTATATTCCCTATTTTCATGCTTTTCCACGTTTCTGTGCTGTAACGTCCGTCAACCTAATACTGAAAATAGGTTTTGTTCGTTTATTTTTCATCCACGGTAACGCGCAAGGTGAAATATCATGTTTTTTCCTCTTCATCCTGTTCTTTGAATTCTAATATTATACTAACTGACAAAGAAACTGCAGCACTCAGAAGGAGCTGATTGAATTTTATTTTTTTTTTGGTAAAACATAGATAGAGCAAGAAGTAAAAGATTAAATTTGGGGAGAAAAAATCATGAAGGCTTTTTCATGTGAACATTTTTTGTTACTTAAATATTGTAGTCAACTTTTGTAATTTTTTTTCAATTTTACAACCAACCAGCTGTTCGACTAGATCGATAGTCGATGTTTAGTTGTTGTGAAAATGCCTAGAGCACGTGTAGGCGGAATTTATCGCCAGCGGAGTGAATTTGAAAGACATCGAATTATTGGTCTACGGCAGGCGGGGTCGTCATTTCAATAAATCGCTAATTGTACGAGCAGAAATCCAACTCCTGTTATGAGATGTTGTTAAGCGTGGTTTGATAATGCCCCAAATCGAAGATGAGTAGGCACAGGATGTCGAAGGGGCACAAATGAAGTTCAAGATCGAGGTCTAAGACTTATTCGACACTGATTTGCGACAACTCTATCTTTGGCTGATGAGTGGCTAGGAGAACGAGGACATCCAGTATTCGTCCGATCTGTTTACCACCGGATAAAGTCTTTTGGGCTGTAGCATTATCGACCCCATCTTATGTTACCTCTGACGGTTGAGCATCGTAGTGGGGCAGAGAGCATCAACATCGGAATGTGGAATGGTGTCAGGTCGTATTTTCTGATGTATCTGAATTCTTCTTGGGTGCACGTGTTGGCCGAGGTAGGGTTAGACGACGTCGGGGAGAAAACCTGAATCTCAGTTTGATGTTGAGCGTCATGAAAACGGAAAGTATACTTTAAGGTATGGAGTGCTATTGCACATGCAAGTAGGTCACCTTTAGTCTTCATTCGAGGTAACATGATAGCGCTGCGTTATCTTCAAGAAATAGTGGAGCCATAAGTATGTCCCTTTTTTGAAGCGACCCATGTGAATCTTTTGACATGGACGCCCATATCCCTCGATCTTTCGCCCAGAGAGCGTGTTTGGGACATCATGGGTAGAAGGCTTGGAAATTCTCCCCGGTCCACACGGACTTTGGCTGCTCTGAGACATGAAGTACAAGTAGCTTGGTATAGTATCCCTCAAGAAGTAATAGACCTTCTTATTGCATCAATACCAAGACGTGTTGGGGAGTGTATAGATAATCGCGTTGATGAAATACATTATTAACACATTTATTGAAAAAAATTGTAAACCCTTCGTTTTTTTTCTCCAAATTTCAATCATTTAATCCTGGCTACTAGTATAACTACTATCTATGTTTTACCGAACAATTTTAAAATTTGAATAGCTTCTTCTGGGTGTTGCAGTTTTTTTGTCAGTTAGTATATATAGAACAAAAACACTACAAATCCAGCCTATCCCATGGTGCTTATTATTCATAGAAAACATCGCTAAATGGGATTTGGTCGCCTATTCTGCAAAACTTTAAAATGATGCATATTTTCGATTAGGTACTCGGTGGATCGAAGCATAGTATATTGTAGCTTCGGTAGCTCGTATGCTGGCCTCAATATTTTGTCAAACATTGTATGAATTAATGTTCACTTTTTACTTGACTCCACAGCACGAAGAATTATTTTTGGCTGAATTTCTATTTCTTTCGCAATCTTCAACAATACCTCAGCGACTAGTTTGCCGATGGGGTAAACTGCTATACCAGAGTCAGAGTCGCCGAGTCGGTCTGTGAGAGATCTAGGGCGCTTTTCTTGATATCATTCGCAATTCCGCGTCTACGCAGGTCTGCGAAGAGTCCATTTGCGAATACTTCATAAAAATGCGAATCTTGGCAACCCTTCGCAAGATCGTTCGAACTTTATCATTCGCATATTCTAATAATCTTTTTTCTCTAAATTTATATTCATGGCAATACTTTGTTGCATATAGGCATCAATACCTACTATCAGTATTGTAGACACAGGATGTAGGTGAGACGAGAAACGATGAAGCTGTTGATTTTCGGGCCGAGTTTACCCATGAAACTAAGCGAATAATCAAAATTATCTTATAGGCCTACCACACGCTCAAGCTTTACGACAGTTTTGCTTGCGCAAACCGGCTTGAACGCTGAACACTGAGCGTGCGGTTGGGTATTTGGGTAAATTGTCAGTGTTCAGCGTTCAAGCCGGTTTGCGCAAGCCAAACTGTGGTGAAGCTTGAGCGTGTGGTAGGCCCATTACGACCTGGGTGGTCGAGATGCGAAGGCAGCGTAAAATTCCAGGCTAGATCGTGGGACTTGCAACATAGCAACAAAGCAACAAATCGAACTAAGCGACACCCTTCTCGGATTTCGGAGGTGGAAAAAAAATCTTGAATTGCTTTTGAAAACGAAAAAGTGACAGTAGCTGGAGAATTCTTAAATGAAAAGGTTCTCAGTAGACTCGGGTTCGGTTCTAGGAAGGTTTAGGAAGTACTTCAGAGTTAAAAAGTACGGCCTCAAAGCGGAGACGGAAAAGGGGCCAATCGGGGAATAGCGGAGTGAAGAGTTGAATCGAAAGTTGAAGGTTAAAAATTGAGTATTAATTGAAATATTTTAGGTAACGTCCGGTCGACAAACTTGCGATAAAACCGGGAGTTACGTCAACGGCGAACAACGGGTTGGTGACGGGTTTTTGTTGGATTAACTGATAGACGGAGAAAAGTCAGTTATTTTTGAGTACGCTTCGCTTATTTGGGTATTGTTAGGAGGCTGCATAAAACGCCAATTATTATTAGTCCAGAGTCCTGGAATCTCCCCAAGTTTTCGGTACTTTGATTTTATTTTGCTAAGATAAGTTGGGGGATTACTGTAAAAATTTATCTTTTGACGTTATTGAGTTATAGACAGTTTGTGTAAAAACGTTTATTTTAATTCAGTCTCGATATACGTCTTACTTAAGTTCAATCTCAAACCGTTTCATTCACCACCCTTCTCCCTCGAAATTATCTAAACACTAAGTCCTGTCCCTGGTACGATGGGCCGTTCCGACACTCCCTTCAAGGAGAAAGATCTTCAAAATTTTTAACATCTTTTCTTTTTTTTGAGTAATAACACCCCTTGATTGGTTGAAAGTAGTGATGGGACGAGTCGTAAAATTTTCAACTCGATCTACTCGAGTTGACTCGAGTCAACCGCACCTGTCCAATAGACGAGTCCCTTCATGCTGGCCAACTGTTTAAAAATCCTGAAAATCACTTCCCTTTTTTTCGCAATGATTCAACTCTTACCTGAAAGCTTTAATCCTAATGAGTGTATCCTGAAAATATTAAATGTCACGAAGGTCTTCATCAAAAGCTATAAATTTTTGTTTTCTTAGGGTTTCATCAATGGAAAATAAATATCCCACCAAAATGTTTGAATGGAGAATTTGAATTTTTCGAATCAAATGAGGATTTCGCTAGAGTTTGTTTTATATAATACCTTTTCTGATGAATGAGATGTTTCTACTAACAGTGTAAAAATGATTCAAGATACTGCAGAAATATCAAATTTCATTAATTTCCGAAGAAGGAGCACTCGTATAAATACCTGTTGCAAGATGTAAAACTGATTATTATAGGTGTTTTCTTTGAATTCGTAGAGATCATAGGAAGACTTTCATTGAATTAATGTATTATTAAGCCTGTATTGTGGAGTTTATTAAATATAGAATAATTGGGTTTTCGCTTCTAATTGGATAGAAATTCTACGAGGAATTAAAAGGAAATTAGGGAAATAAATGATTGTTTTGAATGTTCTTTATTTGCATGGAAACTTACTACAGAATATCAACCCAAAAGTATTTACAACTGCCATAGACTATGATCTGGATCTCTGGATGTGAATAAGTCCTGATGCCGCATGAGAAATTAGGATCATTGTACTAGAAAATCATTATAATGAAGAAAGGAAGATTTTTAGCGGCATGCAGACAATTTTTTGAAATTCCGGAAAAAGTCACAGACGATAAAATCATTCATATTATAATGAAGTATCACTTTGAAATCATAGTATATTCTTAAAATGTAAAGTGGTAAATTCATCAATTCAACATCAGAACTTGGCCAGTGAATACCACATCTCAAAATATCAGCTAAATACACACAATATATTTACTAAAAATATTGTTCGCAGTTGATTGAGAAACTCCCTTAAAAATGGCTACTTCACAGTTTCAGTTTTATTACTACTAAAACTAATCTCTCTGGAGCAATTTATTTATGGATTTATCAATCTGGATATAAATCTGAAATTACCTTGACATAATCGTCCATGTGAAGGGAACAAACACATATATTCTTTGCAGCAACTAGCAAGGTTTCCATCCATGCTTTTCTCCAGTCCAATTTATGCAATATGCCAAAGGCATTAGTGATACTCGGTGTTGAGGCATCTTTCTCAGGAAATTTATCAAAACGAACAGCCGTGTTTTTACTTTTCCTTGAAGAGCAATTGAAAACAGTTTTTTCCAGTACTAGTACTTTGCTTACATTGTTATATAATCATCTACTGGCCTAAAATTCAAATATATCATGACGATTGAAACATAAAAATCTTTTCGTGCAGATACTTCACCTTTTCTAATTTCCATCTTACAGAATGATGAAGTCACAGCTCAGAACATCGAATTACGAGGATCATAATATCCCTCAAGAATACCTGAAACAACCATTGATTTAGAATAGATATTCTAATTTCTAAGTCAATGAAAACAGCTTAGGAGCAAGTAAAAATATAAACAAGTCGTTTTACTCGTTTTCTAGGTTGGAAAGTCATAGATTTCCATTAATGAAAATATAAGAAAACAAAAATTTATAGCTTTTGATGAAGACCTTCGTGACATCTAATATTTTCAGGATACACTCATTGGGATTAAAGCTTTCAGGTAAGAGTTGAAGCATTGCGAAAAAAAGGGAAGTGATTTTCAGGTATTTTTAAACAGTTGGCCAGCATGAAGGGACTCTTCTATTCGGTGTGCTCATCGCATCCTCATCGCGCCCGTCGAGTCGGTGAAGGCTTATCGCGTTGGCTGCTGCCGCCGCGCCGACCGAGTTGAACTCGATCTCGATTCGAGTTGAACTCGCTGAAGGAAGGTTTAGCTCGGCGTTCGACTCGATTCTCGATTCGTTAGGCGGCTCAAGCTCAGTAAACACGAAATTCGGTCTTTCATTTTGGCAGACTATCATGTAGAATTTTCATCAATTTTTTTTAATGAAATATAAATATTCACAACAACAGTTTTTATATGAAGGTCATAGATTTGAAATATACAATCATAAGATCGCTTGGTTCGGTCAACGTCGTTATATCGGGCCCGACTCGAGCCAGCCAAAGCTCGAACGGCAACGGAGATTCACGATTTCCGCGAGTCGCGCGGCCGTCGTATTACGTATGGTTTCTTCCGAGTTGACTCGAGTCAACGAAAATGTAAATCGAGCTGACTCGTTGGGAGTGCGACTCGAGTTAATCGAGTTGAACAACTCGAGTTGCCCATCACTAGTTGAAAGCCGCTCTTCCGTCGAACCACAACGGGAATGTTTTTTACTGTTAAACAATGTGACGAAAATTAGCGCTCCAAGTGGGAAGCGGGAGATTTGAATCTAGAATTAAGGCTAATGCTTTTGAGAAGTTTTTTTTAAGAACTTGATGAGATGGAAGTAGGCACAAGTTTTCTTTGAAGTTCCAAATATAGCATTTCAAATGTTAGATCAGCAAATTGATATTCAATATTGGATGTTATTGAAGAGCTATAGGATTCATGAAAGAGAGACAATTTTGTGATTATTTAGTTTATAGTAGAATCAAAACAATCGAATACTTTTTGCAACCACATGTTTGGGTTTTTTAATGCGGAGCAAGAGTAACAACATTCTTGACAGCGGAAAAAGATTCCTTAGCATAATAAAAGACAGAGTTCCTCCAGACAAAGAATCTGGTGTAGTATACGAGATTAGCTGCTCGAACTGTGAAGGAATGTATGTGGGGCAAAACAAACAATACCTGGAAAAAAGAATGAGACAACACAGGAGAGATGCAACACTACTACTTATTGGTGAGAGCGAAACAGCCTTGACACAACACATGAAAAATGAGGAGCACAAATTTAATTTTGATGGTGCCAGAGTCCTGGATAGAGAGAAAAATTACTCCAGACGACTCATCAGTGAGATGGTCCACATCAGGAAACATAACTTCTCAATAAATTTTAGAGAGGACACCAACAACCTGAGTGGATTCTAACTAATTGTCAGCTGGCTAATCCGGAACTCGTGAGGCCACCGAACTGAAGTGAACCGTGTCGTGACGTATCTGTGACATTGTGTCTGTGACGTTGACGTGCGTCAAAAATATGAAGTTTGGTTTCAATAATTGTCAAATTGTCTTTTTTCACGAGTAATTTAGTTAAATACAGTAAAATTGTAATTTGTAAGGAATCCAATGGTCCAATCTGGGGCCCAAAACTATTTTTATTTTAATTCTCAATTACCAACTTGACCACAACGAGGTAATAACCAAAAACGATTCAATGTGTTACATGTTTTTCAAAAAATGTTTTTTAGTCTTGAGAAAGGAACCACCAAAGTTCCGAAACGTCGACAAAGTTGAAAAGAAGTCTTAATTATTAGTCCAATTCCCTAAGACAACCTATCTATATCCTCGACTGAATCAGGAAGTCTATGTATTGTAATTTGTATTAGATTCACTTTTGCACTCAGGTACACTCCACTAATTGTGACAAATCATGATGAAACAATTCAATGAACACTACAAAGTTTTATTGAAAGATGAGACTCAACTGCTCTCACAACGACAACAGAAAATTAATCCAAACAGCTTCATTAAATTTCTTACTGTTCTGTGGTCAACAAATCTATAATCTGCAGATACATTATAGAGTCATCTTTCGCCGGGTATCGGTACCTACAAAAAAAGAGGTTCAAGGTCATGTTACCTGCGATCTTAGTGGCTCGTGTTTTTTTTCCGTCGACCACTCAATAACATACATGCAAGGACCATTTTTACAGACTGTTCAAACCTATCAAAGAAAAACAATCAAAAAGCTCAAATACCTGTGTAACTCATGTCAATTTTTTATTTGTGAAAACTTGTGGTTACACAGATTTCATTAATAACTATACTTGGATTCGGATACCAACAAATGTCAAGAACATCTTCTGTGTAAAAACTGGGTTCTAGGTTCAGCATGCAGTTTTATAATAAACAATATTGTACAAATTGTATACAAAATATTGATTCATTTGACGACGAAAACAATTTGTTGTTCTGGAAATTACATTGAGAAACACGTCTCATGAGCAATAATGATGTTTCAAGGACTTAAAGTGGTTAATTAAGGAATGATAAAAATACCTGAAAATATTGAAAACCTTGATTTGGGTAGTGTTTGTTCATTACTCGTTGTTTTATATTGAAAGTTCACCCTAATTTCAGACCTAATCTATTTATCGCTAATACTGTTGTTATTTATTATACCTTATTGTCTTTGTCTATGATGAAATTGTGATTATCAGGAAAGAATGAAAAAGAAATTTTGAATTGAAAATTGTTGCTTAATGTGATTGGCCGAACTTGTTTATGTTCGACATTGTTTTTATTTTCTGTGATTGTGAGCTTCTACGTTTTTCATGTCATCGCAAAAGAAGTGTCCCCTCATGCTGGCCAACTGTTTAAAAATACCTAAAAATCACTTCCGTTCTCTTCGTAATGATTCAACTCTTACCTGAAAGCTTTAATCCTAATGAATATATCCTAAAAATATTAGATGTCACGAAAGTCTCCTTTAGGAGTCATAATTTTCTCTTTCCTTATGTTTTCATCAATGCTTCTTTGCTATGAATCTATGAATAAGATATCCCCACCAAAATTGTGGACATTTCGCAATCTAAATTATCTAATAAAACATCTCATTTTTGACAATTTACGCAATATTCAAATCAAAGCCAACGCAAAATCTTCAGTGAACTTCTCATAAGGATCGTAAAACTCAAATTCTCCATAGAAAATTTCTGGTGGAGATATCTTATCCATAGATTCATAGCAAAGAAGCATTGATGAAAACATAAGAAAAGAAGAAATCATGACTCCTAAAGGAGACTTTCGTGACATCTAATATTTTTAGGATATATTCATTAGGATTAAAGCTTTCAGGTAAGAGTTGAATCATTACGAAGAAAAGGAAAGTGATTTTTAGGTATTTTTAAACAGTTGGCCAGCATGAAGGGACTCTTCTATTGAAAACCAATTCACGGCATGAACAGAATCCAGTATGGAATTCTGAGAATTGAAGGACATTTGTTGTTCACTCTGAATTGAATCTTATTCTGCTCATTATTATAATACTTGTATATTTTTTGGGAGACGAGAACAATAATAGTATATTGTTCAATGAGCGGTAATGTAAATCATAACACACGTAGACGAATTTTGCAGCCCGAGCCGTCAGGCGAGGGGTGTAATTCATCAAGTGTGTTATGACCATTACCGCGAATTGAACACTATACTTTATCTTCGACTTTTTCAGTGAAATTCGAATTAATCTGCATTTTCAAAATTGACAACAGTTCTTTAAAGCGATTTCTGTGGTCGAAAATCGAATCGATATCGGATTCCGTAGAAAATGTCAAAAATTCACGTTTTCCAAATGCAATTTTTGGATATTCGGACCTAAGAAAATGTAGAAATGGATGGCGAGAACGTTACCATGATGCCTGAAATAGAGTTCCCCATTGACTCGAATTTTTTTATTCATTTCGTAAGCTTCATTTTTCCTATTTGTATTAGAGTGACTTATAGGCGTGAGTTATTATCACCTCACACTATTGGTTTATAGAGACTATTACAGATCAAAATCAGTTGATTAATGGATATATTATTCTATGGGAGTAGATAAAGTTATATTATTATTATTTAGTTATTTATTTATTTATTCACCTCTATTTTACTACAGATGAACAAATTTGGCCCATCAAAGGCACATGGGGAGTCGTTTTAAAAATTGTTTACATAACAAAATTTTAAACATAAATTGTATATAACACTACCTTCACTAAAAACAACATGAGTACATATAACCAAAATAGTTACGAAGCAAACAAACATGTATGTATTGTACTCGTCTAGGCTATAATATGCTTTTTGTATCAACATTTCCTTCACCTACTTTTTGAATTTTTTCTCGTCAAGAATTTTAACCTCTTGAGGCGATTCGTTATACATCTTGATCGCCCAGTGAGGTGATGCCAATTGGGTTGCCTTAAATCTATGGAGTCCAGTGGAGATATCATTATAAAGTTCGATGTTTGATATTTTCCTCATTATATGTATATTATTGTAATGAAAAAAGAAAGCCACACGAAATTTACCCTCAACGTTCAGAGCAACTTATCGATTTCCTAGTTGATAATCATTGTTCAAAGAATTCACTCAGGAAAATCTATCCCGATATACCAAGAGGCTTTTCATGTCAACAAAACTATTCTTCCCGAAAGATCATCAAGCATATCCAATTAAAAATTGTCATACATGCCAACAAGCCATGTATTATTCATACCTCATTCCAAGTCTTCGGAATATTCATAGCCTTAATGAACACAAATTTGAACTGCATTAAATCCAAACTTCGCCAAGTTTGAATCGGCATGATAAGCAGCGAGTCAGTTTCAAGCACAGCCGCTGTGTGATAATATATCCGACAAATGAAACGAAGCCAGTATCCCAGTTAGGAAATTTTCGACAAGGAATCTTCCGCCAAGTTGGAAAGTAAAATAAAAGTATGCTGGCATAAAAGTGTCATATTCATTAACAACTTCACAGAGATGGCTCGAGTCTGTGCTCCGGCGAAAGTTTCCTATCTTACACCACTCGGAAGTTTTAGCCGGTTAATGTTGTTATTGACTCCGGAGTTACGAAGCGTGAATAATAGATGATAAGCTTTGCTCTACAATCTACATTGGATGTAACTAGCACGCACTCACGCAGTGAGATTGATGTTCGTAAGTAATCGTGGAAAATCTCCGAATCAGAGCTCTACATCGAGTAACGCATCAGACAGCCTATTCTGGACCCATAAATTCTTTTCGACTTTTCTACGAGCGTTTCATCCACGAAATCTTGAGGAATTCCAGAGCATGAACCGTTATGTATAGATAGGGATGGTCAACTTATGTACCTATATCCGAGAAAGAAAGTCCGGATAGTTTGAAAATTTCAAAAGTTACTCATTGTCGAAGAGCGGGAGCATTGAAGATGTAAAGAGTTTCAGATATACAGATATGGAAAATTGAGTTGGAAACACTGGGGTTTCAGTACAAAATTAGAGTGGTCTTCCTGTCCAGTTGAACAGTGGAAGAATCGAAACCTCAGTGCGATTCGATATCGAATAAGCGGCTGGTCTAATTTTATGGCAGTTTGTAGTGGGGATGCCAGAGCGCAACGATCTAGGATCTCGGATCGAATTAGATTAGAGGAAGGAGTGTTACTGAATACTGATTAGTAACACTCCCAACGCGCGAAGCGATGGGTGTTATCATGTTCGTTGAAAATGAATACGACAATTTTATTCCACTCTTATCGGAGGAATTGATTTGCCTCAATGAATGACACAAATAATTTCCTTTGAAAATTAGTGCTCAGGTCTTTTACACCATGAATGGTTTAAAAATAAAATAAAATCTACGGAAAACAAAAATACATTCTACGTACCTTATAAGAAATTGAAAAAACAAAAATATTCTATGAAAATAAAAAAAATGGAAAACAAAAACAAATTCGATATTGAAGATCGACAAATTCAAATTAAATGTTCAAATAATCCACCTTGTCGTGCTAAACAGTAGCCAAATCTATTATAAAGAGATAATCTCATATTTCTGAGAAGATTTGGCGTACTTGCTATTTTGGCACAAAGTTGGATTATTTTGGACCTTAATTCAATGATATTTGTCGCTCTTTCAATTTCTTGCCAATACACCATATTTTTCAGATATCCCCAAAGAAAGAAATCATTGGGAGATAAATCTGGAGATCTGGGGGGCCATCTGATCGTTCCGTTTGTTGAAATGAGACGGTCAGAAATTGTTGTCCTCAGATATTCAGTGACAATTCTTGCTTTATGACTCGGGCAGCCATCCTGTTGAAACCAGACATCATCGAAGTTAATATAGGTAGCTGTCGAACTGTCGGAATGTAAAAGCTCCAGATATTTTGCAGCATTTAGGTTGCCATCGATAAAAAATGGTATGTAATTCCCCAGTATTCCTGTCCAAACATTAAGTTTTTCAGGATACTGGGTACGCACAGGAATAGTCAGGTGCTTATTTTCCCTAGCCCAATATCTTACTACGGATGGGTTATGTTTTCTATGCAAGGAAAACGAAGACTCATCCGTGAATAAGATATTGCTCAGAAATGAACTACTCTCATTCTCTTTTTCCATCATTCTTTCGCAAAATTCCATTCTTTTGAAATGGTCTTCTGGAAAAATTTCTTGACTTATTTGAACCTTTTAACATTTGTAACCATTTCTCTTCAAAATATTCCGAACAGTTCTATCGCCCAAATCGACTTGTTCAGCAATTTGTCTACTTGAACAAGGTGCACTGGTTTCAACAGCAGCACACACATCAACTTCTTTCACTGAACGATTTTCACTGATGGTCTTCGGTGGTCTATCAATCCTGCAATGACGGCATGTTTGTAAACATCCACATTGCTCGAATTTTTAACTATTTTGGAAATAGCCGAACGTGAAGGTATTGGCCTATCTTCAAAGACAACAATAAACGAATTTATTGTCTCCGCAATTGATTGACCACCGAAATACCATATAATTATTTGAATTTTCTCTTGAACAGTAAACATTTTTATTCACGCGTAATCTAATTTATTTTCAAACAGTAGTGTATATCGCATCCCAGTTCGGATTGCGACTGAATTCGATCTTCGATCCGCGTAGAACAGCAGAGATCCAGGCATCCCCACTACGATCGAAACTGCCATTAAACTAGACCAGCCGCTTATTCGATATCGAATCGCACTGAGGTTTCGATTCTTCCACTGTTCAACTGGACTAGAAGACTGCTCGAATTTTGTACTGAAACCTCAGTGTTTCCAACTACATTTTCCATATCTGTATCTCCTTGGTGGAAGTGTTTGAGTTTGTTGTTTTTGCTGTATGCACAGCTGCTCTGGTATTTTGAAAAAAAAAAATAACTTGGTTAGTGTGGAAACGCATCGATAACTGATAAGAAGTCGGATCGACAGAAAAAGATGTTGAGTCATCAACATCGGGTCCGAGAGATTCAGATTAGGCGAGACAGAGACAAGGAACGAGTTGGTTCGGTTGGAGTTTGGGGAAAACGTTATTCATTATATTGTTTGTTAACTATCTAAATTAGTGTAAATAAAGTTATTTGCGCTAATAGTGTTTCCTTGAGTTAGCACAACTGGCGACGAGGATTAATTGCAGAAAACAACCTCGTGAAAAAGTGACTAAAATTCGATAAAGAAAAAACAGATAATTCTAGAATTTTGGTATTCGAGATGTTTACTCTTAACTTAAACTTCCAGTGTAGTATCTGAAAGTTATACCTAATATACACATACAAACATACAGAATGAGTATGTTTGTACAAACGAATTTTGGGCAGTTCGGGGTCTTTGAGCCCAGAGAGAAAAACAAAGAGCATTGTGAGCCAACTAACGAATTGTTACCCTAATTCTAGGGCAGTTCGGGGTCTTTGAACCCAGTAAAACGGGCCTTGTGAGCCATCCTACAAATTGTTACCCTAACTATCGGGCAGTTGGGGTCTTCGAGCCCAGAGAGAAGAGAGAAAAAAAGGTCTTGTGAGCCTACTGAAGAGTTGTTATCCTAATTTTAGGACAATTCGGAGGTTTTCGAGCCCAGAGAAAAAAAAAGGGCCTTGTGAGCCTTTCAAGATGACGACTTCGGTATATGTATTTCAAAGTCATTAGAAAATGAAATAATTCCATGATTTCTTATGTTTTAAATGATTTTTGAAAGGAAATTCAACTCCTAAGTTTATTGATTTTTTTTCAGTGAGCCAATGAAGTCATATTGAGAGAAAATTATCCAATTCCGACATTTGACTCATTCGTGACGAAATTAGGAAACGCCAAATATTTCTCACGATTGATGGTATACCCAATCATTTCTTACCAAAGTCGATCACTTGAGTTTTTTCAATCTGATGCACGGTTTTCGCTCAAATAAAAACCGCTTCTCTGCACGAGCATAACAATATCGTTTATACATACATACGACAATATCACTATGCAGAGACATACGTTGATTTTATTTTCTTAGATGAAACCCGTACGTCGGACTGAAAAAAGAGATCAAATTTGCTCATAATTGAATAAATGATTTATTTTTGAAAACTTCAATACCCTGTATCTCAAAGGGTGAGACTTATAGAACATATGTTCATATAAAGTTTTTTTCATGAAATGGCCCCATAAATATTGACATTCAATCAGGAAACACCCTGTATAGGGGTAGGAATAAGGTGTTTGCAATTCTCGACTTTATTTTCAATTGTATTGGGTAAGGTTAGTTCTTTTATTCCTGGACTTGACTAACGCCAAGGGGTGAGCTTGTTACGGCATTTATGTAAGGCATCAATAATAGTATCTTATTCTCATTCTTATGAGCCACCGCAATAGTGAATACTCAGCCTGATGACAAACGGGTTTCGCAATGCAATCAATGAGTCTTCTGGGTTTCAAAATGGGAGAAAAAGATCATATATCTAGGTTGAGAAGTGAGCTTTTACCTACCGAGCATTTTTATATGTGTGAGGAAGGAGGATATAAAAAACGACGTTTATATGATAGTGGCCAACTCAACCATATTGTTGGGTTTTCTCGTGAGTTTGAGGCTGAAGCGATCGCTAAGTTTTGGAGGTTCGCGCATAAACCAAGTCAACACTGGTGACACTTCTTCGTCGTGAAAAACATCCCTGGTTTTCTATCAATTATTATCGACACTTCTTCACTGTGAATGGTGCTTTGATACTTCTATGATTTCGATTGATTTTGAATACGCTACGCTTTTATTTGTATTGGATAATACCACGCTTTTGATCTCAACCGCATATATTTTCTTGAATATTCCGCCCCTTTTTTTATTGTATCAACACCGCAATTTGATTGTGTTCGTAACACCGCTATTTGAACGCAAAGAGCTGGATATGATCCCGCAGCAAAGGGTCCCTGAGAAGAGCTGGGATTTGGAGCAGAGACGCAGAGAATTTGCTACTTCGGTGAGTCATCATTGTTGACCGCAATATTTTATGTTTTTCTATATCTCTGTTTATTTCGCATTCGCTCCAGCTTCAAACTTAGGTTCGCATAAAAAACAGCCCACGAATCTCTACAAATTACCTGAGCTACCGGACTAAACACATATGTATATAAATTTTTTTGTCACTTAAACTTGTATATTTGGTTTGATCAGATCATGAAAATTGTTATTTTTCTACAAACGTCAAAAAATGACAAGGTTCGCGCATAGACAACAATATGCGAAGTGACCTTTTTTTTCATTTTCCTTCGTTACCATGACACCGTGCGCGAAGTAGTGTGCGAAATACTCGGCGAAATACTTACTTCGCACACTGCATGTAAACTATATGGGATTTTTTATATTTTAACCTTTATGTTCCTCAATCAAGCAAAAATCCAAAATATCAGTTATTTATTAATGTATAACAATAATTAAGGCTTTCAAATTGTGAGAAAATTGAACACTACTTAATTCTATTTATTATTTACAATGTTAACATCTCTGGTGCAGCCAGTGCTCGAACGTTTGTTGAAAAAAATTTGTTTGCATCTCATGCGCGAAATACGGTGATCTCGACTATTAAAGTAGCATTCCGCGCACTAGATACAAAAATAACTATTTCGATTTATCTCTCAAATATCTATTTCGCTCATTTTATAGAAAAATCCTCCATACTTTTTCTAGGTTTTTTTCAAATATCATACACTATCTTGGGCGAGGAATTTTAATTATTGTTGGAGTGACATAATATATGAGGGCAACTCGTGCAGTAAATAATAGTGTAGATGTAAATTTCTCAAACGCTGACATGGGCCGTATCTCTAAAATTAAAAAGTTATAACTGTAGTTGGGTGATTTCGAAATGAGTGATTGGCAAATTGAGATCGTTGGAACGAATAAATATACAATTGGAACGATGGTAACAACCAGTTATCACACATCCAAATGAGCAGGTTGAGTTAAGTCTCAGTAGAC
Organism: Adalia decempunctata; assembly: GCA_951802165.1. Classification (NCBI taxonomy): domain Eukaryota; kingdom Metazoa; phylum Arthropoda; class Insecta; order Coleoptera; family Coccinellidae; genus Adalia; species Adalia decempunctata. The sequence continues at coordinate 52,239,623 of OX637695.1, forward strand.
ACTCTCTCTCAGTTAAGTCTCAACTCTCAACTCAATTTTATACAGAACAATATCAACATGAGTTGACAGTTACTTAAGTATCGGGATACCTCGTTACACGTTAAACCATTTACAGTTTCGAGTAACTTCGTTGTTTATCGGATGTAGGTACTTTGCTTCACGACATATCTGAAAACGTTTTGAAACTTATTCATTCGTTCGCAGATATAAACAGAAAAGAGGTTGAAGGATACTACCCTCTACACGAAATGTGATTTGTGTTAGTTGAACAGTAGGAAGAAGATGAAAGCAGACCAATGCTACGTTAGAGAGTCCCCAGAGTGTCAGAGGAACTCGTACGGTGAACTCAATTAATGTAGTATGTATTCTCAAATACAGCTCGAATATATCTATCGTTCTAATAAGTTTATGATAAATGTTCACAGAAATTGGGGATTTTGATACTTCGGTGGAATTCACCGTTTTTTCGGACTTTGATAACGGAAATTAATCTTACTACCTCTTAAATTCATATTAAAGAGAGTAGGGTTAAAGAACAACGAAAGGCTCATATCGATGATGAATTGAATTTCAAATATCTTCTCTTTAGAAGACCGGGCAGGGCATCATTTTGACCAGAATTTCAGGATTCTCCTCACATTAAACTAACAAACCCAACAGATTGAAGCTTCTGGAAGCACCAGGTATCCACTTTACTGACTGAAATAGTTTACGATACATAACCAAAGACCCTGACAATTCCTTGTTAGTTGTTCACAAAACTATCAGTTCGAGAATTTCATGTCTTCAAGCGATCTTTTCTTGAGAAGCAGTGCAAGGATTACCAAATATTTTTTATCAGAAGACAAAAAATCTACAAAATTCGTACTACTATTTATAATGTATTCTAGGATAATGAATTTTGTCGAAGGTTTCGTTTAAGTGAATCCATTTATTTCAAAAATTTTGGAGCAATTAGCATATTAGAAATGGAATTACTTCTAGGATAGGTTTGAACAACCTCCAGCAAAGTATTATCAGTAGTAATATCACAAGAGATTGAATTTCCGTGACTATTCCACTCATTTCATAAACTGACCAATCACTGTGCGAAGACTGTCTCTGAATTATGATTGATCTGACAACTTCGGTATTTTCAACGATTGAACTTCAGAATAATCTGTGATTGAACAATGGATACGAACGGTTTGACAAACTGATAAATATAGATTGTAAAAGTCAACATGAGTTTTTCCTTGCTTTTCTCGAATATGGAGTTTCTGACCTTTTATTCTGTTCGTGAAATAGTCTCATAAAATTCCACTCGAGCTTGAATTTACCTCATAAGTCTATCTCTTATTTCCAAACTCAAACACCACTCGTCCTCCGGACTCGTGATGTTTCCAACCAACTCAATTTCGTTTGAAAATAAATCGATAGACTTATCACGGAAATTCAATCTCTTGTGATATTACTACTGATAAGTCTATCGATCTAGAGTTATGAGGTAAATTCAATCTCGAGTGACATTTTATAAGACTATTTCACGAACGGAATAAAAGGTCAGAAACTCCATATTCGAGAAAAGCAAGGAAAAACTCATGTTGACGTCTACAATTTATATTAAATTCATCAGTTGTCAAACCGTTCGTATCCATAGTTCAATCATAGATTATTCTGTAGTTCAATCGTTAAAAATACCGAAGTTGACAGACCAATCATAATTCAGAGACAGTTGGTATTATCGCGATAATACGAGCTGTCTTTGGACTGTGATTGGTCAGTTTTTGAAATGAGTGATATAGTCAATATAATTACTTGTTGACACTCAGATTCTTGGCAACAATAAACTTTTTTCTAACAGAATCTGATTTTCTTTGCTTCAGCAAGTAGAATTGTGAGAACACTCAGCGTGATTCGTATTTGCTTCCCATATAAAAATGCCACAATATCGCCCGTTACACTACTACTTGTAAGGCTCTATAAAGGGGAGTATACCAGAAACCGCCATGTTAGGTCCAACCATAGACTCGAAAATTACAGATCCCTTCGAATGAAATGAAATATTCAATCGAAAGAAATGAAATCTGTAATCGAATTAGAATATTTTCGGAATGAGAGATCTTGTGGTGACTTTTTTCGGCATGCTCACATGAAAAACATTGGAAATAGGTTAGGTTCATGGTGTTAGAATAATGCCGCGGCATCTAATAGTCAAATTTATAATAATTTATTGTTTATGTTGGTGTATCACCCCGACAGATGGCGTTGAAAGTGGTGTGAGTCCTGTAATTTTCGAGTCTATGGTTGGACCCAATCAACCATAGAGCCAGGTCTATCTAGCTTACCTATCTTTATAGTGCTCCACTACTAAGGCTCTATAATGGAGAGTATACCAGAAACCGCCATTTTGGATCCAACCATAGACTCGAAAATTACAGATCTATTCGAATGAAAGGAAATCTGTCCATTAATTAACGAGTGATTGCCGCGGCATCTAATAGTCAAATTTATAATAATTTATTGTTTATGTTGGTGTATCACCCCGATACATGGCGATGAAAATGTTGCGAGTCCTATAATTTTCGAGTCTATGGTTGGACCCAATCAACCATAGAGCCAGGTCTATCTAGCATACCTATCTTTATAGTGCTCTACCACTTCTGATGCTATCTGTGTGACGTCTACGTCACAGATTAAAATTTTATTTCCAGGTATGGTTTATTTCTCTCGGCTTGATATTGAATAATTTAAAAGACAACATCAATTTTAGAGGTGGAGAGATGCAGAAATATAGAGATGGAAGGTAACTGTTCGATAAATGTGCAAACAGTGCGTGATTTCAAATTAAAATTTGGCATGGAAGTTGCCATGTAATCCCGAATTTTTTTTTTATTACACTCTTGTCGGAAAATATTTGATCGTGACAACTTCCAGACCAGGGGGCAACTATATTGCCAATTTAAATTACCAATGTTGCCTTTTAGATGGACTATGCAATGTTTAGCCCAGAAAAGTATAACATAACATTTCGAGGTTTGCTCAGTCTATCGCACCGCAACAAGTAGTGACGCAGGTGAAATTCCAAAAATCTAGTGCAACTTGACCCACCTCCCCTTGATATCGTGGCGTTAGCATATGGTATTAAAAACATTCCTGTGTCAAATAATCAGAGACACAATAATAATTGTGTCTCATGTGTTAATACAAGCCAACTGAAATATACTGAACACACGAGTAATGTATTCACAAAACTTTTCTGTATGATATCATTGAGTTAAAATATACATAGAAGTAAAACGCCCTTTAGTGGCGGCACATAGAAGCTACTAGAGGAACTATCGAGGAAATTTTAATCTACTTTCTATTAATTTACAGAAATCTGTAGGATATTTCTTTTCCTCTAGTTCTATAACTGCGTTCGATATTACCAATCCGGAGAGAAAACGGACACAGAACATCTAATAAATTCGGATCTCTCTCTCTCCTGTCTTTCAGCCAGAGAGAGAGAGATCCGAATTATTGGATGTTCTGTGTCCGATCCGTCTCCGAAAGGGAATACCGAATGCGCCTTATGAATCATAGGCAGAATTAATTGTCGTTTTATTGCGTCCAAAAAATCAGGTGTGATGAAATACTGAACATACAATATTTCTTACGCCGGTCCTGATCGTCATCACATTAGGCTTCGGAAATAGTGCTTTATAGTTCAGCTAATTACCGCCAGATGCGGGAGTGAAAATTTTCGCATCTCTGAAACACACTTATCCATCTATGAACCGGTGAAGGAACTACTCTAAATTCAGCTTCAAATCGTTGAACTGGGTTATGCCCCTATGTATATTCAAACTCAATGATGATATACAAACCTAGTTGTCATGGATGTGATTTTATCCCTGATATGCCCCAAGTGATTTGAAGTTAATCGCGGAACATCTTGTGGAATTCATTATCGAACTACACATTGAAATCAGTAATACGAATTGTGTAGATTTTCCATCTTCTGATAACAAATACATTTTTAGATATCAGAATAACTTTCTGGTTTTCAAAAATGAATTGCAGAATTGGTACAAAAGTACCGAAACTCTTCAATTTTCCCAGAGTTCGAATTGAAACTATCAATTCTGTGTGAACAACTAACAAGGTTTCCCAAGGTCTTTTTATATGTGTCCTGAATAAACTGCCGCTGTAGAACTTCAAAACCTTCGCTAGAAGTTGAATAAAATTACTGAAGTTCGTTTATGAAAACCATTCCCTCTTCAAGGCAGTCTTCAAAATTCGAAGTTTCACTGGAATGTATTCAATGAGTCAGTAAACAAAGTATATTTTGAACTATTTTCATCAATTGAATTCCTTATGTCCTAACGTCCATATGGAATTTCGTAATTCTAATTATTAGCACTACTCCAGTTTTAGTTTTCGGCTTCAATAAATTGATGAAGTTTTCCTCTTTATTCAAGTGGTAAATATGGTCCTTCATTTCAACTTGGAATCGTATGTTTCAATAGCGTACTATGTATTATCACATTATGTATTCACACTCACGTCAACTAACGGTTCTACGAACTCCTGCAGCTCAAGTTACATTAGAACCCAGTGAAGTGTCTGATTATATTACGAAATTGCTGGCTCGATTTATATGATTGCACCTGGCATTTAACTCGCTGAATATACAAGATTATTTCGCTTCAAATGTTTGGATTTCAGTGAAACTTGTGAGAGATAAGCGAAGAATGAAGATAAAGTCCTATTTATTATATTTATTTCAGCTACTAATGAAGAATAGCCTGTACATTTGTCGACCATTCAACGTCGATGGTGTTGATTCATGTAGATCAGTTCGAGCTGTATTTAACAATGGAAGGCTATGGAAGTTATATACACAATAGCATGAAGTCTTCTCCATCTAGATTTCTTCAGAAATAACGAATGGCAATGAGATGAATATTTTCCTCTATTCCAACAGCAATATATTTGATAGAAAATCTTTCTTCGTTACTCTTTGCTTTATGCAGAATGAGATAAAATAGAAAAAACAGAAAAACTCTAAATTTATCAATTATTATTTTTTGATAAATTATAGTTATTCCACAAAGTATTAGCACTGTTTTGTTTGTCGTTTCAATGATACGACTTTATTTTTATAATAATTTTATTAAGGGGAAGTATCACCTTTTGAATCGTGGTAAATCTCCATTTAAAAAGTGATCTCTTTATTTCACGAGTAACTACCCTAATTTACGACGTAAAGACCTGATTTTTTTTTAAATTGAAGTTGAAGGACGTCCCAAGGGCAAATAGTTTTTTTTTTATCGATTTAGATAGTTTTTCAATTAAAAAAAACAGGTTTTGGAAACTAAACTTAATGATTTTTTGTCGACGGTTATTCATCATTTTTGCCCTCGGCAATTTAATCTTCTATAAACTACAGAAATTTTCATGATGATTAGTTCAAAAATAAAGATTGTACACATGAAAAACGAAAAACATATTCAATAACCCAAAGATTGCAGAGACCTAACGATTACCCTGGTTTTTTAATTGAAAAACTAATTATATCGAAAAAAAAAACTATTTGCCCTCGGGACGCTTTTCAAATTCAATTTAAAAAAAAATCAAGTCTCTAATTCGTAAATTAGGGTAGTTACTCGTGAAATAAAGAGACCACTTGTTGAATGGAGATTTACCACGATTCAAAAGGTGATACTTCCCCATGCTAATTCTTGAGGTGAATACAGACTATTCTGACGTGACGTGATTTCACGTCAAGTCAGGCACCGTCGGTGCTTCCATTGGCCTGATATGAACGTGAACGTACAGAACAATGTGTTGCATTTTTATATCACACACATTTTGACGTTCACGTTCATATTAGGCCAATGTGAGCACTGCTACACGCCTGACGTGACGTGGAATCACGTCACGTCAGAATAGTCTGTATTCACCTTTACATAATAAGAAGTATTCGTGTTTTCCCTCTGCCATGTCGGCTATATCCTCTCTGATGCTCTATGACAAGTGTCATGGTGTCAATGTCCTAACCAGCCCATAATACCAAAACCCACAGGCCACAAGGTAAACCCACGCGCATATCGTCTGCTATCTCTCTCGTACAACGCCTACGTCATCGCGCGACAAACATTCAAATTCGCTTTGTTTTTGTTCGTATTTAGATTATATCGGATTGAATTCTGCTGATTTTTAGTGGATAAACTTAATTTTTATTGATGCACTTCACTTCGAATCAAGTAATCTAGATACCAAAACAAATTGGCGAATTTTCGTTTTGAGTATGAACTGTTTCATCCAACGTTTCATTTTCAAAAATCCAGATTTTTTCCAATAAAATAGGACTTCACATGGATACCCTACAAGAAGCAATACATATAATGTATTTTCGTACCTTAATCAAATCAACAACTCACTTTGAAATAAAGATATATTATAAGTTATAACTTATTGTAGAAATTAAATCATTCCAACAAAAATATCAAGGAAAATTGATTTGAAAGTCAAAACTTATTCTCGTTTATTTTACTACCCAACTATTTGTCACGAGTTAGTTGATATTTTGCTCGAATTTTCAGTCAGATACGGTATTTTTGAAAATATTCTGAATAAAAAAATTATGTTCACGCAATAAATAAGCGAATCCAATTAAATGACTATGAAATAACATATCATAAATATAGAATTATGTGGAAATGAGCGCCATTTGTCACGTAGTGGCGTCATGCGCCAACCTAGTCAAAACCCGTTCACCAAGTGCTCATACCTTGTGGGTTTTAAGCCGGCCCCAGACAATGCGAGTGTCGGGTACCCTCCCACACACTGCGGCAAACGCGAAATGTTCGACATTCGTTTCTCTGTTGACAAACGTTCGCCGCACGGCCTCATTATAGACTATAGAACAGTAGCGGAGCTGACTGAAGACAGAATAGGCAATCTACTACGCGTAGTTAAGCACACTGTCTGGGAGCTAACGCGAAGGAGTGCGAATGTACTTCGTCTTCCTTTGATTCGTGCCGTTTTACCGACAAGACTTCGGATAGCAGGCGAATGCCGAACGATAGTTGAGCTCCCACACAGTACGCGGAGCACCGCGAATGCCGAACATTCGTCAAATACACGCATTGTCTGCGGCCGGCTTAAGTATCATGACACTAACCTAACAATATGCAATGCTAAATGTTCCTAAAGAACATCCCCCCCTTTTATACATAATCCCTTAAATATGAGGGTTTGTTCACAATTCGTCCACTTCGTCTACATTTGATGGGTTGAGGTTCAACATCATTCATCGTTCCACTATTTTGAACAAAATTATTGTTTTCTTCAACTACATCAGGATCTGGAGATATTTCAAATTTATTTTCTGATGACTTGAGATGAAATGAGTTTCGTCTTGGTAAATTACCATTTTGGTTCTGAACGATGAACGATGTAGGACCTTTACATTCGATTATGGTTCCTGGTGACCAAGTCTTATTTGGTAAATCTTGTATTAATATGTTATCCCCTGTTTTAAAGCTATTTCTAACATGAGATGTCTTATTATAATAATCTTCTGATATTGATTTCTTTTTCATCAATTTCTCTTTCACATTTTCCGCAATTTTTGGTTTCAAAATATCTTTTGTACAAGGTATTTTAAATCTCAATGTTCTGCTCATCAAAATTTGTGCAGGACTTTTATTCAAAACTGCAACTGATGAATTTCGGTAGTTCAAAAGAGCCAAATGATGATTAGAGGCATCACTCATGCATTTTTTCATCATATTTTTTATAATGCCTACTGATTTCTCAACTAAACCATTTGATTTAGGATATCTGGGACTAGAGAAAGTGTTTTCAATATCATACTCTTTGGTAAATTCTCTAAACTTAAAGCTATTGAATGGCATATTATCACCAACTATTATTTTTGGAATTCCATGTATACTAAAATAGTATATTACACACCGAGGTGGGAAGAGATTCATTCCTGTCGTGAGGTTAGCTATGATCTCGAGACAGGAATGAAACTTCCTACCAAGGTTTGTATACTATTTTATTTACAACCATCATGTTTCAATTAAAATAAGTATATTTGTGTTTAACGACAAATCACCAAGAACGCGGTGATCTCAGAATAATCAAGTAGATCTATATTGTTACCGTGACTACGGGGTATACAATTGTCACCAATATAAATAAATGTCAGATAAAGTCGAATAATAAATTGAAAATCATGTCTTCCGACGATGAATTTATGGATTGTACTCCACCAGAAGTTCTGCAGGCTGCTCATGCAGCAGTTCAGGGTTCGGTGCCAGAGAAAAGTAAGCATAGGCTGCATAGGTATCTAAAAGCCTTCGAATTATATAGGAAATGGTGCGAAGAAAAAAAGGTTAAAGGTTGAACATATCGCTTCCGAAAGTGTACTCTTGGCATATTTTGGGGAACATAGCAGACAGAAGAAGCCGTCTACTTTGTGGCAATGTACAGTATGATACGAACGAAGCTAGATTGAAGAAAAAACTGATATCTCGAAACATGGGAAACTGCTAGCCTTCCTAAAACGACAAAATGTTGGCTTTAGGCTTAAGAAATCGAACGTATTTTCGAGAAAGAATATAGAGGATTTTTTAAATAAAGCTCCAAAGAATGAAAAATATTCATGTAGAATAGATGAAATGGGGGTGGGAAATGAGGGCGGGAAATGAGGGCGGGAAGTGAGGGCAGGAAGTGAGGTTGGGAAGTAGAGGTGTGTAATGTGACATTTTCCAACCTTCAATGACGTTAATAATGACAGCATTACATATATGGTTGTAAATAAATATTTTTTAATTTTGATATTACATGTTCTGCAGTTTTTTCTTTCAAAAATTTCACCTCTATCCGTTTAGATAAGTAATCAACTAAAATTAAATAGTCATATCCAGCAAAGTACATTATATCAACACCAATTTTCAAAAATGGTATCGATGGAACATCATGAGATATTATCGGTTATTTAACATTTGATTTTTGGAATTGTTCACAATGTTTACAATATCAAGTTTTCAATTTTCAATATCAGATGACATTTTAGGCCAATGAAATAAACTTCTGGCGCGTATTTTAAATTTTGTCATTCCCAAATGACCAAGAATCAAGATGCAACATATTCATTATTTCATTGCGTAATACAAATGCCACTATTATTTTGTCGTGAAGATAGACTATACCGTTATGAACAAAAATTTCATCTTTTAGTTTGATGTAATTTATTAATTCAATTTCCTGAATGTTTTTGAAATTTTTTGGCCATTTAGTATTATACATTTCGATAACCTTCTGTAAAATTTCATCATCAGCAGTTGCCATTTTCAACTGAGTCTTCTCTTCGAAATAGGTAATTCAATTTCAAAACTATGTACTACTTCATTCAGTGAAGAATCATCTCTTGCATTAGTCTTTATGAAGTTTTTAGATAAATAATCTGCCATAAACATTTTACTGCCCGCAATATTTAAGTTCAATGTCGTATTTGAGTAACTTCAAAATCATTCTGTGTAATCTTGTACTTATTTTCCCTATTCTTTCTTGACTATTGATATTAGTGGCTTATGATCTGTTTCAACTACAATTTTTCTACCATAAATGAATCCATGATATCTCTCAAAGGAAGCACAGATTGGAAATAATTCTTCTTCTATCGGTGCCCACCTTGTTTGACTATCAGTAAAACATCGTGAATGAAAAGAAACTGGCTGATTGTTTTGCATTGAGCATGCACCAAATCCGTAAGAAGAACTATCTGTTTGTAAAAGTATAAAGCCAGTTTTGTCTAAAATTTTTAATGTTGGCGTTTTACTCAAAAGCAATTTCAAATTTTTGAATGCGTTGGAATGTATTTATTCCCATATCCATAAAAATTCTTTTTTCAAGAGTTACCTCAGAATAACAAGGAATATACAGGGTGTAACTGAATAAGTGTAAAACATTTAAGGAGGTGATTCCTCATCGAAAAAAAGATAGGATCTTTCATATAAAGAAACTTCATTGGAGCATCCCTTGTTAAGATACAGCTCCTTAAAGGGGGTACATAAAATTTGTATAACAATTTTTTTCACAAGCACTGAAAAAGTTACAATATTGAAATTAACCTGACGTTTTGTACTACCAAAAAGACACTTAGCCAGTAATTTATTTGGTTTACCCCATGGTTGTAAGGGGTGAAAAACGCAACCCCTAAAATTTATTTCCAATGTAACTTTTTGTCTTATTATTTGTTTACCATTTAAAAATTTATTTCCGATAGCCTGTTTCATTCTAAACAAAAAATGTCTCTTGGGTTTTTTGCCCAAAATAAACCAGTAAGCAGCAAAACATTATTTTACGAACAACTACAGAGATACATCGTCATAAATGCGGACTGGATTTATTGTTATTTTGTAGTTAGTACCTGCATTAAACGATTAAAAGGTAATAAACAAAACTAAGTTATTAATAACAAAACACACAACATGTAGAAATCATAGTGAATGTTCAATATGTATACCTTCAAACATTACGCATGCGTCTAGACAAATTTTATGTACCCCCTTTAAGGGGCTGTATCTTAACAAGGGATGCTCCAATGAAGTTTCTTTATATGAAAGATCCTACCTTTTTTTCGATGAGGAATCACCTCCTTAAATGTTTTACACTTATTCAGTTACACCCTGTATTTACTAATATAGTTCATCATATCTAGAAATTTCTGTAATTCCTTTACCGTTTTAGGTTCTTCTAGAGATAATATTACTTCTATATGACTCGTATCAACTTTTATACCCAACTTTGAAATAATTAAACATACTTCACTTCCTTAACTTCATATTGTATTTTATTTGAATTTAATTTAACATTGTGTTTCTTAGCTCTTTCTAGAACTTTCTTCAATATATCACCATGCTCTTTATGACTTTTAGCTGCGATCATGAAATCATCCATATTTATTTTCAATCCTTGGATATCACCAAAAATTTGAGCATTAAATTTTTGCATAATTTCAGGCGCTGAATTAATGCCAAACTTTATATCTATATCTACCAAAGGGAGTACCAAATGTACATATGTAACTCACCTTCTTATCTAGCGTAATCTGATGAAAAATCCATCTTTCAAAGCAAAAACTAAAAAAATTTCATTGCCACCTGAACTATTATATATTTCCTCTGGTGATGGTATTTGATAATTTTTTCTCATTATGCATTCATTTAATTCTTTAGGGTCTAAGCTATTTATTAAATCGAATTTTACCGAGGAAGTCGTGGACAAAGTACAGTATTCTATTCGCACATAATTACTATTATGTGCTCATCGAATAATATACTATTATATCACATCTTTATATGAAATTCAACTTTATGCATTCTTGCAAACCTAAAATGGGAGCTGTATTATTCAAATTGACCACTAAAAATTCTATCTTAATTTAATTTAATTTTCTCTATTTCAGTATCGTAATGAGTTCATTACAGTACTAAAAACAGTGCTGTAATGAATTCATTACAGCATCGTTTTCAGTAACATTTTTCGTTTTGTGGTTGTCAGCAATGACTTCCAATCCTTTTAAATTTCAGCAGACGTCAATTTAGAAACGTCAATTTTCGTATTTACTAACATTCACACCAACTGCCAAGATACAATATGAAAGTCACTAGGACCTATAATTTGATTTTTTCATTGAATTTCACAAAATTTGAGTGAAATAGAGAAAATATCGTCTAATACTCGTTGCAGAATGCAATTCCAATACTCATGCGTTCAATTGGAATAGAAGCCCATTCTGCAACTAGTTTTAGAATATACTATTTATTTATTGGACCTTTGTCCTGAAATTTCACATTCTATTTGAACCGTTCCAATTGGCTTTATTTTGCTGCCATTGTAAACAACTAACATTGTATTGGACTTCTGTAACTTCGAATTTTTTAGTTGTAACTTTTTGAAATGATTGTACGGTAATGTGTTACATTCTGCACCTGTATCTAGCTTAAATCTAATCATATAATTACCTAACTTGACATTTTTATACCATTGACTATTCTTTTGCAATTAATTTTTTTTCAATCAATGTTTATTCGTACCATATTATATTACAATAAATAACCTACATATACTAATATACTCAAAAATAAACATAAAGAAACCCACTAAAACCGAAGTTGCGTGTGGGTACCTCCCATCCATCAATGAATCACGAGTAGTGCAAGCCAAAAACAAAATTCATTCTTCACCATTAATTCGCTTATTCCCGATCCTCATCCTTCACCGACTGACCCCCCCGTCCGGAGCTCCAACTGTTTCTTTAGTTAGCTGTGATCCAAGCATGAGCCTCGTCCCTTCCGATGGAAAGTAAGTATCTCTTAAACGCTCTTTTGACCTGATTAACACTAGTGTTTGCTTTTATATATGTTCTGTATGGTCCAGGCAATTTGTTGAATATTTTCTGCGCTAACACTCACTTCTGAAATTTTTGATTGAGAATTTGATTCCTTCAACAGTGTGTCAAAGAAATAACTCTTTTCCTCTTGAGGAATAATCAAAATAAATTAACTTTGTTTTCTATCACTTGATTTATTAAATACAGATTTAATAGTGACTGGAGTTTCGAAGTTTTACTATATTTTCAAACTGGTGTATTTCAGGTTGTGTTATATACTTTTATATGGCGGAGAGGCTTCGGTTCGTCCAGAACTCCAAATAGCGGGGAATTCCATAGGTCCGTCTGCTCATTTAATAATTTTATTGTAGGGCTATTGAGATGTCTTCCTTATTGACACAGTTCATCTTCTTGCTCTTGTTTCTGCACATTGTAGCAAAGTGGTTCGGTTTTTCACAGGATCTGCATGTTTTTCCCCAAGCTGGACATTCCTTGAACTTATGGGTTTTACCACATTTTTGACATGATTCCTTGGAATCTTTGTTTTCATTACTCTTAGTATATTTGTTTCGCTTATTTTTAATGTCTGCAACTTCTATAGGTTTCTCCTGCAACGCCTTGGCTTGTGATTATCCTGCTTCTGAAGCTCCACAATATTCTATTGCTTCGTTTTTCAAATCTGAATCTTTTACTCTTAACAGTCTTTCATGTATTAGTTAGTTGGTCATTCATACCGATAACTATTCTGTCTCTGATGGGTCTTTCTTTTCGGTTTCCAAATTCGCAGAGTTAGAGTTTGGCTTGTATTTTCAGATCGGTTAGAAAGTGTTCAAAGAATTTCTCGTTCTGTTAAATTATACTGAAGAATATGAAGCTTCCACTTATAACATTTTTTTCTAGGAACGCAGTAGTTTTCAATGGCTTCTTCAAAGAGGTTCAGAGTGTTGTACACGTTGAGGAGCTTCTTCGCCTGCTAAATATAGCAGGCGAAAATTGCAATTTTCATTAATAAATGAAAATTGCAATTTTTCTATCATTGGATTTTGTATCCAGGCCAGCTGCTTTCATATAAATATCCAATTGTTGTTTGAATTTCTTCCAATTGGCACCATCTCCATTGAATATTAATTCTCGTGGCGGTTTGACTGGTTTGAGATGTCCTTCCATTTTAGGTTAAACTGAATCTATATGTTTCAAATCAGACAAGGAACCAAAGCGAGGTGATTTTGATTGGCACCAAGTTATCCGCTTTCAAATGGAGGGACAAAAGTGTACACATTTTGTCCAATTATCATGATCCAGAATGTTGCACAGAAGTGAAAATTTCCTGTCCCAAAGCACTTATAATCAGTAAGTGCTAACATGAATGGAGTTGACAAGTTCGATCAACTGTTAGCCAGTTACAACCATAGAAATCATAATATATATACTTACTCTAGAATGTTAATTCCTTCTAGTTCCGCAGCGGAAAACGTGCCGCATAGGCAACTGATTCACAATGTTCGCATGCTCACCATTAGGAAATTTCACGTAGAACGATGCTAAGTCCCTAAATATTTTGTCGGTCCTATTTTAAGTTCAATATAATTAAACAATAAAAATATTCCATTGAGTAACAAACTTATTTTGAAGCTCATGCGCGACTTCCTACGACTATTAGACACATTAATATCATAAATGAATTGCAATATTTGTGGAATTGGTGAGAAAATTAGAGCAGTAATGTAGCAGGTTTTACTAAATAGATATAGACCGTGCAACACAGCTTTTTCTTTCTCATGGCAAATGACTTTGAAATGACCTTAGTGAAAGTCTAGGCAGGAACGGGTCAGTGTCAGTCTGCAGCCACAGTTTAGTTCACTGCATAGACAAACTAGTTTACTGGTGCTTGACTGTTATTTTCGTGTTTGATATTCTTCCTGTGCATTTTGCTTTTGTTGTGTGTTGTGTTCAATTTGGATTTTTTCGTATCCGATAAACAATGAACTGTATAGTGTTGTGGTGTCCTTGTCTTGACCTGTTCATTTCCCACTTAAGTATGTAAACTATGTGCACCTTTTCATTCATATGAACTGTTGAAAATTTATGATTTACGATTTGCTTTTCATTCGATTGACACATATCTATCCACTCACACCATGAGATTGGTTCTTTATATAGCAAAAGAACGCAATTCGTTATGAAAAATCATGAAATCTTGTGAGTAAACCATCTTTTAATGGATAATTCGAACTCGAAAATAAAATATGTTGAAGTAAAACTTTGCAGTTTCATTCAGATAACATATTGATTTTGGAATATACTTGAAACTCAAAAAGACAAATGAATGTAGGTATCAGAATTCACTCATGAAATGATGCAGAGCATTGGCAGATCTCCAATACATTTTCATGTTTCCACTATTTTCAGGAACACCGAAGAATAGAACTGTCCTTAAGGGATATATTAGTAATATTTTGCTCATTTGATTTTTTTCTATACTGTACCAAAAGATTCGTTGTTTGTTAACCAGAATTTGTCTTCCTTGATCCTTGAATTAATTTTTATACCAAAACCGGGTTCTTTCAACGCCTGAAGAGGTTTTGGAATAATGAAAGATTTTCAGCTTATCTTCCAGTCGCTGATGATTCCAAATTAACCATTCAAATAGCTGATGAAAATAATCAATATGTTCAAAACAACTAGTGTCGAATACTAATTATGAATTGATTAAATTCAACTGCAACAACAACAGCATAAAATTTTATTGAAGCCGACCCTGTTCAGAAACAACCTGATGGCACGCATGTGCATTATGGACCACGCTGAAATTTTTACAACACTTCGGTCAAATTGATTTAGCATTCTAGAGTAAGTATATATATTATGATTTCTATGATTACAACATAGATCGTCAATGTAACAAATGGTGGCACCGTATTTTTATTTACTTTCTCAACGCATGCGTCATAAATTCATACTGTATCCAGAAAAGTATGGAAACAATCGAGCCAAAAATGACCGCCAAACATTTCGAAAGGGAAATTTATAAACGGCTTGATTGCCTTAACTTAAGTGATCCCGTCATCAAGTCCAGATTCAGAGTAGGAAATCGAAACCTTCCATACTCTCAGAGTTAGAGACTGCATGCTGCTGAGCATCAGCCTGAAAGGGGCTCAAGAAGAAGACGCTTTCAGCTGCTTTCAGATTTTCTATCGATAATATTGCTAGTATTATAGTTTCTTATTTATTTTTGTATTATTGTATTTGAGAAATTTCATTTTTCCTTCTACTGTCGCGGTGATACCTAAAATAGACCACCCTTCCACACAAAAACCACGAGTCCGACGACATGAAAAATACAATTTTCGGCTTCACAGAGAGCCGATATGACAAAAAAGTAATAGCAGGACAAAAAATTATTTAGTTGCCGAACCGGCTCCAGTTGGGTCGGATTCATTCGTGAATTCCGGCTCCAATGAGATTTGAAGGATCTTTTTCCAAACAATTTTCATTCAGGCACAAAAATTTAACAGAAATGAACTCGTCCGTAAGTATTTCAAGTTCACTAATTTTCTTATCATTCAAAGTTCGTATTTGCGCTTAACGCAAGAGTTTTTGAGCCATATCGTAGCATCCCTGGCTCTCTAAAAATTCCCCAGATAAATAGTCACCTTAAATGACGAATAATAATAATAACGTTCATTCACCAATAATAATTGTTACGAGCAACGAAAATGGGATAGTCAAAAAGAAACAAAATAATGAAATTAAACAGGATACTCTTTCACCGATTTACTTGCACCTTAAGAAGGATTCATCAATGGTGTATGGTTCACCATGAAGTAACACCTCTGGATTTCTTGATGTCAAGCGTTTTTGTACAACCTCTATAATATAGGGTTTCAAGAGATCACTCAGATCTTCAGCAGATGAATCCAAGAAGATGTTCATCCACCATGAAGTCGGCCAGTCGGCCACCGTGATGCTCTCCATTAGTTCGATGTTTCTAGGACAGCTGATAACCTCCATTGGATCATCTGGTTTTGTTGCAAAGGAGGAGTAAAGGGAGTCGGCAAGAGTCCCAGCTAAAAGAGACTCAGCATTGGTAATCCATGTTCATCGAGGACTATAGGGATCGATACTTTTATGTTGAACTCAGATCGCAGGTATTCGAAAAGCTTCACTCTGTCTGATTCTCTGGATAGTTTGATCGCAGCTAAGAGGTTAAGAAGATTCTTCTTTCGTACATGAAGTCCTGTGTTGAACTACTCTCACGAAATCTTTGCCAGAGACTCTTCTTTGTGCAGATGTCATTATGAAAACTACTCTGTTGAACTATCCTCGTTGTCCGAAATTCGATTACCCATTTCTTCAACATCAGGTTCATTAAGCACTGATTTTCAGGTGACAGCAGAGAGAGAGAGATGCACTCATTCCTTTTTAATCGACTTCCTCACATTTTTGGGCGCTAGCACGATAGTACGTGCACCTGAATGCTTTTGTTCAAAATCACATGATCTGAAGGGATCCCGAATCTTCAACACTGAGATATGAATAAGAAGAAAAACAAAAATCCCAGACATCATAAAATGCTTTATGAAAATAGCAAGTACGAGAGGAAGTTCATGTGGGTATAGAAATACTCACTCAGGAATATGGAATATTTATAAATATGCCAAACCCAATCACTTCTTTTGATTCTCCAAGGAAGGTGAAGTTAAATAGTAAAATTTTACGCTGAAGGTCATGACTCAATGGAGAAAACTGCATATCAATATCTATCATTGTTTCAATGTTATAGGGTGTTTTTCGCAAATCAGCATTTCAGAAAAATTGCTATGAAATTCTTCCTGCAAACAATTCTTTGCTTCTCTGCCTAAAAGAGATTATAACAGAGAATAGCGACTATGTACTGCACCCGTCTACACATGGTAACAAGTGGTGCAACATGAGAGCGCATTATTTCTTTGATGCGGCCATAGAATTATAAATATAGAATTTGAGCGTAGTGGCTAATAAGTATACAAAAGTAAAGCGCCCTTGTTTCCCTTAAATCCAGGGTCAGTTGTCGCTATACGCATGCCTAGGGAGGAGAGAAGGGACAGGTAATTGTTTATCCATGGTTACCAAATGCGGCTCAATACAAACATAGACAAATAACGAACCGCGGATCGCCACGATGCCCCTATTTTCCTACTCTCTGTTATCGCACATGCTCAATAGTCTCACTGACTCTAGGCACAGCACTCTAGAGGCTTCACTTGTAATTTCAACGATCAAATTATAGGTATAGAATTATGTGGTAAAATAGGAATTTCACACCAACTTCCGACCTAGATAACCAGAAATAACTCGAAAACGGCTTCGTTTCTTCTATAAACACTGGCGTATTGTCAATATTCGAACCCAAATATAAACTCGACACGACAGATGAATAATTAATCAAATGGCCAGCAAAGTTAGTAAACTAACCAGATCATTCTGCAATTTCCTTTATTGTGCACAATAATCGTAGAATCATTCTAATAACAACTCACTGCCCTAATCCCAAGCGAAAATCAACGTTCAACACAGTCACAGAAATTACACCACCAACTAATATCATCAACGTTTCATTACATCCGGGCACTCAAACGGAAACGCCAAAAGCATTGACACAATATCTATGTCCTTTCCCAAAATTGCGAATATTCTATGACATTATTAATAACATGCTAATTGGTTGAACTAGCCAACAATCAGTTGGCGACTGATTTACACTCTGTAAAGTACCATTTGCTTCGCAGGTTTCAATGCAATTTACTGTTTTCCCATTCGAGGCAATTATATTGGTAAAACTTTCCTTACATACGATAATAATGTGGATTTTACGCTTATCAGAAATCAATGGGGATGGAATAGTTTTGCTCGGATCTAACAGTTCCATTTACGTAAAATATCGACATAACCAGGGCATAGAAACTGAAGAGTACCCAAAAGAATTCGAGGTCATGCCAGCTTAACTATGTCGGTTAGTATATAAATGGGTGTAACGTCTCTGAATTTATAAGAAAGAAAGAGTTAACGGCATACAGATAATTTTTGAAATTGATGATGGCGAATCAGTGCTCCCCACCTAGGAATCCCCCCCCCCTCTCACTACATAATGAGGGAAAACTCAACATATTGAATTCCGGAAAAAGTATCATACACACTGGTAGCTTAGAGATAGGATACGCAGGTTCGATTCCTGCTCGGTGTTTTACTTTTTGCGGAATTTCAAAAGTTGTCTGATGCCGTTAACTCTTTCTTCCTTTGTTGATTAGTGTTCAGCTTATTTCGAATAACTGAATTAAAATATCAATGACATTAGTTTCTAGTATAGAACAAGAAAGTCCTCACAACTTTTTTTGACTACTCGTTATTTTGGTGGCAGGTTGTCCATATGTTTCAGAGGCTCAGAGCCTCATAGCTGTTCATTTGGTCAGAATGAGCAGATTTGTGAACACCCCAGTATTTCAAGTATTTCATTATTAAACAGCTTCCACTTTGTAAAAATTCTAGTTTTCGGAGTATATTGTCGAAACCTTAAATCTGAATACCTACATTAGAATTAATTGGGAAAATTCCGGAAAAACTCTTTTCATGGTCTTCAATGATTGTTCATTTTAAATTTTCCATTGGTTCTTCCCCTCGTAATGAAATATAACAATTTGACACCACTACGTTTTGCGATGAGTATTGGAATCCTAGGACTTTTTTGGCCGCGTTCAAATTCTCGGCCTCCATATTGGATATCGTTATGCCGTTTCTCACCAATTCTTAAAATCAGTTCATAAAAAAGTATTAATTTCTCAATCGACTCATATTCATCAATAAAAAATGGTGATTTCTCTGGTTAATAACAATTTTTTGTACAACTGCCATTAATCGTGACAGTTTGAATGGCAGCAAACAATGTTAAGTGATTGTTTGAGTGGAAGCGTGTTAATAGTTATTTTTGTATCTAGTGCGCGAAAGGCTACTTTGATGATCGAGAACTGATCGAGATCACCAAAGTATTTCGCGCATGAGATGCAAACAAAATTTTTTCTACTAACGTCAATGGCTACACCATTAATTTTAACATTGTAAATAATAAATAAAATCAGATTGTGTTCAATTTTCTCACAATTTGAAAGCCTTAATTATTGTTATACATTAATAAATAAATGATTTCTTGGATTTTTGCTTGATTGAGGAACATAAAGGTTACAATATAAAAATCCCATATAGTTTACATGCAGTGTGCGAAGTAAGTATTTCGCACACTACTTCGCGCACGGTGTCATAGTAACGAAGGAAAATGAAAAAAAGGGTCACTTCGCATATTGTTGTCTATGCGCGAACCTTGTCATTTTTTGACGTTTGTAGAAAAAAATATTTTTAACACTCCATTTTCCTATGATTAAATCAGATGAAAAAATTCAGCAAATGCAAATTTTTAATAGCTATATTTAACAATCATTACTTATGAACATTAATATTAATCGTAAAACTAGAACAATTACTAACATTAATGCCCTGTGACGTTAGGGAGCTTCGCAACATATTATTATAATCCTCAGCAGAATCTGTTGAGGTTGGGAGAATTTTTTCAGCAATGACCTTTCTATATGCAATGGAATGATCAACATAGCCCTCTGCTACCGTCGCAGAATTCCATCCACCATGGTTTTTTTTTATATCCGTAATATTTGCTCCTGATACTGCTAGCAATGAAGCGGGGGATCTTCGAAAACAGTGTCCTGTATATTGCTTTGGTTCTGGCAGTTTGAGGAATTCAGCAACAAAAGATGGAATTTTCCCGAATGTATTGATACCAAGTGGATTAGCAGTGCATTATTATTATTCATGTATTTCAGGAAAAAACGACGATGTTTGATGACAGAAGGGCGCAGTGCAAAGTAACTATGAAAATAGTCGACATACTTCCCAATAATACTGAAAGAACGACTGACTTTCGTTTTTGTGTTTGGAAGTTGCATGACCAATGATTTATTTGTTATTTCGATGTCCTCCACTGTTAAATTTTACAATTCTTCGCGCCGACAGGCTCCGAATAATCCGAAAATAGTTGCAACCTTAATCATCAAGTATTTCTCATCTGGTGCCTCATTTCTAAACTTTTCAACTTGTTCACGAGTGAGAACATCCACACCATTTTCAATAAGGACGCTGGACTTCATCATTGAAAATTTGCTCCACAAAGTTGATGAACTCCATATTTTTGATTTCTCTTCCGAGTAGGCAAGGAAAACAGGTTCACTGAAGTTTCCTTCTACATTTTTCAATTTACACCAGGCCAGGAAATTGATATATGCAATATCTTACTGCTGAACAGATTTTTTAGGTAGGAGTTTCAGATTTGCTCTTCTTGCAGACTCTTCAATATCCACAGGAACAATCAAATCGTCACTTTTATTAATAATTGGACTCTTGACAAACATATTAAGCAGTTAAAAACCCAAGACGAAAATTGGACAGGAACGAAATTCAAATGACATCGTCTTTTCTCATCTGTTAGTACCTAATCATAACGTTGGCAACGTTTGCCATTCACAACAACCTTTTGATTATTTGAATAGTAAAATGCATTTTGAAGTTTATTGTCATTGCAAATTCGCCCATTTCCTTATCAAAATAGGGCAGTTGTACAAAAACCATTGTATGGTATTTGTGTTAAAAGTGATTATATTTTGTTCGTGAAATGGGTCAATTCGCTCCGCTCATTTCACAAACTTGTTCACTCACAAAATAAAACGTCATTTTTAACACTCATATCATAAATAACTATTTTGCTGTTGGTTTGAACAGGTGTTTCTATATTCATGCGAAAAAATTCAGAACGTGATTGATTGCTCCGTGCTCGTATAAAATTCAGACAGGTCTTTTCTACAACAAAATTTCCTCAGCCCGAGATATCACTCTCAAAACGTAGTGACTGAGTTCATTTTTTGTTCTGTTTCATGAAATAACCTTCCTTGTTTCATTTAAAACAATTCCGAAAACCAATACTTTAAAAGAAAATTAAATAAAAACTCAATTTTAGTCACCTCCTTTTGAGGGTGATATATCCGAAAGAGGTGGGCTGAGGAAGTTTTGTTATAAAAAAAAACCATCTTGATTTCATACGAGCAATCACTTCCTGAATTTTTCCGCATGCATTCAGAAACACCCTGATGTATAAGGAAATAATCTAGCTGTACCAATGTCATGAATCGAAATACGAGTATTGCGGTAAATCAATGTAGACTTCTGAAATTACATTCATGGCCTCGATTATTTCTTTGGTGCTGACGTGTTTTATTACGGAGAAACATAATGTATCGTAGAAGATAAGCAATAGAGCTGTTGATTTCCGGATCAAGTTTCCTCATAAATAGCAAATCAGAAATCAAAATACATTGCATATCGAGACGGTATCGGGGGTTGTCCCACGACCTGGGTGGACTGGATGTGCAAAAGACAGCAGAAAATTCGAGGCTGAAGTCGTGACAATTGCAATTGGACTAAAAAAATCAGACAATTATGATACCATTTCGGAATCCACCCAAGGGGGTTGGGAAAAGAAAATCTTCAATTGTTTTTCAAAACGGAGAAGTGAAGAGAGTAGCTGAAGAAGCCTTAAACGGGAAGGTTGGAAGTTTGGGGGAGATCTAGGAAGTACCTCAGTGTTTGGCAGTACTGTCTCAAAGCGAAGACGGAACAAGTGCTATTCGGGGGTAGCGAAGTAAAATGTTGAATCGGAAGTTAAGAGTGGCTAGAGAAGTCTTAAACGGGAAGGTTCAAGCTGACTCTGGTTCGGTTTTAAGAAAGATTCAAGAAGTACCGTAGAGCGGTGTGACTTTGCACCACTTTTTAGAGTATTCTTGATGTAACTTTCTCGTTTTTCTGTAAAATGAGTTGTGTTTAAATTATGTTTAATTTCAACAATCTAGCTATCGATTGCTGTTACTAGAAACGCAAGAAAAAGTGCGCAACAATTTTTTTTCCATTTTAAAAATTTGGCAAAGTCACCCGCACATCGGTGCGAATTTGCCACTTGCATCAAAATGCGTTTGTAGGCAATTTAATCAAGTGCAGGTGGCTTTAAATTTTTTGAAGGTTAACTAGCTAGGTACTAGTCGCGAATAAAACAACAAATTATAAGAAAATAATAGTATATTATTTCATTAGGAGAAGTGTCACTTTTCGTGGCGAGCTTGATAATTGAAAGCCAGCCACGAAAAGTCACTTCTTCGCCGAATGAAATATGCTATTTTATTTCCAAACGTTTTCAAATTCATGAAAATTGTACATTTAATGTAACTTCATCAAATAAAAATGACGTTTGTATTGGAAGTTTTTGTATTCTATGCATCTATGTTCATGGTAACCAAGTAAACTTTTTCGTAGCAACACTTTTCCTGCCGCCGCGCCGGCGCCGGAGGGAACTGACGTTGTTATCGTACGTTTGGAAATAAAATCTATTATTCTTCATAAAATACATAAAATCAGTCTCTTTGTGATTGAACAATCTATAATAATAATGATAATAACTCATTTTTCAAAACTGCAGAACTGTTTTTTCCTCTTCCAGACGTAGATGGTTTGTCTGCATAAATCTGCAAATTTTGTTATTTGGCAAAGTCCCCCTCCCGAGTGCAACAATAGAATAATTTCCTAAAATTTCGAGACCCGCCCAACCAAATGCTCTCAGTTTTTTTTATACGCGACCTAAATACGTGTGAAATAAGCTGCTGAATTTATGTTGATGTACCATTTGTCATGTTTTCTACACAACCCTTAGTATTTCGCATTTATAAACACGTTAAAACTTACCTGCTCACACAACACAGCATAGCACACCATTCGAATCCAAGCCAAAGGACTGCGACTGTTGAAACAATTGGGGATATAGTGTCTCTTAGGTTCCGATTCGTGCTGTCGTTGAGAAGTTACCGACTTTACCAAAATAAAATGAAACATAAAACATTAGGTAGTTTGGCAAAGTCACCTTCGTTGGCAAAGCCACACCGCTCTACCGTACGTCAGTTGTGTTAGCAGTACGGTTTCAAAGCAGAGACGGAAAAAGTGCTATTCCCCGAATAGCACTAGATGGGTAAAATGTTGAATTACAATTATTCAGATCACGTATTGTCGACAAGACGGTAGTGAGGTTGAAAACGATCAATGGATTTGTGACGTGTTTATGTCCTTCGGACTACATACCAGAAGGAGAATAGGTAATTTTTAGGAGGCTGCATGTAACGCCAAAAGAATTCAGATTCCAAAGTCCTGAAATCTCTCCAAGTTTTCGGTTTTGTGTTGTTTTGATAAATCCCCAAGTCTTTGATAATTTGATTTCGTTTCGATAATTTGATTTTGTTTCGATAATTTCATTTTGTTTTGATGATCTGATTTCGTTTCGATAAGTTGAGCTATTAGTGTGAGAATTTATTCTTTTAACGTGATTGAGTTATGGACAGTGTGTGTAATAGTGTATTGTTCAATGATCGGTAATGTAAGTCATAACACACGCAGATGAATTTTGCAGCCCAAACCGTCAGACGAGGGGTGTAATTCATCAAGTATTAACATCTTAAATTTTCTTTCTTAAATCTATCGAATCCCAAAGGGCTTTTTACACCGAAATCATAGGTGTTAATTCTTTTTATCTTCCCGGATGGGAATCACTTAATTTAGGAAGTCCAAAATAATAGATATCACCATATCCTGTAAAAGTGACATCAGGTAATCAATCTGCAAAATATGGAAGCTCGAATTTTGTTTGGAAAACTTTATAACTCAGTACAAAATTATCAATTATAACAAGAATGAATTGCAAGAATAGAATTTCGAAATTTTCCCAACAAATCAACACTACAGTTAAAAAATTATTCACGAACATTCAAAATTATGAGATCAAGATGATAAAATATTGCGGATACAATATCAACGTATTTTCTTCTTTTTCTCGTGTGAAGAATGCGATAAAAGAGTTAATGTATAGTCTCATAGTTATAATAGATTCATGTCTTTCATCAATTTATTACATGTTTCAAATTTGTGTTATTAAGCCCAGACGGACTTCGTCATGAGCTTACTTCCACACACGAACCTAGGAGCATAGAATAACTGGAGAGAAGGCTCCCCTACGAAAATGAACTGCCAAAAACGTCCGAACTTGTCAGTTCGTCGCAAGGTCACGAGATGGCGACAACGTCGTTTCTTCCTACAACATGGCTATCCTTAATAAAATTATCTTTAATGGCTATTCGTTGTTATTACTTATTAGGTCCCATTTATTACTATATCATAATATATATTCTTTTGAAAGAAAGCAATACATACTTTTTTTCGTAAATCCGACAATATAATGCATATAGCACGTGTAAAGAAATGGCTACAAGGATCAGATTGAATATAGGAAGAAAAATCTGTTTCCCGCTCCGAATCTAAGTGTTAGCAGAGGGAATGTAAACGGGGTTACCATACAATTCTGCGTATATTACACGAGAACAGATAAAACCTCAGTCTTCCCGTATAATAATAATAATACTAACCTGAATGTTCGCTTTTTCCGATAAGAATATTGTTTTGACAAATTTATTACCGATCACAGACTTCCCATAAAACTGCGCATAAAAAGTTGATTAGAATAAAGCGATGATATGTCATCAATATTGTCTATGTTATGATTTATGGCCATTTTCAATTAAAAAGAAGCATAAATGTATCAATAACAATGACAGCCACTTTGCAATTGTAGCGCCATAGAACAAAATATCTGACATGTTACTGAATAAAGGATCTCAGCGTTATCTATCGGGCGTCACACGAAACTCTAACCTCCGCCGTTATTGGCAGTTCAAAATGATCTGTCGAGCGTATGAAGCCTTCCCTCCAGTTATTCTATGCTCCTAGCATGAACTATCAACCAATTATATTAATAAACAAAATATCACATAGCAACGGACTAAATTGGCTGATTATTCAATGAACCACGAAAATATCCGGACATTTGCACCTGTGCATCAGGCGAATAGTTTTTGACGTTTTATAACATCGAAAACATCGTCAACATCATTTATTTATTCATATTGCAATGAATATTTTGAATCGTGTCATATCTGAATTGCATTTCATTGATTTCTGTATATGCTCAAACCCGTTGCGACATCAGTAGAGGAGCATCTAATTTTACAATTATCTCATTTCAGCAGCCCAAGATATTCGGGGTCACGAAAATTCATTTCAAACAAGTATCATGATTGCGATGAGAATTGAATAATTTGGACTGTGATTTTGTCTTCAATTGCTCATTAAGATCATTACAAACAACATTAAAAAGAAGCACATTGTGGAACTGAAGGACTCCTTGGTAATTTGCAGTTTTCATCATTGAATTTTCAACTACTGATAGCAAAAGCACACCCGAAGACCAAATACCGATCTGCAGTGTGAGGGCTAAGAGTCAAAGAAAATAAGTTTCACTAAATGAGATTCTTCAAGAAACAACAACATTTGATTGCCACTTCCACTGGTGTGACGCGAATTGTGGAATGGTATAAGAAACAAAAGGTACCATAAATACTCCATTAATCTTGGCCAGTGTAGCGGACAACCAGGTTTCAACAACTCGTGTTTATCGAATAAATTTGAAGAGAAATGGGAATCTGAAAGCCCTTTCGTGAAACGTTTGGGCTCTTTTTCATCTTCCTTTTAAGTAGATCCATCTAGTGAGATGATCAAAAATTTCACAGTAGCTGTCAAAGCTTCGTATTTTCGAAAAACCATATAAATTGTGCATAATGAGGTTATGCGTTGATAGTTGAAATTTTAAAGGAAATTTCATTTTCTTCTTTTCAGAGCATTCAAAAAAAGCTTTTTTCAAAAATTTTCTTTTTGCTTTTTATTTATTTTTTACTTTTTAGTTATTTCTAAATAATCTCTGCAAGCCCTTCCATTTGATACCGATATTGCAGAAGTGCATAAAAAATAACTATTCCGCCGTCTTGGATGTTCCGCCATATTGGATTTAGAATCACGTCAACATTATTTTTCGAGTTACTCTCAACAAGCCCTTTAATTTGATACCCATATTGTAGAGGTGCAAAAAAAATGACTATTTCGCCATCTGAGGTCAACATTATTTTCTGAGTCATTCTCAACAACTAACAAGCCCTTTCATTTAATACTCATATTGCAGAAGTGCATAAAAATAACTATTCCGCCATCTTGGATTATACGCCATATTGGATTTTGAATGACGTCAAAATAATTTCTCGAGTTACTCTCAACAAGCCCTTTCATTTGATACCCATATCGTATGGTCCGCCATATTGGATATAGAATGACGTCATGAAGTTTATGGTGTATTGTCATCCAAATCAAACTTGTATACAAAATTTCAGCTCAATCTGTTGAAGATATCTGTTGCAAAATTGAGTAGCAAGATTCCACCCGAACATACGTGCATACATACATTGCAGGTTAAATAAAAGCTTTTAATAAAATGCTAGCGAATTATTGACCAAAAATGACTAATATTTCAGTATAGTAACATATTCGGGACCATGAACGATTGCTATGAGTCGTGGTCACGTTGTTCCTTGACCTTTCAATGAAAAAAAGAAAATTGCATTAAATTCGTTTCAGTTGAACTAAATTAGTATATTATTCGATGAGCACATAATGATTACTATTATTCACGAGGGGGAAGTTTGCGACGCGAGCCGCCAGGCGAGTGTCGCAATTCACCCGAGTGAATAATAGTAATTATGTGCGAATAAAATACTATACTTTGTCCACGACTTCCTTGGTAAAATTCGATTTAATCTGCATTTTCAACAACGAAAATAGTTATCAAAAGCGTTGACATAACATTTTCTGTGTTCGCACTGAATAATGCAAAATCTCGATAAACGTCAAAAAGTTCAGTTGACATCGATTAATTTCCATACTTTCGCTCTGATGAAAATGAAATACAAATGTATGCAAGCTAGTGTTTCACCTTCATCACAAGATATTTTTGATTGCATGCTTCAGGAATAAAACTCTAGCTTTCTTCCTTCTGATTTCCTTTTCAAAAGTGAACGCAGTTTTTCATAATTTCCAATATCGTTGCCTTCATTTATGTTGAGTGTATTCTTGAGCATGGAATAATGGCCCCATAGGGTTGTTTGTTTATATGGTAGCTGATATTTTCGAAAAATAAGCCAGTAAAACTGACTCCGAAAATGAGTGGATTTTATTAGCTGCTCTCAGTCCATGAAATTATTAAACGCTTTTAGGCTGAGATTCCTTGATTTTTCCGGCAATAGATGTAATGCAGTATTTCTTGCAGCCTTATTTCTGGTGGAGTACAGAACATTTCTTCATGACTCTGTAATGCAGGTATCTTCGAGAAGAATTACAATTTATGGGAGGCTCAATGAAAACAGACGGTTTGAATATTTTTCAGCTTGTCAAACTGAATGGGAATCATAGAAGAGAACATTAAGTGGTTATTTTTTCTCTTAATTGTCATTGCGCTGATGGCTTGGTGGTTGGCAGTCATTTTTCCGTCGTGGAAAAAGGGCGTCTCGGGTTCGAATCCTGACGAATTTTCAGAAGTGCAATTCAGCAGTGATATATTATATCTCATATATTACACCAATGTGTGCCCTTGGCTCAGTGGTAGAGCGTTGGAATTCGGACCCAAAGGTCCGGAGTTCAATCCCGAGCTAGGAAAGAAATTTTCTAGTCTCGGTAGGGGCCACCATTCTCACTGTTGGGTCAAAAATTAACAGTGCTGTGCCTAAAGTGGCGTAAGGACACAGTAACAAAGCCTACACAGAACACAACTGCTTACTCCGAACTCGGCACAAGTTACAAGCTTCGAAGCTTGTAGTTTCAGAGGGGTCTCCTAAGGAGACCTAGGAGTAGTCAGGATAAACAATATATCATATCAATATCGCTCCTTATGAAAATGCACCAAGCCCCGCGGACGACGCTATAATATATATTCCGATATTACGATATTTTTCCATACTAAAATGACATATGTCAATGCAAAGCTATAATATATATTATATTATCGCTCGCCGTCCGTTGCGGGCTTTAGGGTTAGACTTACTAGAACACACCCCTTATTCACCAGATTTGGCTCCGTCCGACTATCATCTCTTTCCTCCACTGGAAATGAGTTTGAAGGGTCGATAATTTTCTTCCAACGAGGAGCTAATAAAAGCTGTGGAGAACTGGTTTGCAGAGCAAGAAGAAAGTTCCATAGACGGGGCAAGTTCGCTGTAATAAATGTATTCAATTAGGAGGAGAATATGTTAATTAAATATTTTGATATTGAATTTTTTTTTGGTTTTATAGTATGGTAGGCTAAGAATTTTTCAATATATACCTACTCGTATCTCTATTTCTTAATTGGCTAAAGAGTGTGTGCGAGGTTTTCCTACCATTGCAACACGCTACAGAGAATTTATTCTTCCACAAAAGGCCTATTTGCATAATTTAAACGCAAAATTCATTTTTGAAAATTGAAATTCATATTCATTTCCTTAATTATATTTTCACTCACATATTGCTTCTGAACAATGCCGTTTTTTTTTTGATCGGTAGGAATGGATATGTGAAATTCTTATTTTCAGGATATGACAAGAAACAAGGTTTGTGGTAGCACGATTGTCATTTTGTCATTCCAGCAAAGTTGAGTTTTGAAAATATTTAACTTTTACCAATTCCGAAATAGTTGTGCTGGGACGGAGTTCATCAATAGGGGTAAATGGAAAATACCAGTAGATGTTATTCTACTTGATTGAAAAAATCTAAAAGGTTGAAAATATGTGTTTTTGTGTGTAGTCAAGATTTTCAAATTTGGAATTTACCGCTTCAGCTTATGAAGGAAGTTGCCAGCTGTCGAGTGTCACTGTCAGTAAGATGTCTAGAATAATGGTGTAGGCACTGATTAGATTTTGTTTCGACCAAATTGGGAATATTAGCAATGTTTCGTTTTTTCCACTTCAGGTGGCGCTATTCACAAATTATGAGTTATTTCAAATATTTGAATTTATTCTGGCGAACGTGGCGTGTTAATGGTCGATAATTTTCCAAGCAATAATGTGTGTTTATATTCTTGACATCCTGATGTATATTAGTTCTTAGGAAAAGTATAAAACTTTCATTATAAAAAGATGCCATCCTGCTGTCATGTCATAATTGACTTTGGCAAATCAGCTGTTGATACATCAATAAAATTAACAACGAAAAATACACTGAAATGATATCGCGGCGCCGCACAGTGGGGCAGAATGCCTGGAAACCTGGCATTAAATCAAAAATTAAAAATGCATATTTCCATACCGCCATTTGTCGAAGCGACAGATCACTACCGTAAGCGACAAAAAAGCACAATACTAACCCTTCCTGATCCCCACTGCGCTCCCGACAGCTCTTCTTTGTAGCCATTTTTTGGCCAAGTCGAGACGCCTTCAAAATTTTTCCGCAATTGCTGTAGTTTTACAACGTCACTCTGTTAACAGATCACTATTGTTACGAGTTTTTTTATGGCAGCTACAAGTTCAGGTATGTGTAGATAATTTAAGAACTTTGGATGAATAAAAACTTATATAGAATAATAATTAATTCTTGTTGATGTTGTCTATGATTGAATCTTTAATTTAAATTTTCATCGTATTCTCAGGATCATGAAGGTTTTCAGTTATGTTCCAAGGCCGTCCAAAGTTTGATATTTACATTTCTGCGAAGCTTGATCCATGCTCATTTTAGAATCATGAAAATTTGTTGCCCATATTCTGCCTTTTTTCAGAAAAATCAATTTTGGACAGCGAGGTGGGCACTCATTGATAATCGATTATTTCTTTAAAATTTATTTCTCCTTTAGTAATGACTTCGAGCGCAAAGATTTTTGAAGGAGAAGAGCTCATAGATATAACGAGGAGTTGCGGAAACAGTTAAATTGAAAAAAAAATTTGATTATTTGAACGAAGAAATGAAAAAAAACGTACGAAATGTAATGCAGAGCAGAAGGAAGGAGCTTCTGAAAAAAAAATTATTTTTGAAGGCAGAGTATGAGTCTCGTTACACAAAAGCACGAAGAATGGTTGCACATTTCCAAAATTCCAAAAAAAAAATGACTGGAGAGGTCGAATTCGTTTCCTAGTATAACTAAGAAAAGGCTTGATCGTCCTGAAGTTACCTTTGATGATAGCTAACGCCGGGTTTCCACCAAGCGGACAGGTCAAAACAAAACACGAACTGTCCGTTCGAACAGAAATTTTGAACAGTTTTGAAAGGAAAATGTTCGAAGACTGTTGGGGTTCCCAACGGACTTTCTGTTTACACCAGTAGCGGACAGAAATGAATGAAAACTGTTCGTGTTTTGTTTAAGTTTCATTCAGTTTACACCGGACGTGTAGTTGTGAGAATGTGGCGCGCTGCAAACTTGAGAAAACAAGACGACGAGGATTTATTTTTGCTGGCAGTTACATTTTACATTATTAAACAAAATAAAACTAAACGCCGGTTTTGCATTAGGCCATCCTTAAGGCAAAAAGGAGGAAATGTGACGTCTAAACTGTTACAAGATCTCAGAGGAGATGATATGAGTATAGGAGGTGAACTTCGATCAAGTTTTAATAAACATTACGACTTCTTCACTTCACGCACCGAATCAAACTACCACATTAGATCGCAACAACGTAAATAAAAACAAACTGGGCGTTTACACCAAGCTGACAAACAGTCCTAGAACTCGTAAATCCTTTGAAGTTTACCGACATTGGATGGGACCTTAGACAAAGGTCCTTTGTCTAAGGATGGGACTCTGTTTGTGTCCGAAAAACGCAATTCGCGGACTTTAGAGTCCGGAAAACAATCCACAAGTTCTAGAACAGTTCGCAAACAGTTCGCGGACTGTCACAAACGGACCGAGTTCGTGTTTTGTTTTTGTTTTGTCCGCTTGGTGGAAACCCGGCATAAGAGAGATGAGAAAACAAAATGGTTTAAAACTAAAGAACTTAAGGATACGACTCACGTATCTGTATTGACATAACAACAAAGATGAGTCTAAGGTCAGAAGGGTAAGTACATGCATCAAAAATTCTTCATGAAATAACTTCTATGTCTCCAAAACGGGCCACTAAATGTAGAAATGCCTTTATATCTTCGTTGGACTCACAACCAAAATATATGCCTGGCTAAGATGCTCTATAGTCTAGCTGCTTTGATAACAGCAAAGTTACCTCAACATCAATATGGAGCTGTGAGCGATAGTGCTCCTCAAATATTCCCTTCGTACAAGACTGTCCAAGCAGCAAAGAAGCTCTGCTATCCAAATAGTATATACGTGTTACAGAAACTGCGTCAAGGGCAGATTTACGAGTGTGGGTGTACGGGGGGTAAATACCCCCCCCCAATGATTATCGAAGACCTTAGAAAAAGGTGGTGCACATACAATATTTCATACATTGTGTACCTGATTTAATGGTATTCAATCGTTATTATCCTCACTCAAGATCGTTATTAACCCTCCCATCAAAAACAGCTATATCCGCCCTTGGCTAGCGTCCCACTACAGGATTTGAGAAGAAGACTTGGAGTCATCAGAATATTCCAGTGTTTCCGATTTATCCGAATAATAAATCGAAATCATCATCCAAAAGGTCTTTAATTGTGTTATGATGTGTGATTACATTAATACCGATGTTAATAAATATTTGTAGGATCCAAAATGCCTTTTACCTTTACCAATAACATATAAAAATTATAATATATTGTATTTTCAAACTAAACAAACACCTAAATATTTAATGCCAGGTTTCAAGGTATTCTGCCCCATACTGTGCGCCGCCACGAAACATTGCTAATATTTTCGATTAGGTCGAACGTCATTCCATTCAAAAATTGACAGTGCCTACACCATTATTCTAGACATCTTAACTGTAACAGTTCATCTGTGATCACTTCGATGGTTCGGAAAAGGCTTATGTCTTCGAAATGTAGGTTACAGTCGAGGACCATTAGATTAGGCAACCCCATGAAACATGATTGTATGTATATCATTAGTAGTAGCCGGATTAGCAAAAGTTTCAAAATTATTGACGATCACAATACTGTCTCTGTGCATGATTAATAAGTATATTCGCCTCAGAAAATATCGTACAGCGGAAAACTCATATTAGAACAATTAATGATCAAGACACTTATCGATACCTCAATTAAAATAACAACAAAAAGAGATTTTATGATAGAACTTAGACATTTATACTCCTTGACGGTAAGCATACCTCTAACCTAAAATATAAGAAAAATTTGTCAAATAAAATAATATTGTATACATAGAAGCCAAGATATTTCCGAAAAAAATTTAATCCTTTTACATCTATTAAAAACTGATTTGTATAATCTTGTGTATTTTCAGCTGGCCTGATGATGGCAATTATTGCCGAAATCGATCGCCAATAGATTATCATTCGAAACATAGTGTGTTTTCGATTACTTCCCCTTTTATAATAATATTTGAACACACTGATGGAGACATTCATTGCAAATAACAAAATGAAAGGATTATATGACATCATCTCCTGAGCCTTGTAGTCTGTTGAGAGAGAAAAAAACATCTTTCGACCGAAGACTCTCATTTTGATTCTCAGAAATCAGTCAGTTATAAATGAATGAGCAATAAAAAAAATTATGGGCACACTTGCGATAGTAAAAGGGTTGAATTGAGGAAACAAAACACGATTACATACTATCTTCTCATCCCTTTGAACCAATATGTTCCCGAAATTCGGATAAACCAATCGGTATTCCGAAGAGCTAGAGATTCCGGCAGATATAGATCAACTTCTGTGAAACAGTGCCCAGCAGTTGCCCCTATCCCCTGGCACTGATAGGATTATCCTACCCCATTCATCTCATATTCCTTATGGTCAGCACGGAAAATAATGACGATGTATTCCACTAACGTATCAACTTTTTAAATAAATTACATCCTGAGGGTTTGTGACCAGAGAAAGATACACATGGAAAGAAATAAACTATTTCTTCGGAGATGATTGCTTGTTGAACCGGGAAGATTTTCCCCTTATTCTCTCACCGCATGAATTCCCGCTATATTGTGAGGGGTTCCCTTTTCGACAACATGACAGCATAACAATTCTTCTTTGAGTGTATGTGTCTTCTTTCTACTCAGCAAATGGAATATGTCATAGCTTATAAAGTGAACCGAGAATACGGATAACATGATGAATAGTGGATGTAATAATCAGGTCAGAAGGTCAATGCCTGAAAATAATTCGTTCTTGAAGTAGATTGAAAAATCGGGATATACACAGAATAAGTCCAGTTGATTTTGCAAAAATTTCAAAGTTTCCACTGGCCAATTCAATGAAAAAGTGTTTTCGAAGATCTTTGCTCAGTCTACTCATACTCTATTCATGATCACACCATTCAACGGTTACTTTGCAGTTTTCTAAGATATCTTTGTTGCCAATAATTCCCAATGCAAAAATTTCATAGAATGTTGCCGAAATGCCATTCCACAATGAAAAGGTCGAAAAGAAAGTGAAGTGTGGGTTTCGGATTTATAGTCCATTTAAGAATTATTGAAATCACGAGCGGCTTTGAAAAAACGAAATTAGGTTGGTAATAGCCCATTCAGTAATATTGTGAGTTGCAGAATTCATGTTGATGATGGAAAAAACACTGAAATTTGATTCTGTTTGTTTATGTTCCTTGCTGAAACTAACAAATTTGGAAAAGGATTGTTCCAGTTTTGAATGCTTATCAATTAGTTCAGAATTGAGCTATTTGAGGTCGCCGTTCAGAGCGAGTAGGAAAACTCATCCGATAGAGGCGCCACCGTGCATTTTATGGAATATCTCCATAGAACTTATATTATCACTATCACTCTAAGTTCTATAAATATCTCCCTGATTATAAAAAAATCGCTGAACTATGAAATAAGTGAACATGTGGGTTAATCAGGAACTATTTCCCGCCATATATTTGAATTTGGCCATTCTCTGCCAATTCCGTATTTCAAGTTGTTTCTCTGAACGACATTATCTCACTTTTAATCGGAAGTTGAACTATTTTCATGGGTCCTTCGTTTGACATAAAACAGAAGAAGTGAACTTCCTTGATGAAATAGATTTCAATTATTCCATCAAAAATTCCAATCCTTTCTGAGTTTCCCCACAAAATTTCAGGTCTCAAAGTGAAACCATTTTCAAATGCAATTTGAAATATAAACACACCACATTGAATGGAATCAATGAGGATACTTTTTGCCTAACAAGAAGTATAATGAAATCCAAGAATTCACAGAAAATTAAAGAGGGAGCAAGTGAAATATATCTTTGAAATGAGGCTCTTAAAGAGTTTACAGCTAAAACATGGAACAATATACAGGGTGTTTGGAGGGTGAGTAGCCATAGGTAAAAGGTGGATAGGTGATGCTCTTGGCTACTTGCTGCGCCTAATAAAATAACATTTTGCCCAAAGTTCAAAGTGTTATGATTTTTTTGCCATTTTTCTAAAAATATCCCATTTTCCTCATTAAAATCTTGAATTTTTTTAAATATAATGCTCGAAGTGCCTAAATAATGATTTATTAATTTAGTCTAGTCTTGTCTTATTCAGATTGAATCATAATTTCATACAAACGTCTTCAAAAAACCTGACAGCGTCGTATCAAATATCAAAATGAAAAAAAAAAATAATGTTGTGTCAACTACTTTACAAAGTGAAATCAAAAAAAATTTACATAGTGTGGGGTTTTAAAATGGTTTCAAAACTCCTTTAGTTAATACTCTTTGAAATGGTATGTAAAATGTACCATTAATAATCAGATAACTCAACAAAAAACCGTTTTGTCTTCAAGGATGCCTTAAAAGGGTGACAACGAAACTATTCCATGAAATAGTGTATCATTTCATCCTAATTCGTGTATTCTATAAATATTCAGTTGAAGGATTCACACAACCATATTATTACATTATTTGGCTTCAATGTTATGAATATGAGTTCACTGTTTCTCAACATTCATTTACATATATCACAAAACCATCTGCTCTCCCTACTGCCTGCAAATGTTCCAATGTGATCTTCATGCGAGCTCCTATAGATCCCAATAAAAGAACTGAAAGAAAGGTACTCACTGCAGGAGGTGTATGCGGACATAATAGGATATAATTTCAAATTAGGGATGAAATTTCGCATTAGGCTCATCTGCGCTGAACAGAAAATTCATCATGAAATATTGTTAGGATAAACAATTTTTTCAAGGCACGTACTATTTCAAAGAAATTGAATTGTCATTGTTCCATGGACTGAAAGATGATGGTGGAAACATTTGCTTTTCAGAAATGTGTTTAATATTGATAACTCATGCGATGCAAAATTAATTAAAAGGTGTCCGCTTCGAGATATGTGTCAATTGTTCCATCCACGGGAAGAGCAGGCTTCTAGTACACAACTGTGTTACGATAAAAATATTAATTATGCTGAATGCTGAAACTGAATCTGGAAAGCTTATTAGAAATGACAACAAATTAATTGTATATCTCCGAAGTTTGCCGATCAAATTATTTCTGCTTTATAAGAGGATGATGAATAATAAAAGTTGATTTAATTCATGAAATTTGAATCGGGTTGTTACACTCTTCGAAAATAATGAAGTGTGTGTGACTAACCACGACCTTTTCTTCCAGGCAACCTTGAAATTCGATAAGAAATTAACGAATATATGTAACATTTTGACATTTCAAGCTCAACTGAAAATAAAAATCCAATAATTCATAAGGGAGAATTCAGTTAAAGCAAACGTTACCGACATAAGACTCTGATAAAAATTCCTCATAAAAGATATAAATGTTATAAAAAATGTAAATTTGCGGAATATAGATCTCGCGTGCTATCAGTGCTATAACGTGACAGCAGATACAACGTTGCGAAAATGTTTACTACATTTTGATTCCATAGTAGTGCAATCACCCAGTTTATTTCTGATGATTTGGCTTCACTATTTATTATTGAAAGGTGTGTCTCCTCTTCCTTTGGTCTGGGTTCCATGCATTATCGTGGTTGCACATTTTGAGAAGACGACGTGATGTTGCGTGAGCTCACGTGACGTTATAACAATGTGTTTCCGCCTTATAGGCTATAGCGGTAAATCACCCCGTATATAGACGAACGTTAGTTCACCCATTCCGTTTTATGTAGGTACCTACTAAAATTTTTCTACCTTCATCTCTTGTTTTTCTAATTAGTTAATGATATAGAAAATTCGCTTTGAATATTAATTAATTAATTTTTTCCTCAAATCTATGGAATTAACCAACAGAATATTTCGTTGTAAAAAGTTCACATCACGACTTATGCAATGAAAATATCTGTCGAAAATTGATAGTAAAACGACTCAAATGTAATTAGTTCAGCTCAAGAAGTAAATATTCTTCACTCTGTCTTACAGGAGCGATGTTGACAGTAATGCAAGAAAGAATAAACGCATCGAGGTACTGAAACGAATAATATATTATACGGTTATACAATACGGTTGGGTAGAAATAAACGGCTTCTGTAATTCGCATATGCTTCGAAACAAGCAACGTCGACATCCAGGTAATAAAAAGTATGGTCCTTCGTAATGAGATTATTTCCACTTTACAACCATCTGCTCCGTCCGAGTCCATAATATTTCAAGTAACTGCTAGAAGATGGTCTATTTCAGTGTTTTAAGAACTCGCCGTCAAACTTTGATTGTCGCTTCGATTAACTATGCGATTTGTGAAATGAATTGCATCCCCTCAACATACGAAGTCGTTTGTTAAAAATCGGGTAAATTACGTGTAGTTCAAATTACGGGTCCAGTATGAGTGCAGTCTCAGATGTTTTCAATATCTTGTGGGATAGGTGCATAGAATACCTGGTGTAACGACTCCTTACTAAAAACCGTGACCATGATTTGTACTCTAGATTTCAATACTGGTGCTATACTTCCGGAATAATCCGCAATATCTTGCGGTTGTGGCGCTATTGCAGCAATGTAAAATAGGGCGACCCCTTCCGGGAAAAATGAAAAGCAGGACAAATGTTCAGATTTTCGATCAACAAGAAAGTCTTCAACAAAATCTAATCAGTGCCAACACCAGGTATCCTATGCGAGGTCCACAAACCTCGAATCCTCTTGACTTAATGGGCATTCCTCGTTCCGTTCCAGCTCCCACCTTTGAGCTTATCAATACAGCTGCTGTATACGTGGGGCGTAGGTGGATTGATTCCACCCTTCGCATCTATCATTTTATTTTGTAGAAAAGGTGAATCTTACATCAACACCTCTCCTGCGGTTGGTTCCGGGGATAAGCCTACAACCTTCCATCGTCTAATCTGTTAATTTCTCTTTCGCATTCTTTATGCTACGATCAAGTGAGGGACACGGGAACTGAAAAACGATGCGGCCGTACTTTTGAAGCGGAATTAGAACCGCGGGACATCTACAATCGATATACTCGTAAATATTGTCGATCAAATATCAGTAGACAATGAGATGGATCTCACTCACAGAAAAGAAGGCCTGGCTTGCACTGTTCTCTCATAATTGCGAACGAAATACGGTCGACAAAAATGTTGTCTTTTTTCTGGTGGGTTCATGTTCATATCGTAGCTTGACATATGTTCAAGAAAAAAGAAACGAACAGTTTAGTTTCCTCTTTCTCTTTCCATTGAAAGAGAAAGTTTATGCGACAGAAATCCAATACTTCCATGTTTCACACCTCACAGCAAGTCAAATATTTCATGAATACAACTCCATCAAATTTCCGGACAAATTTGTTTTTCAATATTCAAAAGATTCCGAGGAAGAAAATTGAAAGCTTTCAGTCCTTTCCGTGTTACCTCACAATTTATTCTTTCCTTATGTCGCTACCCTTACTCCAGAATGGCAGCACAGAACCTCAATATCCGAGTTAGATATTCTTCCAGTTGCGTGTCCACCAAATATACCTTGTACTCCCATCCCCCAATAAAAAGTTATTATTGACGATGAAGACGAAAAAAGACGCAACAGACAGAAATCTTTCGAACCACTTCTTTCCGAAGAGGATACAAAACAAGCAACGAGTCGTTGGGCAAATTATTTCCGAAACCTTTTCCAGAGCTCCATCAGGCAGAGTGGTTTCTCGAATACAAGTTCGGCAGCCCATACTTGATGTCGAATGACCCATGCATACGGCTCCTGAGATGCCAAACGCAGTGAACAAAATTGTTCTTGAATAAAATATACAACCGAATACCTTGCATGTTTTTAGGAGTTTCTTCTCGTGAAACGTCTATCGAAAAAGGTGCTGTTCCTTTCTATTTTATATGGGAAGTTTTGTGTCCGTTGTCTTTTGTTCCAATAATAACGAGCAGCACTAGGGGGCTTCATTTACATCGGATATGACGTCAAAGGATAATGTAAAGTCCCAAAGGAATTCGAAACACGCTGGGATAATTTACGTCGTGATGAATGAATTCTGTAACCAAGTATTGATTGCTCTCTATTTTTCTTTGGATAATTATGATTATTACGATTTTTGAATCGAATTATACTTTCATAAAGTATCCCGGTAGGCCATGATTTAGGTTCATCAAGTTATCTCACTCGAAACTGACGCAGGTTGGCACTCGTGAAAATCAAGCGACAGTGTCAAGGCTACTATCTATTTACGCTTCTTTAACTTTGTAAATGGAGTTAGTTCTTCTGAGGTTTAACTGTGACAAAGGTTTCGTAGTACTACTACATTTTCATGCTGGAGTATTTCAAGTTGTGCATTGTACCGAAAGGTATTCAAAGGTCTGTAGGCTTATTTCTTGAGAATTCTGAAATGTGGGAAATTCCATAGGTCTGTCTGTTCTGTTCCTATAGAAGTTTTTCTGTCGAGTTATTCGAGTATGTACTTCAATTCTTTTTTCGAATGAACTATCACAAATTAACGGACTATTCTGTCCATTTTTCAGTAAAATTTCAACACTTCTTTCTTCATTTCCGTACAAGAAAATAGCATAACGGATTCTTCCTACCATGTTCATATACGAGAAATATTTCCAGTATTAACAGAGATAAAGTTTCTTCAGCATTCGCGAGGTCTTTGAAATTGTTGAATTCACATAATGATAACAGTACTTTATTGACCATAGTCGAAGGCCATCAACCGGATTCCTTCTCACATAATATAATAATTATAATAATTCATTATTTTCCCAAAGTAAATGAACATTTTGATAAATACGTAATTACTACGATTTTTTAGCAGAAACGACAACGTTACGGGCGTATCTGACAGTGGAATGACCATAACCTAACATTCTCAAAATATGCGCGGTGAAATGAGTCAGAATTTCATGGCAAACCGGGATACTTTATAAAAGTGAATGGAGTATAGGTATATGCGATTAGAAATGTAATATGTATTTCAGATGAAAACTGACGGACAGTAAACATATAGATTATAAAATGTTTGATATAGGCCAAAACGTACGAACTGTCAATGTTTATGAGAAAGGCCAGCATACAAAAATTGTCGGCTTTCACAATGTTTCGATACATATTGCAATAGTTCACTGATGAAAAACTACAAAACATGAACTTACTGGATTTAACGAAATCTCTTATTCTGTAGAGCAAAAAGTAGAAGTGGTGGATGTATAATTTATGAGAAAAAAGCTTCTTCGTGAAAACACATATACTGAGGACATTTTTCAGTTATATTTAAACGATGAATAGGATAATAGAGATTTGCAGTTCTTGTGTTATATTTATGTATTGTGTTAAATTGTTCGAATTTATATCTATCCCTATGGAAGTATGTTAGGCATTCAAATATGTACAGAGCATAAACAGTCATTACATTATTGGATCTAAAGACCCCCTTACATGTTGCCAAATAGTCCATACCATTCATTACCCTCAATATCCGCTTTTGAATAACGAAAAAAGATTGGATCTTACTACTGCTTCCCTAGAAAATGATTCCATATCTCATGATGGATTCAAAATGTGCATGGTATAAAATTTTCAATGAGTTGAAGTTTTTACATCTACTCACTATTCTAAGCCCATACGAGATTTTATTCAATCTTTCACACACATAGTCTATCTGAACAGCCCAATCAAAAAATTCATCCAGATATACACCCAAAAATTTTATATTTTCCAGTTTTCCACTAAACTAACTTGGTTGTCTTTAAGGTCAATACTATCAGGTTTTTCAATTTTCGCTTGCTTACACCTAAACAGCATTGCTTTAGTTTTCTCTTTGTTTACAATGAAGTTATTTTTTTTAACCATTCTTCTGGATCATTAAACATATTTTTACCTTGCCTAATTGTGTTTGGCCCCGTAAGAATATTGGTGTCATCCACATAGTTGGTCAATTTAAAATTTGAATTAGCAACAATTGCAGCCAGATCATTTATGTAAAATATAAAGAGAACTGGCCCAACTATGCTTCCCTGCGGTACACCAATATGTCCCCCCAAGGCATCCGATTGACCACTGAGCCCATCTCTAATTACTTTTACTATCTGCTGACCCCTCAGACCAACTCAATGGTTGTGGAAGTTAATGGGAATCTAAAAATTATCTGATAGCAGCTTGCTGGAAAATCGGGTGTGGTTCCAAATATCGATTGCCATTTTCAACGATGTATTAATTGAAGGTAGCGTTAGCCTATCAAATTATCCTCCTAGAAGAAGTCAGCCACGATGTGTTCACCATTAGAACCCGCCCAGACATTAAATTTTTGAGGTGTTTGATTTCCACGAAAAAAATGAGACGAAAATATGAGGTGTTTCATTTCCGAAGTCGCATAATTAGTATACGAGAATCAGATCTTATAAAAATTTTCACACTCATATTCGGTAAAATTAATTTTCAACAACAACAGGACTCATCTTCCGTATTCGATTAAGAGGTTGGGGTTACCGCTCAGGCAGTTGAAATTAGATGATGATGGTATTAAGGTGTAAAATTTCCCCTCTAGAACAAAATTTACGATTCCGAGTAAATTCCAAAAATCTTTTCTACTAAAAAAGACCCATGTTTGATCTTCAATTTGATTTTCTTTATGCCTTACATTCTTATACATTATTTTTCTATTAAGAAATTAGTATGCAATGTATGAGATCTGTGATGTGTCGATGGGAAGGCAATTACCCATATATCTAATACTATCAACATGGCTTATACCCTGACTATTCACAGTCACAGAGTGAAGCCAAATCGTTAGTAAGAATTGAATTTTACGCATGCGTCAACTGGAAATTCAAAAATCGCGTGAAATTGCGCCTCTTTGCTAAGGATGAATATGGGGGTAATCGAAATGACACCCTTCGAATCTGTTCGAAATCAAATCCAATACCATACCAGAAATCAGTTAATAAGCAGGCGTAGTTTGAATAAAAGATTCATTTCAACAAAAGGACTTAATATTCCTAATAAGTTATTACGCATCATAATACGGACTCAATCCTCTGGTTGCAATTCAAGCAAATCGATCAACAATTACACAAGATTTTGGCAAACCAATTCCACCTTTAGAAAAAGAGAATGGGAACAGGAGATGAAAAGAAATGTTTTCACTTTATTATTCACTGGATTGAATTGATGTTATGGCATTATGATTTTTTCTTCATGAGCATACGCACGGATTCCACAACTTTGGGAACAATGAATCAATTCATTGTGTTCCACTCTAGGGGAAAAGTTCATTATGAACCCTTGAAAGTGCCCGAAAATCATTGAAAACTCCACTTTAGTGAACCGATTTCCATGAATAATCGATATCCTCCCTCTGGAAAGTTTCCACAGAGTTCAACGATGTTGCTCCAAATATTAAATGTGGAGAATATGGCTGTGATAAACTTCCGAAATTTTCTTGATTCTCTTGGATGATGCAGACTATTTGAAAAACAAACAATCCGTTAATTTCTACGATTACATTCCTGGACGAATGTGAAGATTGCAAAGTCGAGGCGCAAGCCGAGCAAGTTAGCAACACAGAGGAATGTGGCTTTCCTACGAGATAAACATACTATTTTTCCCAAGTCGTTTGAAATTCGAAAGATATCAATTAATTTTGAAAAAAATCGCGAATTATTTCATTTATTATGCTGCTTTGAAATTTGTAATGTTTTCATGTTGAATTGTCAAACTTGGCGCATATAAATTTAATTGCTATTGTTTCCGAGAGTAAAACAGTGAAAAATGATAAGTGATGATGAGTTTTCCATTTCTGCCACACATCCAGAGCTGGTTGAGGCCGTGAATAGTGCTTTTTTCGAATTATTGCCAAAGAAATCGAGGGATGAGTACAAATACGCATATGTAGAACACTAAGAACTGTTAAGCCGGTCCCAGACAATGCGTGTATTTGACGAATGGGCGCCTTCGGGTACCCTCCCACACACTGCGGCAAACGCGAAATGTTCGACATTCGTTTCTCTGTTGACAAACGTTCGCCGCACGGCCTCAGTATAGAACAGTAGCGGAGCTGACTGAAGACAGAATAGGCAATCTGCTACGCACACTGTCTGGGAGCTAACGCGAATGAGTGCGAATGTACTTCGTTTTCCTTTGATTCGTGCCGTTTTACCGACAAGACTTCGGATAGCAGGCCAATGGCGAACGATACCCGCAGTTGAGCTCCCACACAGTACGCGGAGCACCGCGAATGCCGAACATTCGTCGAATACACGCATTGTCTGGGGCCGGCTTAAGGAAATATTATTTCCTCACAGTAAAGCCGGTCCCAGACAATGCGTGTATTTGACGAATGTTTGGCATTCGCGGTGCTCCGCGTACTGTGTGGGAGCTCAACTGCGGGTATCGTTCGGCATTCGACTGCTATCCGAAGTCTTGTCGGTAAAACGGCACGAATCAAAGGAAGACGAAGTACATTCGCGCTCATTCGCGTTAGCTCCCAGACAGTGTGCTTAACTACGCGTAGTAGATTGCCTATTCCGTCTTCAGTCAGCTCCTCTACTGTTCTATACTGAGGCCGTGCGGCGAACGTTTGTCAACGGAGAAACGAATGTCGAACATTTCGCGTTTGCCGCAGTGTGTGGGAGGGTACCCGAAGGCGAACTACGAAGGCACATTCGTCAAATACACGCATTGTCTGGGACCGGCTTAAGGCAATATCATTTCCTCACAGTAAGGCAATATCATTTCTTCACAGTAAGGAAATGAATATTTCTTTACAGTTCGGAAATCTCGACTTTTCTATGACAAATTTTGTCTGGAATGTCAAAATTACCTAGCGATTTTCGGATTTTTTTTCTCATCATTAGGTATATATCATATATTCATTATCTCAGAAACGATTGACATAAATGACAATTAGACCTAATTTGTGTTTGGTTGGAAATGAAGATCCTACATGGGTTTGGATAAATTTCATTATTTTATACAGAAGTGTCGTTTGCAGGGAGGGGAACTAATTTTATTCGTACACTTTTTCATTTAAAAATTTACGACTGTTTGAGCAGAGATATTGTAATTGATTGAACTGACAACTTCTAGATCTCCTAAAGAGGCCCCTGTGAATCTACAAGCTTCTGAGCTTGTAGAAAATTATGGGTTTTGTGGACATTTGTAAACAAGTTTTCCGTAACAAAAATGATACAAAACATGGGTCTCTCGAAGCAATGACGTGAGGTCAAGAGTTTTTGAGCGCTCTCAAGTAGATACATCTTGTTAGTTGGTCCATCTTATTGATTCGCATTCAAAAATCCAGCAAAAGCATTTACAGCTCTCAGAAAAATTGGCAGCAGCTATCAGAGTAATCGTTCAAGGTCCTGAATATGTTATTAAAGGAATAGTTTCTTCATCAATAAAAGGGAATTGACATCAGGTATTGTGTGAAATCTTGATACAAACTAAAGTTAGGATGTTTCGAAGTACTGTATATCCTAGAATTAACAGGAACTTTCTTTTGAACATACTGAATGCTACGTTGATCTCCGAGGTTTTGAACACCTGGTCGGAAAATGTAGATAACAAATTGAGCTGAGAATATTTGTTGAAAATTTCAGTTTTTACTTCAATGTCTTCAATCTATGTGAGCTGAGAACTTGTGGAGAGCTTCACACTGTATGGAGCCAATTATCTAACGCTCCTCTATCAATTCAGAGTCAGATTTGAAAGAGATATGTGTTTGATCGAGATTTATCACCTTCCACAACCTAAATCAACCAACACTTTCAACGTGTTCTGAAAAATTTATGTCTGACAGATGTCGAGGCTGTTGTTTCCCCCAAGGACCATGCAAGAACTGTCTGACAATTCGCGTAGTATGCAGAATAAGGGTTCCAACAAACACAGCGGTTTTCGCCTTCTGTCTGTTGCCAGTCCCTAAGAGCCATCATTGAGCAC
Source organism: Adalia decempunctata (assembly GCA_951802165.1). NCBI lineage: Eukaryota > Metazoa > Arthropoda > Insecta > Coleoptera > Coccinellidae > Adalia > Adalia decempunctata. The sequence goes on from OX637695.1 coordinate 52,284,415, forward strand.
GACGATGTGACGTGCTGCATCGGTTCAGGAGCCTGGAAACACCTTCTACATCGATCAGAAGGAGTTTGAGATCATGGATATCTTCCAGAACAGTTTGAACCAAATGAGTCCACGAAAGCTTTATTCCCTTGTTTGTAGTACCTTCTCCTATTTTGCACAAGGCTGATGACATTTCTGATATGGTTTTGACAACCGAAGTCATTCGAAATAACCGATTCTCAGATTCAGAAAGAAATTATAGCAGCATGGGTTTTCAACAACCTTCATCCAGACTTGGGCGATGTCGAGTATGTCATGTCGAGAATTAATTGTGGACGCGTTATTTATGGCGTCGATATCGACTTACAAAGTGACGTCGATAACGTCATTAATGTTGACAATGTCGACAATATCAGCTGCTTTAGCACAAAAACTCATGCGCTATTCATTTTTCAATGAAAAAAAAATTTATAACACCTTCTTTTACTTAATGTGTATGCGTTTCATATCGACCCTAGTTAAATTCTCTCCGACAAAAATGTATGAAAAATATTCGAAGAAATATCATAATGATAAACCTAACCTTCAAATTATGACGTTGTGAGTTCCTTGACCGACATTGTTGACATTGACGACACTTGCTTCATAGTTGTTGAAACTGATTGTTTCTTCATAATAGAGTTCCCTAACTATCAAATATGGGTGTACCTTTTCACGTTGAGGGCCAAAATCTACTTCAAACACAAGCAACTTTTATTTCCAGATCTGTAATGACAACAACATCACAAGTTCTCACTGAAAACTATCATATGACAACTTGACTGTCAACTTATATATTTGAAAAAACAAAGAAGGTGAATTCTTGAATTCCAACAATAGTCGACGTATTGTCGAGGTTGACAATAAAAGTCGTATCTTTCAAATGGAGCCGAATTTTGAAATGCGGTACAGTTAAATAAATGTTATATTGAATTTAGTATTTATTCATTTGTCTCAGTGAACAAAACGATTTTATTTTTCATTTTATTGAAAATTCTGTTCATTGAGTACACGCGAAGGAAAGTTGAGTCCAGTTTCCTGTTTTTGGAACTTTATTTCCTGCCAGTTATGGGCGCTTTAAGAAAATTTCCTCTTCCCACGCAAAACCGGTGAAGTGCAGTTTATGAATAGATTAGGAATTCAGTTCACGATGAGTATTCCGAGAAATTGGAGAAAATTAAAAGCTGTAACAACTACTAGAAGACGTGAGAGCTGAAGTGCAGAATTAGACTGAGACATTTCAGGGATGAACGAATAGGAATTCCCATTTTTCATTTCTACTCTTTCGTTAAGAAAAAGGTATGAGCTGGCTATGAGTTTGCCGCATACAAATGAGAAAAAATTTTTCATTGCCTCTAGATTTTTTCACTAGACAGTATTCTACTATATATTACGAGAAAAAGAAGAATGAGATGGATATATACAGTGCCACGGAATTAGATTTCCCACCAAGTAGTCGGTTTTCCAATCAGATGCCATCTCAGTTCAGCGGCAAACATGTTCAACCATAATAAGTGTTGTACCTCGAAGGTGTCATTTCTTCCATACATACTTGTGGAGCGCGATGAATGTGTCTTTAGTTTCCATTATCACGTATAATTTGAGATGGGATATCTTTCTTGCAGCATATTTGCGGAGCGAAATTTCTGAAAGCAATATTAATAAATCACAATAGAATGGTATCCGTAATTTCTGTTTCCATATTTTTTTGAATTTGAGCTTTTGTAGACCCATTAAGGGCCAGTATTATTAAGGGTAACCGAGGGTTCAACCGTTGCGTCAACAACCAAATTCCTCACAAAAACTACGAAATCCGGTAGTTGGCGCACGGTTCAATTGTCGGTTCCCCTTTTATAAAACCGGCCCTTAGTTGTTAATCAGCGTTATTCCTTCAAGAAACACAATGCTATTTCTATAAATTTTCAGAGCTATCCACTGACTATTTTTCAATATTATGTTTCAAACAATATGTGAAAACCTAAAACTTCTTTGGTAGCTTGATGACGATTATTAAGAGATAACGCAGTAATCATTCGTAGTAATTCGAAATGGATGATAATCGAAACACTGCGTTATCAGATTATTTATTAATCTGCCACCGAAATACTGGATTTCTATGTTTCAATCTGGTGAAATGTAAATCGATAAGAAACGTTGCAGAAACGTAAGATTGAAAACCTCTCGATTTTCCACACTTTTCTTTTCTTCCCATACCACCATACTCATTAAGTTTTGCTGTTATTCTTGTTAACGCTGGAACAAAACCGAGAAAGAAGAAGAAATTCCCGCCGACCAGTCTATGATGGCGTCTGGGTAGGTAGAATGGTACCTGCAAGAATCCTTTTATGGTGGCCTGTCTTTGAGACCACATGCTCTCAAGGCAGTTCCATCATATCGTTATAAGTCTCCACACAATACAAATGTAAACATGTGAACAAATTCAGCTGATTAAAAATTACCCGTTTCTGATTCATAAAACAGGGTTTGTCAATTATTATTGGCATGCTCCGCTTACATTAGTAAATCTGATGAGTCCATATGAGCGCTGGGATGAAGTAACCATCCCGATCCATAATGGACACACCGGCAAAATTAGAGAGAGTGCAAAATCTCAAAGGAGTTAGGAGTTCGTTTTCTCTTAAACCTTTCGTCTCGATTCTCCGAAAACATACAGGGTGATTCACGGTTGTGGCACATTAGACGTTTCTGGTGAACCAGATTTCGGATTGGTTTGAAAATTTGCATGAGTGCCTTATTGGACATTCTCTACCCAACTAAAATACTTTCGTCAATGCGGTGTTGCCACTACTATTAAGATGTAGTTGCAACTTTGCTTTTTCAAATGGAACACTTGGTATGTTATATTATTTTTGGAATCTCCAACAACTTCTCCACAACTTTTTCCAACATGTCCCTAAACCTATGTGTTGCCGTTTTCGAAATATAAATTAATTTAATTTTTTTTGACCGAAAATTATGACCTCTAACAATGTTGAAAAGTGACTGTAAGTTGTTTATTTCAAATGGAACGTATATTATAAAAAATTCAGAAAGCTGATGAACTTTGCTTTCATTTTATGTATATCATGCCTATACCTAACTAGTCAAGTTTCGGACTTATGAGCATTTATTTGGTTACAACGTCCCTTCAGAATGGTATTCCCATTTGCTATTTGGTAGGCAGGCCATGATTACTATTCCACAGTACCTTGTGACATTCACCTAATAATAAAGGCACCAAGAAACTTGAATTTCGAGGTTTTCGTCATTTCAGAAGTTGCAAATACCCTCGAAACGATGGAAGAAAACTATTCAAACGAAGTGCTCATGAATTTGTTTATTATTATCAATTGGAGAGACTTTTTGACGCTCGGTGGATAAGGCGCTTGGGACCATGGAATTGGCCAGCAAGATTATCCGATCTCAGTCCATTAGATTTTTATCTGTGGGGAATGTTGAAAGAAAAAGTTTGCAAAACACCCGTGCATTCGAGAGATGAATTGTTGGAAAGGATTACCCAAGCATTTGAATTTCAAAGAAATACGATCTGCCACGACGAAAGCAGTCATCACCCGCATTTTGAAGTGCTTGGAAGTGAACGGCCAGCCATTCGAACATACTTTGAAATGAGAGAAAATGATTATCGCCTGAAGTGAAAACTTTTTCCGAAGTTCGAAAAATCCGTCTGAATACCGATAATCATCTTCTCTTATATTTTCACAGACGTTAGTTTCCCAACTAATGTATACTTTGAAATATTCGACATGATTGTTCTACTTTTTAATAATAATTCATATAAATATAGGGTGGCCCACCAATTGTGCTACAATAAGAAATTCAAATAATTCTTTTTTCAATGGATGTATTTTATTTATTCATTTTTTTATTAGATAGAAAATTGAATTTTATTTCAAATAGATTATTGGTGATAGACCGCAAATGACCTCCACGCTTACCCACGCATATGCGGCACCTGATCAATTGTTCATTGCGGTCTGAAGTTTGAAGTTGGGATCGCCACAATTATTCTCGTAATGGACTGCCTTAATTCAGGAAATTTCCTGGGTTTCGTTTTGTGGACCTCCTGCTTGACGTAACCCCATAAAAAAGTCTGGTACAGTCAGGTCAGCGAAAAGTGGAGTTCCTGGAAATCAATTTGTTTGCGATTATTTTTCTTGGAGCTCCGCAATAAATGGTCTGGCTATATGTGCAGTTGCTCCATCATCTCGCTGAAAACAAATGCTGTTGAATAGGAAACGTCTTCGGCGCAGTTCTGGGTGAAAAAACTCCATCTTTGAATATCGATTCCCATTGACAGTTACTTTCTTCTTCGTTTTCTCCAAAGAAGTATGTCCCCACAAAACATCTTGATGGAACTGCGCACCACACAGTGACTCGCTCTGGGTGGAGTTCCGTCTCATGGAGCATTTCTGGATTAGATTCACTCCATATAAGGCAATTTTAACCGCCAAACTCCCGACTTGATTCACTTTGGATGGAAATGACTGACTCCAAAGCATGGTACCGTTGCACTATCCAATTTCTTTTTTCAGTATCCCGAGTATTCATTTTTATAAATCTAAATAGTAACCTTCAAAATAGAAATAAAAATAAGCCGATTACTCACACAGAAAAAACTTATTTCGTTTTATTTTTGTATAGCAGGATTCATGCGCCACCGTTTTGTTTGACATTCAAGTTTATTGGTGCCTTTATTATTAGGAGAATGTCACAAGGTACTATCAAATAGTAATCATGGCCTGCCTACGAAATACCGATTGGTAATATCATTCTGACATTCCGACAAATAAATGCTCATAAGTCATCAGTTCTAAGTAATTTGACTAGTTATGTATAGACATGATATACACAGAATGAAAGCAAATTTAATCAGCTTTCTGAATTTCTAATAATATACAGGGCGTTCCATTTGGAATAAACAATTTTCAGCTACTCAATTTGGCAAAAGTAAATAAAATTCCAACTTTGCAGGATTTCCGACATTTTGAATTTTTCAGCCAGAATTCTACACCACAAAATTATGAGATGTGTCAAGAAACCGTTATTTCGAAGGTGACGCATAACTTACTGCAGTTATCCGATTATTGCTCAGAGTTGACATTAAACACATGTAGCTCGCTCATGTGTCCAAAAGGCGAACTTGTGTCAAAAGGCAAAAATGACTTAGGTACCCGATTTCATCCATCATATTTTTAGTGAGACACCCTGTATAGCAACACACTCTACTAATATAAAGTTACAGAATCAAAGCCAGCTTGGATTTTTGGAACGAAAAGTGTTTTTTCGAAATTTTCGATATGCAATGGCAAACTTTGACATAAGGTGTTCTTCTTTCGAACATTTTTTTTCCATGAACATAGGTCCGATTCGTTTTCGTTTAGGAGCATTGACAAAAAAATGTTTTCATGTTTTGATTAAGTTGACCGACAGGTTGATATGGTAATTGACGTTATTTCAATTATTCATTTGACACTTGATGTACGTTTTGAATAAGAACGCATTCTTTTACGACTCAGGAATATGATTTGATGCCAGTACATATTATAAATGATCGTTTAAATGCTGACTTGTATAAAAATTTTTGAAGCACAATATTTTTAACTTCATTGATGTCTTGAGATCAGAATTTTAAGAAATATAAGGTATCAGCACGATGGTGCACCACCACATAGAAGGAGACAAGTAGTCAGTTGGCTGAATGAACATTTACCGAATGAATGGATAGGTCAAGGAGGACCAATACAATGGCCACCTCGTTAACCTGATCTAAATCCCTCAGATTTTTATTTATGGGGACATATGAAGAAGGTTGTTTATCATGTTGAAATCTAATCTCATCAACAATTACTTGATATACCTAATTCAAGATGCAGCAAACCAAATACGAAACGACCCAACTCTGATCCGTCGACGAATAACGGCATCTTTAATTCGTCGATGTGAAGCTTGCATTCAAGCAGAAGCTGGACATTTTGACCAATTTTTGTAGTCTCAAGATTCCCATTTATAATTATGACTTGAACATAATGATATAATTCTTCAAATGCTCGTATCTTCTAAACAAAAACGAATCGGACCTTTGTTCATAGGAAAAAAAGTTCAGAATAAGCACAGCTACCAACTGTCGAAGTTTGCCATAGAGCTTGTAGAATACCCTGTATAATGAACTCGAAAAAGTATGTCATGATATACTTATATTTTGAAATAATTGAAAAAAGACCAATTTGGGGATATCATTCCCCATTATGGTATCAATTTGATTTTTTTTTGTTATTGCTCCAAAATTTGAGCAGATACAAAAATCTCATAGCACCGCTGAAAAGCATAAAAAAGTGCCCAGAAGATGAGTTCATTTCGAGAGCGTAGATCCTATAATACAAAAGTTAGTAGCTGGGAATCTAGTCGCCGTGGCAACTTGGGGTTTTCAGCAATTCATGTTTCTAGAAAAAAGAGAGCATGGCATATATATTACTTTTTCTCTTTATCTTATAGTTAGAAGTTGAAGTACTAAACCATCGAAATCCGGCCACCCTGTTCTTAAGGAATACATTGGTACTGCCCTAAATTCTATCTTACAATTTCGACAAAAAAAAATTATTTCTTGAAAAATTCACACCACATACAAAATTCATTTACAGTTAGATCTGTAGAGCCTAACTAGGAGAGAAAAAAATAAAAAGTGAAAACTCATGTATAAAGAAGATATTTGAGGAGCATGAGTCATTGTTATTCAGCAAAGATGTCAAGGTTATAAAAATGCTCGATTTCGGTCTTGCATGATAGATGAACCTACCTCCCATTTTGCATTCAGCAACTGGTCACCCTTCTCAACAACAGAACCCTCAAATGACCTGCCGAATCTGTACCCGCATCAGACTCTACTCAACTTCAAACTCATAAATATGGATAGAAGTCCATCCGATCCAATATCGGTATGCAACTGTCCTGTTGGAACATGTTCAGGGATATCTGCAACTTCTTTGGACCGAGTAAATGACGGTCAAACTCGAAAAGAAATTCAACAGCGGAGTTAGAAAGTTATAACTGGAACTTTAGAAACTCATGTCCTATTGCTGCAGGGATACAAATTTATTCTGCCGCCAAAAGATCGTTCGCTGATGTGAAGATCCCCAATTCAGTTATTATCTTTTTTGGAGTCATGAATAATTCAGCAATATCCTATAGGGAAGTTTACTTTAGGAGAATTTCTGAATTCTCATGCAGGAAGGGTCTAATTATGTCTACAGTAAATGAGCGATCTTTTCTTTTATGGAAACAACCTCAGAGTATCAATGAAAACATCGAATTTATGGAGAACTCAGCAGAACTTCCGCATGAAAGTAATGATTTCGGCAATTATTAGATTCAACTATTCGGTAACATCGTCCACAGTTTTTTCGGTGTCAGTTTAACATTTTTGATTATTGCATGTTAACTATTGATTAATCCAATGATACTTCTATTCTAAATAGTCGACGAGGAAATTCCACTAGAATAACTCGAATATCTGTTAGGAGTTAATTGGGTAAAATTCAAGAAATCAACTCACCTAAGGTTTTGTTATAGAATAGCTGGCTTCTGTACTGAAAAAAGAAATTATGTTAATTCATGTATATTTGTTATGAATAAATTAATATGTCAGTTCTTTCTGTAGGCGAAATTCGCTCACATTCAAGTATTTCCATATAGAATAGATAGATAGATAGATAACTGTCATTAATTTCAGAGCAAATGGTCATCGACCTTGGGTCCTTCAGCCTGTTCTTTCAAATACAATATTATATTTCTCGTATTGAACAATAAAAAAAAACAAAAAAAGGAACAATAATAATTTTATGTTAAATTCCAAATATACTGTATATGGTCTGTCTCGGGTGTTTTCATGAGGAGCTATGATTGTTATCATCTTGGTAGAGGGCTAATAAATACATCTTCTTGTCTTCTGAGTTTTTCAACAGATCTGGTTAAAAGGGTATTTAGTCTGCATCTTATTGGCTCAATGCTGGTGCATATAGAATAAATATTTTCATAACAAGTGAGGAAGATTTTGATTCTGAAAATACAACAGTTTTGAAATCACTTCCCCGATAATTTTTTTTTCTGGAATCGTCTAGAATCGTGCCAGGCGATTGAGAGATTGAGCTTGAAATATGCTTATTCATCGTTTTCGAAGAAATGTGAAAACTCCGTAGAACTTTCTTGAAATATCTTTGGATTGGCCGAAGAAGAGGTGTACCAATTCAAGTGAACAAGTGAAATACTCGGTGGAATACACCATAGGTATCTGATATTTATTATTATTATGATTCCTATTCACATTTTATTTCTGAACGGAATTTGGGCATTTACGTGGTTGAGAAATTATGTAGATGAAAAATTCGAACAGGTATCGGAAATCCCCGGCTGTTCGATGGTAACATATCATTATAAATGAGAATTGGGGCAACTATTTTTTTTTTCTTGAAATAATAAGATTTCAGAAAATAGATCATGGTCACCTTGATTTGCTTTCGAGTTACTTTTTGAGATATTTTGAATATTTCAAAAAGTAATAATTCCATATTTCTCCAGGTCTCAAAGTTACAGCCAAGCTAATTCATTGATTCATGATAAAATACTCTAAGATTACTCGAAGACGATGAAAGGTTTGTACTTTTTGAAGTCACCACTAATCATCTTGGAAAATAAAAAAAGTAAAGTTTTTGTTTTGTTCTCGAGTAATTCTAGATTTTATTTAAGGAGATTTGTGAGAATGTTTTGAATTAAAAGAGTATTCTGGATGTAGCTCTGGACTGTTTTCAATATCATCGAAACACGATCACCAATGTTGTGAGTTCGTTTGTTAAATTATAATCAATAGTCACTGAGGTTGATACTGTTTGAAAACGAATATTTCAAAAATGACACCGACATAATCATAAACTGAAATTACGATCATTGAATTCTTTGAATAAAAGGTAGTTTGAACTTCGCCTTAGATGTTAAATATATCTACGACTACGTTAGAGCCATCTTCATAATCAGTGTTGGAATAGCTTGTACTTGGTACATGTACATCTTCATAATGTTGGCTGTGGCCACGGTGTTAGAGGATATAGGCAATGCAAAAACCGTCAACGTTATCGAACAATATAACTTTACCCGTGATGTTTACTAAATCAGTCACAGAAGGAAATTAGGCAGTTTATTGCCATTGTTCTGAATCATGAATTATGATGATGAATAAAAATGAAAAGTTATTTTTGGGATATTATGAAAAAAATCGGTCATAGATTTTATTCAGTCTGTCTATACCTCACTGGACGAGGAATTTGTCGTTGCTGGCATATTGTTTGATTTATCACGAACTTTTGACACTATTGCCCCAAGTTTTGTCGAGAGTAACCTTTACAACCTGGGCTTCCGGGGGAATATTTTTGAGGTGGCTGGTTAGCTACATTTCTAATAGGAAAATTACGGTTAAATAATGTATTTATATATATAAAATCTCTCTTTATGCCAAGGAAAATGAACAGAGTTTTGCCAGATTGTCCTGTTTTCATAGTTATGGTACAAGAAATCTACCTACTTTGTCGATTCCTAACCATAACACAAGCAAATTCGAGGAGTCCCACATATCAGAGCATTGAATTATTCAATAAATTGCCGAATGACATGAAATTTTTGAAAATATCAAAATTCCGTAAGGTAGTAAAGAAATCTACTGCTACAGAAATGTTATTATAGCGTAGAGAAATATCTAAATGACATTCTTTAGTTCTAGTTATTCCTGGCATGTCCTATACATTGTAAAATGTCTTTCAGGATTAATAAAAATTATTCTATTTTATAAATGTTTACAAACTAAATCAAAGAAAACTTCGAAACATCTCTTTTTTTTCTAGATTTTGGCTTCAATGAGAAAGTATAGGGAATTTCCAATTGAAAAACTCATGTGAAGTTCAAGGACAGAGCGAAGTGATGCAACTTTATCCTTGGAAATTAAAATGGATATATTTTCGAATATTAAATAATAATGACTTAATACCTGGGGGTTTTACATACATCAGAGATTCGTATGGTGATTATGTGTACAAGAACAGTAAGGATTACATCAATTTACACAGGAAACTTGCTTCTTTGAGGAACAGAAGTAACTATTCACTACGCTGTAGACAGGCAGATATTTTCCAAATCATATCATTAATAACATCAAGCAGATCTTCACATTACAATTAGAAGAACAACCTTTCAAAAAGTTAGTGGGGAAAGCATTACACCATTTCAGGAGGCCCATCTTGAAGATCGAGATAAAGATTACGGTTTGGAAGATAGGGGAGACTGTGAATCTGATCGACGCGAAGAAGCAGCTAGTGAGGACAAGACTAAGCCAAACTGAATATCTTGGCCTAAAGCTATTTGCTCGTAACAACTATAATAGAAGATTTGACAGAGTAAAGTTGACCAATTTGAAAAAGTTTCAAGAGTTGGCAAACCCACAAAAGATTCTTGTGACTCTGAAAACTTGTGACAAGTATATAAAAAACTATACTGACATCAACCTTCCTGATGATGTCAAGGTGGTGCTTGGCCTGGGCCCCAACCATGGGCTTATACCACCGAGGTTTCCAATCTTTGAGGTTGTCAAAGATATTGAAAGCTGCATTTCCACCAGACAGATAACGGAGGAGTCTAAGAACAAATACAGGATGGATTGTGTGAGGACTATTTGCAATTACATGGACAGGGGTAGAAGAGATCAACAACAACAACCGAGCATCAGACAGTTGAAGGCTACATCTGGTTTTATTCAAGACAATCCTGAGTTCATCATATGACGTTCGGACAAAGGTAATACCACGGTTATCATGTACAAGACAGAGTACATGAATGAAGTTGCTCGTATTCTTGAGGATAGAGAGACTTACTTTCCTTTACCTAGGGACCCAACCTAGTAATTTCAAGACAGCATTAATAATACTTTGAAGTTATTGAGAGAAAATGCAGTTATTACAGTAGATCATTACAAAGTATTGACTAGGTTCAATAGTTTGCCATCTAGATTATATTGTCTGAGAAAAACACATAAGAATAACTTAAGCTTAAGTAAGACCAATAGTTGATAACACTAATGCTCCAACTTACAATATAGGGAAGTTTTTACATAGCATACGTATTGAGGTGATGTCAACTTCCATATTCAATATAAAAAATTCGTTACAGTTGTTTGAAACTCTGAGTGTGACAGTTGTACTAGAGGGTTACATCTTGGTGTCGTTAGACGTCGTGTCCTTGTTCACCAACATTCCAAGAGAGTTGGTCATTTCCACTATTAGTAAACGTTGGCATTATATAAAGAATTTTACTTACTTGGACAAGAGTAATTTCGTTCTGTTTGTCAACATGTGCTTTGAGAAAAGCTACCTTCTGTTTGACTCAAAATATTTCAAACAAATTTTTGGAACTCCTATGGGAGCCCCCACCAGTCCAAGTTTCGCGGACCTAGTGATGAATAACCTATTTGAGTTTTTAAGGGATAGCGTTACCTTTGAAATCCCTCTTATGAAGGTAATATGTTGATGATACTGTATTATTAATACCCATTGAAAAAACACAATATATGTAAGATCTATTTAATTCTCACAACCATAATTTACGGTTTACAATGGAGGTGGAGGTAAATAACTCAATCCCCTTTTTGGATTTAATAATTGTGAGAGAAGGTCAGAGGTTAAAAACTGATTGGTGCACAAAGAGTATTAGTTCCAACAGAGTTATCAACTATTTTAGTAATCACAGCATAACACAAAAGGTTAATGTTGTCAACAATTTACTTGAAAAGGCTATTAAACTAAGTGATATATCATACAGGGAGAAAAAATTAAAAAAAAAGTAAAAATATATTAAAAGAAAACAACTACCCTAGAAAGTTTATCGATAGAACCATTAACTTGTGCCTTAGAAAAAGAACTACTACCCAAATGTCTGAAACCTCAACAAACCAGAGCAAAAAGTTCTTTAGATTCCCCTTCATACCAGGTTTGTCATACAGAATCCAAAAGATTTTTAACGAATTCGACTGTACTTGTGCTTCGTACAATGTTCTTACAACCAATAAGTATTTCACTAAGATTAAGGATAGGATTCCTGTTGATTGACAGTCGGGAGTGGTGTATGAGATTCCTTGTGACAGTTGTGACAAGACATACGTGGGACAGACGAGGCAGTATCTCAGGGAGAGACAAAAACAGCACAAATACGACACTAGAAATGTTAATAATCAAAATAAAACTGCACTGGCCGTACATGCACCTACAGAGGGACACACCTTTGACTTCCAGAATACCTCCATCTTAGACCAAGAGAATCATTTTTACAGAAGGAACATTAGTGAGGTGATGCATATTAGAATGTCAAAAACTGTTAATTTCAGAAGTGATGTCGATAATTGTATATGTATAGTAGTTGTCAGTTTGTCATGTCTGTCTAGACTTCAGGTCCATCCTATTGATTTTATTTATTTGACGTTCCTCTAGAGCTGCGTGATAACGCAATATGTGGAGATACACGGGAGTTAGGAATACCGTGATTCCTTTTTAAAATTCGACAGCTTCACTTTCGATGTCATACGTTATCGCGGTTTGTTTTGTTTGATGGAGTTCACTTTCCACTTTACGAATAAATTTTTTTTTGGATCTGTTGAGTAATATACAGGGTGAGTCTTTGACTTGTACATATATTCTAACTGTAGATTCTTGATGCTAAAGGAAACCTTTTTTTTCATTTTCCATTTTTCCGAATTCGGCTCTGTTAAAGAGATATAGCCATTTGAAAAAAAAAATTGTGCTGAATACGTGCCTGATATCATTCTTTACAAACACCTCAAAGTTCATATTTTTCGATTGAAATTGATGTGATTATTAGATATTCTGGGTGATACATTTAACAAATACTCAAGCACTAACCTTATTCGAATGAGAATGTTATAAACACGATATTTCCTAACAAAACACTTAGTTCTGTCCGATCATTTCGGCAATTGAAAAGCTATATTTCTCACACCAAAATAAGTTCCTTCTTCGATTGTCCTGAAGATTAGTTTATAGACAATAATAATTTGTTCATATTTCCTCGATATTCTAAAACGATTGGTTTCTCGCAATCCTAACTCCATTTACCAAAGTCATATGGTTCGGTGTCAATGACCTAACCATACCCATCCTCTGTGATATTCAATTCACCCACAGAACTCTAGAGAAGACGATGCCAGATTACCGATTTTCTCTTCAAACAATGCGAACTCAAGAAAGCAGTACGTCCCTTATCGTTAGCGGATGAACTATCACAATCTCTAAAGGCGTCTAGGCGTTGCTCTTTGAAAATGCCAAACGAGTATTTCTGATTCTCGCCAATATAGCGCTACGTTCTTAATTTCAGTCGTCACGGCCTACTCTTCCCTTCAGAAGGCCGTGGATATAGCCCGGTAGCCGCCACGCAAGACAAAGACAAACCGTTGTTCTGTGCACCAACCAGTCTAACCTAAAACGTTAGTCAGTGATCCCGTACACGGCATAAACGAAGTTCACGCTTTATTTATTTACAGAGAATGAAGCAAACAGGTGATGATTATGTAAACGACTTTCAGTGAATTGATGTAATAGTAGTGTCGTTCTGGTGTCGAGTTATATTGTTTCGCTAGATATTTTGCTGAAGGACCGGTAACAATGAATTTTAGATAGAAACTGCCTATAAAATGTATAATTTCATGCTTCTTAGAATTCAATTTTATGTCCCACGAATGTGGAATTTCATTATTACATAATCTCTAGATCAAACGTTTTTTCATCATAGAGATTTTAGTCTTGACAAAGTTGATAAATATTCTGACAACGTTGGTACCATGTTGAGAGACCAGAGAAGAAATAATATTCGATGAGATTTAACTCAGGACAGCATTCAAATTATTCTTGAAATTCATGATTTTTTCCTCTAATTCAATCTTATACAATTAGGAATAACTTTGTTTTATTGAAAAAATATAAGGATACTTTTATTTTATGAAATAATTAATTCTTTCGAAAACGTGAACCGTTCATCTTTTTCAAGTGGTTTTATAGTATTTTTGCGTGAATTTATAAGTCGACTAAACTTTAACTTTTTTACCAGGAGAAATATAAAATAAGTTTCAATTGAGGCATATGCACCATGATTAGAGTAAACAATCAACCAAAATTCAGTTCATTCGAAATATCGGTTCCGAATATATGGAAAGAATGGTGTTAATTTCATGGATTTTTGACACCCTGTAACTTCCAAACGAAACCGAATTTTGAAAAATGGTATGAAAAAAAAAAGTGTTTCTTTTGATGGGAGGAATCTACAGTTAAAATATATGTACAAGTCAAAGACTCACCCTGTATATAGTGGTTGTATTTTTGGAATATCCAAGAGTTGCTCGAGAAGTATTGTTTTCACCTGTTGCCGTTTTAACTGTAGCTATGTGCTTGTACGAAGTTTCATTTTTGAGATCTCCGTCCTAAGGCAATTCCGAGGGTAAGACTATTACGTTTTAGATTTGGAACAGATTTGTAATTTGAGTGTTTTTAGCCTTGAAAAAGGGACAATCTTTGTCGCCGAAACGTTTTCTGAAGAATTTAACTAAAGGAGATAATAAATTATTATTATTATTAATTAAAAATGGATGATAACGACAATAATGTTTAAATTTTTTGTCCCATGTGTTTTAGATGTTGGAAGAGAAAACCTTGAGAAGTTTCATGACTACATAGATAATTTCATAATAAGCGGCAATCGAAAGAAGTTGTACGAAGTTTCACAATCATCTTGCCGCCCATTACCCTAGTTCAGTTTCTCCAAGGAACTAACAGAAAACGTTATCCTCAAATCATTGATTTGATTCTGAGCTATTCGTCGGTCTCTCGACATAGTCGAAAAATAAAATTTTCTAAAACGAAACATTCTTTCTGAGCAATCGTTCCACATGAACGAGGTCGATATCATTTCGTCAAGATACCTGCATTTTTCGAATTTTGAGCCGAAAATCATTCCAATCGAGTAGGTTGTACATTTCGAATCATAAAGCAGGAATGGTCCGTCCGTATACAAAATAACTCTCGAACGGATGAACCTTTCAACAGTTTTTTCCCCTGATAATTTGACGAAATAAATATTCGGTCAGGATGAAATTTTGCATCCGGATGTAGAATGATGTATTCAAACTATGTGTCGAGATCGCTCAACTGAAACCATATAAAAAGCTAGCGATTTATTATCAATGAACAGGCGTTCATAAGCGCACTTCACAGCACCTAATTTTGTGGTAAAGCTTTTGAAACTTTTTACACTCCACAATTTGCGTACGAAAAGATACTTCATTATTGATTGCAGAAAGAAGATAATCATTCGTCAATAGATAACAGGAATTAATTGTTTCAACATACTCGATATATTGAATTCAAAAATAAATGGAACAAAGGGGCTCCTGAATTATACCTTATTATTTTTTAATTTCATATTATTTTTCGACTCAGTGGGACATCATATCAATTCTACTGCGATTTGAGTCTTATCATCAAATTCTTTGATTTCTAGATCAACTTCTCCCGAGTTTACAGTATTTCAGTTGAATGATTATCATACTTTTTCGTCTCGAGATTCTAAAACAAAATATGAACTACATATGACATAATATTGATACAGTGCATCGACCTAAAAAGACGCTCCACAAAGAGCCTTTCCTGACAATACGAGTAAAACTCACCCTTTTCCAAACGTGGAATCGCACGTTGATCCCCAGATAAAACCTTTTTCATCAGTTCCATTCGCGAAAATCCGAAAAGCGAAAGGGACAGAACCTAATTATAAAAACGCACGAATCATCCGAGCCAAAGAACACCGCGATCTGCTCACAACTTCCCATTAACGCACGCTAAGCTAATTCCAATTTAGCGTCCTCCGTTCTGTTTCGCTGCCGCGACATGCGAGAAGCGACCGGATAGATGCCAGGCAACAAACAAGGATTCCGGTGGCTTCCGGATATCTCTCTGTTCGACCCTATAGGTCGGTATCTGTTCCGAACCCCACGCGGTCTCGCTTTACTTTTCGGCTCTCTTGGTTCTCAGTCGCCTCCGCTCGATTGCGGCGGCGTAGCCGCGTATGATGAAAGCTGTGCCGGATTCTGGACCGGCACAAATTGGCGAATGGACTCGTGATTAGGCGAGCTTAATTCTCTTTTATTCTTGAAAAGTTTTCCCGTAACTTCGCTGAAAGAATGAAGTTTGTCAAGGAACTATGAAACTTTCACAAGGAGTGCAGGAAGGTACTTATTTTTTGGAGAGGATTTTAGGGCTTTGTGAAAATGGATGAATGGCGCATGAAGCGATTACATTAGTGATTAATTTTTTTTAAGTTTTGAGGTTTCCCCTGAAAAATGGAAAGATCTCAATCTATCCGATATGTGCCGTATTTATTCAAGCAAAGAGAGAATAAATTTCAAAATAATTCATTATTATAAATGTCTCGGTGAGACATATTCAATGTCAAAACAACTACATTTGAAATTTTTAATGGATGCACCAAGTTTTTTATACAAGCATGAATATTAACATTCTAGATGAAGAGTTGGGAATGCTTCTTTGCACTATTAGAATCAGGTTCTCCTGATTGAATATCAGATCTCTTGGTATCCAAGTAAACAATTGAAAATGTACCCCTGCGGTTGCAAAATGGCGAAGGTGTTGGTTAATAAAAACCCATTAGACCCGTTTCACATGCGACTGATGGTCGGTCGGGGCCGCGTTTGAACTGGATTTTGAAATCCTTTCACATGCTTGCGTATCATCAGTCGACCGATTCCAGTTCAAACGCCGGCTCCGACCGATCATCAGGACCGACCATCAGTCGCATGTGAAACGGGTCTTAGATCACTTAGACCCGTTTCACATGCGACTGATGGTCAGTCCTGATGATCGGTCGGGGCCGGCGTTTGGACTGGATTTTGAAATCCTTCCACATGCATGCGTATCATCAGTCGACCGATTCCAGTTCAAACGCCGGGCCCGACCAACCATCAGTCGCATGTGAAACGGGTCTTACCGATGAGTGATCAACGAATTGCCCAAATAAGCTGTTAGACCCGATTCACATGCGACTGATTTTCGGTCCTGGTGGTCGGTCGGGCCGGCGTTTCAACTGGATCGGTCGACTGATGATACGCATGCATGTGAAATGATTTTAAAATCCAGTTCAAACGCCGGCCCCAGACCGACCATCAGGACCGACCATCAGTCGCATGTGAAACGGGTCTTAACTAGATGAGGAGTGCCTATGAATGCGCGAAAATTGAACTAATTGAAGATGTAACGCATTGAAATCTCATCTGACCTATAACCATTCCACATAAATTTGCAACAATAATAAAAGGAAAAGGCCTGTAAGTCATCTCCACAAATACATTTGTATTTGTGATTAAATATTCACCTGTAAATTGAGAACCGACAATTGAAGTTTATCATTTTTACCAATTATCTGCTATTTGCAGGCCAAATTCTATCAATTAACAATGCATTTGGAATTTCTGAAACTATAAAATAAACGTCAGTAACGGTTACCAAGGTCACTAACATCATGGATTATCAAATCGATCCAAATATATTTTGGATATTTATGTCGAACTCAGAACTCAAGCACTCAGAAATGGGTTACCTACAGCACTGTCTCAAGACAGTTGGTTTTGAGTGCTCCTTCGTCGACATTGTAGGTAGACTCGCACTTTCTCTATAGCTGTAAAGAATTCTACAATATAATTCACAAACTCACTTTCAACCTGGTCGAGTATGTATTCACAGAAATATTTAGGTGGTTACATGGTTAAACAGCGGGAAAACGCAGGAGATGTTATTCACACTTCTATACACAAATGGTGTTCGTGATGAAGAGCCAGTGAAATTCCTTGGATTGATGTTGGACTCTAAGCTGACTTGGCAGGTTCATGTTGATTGCGTCTCTTCCAAAATTAGCAGAAATATTTTTGTTCTTAGAAATCTTGCGACATCGGTTTCTGTGGGAGTCATCAAGACGGTTTATTTTTCGCTCATACACTCCCACCTTAATTATTGCATTTTAGCGTGGGGGAGGCTGTTATAATGTTGGGATTCTGTTTCGAGTCCAGCGTCGTGCAATCAGAGCCATGTTGGGTATGGATTATCGAGCATGTTGTAGAGAAAAAGTTAAACAACTTAATGTCCTTACTCTACCTTCATTGTATATATTCGAATGCCTCTCATATGTGCACAGAAACTTGCAAAGATATAAATCATAAGCTAGTTTTCATGATCACGGTACCAGGAAAAAGAAAAATATAGGAAAGGAAAATTTTAGACTTTCTAAATCTCAGACAGGAATAAATTTTGACGCACTCAACTTCTATAATCTGTTGCCAACAAATTTTAAACTTCTTACTTTCCCAATGTTTAAGACAAAAACGAGGGATATGTTAATAAGTGGAGCGTTATACTCAACACAGGAATTTTATAATATTGATTTCACGATACATTGCAGCTAAATTTTTCATTGCTTGTTTTTGTTTTGTAGAACATTTCGTATGACTTTGTGTATAAATTTTTTTATTTATTTGTTTTTGTATATATATTTTACTATGACGTGTGTAAACAATGAAAGATATTGTAAGACACTAGAATAAACTATCTCTATCTGGCTCGCCAATTTCTGTTGTATGGGCAAATTCACTCATACTATAATAACTGAATAAAAAAATAATGAAATAATATAGATTTTCCTTAGTATTGAGAAATCACCAATTATTTTGACAAAGCAATTCATAAATTTATTGATGTTGTTGGAGCATATATCTTTTGATGATCAAATGGCGTTGCCTATGAAGCATGAATGATATAAGAAATGTCAGAAAATAATAAACAGTTTTGCCATTGTTACCAATTCAATCATTCCTATTGAAAAACCTGTTACATAGATACTCGTCTTTTCACTCAATTGTGTTTTATCATTGAGTGAATGTCACTTTTATTTACTTACGATTGATTTTAAGAACCATGTAGTATTTTTCATGGTGTATAAGAATGCTACTACAATGATTACAGGATGTCCCAAAACGCAACGCAGATACCGGGTAAGAGGCCAAGTTATACCAGTTCAGCCCAAAATGAGAAAATACACGTCGCATAGGTAGAAGATGAAGGTTATATCTCTGACTATTTCACTCATTTCAAAAACTGATCAATCACAGTCCAAAGAAAGCTCGAATCATCGCGAAAATACCAAGTGTCTCTGAATTATGATTGGTCTGTCAACGATTGAACCAGACTAATCTGTGATTGAACTATGGATACGAATGGTTTGATAACTGATAAATATAAATTGTAGACGTCAATATTATTATTACATGTTTTTCTTTACTTCTCTCGAAAATGAAGTTTCTGGCCATTCATTTTGTTCGTGAAATAGTCTTATGAAATATCACCCGAGTCTATATTCTATTTCCAAACTCAAATAAGTTGCTTTGAGCAAACACCACTCGTCCTACTGATTCGTGATGTTTTTAAGCAACTCATTTTCGTTTGAAAATAAATCGATATACTTATCACGAAAATTCGATCTCTTGTGATATTACTACTGAAAATGCCAAAAACTTTCGCTTTGTTTGTTCGCAATGATCCAGAATTTGTTGGTAACATTTTAATGTGATCCCGAATTTTTTGGTAACATTTTGGTGTGATCCCAAATAATTATGCTGTCATAACAATCACTAATCAAACAACGGGTTGTTTAAGTTCGTTCAAAAAATGATGATTTGTTCGAGATATGATTTGATAAATTCAAGTCGATTGAATTGATTTGAAGAAACTGCAAATAATTTTCAAAGAACGGTAAGTTAAGTTCCGAAATGGTGGGAACTCGCCAATGATGTTGTTTCAAAAGATACTAAGAAATATTTCATGTTCTCTTATTTCGGCTTCATCATTGTGTGAGCGTGATGGACTAATGGGATAGAGTGACATAGGTATTGAAGATAGTGACACTGTGATGTAACTTAGGTATATTCAGTTAGATTTAAATGCAACTTTCAGGCGGAGAGAGTGAGATTCCGTATTTTGCGACTGATTCTAATTCAAACTGGGTTGAGGTCATCAGCAAAATAATGATTAAAGGCAACTTTTCATGTTATTCAGAACCAATCTATATTTTGGTGTCACTATCCATGCCGATCACTCTCCCACTTTCACTATAACTATCGCTATCTAATTACATAAGCGAACGAGTTTTTTTTATTCCACGAGAGTCTGATATAACGTGAATTATTCCCGATGGTAGCGACTTGTCGTTGGATTTTGGGACCCTATATACACAAACACAACATATGAACGATAAAATTATGTAAGATGAATTAAAAATTAATTTCCAAGTCACAATTGAATCAATGTTTCCAGGTAGTTGCCTCTACATTACATCCCAATAATGTGTTCCCAAAAAGATATAAAAAAATTGTCCTATTGAAAAAAAAAGGGGGGTATTTCCCGGAATTAACGTGACGAGAAATCTTTAGAACATTGACATCACCTAGTTTTCTTTTTATCCTCCTCATCAAATTATATCGTGGCTCGGGAGCATGAATCTATCGCAACACATATTTATCCAAGTCTTAATCGAATCTGCCTCACCCCAGCCGAAGTAAGTGAATTTCAGAATACGCCTCGGATCCACTATTGGGTTTCCGTATTTCCTTCTCCTTTCCGCGACCCTGCATCGTTCAACGTTTCAGCCGTTTTTCCATCTCATAGCATCGAAAAAGGCAATCTTCTTGTTTGGTATCGGAGCAGGCTTTCTGCCCGAAAACATCGGCACCTGTTTTCGGATGAAATTGTCAATGTTCTCACCGCAAACATTCTACTTCCTTCGACTCGCTCCTCCTTCAAATTAACAAGATTCTTGAGAGTTTTATAACATGATTCTTATTAGAGGCTGTTTATTTATTTTCGGCTTTCATTCCATCTATCCGAGGTTCTTTGAGCTGTTCTCCTCCAATTTGGAATGATCTGATTTTCGATATCATTATGAGGGAAAGCTGAGCGTATTATGCATGATGTCATTTTGCTTTGATGGTTGTATTCGTTTGGGCAACCAAAATGTTAGATTTTATGATAACAAGCATTCTAGAAACTCTTCTACAGAATAGCTCCCAAATATTGATATTAAGACAAACTAGAAGGTGGCAAAAAAAACCGTGTTCAAAAGCTGATAGCAACTTTTTGCTGGATGAAATCGGCGTAGAATTTGTTATATTTGATTTCACAATATACTTTGCAACTTACAACAAAATTGTTATTCAGCTTCGTATGTCTTAGTACACGAATATTTGAAATAGTATAAGTTCAACGAGTACCGAGAGCATGGTTTTTTGAACGAGTGAACTGGTGACCTTACGACGGTCAAAACTATGTTAATGGGCTTGAAGAATGACCCGGATAGAAATATGAATTTATAAAGAAAAATTCCACAAAACTTTGGCGGGGATCGGACTGTCTCTACTTTCGGAGTGTCGGGTCATCTTAGCTCTAGAGAATGAATTGAATTGATTTCGATCTTATTAATGTCCGTTACCAAGCAGGGGGGTTCATTGAATTTTGACCTTCGTAAGGCAGCCAGATCTCTAATAAAAATTATGTAAATACTCCGAGCGGAATCTTTGGAAAGCTACAAAAAGCAAACCAATAGATATTTTTTTATTCTCCACATGAAAAACTTCTTCAGCCAACGCAACGTTTCGGTGGCGAAAATTTTTTATTCTTTTTTCACATAAGTATTCAGAATAAAAGATATTTATTTCAACATTGAAAGATTTGTTTTCCATTTTAGGAATATAAAAGATAGTTGAGTTCGAAATTTGCATTAAGTTTTTCACGGAAAACCGAGTACAATGAATTAATGGTATCCAGTCGAAAATGAGAAATTCCAACTTTGCGGGTTTTCTGCCATTTATAATTTTTTTTTAGAAATCTACACCACAATTGAATTGAACACCAAAAAGTGCAGAGATGTGACCAGAAATCGTTACTTCGAATGTGACGCATAACTCACCACAGTTATCAGACATTAAACACCCTGTATCTCGCTTGTGCTTTGAAAACGGGGTAACATTGACTAACTCGGTGTCATCTACACGGCTTTATATGTTTGCACAGTTTATGGTAAAACACGGTTTATTTGTGAAACAGAAAGAAATGACGATTCTCTGTAAGTCATAATAAACTATTCATAAGGCAAAAACGACTGTAGATCAACGGCTACACGGCTATAAATGTATGTCCAGTTAATGGTCAAACACCCTGCAAATATTTTCTGATTTTTTAAATCATCAATAATGAGGTTTGGAGTAGCTCACTTATCCACACTCGGTGCGGAAAAGTGTACCTTCATGGACTCAAATGCATGCGTTTAAGTACTTTGCGTCTTGAAAACATGTTTCTTCCCACTATGCGGTTTTCCCGAAATAAAGAACTGGTTGATAAAAAATAACTGTAAATTTTAAATGATGCTAGCTCATATGATCCGCTCCATATCGCATATTGAGAATAATTCATATAGAGAAACAGTAAAAATGATCGAACTCAGTGAGATTTCATATCTTCCTCTCTCAGCTATTTTCCCTCACTTATCGACGTCTCCACTTGGCAATAGTATGGACTGTTACAGCTTCTTTATTCGGAAACTCGATCCCGAAATATGTGAACGGGTTCAATGCCGACATCAGCTGCGAAGTCAAATTTTCCACGACCCAACCAGACATCATCGAAGATATTCCCGGCGATATAAGTTTGCCCCTCGGATCGATAATATAACTCCAGCAATCCAGAGTAGCACACATCGAAACCTCCTGGGAAAAATCACGCCTTGAAATATCATAAAATGGCAATACCTACGAATATAAAAATCCTACACACCCCATTGTGCGAAATGCTTTTCCAACAATTTCTGGTTTATAACGCCTATATAAACCTAGTATGGCAAAGATCCCTGAGGCACACATTACCGGTCCTTAAATATTACGAAAAAAATCTGCGGCTGCTGCGAGATACCTACAACATTGTAGTTGAACAAAGTGTCGTTTGGGTCGCGAATCGAATCTCTGGTTAACTTGATGGACGCATTTACGACCATCAACAATGAGACGATTACTACCGGATTTTAGAAGGGGACATTTTAAACCGCCACGCCGATATATTTTCGCCCACAAAGTTGACGATAGTTATATGACTTAAGTGTGGACCATTTTATAGCCTTCGCGGAACCGTAAACTGTTGGTTCCATCGAATTCACAAGGGGAATTATGACTGCCGCAATGAATTTCTACTTTCCAGTTGCACATTCACGAGGATTCAAGGAATTCCATGGGATTTATTTATTTATTTAGCGTATGGATGCTTTACAATACGATATGAAATTATAAGGGATAAAGGGAAATGATTTGACATGTCGAGATAGCTTCTCAATATCAAGGGCTTACTTCTTCTGGAATGAATGATTTTCTCGCGCACCTATTTTTGAGGCCAACAAAAAACAACTGGCCCCATTCAAACCGATAGGCAACTTCACGAATTATATTCGCTGAACATGGTTTGAATCCGTTTTGCATAATGTTTTGTTGATAAATTTTTTGCTCAAAAACTGTGAACTTTAGCAATAAATTACAAAAGATTTTATTCGTTAGGAATAGATCAAGCTATCTAAACTTAATTTTTATTGTAAAATATGAATATTCAAAGAAGTTTCTTGCGAAAAGAGATTTAGAGGTGGCTTTTTTCACCCTTGCAATTCAAATTCAAATTCAAAAATAGTTTATTTCACAATTACTGCTATACAATAAAGGGAAATTTTGTCAAATAGTGAAAAGGAACAATACAACAAGAAAAAAAACAAAAGAAATCATTATATCAACTTACAAAAGTCACTATACTCCTTTATGCTATAAGGATCACATTCAATTAAAAAAAAAAAAATATTTTATTTTTAAATTGTAAGCTTGTCTTCAGTTCACTGTACATTTTGGGTAAATCATTAAATAATTTAGTACACATAAACTCAACTTGATGCTGTGTCAGGGTCAATCGACATTTAGGGACAATAAACTGATGCATCTGCCTGGTGTTATTACAGTTCTTGAGGTGATTAAAATATTCAGAGTGACTGCGTACAAACATCAAACATCTATAGATGTATAAACCTACAGCAGTCATGATGTTATTACTCTTAAACAAACCACGACATGTTACACCCATTTTCAAGCGAAAGATAGTTCTCAGAGCCCACTTCTGATCAATAAATATCCTATGTGATAGTGTAGTACCACCCCAGAATATTATGCCATAGGACATAAGGGACTGAAAGTTGGCAAAATATATAATCTTCAGTACCTCGAGGTCAACATGATGCTTCATAACATTCAAGCTATAAATAACCGAGTGCAGTTTACTACTTAAAGATCTTATATGGTTCTCCCACTTCATATTTGCGTCAACATGGATACCAAGGAATCTAGTTGTTGTAGAGACACGTATTTCACCATAATTTAGAGCAATCTCTCTGGGAATTTCTCTTTTAGATTGATCAGTATGAAATAAGATAGCTTCAGTCTTCTCCATATTAAGTACCATATTGTTGGCTTTACACCAATCTTGGACACTATACATATTCACCAAACAACGATTCATCAAGGTCTGCAATTCCTTTTCATAAAGAATAAAATTGCTATCATCTGCGTATAGGATTATATTCTGGTTACCAGAATACAAAGATGTTGGTAAATCATTAATGTAAATGACAAACAATAGGGGGCCCAGTATACTGCCTTGGGGTATGCCCATTTTTATATCTTCCAAAGTGGAAGTATAGACTTCACCGTCAACACTCTAAACTGTTCTTTGTTTTCTATTTTTTAAGTAGGATCTGATTAGACTCAATTGATTATCCCGTACACCACACAATTCAAGTTTTCCTAGAAGTATATTGTGATCCACAGAGTCGAAAGCCTTGGAGAAATCAAGAAATAAACCAAATGATATATCTCCAGATTCCAATGCATCCATTACCACACGAACAAAATTGAAAATGGCAGTCTCTGTATTTCTATCCCTTATAAATCCATGTTGGCAGTTATTGTATATTTTGTACTTTCTAAAAAATTTCATTAGTCTATTAGCCAGTAACTTTTCAAATATCTTAGAGAAATTTGTCAGAATACTAATAGGACGGTTATTACTAAAATCCTCCTTACAACCTTTCTTATGGATTGGCCTAACAATGGCAACTTTAAGAGCCTCAGGAAAAACACCCTGTATAAAGGATTTATTAATTATATGGCATAACGGTGTTGCAATAGCATCAATAGAGTGTTTGATGACTTTCCCAGGGATGCTGTCATAACCACAGGAGTCAGTAGATTTAAGTTTCATAACAGTACTGATGAGCTCCTCCTCTGTGACATTAATCTTAGAGATACACCTGTGACATTAATCATAGAGATACACCTGTAAAAAATTTGTATGTGTCTTCTTGTTTGCATTGTTCGTTTCATTCAATTTCTATATCAGTTTGAAAAAAATTGAAAACTGTTTTTGAGCGCCATTCTCAAGAGACTGATGTTCAATAAAGAAAAGTCAATCTTGAAAAGTAGAAGATCTCAGTAAGTCATACGTGCGAGATGTAGCCCCACTAAGCGCTCGTCCTACTGAATTGTGTCCCAGATCATTCCGTCCAGATACTCCCGATGTGTTTGTTCGCATTTTGAGCCAGGAATTGTCTCAATCGACTATTTTGGACTCATTGATCAACTACCGATTCGATAAGAAATGAAATTTTGCATTTGGATGAAGAATGGTGACATAATTAACGTCAGTCCAGAATGCTGAAGTTTGATTTCACAGACGTCACTCTTTTGTCCTTCCTGTGTTCAAAAAAAAAATTAATTTTTTGAAAATTGCTTTTTTCGAAGAAGAAGACGACTGTGGCTCGCCTGGAATTGACGGTTTAACTGCGTTCGGCCTCTAAACATTCAGTGTTGTGGCAAGACCAATTTATTACCACTTTTTTATCTTGAACAATAAAAATGACTTTTACCTTCAAATTATATTTCGACAACTTCTCTTCAACTCTTTCTCACAAAATATGACCTAAACAACAATATAATAAAATTATTTGAAAACACCCGCCAGAACATTCTTCGCGGCCACACAAAAAAAAACACTAAAACTTATCCTTTGTCTAAAAATTGTTGAATTCGACTAGAATATTTTTGACGAAACGTAGAAACTTGCTTCATTCTATTTTGGACAATTCGTAGTCTTTTCAATGCGGTTGATCGACTTTCTGGTAGAACAATATTGGTGTTTTCTCCATAAAAGTCCCATATCCCAATGGCCATCTTCAAGTTGGCGAAAAGTTTGTTTCGTTATTTCTAAGCTTTCCTCTTTTTATTGGACAATATGTTTTCATTGTGGCTAATAACTCCTAAATTACCATTTGAAACAGGTTGTTCAATTGAAATTTCAATTTCTTCTTTCGGTTTTTCATAGCAGAAAAGAGAAAATTTATTGTCAATTCGATTTTGGCAATGAATTTCTTGTCACTAGTGGCTAATGGGGCATTTGGAGGTCCTTCAATTACTTCACGTGCAACAGTTAAATCTATGCGATCTTGACCGATTAGAATCATTGGTCAGGCATTGCTCACATCTATTGCTGGTACATGGAGTGAATGCTTCCAATTTTCTGCTTATTGACGTGTATTTATACTTTGACACGGCAACCTCAAACTTTTTACTGTATGTACATTTGTCAACGGGAACATCTCATTGTCAGGAATATTTTTGGTAGTCAAATTGACTTTTCCTGAATTTTGATCCTCATATTTAGATGCATTTGTCCAAAACATTCTGAGAGGTTCCACATCACCTTCTACTCCAATATCTTCAGCGTATGTAACATCCATTAGAGAAATTGTACTTCCTTCAACGAATAGAGCATAAGTTTGGACGGTTTTGAGTGTTCCAACAACGACAATGGGAATAACATGTAGCAAAACTTTTTTATTTTTAGACTGTATCTGGAAATTCGACTGCTCACCATTATCTTCAGTAGATTTTTCAAAATTAGAAGTAGATGGTAACGGTGAATCTTCCTGGTCTGTTTGAATCTGATAAGTATGTTCTCCGATTTTTTGTTGACCTGTATTTTCACCAATGTAAGTGTGTAGTAAGTGATAATGGAACTTCTGACAACCCTGAATTTTTCATTTCCTTTTCTTATCACAGTTATATGATGAGTTGATGTCAGACATGGAAAACACATCTTATTCGATTTAACCCAGTTCCACCTCTTCTCCATAGTGAGTGCCAAGAATTTTCTGCATACTCGAATATTATGGTATGCGTTACTACAAAATGTACATCCATTTTTCTTATTTTCATAGCTTTGATTGTCTTGAGTTATAGACCTTTTCGTAACAAGACAATTTTTTGTACATAGCATACTCGCCAATGAAGCTTCTTCTGTTAGAAATTTTGAAAATTCCACTAGAGAAGGACTATTCCATTTTTCCTGTTTAAACAATCGAACCCACTGATATTGAAGATTCATTGGTGATTTTGATAGTAATTCTTTCAATAAATGTGGATTGACAACATATGATTCTTTCTCAATGAAATAGCAACAGCCGTTAAGTTTTGAATCACACATGAAAATTGAAGGATGACGGATTTGTTGCTTCAATATATCGTAAAGATTTGGCTTTTTGAATCATGGAGTCTATAGTTACTTCTGGACTACCAAATCTAGATTCTAAGACATTTAGAATTGTTTCAAGATGAGACAAACAGCGAACGGACGGATTCGAAAGTTTCCCCTTTTAAACATTTCTGAAGTCTATATAAATTTTCTTCATCACTGATGCTCCATATTTGTGTAAATTTTTGAAATGCTGAAATGAATAAGGGCCGGTCTTCAATATTTCCATTGAAGTGAGTTCCTTAGTGATATGGTTATCGGAACTTTTAGAAGGTAAAATTTCTTACTTTCTCGCTACAATTTTGACGGCTTCACATGTCGAATTCATAGCTTGGGTGAATTTATCCATGAATTGACTTACAGCATTCGAATCCAATTGGAAATTATTGGATTGTTTGTTGACTGATTTCCATGATTTTCAGTATTCACTTAATCTAACCATATTTGAATCTGCTCATTATTTCCTGTGGTCATTGTTTGTGTTGTTTTTTGAAAATTATTTCCGATTGGGACTTGAACAGTTTCAGGTACCTCTATATCAGAACTATTTATAGAGGCTTTAGAACTCGATCTCACTGACGAATTTTGTAGAATTTGTAATATTAATTATTAGAAATTATCGTCTGTGTGAAATATTTCAAGAGAAATAGTTGTAAACAGAAAATTTTTCCGGAATTCGAAAATTTGTCTGTTTACCGTTCTTCTATTTCCATGACATTCCTCATCTCAGCGTCTTCTGCTTCTACTGCTTTTGCTGCTTCTGCTGTTTTATAGCTGTTAAAGGTTCCAATCTTTCCAATTCAATTTGTTTCAATTGAATACTATTTTGAAGATTTTTGCTTTCATGAGAATTCTTGGTTAATCTACTAGGACTAAACCTAGAGGGAGGTTTTCTTGCATTTGTCCTAGTGGACTTCCTTGAAGACTCTTCGCGATCTGTCATATCCGGAAGAGTCATTTTATGCTCGTGGCTCAGAGCACAATTTTGGTATCTTCAAAGGTTCGGAGGACCAAAAAATGTTGTGGCAAGACAAATTTATTAGGAACCACTTTTTTCATCTTGAATAATAAAAATGACTTTTTTCGGCAACAGTCCGGGAAGTAGCCACTTCCCGGTCGCTTTTTCTTTGAGAAAGTAGCATTTCCCGACCGGAAAAAATCACGTCGTTGTTGTCATTGTTATGATCATCACAATAGCAACGAAATAACGGATGACAACTTTGTTCTGTTTAATTGAAATAAGAATCAACATGTATAATAAAGAGATGTGTCGTCTCATTGATTTGTAATTCTTCACGGTTACCGAAAAAATATTGAACGCAACACGCCCGAAAATAGTTTTTTTGGACTCACAGACTCCCAGGACTCGCCTCCGGCTCGTCCTAGAATTTGTCTATTCGCCCAAAAAAACCATATTTTTTCGGATTTGATACGTAAATTACTATTACCTTCAAATTATATTTTGACAACTACTTTTCAACTCTTTTTTACATGCTATGATCTAAACAACAATATAATAAAATTATTTGAAAACACCAGCCAAACATTCATCAGTCTCGCCATTATAAGTCACATTTTTGACGCCTGATTTTTTTCCTAACGGCAGTTTGTGAAATGATGAACAATCGACAATTAGAGAACAACTAGATTGAGAATAATATAAAAAGAAATTCTGTTGGTTAAATTGACTATTCCGAAGTTTATGACATGAAGATTATTGGCAATTGAAAACAGCAATATTTTGCAAATAAAATACAATTGTTCGGTCGAGGCCCCAATACCAAATTGTTCATATAAATAGTTGCTTTTATAATGACCCTACCCAAACGAATTTCGTAGATTACATATTCTAAGAGCAGTTACAAATTTAAGCATTCAGTCTGAACAATGGAGGATCGTAATGTCCCTTTCTTGGGGATGGAGAAAAACCCCTGTATGAATTGAACCGATCGCAATTTTTTGCCGCGATGAACTCTTGGTTGAGAAATAGGTATCTATTTGCGACAAAGCCTGCGCGATTTACCGAAGATGTGGCGAAAGAAGGGTCGTTCGTTAAATATGGTAGCATTAAGCATTCGACTGCTCTCCAAATAAGTGTGCAGTCAGCTCGAGTGACGATGACTCGGTTGATAGATAATCCGTTTTCCCTAAAAAACTGCTGAAGATCTGGGAGGAATTAGGAATTTTCATGTATGTTCTTCTCTTCGATCTTCCTTACTACAATCAGCGCAGAGAAATGCATAGCTTCGAATTATTTTCATTCAGCGTTTATATTCATGTATCTCAATCCAATTTACTCTGAAAAATTGTAATAGAGCTAGGAGTAGAGAACCTTTGCCTTATCCATGTCACATTTTCAAGTTTAACAGAAAGATCATCCCTCTATAATGAATAAAAACTATTCAATGCTCTTCCTCAGCGCTTCATAGTTCTATACTATACCAAACTGGTACCATACCTATATCATAAACTCAGGGACTTAATTCGCACTTTTGGTTCCGAAGCGAAAAATTTATAGCTCGACCAGAGGGAGGGCTACAATTCGCTGAGAGATAGCAAGAACTTTAGTCCCGTGGTTTATACACTATTTTATACCTCAAATGAGGTATTGAGTATCCTTTCATTCCCCCAAGTGCATACAATTTATTATGAGACTCAATCTTTCAAAGAATAGCCTATGCATATGAATTAATCATTACACGCGAACCTTATTCAATAAACAAATTCATTGTTTTCACCTGTCCCGGTGTCTGTCTGTCTGTCTCTCTGTAATAAACTGTTTCAAGTTAAATATGACACACTTCTAATTGTCCGATCGATTTCAAATTTGGCAGGTGTACATAATTCTGGTGACAATGCATCATGAAATATTTGTTACAGAATGAAACTAAATGATTGCTTCAATGGCGGATGAGTTTCGTAATATGATCCAATTCCATTCGAAATTAGTATCTGGGGGTTTTTGGGTTTGACAATGATGGTTCTTCTGTCAAAATTGAAAAATTCAAGATGTCGGCCACAATTTGGTGGACGAGTTTTATAATTATGATCCGATTCTATTCAAAATTCGTATCTGGGGGATTTCTAGGTCGGAATTTACGATTCTTCAAAATTCAGGATTTCGAGATGGCGGCTTCAACATGACGGACAACATGACGGATGAGTCTTTACAAACGTTTTTTGAGAATAAGGCTTGTTGGTGATGGTGTCAACTGAATTGTTATTTCTTGGCGAATTCAACCATATTGTATTATTATTATTATTCTTCTCGAATTGAATATGTTATTAGGGGGCACGGCAGTGGTCCCGCCAAGTCGAGAGCGAAGCAAACACTGCCGTACTATCTTTACCCGAACCATTTCGCCGCATTTTCAGGCCCCTATTTGAGAACCTCCGGATAAGACCAGAACGCCGAAATTTTTGAAATCTAGTAAGCTATCAATGACGTACTCAAAATCCAAAATTTCAAGGGTGTAGGTCATTTAGTTCCGAAGTTACGCGAAAGCAAAGTTTCGCATTTTCGACCCTCACTCACTCATGATCATCAAAATATAACTAGCACTTCCCATAAACTCAGAGAGCTGAAATTTGGTACAGAGTTAGGGTTTAATGGCCAGGTAAAGGGAAAAATATAAAAACTAGGATAATCGAAAATCTGTTGGCACGTCACGTGAGCTCACGTGCTATCACGTCATATTCGCAAAATGTGCAACCACAATAATGTATGGAAGTTTATGCGCTTGGAAGCACATTGTTATCATACTCAATATGTGAATATCGACTTTAGAATATAAATTGAAAAAAAAAATAATAATCGGGTGATCAGTCTTATACACATTTATTGTTCAAGAAAACGATAGGTTCTCGAAAGCTAGGCCGGAACAATAAATTGTTATCATTTTACGCATTCACGAAGTTAGCATCTGCTGTCACTTGATAGCACACCAGAACTACCCGCAAATTTACATTTTCTAACCGTAAGTGATATCACGTCGGATATTTTGTGAAGTGATTGATGAAGTGAAAATGGATGAAGATTTTATCGAACTTGTCAGGCTTCATGAAGTGATCTATGATAATTCTTCATCAGAGTACAGGGATCAGAATGTACGACAACAAGCTTGGGTGCTGGGTGCTCATTCAAAAATTGTTATAATATTTGAGGTAATCCTCCCACTTCCTCTCTTCGTTGATTTATTTGGTGAATCAAATATCTTCTATCAGAATCACCAGCAACTGTAAAAGCAGTTATGTTCTCTATAACTTCTTTCCATTCCGAAGAGCTTGATGAAGAAGAAACTGTGTTTCGCCCTGTATCACTGAATAAAAAAATGCTATGAATTTTTGGTGCAATATGGAACGTCTATTGCTCTTCAGAAAAAACATCATCAGATGGGTCTGCGGTGGTTAGATTGGGAGAGAAAAAATTGAATCCGAAAAAGATTCGGGTGAGAGATGGGCTATATGGACAAGTTTGGTGTCAAACTATAGGTTTTCGAGGACGCTGAAATCTATAAAAAATAATCGGAGGCTCCATCTACCATAGTTCAGAACCGAAAAAAAATTAAGATTTGTAATAAAAAAACTACTCCTGAAAAAAAGTGTCAAATAAGAAAATCTAATAAAATAGATCAATATGCCCACGTTTCTACAAAAAGAAAGAAATCCCACCAAAAACATTCTGTAAAAACTAGCCAAGTCTCGATGGAGCTGCTAGTTTATCTCTAAAAAGTAATGAAATCTAGAAAAAGTCGAGCCAAGTTTAATGTAGGCCATTCACGAAGCGACCGTTTCAAGCGTTTTACTACCTGCTCTGGTCGCTTGCCTTTACAAGCTTCCAACGTTCTGTGTTAGAAACCATCATAAAACGCCCGTCTCTGTAGCCTCGTGAGTGGCCGGCATAAGGCTCCTTACTGCGATTTCTTCATTATTACAGTTAATGTTGTGTGACTTGGCCGTTGAAGGGTACACAAGGGTATAAAACCAGGTGCTCCATGACACCATTGCACCAATCTGTCGCCAGAAACGCAACTCATTGACGATGGAAAATTGCCACTTGGAAAACGTTCATTCAATAACCAGTCAATTGTAGGCTTGATAAAGCTGCGTATTCAATAATACGAGCCTGAAACAAACAGTATAAAAAATTATTTTCAGTACAGACGAACTTCTAATAATTGATAGAAGACCGTCTGTACGTCTATTTTATTTTAGATCGGTGATCGATTTGACGCTCCAAAAAGAAGAGAGCAGAAGTCAGCATTGTCAATGCTGAATGCATATGTGTTGCACAATCAACAACAGCCTAAAATGAGACACTAGCGTCCAATTACCAATACGAGCATGGGCT
Source organism: Adalia decempunctata (assembly GCA_951802165.1). Classification (NCBI taxonomy): domain Eukaryota; kingdom Metazoa; phylum Arthropoda; class Insecta; order Coleoptera; family Coccinellidae; genus Adalia; species Adalia decempunctata. The sequence continues at coordinate 52,317,616 of OX637695.1, forward strand.
ATAATCTCGCTTAACAAACATAGGTAGTTAGTTACAACAGATATAGCATTACGTGTAAACAAAATTGACTTGTACCCACTAACGTATAAAGAATGTTCAACGGCCAAGTCACACAACATCCACTATAATAATAAAGAAATCGCAGTAAGGAGCCTTAAACTTGGCTCGACTTTTTCTAGATTTCATTACTTTTTAGAGATAAACTAGCAGCTCCATCGAGACTTGGCTAGTTTTTACAGAATGTTTTTGGTGGGATTATTATTACCATTTATAAGATTAGAATGAATCCAATTTATACTCGTAGAGAGGTCGATTCCTACCAAGTTTTTCGAAAAAATATTTTTGGATCATAAATTCATATTTCTATCTGGGTCATTCTGCCGGCTCCGTAGCAGAATGACCCGGATGTAAATATAAAATAATAAACAAATATATTTTTTTAAATACTTGTGGGCATCGCATTTCTCCTCTTTCGGACTGTACTTCTTGGTGAGAATTATTCTAACCTCATTATGTACGTTACCAAGCAACGATACTCTCCAAAAGTGCAGAGAGTTCGATTTCCACCAAAGTTTTTTGAAACTATTTGTTGTGTTTATAAATTCATATTTCTATCTGGGTCATTCTGGCATTATAACAATTCTGGCTTCCTTGATGCCACCAGTTTTTTAATATAAAATTTTTTTGATTACTCTGAGCGCAGTTTTTGACAGTCTACGAAAAGAGAACCAATGGATATTTTTTCATTCTGTTGGTCCATTATTATAATTGACTATAAATTCCCTATTATAGGATCTACGCTTTCGAAATGAACACATTTTTTTTCAAATGTAAACCATAGTGGGAAAGGATATTTCCAAATTCAACTTTCTTCGACGATTTCAAAAATATATATCATGATATACTTCCGAGTTCACTATTGTATACCGAAAATTTCGAAAAAACAACAATATCCAAGCAGGCTTCGATTCGCTTCATTCAACACTGAGGCGGCCATAGAATGTCTTATTTATTTTAACTCGTCAAATTCAATTCAGTTTCATCATTATTGTACTGTCTGGCGCTTCTTAAGTTCTTATAAGGTCATAGAATTCGATATTTCACAATTATTGTAAGCTACCAAATTGGTTAGGGGAATATTAGCTCTATTATTACGAAGACCAATAGAGGGGCTTTGAGAAACTTGTTGATTCTAGTATGATTTCTCTGCTAAATTGTGAAATGAAAAGCGTTTAAATACTTACATGATTTCATGATGATAATAACACAAAGAAAAGGGTCCTTCAAAAAAATATAGGTTTATTTGAACAAAATAATATTCACAACAAATGTTCAAATCGTTGTCCATTCGAGGAAATAAATAAATTGTATCTTTTAATGATGTGATTTGAATAAGAACTTTTTTGAATTGAATTTGACAAGTAAAAATAAATAAGACATGGAATTCTATGACCGCCTAAGGTTTAAAGGGAATGAATCTGGGCCTGCTCGGATTTTGTTGAACGAAAAGTGTTTTTTCGATATAGGTATAGTGAACTTGGAAGTATATCATGATATAGATTTTGAAATATTTGAAGAATGATGAATTTGGAAATATCATTTTCCACTATGGTTTCCATTTGAAAAATTTTCTTTGGTTGTAGCTCCGAAATTTGATACAAAAAATCCAATAGCACCGATGAAAGGCAGTAAAAGAAGTGCCAGTAAGATGTTTTCATTTCGAGAGCGTAGATCCTATAATACGGAAGTCATAGTCAATTATGATAATAGACACAATAACAAAATCGTAGCTCGTATAGCTCGGAAACTAGACGCCGTAGTAACATGGGGTTTTCATCAATTTATGTTTCTCGAAAAGAGGACACGACATGTATATTGACATGTATATTACTTTTTCTCTATCTCTTATGATTTGAGAGATGTAGCACTAAATCATCGAAATCTGGCCACCCTGTTAATATGTTTATCCGGATTATGGTGAAACACCCTGTATATGGCGCTTACAACAATAACTTTCATCTTGAGTATAATAAGAACATTTGATCAAATTTTTGACATTCAACCTACAGACTGAAGATAGTAGAGTGAGGTTGAAATAAAATTGCTTACGTATGGACATAAAGGTCCAACCATAGATTCCAGGAAAAAATGAAAAAACCTCAAGTCTTCAAAAACGCACATAAAGAAATGATCGTACGGAAACATTCTTATAGCTACTGTTGAGTGGCTTTCTTATTATATAAAATAATTTCTTGGACTTTTTGTGTAGATTTTTATTCGAAAACCCTTTTATGACAACTAAAATTGTTTATGTAACTAGATGAAAAAATTAACTATCTGCAGAATGTTCGAAATTTGTTGCGTGAAAGATTTAAAAATGAGTATCTTGCAGAGTTAGTTAATAAAGGTCACAGACAGAAGACGGAGCAGATCAAAGTTGGTGATATAGTTTTGGTTAGAGCAGACAATATGAAACGGGTACTTTGGCCTATGGAGAGAATATCAGGAATTTATAATGGAAAAGTAAAAACGAAAAGGGAATAATAATTAGGTCATTAGCAAGGCACACACGAAAGGGAAATCTGTAAGATCTGATCGGCAGTCCAGATCTGTAATAGATCTGGACGGCGGATAGGATCGCTCCCACCGATCTGGTCTGTCGCGGATCAATGAGATATATGATCCGCGACGGACCAGATCGGCGGGAGCGATCGTATCCGCCGTCCAGATCTGTTACAGATCTGGACTGCCGATCAGATCTTACAGATTTCCCTTTCGTGTGTGCCTTGCTATTAGTTCAAGGTTTGGTCGAAACTTGAAGGTTCTAGAAAGGTTGGGCGAGGAATAAGTCTGGGACCGAAGAATGTTGGATCTACGATTCATGTTCAAGGTTTATATTTTTATCTAGTTACATAAACAATTGTAGTTATCACAAAAAAGTTGTATGTAGCTAGATGAAAATATCCTAGATCCAACAGCTACCCCCACATGAGCCCTAATTCCTTATTGAACCTTGTTTTTTACATGAACCTATCACACCATATATGTACCATTAATTGCAATATCTAACATAATTGATGACTTTCGGACCTTATATGGAATATTATATTTGATGAATATTTCCTGCTCATACGAGGATGTATTGATATCTAGTTAGCCTAGACCAGTTCCATACATAAACAAAATATTGCGATACCATATAAACGAACAATAACTTATTAGAAGTGTCAGTGTGAGTTCGACGTCAAAAAAGTAAACCAGAGTTACGCAATAAATTTAAAAAAATAGATAATTGGAGTATCGAGCCATCATCAAGTACCTGTATTTAAAAGGGTTAAGAGATAAGCAGATTACGAAGATATGCTCAATATCCTTGGTGATCAATGTCCTTCGTATGCGTCCGTGAAAAGTGGCAAGCTTGAAAAGAGGTAAATTTTCCATTGAAGATGATGACCGATCGGGAAGGCCAGTTTCTGTGTCAGTCCCCGAAAATATCGATGCAGTTTATGACATAATTTTATCAGACAGTCGAATTGGGCTAAAACGGATATATGAGGCACTGATGAAGATTTCATACGAACGCGTTCATCATATAGTTCACGTCAATTTGGACATGAAAAAATTTTTCGCAAAATGGATCGCCAAATGTTTGAATGTTGACCAAAAGCGTGCAAGGGTAGAAGCATCGCGTTCGATCTGTGCTCGATTTGAAAACGATGTGGACTTCACCAAATTGTTACTATGGATGAGACTTGGGTACATTTCTACGATCCAGAAATAAAGCAACAATCGATGGAATGGCGGCACTCTGGTTCTCCAAGACCTAACAAGTTTCGTGTCGAAAAATCTACTGGAAAAGTTCTTGCTTCAGTTTTTTGGGATCGTCATGGAGTAATCATAATTGATTTTTTGGAAGGGTAGAACAATAACTGGAGATTACTATTCGATATTACTGACCACTCTACGGGAAAAAATTAAAGGAAAAAGACGCGTAAAGCTATCCGAAGGTATTTTGTTTTCACAGGACAACGCCCCAGTACAGAAATATCATGTTCCCATGCGAAAATTCGTGATTTGAGCTAAGAATTACTAGAACACCTCCCTTATTCACCAGATTTGGCTCCGTCCGACTATCATCTCTTTCCTTAACTGAGAAAGATTTTAAAGGTCGTAAATTTTCTTTCAATGAGGAGGTAATTAAAGTTGTGGAGGACTACTGGTTTGCAGAGCAACAAGAAACATTTTTTTTGAAAGGTCTAGAAACGTTGCAGGTTGGCTGTAATAAATGTATTCAATTAAGAGGAGAATATGTTGAGTAATTAAATATTTTGACATTGAAATTTTGTTTGGTTTTATAGTAGGCTAAGAATTTTTCAATATATCCTGGTACATAAGTGATCATTTCTGTGTGCAATGGAAGAATATAACTGTGATGAAAAAAACCAATGCATCCTGTGAAAAGATATATAAGCTTACTCATTCCATCCCTTTTTTCGGCATTAGAAGCCTAAGATTTGATGGAGCTCATTTCCATTAAAATATCTGTTCTTAAAGAAAGAAGGGGCATGTGAAGCTTTCGTATCATTAGCCACCCTAATATTCATGAAAATAGTAATAATGGTTAGGCACCATTTCATCAGCATCAACAACTTGATGACTTTCAGTTTTATACGGCCTGAGATAATTTTTCTGGAAAATTTAATATAATCACACTTGTTCTAGTAGAAGGTATTACAGATTTCATAATTGTAAAGTATACATTGCAAAAATCCCTTTACATTATTAGTCCAATAACTATTTTGAATAAAATTAAAATTGAATAATCTTGTTTCATCATTGATAAACCGCAAAATATAATTGGAAACACCGTTGCTGTAAGAGGAATTGGTAAAAATCATACAATAAAGAAAAATCTCAGGAAAGTATTTGAATTTTTTAATTCTTCATTGATTTTCCATACTACTTAGGACCGATAAAATAAAATCTTGGAAATGAAATGATCGCATTACTGATTTTGAGTTTTCCCATCATAACCAACTGGTTATAATTATTTCAGTGATACACCATTTCATTTATATTCTCAATAAAGTTGAAAAACTGAAACGCTCAAAAAACGAACCTTCTTCAGAGGATCTTGGTTTATTTAACTGAAGATGCAAGAAGTATCATAATTATCTTCTCATACCGATACAAATAATAATATCGTCTTATTTGGAATGAGGGTCTGCTGCTGCTGCTGCCGAACCAAACAATTTCAGACTCTTTATCAGGCAGTAAGCAGTAATAAGAAGTTCAAATTGCTAAACTTTTCTGGAGCTCTCGAACTTGTTCTACAAGTGTCGTATATTGGATATCGAGTAACAGCAGTTTGATGGCCATAGCTTCCTAACGTCGAACTGATTTAACGGGATTACTCAAATCTTCCACGATTTCAAAGGAAACCAGGAAGTGCGAAATGCCATTTGAATTTTTCGATTGGAACATTTGGAAAACTGATTCAATGTGCTGTGTTCAAAATGAGGATAAGAATATTTTAATCACTTCGTAAAGATTCGAGGCGTGGCTGAGGTTTCATAGCATCTTCGCGAGAAATCTATTGTGCTCTATACAGATTGATCCGAACACAATGATCCAAATGAAAATGAGGAATACTTTTATCATATTTTCTATTCTTCATATTGAAGAGCTAGTATTTATTAGTAGTCATATAGATATTAAGAAATAATCACTATTCTATTTTGTGTTGTTTTGAGAGCATTGGATTGAATCAAAGCAAGTGATCTCATTTCAGCTTTCATTAATTATTCGAGTATCCTAATCGGATATTGGATGGCTTGCTTCACGTTGATACATGCAGCCTGGAATATTTGAATAGACGCAATGATACAAATACTGGTGTGAATTGAAAAAAAAAACGAGAAGGGCACTGACTTGGGATCATCAGCTTTTGGGTGCTAATTTATCTATAGGTCAACCTATTCCATTGATTAGGAGTTCCTAACAATTTCAATTCAATCACCAAAAAATTTGAGCGAAAAAATAAAAACATGACTAAAATTCTGATGAAGCGACCCCTCTTAATTTGGCATGAAGATCCACAACAAATACATCAACAAAATTCTCACCAGCAACAACCATCTAGATTTCAATGGGAAATTTTCGGAATAAACCATAGTTTAAATTTGTTAAAGTTTTTCATGGTCTGTTATCAGTCAATAAAGAACCATATCTCTGTCCCTTTCTTTCTCTTTCCAGCTAACGTACCTATTGAAGATTTTTCAACACTGCTGATAATAAGCAATGTTTTATTCGATCATTTCAAAGTCATTTACCACTTTCATGAGAAGAGCGAACACATCAGTCTCCGACAGACTTACCAACAATATTCGAAATAGTTCATCCTCGAAAACACTCAACGAAAAGAGTGTATACATATTGAATTCTGCGAAAGCTGAATTTTCGTGGACTTTTTCAATAACATCGTTCCGCTGCAGATTGCAAGTGTTGCCGTCGTGACTTACGAGCTCTGAATTTTCAATGAAGAAAGTACACTCCGGAACGGGAAATTTTTAGTTAGTCGAGGCATCGACAGCATATTTAAGAATTTCTTGTGATACGTGATTGAATCGAAATTACTATGCGGTTCCTGTAACATTCGCAGGACGAATATCCAGAGTGTTCGTTGTAGAGGGCAATCTTCATGCTGTATTTTAGAAAGTTACGTGCCAGGAAAGTTTGGGCCAAATCTAATCACGATCCATCACTGCTGGACATTCAATTAACTCGGAAGTTTTCCACTAATGCTAAGTAGTAATGATCCTGGTGGATACGGAAGATCTCTTCATCAGTTCATCTCCACGCACGTTGTAGAGACGTTTCCTCTTGTATAAAAAATTCATTGAAACGGCTCGTTTGTTGGACATATCAGAGGGGAGCCGGAGAAACAACTCGTCGAGTCATGGGTGAATTCACACGTTTCTAATCTGGGATCCCATCCCGAGAAAGCAGGGATTTTTCTTTCGGCGAATTTAGGTGGTGCTTTATATTGTTTCTGGTATTATTCTTCAACTGAAATGAGACACGCTATTTTTTCTCTGCAATTCGCGTCGCAGTTGGTATTCATGAGAATTTTCGTGATGAACTTTGTTCTGAAGTTACAAAGTTGTATAATTAGTAAAACTTGAAACATATTTTTCTGGTTGACGATTTCAATTGTATGCGTATATGGCCAGGCTAGGCGCATATTTAGGATTATATAGTGCAAATTGTGTCCTTTCAACGTGTCCACTAGACCAACAGAATTGATTCGAATAGGTCCCGTGAACGTCCTACAAAATATATGCAAGAGAAATGGTCGGATAAGGACAATAAAACACAGTCCGATTAAATACTACGCCGACGTTTCGCCTTCAATGTTTGAGGGCATCTGCAGGGCTAAAAAACAGTCAAAACATCAAGTCAAGAAAACAATTAACGAAAACAAAAAATTTACCTCGTACTTAAAATTATTCGTTGGCCAATAAAAACATAAATAGAGAATTTCAGGATCTTAACATTCTTAACAATCTTGAAAATATCATGGAAACAATTACTCATTCGACCTTTTTTCACGATGGAAAAATGACTGCCAACCACCAAGCCATCAGCGCGATGACGAATAAGAGAAAAAATAACCACTTAATGTTTCCTTCTATGATGCCTATTCAGTTTGACACCTATTTTTCGGAAATATCAGCTACCTATAAACAAACAACCATATATCTAATAACATCAATATGGATTATATCCCTGCTTCTCACAGTCACAAAGTGAAGCCAAGTCCTTGATAAGGCTTGAGTTGTACGCTTGCGTCAACTGGAAATTCGAAAATTGCGAGAAATTCAGAGGTTATGTTTATTCTGAAAGACAACAAGAAAATAGATATCGAGAATGAAAATATGTCACCTAAATACTTTCAGTTCAGTTTTAGAATATGAATAGGAGTTAAAAATGATATATCGGACTTGAAGAAACCGGAATAAAGCGATTGAAACATTTCACATGAAATTGTGAGGTTATGATCGAAACTATTCACATGAAGTTACGAACGACATACGTTTCACGACATAATGCGATGTGTCAGAGAGACAGAATCAAAAAAATATTTTCATTCTCAATATTGCCGCACAAGCGCAGATCTGGATTGTTACCGAAGCCCAGCTTCAGTTTTGATTGGCTCATGGCCCATATAGGTATTATTAGATATATGCAAACAACCCTATGGAGCCATTATTCCATGCTTAAGAATACTCCCAACATAAATGAAGGTAACGATATTGGAAATTATAAAAAACTGCGTTCAATTTGGAAAAGGAAATCAGAAGGAAGAGAGCTAGAGTATTTTTTTGGCGAAGAAATTATTCCTGAAGCTTGCGATCAAAAATAGGTATCTTGTGATGAAGGTGAAACACTAGCTTGTATACATTTATATTTCATTTTCATCAGAGCGAAAGTATCGAAATGAAACGATGTCAACTGAACTTATTGACGTTTATCGAGATTTTGCATTATTCAGTGCGAACACAGAAAATGTTATGTCAACGCTTTTGATAACTATTTTCGTTGTTGAAAATGCAGATTAAATCGAATTTTACCGAGGAAGTCGTGGACAAAGTATAGTATTCTATTCGCACATAATTATGTGCTCATCGAATAATATACTATTTTTTGTTCGTTAATTGTTTTCTTGACATGATGTTTTGACTGTTTTTTAGCCCTGAAGATGCCCTTAAACATTAAAGGCGAAACGTCGGCGTAGTATTTAATCGGCCTGTGTTTTATTGTGCTTATCCGACCATTTCTCTTTCATATATCACTTCATTGAGGCAACAAACATCTCTAAGTCCTACAAAATTTCACCCCAGCTTTCCCAAAGAATAGGGAAAATTCCGTGGAACTCATAGTAACATGAAATGCTATTACCAGATCAAAAAGTGAATAAACATCTCCAGGTGGTGGACCAGTGGGATTTTCATATTTTCATGAATATGAGCTGTGACACAGAATAAAAAAAAACAGAAAATATTTACCGAAATGCCGAGTGCATCCGATTTTGATGATTATTTTCAATGCTGAGTTGTCAATTTTCATCATCTCTCTTCATTTTTGAAATGTTTCTGAATTTTTGTTTCTGTAAAAAATATACATATTTGCGGACATTATTGATGCCAAAATTGCCCATAAATGGTCATTGACATATGTTTTATGTGTTTCTTTTTTGTGTGACAGCGAATATCCATGGAAACATAAAAATCTCGCTGTTCCACCGACTGAGATGACACCCGATATTTGAAGCTGAGCAGCAAGGCTATTATCATTCCAATTAAATGTAGGTTCTTTGAAAAATTTATTCATTATTTCCAAAGAAAAGGTAGACTTACAGTAAGTAGGATACCTTCATACGGATTCATAACGACACCTTTCTCAAAGTTATACTCTTTCCAATGAAGTGAAACGTTCAATGAATGGATATCGATACTTCTTTGAGACACCCAGAGTTGAAAATTTTTAAAGTACATATTGAAATCACAAGCGGTCAAAGAATCATACGATAAGGAAATCAAATCACTTTTTTCATATGCAAAAATTCTGGAGAATAATCTGAGACAAATGGTCGAAAGTAAAGTAAAAGAATTGGAAAAAATAACCGAATTCAACTCAGATTGAAATACTGGGTTTTCCTCAGATAGTGGTGGCTAATTTTGAAATTTTTTCAGGGGCTCACACGCTCCCCAAATTTGAATCAATTACTAATTCAGACAAACTTTTGGATACATTAATTCATCTTGTGATATTTTGAATTTCTCTCAGCACATATACTATTTTACTATTACTGTTCACAACAATAAAACGTGTCGGGGTACGAGCACCTTTTCAATTTTTCGCGCCCCCCCTAATGAAGTGGTTCTAATATTTTGCCAAGCTAGAACTATTTGGAGGGGGGAGGGGTTGTTTTGGCGCAAGCCACAGGTTGAGAAACGTATTCTGTAGATATCTGTTACCACTTCGATCCAAATTTTCTTTTTATCTCTACCTTCAATTCATAATTATGTGGTCCTTAAATACTGAACTGTCACTCTGTCTTATCTTCTTCTTCCTAGGTTTGCACTCCCTGCTGTCTTCTGAATAAGTCATGAATAAATTTTATGCATCGTTGATGGAATTTTGATTTTGTTCTAGGTGAATAATTTCCAAGAATTCACTAGTTTTTTATTCTTAACTTTCTGGAATATTTTTGTGTCTTCGAAGTTGAATGGATGTTTGTTATCCACTGTGTGTTTGTAAAGGGCTGTCTTGGTTTTGAAATATTTATTATGACCTATTAATGTGTCACACAAGTTTTGTTTTGTTTGCCCCGTATATACTTCATTTTTATTCACATATACCATTATACTATTCACTATAATAAAATCTTCACAAAGTCTCAAAAAAAAACAGGTGGTTTTCACAATATTACTTTTATACGTCGATCTTTGGTGTCTTAAATTACCAACCATACAATTTTGAAATTGATTCTTCGCCATTTATTCGTGTCTTCAATATCCTGTTTGTCTCGAATATTACATACCTAGAGTCCATTCACTTTTATAATGTATCCCGGTTGGCCATGACATTCTGACACACTTCATCGTGTATATCTTGAAATTGCTAGGTTATAGTCATTTTCCTGTGAGGTAACTGATCAACTTTTGTTCTTTGGCCAAGCCGGATACTTTATGAATGGAGTATATTATTTAATGCTGAAGCGAATTCATAATATACTCGAAACATTTTCCCTATCGAATGAAAGACAAATTTTGTGACTGTTTGGTGTTTATGTAGGTTGGGACATAATGTTATGTTCCTATCTCAGATTTTCTTTGGGAACTATTGCATGTTTTCACATTTTGAATGGGATAGATATTTTATTTTAGAATACTTCTTGGATGATATCTGCTTTAATTTCTAATACTAAGGTTTGAATCAAGTTTATGATTCTTCCCTTAAAGACGCAATGTCAACAGAAAATTACGGATTGATATTTACCTTGAATAATTTCGTTACATAGATAGTGGTCGCTGGTCATGTCAGCTTGTTGAAAAATGGTTGTGAACAAGGCCGTAGCTAGGGGGGGTTCCGATGGGGTCCGGACTCCCCCGAAATTTATTTTTTCAGAAATGCCAGATAATCATTTCACCGAAAATTCTTCGAATAAATTTTTTTCAAGCTACGGCCTCGGACGGACCCCCTCGAAATTTTTTTCTAGCTACGGCCTTGGTTGTGAAATTGTATATTATACATTGCAACTAAAGAGTTTCATCAAAAGCAAGACGTGAAATGTTCCCAACCAGATTTTTATTTTGCATGTATTCCTATTCTTGCGAATTAAACATTGAAAGTCTCACGGTAAGATGGAGTTTGTTGGTAATGGAATTTCCAACTTATCAACTTTTAATTATTTGTCAACGGAATTCAGGGTTAAGTATCTCGAATTCAATTATATAAGCTAACATTATCATCCATTGAAGTTGCTTTTCAGTCTAAGATTCAAATCAGGACGGCTTTAACGAAACTGAAAAATTAATTTCTTCATTCCAACATTTGGGCTATCCATTAGAATCTCAAAGAGGAGCTGGATGATATCCCATCTGAGATTATCTTACATTGGGAATTCGAAGAGAGCAGATATTATTTGTACTGGGGTCGATTATGGCTCAGTTAGCCTTCCGGGAACTGCGACCACATGAATTTTTTGTTGTTGTTGAAAGCAGATAAGTATTACATCGAGTGATTTTCACTTCACGTCCATATTCAATTGAATCGTTGTTCTGATAGGAAAAACGTAACCGTCACTATCAGCATTGAATTCTCAAAATTAAAAAAATTGGCATTTTAGGTCACAGATGTTTCTTTGTATATAACACAAGTCTCTTTGAAGTTTTTCCGACATGTCCGCTGGGAGTAAAGGGTGAAAGAGGGATTTCAGTAAGATGAGCCTCATCTTTTGGTTTCAAATTGCAGCTTTCGACTTTTAATTTTCAGGTTTGCCTAATACCAAGAGAAATTTTCTTATGATATATTATGAATGCATAGAATACCTGGTGATTAGATTTTGTTTAAGACTTTCTTTCGAGATTCTGAGACGGTGTCCTCCTTTTCATTTCTCCCGAAAGGGGTTGCGCTATTTTCCAATGGCGCCACGACCGCGAAATATTGCGGATTATTCCGAAACCAGAACGCCAGAACCCGATTTTCAATCTAGGATTTCTATGTGATAGACTTTTTGAATTCTATTATCTCATGAAAATCTTTCCGAAGCGATTTTCAGCCGGAAGTGAAAAAGTTCAGTAGCTTCCAGATATGGTGGTCATTCATGAACACATTTTTTCTAACAATGTAACATTTGTTTGTTGCAGATGAATGTTCGAGAGTATGTATTATATTGGCTATAATATGGACAGTCAAGCAGAAATTTCTTTTTAATGACTAATTTATCAACTGGTTGTAGTTTGAGGTACTGAAGCAACTGGAAGATTCACTTTTCCAGCCTTCACATATATTCTTTTTATTCATGGTGTATCACCACAAACTGGACAAACATCGAGAAAGTACATATATACTCCATTCACTTTCATTTAATCACATAGGAGGTCATGGTTTCGTTTTCAGGAGTTGGTGAACCTTATGAAAAGCACAGATTATATGATGAAAAGTCAGTGCGCGCACAGAAAATATCGTTAATGACAAAACGACGTTGCCAGTTTCTTTGTTTACATCAAAGTAAAAGTATCAAAGATATTTCACATTTTATTAGGTTCACAAATTGCTCGCAGATTTTTGTTATTTAATCGATATTTGCAGGTGAGTTTTTCGTCGAATATCCAAGTTTAACGTAAGTTTATTGTTTTTGGCACCAGTTTGGAGCGTGGGGACGATTTCCAAGACCAGGACGAATGTTTACATTTCGAGGTTGAAGGGGTACACGGGAATTTTGTTGAAAAAGCTGTTATTTGGACAGATATCGCAGTAGATGGATCGGATGGAGCCTCGAGAGGTCGATTAGATGATATTTTTCAGGTTTTCCAAGAAATTTGGCGATATCTGAGCTGATTTGCAAAAGTTAGGTACCTCACTAATGAGGTGGAAGTTAGACCTAAATCTCCTATAAGAAACGCCTTTCAAAGGTCGAGATGGTGAAAAATGTATTCTTTAGATGTTGTTTGAACAAACGCAGCCGAGTTTTATATCCCAACATCGATTTTAAGAAAGTTGTCAACAAAATAAAATTGACATTATTCTTGATTCTTGTAATTACATATCAATTCATCTTATATCTTTGGGTTTATTTTTTTTAATGAATTCTTGATTGAATCAATGATTGATGTCTTCAAGTCTTGAAACTTTAGTTCAAAAGGATAATAAACATTAAATCTTCACAAGCATGCATATGAAAATTATGTGAAAGCAATGCAATTTTCTTCCATGGCGAAAAATAATATATTTCAACAGTGATCTACTTTTCATGCTAATAACTAGAAAAGGAATCCCTTCTATCAATTCATATAAACGTTAATTATTTTCGTCCATCACATCTTTTCCAATTCATTCATTTTCCGAATAAATTCACATTCTGAGAAATACGCTAAGAATGTAGAAAGGGCAACACAGTGTTGATTTGGAACATAAAAATATTTTGAAAAACGTCATAACTTCGATACAGAGTGGAATGTGTCGAATTTCCAGTGCCAGAGTTGTGATTTTATAATTGTGAATGGAGTATACCTACCCCGTTTTCGAAGCGAGATACAGGGTTTAACGTCAACTTTGAGCAATAATCTGATAATGCGTAACATGTAAGCCATTTTTTTTGCGTGAATCATGGTTCAAAACTATTTCGAAAATATTTCGAATTGAACGTCACCAGTTCGTACATCGCTAAAATGCCAAAATTTCTAAACGGTGACGTCATCATATAAAGGTCAATTCAATTTATAAATTTACAAGTTAGAAACACAATACACGCACATAATTATAATAATATTTATGATTTTAGGTGTGTTTATTAGTATATTTTTTCTTAGGAAAAATTTTGTGTTTTTAAATTCCAATCACTTTATGAATGATTCAAATGTTCTAATCCTGGTTAATGAGTTGTTGAGAAAAAAATGCTATATTCATATTGGTTGAACCAAGAGGAAAACGCCGTAATATATATTTTAAAAATTTGAACATACATTTTCAAAACGGAATGATTTTCAGAATTCTCGAATAGAGGTATGCTCAATTCGGAAGTGATTTATTACTTCACAGGTTAGAATGCATTCTAACAACAAAGCTCTCATATTCAAATAATATTTGAAGTAAAAACGGCGAAAACAAAATAAATCCATCAAACATAACCAATATCCTTCAATCAGCTGATTCCAAACTTTAGACTTCTGTTTGAACTATGCCACTACCTGCTTTCAAACCGCTTCAAATTATTTCGAACCATTTTTGGTGCGTGACGCCACCAGTTTGACGCGAAACACGAATATTTCAAAACGGACGAAATAGTTTTGAAATATTGTCACGCGAAAAAATGGCTTTAAAATTACTGTTCCTGGTCACATCTTAGTATTTTTGTGCTCAATTCAATTGTGGTGTAAAATTCTGGGAAGAAAATTGAAATGGCGGAAAAACTGCAACGTTGGAATTTTTTTGTCGTTGCCAATTTAGAAAACAGAAACCCCATTTTTTTACATGTCTTCACGGAAAAAATTATTGGAATCTTTTATGGTTGAACTTTCCTTCATTTTCAACTGATGTGAAAGCAGAATAAAAAATATCCATTTGTTTTTTTTCGTAGCCTTCCAAAGATTTCGCTCGGAATACTTCCATGATTTTGATTGAAAGAACTGGAGGCTTTACGAGGGCCAAAATTGGGGTAATGGGATGACCTAAATGGAAATATGAATTTATACACCAACAAAAAATTTCCCGATATATTTGTTGAGAATCGAACTCTCCACTTTCGATTAACTAGCGTTGCTCGGCATTGGATATTTCTATGATTAGAAAGAATATATTCATACTCGTAGAGAGTTCGATTCCAATAAAACTTTTTCAAACAAACTTTTTTTGGTTTATAAATTCATAATTCTACCCTAGTCATTCGGGCACCCCATTTGCACAATTGTGGTCTTCGTATGTCCATCAGTTTTTTGAATAAAAGTAATGAAAGAACTACGAGCCTAACCTATGAAAGGCTATTAAAAGAATGAGATACAGTCCAACATTGAAAAATTCCAACAATTTTGGGTGATTTTTTGCACAAGCGACATGAAAAAAAGTTAAGTTCGAATTTTGAAAAAAAATTCACGGGAAATCTTAGAAGACCAAATACGTTGAAATAATATACTAAATAATTGGGAACAGAGAAAAAATTCCAACGGGGTATATGTCATGAGGCATAAATGACTTTCCCGGTGTCATCTACACGGCTATATATGTTTGTCCAGTTTATGATGATTCACCCTGTATATTCATAGCATTATGTATAACCAGAATTAGAAAAATAGTAATGTTCCTACATCCTGCAGACTGCTCACAAAAATGGTAGAACTTATTGATTGAAGATGCTCAGATAGCTGAATACATTCAAAACACTCGTGAAGCCTCAGGACTCTCGAAAATTAATGAATCATCTTAATGTTAGCTTCAAATATTTGCTTTACTATTCTGTTAAAATTTCTATGGCAATGAATCCGAAATTGTCCCAACTTTTTTCATGTCGGAAATTGAAAATTCTTCATTCATTCTGAACACGAAGGGAAATTTACATAAACCCCTACACACTAATTCACTTGATGAAGTTTTTATGCCGACATTCTGGGTGGAAATTACGCGACAACTGTAAAACGTACGGCGGAAAATTTAATATCGTTAGAAATGCGAAAGTCCAGAGAAAGAGACACATAAGAAGAAGACCATTTATTCTGGTAATCACATTGTCTGCGAATATTCCAGAAAAAGTGTCCGAGTTGACATCGGTTTGTCTTGATTCTTAATACTTCTCATCCGCTTGATATGCCTTTTATCGGGCGGTAGCTTTCACGGATTTATCAGGGATCTGGCGGATGGCAAACGGCGTCGCGGCGGGCGTCCAATTTCGCCTAGCCAGCGGCCATTTGCAAGCTCCACAAAACTGTTCAAAGGAACGGGCACCGTTTCATATTGTCGGGTCGCCGAGATAATCATTGTTCTTCTTTTCTTGAACCCAAGATGTTCGCTGCAGGAGGAGATATGATGGATATTGTAGGATCCCATTCCTCCTTTTCCGTGATATGTACCCAAGTAGGAGGACGCGATTGTGAACTTAAAGAGTCCTTGCTTGATATTGCACTGGCACATATGAGAAAATCTCATGGACGCAGTCAAAAAATATTGGATTCATCTGAATATTGGTGGAGGACTCTGTAGAGGATTTCCATTTTCCACTTTTCCAAATTTCGATGAAATGGTGAATTTCAAGAAGCCAGATCAAGAATATCAATTATTTCTGTATCACTAGATAGTCATAGATTAGTTCAACCCATGATGTTTCTGTGTTTATGGATTTCGATGGTCTCCTTGGATAATAACTTTAGATGTTCAAAATGACTTCTGTTTTAGCGAACAAATTGTGGTCCCAATGTAAACTTTCCCACGATCACATGGTATTCTGAAGGGCACACTATGAGCACAAGATTTCAGTGTTCGATTAAAATGGTTTTCTGTAGCAAAGTATTTAAATATTCATTGATTACGAAAATAAACATTTGGGAATTATGTATGGCTTTGCTGGCATATACGGACCCTTCTGACGAAATTTTCAATATCGTTATTGAATACATGTGGTGGTATTTGATTGATAGAGCGTCTAATTTCGGCATTCAATGCTTGCGATGGTTGCAGGCATATTGGCGTAAACCTATGACTTCAGATAACGCCCAAGCCACAGAGTGTGTTGAATCGCAACAGCGTGGAGATCAATTCTGGTCACTTAATCGGGAATTGACAAGAGCCAACTCGTGCAAGAACGTCAATGTTTCACGGGCGGTATGACATTGACACCGTCCTGTTGAAACAACATGTCGTCAAGATCAAAGCTTCCATATGAGGAACAAAAAACTGCCATTCACCCGTTCTGCATTATCTTCCCCATTTTTTGACAATCAGAACGTGTTGTTCAACCGTGTAATGCGTGTTTACGAACTCCCATCTAGCTCGATCTGTAACGTCATAACGATGTGACATCATGACTGTCAAACATGGCGCGCAATTCAAATCTTGAAACGCTCCTATGAATACCAGTTTGAGAAAGTGGATCAATCATCATTTGAGACTTGTCCTAGTTTTCTTGATGCTTTATACACTGTTTCGATGTCATGTCTTTCCAGAAGTTTTCCAATTTTGCCCGCCAGCAATGAAATAGAAGGTTAATGTGCTTTTTCTCGGAAATGATTTCTGAAGGGATTTTTGCGACATTCTTTGCTGTGGTCTCAGAGATTGACCAATTCCTTTTTACTTGCACTTATTGGAAATAAATGATTGGCGCAAATATTCATATACCTGGCATATATTCAGGCTCATATGTATGTCGAGAGTTACTTGAAAGGTTTTAATCACACCCCGGAATTTTTTAAATTTGTAATTGAATCCATCAACTGAATAAATGACTTATGTACAGAAAACATCAATTGCCTCATTGAGAGAAGAAACGTGCATGGACATCAAGGTTGTAAATTTCCTGATGTGGATGAATTGCATGAGTTCTGATTCGGGCTTGAGCCCGAATCATCTAGACTACCTCAAGGTAGGCTTCTTTTTTATGATGATCACGCTGAAGCACTAATCCAATCAAACAAGATTGAAATATCTCACGCTGGGATTTACACTACTAGTACAAGGGTCGACTTATCCATAAAAAAACAAACGTTTTCTATATATGAACCAGGCTGAAATGATTGACAACAGAACGTAGTGAGGTCGGCAATTTCAGGCCGTGCACAAAAGTCACACTTTCAATATGAACAATATTCAAAAAAAAGGAAAAATCTAAGACTATATGGTCCAAGGAAAATATCAACTAAACTATTCGTTTCATAGATACTGGACGTTCGAATCTTGAAGGAACTATAATTGGTTCTTTATTATAACTCATAGGCACTAGAGATATTCGAACCAAATACGCTCCTGAGCAGTATCAGCATAAGCATTGAGTTTAAATATACATAGAGGTACATCGCCCTTGAACGATTTGATGCAAAAATTTTTGTCAGTTTCCTGCCAACTTTAGTGGCGGCACCTTAGACCATAGAAAGAGGAGACACATCATCTCATTCATAAATTCGGGAATTGATGAAGCCAAAATTCAGTCAGAATTCAATGAGTGGGACGAAGATAGCAATATCATTTTACATTTATGTGGCAACATTGCAGAATCTAACTTTGAAAAATCCAGTGGCGTGGAGTTATTGATTTTGAAGAATGGAAATAAAATAACGAGTTAATAATCTTTTTATGCGAATTCTTTCAATATTGGTACGAGGGCGGTTTATAGAAATGTGAAATTATTTTGTACTATAAATATATTTGAAGATTCGTAATTGATGCAAATGAATTATTGAACATACCAAAAATGCGTAGCTTTTTTATATAACTTGGAATTAGTGAAAATAAGTATGAAAATTATAGAAAAACAATTGATTCTTTAGGAAGTCAATTTAGGTATATAAAATAAACTGCACGATTCATTAAATGCTGAAACTGACCACAAAAATGTGTAAATTCATGTGAAGGAATCAGATTTTCCTCTTCACGAGATTTTATATTAATTGAGGTATTTTATCACGTTATTACAAATATGATAAGTAATGGCTGCAAAAAGCATCAAACTGAGTCATCAATATTTGAGATGAAAATCTACGGGGCGGCGAATTGCCAAGCGTACATTATATGCCTATGAACGGCGTTCAGTATGAAAAAAGCAACAATAATTCATGCCTCCTTTATTTATTCACAAAATTTAGCATAATTCCTTGATGAAGAAAGTGAACCTCATTTATTCATCCACTATATCCACATCATGAAGAAGAACATGTAATCATGAAACCATAAGTAAAACCATAGTAAATCTACTGAATCGATAATAAAATAAACATTGATATTGAAAACAGGCCCATTGGTTGTTAACTGCTCCTCCCAAAGCCCTATATACATTCGATAGTCATAGTTCTATTTGGAAGGCAGAAACCAAGTTGGTACCAATATTATTAACATATCCTGAGAATATTGTACCAGTACCAGGGATATAAAACTTCTTCTTGTCTTTGGACCAGAGCAGTCAATGCTTCTTTTATGATACCTGGACTTCCATCCACAGATCTATACTTTGAGATAGTTTCTAAAAGGGGATTGTATTCTTGGGGAAAAAAGAGGCCAATGTTAATGCAAAGGCTTTCAATGATGGGTTGTACGTTGTACTCCTGCTTGCTTGGATCTTTTAACATTCTTTGAAATGAATCTCTTGCAACTCCTGAATTACTGAATGCCTGAAGAGAAGAGAAGATTTTTTGATATGATCATGACTTAGTTGTCAGAGTTAATGGAATTTAAGAGATTTGAGATGAAATATTCACCTTATTCTTCTAATTTTAGAAGAAGATGGTGCCTCAGTGAAACGGGAAGATGAATCTCATTTCTCCACTGGCTCAATTTTTTCAACCCTGCAAAACAAATTACACCAGATATAATTAATCACTAATGCAACAAAAATTACAACCATTCCACCTGCCGGTAGGAGAACAGGTACTGGGAAGAGACTTATCAATTGATCGAATTTATCATATGTGAGATGCTTCTATCTGATCCATCCCTCTGTTGAGTTTCCAGAGTACCGGCACAATGACGATTTTTTTGGTGAACTGGCTAATATTCGATTTCAATATTTTGGTTCTTTCTCTGGAAATTCCCAGAAACTTACCTTGAGGACGAAAGTTCGAAGATTGGTTTGGCAAGAAGGGGATTGGCATAATTTTTGAGATATCTGGTACCATTCACTCGAATAACGAAATATTTTAGCTCAAAGTGTTCGGAACATACAAACAGTTTCTGAGAAAGATCATCAAGTAATATTCAGGATTGAGAACCAGACGTTCCTCTTCTCAATATCAGAATGTAATCTGGAAAGTGAAATTCTAAAAACCTACGCCTCTGATACTAAGTATGAAAAGATTAGAACATACCTTTGCAAATTCAAGTTAGGATTCAAATAGTCCAATTTACCACACACAAGACACTTACGAACCATTTTCTTATCGTATTTAGCTGGAGATATTCAAAAATAAATCCAAATAACGCTTTTAACATACAATGAAGCTCAAAATCTTGTTGACAACACTGATCGAATTGTCAGAAATTTCATAGAATAAAGATGGCGGCACGTAATTAATGAATGAACTGGACATAGATTCAAAAAACCGTATTGCCAAATGTTTTTATACATTAATCTGGGGCTTAAAGATCGATCCGTTTCGCGAACATTTACATATACATTTAAGTATATGTAATGTGAAGAATGCACAATAGTTGAAGAAACCAATACTCGTTTCTGGCATTCACGCACAAATGAGTAAATGAATTTCAATCTAAGAAACTTCTCATTTTGATTGAGAGTTTATTTATTAGAAAATTCAACGAACGTCACAACGTTGCAAAAATTTCTACTACATTTTGATTCCGTAGTATTACAATCACCCAGTTCAGTTCTGATGATTTTGAAACTTGGCTTCACTATTTATTATTGAAAGGTGTGTCTCCTCTTACTATGGTCTAAGGGCGGCACATAGTAGCTACTTGAAGAACTATCAAGGGAACTATATTCTGCTTGCTATTCATTTACAGAAATCTGTGGAATATTCATTTCCTCTAGTTCTATGGATCATAGGCAAAATTATCATCGCATTCGGCTCAGGAAATAGTGCTTTATAAGTTCAGTTACTCACCGCAAGATGCGAGGTTAAACATTTTCGATTTTCTGAAACACTTATCCATCTAGGAAGGGCGATGTACCTTTAAGTATATTCAACCTCAATGGTAGAAGTGAGAAAAATATGAGCAACTAAAATCTTCACTTGTTTTCTTATGGAAAAGTTTTTGATAAAAAATTGAGAATAAGGTGAGCCATGGAATAGGTTCTTTCTTGTAATCATTTAAATTGAGCTCATTTTAATTTTCTCAAATGAGAGCTATATAATTTCGTCACTATGTCTAAATTTCTCGAAATTTGAGCAGGAAATAGTCTCAAATGAACTCAATTCCGTGAAATTTGATTGCGGTTGAAGAAAAATTGGTGATTAGCTTATTGATTTTTATTCGATGGCAAGCGTTTTATTTGGACGCAGTCATACAATCGACATTGAATAATTAAAAAAATCCAACAACATAAATATTTTTGGACACATTTTGAAAGTTTTACCACGTGAGAAACCAATCCCCGTTAAAACCAGGCTATTCTTTTGACAGTTGCTGTGAAAAAAAATTTCCTAGATAATCATGTATTCGATATTCTTATCATCGGGTATTATACTATCTCTTTTCTTATGGATACTCTCGAATGTGTTTCAAGACCAACTTCTTTTTTGGGGATGTCCCTGCTCATCAGTCAATGTTGGATCACTGTTTTCATTACATTCAACCCTCATATTCATCATACCTTTTTATCCCTTCAGAATTTAGAACAGACATTTTCCTCCACGTTAATATTTCCCGTCAAAACCATGAAAGGTGTCTATGTTGAAGGAATTTCGGAAGGGCGCTAATGTATTATAATTGTGAGTAATAGGCGAAAATCCCTCGGGATAGGGATATCCGTGAGGAATTCGAGATATGTAAATGAAACTAATATATCAAGATTTTCCTGAATCAATTTGATGAATATGAGATAAGGCTCAAACCTGAATTGTGTAAAAAGAGCGATGCCAGAAGATGGATGATAAATTGCCCTTCCAAGGCTTCCTGCTAATGACGTCATGTAGAATTTACGGAATAAAGGATCGCAGAACCTTCGGAATCTTGATTCAGGGACTCTGCGGCCATATTTCGTTGCAAATATATGTTATCACTTGACTGTGTCATAATTTGTGAGGGCCGCCTTTATTTAATATAGAAAGCAGTAATTTCCGGCATTGATTTTTGGGTTGAGAGAAATACTTACTATTTAATCATATATTTGCAACGAAATATGGCCGCAGAGTCCCTGTGAATAAGCTTCTTTTCGAAAAATATCATACGGAACTAATTCCAAAGAACTGTCCGCGTGCATAACTTGCAGGTCGCCATTTTTGGGATATTCTTGAATTGATCTTGAGTTGGGCAATAATGTATATACGTACATTCCAAAGCTTGTAAACCAGACATTTTCAGCGGTTTACCCCTCGGTTTTAGATGAATGGGTTGTATGCAATTAATTTCTACTAATCCCTTCATGAACTTTCAAGCATATTCGATTCATTTGCGTTAATGAATTTTCCCTTATTTCTTGAATATCCAAGTAATCATTTCAGAAAATTAGAACTAACGTATGGTCCGAAAGTTTTGGGAGAAATTTCACCTGGTCTGATTGAGAAGCAACGTGTCAGAGGAATAATTAGGGAAATCGAAAATAATGGTCCCTTGTCTGTTACTTGAATTTGATTTATAATAAGGATAGTTAAGTTTAATTGTTGAATAATTCGATAAAAATATAAGATTATTTAAGTCAGAGTTTAATGCTCTTGAAATTCTTCCCAAAACTTTCGGACCATACGTTATGCTACATACATATAGCTACTACTGAGAACCTCATAAAAAAAAATTGAAAGAGACAATAAATTCTGCCAGAAATTTATTCAAACCTCGATACTTCTCTTTCGATATCCCCATTCTTCTTTGATTTACTCCTCATTTATTCGTTCGAATGTCTTTCAGACAGCATCATGTTTCAATATCAAAAAATTATTCTTCATCACATAGTTATCCGATATTCCCGAGGTGACGAAAAATAAAATTCACTTTTCATCTAGTCTCCATGCGAAGCCGCATTGGCTGAAGCAATTTCATCCAAATTTTCCGTGTCTCAATCCGTGAACATGTAGATATTTGCATTGCGAATGTCAAATTTTTCCTCCGATTCGGTATCAGAAGATTCGCTCAACTCAATTTTTTTATAGGTTTTAGGTGGTTTGTTCTTATACTGCTCCACTTTCCGACGGGTATAGGTGAAGCAAGCAATGCCACATACGGAAATACACGCAACTATCAGAATAGACAAAAGGCAAAACATGATACTGTCGATCGGAGTCCATTCAGTCGGATCTTCATACTTAACCGCAGCATCTCCGAGAGAATCTTCAGTAGTGCTTTCATTATCCGAGCTCTTCAATCCACTCTCCAGGGCATTTTCTAAATCCTTACCGATTTCATTAAACACAGTTTTTCCGAAGGTGTCGGCTAATTGATACTTTCCAAGTTGCCGCAACCTGTGCTCTAAAATTTCATGAGTTTGTCCCTTGCCTTCTCCAGGCGAAGAGTTCCAATGTAAAAGTAATTCGAAGCAAGATAAATCCTTGGTAACTTTCAATTCTGCCTCAGAAAGGGCATTCGGGAGTTCGTAGTTCTTGAAATGTGCTGCTGCTACCAATTTTCTGCATTCTTCGGAAGTCAAATGATCGGCTAAATAGTGGAGCTCCGGTACATTTATGTCGATGGTTCCGAAGCATAGCAGAGCGAACGATATTAGGAGGTATGTAGATGCTTTTCCTACTTTCAGTTTCAGAGTTAAAGACATGGAAACGTTTTGAAAGTTTTCACTTTTCTGATTATTTATTGGTGAAGGAAAACTTCACATTGTCAGGATGACAGGTATCAAACAACATCGAAGTAACTCACTCATAGAAATTGATATATAACTAGATAGATGCATAAAAACCATACAACTTACAATAACATGGAATGCTATTAGCGTTGCTGCTCAGCATGAAAATCTCGATATTCTTGCAAATGAGATGTTTAACCAATTTTTGATCTGGTAATACCGTATATCTAATAACACCAATATGGATTATAGCCCTGCTTTTCACAGTCACAAAGTGAAGCCAAGTCTTTGGTAACGATTGAGTTGTACGCTTGAGTCAACTGGAAATAAAATTGCGAGAAATGTAGAGGTTATGTTTATTCTGAAAGACAACATAAAAATAGATATCCAGAATGAAAATGTGTCACTTAAAAACTGTCAGTTCAATTTCACAATATGAATAGGAGTTAACAATGATATATAGGACTTGAATAAAACGGAATGAAGCGATTGAAACATTTCACATGACATCGTTAGGTAATGATCGAACTATTCACATGAAGTTTAGAATGACATACGTTTCACGAAATAATACGATGTGTGGGAGAGAGACAGAATTAAAAAAAAATATTTTTATTCTCAATATTGCCGCACAAGCGCAGATCTGGATTCTTACCGGAGCTCAGCTTCAGTTTTTATTGCTCATTGCCCGTACTGGAATTATTAGATGTATGGGTAATAGATTCCATTCTACTATAATTTCTATGATAGAAACCCTTGTGTAATTATTCCTAATTAAAAAGTGTGACCAAACGTTGTATAACCAGTGGCGCACCCAAGAGGGGGGCTTTGGGGCTGCAGCCCCCCCAAAGACCCAAAGATACCAACATTTTCAATGTTTCTCAGTTCATTGTCAACCGTCAAACATCATCAAATTTTTTTTGGATGATTTTAAACTCTGTCATTTTTGAAGTATTCAATATCCACTTCCCCAATACATAATACACAAAAGACGGTTGTCTGAGTCTGGCCATTACTCTGAAATGAGGTGGAGATTATATTGTAGGAAATCTAAGTGAAGATCAGTGATCACCCGTAAGCCGTCTGGCAGGACATGTGGTCCAATCAATCGATTTTTATAAACGCCACACCATATATGTACGGAGTACGGACATTGCAGGAATGCATTCTCAGCATGAGGGAGCCCCATTTCAGAGTAATGATCAGGCAATTTTTAGATCAGAATTCAGAACTTTCGAAATATGTGTATTGGCAGAGGTGGACCGCATGCCTGGCCTGTTGGATCACCAGATTTCAATCCTGTTGATTATTTCATTTGGGTTTATTTGAAATGTGCAGTATATTCATCTGAAATAGAAATCAACGTATCGAAGTCGCTTGCAATAAAATACGTAATAAACCGGACAAGATAAAAAAAAGTGTCAGACATATTTTGAAGAAGACAATAATGTGTATTGAGCAAAATGGTGGTACTTTCGAGCACCTTCTGTAATTCGCGTTAAGTTTTTATATTTCTTCATTTATTTATTCATCTTTGCTGACTTCAAACAAATTTTTCTCAATCAATAATGTTTTTCCGAAAATAACTCGAAATGATTCCTCAGAATACTATGGAATTCGAATGTGCAATTAGTGGGACAAAAAAAAAATCAATTTGATCACAATGTACGATTTTTCTGGGAATTAGTGGGAGTCCAATATTCAATTGGATCTTCCCCTGGAGCTTTCTTTGAGCAAAATGACGTGCGGGACAATGAAATCTACTGAACTTCATTGAAAATTTTCTGCTCTGTTCAAATATTTCAATCAAATCCTAAAATTTTAATATACAGGGTATCGAATCTCAGCTTGGAAGAGGTCTCATGTTTTTCAAATACGGATCTGGAATTTTTGGGGAATTCAAAAGTAAATCGATCGATATGTGGAAGTGGATCATACGTTCCAAATATCAACCTACTATACCAGTTGGTTCAAAAGTTATGAGAAATTTAAATTTTGGGTGAATACATAAACCATCCTCTATCTCGGTTATGGATTTGATTAGACCTATCATATATCGGTTTTTGGACTCGCCTAGGATAGCTCTAGCTCAGGTTACGGTATGTTCATTTACCAATGAAACTCCCTGTTTATATCAAGAACAATTCTTCATTTCAGTTCAGTTCAGCCCCCCCCATAACTAAATCCTGGGTGCGCCACTTTGTAGAACAAATCGGCATCTAGATTGTAGTTCTGGAATGATCGCCAATATTTCAAGGTGGTGGCGTTATTGCGGCAATGGAAAACAGAGCGACCCCTTTCGAGAGAAATGAAAAGTGCGACCCTATCTCAGATTTTCATTCAACAAGAAAGTGTTGAACAAAATTCTATGAATCTATGTATCTGGATAGATTAATAGAAAACTTTCCTGTCGAATGAAATTTTGAGATTTGGTTCTTCTTTGCATTCCTCTCGAAACAGGACACGCTATTTTTTATGACCACAATCTTCAATAAAATTCAAAATATAATACCTACATAACGCATGAGAAGCAAACATATTCACTTAGAGAAATCTGTCATTAATTGGCTCTAACCTGACATTTTTAATTATTTGTTTGTGTTTTGATGTTGATGGCGGAGGCCATGTGTATTTGCAGACTTTACTTATATGTGAAGTAAAGTATATCCGTCTGAATACCGATAATCATTTTCTCTTATATTTTCACAGACGTTAATTTACCAACTAATGTTTACAAATTTTCCGGTTATATTGTTCATCGGTCGGAGACCTGAAATCCAACCCCCGCTGATGTCGAAAAAAAATGTCGATGACGCATGGGAGGGAATCCTCGGCCGATGATAGCGAATGAGTTCCCCCACCCATTAACTTTCTCTCTCACCGCGCAGACATCTTGCTCTGTGTGTGTGGCATCATTAACATCGAATTCCGGAAAGATGAGTAACTTCGGTTGTTCAGCTGGTTAGCATTCATTTTCTCTTATATGTATTTTCACAGACGTTAATTTCCCAACTTATGTTTATGAAGTATATTTTGTTGGATGATTCTATCACGGTAGACTGATATGATCTAATTTATTGATAGAAATTTAAAATATTTCAGGGTGAATGCGTGTTTTTAAGGGTTTGGCTAAGATTGTGAATATTTGTTCGTTTTATCGCCCTGAAAAAAGATCAATTCCGATCCGAAACATTGGCGAAGTAGTACAGTATAAATGGATCGAAATCGGTGGGAACCATTTGTGGAACAGGGATAATTTCATTGAGATAATGATTTAATCGAAAATTGAGCTAAAGCTTGAGGTCACTAGAATAGAATCGGTACTTCAAATCAAGTAACTGAAGTATGAGCTTTGCTCCATACTTCGAGTGAAACAATAGCGTCGCTCAAAATTTGTCAACCTTCACCTCTTCACCTTCTTCACCGCTTTTGTAATTCATTTCGAGCTATGAAATTGAATCTGTATCAGAATTCTATAATTTTTTCGCAGATTGTTATTATTTATTATAATATGGGATGACAAATTACTTACATTTGAATCTATTTATCCCACGGAATGAAAGTCGTTCCAATCTGAAAAATAAAAATATATATATAAATGTAAATTTAGGTATTCTTGGAAATTCAGCAAAAATAAAGTATACTCCTACAGCTAAGTAGAGCTTTCGAAATTTATCAGAAAACATAGATAATACCAATAAAGGGTAGTTAATCCTTCCTCTATTTCCAGGTGCATATTCATTCAGATAACACTTTATAGAGATGCTCTGTTTGAAATTTGAAACTGCGCACATCTCCTGTGTGTGAAACATGAATATAAATTCCTTCCAGACCATAGGTGAATTTTCTCGTGGATTCATCGCACCTTAAAGATCATTTCTTTCGAAAAGGGTTTCCATTGCCCTTATTCCGGAACAAGGACCGGATCAACAATCTGAAGTAACATGTTTCACAAATTTTTGTCACGATTTTTAGATAGGAGTCGTTACACTAGGGATTCAATGCATCTATCTCATGCCACTGAAGTGATAGAAAAGAATACATAAAGTCCTATCAAATATCGCAGACATATAAGGTATATCTAATTATTCCAGTATGGGCAATGAGCATTAAAAACTGAAGCGGGGCCCTGGTAAGAATCCAGATATGCGCTTGTGCAGCAGTATTCTCTATTTTTGTCTCTCTCGGACACATCGTATTATGTCTCGAAACGTATGTCATCAATAGACCTTAAGGTCGTAGTGGACTGTAACATGGATGCATAGAATACCTGGTGTTGGCAATGATCAGATTTTGTTTAAGACTTTCTGGTCGACCAGGTATTCTATGTATCTATACTGTAACCCATATTCACTATAAACGTATGTCATTCATGAATTCATACGATCATAAACTCATAATTGCCAGTGAAGTGTTTCAATCGCTCTATTTCGTTTTTTTCCAGTCCTGAATATCAATGTTAACTCTTATTCGTATTTTAGAATCGAATTGAAAATATTCTAGTATGAATCAATCTTGGTATCAATGCAATAATATTGTATGAAAATTCCAGTATCAAAGTAATATTTACCGTTAGATTCACATAATTCTATAATAATAATTTGATCTTTGAAATTAAAATTGAAATAGCTAGTGGGTTCTGCCTAACTTTCGGCCTATATACTCCTTTCACTTTCATAAATTATCCAGGCTGGCCATGACATTCTGTGATTGGGTAATCGGCAACACAAAGAGAAATTTCATATATGGTAACTGTATAATATGTCAGTATTATATTTCGGAACACATCCCTCATAATGTCATGTCATATATATGTAAGGCGCACGCGCATGTAATAAAGACGTCAGTTATATAGAAACTGTAATGGCTGCTTGTCAATGGCCAAACTAGACTTGTATGTGTTTATGGTAATAAACTTAATCTAAATACATCTCGACTAATATTATTTATCTACTCCCATAGAATAATATATCCATTATTCAACTGAATTTGATCTATAATAGTCTCTATAAACCAATAGTGTAAGGTAATAATAACTCACGCCTATAACTCACTCTTATACAAATAGGAAAAACAGCTTACCAAATGAATAAAAAAAGTCGGATCGATCGGGACCACTATTTCAAACACCAAGGTAACGTTCTCGCCATTCATTTCTACCTTTCCTTTGGCCTGAATATTCAAAAATCGAATTTGGAAAAAGTGAATTTTTGACGTTCATTACGCGATTCAATTCTCGACCACAGAAATCGCGCTTGTTGAACGAAAGGGAACAATTCAGTATTGACATCGAGGGGAGTAGGCGTCGGCGAACGGGAACTATTCATTATTGATATCGAGGGGAGTAGGCGAGTACGAGAAATGTCACTTGAATAATTTTGATGTACTGTATTTGAATTGAATTGATAGGTATCTAATTATTGTGGATATTTTGATGAAAGAGATGAATTCAGATAGTGAAGATGAATTATTATGTACACCTCCAGAAATACGGGAAGCAGCTAAAACTAAAATTCATAATTTATTGCCTGAAAAATCCGAAAAAAAGTATAAAGCTGCATACATAAATTTTTTGGATTGGTGTAAAAGTAAGAACATCAAGTCATCGATTTCTGAGAACGTTCTTCTGGCATATTTTAGTGAATTGAGCACTAAATATAAAGCATCATCCCTATGGACTTTCTACTCCATGCTAAGAAGCACACTTAACATAAATCAGGGAGTCAATATAGAAAACTATTCAAAATTACGTGCATTTCTGAAACGGAAATCAGAAAAACATATTGCCAAAAAGGCAAAAACTTTTACGCCAGAACAAGTGAATAAATTCTTAAATGAAGCTTCTGATGATAAATATCTGGCAACAAAGGTAGTAGATCTCACAATAATTCAATCGTTTTCATCATCTCGTCAAATATATAATTTATTTCAGGTTGCTTTAATAATGGGCATTATGGGTGCTTGTCGTGCAGCAGAATTGTACTCTATGCAGATTAATGATTTAGAAGACCAAGGATCTATTTTAATGGTCAATGTACCAAATACAAAAACAAAAATTGCCAGAAAATTTGCTATTACTGGAAATTTGTATATCATAGTGAAGAAATATTTGAATCTGAGGCCTAACAATATATCGCACAATATTTTATTCTTTAAATTTCAAAATGGAAAGTATCACCCACAAAGAATTGGCATCAATAAATTTGGAGCAATGGGGAAAGACATTGCATCTTTTTTAAAATTACCTGACTATAACTTATACACAGGGCATTGTTTTCGCCGCTCGTCGGCTACTTTATTAGTAGATTCTGGAGGAGACATAACGGCACTAAAGCGCCATGGCGGTTGGCGATCAACTACTGTGGCTGAGGGTTACATTGATGATTCCGAAAAAAATAAGAAAGATACTGCAAATAAAATTTACAGTTCTATAACACCCCAGCCAGTTAGTACATCAACAACACATATACAAAAAACACAAGAAGAAACAATAAACTTGCATAATTCATTCCCAAATATTCAGATTCAAGGTTGTTCAAATGTTACAGTTTATGTTATCAATAAAGAAAATTAGTACCGAATTACTAAAGTCCTTGTATTTATTGTTATACTCACAGATATTATACTGATAGGGAAGTCAAAGAAAATAGCTGATCATGATTCTGGAGGGTATGCAACATGAACAAAAATATTATAATTTTACCAAAAAGAGGGGGTTTTAAGCAATTTCAAGAATTTCTCAGTTGGGTATAGGTATTAACACAACCCTCTCAACACAGATGATCAATTTCGATTGTCTGATTCTGGCTTATTCATTCAAATAGAAATATGTAGGAAAATGACGATAGACGATATTCTGAGTAACCCAACCCTACTTCGTTCTTGTCTACTTCCACAGTTCACAACATAACTAAAGAATGGCCTGTTTTCATTCAAGAAAAACAATGTAAAATGCTGAAAACCTACTCAAAATAACCAAGCATGGAACGATGACAGTTCATTGGACTGCCCATAGATGCATATATGACTGCATGAAATATTCAGTGAACACAGAAATTTATGTCAGTGTTTTTGATAATTGTTTTCAATTTTGAAAATGCAAATGAATTCGAATTTTACTGAAGAAGTCGAAGATAAAGCATAGTATTCAATTCGCGGTAATGGTCATAACACACTTGATGAATTACACCACTCGCCTGACGGCTCGCGGTGCAAACATTCATCTGCGTGTGTTATGACTTACATTACCGCTCATTGAACAATATACTATTATCTGGAGACATCCCCATATAATACAGTAACCATGGATACATATTGACTTGTCTCCATAAAACTCACATTAAAAAGTAATGATATTCTAAAGTTGCTTCTCTGCTCAATATAATGGGTAAACATCTCAGTTGATGGAACAGCGATATCTTCCTGTTTCTATGGATTTGAGCTGTCGCACAGAACAGAAACACAGAAATGGTATGTCAATCACTAATTCGAGACATTTCAGCTTTGATGATGTCCGCAACTATATTCATTACACAAACAGCAATTCGAAAACATTTCTAAAATGAGGAGAAAAGATGAAAACTTACATCTTACGGGTGAAGCTAATCGTCAAAATCCGATTCAATCGATATTTTGACAAAGAGTAATTGTTTCACCCACTTGAGATGTTTATCCACTTTTTTATCTGGTAATAGCATTCCATGTTACTATGAGTTCTGTGCATGTCCCTTCTCCACGTCGGGAAAGTTCACGACGCATGCGTATAGCGACAAGAGGTGCTGGATTTGGACTAACGAGGCCTACACTTTTGTATACTCAATTCTATATTTATAGTTACATTGTTATATTATTCATAGGTAAATTGGTTATATTCTCTTCACCGATTCATTTCCTGACAATCGCTGAAGGATACAAAAGAATTACCTAATCTTAGGATGCCTCCGTCAGGCAGATAATTCAAATACATGTAGGTAACATAAAATCGGATACATCGAATTAATTAATTGATATATTTATGAGAACTAATTCCACGTCTCGATAGGCCGATAGGTCGGCTTTCGAAACGACCAGGGCCCGTATTCTCGGCGAGTGATATTTCGGTGCGTATACGTTTGCCATACAAAATAACACAGAGAACGTATACGCACCGAAATATCACTCGCCGAGAATACGGGCCCAGGAAATTTTTCTGCTGATGACCAGAAACAATTTCTAGACCATTCAATTCCAATTTCACTGGGATGACAAACCGAACGGCATTGTGAGAACGTTCAATATGGAGGTACAGACTATAAGGAGAGCCCTTGGTATTCAAAACGCCCGCTAATGAAAAAATAGAATTATTGCATTTTCAACACAATGCGATCTCATTGATGATTGATATTCATGACGACGGTACGGAGCATTAGAGCGACGTGAAAAAATTGAAACTGGCAATCAATGCATAGTTCCGTTCGTGATTTTTTCGCCCAATTGGACATCTTCTGGAGCCGATGAAAAGTGGAAAATTGAGTTATTCTCGAAATTCCAAATGACGAGAAAATTCTTCCATGCGGCGTTCTCAACAACGAAGAAATGCCGTTCGAGTCTTGAATTCGACTTTCCTGATTAAAATTCCGTTGCTGTTCCTATATTGCAGTTCAATCTGCAGATACGGCATTGCCGGGAATATGTATTATCATCTGAGAAAAAGATGAAAAATAAATAAGGAGCGTTACTTAACTGATGTTCACGGCCAATTTTATGGGTGGGATTTTATGGGATGAAATTCAGTCTCGAGGTATTATTTGTGTTTACTAGGCGTCTTCGGAAAATATGATGTTGAGGTTGCAACTGCTAGTATTTGTACGTGTTCGATTGGTACACTTTCAAAGAGCTTCAGATTCGAAGATACTTCCCAGCATGTTGCAATTTTTCTTATTTTCAAATCAAAACAGAGGCAAAATAGAAAAACTGAAATTCCGGCTTCACGGAATACCCGCAAATAATACCCCGTAAATTCGAAATTTTCACTATTGTCAAAAATATAATTGATCTGAATTCAATATATTATTATGATTTAGAATTAATTTCGAACTCTATAAAATAAAATATGATATGTTATTCCCATGAAAATTGCGGGGAAATTGTGGTTTCAATATGGAAGGTGGACTTGTTTTGGTTTCCCATACAAGTTTCGAAAGAGGTTACCGTTAAATGTTATAAACATCCTTTTTACTCTTAATGCCTATTTATATTTTTCAATGAATTCATTCTTCCTCGCTCCGTATATGTAATCATCCCGAACTTCGAAAAAAAGTTTCGACCTGTATTTTTAACTATGTGTTCCCCCAGAAGTCAATCGAGAATTTATCTGCTCGTTCGATTTTCCCTGTATTCGATCTAAATGGACGCAGAAAATTGGAAGATTCGAAATTGGATATTTTTTACCAAAAATAAATAGGCTTTTTTCGCAGGCGTCATATAGTGACTTAGGTATAGACAAGGCGATACGAATGAATGTTGGAACATAATGATGATGAAAAAATATACTTTCTCAATCTATTTGCAAAAGTATGAACTGAATTGCTCTATTGAAAGCCTTAGGATACAGAAAGAAAATGAAATTTTTGAGCTTGATGTATCACAAACAAATTAATCCAACTGCAATACCATTCAATCATTAAAGTCAATTGTTATAGCATTATGATGATCAATTTCAATTATGAACAAAAGAAACATTGAATATGAATTCTAATGAATTCTGCCATAACTTTTTCGAAACCAGAAATAGATTATTGGATGAAAGGATGGTGCAGGTAAATTCTTTCTTCGTGGATGTTCGCGGGAATAAGTGGAGTGGTGGAGTCCAACCATTTTTTTTGCTTCAGAAGTTTCTATCATATTCTCTACAGTATGTAGTGTATATACTTATCAGAGTAATGACAGTCGATCTACCCTTTCCAAATCTGTGCTGATGAACAGCCATTATATTTGTTGTTTCTATGGACCTCAGCATTATTTAATCAACAAAGATACGAAAGTTTTAGGGATGACAGGTGAAACAGAAATTGGCCTTTATTCACACACATATTGAATCGGAAATAACCTAAGCATCAGATTTATCGAAAAATGCCTTCCCTCAAGCAATTCTTGATAGCACAACACAACGGCCCCTTTATCCCGAGAATAATAGATGAAAGAAGTATGAAAGAGAATTCAAAAATATCACGTGATTGTTAGGCTTCGATGTTTTCCAAGATTTAGGCAATTTGATCAGTGTTTGTGTCGACAAGCAACATCCGATATATGCCATGAGAAACATTCAATCACCTCATATATGAAAGAAATAAGACACAAATCATTTGCCATTATAAATAATGACAAATGAAATGTGAATACGAACAAGGTCTCCGATACTGTTCACCCTACCAGACCGAATGGTCCAACGTCAACTGAGAATCGCACCGACTGCAGTTTCGTCCTATTAGGACTCATCAGGGTGGAATATCCCAAAGTCGACGCTGGATGGAAAATCTTTTCGTCAAGATATGGACATCTGGCGCCGCATTATTTCGATGAGAAATTAATGAGTGACATCTATCCACCTTCAGATGTCCATATCTTGACGAAAAGATTTTCCATCCAGCGTCGACTTTGGGATATTCCACCCTGATGAGTCCTAATAGGACGAAACTGCAGTCGGTGCGATTCTCAGTTGACGTTGGACCATTCGGTCTGGTAGGGTGAACAGTATCGGAGACCTAGTTCGTATTCACATTTCATTTGTCATTATTTATAATGGCAAATGATTTGTGTCTTATTTCTTTCAATTGAATGGGTAGCTGCCTCCTCAGCTGATGATCTCATATGATCATTTCCCACCTCATATATGGTTTTATTTTCATTTTCCGATCCATTTATGAGTCGACTGTTCAGTTTCTTTTATGCTGCTTGTATTTTGATTTCAATCCTTTTTTTTTCACCATAATAGTCCATATTGCATCCAGTCGCATTTGGTACTCTCTGTCTCTCTAAGTCTAAACCTTCTGGGATTCTAGGATTTCAAAATTTTTCCTTGCACTATAACTTTTCCTGGTTATGGTTGTCATAAGTTAACAAACAGAAACTCCGAAGAAACCAAAGTCAGATCCATAGACTCATTACGGTCATTATCAGATCAGTGGATGTCGAAGTAAGGAAATTGCGGTTGTTTGATTTTGGAAGTTTGATTGCTGATTCTAAAAGTAGAATCCTGATTTTATAATGGAATTCGTAAATATTTACTACTATGTAATCCACGGAACTTCTTTAATTTCGGGAATATGGTCGTTGAGTGCAACGTCCATAACAAAAAGGCACTACGCCTCTGGTGAAATATTCATAGCATTTTAATGTTTTGAAAACAGAATAGCCAGGCTAGGATCCTGCATTTGGCATTCCCATATTATATTCTGCACATCTATGGATTGAATCTGAATGGCGTATCTGAGCGACATCATAGGTATCAATATAGATGCACAAAATATCTGGTGTTGGCACTGATCAGATTTTGTTCAAGTCCTTCTTGTCGATCGAAAATCTGAGTATTCGTCCTGATTTTCATTTATCTCGAATGGGGTCGCGCTTTTTTCCATTGCCGCAATAGTGCCGCGACCGCAAAATATTGCGGATTATTCTGGAAGTAGCACCAGTACTGAAATCCAGAGCGCCGTTGTGTTCTACAAATTTTGGTCACGATTTTTAGTTAGGACTCGTTACACCAGGTATTCTATGCATCTATGTATCAATGAATATCCTCACTCATTAGTGATAGATGCATAGAACACCTGGTGTAACGACTCCCTACTAAAAATCGTGACCAAAATTTGTAGATCAAAACGGCATCCTAGATTTCAGATTTTGGACTAGTTCCGGAATAAATCCGCAATATTTATCGGTCGTGGCGCTACTGCGGCAACGACAAAAAGCGCGAACCCTTTCGGGAGAAATGAAAAGCTGCACAAAATATCACGTTTTCGATCGACAAGAAAGTCTTGAACAAAATCTAATCAGTGCCAACACCAGGTATTTCTATGCATCTATCATTAGTGACGTGGCCATTTGTCACTCAAAATAGTTTAATTAAATTGAAAAGCATATCCCCTTCTGTTCTGTAGTTACGATAAAATACTCCTTGGAGAAGGAGAAACTGCGCGGTCAGCTATAAACGGAAGAGGTTCACAGGGCAGCTCCTTCAGAGTGATTGATATTGCCTTCCCCAAACAGTTTATTTTCAAAATACGCGTTCGGGATCAAAAGAGCTCATTTCAATTCAGCAGGAGCCAAATAATGTGTTACACGTTCCAGATTCGACAAGGTGTCCGGGGATTTCGCCCGTCTTGGCAGGCGTTCGTTGGAGAGAAAAGAGACGATGACAAGTCGAACGGAGCTACTGTCATATTCGATGACTGAAGATTGATGCATACCACCTTTATCGTATACATTCGGGCGCACGGATCGTTAATAAACGATACCTAACGACTTCAGGGGACACCATATGCCAAGGAAAGATGTATTATGGAGATTTACATTTTCTGGTCCTCATTTTCCGGGTTGAATTAATTTGAATTTCAAAAACATTTTCCAGAGCGGCATTTTTCAGGACGCCCGCCGATTCCTGTCGAATTTTATGTGGATTATTTATGGGTTGACACGATTGATCAATCGCTCTCATTTTATCGATGGATAGTATGAGATTTCAAACGTTGAAATAATTTCCGCGCACCATATTTCGACACAAAATTATGGACGTTATACGATAGCATTTCGGCTCCATTTGAAATTTTTAATCGTTATTTAGTCGTTCCCCCATATAGGAATAATAGTCAATATCAATTGCCTAACTGAATATAAAATTGAATTATATGAATGAATAGTAAAATATTGTAGAGACGTTCATTTTTTGTTTCATTTCGATATTTCTTCGACGAATGTAGAAAGAATATGACTTTGATTAACAGACATATTCAGGCTCCTGAAACAGTAGCTAGGTGTTCTATAAATATTTTATATGTTATAAAAACAGATAGGAATCTCTTTATCTACAATGTTATATTATTGCTAGAACTCGAGAAAATTAAGGTATTTCCTCACACAGAGCGTTCCATTTTTGATGGAGGAAATGTCTTTTGTTCCAATATTCTTCACTCAGAATATTCGAAATTGGAATTTGGAGCAATTGAAAAAAAACGAAGCAGATCAATAATAATGAATAATAATTCTCTCAATCAACGTCACGAAGACTAATCTGTCTCCGATTTCAAAACTTCTAACAACAGCATTCAAATCACTAAAAAAAAACTAGTCCAATTCTGATATTCAAATCACTATCGAACTCTTGAGTTCTTGACAGATGCCAGTAGCATCTATCATAGAAATCAGACATGTTATTGTAGAATCATTTTCTCTGAATGATACCTGGTCTAAGCATTGATTAGATTTTGTTCAAGACTATTTTGTCGATCGAAAATATGAGATGGAGTCCTACTTTTCATTTATCCTGAAAGTTGTCGCGCTGTTTTCCATTACCTCAATGGTGCCACGACCGTGAAATATTGCGGATCAATTCAGAAGTAGGACCCGATCCACAATCTAAGAGTGCCGTTTTGATCTACAATTTTTGGTCACAATTTTTAGTCAGTAGTCGTTATACCACGGTTTCTATGCATTTTTAATCATTCCCTCATTTGTCTTTTTCTCTCTCAATAGCAGAGGCCACGTATGACCCATTTCGCATCTCAAGATGAGCACACTGTCCAATGGGAATTCTGGCGAGAAAAACTGAAGGCGAAAAGAGAAAATTGAGGGAATCAGCATTTCTATCATTAGGCACTAACTGAATCTCATATCTGGCTTCCGCTATTGAGAGAGGAAAAGACAAGAAATGGGATGATTCTGCAATATCTCCATCGAAATCAAACCATATTTGCTTCTTATGATTCTTATTCAGATTGTAAAATGTGATTATTCCAAAAAAGATCATGAAATCATTCTATTCCTCAACAGAAGAATATTCTGTCAACAATTTCCCATTCAATATCACCAGTCGTATCAAATGGAGTTCGCCTCAAAAAACCCGTTCATCAAAAGGGAAGAAATATGAAACACATGCCATTTTTCTTAACAAAAATTTTTGTTAGGGAAAACTACTGAAACGTAATACAAGACGTAATAATAATAATAATAATATACTTTATTTCAAGGAATCTCCATAAAATTACACAAAATTACAAAGATCAAATGAAATCACGTCCAAATTCACCTGAAATACAAAAATTACAGGATTCTTACTGCATGAAAAAACTCTTCTAAGGAATATGGTTCAATTTTAATGAGGAGAGTTTTCAATGATTTCTTAAAGGTATTCAAGTTCGTCAACACTTTCACATTATATGGAAGAGAGTTAAACAGTTTATTGCACATATAAGATGGATGTTTCTCAGTAATTGCTAATCTATGTAATGGAAAATGTAGGTCGATAGATCGTGTTGAATAGTGGTGCTGAGATGTATGAATTGTAAACTTTTCCCTATTCTTCATAAAGAACACTAAACATTCAAATATATAAAGGGCATACAAAGTCAGAATGTTCTTTTCTCTGAATACTCCTCTGCATGACTCTCTGAACTTCATATGGAACATGATTCTCATAATTTTTTTCTGTATTTTAAAGATAGAGTCAACAGCTGAGCTAGCTCCCCAGAACATTATACCATATCTCATGACAGACTCTGCATTGGCAAAATAAACCGATCTTAAGCTACTTGAGTCCAAATATTTTACCAATACCCTCATTCCATAGCATACCTTACTTAATTTCATCGATAATGACTCTATATGATCGTACCATTTCAAGAACCTGTCGATTTGAAGGGCTAAGAATTTAGTCGATTGACTCAAGGTAATGCTTTTGTCTGCTAACTGTATTGAATCATCTAACACTTTACGGGATCTATCTGTGCTGAACACTATAACTGCGGTTTTGTCTTCATTCATGAGAAGTCTATTAGAATCGAGCCAATTTTTAACAATTGCAAATATCTCATCCGCTTTTTTACTGATACTTACAAAATCATTGCCTTTCAATAAAATATTGGTGTCATCTACAAAACAAGTAATGATGACCAACAGGGCTTCAATCAAAAGAAATAAATCATTCATAAAAAGAATAAACAATACTGGACCCAGTGTGCTTCCCTGGGGTACGCCAACATTCACCTCTACCTGATCTGACTCAGACGTCACACCATCTACTTGAACAGACACCTTCTGATGGCGACCTCCAAGGTAGGACTCAAACCACATTTTTGCCACACCGCGAATTCCCATATTCTCTAACTTTTGGAGCAGATAAGAATGGTTCAAACAATCATAAGCTCTTGACTGATCAATGAATAAACCCAATCCGAGATTATCTTCTTCAATTATGCGGATTATTTCCTGGGTAAACTGGAAAATGGCTGTGATCGGAGACCTACCCCCGAGGTATCCATGCTGAGAGTCACTAAATATATTATTTCTTTCAAGAAATTCTAAAAGCCTGGTTAACATTGCTTTCTCAAATATTTTTGAAAAACATGGTAGAAGACTTATAGGTCTATAATTTTCAACAGCACATTTATCTCCCTTTTTAAAAATAGGTTTTACAATAGAAATTTTCAATTGATTAGGAAAAATTCCATATATAAAGGAGTTATTCATTATATAAGACAGGATACATTTCAATTCTTCACTACATGACTTTACCAGCCTCAAAGGAATTTCATCATAACCGCTACAATTTTTATTTTTGAAATTCTTAACAATCTCTGTGATTTCCTCAGGAGTTACAGGTTTTATACTAAATATCTCCTGTATATTAGGTGAAACATCCAAGAAAGGAACATCGGGTATTTTGTGCATCAATTGAGGAACAAGCGTTTTAAAAAATTCCGAAAATTTAGAGGATACCTCAGATGGTGATCCCTGTATACCACAATTGTGTTTGTGAGTTTTCCCTGTAAGTTCACCCACCAATGACCACATTGTTTTTGATTTATTATCTGAAGTTTCCATCTTCTTCTGAATGTAAGAGATTTTCGATTTCAAGAGCAATGCTTCATAGTGTTTTTTCTCTACTTTGTATAAATCGTCATAGCATTTATGTTTGTTTCTCATCAATAATAAACAGTCTAATTTATTTTTAGATTCTTGAATTTCTAAAGTGTTATACATCTCATTGGAGGATGACTTTTTTACATGAACCAATCTCAAGGGAAATCTCTCATTGAAAATCAGTTTGAAAGTCCCCATGAACGCATCCCATTGAGCATTGACATCATGCTCACTGATTTGATAAACATTCCCCCAGTCCTGCTCCCCCAGATCTCTTTTGAAGGCATCAATGGACTCAGATGTGAAAAATCTTTTATAAGAAGGCATGCTAGGGTGAAGTTCATTTAAACTCAACGTAAGCTTCTGACCAAAGTGATCTGACAGAGTAGTCTGAAGAACCTGAGACGAGAACTCTGAACAATGAAAATTTGTAAAAATATTGTCTAAACAACTACTTGTATTATAAGTTACCCTTGTGGGTTCGAATATAGTTTGAGAAAGTTCATACGAGCTCATGAGGGACAGAAAGTCAATTTTCTCACCAACATCACTGGATGGAGACAGGTCAATATTGAAATCACCAGCTATTATGATTTTTCCACTCACTCCTATGGAAGATAGAATCATCTCAAGTCTTTCCAACAGAATATCAAATCTTCCACTGCCTGGTCTATATACAGATATGATGACCAACTTTGTTTTATCGAGGAGGCACTCCACAGCAGAACACTCAAAATGACCAACAACAGATAAATCACTCAGATCTTTTCTTTCCTTGGAGTACTTTGTTCTCCTTGTATACAGGGTGTTTGGTAATTCGACGTGAACCTTGGAAAGGGATATACTAGACGTCATTTGCAGTGAATTGCGTCGAGTAAAGCATGGTCCGAAAATCTATGGTTACGAAGATATGGCGATTTTTCAACTTTTTTGAAATTTTCTGCTTCGTTATCGAAAATAATTGATTTTGTGAAAACTACTCGACTCTAAATATTCAATGAATATTTTTTTGAAAGCTGACGAAATGGTCCTCATTTCTTGCGAAAAAGTATTCACTAAAAATTCAGATAACCCGAGATATACAGGGTCATAAATGGCTGCACCTGTTTTCCTCATAAAATCTTGATAAAACAATTGAGAATTACTCGAAAAAAGTATTATGAACTTGGTGTACAAATGTAAGGAAAAACTTCCCTGTTTCATCAGCTTTCCAAAAAGGTACATATGTCAATAATTTCTTCATGCAATCTAAAAATATGGCCGGAAAACCAAGCAGACAACCGACTTTTTCGAGTCATTTAGTGATCGAACCATGGCCCGCTTACGGCTTACGAATCCCGCCAACTGAAATAAAGGATAATAGGATATCTGAATGACTCGAAAAAGTCGGTTGTCTGCTTGGTTTTCCGTCCATATTTTTAGATTGCATGAAGGAATTATTGACATATGTACCTTTTTGAAAAGCTGATGAAACAGGGAAGTTTTTCCTTACATTTGTACACCAAGTTCATAATACTTTTTTCGAGTAATTCTCAATTGTTTTATCAAGATTTTATGAGGAAAACAGGTGCAGCCATTAATGACCCTGTATATCTTGGGTTATCTGAATTTTAAGTGAATACTTTTTCGCAAGAAATGGACCCATCTCCTCAGCTTTGAAAAAAATAATCATTGAATATTAAGAGTCGAGTAGTTTTCACAAAATTAATTATTTTCGATAACGAAGCAGAAAATTTCAAAAAAGTTGAAAAATCGCGATATCTTCGTAACCATAGGTTTTCGGACCATGCTTCACTCGACGCAATTCACTGCAAATGACGTCTAGTATATCCCTTTTCAAGGTTCACGTCGAATTACCAAACACCCTGTATATTGCTGAACCACCATGTTTTCCCTTTTCTCGACAAAACGATGATACCAATTCAAAATTGTCTATGAAATTATCCAATTCGTCATTTGTTTTCCAATGTTCTGTTAAGCATAATATAACACAATCATTATGAAAGGTTAATAGATGCTGTAATGAATTGAAGGCAGTACTCAGGGCCTGAACATTATGGTGGATAATACTGATTTTGTTATTGGAAATATTAATCAGGTTCACTTTATCTACAAAAAATCAGAGGAACTTTTATTCTTTTCATATGCATAAAAATTGAATCTTTTGATCCCTACGTTTTCAGGCCAAAAGTCAGTGTTGTATAGGTCATTTTTATACTTGAACGGAACTTTCACTAAGAAGCTTTTACGATCTCCGTGCTTTTTGATCAGAGATAGCTCCTTCACTTCAACAATTACATTCCTAAAATTTTCTTTCGTATTGATGTAGGTTTTGACTTGTTCTTCCGTTACATGCGGTTTCACTCTACTTATACAGGGTCTTTCACGAGGAACCTCACCCATATTTATACGGGAAACTACTGAACGTATTTTCATGAAATTCAGCACTTATAAGTATTTCACGATGCTGATGAAATCTAAAATATTTTCAAGGCATGAGCACCTCCGGTTTTTCCGGAAATGACGTCAACTTCCGTTTTTCAAATTAGAACACCATTTTTTTATTGCAGAAATAGATTCCTTAGAAAATTTCAAGTTATTTTCATGTAACATTTTTCAGTTTTGGTTGTAAAAATCT
Organism: Adalia decempunctata; assembly: GCA_951802165.1. Lineage (NCBI taxonomy): Eukaryota > Metazoa > Arthropoda > Insecta > Coleoptera > Coccinellidae > Adalia > Adalia decempunctata. The sequence continues at coordinate 52,360,260 of OX637695.1, forward strand.
CTCTGAGCGGGAAAATTCGAAAAAAAAATCGAAAATAGAGCTCCGCTGAAACAAGAATAACTTCGAGGTTTTTGGAGGGAAAATTTTCGTTTTTGGGATTTTTCAAGATGTATAACTGTTGTATCCACTTTAAAAATCGAAATCGCGATTCATGATACAGGGGGTGAAAAAATCGCTTTCAAAGTTGGGGATGACAAAATCGTGAAAAATCAATTTTTTCAAATTAGAACCCAATTTTTAATGGCAGATATTGAATCTACGTTAAAAAATAATGTAAGTGTATGCATCACACCCTTGCCCTAAAATGGATAATTTCTGAGTTATTCACAAAAAACTGTTTTTCGTCTTGAATTTTCAGCTATTTCTTTTCCCTTCACGCCAAAAAGATGAAATGGTTCATAAGGAATTATTTATTTATCACTGGAGAGAAAACCGATGGCCGATTAGTTGAAATAAAGAGGTTTCCGATACAATTTCGAATCCAAATTCGCCATCTATTTAGGAACAACCTGTAACTTTTTTCTCTTGCATATTAGGGTAGTAAAATCTAAAACATGGTTTAAGTAACAGTTCCTGAAAATTTCATCTTTTTGGCGTGAAGGGAAAAGAAATAGCTTAAAATTCAAGACGAAAAACAGTTTTTTGTGAATAACTCAGAAAATATCCATTTTAGGGCAAGGGTGTGATGCATACACTCACATTATTTTTTAACGTAGATTCAACATCTGCCATAAAAAAATGGGGTTCTAATTTGAAAAAATTGATTTTTCACGATTTTGTCAACCCTAACTTTGAAAGCGATTTATTCACCCCCTGTATCATGAATCGCGATTTCGATTTTTAAAGTGGATACATCAATCTTACATCTTGAAAAATCCCAAAAATGAAAATTTTCCATTCAAAAACCTCGAAGTTATTCTTGTTTCAGCGGAGCTCTATTTTCGATTTTTTTTTCGAATTTTCCCGCTCAGAGAGATTTTTACAACCAAAACTGAAAAATGTTACATCAAAATAACTTGAAATTTTCTAAGGAATCTATTTCTGCAATCAAAAAATGGTGTTCTAATTTGAAAAACGGAAGTTGACGTCATTTCCGGAAAAACCGGAGGTGCTCATGCCTTGAAAATATTTTAGATTTCATCAGCATCGTGAAATACTTATAAGTGCTGAATTTCATGAAAATACGTTCAGTAGTTTCCCGTATAAATATGGGTGAGGTTCCTCGTGAAAGACCCTGTATAGAACCATGCCTTTTTTTCCTGACCTACGAAGCCATCTGAATTATCCACTCCATTTGTTCCCAATCTGATACTTGGTCTCTTTCTTGGTTTTTTGGATACTGTTTTCCAAGCAAACGGTGTTTGCTCATTCGAATTAATGTTTATATCCTCTTGACTGTTTTTGTTTTGAACAATTAGATTGGAAAAAGTGCGGTTAGGACGGATGGAACTCTGACCTGTCTGCGCACGGGACTGGGGAACGGGAACCGAAACTGGTGGTTCCACAAGTTCAGGATCTTCACTTGCAGATCTCCCAATGGTCACAGTGTCACATGAAATTAAAGGCTGAGATGGAACAATGTTTATCTTCGATGACTGTTTATCGCTTTTTGTTTGAGTTTTTTCCTCATCTCTTGTAATATAGATTCCTTCTCATCAAGGGTATTTTCCAATGTTAATATTTTGAACTTATACAATTCCACATTTTCTTCTAATTGGTTTATTATTTTAAGTAACAAATCGACATTTGATGATTCAGCTGACAAATGATTATTTGTGAGTCCGTCTATCGTACTCGCACCTGGCCCTCCGATTTTTTCACACGGACCGGCAGGTACAAAGACAATTAAATCTTTGTCACAGCATTTTTCTATTCTTTTTCCACAACTTCGATGGAATAATTTCTGGCATGATGGGCATTGCACAGCACTTTTTGTTATAGAATTCCCACAATTATCACACTTTGAGAATACTTCGCTTAGCGTAGCGCTACCGACACCTCTGTACTCGTTGGACGACATCGTAAGAATGTGTAGACCCTTTTTGGTGCTTCTTATGAATTCATAAAAATACAGCCTGTTCCATTTCGAATGCCCTGTATATCACAGTTCAATTTCGGATATACCATTCTGGAGAGTGATCAATGTAAATTTGATTTTCAATGGCAATGGGCACAACTTAATAATTTCAAATAATCTGAGTCACGAATGTTGGAAAAGGAGACTGACTTTATCGAAAACCGTTAATATTTTTCGAGGTTAAGATATGCATGAAATATCATTCATTTTTCTGTAAGGCGTTGGTCTCCCCGAACAACCGCTGTCCGCGAGCGACGACGGACACGGATCCGTCGCCTTCAACTTCCGAATGATACATTCAGAAATTTATTGACACGGTCTCTCTCAAACGTCGCGTCTGACGTGCAGCTGAACGTCCGACGCGACGGTTGAGAGAGACCGTGTCAATAAAGGTGCAGACACATTGTTATCACGTCACGTCACATCACGTCATCTTCCCAAAATGTGCAACCACGATAATTCATGGAACTTAGACCATTGGAAGAGAGACACACCTTTCAATAATAAATAGTGAAGCCAAATCATCAGAACTAAACTGGGTGATTATACTACTACGGAATCAAAATGTAGTAATAATTTTTGCAACATTGTATCTGCTGTCACGTTATAGCACTGAAAGCACGCAAGATCTATATTCCGCAAATTTACATTTTCTGTATGCACGTGATTTTACGTCTAATATTATGTGAAATGTCATTCTGACATACATTTGAAACCGATTTGGGTGCTCATTCAATAATTCTTGAATTAATTGATGGAATTCCCCCACTTCTTCTGTTCGTTGACTCATTTGGTAAATCGAATCCCTTCTATGAGAATCACCAGCAACTGTAAAAGCAGCTATATTCTCCATATCTTCTTCCCATTTCCTCGCGTGAGCTCACGTGACGTGACAACAGTTTGTATGCACCTTAAATTTCCGAATGTATCATTCGGAAGTTGACGGCGGCAGACCCGCGTCCGTCGTCGGTCGCGGTTCGGGGAGACCAGCGCCTTAGGAACCGAAAAACTGACAAAAATAAAGTTTGCCATTTGGAGAGACATAACAATGGAACAGATCACATGACATTCATCTTATGTAGAGTAAACCATATGTCCTAGAAACAATTCCTCATTCCGAAAATGATGTAGATATTTCATTTCACGTTCAGTGAAACAAGTCCGAAACACTTTTTTGTCTATGATTTTTTTAAGATCCTTAGTATTACCACTAAATCAGAAATAAAGAAGTTGATAAGAAAAAAGAATTTCGCTGACATTTTTCCTAGCTCTTATCTTCGGAATACGGAGTATTCAGGTTATTGACGGCCAAATCAAATAATATAGGAACTAAAATACAATCGTTTCGATTACTGGTCGATAAACATAGATAGACCATCTTCTCAATTATTCAACTATTCGCGATTAAGTATAATCCAGTTGGAAATTGAGCAATTCTGTTCCAGTTGTTGAAGTTTTTTATATCTATAGAGATTCGTTGCAGTTCTTCAGAATTTGATGAGCTGGAGAACACTATCGATTGTTTTGCAATTGGCATTAACAATCTCAATATAAATCTTGAAGAGTTCTAAAGAAGTCTTGTAATGGAGGGACGGCATCATCACCACTTTAGAAAGCTTATCATGATATTTACTTTCGGTTCAATGAGAGTGGAATATTGTGAGAAAATTCATCTCGATATGTTTTCTATCCAGAATGGAATTACGAGTGAAAGAATCTACTTATCCTTTTTCCCTTATAACACGTTTCTCTCTGATGATGGTAATGGCGGTTATTGGAGGAAAACCATATGTCTATACAATTATCTTTTTTGAATTCTACAGTTCCATTTCCAACTATGTAAGTAATATCGGCTTCTAATATTTCAAGCAGAATCTGCACCTATCGTATTTCATAATATCAAGGTCTTAACCGAGAGTATGTTTTCCCTTCTCCGCATCTTATCCTTCTGCCTTTTCGACTCGAAGAAGGTTCCATTAAGGTCGTATTAAATGACCACAACTTTGGCTATGTTTGAGTTTCCCATCTTCCATCATCTACGAAGTGTATTGACTTTTATCAGAGTGGAATCGCGAAGTGAAAAACTAGGGAATAAAGCAAGACTTCTTCATTCAACGACTATCATCACTCAAACTGTTAATTGGGAGAATCTCGCCACCCTTCTTGATATTGCGGGGGCTAAATTGTTATAGACGTGGATAAAGGCGAAATATACGTTCAAACTGACATATTATGAACTTCAGCGTTCTCAGAATTCTGTCGATCTCACTGGATTTGGGAAATTGATTAAATAAGGAATACTCGTATACCTTCGCAGTACTTTATTGGAAGCAAAAAGTTCCTCCCTCATCCTAGCAATTAATGTTATTATAGGTTTCTAAGAAAAACTCGATGAGCACAAATGATATTACCGAACAAATTGCGAATGTAGGATGTAGGCAAGTAAGCAACGCTATAGCATATGATGAGCACATGTATTAACTATTTGTCCAATTCACAGGATCCAAGATATATCGGGTATTTTTCATCAGAGTGATACGAGTGAACTTCAAATTGAAATAAAACCTATTTAAATTAATCAAAGCCAAATTTTAATTTGATTTGAAAAATTCACAAGATCGAGGATATATCGGGTATTTTTTTTCAGAGTGATATAACGTCAAACTGAAATTAAACACATTTAGAATGAGATTGAAGCCAAATTTTAATTTGATTTGAAATAGCTATCTATGTAACAAGTACATACATGAATTAGGTATTTATCAACGAATCCAAAAATTAATAATAATAATAAGTCATTAAGCCTAATTTATGTACGAGTTGCATACAAAGCTTTATGTTAGACTGTAATGCAGAAATTTAAGTTTCTGAAATGGTAATCATAAAATTCGTCGCCTTATTACTGAAACATATTAATTGTGCTTTTGCTTTTCTCACCTCAGTAACCAGTGATCTTAAGGTGGGCGTTCAATGTAGTGTGTTTATTTCAAGTTGATTTCGAAAACGGTTTCACTTTGAGAACTGAATATTTGTGGGTGAACTCAGAAAGGATTAGGGTTCTTGTTGAAATAATTTTAATCGATTTCATTCTGACAGTTAATTTTTTTTCTTTCAAAAATAGAAGAAAATGAGCCAACCCATGCTTCTGTTTTATTTCAACAGAAAGACCCATGAAAATAGTTTAACTTCCGATTAAAAGTGAATCTACTGATAATTTCGTTCAGAAGATCAACTTGAAATACGGAATTGGCAGAGAATGGCCAAATTCAAATTTTGGCGGGAAAAAGTTCCTGCTTTAGCCACAAATCCGCTTATTTCATAGTTCGACGATTTTCGGATAGAGAGCGCCATTGTACATTTCATTCATGATTAGAGAGATATTCATAGAACTTGATAGTGATAGTGCATGTTCTATGGAGATATCCATAAAATGGACGGTGGCGCCTCTATCGGCTGAGCTTTCCTACTCGCTTTAAACGCCGACCTTAAACATCTACTCCGTTTATTTTGTGACATAATAATCCGAAAATTGGATAGTGCGGAAGAAGAAAGCGCAGAAAATTCAGCCGCAAGCGCCAAAGAATTTCTCTCACCCACTTAATCAAAAAGTACTTATGAAAATATGTATGTGGTGTGAAACGAAGAAAATTGTTAAATCGGCAGAAGAGAGTATTTTGGCTCACTTCAATAATGAATTAAAAGTTCTTCACAATGGACCAAGTACACAATGTTACGAGCAACAATAAATTCGAATGAAAGAACTGATATAAGTACATTTCCTAGCGTCATTCCTTACCAAGATGTGGATAAATTTCTATCTGTAAAAGATGAAAAGCAATATCTATCAAGCAAGATATGTTTCAGTATTCTATTTTTCACAGTTCTATTACAAAAGATTGATTCTTTTAGGTCATTCTCATATTTGGCGTTGGTGGTGCATGCCGATGCCACGAATTGGTTTCTCTTCCTACAACTGCTGTACCTTGGTCCGAGGAAGTAGCAATGATGAAGCTTCAACAGTATTGCAAATTGAAAACTGTTCTTCCACTTCGAGCTCGACATCCTCAGGCATGCATTTGAACAATAACAAGGAATGCGTTTTTAATATTCACTACCACACTAATAATTAGATTGTTAAAATTCATTATTTAGTTTTAAGGTCGAATTTAATTTTTTATTCGTTGAATAAAGTGTTGTTTGCATCAACTATGATATTTACTTGACATAATGACAGTGACAATTGAGTCCAATAAGGTGGTGTCCAATAAAGTAGTCAATTATGGACACTTAAAGAATTCATTAATCAACATAAATAGTATATTCTAAAACTAGTTGCAGAATGGGCTCCCATTTCAATACGAATGCGAAATTCGAAAACGAGCGACGAAGGAGCGATTTTTCGAACGCATGAGTATTGGAATTGCATTCTGCAACGAGTATTAGACGATATTTTCTCTATTTCGCTCAAATTTTGTGAAATTCAATGAAAAAATTCAAATTATAGGTCCTAGTGACTTTCATATTTTATCTTGGCAGTTGGTGTGAACGTTAGGAAATACGAAAATTGACGTTTCCAAATTGACGTCTGCTGAAATTTCAAAGGATCGGAAGTCATTGCTGACAACCACAAAACGAAAAATATAACTGAAAACGATGCTGTAATGAATTCATTACAGCACTGTTTTTAGAACTGTAATGAGCTCATTACGATACTGAAATAGAGAAATAATATTATCACATTTATGTTTTGAAGATAATTTCCGGCATTTGTCCATATGCATGCATCTTTTGGACTTTATGAATATCATCATAGGTTGTTTCAAATTTTGTGTCGAAAACTGTGATCGAAAATTGGCCATAACTTCTGTTTTTCGAATCAGATCACTATTCTTTGATGATTGCGTTGGATTCTTCGAAGAAGAATAATGATAACACTCTCTTCTGATCTCTCTTCTTGATCCTAAATTCAGTAATTTCAAAGTTATTTGAGCTTTTCTGGATTCATGTTATTATTATTATTATATATTTGATAAGAATTTAGAAAAATTCTATAAACTCAAATAAAATTAAAAATATATAGAAATGCACATAGCTAGATAAAAAATAAAGTATAAATTACAATTGAAAATAAAAAGCAATACCTATATTATAACAAAAGCAAGAAAGGAGAAAAAAACTTCATCTTGAGTTTGGCGACGATCGACTCTGCATCCACCTGTCAAATCTGTTTTTGAACGAGTTGACAGAGGATGCCTCCACAATGGCAGACAGTAGACGGTTCCATGAAGAAAACACTCTGTTGGACAGGAAGTGTTCTCTCCGAGTCGTCCTGAAATTCTCCCTTCGCAGCTTGTATCTGTGGCCACGCAGACGTTCGTCATCATTCAGAGTGAACATTTCACCCAGATCTGCGCTAAAAATACCGTTCAGATCTCTGCAGGTGATAATGAGGTCACCTCGGGCCCGTCTGTCTGAAAATAAGGAGAGATCCATAATAGAGAGCCGTTCAGGATAGCTGGGTCGCAGTACACCATAGGGTAATCTAGTCGCACGACGCTGGACACTCTCGAGCAGTTCCACATCGCGAACCAGAGACGGAGACCAAACTGCCCCGGCATATTCCAGGATTGGGCGCACATATAGAATTCTACAGGAGGCCGGATCGCAACGGGAAAATGATAAAGAATTCTCTTCGCCTTGTTAACGGTGTGCAGGATGTGATTGGACCAAGAGAGATCATCGTAAACCACGACTCCAAGGTCACAATGAGAGGTTTCGGCAGAAATCGTATGGCCGCCGAGGAAGTAATCGTCACCAGGATTGTTTCTTCCCATGTGAATGACCGAACACTTCGAAAGATTTAGAGGCAAACACCAGTTCACAGACCAGTCGTAGAGGGCATCGAGGTCCCTCTGAATGACATCAGGGTCCCCAAGCGCATCACCAAAGATTTTAGCATCATCGGCAAAAAGCGAACAATTAGATCGAATGGTTCTTGGCGAATCCGAAGTGTAAAGAAGGAAAAGAAGTGGGCCTAGGACCGAACCCTGGGGGACCCCACTTACCACTGATCTCGTGGTCGATAGAGAGTCTCCCACGCGAACGCGAAAAGTGGGATCAGAGAGGAATGACCTAATCCACTGAAGGAGGGAACCCCGAATACCCAAACTCTCGAGTTAGAGAAGTAGACGCCTGTGTGGAACGCGATCGAACGCACGAGAAAAATCGAGGTAAACTACGTCAATAGTTGTACAGGATGGCCCGATTTCGATGGTTTAGTACTACATCTCATCAACTATCAGAGATAGAGAAAAGGTAATAAACAAGTCATGCCTTTTTTTCTAAAAACATAAATTGCTGAAAACCACAAGTAGCTACGCCGTTTAGTTTCCGAGCTATAGGGCGATTTTGGTATTTGGTCCATTTTTATGATTGACTATAGACGTGCAGACACATTGTTATCACGTCACGTCACATCACGTCATCTTCCCAAAATGTGCAACCACGACAATGCATAACTTGGACCATAGGAAGAGAGACACACCTTCCAATAATAAATAGTGAAGCCAAATCATCAGAACTAAACTGGGTGATTGTAATACTACGGAATCAAAATGTAGTAAAAATTTTTGCAACATTGTATCTGCTGTCACGTTATAGCACTGAAAGCACGCATGATCTATATTCCGCAAACTTACATTTTCTGAATGCACGTGATTTCACGTCTGATATTTTGTGAAATGTCATTCTGACATACATTTGAAACCTATCTGGGTGCTCATTCAATAATTCTTAAATTAATTGATGGAATTACCCCACTTCCTCTGTTCGTTGATTCATTTGGTGAATCGAATCCCTTTTATGAGAATCACCAGCAACTGTAAAAGCAGCTAAATCGTCCATATCTTCTTCCCATTTCCTCGCGTGAGCTCACATGACGTGACAACAATGTGCCTGCACCTTAAAGGTGCAGACACATTGTTATCACGTCACGTCACATCACGTCATCTTCCCAAAATGTGCAACCACGATAATGCATGGAACTTAGAGCATAGGATGAGAGACACACCTTTCAATAATAAATAGTGAAGCCAAATCATCAGAACTAAACTGGGTGATTATACTACTACGGAATCAAAATGTAGTAAAAATTTTTGCGACATTGTATCCGCTGTCACATTATAGCACTGAAAGCACGGAAGATCTATATTCCGCAAATTTACATTTTCTGAATGCACGTGACATCACTTCTTATATTTTGTGAAATGTCATTCTGACATACATTTGAAACCGATCTGGGTGCTCATTCAATAATTCTCGAATTAATTGATGGAATTCCCCCACTTCTTCTGTTCGTTGATTCATTTGGTAAATCAAATCCCTATATGAGAATCACCAGCAACTGTAAAGCAGCTATATTCTCCATTTCTTCAACGCATTTCCTCGCGTGAGCTCACGTGACGTGACAACAGTGTGTCTGCACCTTAACTTTCGTATCATAGGATCTACGCTCTTGAAATGAACACATCTTCAGGGCACTTTTTTTACTGCTTTTCATCTGTGCTATTGAATTTTCTGTATCTGCCCTAATTTCGGAGCTATATCAAAAAATTTTGTTTCAAATGAAAACCATAATGAGAATGATATTTCCAAATTGATCTTCCTTCAGCGATTTCAAAAATATACAGGATGTCCCAAGATGTTCCAAACAGCCAATATTTCGGCTCTCAGACAAAGTGGAAAGTTCAAACAAAAAGTTTTTCAAATGGTATCAAAACTCCACCAGAATCCGTCGTTAGAATTCTGTTTCTAATTACCACCCCTGAATTTATGTAAAATGATGAGCAATTGTTTTGATATATTTCTTCTTCAACTAAGATATCGTTTAGAGTAAGAAAAATATAGGGATGCCATTTGAAAAGAATATCTGGGGTAGTTTTTTCAGGAGTGGTAATCAGACACAGAATTTTAACGACGGATTCTGGTAGAGTTCTTGATGCCATTTGAAAAACTCTTTGTTTGAGTTTTCTAACTTGTCTGAGAGCTGTTTGGAACATCTTGGGACACCCTGTATATCATGATATACTTTCGAGTTCTATATACATATATATGTATATATCGAAAATTTCGAAAAAACACCAGGCGGCCATAGAATTCCATGTCTTATTTATTTTCACTTGTCAAATTCAAATATATTTTGAGAGATATCCCGAAAGAACTGAGCCACAGAAAAGTATATTCACAAGGCATAGATGCATAGAATATCTGGTGTTGGCACTGATCAGATTTTGTTCAAGACTTTCTTGCCGATGGAAAATATGAGTATTCGTCCTGCTTTTCATTTCTCCCGAAAGGGGTCGCGCTATTTGCCATTGCCCCAGTAGCGCCACGACGCGAAATATTGCGGATTATTCCCAAAGTAGCACCAGTACTGAAATCTAGGGTTCCGTTTTGATCTGCCAATTTTGGTCACGATTTTTAGTAAAGATTCGTTATACCAGGTATTCTATGCATCCATCACAAGGCTTGAGAATAATCTAATGGCTTTTGGATCATTTGAGTAGAAACGGCCAAACAAATATCATAAGCAGAATGGGGAAGAAGGCACCCTCGACGTAATCCTTTCCTACAATTTCGAGTAGGCTTATAGAAAATTAAACGGGAGTCAAGAGGAATTAATAGTGGTTTGAAAATATTGGACACAAATGAATTTAGAGCGTATACATTGATAAAACAGCCTGCAATCAAACACGTTGATGAACAGAAAAGTATGGACTTATGTAATTGGTATCTCGCAAGAATTCGTCATTATCTCCAATTTTTCAAAAAGATCATATGGACTGAAGAAGTATACATCAGAAGCGCAGGAATATTCTACAGTCATAACGAACATTTGTGGACTGGTGTGAATCCTCATAAGGCAATAAATATCCGAAACCAAGGGAGATTTGGTTTTAGTGTTTGGTGTGCTATGATCGAAGGTAGAATCTCAGCCTAGAGAATATTTGAAGGGATCCTGAATTCGGAAAGATTTTTGAACATGGTGAACAAACATATTGTTGAAGAATTTATTGATAATATACCTTCATTCCAAAGAGAACCACTATATTATCTACTGTATGCTGCACCTCCGCATAAAACGGCCGCGGTAACTCAATTACTAAATACCTATTTCCGTAATAAATGGATTAGCATAAATGGAATAATGAAATGGCGACCTAGATCTCCAGATTTGACACCACTGGACTTTTTTTCTCTGGGGATACATAAAAAACAGATTATATAAGTTGAACAATAGAAATATATATGTATGTACCTATGTTTTGTGTCCCCAATATTATAATATTCAAATTGTAGTAGGTTTCTAGGACCGATGTGGCAGGTAAATGAAACTAGGAGATTACCTAACGTTTCGCCAACTTTATTGTGGCTTTTTCAAAGGCTGAAATATGGAAAGTATTTTCTCTTTTTTTTTAAACAATACTTTCCATATTTCAGCCTCTGAAGAAGCCATAATAAAGTTGGCGAAACGTTAGGTAATCTCCTAGTTTCATTTACCTGCCACATCGGTCCTAGAAACCTACTACAATTTGACCATTAATAGAAATATATTATGGAGCAACTGAAATATAATTTCAGAGCCTTTATCAATGAAGTTCCCAATGTTTATATTTATAATTCAACAAATTGCATCATTAAAAGATGCAATTTATGTATTTCCCCGAATGGACAACAATTTGAACATTTGTTGTGAATGTTATTTTTTTCGAATGAACCTATATTTTTTCCTGAAGGAACTTTATTTGCCCCTCATGGAAACATTCATTACTGTTAATAACGGGTTATATAAAACTTTGTGTTATTGTCAGTACAGACAGCTTTATATCGATTTACAGAAGCAATAATTCAGTTGATTGAAAATGACCATCTTGGGCTTGGGTTATTTATCGATTTAGCGAGTGCTTATGATTGTTTGTCGAGGAGGTTTTTACTTGTGGAACTCGAGAAACTAGGAATTAGGGGAAATGCGAAAAAATTGATGACGTCATATCTGTCAAATAGAAAACAAAGAGTTTCCCTTCATGAAGACGAAAATGAATATAAATCGGAAATAGTAGATTCAAACTGTGGTATTCCCCAGGGCAGTATTTTGGGGCCTATCTTGTTTGTAATATTCATGATCGATATTTGTGATTCAGCTGACGATATTATTAAGTCATTAACATCTTTTGTTGACGTTACAAATTTAATGATAGGAGGGTCTAATTTTGAAGATGTTGAAGCAAAGGCACGGTCAATGTATGATGAGCTTAAGAACTGGCTCATTAAAAATAAATTAATCATTAATGAGGAGAAAACATCTGCTCTTCTTTTCACCACAAGTAGATCAAAAAAAATAACGATTAATATATTAAATTTGGGTAGTCGTGAGATAAAGATGGAACAATCAATTAAGTTCCTGGGGGTTCAACTGGATGGATTTCTAAAATGGACTTGCCATATTGATTATCTGGCAGGAAAGTTGTCTAGTATAGGATTTGGGATTAGGACAGTTTCAAGATATTTGAATGATTCAAATATCAGAATAATTTATTTTGCTAATGTTCAGTCACTTATAAGATATGGTATCATTTTTTGGGGAACAAGCACAGATGTTGATAAAATATTTTTGATACAAAAGAAAATTATAAGAATCATGTTCAGGATGAGTTACACTGAATCATGCAGAAATGTTTTTAGGAAAAATAAAATTTTGACAACATCTGCCATATATATTTTCGAGTGCTTGATGTTTTTCTTCAAAAACAAAGAAAAGTTTTCTCTTCATACACGTAGAACTGATTATCCTTCAAGATCTCTGGAATTACATTATCCTGTTCACAGATTGACCTTATCAGAGAAACACCCATCTTATATGTGTATAAGAATTTTCAATAAATTGCCTAATGAAATAAAAACCATAAGCAGCTTAAAGATGTTTAAGAAAAATGTAAAAGAATATTTGGTTTATTTGGAACCTTATTCTCTGAATGATTATTTAAAGGGTATTTAATATTATGTTGATTATTTATATTTTTTCTTGGCACTATTCATGTTATGTAAGGACTTGTCTGTGCATACTTTGAAATAAAGATTATTATTATTATTATTATAATATCAAATCATCTAAGTATTTAAATGCTTCTCATTTTTAAATTAAACATAGTAATTAATCATACTAGAATCAACAAGTTTCGCGAAGCCCCTCTATTGGTTTGAGTCATAATGAAGTCAATATTTCCTGAATAGATTCAGCAGCTTACAATAAATGTGAGATATCGAATTACATGAACTTATGAAAACTTCAGAAGCGCCAGACGACGCAACAATGATGGAATGATTGAATTTGCAAGTGGACAAAAATATGACATGAATTTCTATGACCGTCCCATTTCTGAAGAAAGTGAATCAAAGCCTGCTTGGATTTTGTTGAACGAAAAGTGTTTTTTCGAAATTTTTGATAATGAACTATATCATGCATGTTTTATATTTCTGAAATCGTTGAAGAAAGATCAATTTGGAAATATTATTTCCCATTATGATTTCCTTTTGACTATTCCACTCTTTCCATGTTTAGTGAGGAAGTTTCCGTAGCAACGATCGTTTCATCTCGATAAAACTTTCAAACCGGCAAAACCAACAAGTTGGTTTTCCAGAGATAAAATTTTGTTTTGAACGATTCTCTCGAAATGATCAGAAAATCAAAATCATCAAATTCATGAACACATTTTTAGGGCACTTTTTTTATTGTTTTTCAGCGGTGCTATTGGATCTGCTCAAATTTCGGAGCTATAACAATTTTTTTTATATGTAATACCACTGTATGTAATACCATCTCTAGTGGTATTACATATGAAAAAAAAAATTGTTATAGGTCCGAAATTTGATCAGATCCAATAGCACCGCTGAAAAACAGTAAAAAAAGTGCCCTAAAATGTGTTCATTTCGAGATGAATTTGATGATTTTGATTTTCTGACCATTTCGAGAAAATCGTTCAAAACAGTGTAGTTCAACAACATAGCTTTTATTTACAATTCTGCAAACTGAGAGTGGGAATGACGAATACAAGGTACAACATTCCTAGAATTTATCGAGAGAAACTCTCAATAATTATGTGGAAATGATCTGGTATCGTCGACAAAAAAAAAATGGCAACTGCTGTCAAAAATTTGATTGAACGAGCGCTTCATAGTCCCCAACTTCATGTCAGTGGTTTATTTGGAAATGTTTTTTTCGAAAACAATTTATAAGCAAGCGCTTATAAGCTCCGATACGAGTTGCCGTTCGAACAAGATTTTCTATAATTTGGATACTCTCGCAGAATTTATCGAGATTCATCTCCAACAGAACGCAGAGGAAATTGGTTGTCTGGCTGGCGGCCTCACCCCAGGCCACTAGATCGATATACCTGAATTTTGTCGCCAAATGTAATCATTGCATCTATTCATATTGCTGTATTTCAGGACTCTAATGAGTTTTGGTGTTATATGAGAGATGGTGAATACAATAACTTTTCACATCATGAAGCATCTGCTCGAATGTTTTTCCTCATTTCAACGATACACTTCCATTATTGTATGTGTCATATATGACTCTTTCATACTTTGTTACTAAGAGTCAACAGAATACTCACAGTTCCAAATGGAACACGTAACATGAAACATTTTGTGATAGAGAATCCTCGAGCAGGTAAAATTTAGGGCTGAAACAGCCATACATCAACAACGGATTTTTTATTTGTTCATAGGATCTCCGAATTCTATATTTTGGACGAACTGTGTCTGAGAAGCTAGAATGCAGATTAACCAATCAGTCAGAATAGGGTAGTGAAGCTTATTAGTATTTTTATTATTCGAAGAAAAGAAACATTGCAGGGCATGTGACAAATTAATTTTCAATAGGTAAAATTATAACTTCGGAATATTTCTCTCCTTTTCAACGCTGAAATTTCGAAAAAATTCAATGGTGACGATAGAATTTTAGTTAATCACATCATGAATACTCGGAACTTTATTATTATTCAATGTTCTGTAGAGTTTTGGTTCAGTAGCTTCTCATGATATATCTCTGAAATTATGGTTGACTTTCCTATTATCTTATGTTTCATTAATAGTATATTGTTCACTGAGTGGTAATGTAAGTCATGTAATTCATCAAGGGTGTTATGACCATTACCGCGAATTGAACACTATACTTTATCTTCTTCAGTAAAATTCGAATTAATCTGCATTTTCAACAGTTGCAAAAGCGATCTCTGTGGTCGAAAATCGAATCTATATCAAATCCTGTAGAAAACTTCAAAAATCGACGTTTTCCAAATGCAATTTTTGGATTTCACAACCAAGAAAATGTTGAAATGGATGGCGAGAACGTTACCTTGATGTCTGAAATAGAGTTCCCAAACGATTCGACGTATTCATTTCGTAAGTAATTTAATCTTTCCTATTTGTATTAGAGTGAGTTATAGGCGTGAGTTATATTATAACTCACGCTATAGGTTTATAGAGATTATTTCATTCACACATGGCTCCGCCAATGAAAAGTCACAAATTCAGTCACACGATATGGAATATTATCGGCTATTCAGGTAAACAAAGAAATATCAGCGGCAATTTAAAGAGTCAAAATTTGGCAAAACATTCATTCGAAATTGAAAATGTACGGAGGGTCCCGAGTTCAAAACTTGATTGGGATAGCAATTCTTTTGCAAAATAATTATAAATAAGTCCGACCGCTCGGTCGAGAATGCAAAAGACCGCGGATCCGAACGTTTGGAGTGTGTTCATGAAATAATCTTCCTGAATATCACTCGACTTTGACGAAAAGCGACTATTATTTTCTTTAATTCATCTCGAGCAACTTGTATTTCGACAATTCAATTCGACCGAATGAACATAAATAATCAAAGAATAACTCCCTAGAGCTAAAGCTCTCGGGATTTATTCAGATTATTAATGTTCATATGGTCTTATCAAATTGTCGAAATACAAGACGCTCTCGATAGAATTAGGTCAAAAATAATAGTCGGCTATTTGTCATAGTCTCGGGATATTACCTCCGACTATTACAGATCAAAATCAGTTGAATAATGATTATATTATTCTTTGGGAGGAGATAATAGTATATTGTTCAATGAGCGGTAATGTAAGTCATAACACACGCAGATGAATTTTGCAGCCTGAGCCTTCAGTCGAATATTATTATATTGTATTATTCTTTCATTCCTTTTCGAATTTATTTCACATTATGAGTTATAGAATAGAATAGAATAGTAATTTATTTTCCATATCATCGACCAATATTCACATCAAAGAAAAGAAAAGAAGTCAATCACAACTTACGAATAAGAAAAATACAACATAATCACAGAGGGTGAAATTGTGTCATAAAGAGCCACAAGCCATCCCAAATTCCTCAACAGTGCAGGGCTCAACCGTCAATATAATCATATGAATTTCCCGTTTAGAGGTTTTGCCATTAATTAAAATCTAAGCATATCTCGCGAGCATGTTGAAATTTTTGATGGCCATATACGTAAAAATTTTTTCAAATAAACTTAATTTATGCACGGGACAAAAGTAGCGAACTATTTACTTTTTATTATTTCGATATTGAATGAAATAGGACCTGTGCTTTTGCAAGAACAATGGGATTTTGTAAAAATAGAATATTGGTTTGTTTGAAAACTCCTCTACATGATTGTCTATAACTCATCTTGAAAATTCCTCTTATTGCCCACTTCTGAACTGAATGATGAATACACGTTGTACAGACGAACAACCCCCCCCCCCAGAAAACCAATCAATATCCCCAACATAAAAACTACAGAACTGAGATGCCCACAATAGTTATAATCAACATGCTCTTTTTACTTCAACAACCAAGAAATTTCACCGTTCCAGAAAATTTTTTGACTTGATCACCACAGCTAAAATGTTCAGGCATTTTTGTAACATCATTCATTTACATTGCTTTATTTGCCAGATACAAGACTGGCTAGATTGAAGTCTCGAAAGCCTTTATGGATAAATTATCTTCTCTTTTCTAAAAGAAATTTGGAGTGCGGAATGGAATTCATATGAAGAGGTTTTCAATGAAAGTTTATTTCTTGATTCTTTCAGAGAAGTTCCTGGTTTCCATCTGTCCAGGAAAAATTTCTATCTTTAGAATTGTCTTAAAACAGGTCATGGTCGTTGTAATAGTATGCCCGAGATCTGAACGAGGTCATGAAAAGCAAACTATTGACCATATTTGAGCTGCTCAGCAGAATAATGGCCTAACCACTTGATGTTGTGTCATTTTTCCGTATAAAACGAATGCAACGATAAGAGAGGAAGAACTGGGCATTCATGTTATTTTCTCGAATGACGTCAAAAATAAGTTTAGGCCACTAAAATTCTGAAAGCTAAGGCCTTGGCTAGCAGATCACAGTACTAACCCCATATTGTATTTTTTGTGGGTTGGGCCATTATTCTGCTGAGCAGCTCAATTGTTTAGTATATAAAAATATCCAGATGGTTTTGAGGCTATTCATTCAGTGATGGGTCGATACTTTCAAACCAATTTGATAATGAATATATTAGTTGATTTTAACCTTTTGTTCGTTTGTTTCAGAATATTACAAAATGCTTTGTAAACCTCTTTGTAAAAAAGAAGAATAAATTGTATTGCAAGAAGTTGGATGTTCTTTCTATGAGTGTAGATCCCGCTGAAGCGAGTCGGTCTTTTGTGCCGTGACAAAAGCTTCGCGGAATGGTACAAATGTTCCATCCACACTCAGAGGCTGGCGGGGTACCTGCGGAGTAATGATTGAATGCTTGTGCAGTGACTTTGTCAGCTTTTAGGGCGCTCCACACTCACGGCGCGAACGACGCCAAGAATTCTTGCCGTGAACTTGGCCAAGACTTCGCAGCAAAATGCCACCACACTCCCAAAAATATTCGCACTCCGGTTCCCGGCATAGTCGGTGTCTACGAAGACTTTTGACCTGTTCAGCCAGGAAGTTCACTTTGATGATAACCAAGAAATTTCAACACCCCGTTATTCTACAGGGTGTCCCAGAAGTCCCGCACTTCCTTGAGGGGATCGAAAGTGAAAAATATCCTAAGCCCAAATATCCATGTTGGAAATTTTTTGATAAAATAGTTCATTAGTTATTAATTAATGAAAGTGACCAATCAGGAGGGCGCTACAGAAGAATGAGTAAGCAGTGAGGACGCGAAAGTGAGACGCCAGTCTCGGTTTATTGCGTGAAAAGCCGGCAGCAGCTCTGGCGTTTCACTCTCGCGTCCCCAACTACTTACTCATTATTCTGTAGCGCGCTCCTGATGTTCACTTCATACATATTCACTATCCAAAATAGTTCAGATGCTTTAAATCTGCCAGACTCATTCCTCTTTTTGCCAAATGCGACAAGACAATCTAAAACACATGAACATAAAAATGATGGATTAATTCTTCAAGAATTATAATGAAAGGAACGTGCGTCGCTCAGATGCTGAAATAATAAATTCACGACAATTTTCAATTAGAAAAGGTAATAGGGACGTGAAACATGCCTCCTTGGGGTGAGGAAAAAATAGAGCTATGAATGGTTGACAACTCGAGAGTTCCCAGTTCAATTTACATACAGCGGAATAATTGTGTTTCGTGTCAGCAAATGAAATTTATTGCCTCCGAAACTTACTCTGGGGAACTCACTTGCGAAGGTAAGAAATTTATTCGAAGAAAGAAGGGGGAAGTTGCCGAAAGTAGGAATATTTTCACGGGTGAGGACTTCTGGAAAACTAGAATGATAGGTATTGGACTATATGCATATCCACGTTTTCTACTGATGTGTAAGGTCGGTATCTAAACAGAGAAATAAAATTGGAAGGTCTCTACCGGGTGTCCAAATTATATGCTCCCTGGGGGGCAACTCTTGAAAATTGTTATTGACACATATTTCAATGACAATGAAATATTTTCCTGAAATAATAAGATTTCTGGAAACCGATCTTGGTTACCTTGATTTTTTTTCCAGTTATATGGCGTTTCTGAAAGCAATGTATCGGTTTATGTATGAAATATCTTATAAATTTATATTGGTTTTTGTTGGTTTTTTCGATGGGTCATATGGTAGTGATGAATGATGATGAGACCTATGAATAATAACTCGGTGATTTTCAACAGGTTTCTAGGTCCGAAAATAATTCACAAAACCATCTTTTTGGATAAAAGGCCAACTAGTTTCGATTTTATTCTAAAATCTTCATCAGGGCTCTGAAATGGAACAACATACACTACAATAATCTAAGATGTTCGAAATTACAATTAAAAGATTAAAATCATATTTTTTTAACACTTATTTTAAACACATACAAACAAACAAGTATATAAATGAGGAAATAGGTTCGGAATATAGTGTGAATTTTCGACTTACATTCTCACTTTGTGTGGTTTCGTTGTCAACAGTTCTGATGTCAAAAATTAATAATTTGGAGAGGACAACAACTGCTCGCATGGAGGACATTAACTCTTTGGGTTTAGGTGGTACACTAAATGTACCACCAATTTCGACCCTCTTCCGCGGCGGTGGTACAATTGGTATACCACCTATTTCAAATACGTCGAACAGAAATCTACATCGATACAGAAGATTAGCAGGACTTGCAGAGACCCTGTTAAGGCAAAAATACGGGAAAATTTTCGAAAAATTAATTGTTAATCGGCCGTTTATGTATTTTGGTTGAGCTTTTGTCAAATTTTTTGAAAATTGGGAATACTTAAATTTATTTTTGTTCCACTTGGGTTTTATTTCTCATGATATATTTGACACTCAAAGAGTTAAAAGATTGATGTCATCAATTAGATGATTCTGGAGTATGCGCGGATTATTATAACAACTTACACACCTGGGTTGGAAAACAAACTTCTATACATCCCCGATTTTTCAATCAAATAATAATATGCGGTATTCAAATTTTCTATGTCGTTTCTTTTATTAAACCTAATTTATATACTTGTTTGTTTGTATGTGTTTAAAATAAGTGTTAAAAAAATATGATTTTAATCTTTTAATTGTAATTTCGAACATCTTAAATTATTGTAGTGTATGTTGTTCCATTTCAGAGCCCTGATGAAGATTTTAGAATAAAATCGAAACTAGTTGGCCTTTTTTCCAAAAAGATGGTTTTGTGAATTATTTTTGGACCTAGAAACCTGTTAAAAATCACCGAGTCGTATGGTAGTTTGTTCGATCAGAGAAACAAGTTACCATACAAAAAAGCTATCGAAAAAATTTATTATTGTCAAACGGGACAACCGTTATTTTTTTTAAGTTTTGAAGTCTCAGACTCGTCAAACATTATCACGCCATTTTTTCCAGTAAATAATATCTGTTTCTAAGTTATTGAGATGGTTCTGTCTAATTGAGGCACCTCTTTCATATTCGGAGGAGACCATCAGAATCTAGGAGAAGTTTACACTAGCCAAGGCAGTTTCGAAAGAATGTTTGGTTTCTGAAATCTCATTAGGAAAAGGAAATCAAATATATTTTGAAAGATTTTTTCTGATTCTGTTGGTTTTCGACTAATTTATTTAATTACACTTTTTTCCCAAACCATTTTTCAAAGTTCGCCTTCGTTTGAAAGACACAGGGGTTGAAAATCTATGAAAACACTTTTTTCCATATTTAAGCTACAGTTTTTTGTAATGAACTTAATGTCAGTGTAGTGTTTAGTCTGGTGAGTATTCCTAAATCAGATATTCAATATGTCTTCCTTATCGAATAACAGCGTAGCCGACTCGCGAATCAACTCAAAGATATTATAAAACTACTAAAAAACAATAAACGGTTCATTTATACGAAAAAACCAATCATTTTGGAAATCATGACTGTTTCTGAATGAAATACGTCGTTTTCGAAGTATTCCTAATTTTAATCGATATAATTGCAAATAGATAACCTAACCTGTTCATTAATCTCTTATCAGGTCACACAAGGTTATTAGAAATAACATATTGCTTTTTTACCTGAAATGTAAGGATCAAAAACGCGCCTAGTGGAGTTCTTTAAACTGCAAACGGATCATAAGTATAGGGATATGTTTCAACCATCGGTATCATATGCAGTTTAAAATTCGATATGAAAAATTCATATCTGATACTAAAATTTTTTGCCTGTCAGAAGAAACAGTGAAAAGAAAGCCGGAACTGCATTTATTATTCCGATTTCTAGGCTCTCGAATTGCTCCCAAAATATGTTCTCAAACTAATCTTCATAAAAAAGTGAGAAAAACGTAGGGAAAACTGCCTCACAATAACTTCCTGTACTCTAAAATTCTTTATAGAACAAAGCGCTAAGAAGAGTGGTCGTATAAATGGGGTGAATATTACATAAACCGGGTCTCAAGTTTCCTGGTGGTGAGTTAGTCGTAATGATCAAGGTTTCAGAATGATCCACGTTCTTCTTTGTAGAAAATGAAAACAATAAACCACTGGCGTCGGCTAAGGTCGCTTTGTTCTTTGTGTCATTTATTAACGCGCACTTCATTATACCGACAACCATAGAGAGAACGGTTCATCGTCGACTTCTGTGATATCGAATTTTCATTTATGGGACTTCGGAAGAGATTTCCGAGGCTTAAAATTTCACGAGGTTATGAAAGATGATGACTAAATCTCCCAAGAATGGATTATTTGGTGTTCTCAACATTCCACGCTTACTAGATTCATAATTGTATTATGAAGTGGAGGACTTTTCTCACACGAGGATTGAAATGATGAAATTGCGACGGAATTAGTGGGCCAATAGTGTTGCAACTCTAGAACACTTTAATTCATTTATTGTGAATGGCAAAAAAGTAGTCTCAAGTGGTTATGATTTCTGGAGTAGACTACTCGTAGCCGACGGATGAAAACTTATATTTATAGTTTTCACGCTGAATTCAAATATGAAAAGTAACTCAAGAAATGATATGTGATATTCCAGAATAAGAAAGGAATTTAAACTGGAGTAGGTACGTCATGATAGGTTGGGATTCTTCTGGTTTCCTCAGAAGCAAAGTTTAGGCATTCAAATTATCGTTAGCATTGGAACCATCCAAGAATTATTGACATCAAAGCAGGCTTTGGATGTCCAGTCGCAGCGTTATTTCTAGTTACCAGAAAGTATACTTCATTCTCTTTCATAACGTATCTCTGTAGGCCATGAAATTCTGACACTGTCCACCGTGTATATTCTGAAAATGTTAGGTCATAGTCATTTTCCTGTCAGATGAATGAGGAACGTTGTCCTTTCTACATAGAAGTCGTAGTAATTACGTATTTATCGAAATGTTAATTTATTTCGGGAAAATAATGAGTTTGAGAAAATGTTTTGTGAATTAAATGATTCCTAAGACCTGGCGAATGTTGAGGTATAAATTATAGAATTGGAGATTCGTTGCCTATTCACGCTGTCATGAATATTTTCTATGGCTTATTTCATAGCAATATTAGTTATAATATCGTTCTGTGGGGTAACTCCATTGATCTTAATAGAGTCCTCCCTCTTGACGCAAAAACGTGTTCTGCGATTAATATGTAATCTCAAACCGATAGATTCGTGTAAGCCCATAATTGTAGGTAGGCATATTATGACTGTTCCTTCTATCTTTATATACAAGTGTCTACCATATGTGAGAGGAAATAAACATAGGGTCGCCAAGCTTTCTAACTATCATCATTATGATACCAGAAATGGGGAAATCTTATGCATACCGAAGCACAGATTGGCGTAATATGAATCTTCTCCATGATATCCGAACAACCTACCAACAGCAGTAAGGTCACTTAATTTGAATCCATTCGAAAAATTTGTTAAAGGCCTATTATTACAAGAATCATTTTACAGTATGGGTGATTATTTCAACACCAGGATAAAGACTTCTTAGAAAATGAAGGAGAATATGTGTTCAAATAAGGGTTCTGTTTTGCTAACTGAAATTTGGATTCCTTCATCGAATCACTATCAGTTGTGAGTGTGCATGTTGATTGTTATAATCTATTTCTTAATATTAAGTTCATATCAAATTAATACTGACTTGTTCAACACAATGTAAATTGTCTTACTGGATTAATAAAGATTATCATTATAATTATAGAAGTGAATGAAGGTATAACTGAAAATTTTCTAATAAACGATTGCGACCATGTGAATCTGTATACCTCCAGTATATTATTTTCATCATTAATGATGAATAATTTTTCAAGTTACAATAAATTTTAGGACCATACAGCCTGAATATTTTGTTTCTATAACGAAAACAATCATGGAACTCTAATGTAGAGATATCACTCATGTACAACTGTACAAGTTACCAATGAATGATTGAAAAGCAAGGTCTGTCCAGAGTTCAATATAAAAATTCGTTAAACCAGTGAATGAAACAGAACAATTAAGTCGATAATTTCAAGTGTGTTGCTGAAAAAATTGAGAAAATCGTAACTGGGATCAAGACAGGAACAACATTTGATGAATCTTTTTGATATATGAAGACTTTTGTTATGATATTGTAATTTTGAGTATTTGTGAACAATGAAGCTATGAATTATAGTCGATTTTATTCGTATTTATCAAAAATCTTATGTTTTAAAGCAATATAATTGATGAAAAATGCAATCGCTCATTTATTATTCATTCGAAATAATGCGCGACGGATATCCATATCTTGACGAAAAAAATTTCCATCCAGCGTCAACTTTGGGATATTCCACCCTGATGAATCCTAAATAGGTCGAAACTGCAGTCGGTGCGATTCTCAGTTGACGTTGGACCATTCAGTATGATAGGGTGAACGGTATGGGAGACCTAGTTCGTATTCACATTTCATTTGTTGTTATTTATAATGGCAAATGATTTGTGTCTTATTTCTTTCGATTCCTACTTCTGTTTCAACAACCACAACTGTTGGTATTTCCTCATTTGGGCAGAACTTGTCATGTTTATAATGAAAGATTTTATGTCAACAATGTCATCACATCCCCTATACAGGGTGTCCCAAGTTCGAATGCCTATTAGACGTTTCTGGAGAACAGCACATGGTATTCGTGATCTGAAAATTGGGATTATGATATTGTTCGAAATTCTCTACTGAGCTAATATATATTTGGAGACTGAACACTTCCGGTTATACAGGATGTTTCATTGGTAGATGAACATACGGTAACCTGAGCTAGAGCTGCCCTAGCTAGGTGAGTCCAAAAAACCGATATATGATAGGTCTAATCAATTCCATAACCGAGATACAGGGTGGTTTATGTATTCACCAAAAATTTCAATTCCTCATAACTTTTGAACCAACCAGTATAGTCGGTTGATATTTGGAACGTATGATTCACTTCTACAGGTCGATCGATTTGCTTTTGAATTTCCAAAAAACTCCAGGTCCGTATTTGAAAAATATGGGACTTCTCCCAAGATGAGATTCAACACCCTGTGTATTGAAATTTTGGGATATATTTATATATTTAATACAAACGGCAAAGCCAATTTACAATATTCTCTGATCCATTTTTATTCTACAAAAAACCAAAAAAAGAAAAAGAATTATTTTGTGTTGACATCCATCAAGAAATAATGAAAGAAAAACTAAAAAAAGTCAATAATAAACCAATTCACATTGCCTCAAAAAACCTTTCAATACTAAAAATAGACAAATTAAATAGATCAATCTCCACTGAATTAGCCTCTTTTATCACTCGTTCAATGGGGTTCTTCATGGCATAATTAGTAGGCCTATATTCAACACTAAAAATATCCCTATGTCTCAATGCTACACATTATGCATTCAATTTCATTAAGGATATTGAATATTCACAATCAATGAAGATATTTGATAATTTGTAGATGAACATTATATCAAAATTATTTCTTCTTATAGATAGTGTTTTCATAGATAGAGAATCGTGTAAGGAATCATAATTCATAAGTGCCTTAGGAATATACATTTTAAAAGCAACCCATCTTAAAAATTTTCTTTGAACGCCTTCAATGTTGTTTTTATGAGCGTCATAAAAGGGATTTGACTGAGATATTTGAAAAGAGCAGAAAATTTTCAATGTAGATTTCATTGTCCCGCACGTCATATTGCTCAAAGAGAGCTTCAGGGAAAGATCCAATTGAATATTGGAATTCCACAAAATTCTCAGAAAAATCGCACAATATGATCAAATTGAATTTTTTGTCCCACTACTTGCACATTCGAATTTCATAATATTCTGAAGAATCATTTGGAGTTATTTCCGGAAAAACATTATTCATCGAGAAAAATTTAGTTGAAGTCAACAAAGATGAATAAACCACTGAAGAAACATAAAAACTTAACGTGAATTACAGAAGGTGAGCGAAAGTACCACTATTTTGTTCAATACACATTCTGATACTTTTTTTGATTATGTCTGGAATATTACGTATTTCCGTGCAGGCGACTTCGATACGTTGCTTGAGGATATCCTCACTTCCTATTTCAGATAAATATACTGAACATTTCGAATAACCCCAAATGAAATAATCAACAGGATTGAAATCTGGTGATATAGCGGGCCAGGGATGCGGTCCTCATCTGCCTATCTACATATTTGAAAAGATCGGATCTGAAAATTCTTTGACCATCACTCGAAAATGGGGTGGAGCTTCATCATGTTGAAAATGCATTCCAGTAATGTCCGGTGTGGCGTTTATAAAAATCGATTGATTGGACCACACGTCCTACCAAGATGGCTCACGGGTGATATTTACTTAGAATTCCTCCAAAATCATCTTCCTGTATTACTCGAAGGTACGGACATTCCAGGAATGCATTTTCAGCATGATGGAGCTCGACCCCATTTTAGCACCTTCTGTAATTCACGTTAAGTTTTTATGTTTCTCCAGTTGTTTATTCATCTTTGTTGACTTCAAATATTTTTTCTCGATGAATAATATTTTTCCGGAAATAACTCCAAATGATTCCTCAGAATATTATGAAATTCGAATGTGCAATTAGTGGTACAAATTTGATCATAATGTAGGATTTTTCTGAGAATTTTGTGGAACTCCAATATTCATTTGGATCTTTCCCCGAAGCTCTCTTTGAGCAATATGACGTGCGGGACAATGAAATCTACTGAACCCCATTGAAAATTTTCTGCTCTTTTCAAATATCTCAGTCAAATCCCAAAATTTCAATATGAATCTCAGCTTGGAAGAAGTCCCATATTTTTCAAATACGGACCTGGATTTTTTTGGAAATTCAAAAGTAAATCGATCGACCTGTAGAATTGAATCATACGTTTCAAATATCAACCGTCTATACTAGTTGGTTCAAAAGTTATGAGGAATTGAAATTTTTGGTGAATACATAAACCACCCTGTATCTCTGTTATGGAATTGATTAGACCTATCATATATGGGTTTTTTGGACTGGTCTAGGTCAGGTTACCGAATGTTCATTTACCAATGAAACAACCTGTACAGGGAGTGAAAATAATTTTGTTCAGAAATTTTGTTTTAAATTTTTTCGTTTCTGATATGATTGATTATTCAATGCTGGATACATTTCTGTTCAAACCATTGCTTTCATTCAAATAGTCTTCAAAATATCGAAAAAAACGCAAAAAAAGTCAAATAACCATAGTCAGTATTATATCCATTTTTCCTATTCTGAACATCCCTATGTAAACCGTTCACATAACATCAAAGTAGAATAATGTGGGCAGGTCATGCATCTTCTGAATTTCATAAATATCATCACCGGGTGTTTCAAATTTTATGTCGAAAACTGAGATCGAAAATTGGCCGTAACTTCTGTTTCTCGAATTGAAACCAAATTTTTTTATGATTTCGTTGGATTCTGTGAAGAAAAATAATGGTAGCACACTCTAAGATGCCCTTGTTCTTAAATTTAGTAATTCCTGAGTTTTTAAAGATTTTCGGGTTTACGATGTGACAGGTACAGTCAAATTCATCGAATCTAACCAGATTCGATGAATATTCTCATGAAATCAAAGTAACAAATCTTAATTAGACCTATCACTTGTGAATCGTTTATCTTCTGTGGTCAAAGAAAATTCTCATGCAACAGATTAGATGAATTTTACTCTGCGACAACATGAATCCAGAAAATCTCAAATATCTAAGGAATTTAAGAGCAAAAACATCTTAGAGTGCTATTATTTTTTTTTCTTCGTAGAATCCAAAGCAACCATGAAAAAATTTGGTTTCAATTTTAAAAACAGTAGTTATGGCCAATATTCGATCACAGTTTTCGAAACAAAATTTGAAACACTATTAGAATGAATACAATGGTTTCAACAAAAATCTATTCAGCATCGAATATTCATATCAGAAACGAAAAAATTGAAAACAAAAATTTCGACAAATTTATTTCCACTCTTCGTATAACCGGAAGTGCTCATGCTCCAAAAATATTTTAGCTCAGTAGAGCATTTCGAACAATACCTTAATCTCAATTTTTTAATTACAAATATATCCAGTTCTTTAGAAAGGTCTGATACGCACTCGAACTTGGGACACTCTGTACTTTCACTAATCTTCTCTAAATTCTTTCTCAACTTGCTCTGTGCCGGCTTTCTATTAATTAGCTGTACATTCTTCGAGATTCTCATTCCTAAGCTTATCAAATTTGGGCCCTTATTGGACCAAAATTCTTAGAACAGTACTGATTGTCATGCTCCCTGGTTGTCTGGCGAAAAGTATTCGAATCAATTCCATTCATTTTGTTAACAAAAGACTGAAGAAATACACATATTCAGAACTAATCGATAAGCATCCGAAATTCCAAAATTGATACAATCATTTTCCAAATTTATAAGAAATATAAACAAACAGAATCAAATATGAAGGGCACAGACTATGGACAGGGGTCAGTGATAACAACAACCTTAATTCTGAAATTCAAAATACATAATCCTGCATGGGCCAACACCAACATAATTTCGATTTTGGAAAGCCGCCCGAGATGTCAATAATTCTCGTATGGACAATAGATGAATATCTGAATAATGGAATGCTATTTCCAGAACAAACACACAGAATTTTTTTGCCGGCATGCCACGAAAATCGGATTTTAACGATCAGTTCCAATCGTAAGTTGTCAATTTTCATCTGTTCTCTTCATTTAAGAAATGTTTTTGAATTGTTGTTTTGGTCATCAATATATTTGCGGAAATAATCGAAGCCAAAATTGTCCATAATTATAGTAATTGACCTATGTCATCTTTACACCGCGTTTACATTAGTCAAGTGAGTTGATCAAGTCAGTTGAATTGAAAGCGAATTGAATGTGTAAACCCCCCAATTCGTTTCACTCGATGGACTGAATTGAACGGCTTCTAAGTTGAATCACGGTCAACTTTGTGGAAGTCACTTGAATTCAACTGACTTGATCAACTCACTTGACTAATGTAAACGCGCCATTACACCGCGTTTAGATTAGTCAAGTGAGTTGATCAAGTCAGTTGAATTGAAAGCGAATTGAATGTGTAAACCCCCCAATTCGTTTCACTCGATCGGCTGAATTGAACGGCTTCTGAGTTGAAGCACGGTCAACTTTGTGGAAGTCACTTGAATTCAACTGACTTGATCAACTCACTTGACTAATGTAAACGCGCCAATATTTTTTTTTTGATCTGGTTATAGAATTACATGTTACTATAATGGCGCGTTTACAATAGTCAAGTGAGTTGATCAAGTCAGTTGAATTCAAGTGACTTCCACAAAGTTGACCGTGCTTCAACTTAGAAGCCGTTCAATTCAGCCGATCGAGTGAAACGAATTGGGGAGTTTATACATTCAATTTGCTTTCAATTCAACTGACTTGATCAACTCACTCGACTAATGTAAACGCGGTGTAAGATCTACGTGCTCGATTCGAATGTCAACATTATTGAGCTATTTATTTAGTTCCAATAAACATGCATACGTAGAATACCTGGTGTTGGCACTGATTTGATTTGGCTCCTTGCGATCGAAAATCTGAAATTGGGTCCTACTTTTCATCAATTTTGGCGATCTTCATGCATGAGAATGTGTTTTATTTTTTCAACCGGAAACGGTGCCTCGTACAGCAAAAAGTCAAGAGACCGAATTTGCTCCAAATTAAATAAGGATTTGAATGGTAGTTTTTATTGTCGGAAAAACCAGTGGCGTATCATTTTTTTAACTGAAAATATTCAGTCTCGCTGCAATACGGACGCCGCTGGTAAAATAATAGAGAAATGATACTATGCAAGAAGTGCTCCTTGACGCCCAAAACCTATATCTCAAATTTCATAAGAATATTTCAAGCAGTGTGAATGTTATTAATGAAAAACATTTTTTCTTCTATAATTTTGACACCCCGTATCTCGTAGAGGAAACATTTCTTGACATATGTTTATATGACAAACTAGGGCTTATTTTCGATGTAGAATACGTGGTTGAAATTTCTTGGTTACGATCTGGACTACCCTGTATATTACTGCACAAGCGCAGATCTCGATTCTTACCAAAGCCCAGCTCCAGTTTTCATTCGCTCATTGCCCATATCCGAATCATTAGATATATGCTAATATCAATACATCATAATGTAGGTTCTATGATCGAGTACCATCAACAATGCTGTAGCCAATCTTGATATCGAAAACGGTTACCCTTACCTATTGTTTGAAATTAATTTACCTTATTTTTGGTCGTTCAAATCTAAATTTCTAGGAAAATCAGGCAAATAAAGCTCCCGAAATTGAATGAGTGGCTGGTTGAATATAATGGCGAAACCAGACGAATTGGCATATTTTGCCTATTCACTTCGTCGTTTCGTTCCATCGTTTTTGAGCGAAATGACACGTTGAATTAGATTTCCGGATAGCGTATGATTTCGAAATTATTCCATAAAACATTTTAATCAAATAAAATCAGTGGGGTGCTGGGACTGAACGGAAATATATAGAAAACCCCCCATGAGCATCGAAGACCTAAGAAAAAAGTGATACACATAAAATTTTTCATACATTGTATATAAATAAGTTGAAACATGTAGATAAATCGTAATTGTAAAATTGATGAAGAATCAACGGAAATTTTTAAACGAAAACTGACATTCCTCAGGTTATGATCAGATTCCCAGTATTATGATAAGAATACTACATTGTTTACCGGGTAGGAAAAGCGTAACATTCCTGGACGACTATGGAGATCCAGGAATGTGGTTTTTTCTACAAGGTAAACATACTATTTTTCCGAAAATAGTTGAATATTCGGCAGATATTGATTAATTTGGAGAAATCAAGAACTATTTTATTCATAAATGAATGGTGCTTTGAAATTAGTAATGAAATTGGTTGCATGACTATATGGAAACGTCTTCATGTTGAATCGTCCAACTTGACGCATATACTTATAATTGCTAGTGTTTCCGACAATGAAACAGTGTAAAATAATATTTCGTTCCAGTACGCACCATTCATTTATGAATGAAATAATTCGCGATTTTCTCAAAATTAATTGATATCTGTCGAATTTTAATCGATTTGCGGAAAAATAGTAGGCTGACCTTGTTGGAAAAGCCACATTCTTGGACCCTGTGTTGTTGTTCCTGTGGACTCTGTGGCTTGCGGCTTGACTTAGTAATCTTCATCCAGGAATGTTACGCTTTTCTTACCCGGTATACAATGTAGGTACTTCTTCTTGCTGAGAGAAAAATCATGAATTTTTCATTTATATCTGATACATTTCATTGGCCCTGAATCTATCAATGAGAATACCGTTATTGGTATGATCTTGGTAACTATTGACGACTCTTCTAACATTTTCGGAAATATTCCGGCTAATCGTCTGATTATATTCTTCACACTTCATTTTTAGCTCGGCACGACGTGGTTTTATGAATGAAGGCTGTTGTAGGAGCAATTGAAAGGAAGGAATTTTCGGTTCGTATGTTTATAGATGTTTCTAAGGCGTATGATTCTATTGACCACAATATCGAAGCATACGGTATAATGGGCAGTCAACTGAAACTCACACAGAGCTATTTACAAGGGCATAAGCAAAAAGTAGGTATGTTATAGTCTCAATACTGATACTTTTATGTCTGATGAAGAGGTTGTTAGTATTGGCGTACCACAGGGTAAAATATCAGGGCCTTCATTGTTTATAGTTCATATAAACGACCTTCCTATCCATACTGACCTATTATTACTGAAAATGAAGGATAAAATGGAAGTGGAGGAGTATAATATCAAGGATAGTATTGCGATAAGACAATCCGAAACTGGAGGTTCTCGAAAGGCTTTATGAAACGAGGGTACCGAAAAACGAAGGTATTATTCCACATATTCCATATTGAAATAATACTGTCGAGATTGTGTAAATAAACCAATGTGCCTTATTTTAACAAAAGGCACAGGTATGCTGATTAGGCACTCAATCAATATTTCAAATCTGTTCATTTCTATCAACCTAATTTATTGACTACTCTGTCGAACGTACTTCACAATAGGTATACTGAACATCTTGTTCGTCACTACCATTCATAGCCCCAGAGATATCGCTTTAATTAAGGATGTAGACAGGGATTGGGAGCCAGCAGTAAACGGAGTTTCTTCCCCAAAATAAACCATCCACCAGGGTGAGAAATATAAGACCAGGAATTCAAAGGAATACCAAATGAACAGAAGGCAAAATGGAGCGAAATTATGCTAATTGAACACTGTGAATTTAACGATTAAATTGAAACACTTCTGCTGCTTTTATTTGGCGGTTGTGGGGTAGAATGGTCTGTGCAATTTCTACGGCAATGAATAAAATTAATTCGGGCAGAAAGTTCAACTAAAAGAGAAAGGTTCCGAAACGAGAGGGGTTGGATGAGTATTTTGGTCAATTATAGTCAATTCCATACACGTAAGCGAAATACTGGAAAAATTGGATTGAGCAGGGGGATGAATCAAAACGCGAATAACTGGGAATATGGATTTCGAAAAGGTGCAACTCATTTCGACATTGTCCAACTCAAGAATTAAGAAGAATTAATAGAAGTGAGAGACTTCGCTGCACTGTATATGCTGAAAATCTTCCAGCTTCCAATTTCATTCGATTTTTGTATTTATTCTTCAGCCTCACTCATACAAGAATTCATTACCTGTTTATCAGAGAACTGTTGGTTTTGAGAGTTCTTGTCTGTGAGGTATCACAACACCGCTTCATTGAAAGGCGTTCTACATCAATACAGCTTGGTAGGATTCTGATTTGATTTCCTGGGTACAAGACAAACGACCTACCCTCTGGTCTAGAGACACTCATGGTGAATGAATCCATGGTTTGTCGATACGATAACCTATCCTTGTCGCACACTGTGACGTCAATGGGGGACCAAATTTTCATCGATGAAAGCGTTCCCAATGAAATTATCATGTTGAATCTTATTCACAGTTATATTAGCTGTATTTTAATTCAGTTCATCGAAATTGGGACAACTGTTTGAGTTTAAGGTCACGTTTGATCAGAATTCTTCATAATTTGCGTTATCTGTAACGAAATAATGTAAATTAAAAAATATTTAGAAGTGGTGCCACTTATTTCAGTTCACAAAAACGTTTCAATTTTTCGAAAATAATTTAATACAATCGAGAACAACTCAGATAGGCAGTGAGTACCAAACTTCCAGTGTTTACTTTGTGGTTTTTCATTTTCATACAAACATATTTTCTTTTCATAAATTCTCGTGGTGATAAGAAATGAAACAGCAGACCATTCTTGTCGACAAGAGAGGTTATGTAATTAATCGAAATGCTTTCCATGAAACAACAAAGAAATGAAATTATAAAGGTTGCACAAAAATTGTAACGTGACTGTTCAATTTAAGGTCGGCGTATAAAGCGAGTAGGAAAGCTCAGCCGATAGAGGCGCCACCGTCCATTTTATGGAATATCTCCATAGAACATGCATTATCACGATCAAGTTATATGAATATCTCTCTGATTATGAATGAAATGTGCAATGGCGCTTTCTATCCGAAAATCGATGAACTATGAAATAAGTCAGTTTGTGGGTAAAGCAGGAATTTTTTCCCGCCAAAATTTGAATTTGGCCATTCTTTGCCAATTCCGTATTTCAAGTTGTTTTTCTGAACGAAATTATCAGTTGATTCACTTTTAATCGGATCTTGAACTATTTTCATGGGTCTTTCTGTTGAAATAACACAGAAGCATGAGTTGGCTCATTTTCCTCTATTTTTGAAAAAAAAATTAACTTTCGAAATGAAATCGACTAAAATTATTTCATCAAGAACTCCAATCCTTTCTGAGTTCACCCATAAAATTTCAATTTTCAAAGTGAAACCATTTTCAAATGCAACTTGAAATAAAAACACACTACATTGACCGCCCACCTTAAAGAGTTATTTTGTAGTCTCAGAAATGAATTGTTTTAAAAAATGAAGTGATTGAATTGTAGAAAAATTACACTGATTCTAAATAAGATTGATTAAGCGGATATCACATAAAACATAAACAATTTTTGAACATGAATTTTTAAAAGATGTGAAATCCTATTCAGGACACCCTCCGATTCCATATAATGGCATATAATCGGAACTCTATGCATCAGCAAGAAGTGGCAATAGTTTTTTGTCCCTATTTAATCTATTTAATAAATTTGTGCATCAAAAAAGATTGTTATTTTGCCCGAAAAATTTCAGATTTTCAACATTCATATTTCTTTTTAGGATAAAAGTCGGTGTTTTTATTCATGGTACAGTTACATTGAGCTCTTCTTCTTCGAGAGTCGACTTTTTTTGTGAATTGAACAACAGAGCTAAACTTTTGTTTTTCAAATTCCCTCACACCTACACTGACTATCAACATTATCTTCATTATGAACAATGATAGTTGTCAAATATTGTGTTCTAACTTTGTAACTGCAGTTGGTTCTTTTAAGGTTTAACAATGACACAGGATTCGTAGTACAACTACAGTTTCATATTGGAGTATTTCAAGTTGTGCAAACAGGTATTTAAATGTCTTCCTATTTCTTGAAAATTTTTAAAGGTGGGGAGTTCCATAGTTCCGTCGGTTCTGCTCGTTTAGGAGTTTTTCTGTCGGGTTATTCGAGTACTTTTATTCTTTTTCCGAATGAACTATCACAAAGTACCGGACTATTCTGTCCATTATTTTTCAGTAAAATTTCAACACTCGGTTCTTGATTCCCGTACAAGAAAATAGTATAACTGAATCTCCCATCTATAATGTTTATATTCGTGAAAAATTTCCAGTATTAACAGAGAAAAAAGTATCTTAAACATTCGCCAGGTCTTTGAAATTATTGAATTCACATAATATTTCCTCAAATTCATTGTTTTCCCAAAGTAAATGAACTTTTTGATAAATACGCAATTTCTTCGTTTATATGTAGAAACAGCAACGTTGAGTTTGTATCTGAGAGAAGAATGACTATAAATTAACATTTTCAAAATATACGCGTTGAAATGTGTCAGAATTGCACGGCTAACCGGGATACTTTATAAAAGTGAATAGAGTATACGCTTGCTGATTGTCCGTGTCTGATGGATTCTGACTTTTACTGTATCCTCTCATAACCGACGCGGCTGTTCTCCTCAGATGAAATATAAGGGAGCACCATCTACAGGAGGAACGAAGAGCAGCTAGGATAATGAAGACCCTCACAGAACGATGTTTTTTTTTATATAGATAAACTTCTTATCTTTTAAGATTTTTGTTTGTTTTGTGTTCAAATTTAGCACATTCTTTGGGAGAATGCAGCTTCTTATCGAGAAGAACTAATCGGGAAGCAGGACTATCTTTGGCAGCATAACTCAATACTTCACTTTCAACAGCACAATTGTTTATGAAAAGTGTTCACTACTGGCACTAATTTCCTGAGAATATGTGTACATGCATTTTTGAACATGATCTTCGCAGCCAAAATATTTTCAGAGTATAGCAGAAATGGACCAACGTTTCAGTATTTCAAATGAAAAACATACAACGTGAATCTTTCAACATGGACTGCATGTGGTCGAAATCTACTGCTCATCGTAATTTTTTTTTTGCTGGAACAATCTCCGAGAGTGCCATATGTATTAGTACTCAACTCAGACTGCCACCTCCTAAGGACAAGCGGGCAACCTTGAGATCTGCATTAGAAAAATCCCACTCTTTCGACACATTTGAACTCTAGTTTTGTTATTATGGAAGATATGGGGATGCGGTCTTTCAAACCGAAGGTGCCAGTTCGCCGCTGCCGAGAAACAGGACAGAGAAACGAGACCGAATCCACTACTTGACCAAAGGCTTTCCTAAGTTCGGTCCTCACGGAGACCGAGACCGGAGATGCATTTCTACGGTATTTGTTCCATACCTACGTCTGAGGTCTCGGTCTCCTATCCCTGTCGCACCTGAACAATAAGGTGTCCTTTTCACCATGTATCGTAGAATTTTATATTATTATTTTGGGTTCGCGTATGGTGATGTATTTCTAGGTAATAAGGATAATCATTGAACATAGTTCTGTGGAATGGATATACAGGGTGAGTCTTTGACTTGTACATATATTTTGACTGTAGATTCCTCTCATCAAACGAAACACTTTTTTCTTATACCATTTTTCAAAATTCGGTTCCGTTTAAAAGATACAGTGTGTCAAAAATCCATGAAAAAAACACTTTTCTGTTCATATCTTCGGAATCGTTATTTCGAATGAACTGAATTTTGGTTAAGTTTTTACTCTATTCATGGTGCATATTCTCAAATCAAAACTTATTCAATATTCCTCCCGGTATGGAACTTACAGCGTAGCCAACTATAAAACCACGCGAAAAAGAAGAATGGTTCCTATTTTCGAAAAAAGCAATAGGTTTAGAAAATAAAATTATTCTTAAGTTTTTTCAATAAAACGCGTCGTTCTCAAGTTATTCCTAATTAAATCCCTTTAAATTTGACGAGAAAATCATAAATCTCGAGAATTATCTGAATACCCCACTGCATTCTAAAGATCACCGAATCGGAGATGTATTAATATTCTGTAATCGAATTAAATGTTAACAATGTTGCCGGAATGTTTGTCGAATTTTTATTTGGAAATCACTGACCTGAAAACTACTTAAATCTCTATGATGGGAAAACGTTGGATTTAGAGATGTGTGATGATGACATTCCACAAATTTTGTAGACAAAATTGAATAGAATGTAACTGCCGACTCAGTTAATTGATACTAGGTAATATATCATATGTATTTTCATGAATAGATAAAATTGAGTTCTAAATAGCAGGAAGTTCCTCAAATATCCTTATTGAAGTTCACCTCACGCCACACAACAGATTTTTTTTCGATTGTTTGTCCAACCTTCGAGAAAATATTTAAAATGAATGATATGAAATACAAAATTCAGGAATATGAATCACTAGTACAACCCACGTACTGAATGGCACCGAGAAGAGTAGTGAAGTTCATGGGCTTTGCTACCTGATTGGTAAACAGCGCGGGGTAGCACAATAGATCTTCAGGTCAAGGTGTTTGCGAGGCTGAGCAAAGTCTAAACACCCCTCCTTAAATCTAATCACGTACTGAATTGAAATAAATGAAAAATTAAATTATACTTAGCGATGTTTCTGTCTGAATAATATCCTCTGCCATAATTCGCAAAAATCCTAACTGGAACAGTAAAACTAGAACCAACTAGGCTGAATTTTTCAGCCATTTCACACAAAACATCACCAGAAATAATGCACTTCAAAACAGCCTACAGATGTTATCTTAAGTTCGTGCCAAATTAAAAAAAGTTCAAAATCTTATCGTGTAATACATACACCACCCAAATTAATAGTCAATTAACTGACCGAATCAGTTCATGAGTTCATGTTCATTGTTCATAACCAATTTTCGCGGGAAATGATGACTTAACGAAGCCATAGAATATGCGCTATACGCATGCGTCGTTCACATGTCATTATGTATCTATGGTTACCTAATTTGGCATTTTATATCGTGCCGAATCATAGCCTCCTCCTTTGTTTCGCCAAGGAAGCATTACGTCGCGTGCCCTATCGTTAACGAATGAACTAACGCAAGGGCAATTTAGTATTCTTTACTTTTCGTTAATGGCGTCTAGGCGTTCCTCTTTGAAAATGCCCTAGACAATCCAAACCACGTGTTTTTTCCACCATTTTCATTTTTCAACCTCCAAACGTTTCTGACAGGTCGCTGGATTGTAGTAAATATGAGGAATTTTATTATCTTCGGCATTTAATGAGTGAACAAGTGAGTTTTTATGATTTGAAATATCAAAAAATATCCTGAAGCAACACTGATGAAGAAAATTCCACTTGTAGAATATTCTATATTGAATAGTGTATCTCATGTGGGTTGTTGATATGAACACTAGAGGGCGTCGGTCCTAGTACCGAATGATGTGTTCTGTGAATTATGTTCTATGTATTATGTTCTGTGGTTGGGAAAAGAGAGGTTAGGTGGATTAAGTTAGGAGATGAACGATGAAGAGTTTGATGAAGGAAGGTATCCTGATTATTTTTGGAAGATTAGAAAGATAGAATAGAACGATAGTTTTATTTTAATCACGCCCGATTATCACTACAGGATCTATGGTCGAATTCATAGATATTTATTCAGTAATGTAATCAGAAAAATCAATTTCCTTAGTTTCAGGAATATTGCTGAAACTGGCATCATATAAATCCATGTTCTGTGACTATTTCACCATAGTGGAAGATTTTATTGACATTGTTTTAATAGGTTATCTGGTTATGGCTTGATCGAGATTATAATTTCAAATAAGGTTAGTACTTGAGTTTCCCCAAATATATCAACTTAATTTTAATCGGGAAATATGAACTTTGCATTGGTTCCAGAGAATGATCCCAGGCACGTACTCAGCGCAATTTTTTTTTCAAATGGCAATATCTTTTTAACAGAACCGAATTCGGAAAAATGGAAAATGAATTAAAGGTTTCCTTTGTCCTCAAGAATCTACAGTTAAAATATATGTACAAGTCAAAGACTCACCCTGTATGTTACTGATACCTGCCACACAATAAAACATCCTGAAATCACGACTAGTTGCACCAGATGAATTCCATGTCATTTTCACGTTCGGATCTTCATGTCCACATTCATTCCATGGGCAACGATAGAGAAAAAACGATAGAAGGGCACGATAGGTAAGTGAAAGTTACTATAAAAATGCTTTTAACAAAGAAGAACCGATAAATGGAAAAGTCTCACGACATTTGTGACTGAAACAAATCACATCCATTCTAATAACAGCAATCAATGAATTCGAGCTGCAAGATGGAAACAAATTTCACTATACATTAAATAAGAGCAAAATTCCGTCTCAATCGAATTTGTAGTGTACAAATTTTCATATGTAATACCACTAGAGATGGAATTTTGCCGGCAAAATTTCTCGATTGTGATATAAAAGTTTGTTTGGAAAAAATGTCATTCGCGAAATTTCCGAAAAGCAACAAACTTGAATATTACAAGAGAGAAATTTCACCTGCTTAAATTTCATCTCGAGTGGAATTCGGCATGACTATTCCACGAGAAAATAGCTATTGAGCTATTTGGCAAATTAGAATTCATCATAGATTAACTAAACCACTAAACGTTGTTTGTTCCCTCTACGATATTTATTTCCGAAGCTATCTATGAATTCGAGAAACGTCAAAAATTTTGTCGCTGAAAAACCAACATGTTGGTTTTGCCGGCTTGAAAATTTTTTCGGGATGAAAAAATCGTTGCTGCGGAAACTTCCTCACTGAAAATTAAAAAAGTGGAATAGTCATATGTATTACCACTAGAGATGGAATTTCGCCGGCAAAATTTCTCGATTGTAATATGGAAGCTCGTGATTTTGATACAAATTTCATTCGCGAAATTTCCGAAAAGCAACAAACTTGAATATTACAAGAGAGAAATTTCACTTGCCTGAATTTCATCTCGAGTGGTATTCGACATGACTATTTCACGAGAAAATATGTCCAACAGTAAGTAATATGGTTACATTTGACACGGATTGCGCCATTTGAAAAATTAGAATTCATCATAGATTGAGAAAGCGTTGTTTGTTTCTCTATGATATTCATTTCCGAAGCTTTCTATGAATTTGAGAAACGTAAAAAATTTCATCGCTGGAAAACCAACTTGTTAGTTTTGGCGGATTGAAAGTTTTATCGAGATGCAACGATCGTTGCTACGGAAACTTCCTCACTAAAAATGGGATGAGTGAAATAGTCAGTAGTAATAATCCAAGGACATTGATAATTGTTCGAAAAAATTTTATGACAGATTTCGAAAGCTTGTTGCTTGGACACAGACCAACGCCGTAGTCGTTGGTCTTTTGCCTATAAGCAACAAGCTTGAGAAGGTTGTCATAAAATTTTTGAACAATTATCAACGTCCGAGGGTCATTCAAATAGAAAATTATTCGCTAATTATGGAAAAAACACAGAGCTAAAACATTTCATTTAAAGGTGCAATTAACAAAGGAACGATTAGAAAAGTTGAATAAATATCCAGACGTGTAAGTTTCTATAACTGATGAATATGTATTTCCACTATACGAATGCTGTTAATAATTTGATTTTGATGTTCTTCGTCAATATTCAAGTAGGGTTTAATTGAGTTGGCTTTGTTGTGACCCGTAATTTTTATGAGCTGTTGTTCTTGTACACTACTTTTGGTCAATCGACTAACCGCGGTCGGTCCATTGGAATGATTAGTATTTTTTTTTGCCTTTGTATTCACGCCAATCGCTTCGGCAGACGATCTTGTCCAAGTTTCAATCGTATTTCTTCCGATAGGCCTATCATCATATCCGTGATCATTTTCGGATTTCGATTGACGATTTGGTCTAAGTAATAATCTGTTGGTTTCAATATTTGGGCCCCTTTTCGACATCAATTTGAATAATCGGAGAGGACAAACGTTGCTGTCGTTGTTTTCAAAAACTGGCTGCCAGTACACATTCTTGAACCACCCTGGCAAGACTTGCTAAATACAGAGTTATATTCAACTCGATTTGTTACAGAACCATCGTTGTTTAATTCGATACGAAAAAAATCAGTCAATCAAGCTGCTCCTTCCCCACCTCTTCAAGCTAATTCTACCGCGGCTATGTGATGGAATTTTCGTTGCAGCCCTCCAGGAGTATTTTCATTCGATAAATTTATCATTCTCGTTATTTCTACAGAACTTAATGCTGCCGAACTTTGTTTCCTTTCACAAGGATCTGATTGCAGTTTTCGTCGTATAGAATCGCGGGCAGCTCGCGCTTGTTGAAATACAACACTTTCGAATGGGTCAATAATAACTTTCATTTCTTCATAATATTTTGCTTGTAACAGCTTACTTGTTATATTCCACATGGTTTTGACTGTACTTTCTTCGAACTCTGTAATATCTGTTTTCCTCATGTTCACTCACAGTCCAATTTCCATCACTTTCTATCGTTGCAAAAGTCCAGAAATGCATACCATACAAATTTCTTACTTTAAACGTTGTTTTTTGATATGTTCGATTCTATAAACTAATATAATGGCAGACCTGAGGACTTCCTGATAGCGACCCCAGAGTCGATAGATTACGTAAATAGTTTAGATGTTCGTTTGTAACCTCCTAAAGTATGTTTTATACTATAATATATCCTGTTTTGTGTTGTACTTTGTATTCTAGTAATGTTCTATACTTTTTGTTAAAATTTCTATTTTTAATGTGTCAAGGCCATACGATAAATAAATAAATATAAACTAAACAAATAGACGATCTTAATATGGAAATATGTCACTTAAAAAAAAACAGGCAAATAAATCGGAAGACGGAATACAATCTTCGCAGGGAAATACTTCATAATGCGGGTGCTGTAGGGAACACATCTCATCATGAATCGGCCTCTGACTCATATCATACGGCAGAACATCTTGATATTCGTAAAGAAAAGGAGGCTGAGATCGATGTTGAAAATACAGGGGAACGTTCGGAAGAAAATCATACTGTTGGAGAGGATGAAACAAAGTGGAATATCGCGGGAAAAAAAAAGAATAAGAAGAGGAACAAAGTCATATCAGAGACCTCTACTCTGAATGATCGCCTAAGTAATACAAACCCAACAGGAAAATCTTCACAACCAATAATTGGGACTCAAAAAACCAAATCTTTAACAGTTGTACCCAAAGTAAGAATATCTTACATTCATGTCTCTCGATTGAATCCTGGTACAACGGAGAATGAGCTATGTGGTTTCTGCAAACCACATATACCAGATGTCCAATGTGAAAAATTGAAATCAAGGCAACCTGAGATTTATTCATTCTTCAAGGTTTCCATCCCTGCGGAACATTTCAAAAAAGCAATCCGGATTTTTGGCCTGAGGGAGTGGCCGTAAATAGGTTTTTTATCAAGCGCCATCAGTCCATCCCAGTTCTATAAAAAAACAAGAAAACTCCATCAGTTCGCTGGATTTCCAAGAAAACAAAGTGCCGTTAAATCACAAGAAAATCTCAAATATCATGAGCATTATACATCAAAACGTGCAATCTCTCGGAAATGTGATTGATAGGATACAGGCCTTTTCACACACTGAAGAAGAATGTAAGTTTTTGTTACTATCGGAACATTGGAAAACCCCAGAGCAGCTTAAAGTACTTTCGATTGAAAACTTCGAATTAGCAGGATACTGGTGCAGGAAAGAAAACGAACATGGTGGAGCAGCAGTATATGTTCGCTCAGGTATGAAACATAAAGAAAGATTTGATATAAATGAACAATCAGTAAGGGGTGAAATCGAATGTGCGGCAGCGGAATGTATATTTAACAATGAAAAATTTTTATTAATTTCATTGTACAGACCTTGCAACGGAGACAAGAAATAATTTTTATACAAATTACAAAGCTTACTGCTAAAAATCCAAGCAGAGAATAAAATA
The DNA here is from genome assembly GCA_951802165.1 of Adalia decempunctata. Classification (NCBI taxonomy): domain Eukaryota; kingdom Metazoa; phylum Arthropoda; class Insecta; order Coleoptera; family Coccinellidae; genus Adalia; species Adalia decempunctata. Next base: position 52,402,335 of record OX637695.1, read on the forward strand.
ATCATATTGGGAGGGGATTTCAATATTGAACTGAAAAGAGAAAATAAATTTGAGACAGAACTCACATCACTCCTCGACTCGTTTTCGTTGATTAAGCATATTTCAGATGACACAAGAATTATGGGTCAATCAAAAAGCTGCATAGATAACATTTTTTCAAATTTAAACTCCTCAATAAGGAGCTACATCATATTCAATCATATATCCGATCACAGTGCCCAGAAAATTTCATTTGAAATCGATATCAATGTTTCAAATCCAATCAAGCGAATGCGTACATTTCCTCAATATGCTTGTCAGGAATTTCTACAGGAATTGGAAGACCAAGACTGGTCAGATGTATATTCCATAGAAAAAACGAATGTCAACCAACAAAGGCAAAATTTCTCAAATGCATCCATGAATATATTCAATAAACATTTTTTCTTGAAATCTTGTTCACTGAAAAAGCGAATAAATAAAGAATGTTTCTACAAAAATCCTGAAATCATTCAGATGAAACATAATTTGGACTTATTGTTCACGATGAGTAACTGTCATGAAGGATACAAATGTGCCTATAAGGCTGAAAAAAAAAATATGATCAGTTAATCATTGATCTCAGAAGAGAAAATAACAAAAACGAAATTATATCCTCTGATAATAAAACTAAAGCCATGTGGAGAGTATGCAATAGAATACTGGGTAAAAACAGTCTTAACAAAACAACATATCCATCTTCAAAATCACCAGAGGAAACAGCACGTAATTACAATGAATTCTTGGTTCAAATGGTCCCGAATATGATGACAAATTTCAACAATTTAGAATTTGTTTGCAATATCGAAACCAATGCATCTTTTTACTTGAAGCCTTTCACCACAGAGGGAATTGTTGAAATATTTAGGAAATTGAAAAACAAAACAAGTTCTGGAATCGATGAGATTCCAGTTAAGATAGTTGAATCGAGTGCTGATGCTATTTCTTCATTTTCTTCTGTGTTGTGCCATATTGTGAATAACTCTCTGAGGTTTGGTGTATTTCCTGAGCAGCTCAAGCTGTCGGTGATAATCCCAATATTCAAGTCCGGAGATCCTGAGGACTGGAAAAACTATAGGCTTATTAGTCTGTTGAACAGTTTTTCTAAGATATTTGAATTAGCAATGGTGACCAGACTGCTGACTTATTTTAATAGTCGTGAACTATTTCATCCCTCACAACATGGATACTTAAAAGATCGGTCAACCCAAACTGCTATATTTCGATTCACCAATAATATATTGAAATTTTTGGAAGATGGAAAGCTGGTCTCAGGATTATTCATCGATCTTTCGAAGGCATTTGATTGTGTGAATAGGGATTGTCTAATTGAAAAACTTAGGAAGTATGGAATCATAGAAAACGCGCTAAAGTGGCTAGTTTCCTATTTATATGATCGTAGGCAGTGTGTGAAGATTACAATAGATGGTCAAACATCTTTCTCAACTTGGCTCATGAACGAATTCGGTATACCACAAGGGAGCATCCTTGAAGTTTTATAATTTTTGATAATGATTAATGAAGTTGCAGATTCGATCGAACACACAGAATCGACCAACTTTGTTGATGATTCCAATTTTTTGATAGCGGAACATAATATGAATGAGCTACAGCTGAAATGCGGGGATATATATATATATATATATATAAGAAAATCCAAGAAAGGCTATAGCAGAACAATTTCATTCTGAATAAGCATAAAACGGATGTAGTGGTTTTTCGATCTCACAGACTGAAAGAGGACCAGCCAATAATGAATTTGGGTGAAGACAAAGTCAAAACATGTTCAATGTATTTATATAAGCATAAAAGTGAATTTTTAACTAATAATACAAATACAACATATAGAACAAGAACAGCAGATATTAACTTTCCATATCATCGATTATCTCTTTCTGAAAAAAATCCATCCTATATGTGTGTGAAGATATTCAATAAATTACCTTATAACCTCAAAATGATAAATACCTATAATCAGTTTAAAACTAGAACCAAGAAATTTTTAGTAGAGCTAGAGCCATATTGTTTAGAAGATTATTTAGGTTCTAGTTGAGATCTTGTTTTGTACTAGTTGTTTAGGACGCTTGTTTTCCTCTAAGAAATTATCATCTGAAATAAAGACATCTATCTATCTATCTGAGTTATAATAACTCACGCCTTTAACTCACTCTAATAAAAATAGGAAAAATTAAATTTCCTACGAAATGAATAATAAAGTCGAATCGTTTGGGAACTCTATTTCAACATCAAGGTAACGTTCTCGCCATCCATTTCTACATCTTCTTGGGTCTGAATATCCAATAATTGCATTTGGAAAACGTGAATATTCGATGTTTTCTTCGGGATTCGATATAGATTCGATTTTCGACCACAGAGATCGCTTTTGACCACTGTTGTCAATTTTGAAAATGCAGATTAATTCAAATTTTACTGAAGAAGTCGAAGATAAAGTAAGGTGTTCAATTCGCGGTATTGGGCATAACACTCATAACACATTTGATGAATTACATCACTCGCCTGACGTCTCGTGCTGCAAAATTCATCTGCGTGTGTTATGACTTACATTACCTCTTATTGATCAATATACTATTATATTCTACTCAGTGTTACAACCAGATCGTGACATTTCGAAATATTAAATATTTGAAACTCCAAGATCGAGATAAATCAATATGGGTCCATAGCAACGATCTGTTATCATTGTAATGTTGACATGATTGGTTGAAATTGTTCCATATGATATGAAATTTGATTGGTTGTTAGAACTGTCAAAAAAATTTCCGGAGAACAAAATGGTCCAATTTTGCCACCAGCCTATAGCCGTAACTTTCGAGATTCGAACCTACATTGGAAATTCAATTCTCTAGGTTTCTTGTTTCGAGACTTATCGTGTTTAGGGCCGGTCGAACGAATATTTATGATCAGTGTTCCGAACCTATTCGGTTGAGGACATTCTAATACATAAAAAATAATAAAAATGAGACGTTATCAGTCAACAGTAAATGCATTAAAGGATGGTGATGAGAAAGAATAACACATACTTGAGGTACGTGCCAGGCCTTCGTTTTCAGATTTGTAGCGATCATTTTCTGGATTATTTTGCAGCAGCAACCTGATGTTTTTTTAAAAGCATTGCCTTTTGAAATGAATTGAACGATTCTGAACTTGTTGATCAAGTCTGCAACTGAATAAGAATTCGAACTATTAAATAATTTGTGAAATTATAGGAAAAAAATTGGCACTGTCCAAATGATTATCCCGACCGAGATCAGTTTTTGGCTAGGTTGGAACGTTGACAATATGGAAAATTGACTTATTTCGCTCTTTTCCTCATTCAACGTTAAGCAAATATTTCAGCTTTCGTGTTATTCTCAACCGAGGTAACGGAAAGCTGGAAGCATCAGGATTCGGAGCCATAGGGACTCTAGCCCAGTGGATGGGGGGTTGTATCGAACCCGGAAAGTCCGAGTTCAATCCCGAGGCTAAAAAAGAAATTTTCTAGTCAGACGGTAGTGGGCCACCATTCAATGTTGGGTTAAAAATTGAAAGTGCTGTGCCTAAGGTGGCATAGGGACACAGTAAAAAGCTTACACAGAACGCAACTGATTCTCCTAACTTGCATATGCTACCAGCTTCTAAGTGGTCACCTCAGCAGACCTAGGGGTAATCAGTATAATCATAATCATAATTTCTTCAAAAAACTCGTCTGATCAAATGAGAAATGATTGAAAAAGATTAGCCGAAAATACAGGTGTAGTTTTGTAAGTTATCAAGGAAAATATAAATCGATGACTTCTTAATTTGGCCCCTTCTGCTAATCTAGTTCATCTCGAAATTCGACTAAGATTGATTCACAGCGAACGTCTTAATTGATGGAAATTCAGCAGATCCGAAGGAGCTTTCGAACATGACAAAACATGCCAAGGCTCCGCCATCTACTCCACTTAAACTCTCAATTAATTTCCAGAGATCATAAAATAAATGTTTTCACGCGAAATTGAAATACCAATAAAGTTTGCGTCGAGGACTCCACTGCTTGTCGGTGCAGCATTGAATTCGGTTAATTAATTTCAAGTCTAGCGAAGTAATAATTTTAATTAGAACACTTTGAGTTATTTACAATAACGTGGGGACTGAAATAGGGCAAAATATACTCAATTAAGGAATTGAAAGTGTCTGAGGTATCGATCCCGATTCTGTTTATCGGGAATTGACTCAAGCGAGAAAGCGTTGCATGTATTCACATTACGCCATATAGGTAAATCCCGATTTTCATTAGCGATAGGGGCCGTCGTGGCTTGGTTGGGGAATTAACTCCGAAATGCCTCAAGTAAGTCGCAACGGTGCCACATTATTTAAGAGGTTAGTTTATTCGAACAATGAACCGAATTTGGTCTGCTCAAAGTTGACCATTCATTTGAATGACTACGGTCAGAGATTCTATGCATATATCCTTCGCAAAATTAGCAGCGCAGTTCATTTTAATGAGATTCTCTATAACAAATACCTGCTCTGATCCTATAGGTCAACTGAGCTCATTTACTATTTAGGTATAATCGATTCGAATTGAATATCTGACCGAGTATACATCTTTTAGTTGTACAGGGTGGGCAAAATCCGTTGTCTACTAAGGGGATCTCGAGAACTACAGCAGCCAGAAGAAAATGGAGAACACATTCTCGAGCTTTTCTCCTGAATAATCGAAATCTGAAAACAGATCCGACCTATCATTCATAGATTTTGAGTTATGAGCGAAAATTGAGAAATTGTCATTTCCAATAATGCTGAATAACTCGCTCGTTTGAACTCCTATTAGAAATCTGTTGTTACATTCTTCAGGCACTTTTTTAAGAGTAATTCGGATATAATATAATTGATTTTTTCATCCAGCTGTTTTCGAGCCATGAGAAGGATTTTTGATTTCTCAAATGTAAACTATTGTGGAAAGTTATTTTATCTTGCTGCGAATTTTTTGCTGATTTCGAAAATGTATCATATATCACAATTCACATTAATATCACCTGAAAAAAAAATTATAATACTCTTCCTGCTTTCGGATTCACTGTTGAATTATAAGCAGGCTGGCGTTGCCATGGAGACCGTTGAATATGCATTCTATTTCGTGAACTTAATGCTTCTATGATTAAAATCATCGATTGCTGAAATAATATTTCTATAGTTGATGTGTCAGCGATTATTCTTAAGATTAGAAATAGTTTATCTATTGAATTCATTATCCAAAATGGTTGGAAATATTTCAAGCTATGAAAAATTCGATATATTGGTGTGCTATATTCTCTTTCGTGAACTCCACATAATTATTTGAATTCAACCTTCTGCGATAAGAATAATCGAGTGTCGAATAATTTACTCAATGTATCGATATCCATGATTAGAGAAAAGAAGACTTTCATCTGATCATTAAAGAAAAAATGTGCATTCAATTATCTTCTACCTATTTGAGAAATGAACTCGAAAATTCAGTTGTATAAAAAAAAGTCAACAATAATTATTTTCACAAAATTAAGATGATGAAAAGTTGAATAAGCACGCCATACATCTCGATCTAACACTAAGTATGGCGTTGCCTATATGAATTCTGGTGACTTTCCTCCGTTCTCCTTCTTAACTGTTCATGGTTTGATATCCTTGTTTCATAAATTTTATTTTTCAAATATACCCATAGAAAAAAATCAAGTGGCGTTGAATCTAGTTTTTATGTAAGGCAACCCATATATTGAACCCGAATCGTCCTTGTCGAATGCCGTCTCTTTAACCAAGTGTTGATTTTGATCAGACCAATAGTGCATATTGTGCCTATTGATAATTCCACAATTTTCGATTCGAGCGTCATCAGTCCAAATAATATTTTCATTCTACTTCACTCAAATACCAATTGCAAAATTGAATCCTCCTTTCAGAATCCCCATCTTGCAAATGGTGTATTTTGCGATATTAATAAGGGTGAAATTTATTGCGTTTCAATATGTTCAATGCATTTCGACGTTTTATTCCTACTTCCTCTTCTAGTTTCTAGATGATATATTGGGATTGATCGTTACAGCTCCAATGATATTAAAAGTGTTCCCCTCTTCATTTTTTTATTATATTTTTTCGGACTGGATTTTGTGAAGCTTCCATAATTTTTCAGATTGTGAACTAAACGCTGGCTATATTTTTCACTGGGTTGCTGCCGTTCAGGATATTTTTCGAAATAGACTTCCCTTGCGGCTCCGCTATTTTCATTCGATTGAATATAGCACACCCACATATCGAATTTTTCATGATTTGGAATATTTTCAGCCATTTTGGATGATGAATTTAAAAGATAAACTATTTCTTATCTTAAGAATAATATAGAAATATTATTTCAGCAATCGATGATTTCAATCATAGAAGCATAGAATTCACGAAAGAGAATGCATATTAAACGGTCTCCATGGCAACGCCAGCCTGCTTATAATTCAACAGTGAATCGATTATTATTTTTGTCTCAGGTGATATTAATGTGAATTGTGACATATGATACATTTTCGAAATCAGCAAAAATTCGCAGCAATATAAAATAACTTTCGACAATAGTTTACATTTGAGAAATCAAAAATCCTTCTCATTTCTCGAAAACAGCGGGATGAAAATAATCATATTATATTTGAATTACTCTTAAGAAGTGTCTGTACAATGTAACAACAGATTTCCAATAGGATGAAGTAGTGAAGGATTCTTCTGCTCATAGAGGCAATTTGAGCATCCCGAGAAAGCGTGTCATCAATAACCAAAACTGAATTTTTCACTTCGGAAGAGTAAGGGAACCCCATGATCATGTCTATCAAACAAAACCAAGAACTTGAGTTTAAGTTGCGTTTTGAATAAGCCACACATGAGGCGGCGATGGCAATAATGTCAAATTTAAAATTTTAACGTTGCGAACTACTCAACCATATGATCTGCCAAGAAATGTACAGGGAGAAAAGAAGTGATCGAAAACACTGCCCTGCAAATACACGACGTCATTTGCGTGAGAGCAGCCTCCAATAATGTTGTAAAATCCAGAGAAGATTCGGAGATATTGATATTGTTTATCGCCTGAAAGTTATAAAACCTAAGTAGATGTTTTTATACCATGAGCCCGTTTGAACAGCATTTGGTAAAAAAGCATCCTGTGACCATGTTTTGGATCGGAGACTACCATCACGATTTGAGAATAAAACAATAACTGGCCGAACCTGCTGTTAATTATTTTGTTTTTCAGTTTTTCGAAGCCATATGAATTTGAATACCCCTAATTTATTTGAAATTTCTGAGGTGATTTTCGAATTCGCAGGGCAATATAGCATGCAGTTATTGAACTTGATTCTATAAGTAGAAGAACATCAAATGTGATATGGTATTATTACAATTTCTCATTTCCCCTGAGTAAAATTCCCAACACATTCGTAATCTTTTCCATATAGCAAAGTGGACTCGCATCTAAATGATCAACAAATCGTTCTATTTTCAACAAAAAATCGGGCAGATGTGTATGACGGGGAAATTCTGTAATCCATCAGGGACCTAAGTGCATCGATCCATATCTTGATACTTTTCTACAAAAATTAATCATCTAGTTGCAGCACTCTCAGTGAGACATCCCAGAGATTTAAATGCGGTGGGAAATGACATCTCCCGATGTAGTCTCTAATGTAGACCCTTTTTCCGCTGGCAGTTACAAATTATTTTTCTGATAAATTCCAAGCGATCTGCGGATTTGTCGAGTTCACGTACATATATCAGCTTGAAATGGCACAATAGTCGAGTACAGATGGATGTCTTAAGGTTGCTTGATTCTGATGAGTGGCCTCTATTGAAATGTTCCACTTATGAAATGCGATAATAGCACAGCAAACAGAACACCATAATTTTCATGATTTCTCGATGAAATAACATAAGAAAAAGAAAATACCATATTGTAAAATGGGTAGTTTATACTGTTAACAGAATTAGTTTCAGGTACCCGTTTGTTACTTCTCAACTTCTGGATGCAAATGAATACCTAATTTATAAGGATTGAATATAAAATGGCTTTATTTATGATAGAAGTTCAGTTTTACTGAGAGGTGAATTGAAAACTCAATTCAATATTTCGATTGAAAAAGTTCAACTTTATAAATCCCAGCTGCTCTCATCGGACAAAGCCTTCGATTTCCGAAATTCAATTTGCTCGGCAGCGAAACAATAATGGATCCAAAAATGTCTATCCACTCTCTCAATTAGGAATTCCATAAAATATTTTATGATCGAGTCTTTTATATGTGCAACAGGGAATTATGGCACAATCTCCTTGATTAAATTTTCGTCGGAACCAAGTAATATAGAGGGATATCCAACATCTTTTCGATGTATGCCTCACCATAACAGACTTCGTCTATTGTTTGTATATGGGTTTCAAGTATCATACAGGGAGAGTTTTTTTGTAACTGCAGATTCCTTTCATCAAACAAAACACATTTTCACCATATTATTTTTCAGAAGACGACTTTGTTTGAAAGCTACAGGGCGACGAAGACCCATGAAAGTAGCAGCGTTGCCGACTCATAAATCCACGCAAAATACTATTAGACTACTTCAAAACGGAAAAAAAAACAAACATTCTCATAAATGAAAGCATTTCTGAGTGTTTTTCAAAAAACGCTTCGCTTTCGGAGTATTTTTAGTTTTATTTAATCAAATTGAAAGAAAACATGGAATATTCGAAGAATAAGCTGAATGCTTTCTTGGAGTTGAATTATAATCGAATAACAGAATAATTACATAACGTAAACCTCATTCGAAGAAATTGGTACAATCGAAATTACACAACAACATTCTACAATTCACCAAGTCCACTATTATAATTTTTTTGCTCAAAAAAAAAGATACGAATTTACTTTCAGTTTCTTCATTTTTCTTTCTTGGAAGACTTGGAAGAAACGTCCACACAATGTCCATACAACAGTGGGCAAAATTTCTGCACTCAGCGTCGTCTGCGTCGTTCACCTTCAGCAAATCCACCTTCGGCTGGCCCGATACTGTAGCAGAAAATGTAATTTAGTTTTAGCTATATTCAGACTCAGGAATCTCTGATTCAGAAACATCCTGATTCTCTGCATGTCCATCTCGGCCTAAACACCCCCGCCCATGTTGGACCCTCGAACAGAGCCACCGTGTCATCCGCGATTTATGTTTAGTCTACCAAGCAAGTTGTGTATGTATATCAGGAACTTACTAGATCGAGAGAACTATTTCAACTTCGGAAATTGCAGTCATCAATCAAAGGCCGACGTTTGAGATTGAGGGTCCGATTCTTGAATTTCGGATTCGATTCCTGATTTTCGAATTTGTTTCCTTAATTTCGAATTCCATTCCTGGTTTTATGGAGAAATGTGATTTTTTGACCCCAAACGCTGCCGGTAGTACAAACGGTTATCAGAGTTATCCGCAGTCAGGGGAATCACGGATTACTAGTGATTACAGATGCTATTTAATGCAGTGGTATATTGCCATTTATAGGACGGTGGTTTGCATTGAAACATATTTATTTTTATCAACTGATGGTTCACATTTATTTTCAATGTTATGTTTTTCTTCAGAACTATTATATTCTAGTAGGAAAAGAACGAAAAAAAAAAGTATATTGGAGTAACAAAAATATTTTATTTGAAATTTAACCACCTTATTTCACTGTATTCCCAAAGTAAGGCATTTCAGTGTGGACAAAATGAAAAAAATTAATATATTCAGGGTCAGTAAATCATTTCAAAATTTTGTTGAAACTTGTAGGTACTGAGCCTGAAATTAACGATCTGTCAGGAATAACCGAAGAAATTGAACATCGCCCATATACTTGCTTCTCTCCAAGAAACGAATCTACAACCCACAAAGTAAATTGCATTTATGCCCAAACGAAATCGCCTGAAGTTTCATTGTGGGTCAGATGTTTCGCTTCGAGGCTGTCCTAACTGGAAAAAGTGGTTGTAGCAAGAATGTGATGTCACTCACAGTCCTGCTTCTTTTTCTATACTGATATGAATCAGAATGAAAATCTATTCAGTATTTTCCCATACCAAGGATGAATTCTTCAACGTTAGAAAATTATCTAACGAATCAAAACAGCCAAGTATTGAATATATAGACAAGGTCCAGAAAATATTGATGAGGGCTTTCAGGGCAGGATTCCACTTCAGATCTAGAGTATTCCGGGTTTTCTCGTCGTGGTCCAATAGAAATTGCACCGAACGTTTCGCCTACAACTGCAGTAGGCATCTTTAGAGGTTTCTCGGTCGTAGATTGTTCCCTGAGGAACCGCAATCTACATATTGAACTGAAAATGGCATTATTTTCGATCAAATAATTCATATTAAGCTAACTGGTCTACTTATTCGAGGCGCCCTGTAAACTAAGTACCATATAAGCGTGTAGCAGATACTGAACATGTGATTTAACGTTCTCTTCAAATAAGAATCTGAGATATAAATTTTGCTAGGCTAATAGAAAAATGCGTGAGAAATGGATTTCTTCAATTTTTATCAAAGATTCGTGTTCTCAATGGAAATCGGTTCGGATCTCAAAAGGAAGTTGCAGAGAAAGCCTTATTCGAATCTAAGAATCAGCCCAAGCCTGAATGAGGGAAGGGAATGTGCAGGATTTTCATGGCCTTGGCAAAAACCATCAAAACTATCCATACACTTTCTTAATATGGAATCTGTAGAGTTCCTCTGAAAATATTCTTGATCTACCTGCCTGAAAGGCCACAAATGACGAAAATAACTCACAGTTTCCATATTTCGATTCATATTATTCTCATTAGATGTAGAAAATATCCCATCAAAATTTCCTGTCACTTCTATAGCTCTGAACATTTCCTCTACGGAATAGCGTAATCGTCGATACCCATATGAATACATAATGTTAACGAGCTCGGAGAATAAACACATTTCCCATGGTACCTATCACGACATATCGGTTTGAATTGTAAATTGTTTGGGATGCAGAAGCCACCACATCAGTCATTGTCAGATTGCCGGATCGCTTCAGTTACCTACATGATAAACGGGACACTTTTTTCGACTTTTCGGGTTGTCAAACATCAAAAAATGGAACAATTTAATTGTCAGTATGGAAAATTTTTCCCGAAAAACTGATAGGAAATAAATATTATATAATTTTTCATCATAGTGAACTTACCTTATCGAGAGTTTATCAGATACATCGCGTTCATTGATATAAATATCAACAACCGCCATGGATCCGAAACGAACTTGCCAAATTCTTCATCCAGGGAACTAATGAAAGTTCCAACCTCATCGAAGTGGGTAGAAGTCGACCTAGGTTTCGATCATTATTTTGATCATCTTCAGGACAACATAACCCAACCTCGATGAAAATTGGAGTGGAACGGAGGTCCTCTTAAACAAAACTAGACAATGTCTTGAGGTACAGTATACATCAAGGCGACATCTAGTTAAGAATCAGACAACCAATTCCCTCTCGAAGTCACCTGGACGAAAATAGATGGCATACCTCTCTTTTGCTCATTCGGCAGGAATCAGCTGAATGTCTTCAGATTGATTCAAGCAGGAGCGTGAGAATCGTTCGCATTTTATCGGCGTAAGCCAGTACATGACTTAATCATCAAAAGAAATGTTATCTCCAAAAGGAATACTGTAACAACATCAAGATCTTGTAACATTCCAAGTTTGTAAATCCTAGGAACATTATGAAAAAAAGAAAAGGGACAACCCTGCTCGGAAGAGCTGAGGGTAGAATTACGTTAAAGGGGGTTTTATACTTATATTTTTGGCTTGTGATGTGATCGTCTAGATTGGTAGAACTCTATGTTATGTCGTAGTAATTCAGATTCGTAATAACTCAGATTAGTGAAATATAGGATGGAAAATAATGAGGTAAAATAGATAAATAAAACACTAGATTGGACATAGAGGTGGAACAAGAGCCCTTTATTCGTCCAGAGCCATAGTTCGGGGAACCATAGCCTATGAAGGAAAAACGAACGAGAATCAATTGAAACTCAAAGCAAAAAACCTTCTAGCATTACAGATGATATGTTTACAATCCATAGAACAGTTATTAACAAGACGAGCACTGGTGATATGTACAATATGGAGCTTCCTATACTCCGGTAAGGTTATTACTGGCACAATTGTGATAAAAAGCAGAATCCAATACATCCAAAGGTTATAGGCATATAGAGTGTGTCACCTGATTATTAATGAAATTCATAAGCAGTATCCTTGCAGTTCCTAGTGTGAGAATCCTTCCTTCTAAGTGTTATGTGTGAGATCATAGCAGTCGCGTTGGTTTGGAGGTGACGATAGACTCTTTATATTTCCTGTTAACTGATGAACGATGGCACCTTCAAAGCTTTCCTTGCTTATCGGGTACGCCGTGGCCCGAAGACGAGGCTTGGTTCACTGGGACGTTCGTTATAGAACCCCCAGAGGAGTTGGCACTGCCACTGTTGTGGGGGCTGTTCTCCTTGGCACAGATGATATAAACAGTTTATCCTAGGCCCCCAAACCAGTGATTATTGTACGTAAAATATTATCCTAAAAGCAACAACTCCAAATGCCTAAACCATAATGTCAAGTGAATAGTTAAATGTGCAGTAGGCCTTACGAACAGTATAAGAATATTCCAAATGGGTTGGTAGCAGAGCAGAGTTCCACAATATTCAATAGAAATGCAATAATAAAATAGAACAAGCTTACATGAGATTAAATCCTGTGAAATGAAACATGGTTATTTAAATGGAGATCGTGTACATACCAGATAACAAAGAAGCGTCTTTAAAATATATTAAAATGGTGGATTCCTAGAAGAGAAAAACTCCATTTCAAAAGGAACACTATCTACCCACGCCGAATGAATCAACAGAGAGCCCCCATTCGTTGTCGTTTTTCGAGGTTAATTTTTCTCCCACAGAATCGTATTTCTTCGATGGTCACAGAAGAACAAGTTTACTTCATGGTGGGTCTTAGATATGATTAAAATCTCCTATTTATAAAGATGCGAATTGCCTGAAGTATTGCTTGAAGTCGTACTAATATTCATCATTCATAGAATTATAAAATAATATCAAATAAGTTCATTCAACGTAGTTCCACGTTTCGACAATAGACGTTGCAAAGCTGGAAGCCATGGAGTCTGGCAACGGCGCATTTTATTTCGTTACAGGGTAGGAAATTCAGATATGTTACAGTCGACCCCAGAAGCTTGGACGTTATGATAAAAGAGAATAAGGGCGAAGCTTCGAAAATAATAACAAGAGAATTTCCATTTTTAGAAGTAGGTATAGGTCGAAATATTTTTCTGTGGTTTGGATTGACTGAAAATGAATGGTGAGAATTAATACTGAATGGATAAGTGAAATAAAAATGGTCAGTGGTATCTGAAATAATGAACAACAGAAGTTGCGCAGTGATTGTAGGTTAAAATGTCAAAATGGTGGGTGCGTTGAGGCCTCAGTTGTAACCTTAGTTACCAAAAAGAGAAACAGGATTCTTCATTATGAAAGTTGGGTCAGCATTAATTCGAAGATGGATATCGTGACATAGAACTGGGCATCTGTCGTAGTGGAACTAGTTGACTAACTCATCAATATAGATCTTTAAGAAAACAGTTACACTCCTCACATTACTTCAGGCATAATCGACATCTTCACAAAGGGAGCACTGAAAATCACACATCCCATCTTGTTCTTGTTTCCACTGGATCCTACTGAAGAAGATTGAAACCTATACGACCCCCAGCTTCTAAGGACTTCTCAGCTATGGGTTCATCGGCAGCATCCAGAAGTGGCTTCTCGTGGCATCCTTCCGTTGTGGTGTCGAACATTCAGCCCTACGACCCCAGACTTGAAAAACTTCATGAACCCTAGTGGATAAACTTCTTTCTTGAATTATGTATAGGCATGACGAGTGCCTCAGTTTGATTGGCCTCAATCAAGTATCTAAAGAATGACAAAATGAAATTAGTGGAAAGTAGGTATTCATTGGTAAGAAGAATCATCACAAGTGGCTGTGATAAAATACCAAAAGGTTTCACCAGATGAGTTCCTGAAGAATAAAATCCTTTTGATTTAATGACAATCAAAACTGTTGCGACCCCCATTGGTGAAGACTCTGAAGACATTGGGTTGGCTGCCATCTTTCGAAGAGGTTTGGTTGAAATGATTGCCTTCGTCTATCCTGTCTGCCAATCCTGAAACACTCGGAGCAATAGATGTACCTACGAAAACATTTATGAAATATCCATGGGATCCTCCAGACAAAATGGTGGCTCCTCAGTATCGTGATTATCCTAAAATGGTGGAAGGACTCTAACAAATCATGAGTGAGTTCATGGTGGTTGATCGGCAGGAACGTTCCCTCTCCGGATATGATAAAAACATGGCAGGAGGTTTAACGAAATATGTAGCATACATCTTGTGAAGTCCCAAGTGTAATGACACATATAGTACAAGTGCAATACAAAATGGATACCTGATTGAATATGATTTCTCAATGGTTCTTGCTAATTGTAAAAGCTTCGTTGGGTCCCCTACTATAACTACATAACGCTATCTCTAGAATGCTTTATTACGATAATGGAACCGAGATAAAAGAACTGACTCTCAAATATCAGACGTCCTCCATTTGCAAATCAACTTCTTATCTCCGAACCATTCCCAACACCAAATACATAATCTAAAACTGCACATACTATGAGAAACCATATTCAGATCAATTCAAAACGTTTTCACTTATTATTTAAAATTAAATAAACACTATGTACCTTATTGTGTCAATTCCACCTGTTATTTCGAAGAAAAGTATGCACAGAGAGATCGTGTAGAAAAAAGGATATAGATTGAAGATATTACAGATACCATGGATTATCACATATCTTCTGGAATTCTTCAGAGACAGTTTCAAAATATCTGTGGGCAGTTGGTCGATGGGTACCTATTTCTAGAACAGAAATTAAACAGCAGATAAACTGAAAACTAAACAAAAATTAGAATATTAATAACAATAAATTTCAACCTCATATTTCCACATTTCACAATCGTTTGAGTTATCCTGGTCACGGCACCACTGTAACATTCCGAGTTTGTAAATCCTAGGAACATTATGAAAAAAATAAAAGGGACAACCCTGCTCGGAAGAGCTGAGGGTAGAATTACGTTAAAGGGGGTTTTATACTTATATTTTTGGCTTGTGATGTGATCGTCTAGATTGGTAGAACTCTATGTTATGTCGTAGTAATTCAGATTCGTAATAACTCAGATTAGTGAAATATAGGATGGGAAATAATGAGGTAAAATAGATAAATAAAACACTAGATTGGACATAGAGGTGGAACAAGAGCCCTTTATTCGTCCAGAGCCATAGTTCGGGGAACCATAGCCTATGAAGGAAAAACGAACGAGAATCAATTGAAACTCAAAGCAAAAAACCTTCTAGCATTACAGATGATATGTTTACAATCCATAGAACAGTTATTAACAAGACGAGCACTGGTGATATGTACAATATGGAGCTTCCTATACTCCGGTAAGGTTATTACTGGCACAATTGTGATAAAAAGCAGAATCCAATACATCCAAAGGTTATAGGCATATAGAGTGTGTCACCTGATTATTAATGAAATTCATAAGCAGTATCCTTGCAGTTCCTAGTGTGAGAATCCTTCCTTCTAAGTGTTATGTGTGAGATCATAGCAGTCGCGTTGGTTTGGAGGTGACGATAGACTCTTTATATTTCCTGTTAACTGATGAACGATGGCACCTTCAAAGCTTTCCTTGCTTATCGGGTACGCCGTGGCCCGAAGACGAGGCTTGGTTCACTGGGACGTTCGTTATAGAACCCCCAGAGGAGTTGGCACTGCCACTGTTGTGGGGGCTGTTCTCCTTGGCACAGATGATATAAACAGTTTATCCTAGGCCCCCAAACCAGTGATTATTGTACGTAAAATATTATCCTAAAAGCAACAACTCCAAATGCCTAAACCATAATGTCAAGTGAATAGTTAAATGTGCAGTAGGCCTTACGAACAGTATAAGAATATTCCAAATGGGTTGGTAGCAGAGCAGAGTTCCACAATATTCAATAGAAATGCAATAATAAAATAGAACAAGCTTACATGAGATTAAATCCTGTGAAATGAAACATGGTTATTTAAATGGAGATCGTGTACATACCAGATAACAAAGAAGCGTCTTTAAAATATATTAAAATGGTGGATTCCTAGAAGAGAAAAACTCCATTTCAAAAGGAACACTATCTACCCACGCCGAATGAATCAACAGAGAGCCCCCATTCGTTGTCGTTTTTCGAGGTTAATTTTTCTCCCACAGAATCGTATTTCTTCGATGGTCACAGAAGAACAAGTTTACTTTATGGTGGGTCTTAGATATGATTAAAATCTCCTATTTATAAAGATGCGAATTGCCTGAAGTATTGCTTGAAGTCGTACTAATATTCATCATTCATAGAATTATAAAATAATATCAAATAAGTTCATTCAACGTAGTTCCACGTTTCGACAATAGACGTTGCAAAGCTGGAAGCCATGGAGTCTGGCAACGGCGCATTTTATTTCGTTGCAGGGTAGGAAATTCAGATATGTTACATGCTTTACCCACAAATTAGCGTATTTCATAGTTCGGCGATTTTCGGATAGAGAGCGCCATTGTACATTTCATTCAAGATTAGAGAGATACTCATAGAACTTATTGTGATAATGAAAGATCTATGGAGATATTCCTTAAAATGGACGGTGGCGCCTCTATCGGCTGATCTTTCCTACTCGGTTTAAACGCCGACCTTAAAAAAATGGATACACATCTCCAGTTGGAGGACTACTGAAATTTCCATGTTGCCATGGTTACGACTTGTCATACAGAACAGAAAGACAGAAATACTATGAATTAAATCGTCAAGATCGGATTCACTTGGCATTTCGGCAAACATTTCTGCGTTTCTGTTCTGTATAACAAGTCGTAACCATGGCAACATGGAAATCTCAGTATTCCACCAACCTGGGATGTTTAGCCACTTTTTGATCTGGTAATAGCATTCCATGTACTATAAGTTCTATGATTCCAGCATTCTGTATTTCCTTATTATTTTCATACAGAATTCATGAATTATCCATGCCTTATTCAATTAAGGTAGAAATAGGTGATAAATATTAAGAACTTGAATTGAAAAGTTGGTCCCTTTCATATCGCAATACATATTTACTTTAAAATTGGTCGAAGCTTTGAATTACAGTTTTTTCGTCTACCTATATCTAGTAGAAATGATGGTGAAAATTCCAAATTTTGTTGACTGCAGTCATACCTACACCCGAAACTTGAATTCAATCAATCAATCAATCAAATCTTTATTGTACTACAGGCTTAATACAATAGCGTGTACTCGTCAATTTACAGCATAAATAACACATTATTGAAATAAATATGGACATAAAATGAACTTACAGTCTAGGACAAACTATACTTATATCACAGATAGGTTTGTGTCGCAGAAAAACTCTGAGAGCGAATAATACGCTTTTGTTACAAGGAGCGCCTTCAATTCTCTTTTAAATTTAATGAAACTTAATAGTTTCCAATGATTCGGCAGTTTGTTGAAAACTGTAACCGAAATATAAGAAGGCTACTTCTAAAATTGAGAAATTATTGCATCGAGCACTCTATTGAAAATATTTATTTCGGAAAATTCTCCCCTGCTTCGAAATCGGTGATCGGAAGCTAATTCATCGAAATATTTTTTTACCTTTTTTTGTCTCTTTTCTTCGAAATGGGGATCTTTACCATATGCTATGACATTTTCTCTAGCCTTGCACTTGAAGGACTCGAAGTCACTCCTATAATTTTTCTTCTTTGTATTCGTCTCTTCTAAAGCTCTGCATACGTCGTCCAAACTGACATCGCATTTTTGTAATACTTCAGATGCATAATTGATATCATTGAGAATGCGGTGCATTAAATCGCCGAGGAAAATAAATTCAAAATTAAATTTTTTTTTAATTTCTGCTTGTTATCGCTCTTATTTGCATTAATTTTTCATAACTATTTCAGCTAATGCACGAATGATATGAAAAAAATGAAATTTGATTGCCGAAATTATGTTAACCCTAGTGGACCATCTAGTCGGATTTAGTTTTTTAGATAGGTGTCCGATTCACCAGTGAATTTTGGCAATAAATCCCTACATTTGATGATATTTCGGAAAAACATTCTTCAACAACTGAATATAATGAAAACAATGTTATTCACATAATAGATCACAGAGAAAAATCAAAGTTTGAATTTTTTTATGTTCAAACGCGATTTGATGGTCAGCGCTTGGGGGCCCCCTGAGGTCGGGGACCCTGGTGCACTGCACACTCTTGCACCCACGTAGCTACGCCGCTGCATATGATTGGGCCCTTAATCATTCCCATGACCCGAGAAAGTCAGACATCAGGTTATTCATGGGGGAGTCCGAAAAATTAATGGAAAAGGAATAGGTCATAAATCGAAGTCAAACTATTCAGCTGCCTATGGTCGAATTCATGAACGTGGGTAGGTAACTTATTTTGGCAGTTTGCCTGGTACGTTTTGAGTTCGCAATTAATGTACTCGAAATTTTATTTCTAGGGGAAGTACGTACGAAATGACATATATGACATAGGCATCATAACTTGAGTTTGGAGGTATCAAATGCGGAACTGACTACCATATCGCACGACCCGAGTGGGCTTTATTAACCTCTGAAAGCTCCCAAGCGCTACTCTAGTTCGAAAGATCGTTATGAGTGATAACAGAAATCAACAGTTCACGAGTTTTTTTTTCATTGCTCCAAATTTTTGAAAGAAATGGCCAGTTTGCAACATTTTTTAATTTATATTGAACTAGCGACCAGCCCCGGCTTCGCACGGATGCAATGCTGATACTAAATACCTACTACATAACGTCCTCATACAGGGTGTCTCAAGTTCGAGTGCCTATTAGACGTTTCTGGAGAACTGTACATATTTGAAATCTGAAAATTAGGATTATGATATTGTTCGAAATTCTCTACAGACTGAAAATATTTTTGGAGCCTGAGCACTTCTGGTTATACAGGGAGTGAAAATAAATTTGTTCAAAAAAATTTGTTTTTAATTTATCCGTTTTTGATATGATTGAGTATCCAATGCTGGGTACATATCTATTAAAAACATCGTATTTGCTCAAATAGTTTTTAAAATATCGAAAGAAAACCTGAAAAAAAGTCAAATATTCATAGTCAGTATTATGTTTATTTTTCCTTATCTGGACATTCCGAGTCCAAATTGTTCTCACAACGTGAAAGTAGAAGAATGTGGAAAGGTCATGCTTATTTTGAATTTCATAAATATCATCACAGGGTGTATCAAATTTTGTGTCGAAAACAATGATTGAAAATTGGCCATAACTTCTGTTTTTCAAATAAGAACCTTATTTTTTTATGATCGCGTTGGATTCTGCGAAGAAAAATAATGATAGCACTCTCAGATGCTCTTGCTCCTAAATTCAGTAATTTCCAAGATATTTGAGCTTTTCTGGATTTATGTTGTACGTAGAGTCAAATTCATCTTATTTTTTGCATAAAAATATTCTGTCATCATAGATGATAAATTAATTCACAAGTGACAGGTCTAATTTTAGGTTTTATTTTTACTTCTCGATATACACTACTGGAAAAAATTAAAGGATCAAAAAAAAATTCCAAATTTTTCGCCAATTTTCAACATGCCGCAACTTTGAGAGGAATGGTCGTACAAGGAATTCAAAAAGAGGAAATTGTAGCTCCCAGTGTCTAGTTTTTGGATTAGAACTTCAAAAATTTTAAGTTTCAGTGGTTTTCGAGTAATGATAGAAAAATCAGCAACAAAAAAATTCTCAAAATTTTACCACTTTTTTTTTTCTTGTCTACGAGCGTGGTAATTTTATTTTTGCATAATCGTTATAATGATGGGATACCTTGTTAATTCAGCTTTAATTTATTTTTTTATTGACCTCAAAACGTCCACTTCTCGCCGAGATATCGGTCTTCAAATGGAAAAGGATCCATTTGTCTTTGATTATAGATTTCTCAGCAACCAATGATCGCACAGAAAATTGAAGGGGGGTTTCAAGATCTTGAATGAACTCCCATTAATGAGCAACCATTGCTTATTCATAGAAATTTTTTTTTCTTAATGTCGCATCAATATGAAAATTTAACAAAAAAAGTGCTTTTGGTGGTTTCTTGGAAAATCTACCGCTGGATCGAAAATGTTGAGGAAACCAATAATGTTAAGTATGACTTTCACAGTTCAATATGTTGATAAAAACCTTACGAAGAGCCAACTCAATTCAGCGAGACGTTTTTTTGTTTGACTCGATTGAATTTTTGAAAAAAATAAGGATCACGTTTTTTGCTCTGAGAAGCTCGTAATCTTTAAAAAAGGCAAAAAAGGATTTTCTCGAGCTTTTTCCACATTTTAATTGCAGATAGTTCATGAATTTCAAAAAAAAAAATAAAAAAAACGTTTTCTTCAGAACTTTGTTCGTCCAGTCGTTGCCTATGGCGGTGGATCAATAATGGTTTGGGGCGGTATTTCTCGAAATTGGAGAACACCATTGGTAGTTGTACGAGAAAATTTAACGGCTAGGGGCTACGTCGACCATATCTTAAGACCAATTGTTCTGCCGAGGAGAGAAAATCGGAGGTCGTTCGTATTGATGCAAGACAACGCACGTCCACACACGGCGAATCTTACGAGGCGATTCTTTGAGCAACATGAGATAATATTGTTACGACACCCAGCAATGAGTCCAGACCTTAACCCCATAGAGCATGTATGGGAAATAATGGGCCGTCGGTTGCGCAGAGAGTATCCAAATTTGCAGAACATAACCGCCTTGGAGCTTGCGCTTCAGCAAATTTGGAATACCATTCCACAGCCTCAAATTACCGCCTGCATTAACATGGCTGAACGTTTGAGAGCCGTTATTGAAAACAGGGGTGGCAATACCCGTTATCAAATTAATAAGAATGTTATTTGCTTTTTTATTTGTCTTTTTTTGAAATTTATAAACTATCTGCAATTAAAATGTGCAAAAAGCTCGAGAAATTTTTTTTCTGCCTTTTTTAAAGATTACGAGCTTCTCAGAGCAAAAAACGTGATCCTAATTTTTTTTTCAAAAATTCAATCGAGTCAAACAAAAAAACGGCTCGCTGAATTGAGTTGGCTCTTCGTAAGGTTTTTATCAACATATTGAACTGTGAAAGTCACACTTAACATTATTGGTTTCCTCAACATTTTCGATCCAGCGGTAGATTTTCCAAGAAACCACCAAAAGTCCTTTTTTTGTTAAATTTTCATATTGATGCGACATCAAGAAAAAAAATTTCTATGAATAAGCAACGGTTGTTCATTAATGGGAGTTCATTTAAGGTCTTGAAACCCCCCTTCAATTTTCTGTGCGATCATTGGTTGCTGAGAAATCGATAATCAAAGACAAATGGATCCTTTTCCATTTGAAGACCGATATCTCGGCGAGAAGTGGACGTATTGAGGTCAATAAAAAAATTAATTAAAGCTGAATTAACAAAGTATCCCATCATTATAACGATTATGCAAAAATAAAATTACCACGCTCGTAGACCAGAAAAAAAAAGTGGTAAAATTTTGAGAATTTTTTTGTTGCTGATTTTTCTATCATTACTCGAAAACCACTGAAACTTAAAATTTTTGAAGTTCTAATCCAAAAACTAGACACTTGGAGCTACAATTTCCTTTTTTTGAATTCCTTGTACGACCATTCCTCTCAAAGTTACGGCATGTTGAAAATTGCCGAAAAATTTGGAATTTTTTTTTTGATCCTTTAATTTTTTCCAGTAGTGTAGATGCATAGAACACCTGGTGTAACGACTCCCTACTAAAAATCGTGACCAAAATTTGTAGATCAAAACGGCATCCTAGATTTCAGATTTTGGACTAGTTCCGGAATAAATCCGCAATATTAAAGCCGAATTTTCGCGTGACAATATTTTAAAACTATTTCGTCTGTTTTGAAATATTCGTGTTTTCGCGTCGAACTGGTGACGTCACGCATCAAATGGTTAAAAATAATTTGAAGCGGTTTGAAAGCAGGTAGCGGAATGGTTCGAACTGCAGTTTGAAGTTTGGAATCAGCTGATTGAAGAATATAGGTTATGTTTGTTGGATTTATTTTGTTTTCACTGTTTTTATTTTGAATAAATAATAACTATTCTTCATTGCATTGAATATTATTTGAATATGACAGCTTTGTTTTAAGAATGCATTGTAACCTGTGACTGTGAAGTAATAAATCACTTCGAGTAGAGCACTTTTGTTTTAGAATTCTGAAATATTATTTAGTTTTGAAAATGTAAATGTTCAAATATCGGAAATTGATTTTACGGCTTCTTCCTCTTGATTCAATCAATATGAATATTGCGTATATTTTTTTCAACAAGTCGTTAATCAGGACGAGAACATTCAAATTCATCATAAAATGATTGGTGTCCAATTTGAAAATACAAGATTTAATAATAATATACAAATAAACACACCTAAAATTATAAATATTTTTATGTTCGACTGCTTCATAAACACTTGATTCATGAATTCGTTTAGCGTCCAGAATTTACTACTTTATTGGACACCACTTTATTGGACTCAACTGTCACAGTCTTCTCTCGATTTTGCAATTTTCTTCGTTTCACACCACTTGTTATAGGCCGCATACAAATTTTCATAAGCACTTTTAGTGGGTAGGAGAGATTCTTTGGCACTTGCGGCTAAATTATTCACGCTTTCCTCTTCCGAACTATCCATTTTTGGGATTATTATGACGTTTGTCACAGAATTAGCGAAGTAAACAACTTTGTTCAGTGAGGTTGCTAAGGTCGCCGATGGTTACTAAGGTAAGATAAGCAAAAGCACACTCAGGCCCGGTTGTACAGTGCTAGTTCAATTCCACGCTCAACTGAACTCAGCTCTCTCTTGAGCTAGGTTCAGATATGTCATTCGGTTGTACAGGTTACGTTTGAGTCGAGTTCAACTAAACTTTCGTTGAATGCAATTCTTCAGAAAATGGCAACGTCGCTTCCTTTGGGACATGCGTTTTCGATACGAATTGTTACAAATTTTGGACAAATGGAAAGAAAAAAACGTAATCCATCATTCGATAAACAGAATCTTTGAAAAAATTCAGTTTCACACACCTCAAAATGATTTATTCTCTCCCTATATTTCTTTGGCATTCTTCTCGATCATTGCAAAATACACTGCTTCCACGAAATCTTAATCATCAGCCATTTCCGCAAGATTATTGCCGAGTTGAAAATCCATTTCTATCAATCTGATGTACAAAAATCTATGTTTTTGAGTGAAACACTCATTCACAAAAATAAATAATACTGACAAGAGAAAGCGGAGCGTTTCATCACAGGTATTCTGTGATTTCAACTCTCAACTATTTGACATATAACCAATAAATTGTTAATTTGAAGTGACATTTCATCTGAACCAGGTTTGAGCGCCCGATTTCGGTAGCTCAACTTGAGAGTCGATTTGAGCGAAGCTCAGGCTTGAACTAGCATTGTACAACAGATGTTTCATGGTTGAGTAGGGCTCAGTCTTGAACTCGGCTTAAACTCGGACTGTACAACCGGGCCTCAAAGTATTTCTTGAAATAAAGCGACGAATATATTAATTGCCATTTCAGAAAATAAAATGTCTGCATTGCAGTCAAACATAAAGCTTTGTATGCAAACTCGTACATAATTAGGCTTATGGACTTGCCCAAATTATTGGCCTCGCTCGCTTTGCTCGCTCTGCCATAAATTTTGGACTCGTCCATAAAGACCTAATTTATGTACTTGTTACATAAATAGCTATTATTATGCGCGTGTATCATGTTTCTAACTTTTAAATTCATAAATTGAATTGACATTTCTATGATGACGTCACCGTTTTGAAATTGTGGCATTTTAGCGATGCATGAACTGGTGACGTTTACTTCGAAATGTTTTTGAAATAGTTTTGAACCGTGATTCACGCGAAAAAATGGCTTATGAGTCTTTCGCCTTCAAAATAAGAAACGTTTACCGCCAGATGGCAGTGCGTGTTCCCCGATCCTAACTCCGCCCGTTTTATAGCTTGACAATCACACTGCTGTCAGCCCACTGTACAGGACCGAATCGGTGCTTGTTCTCCCAAATTACAAACGTGTTCGTTTTCGAAGGAAAAAATCTGAACTGAATACTGTAGAAAGCAAAATAAATGACACAACAATTTCCAGATGAAAACACTAACTATGTATTGAGTGTTGAAAATAAAATCGGAATAGCACCTAAGTAAAAAACTGAACAATACACATTTCACGAAGAATACAATGTGATAAACTTGCGGACAGTGGACACACATGTCCACTGCAAGTGTATTTCCTGATAAATATACCTAACTAGATAAATTTTTTAAGACCAGATTTTGTTCAACAAATTAGTTTTTTTTTAGATCATTCATGAACGACATATGTATTTTTGTGATCGAGATATTCTTCATAATGGAATATTTAATGATTGTTGAGGCTTTCGCGGCCATCGTTTGATGACATCTGATCTTGTTTCGAGCATTTCGGCCGAGAGAGAAATAATTCCTGAAGATGCCGTTGAAAGATTATTTGGGCTGTTTCCATTATCTGTAGATAATGTGAACTATGTCATCCTGTATTGTTGAGATTTTCTTGTACACAGTTGAGTTAAGTTATTCCCGTAATTTCTATAATTCCTGTTATTCCCATTGTTCTCGTTATTTCCGATAATCCGATGTTCCTATTATTCCCGTTATTCCTGTTACTCCCGTTGTTCCCGTTGCCAAGAAACCTTATTCCGTCATCTTAATGATGATAATGAGGATGATGAAGATGAAAATACAAAGAAATAGAAACAAACATTAATACAATAATTTTTATACATATATTGGATTATTCAGCTTCATAGAACAAATGTTGGGGCGCAGGGAATATAACAAGAAATGAAGAAATCCGACCCTGAACTATATATCTCACACTAGCTGTATAATGCTCTCTCTTTCATTCACCAGTCAACTGGTAGGAGCTACCTGCAGGGCGTGTCATTTAAAAGAAATTCAATTCCATCTTAAAATCCATAATTGTTATTAACAATTGATTTTCACTAATCGACGGCTAAAACAAACCTTAATGACTTGTCTTTGAGAAAAATGGATATTTATCATTCCGAATAGAAAAATTCAAGGAAATAAATTTCGCGAAAACAACACATTTTTGTAATATCATTTACAAAAAAAAACGGCTTATTATAAAAGAAAAATGAGATAGACATGTCATTAACTAAATGATAGACTTCAATACTGAAATGAAAAAACACAAAAATATTAGTTCGTTTTGATGGTGGAAATGTTGAAAAATAACCAAAAATGATGTTGAATATCCTTTTTATTCATTCAATACTCATAAAATATTTTTTTCATTATTTTTACCTTTATACACACATACATCCCTTGATCAGTCAGAAAAATGAATCGTTTCTGACTCCCTTATTTTCAGGGATGTAGACCCTTAATCGATCGTGGCGCTACTGCGGCAACGACAAAAAACGCGACCCCTTTCGGGAGAAATGAAAAGCTACACAAAATATCACGTTTTCGATCGACAAGAAAGTCTTAAACAAAATCTAATCAGTGCCAACACCAGGTATTTCTATGCATCTATTTCTCGATTTTACTTCAATGGTTTCATAAAAATATTCATCGAATCTGTTGCATGAAAATATTCGGTGACCATAGAAGATGAATGATCCCATTAATAATTCACAAGTGACAGGTCTAATTATCAGTTGTTACTATGGTTTCAAAAGGATATTCATCGAATCTGCTTAGATTTGATGAATTTGAATCTACGTACGACATGAATCCAGAAAAGCTCAAATAACTCGCGAATTACTGGATTTAGGAGGAAGTGCATCTGAGGGGACTATCATTATTTTTCTTCGCAGAATCCAACGCAATGATAACAAAATAGGGTTCTAATTTGAAAAACAGAAGTTATGGCCAATTTTCGATCACAGTTTTCGACACAAAATTTGGAAAACCGGATGATGATATTTATGAAATTCAAAAGATGCATGACCTTTCTACATTCTTCTACTTCGACGTTATGAGAACGGTTTACACTCGGGATGTTCAGAATAGGAAAAATGAACATAATACTGACTATGAATATTTGACTTTTTTCAGGTTTTTTTCGATATGTTGAAAACTATTTGAATGAATACAATGGTTTTAACAGAAATGTATTCACCATCGAATACTCAATCATATCAGAAAAGAATAAATTGGAAAAAAACATTTGAACAAATTTATTTTCACTCCCTGTATAACCGGAAGTGCTCAGGCTCCAGAAATATTTTAGGTCTGCAGAGAATTTCTAACATTATCATAATCATAATTTTCATATTTCGAATATGACCAGCTCTCCAGAAACGTCTAATAGGCACTCGAACTTGGGACACCCTGTATAAACAACGTTTACAGCTTTTTTTGTCATTAGACAATACACACATAATTTGTTTAGAAGCTACTCTTGAAAGAGCGACATATAATTATTGACCATGAGAAAAACACTCAACGCTCAAATCTAAGCTCGCAATGTTGAAAGTTTGAGCCTGCGATTTATCAATAGTCATTGCACCGCACCGGTATGTCCCTGCAATTCAAAACTGTAATATCTTCGGAAATATTCATTTGAATTACATGCTGCAAAAGGCCATATTGATCTATATTGAATGGACAATGTATTCAAGGTACTTAACTGGATAATGCTGTATTGCTTAAAATAACTTCCTAAATAATAAGCCATTTTTTCCCGTAAAATGCGAAGGATAAGAAATGGTTATTGTGGGTTATCCTTGAGATAGACATATACCATCGCGCACTTTTTGTTGACCTTTTTTGGGTGTACAATACCGAGTACATTATTTCGATTCATCTCGTGGGGTTCAGGCAGCGTTTGCAATGTAAGCGCAAATAAGTGTGTTTATTTACGACATCACATTATAAACCAGTAAATTCATCAGTGTTTCTCTACAATATTATACAAGTATGTTTCATACACATAAACCTTCCTCTTGAATCACTTAATCTATTAAATAAAAGCGTTTCAAAATCCGTTGAGTAGTTTTGAAGATTCAGCATACATAGGGACAGGCAGCGATAGCGACTTTGCTTCATACAATGTATTGATTCTTTTCAAACTTCACTTATTTCTGACTATGTAACGTGATTATTTTGCTCCCTGAATTAAATTCAGCATTTTCGCTGGATAGTTTACACCCTTTGCGGCGTTGCCGGTTGATTCATGGCTTGTGGTGGAGACGGCTGTGGTATTGTGTGCGGTCATAGAAGTAGGAAGGAATTGTTTGACAATTGGCTGCTCTGTGAAAGCGAGGTAACCTCTTTTTGGAAATTTTGAAGATTGTGGAAGATTTTGAAAAGCTGAATTGAATGTAAATTATTTGTCTGGAAGTTTTATCTGGAATCATCCTCGTTGTAGGCGATTACAATTTCAATTTGGTTAATTCCCTGGATAATATAGAGAATATTGGTTTTAATCCAAGGGTACGTTTGTTATAACGGATTATTATACTCTTCCATGAGACCCGGAATCTTTATAGAGGTATGATATGAGCTCATATATGGGACCATTGTCTAACAGTCTTTTTATTAGGAGTTGTATACGAATATTTGTTGTTGGAGAATTGTTGGAGATATAGAATTTGGAAAGGAGATCATTTTTTCCCTCGACCAACATCATAAGAGGTATGAACTTTCTTTGAATTTTGTGAACAATGCCTTATGGTGTTTTATTAGGGTCCAAGTGTCTGGCATCCACGTACCACCCATCCAAGTATCGGATATACAAGTATCTGGCATCCTAGTATCGGATACACAAGTATCTGGCATCCACGTACCACCCATCCAAGTATCTGGCATCCAAGTGCCTGGCATATGAGTGCTTAGCATCCACGTTATAAGTACTATCGACGTCTCTACTTCAGGCCATCCAGTGGTTGAGGTAACCGGTGCTTTGCACTGGCTTTAGGTTTATAATATATCATTGTACAAAGTGAATAACTGATAGCAGGGGAGACCTTTCAATCACCGCTGGCTCCTTTCATTTATGTTTAACTTTTATCACTCATAATTGAGTTTATTATAGTGGCAGATTGCCTAATTAACATTTTTTTTTACCTTTGTACCAGTTCATTTGATACTGGACTGCGATTTTTCGATACTGTTCATAATTACTATAGGCGTAAGTGTAAACATTTGTGAACTGAGGTGGATACTAATTGGCCAGTTATTACAACCACGGTACTTGAACTCCTTTTCCAATTTATAACTTGATTTAGTGATATTTAATCGAGTTCAGCAATTTTGTGGAGTTTTGTTTCGCTGAATATACCTATCAACTACTGCAAATCTAATTTTACATTTTCATTAATATTGTTCAATTAGTTTAATTTTAAATAAAGGGGTTGACATTAAGTATCAGTTGTATTATTGCTATTCTGGTAGGGGAGTACGCAATTTTGTGGATTTTAAGACAGGCAAATTCTCTATCTGGCGCCCATTCATAAACTTCAATTTTTTTTTAACTCACTCCCATCTTCACTGAGTTTAGCCGCGAGCCTGATTTGCCAAGTGACCAGGCTTACTCAAGTCGACACGTCACATTTGGCGCCCAACGTGGGGCCCCAAGAGTCAATACTATCTGACTTGCACTGGTTGATCGGTTTCGTCTTAGTAATTTATTTTGAGATTTTTTTTTCTTCTTTTTCTCGATTTTCGTTTGCGCTGCGTTTACTATCCCTTATTTTTGAGGTTAGGGCCGGAAAATCAATTTGACTGCGGTTGTTCTTGAATTTTTTTTTCGGTATGGAGGGTCGAATAGACGTAAATCGCCTTGATAAGGAGGAGCTAGAATATGAATTAGCTGTTAGAGGAGTAACTAATTTGAAGACTGTTGAGGAAATGAGAAAGAGTCTTAGAGGGTATTTGAGGTTAGAAAAATGCGGAATTGCAACCAAATACCCACCGTATCCATATAAATTCGGCGATGATTCTAAGGTGGTAGAGGAGGCGATTTCACTTTTGCAGCGGGACATTCCAGATTTTGCTGGTGATGAGAAGAGTTCGTCTTTTCTGAAAATGTCCACTCGGTTGGTGCATACGTTTATGAGAATTGAAAGATCTCAAGCGCTTTCAGAGGCGGAACAAGTTCTTAGGTCGGGATATTTGGCGCAGATATTTGGGTTACAAGCAGAATTAAGGTCACGAGCACGGAAATACCATAGGTCCTTGCAACAAATTCATTCACCACTTGAATTAAGCGTTTTGATGGCTTCAGCGGGTATCTCGGAGTCTGAGTCAGATGATGACGGAGCTAGTGGTATAGTTCATCAGTCGACTCCCACCGCTTCGCCTTACCAGAGTAGTAGTCCTTCGGTGGCCGTGGCCAAGTGGAATATTACCAAATTCGATGGTGATAGTTCGCGATGCTCTCTGAGTTCTTTTCTCGAAAACGTCGAGGAATTGTGTATTTCGCGAAACGTTAAAAAGGAGCAGCTTTCCTTATCCGCCAGTGATCTTTTTGGGGGAAAAGCTCTGATGTGGTTCAGGTCTATTAGGTCCACAGTTTCAACGTGGTCACAGTTGGTTGATGAATTGAGGAAACAATTCCTTCCTCCCAATTATAATGAAAAACTCTTCGAGGAAATTAAGCATAAAACTCAGGGCCCTGATGAGGGTATAGGTTTGTATCTTGCCATGATGGACAATATGTTCAATCGCCTCACCATTCCAGTCAGGGAGGATGCTCGTTTGAGAGTCCTATTGCGTAACATCTCACCCTCTTATCAAAGTCAATTGGGCTTGACTAACATACCCTCAATAGCTCAGCTTTTAGATATCGGACGACAACTTGAGGCTCGTAAAGAATCCATTGAGTCTTACGTACCCCCTCCCCGAAATAGGAGCTCTTTAATGGAGCCAGATCTGGCATATGTTTATGCTGAACAACCTCCCCCCTCTTCTACTCAGGTGAGTGCAGTCTTGACCTGCTGGAAGTGTAGGCAACCCGGAAATGTTGCTAGGGAATGCAGGGTGGAGAAGAAGAAATGTTTTAAGTGTGGTCGACCCGATTGCACGGTTCGTACATGTCCCAAATGTAAGTCGTCGGAAAACTAATAGGGAAAGCCTCTAATGGCAGTATGTGTGTCTTTCCCAACCAGTCTGCCAAGTATCGTTTGCCGTTGAAACAGAAAATTATTCTGGATTATGTGCTTGCGCATGCTCAAGGTGACGAACGGCCGTATTTGTCTGTGTCTGTTTTGGACGTAAATTTATTGGGTTTGCTGGATTCGAGTGCTTCGAGCAAGATAATAGGAGGTCCTGGTTGGAGGATGTTGAAGAATTCAAATATTAACCCTAATTTTAATGATGTCGTTTCCTGTAGGGTGGCTAATGGACAGAGGTGTTCAAGCATTGGTTCGGTGGATCTACCGATGAAACTCGAGAATTGTGTTAAGGTAATTTCAGCGTTGATAGTTCCAGATTTGCCGCATACTTTGATTCTGGGCATCGATTTCTGGAGGAAGTTTGGGATTGTTCCTAATCTTCGGGGTGGAACATGGGTATTTCAGCGCGATGCTGATCTCTCGGTGGATGCGATTGCGTCGGAGGAACATCTCACATCTGCGCAGTCTAGGGTTTTGGATAGAGTTGTGCGGGAGGCTTTTGAGAACATGGGTGACGAGTTGGGGTGTACAAGCCTGGTTGAACATGAGATAAAAACATCCTGCAGTCCAATCAAGCAGAGATATTACCCTGTAAGTCCTGTGATGCAGGGTCACATTAATGCCGAGTTAGACAAGTTACTCGAGCAAGGTATTGTCGCACCATCGACCAGCCCCTGGTTTTCTCCTATTCTTCTGGTGAAGAAGAAGGACGGTTCGTACCGGTTTTGCGTTGATTACCGGAAGCTAAATGCGGTCACGGAAAAGGATGCGTATCCCATCCCGTATATTTCGTCGACCTTGGACTGCCTTCGCAATGCAAAATTTTTGTCGTCAATGGACATCAAGTCGGCATATTTCCAAGTGCCTTTGGAAGAGTCCTCTCGACCTCTTATCGCCTTTACAGTGCCCAATCGAGGTCTGTTCGAATTCTGCCGCTTGCCTATGGGATTGTCAAATAGTCCCGCCACCTTTCAACGTTTGGTTAACAGAGTTCTTGGTCCTGATTTGGAGCCGTATGTGTTCGTCTATTTGGACGATATCATTATCATCACTGATAATTTCGAGAAACATGTAGAGGTATTAGAGGAGGTCTTTAAACGCCTTAAGGACGCTAATTTAACGGTTTCTAAAAAGAAATGCCATTTTTGTCGACCTGAACTTCTATATCTGGGTTATGTGGTGGATTCAAAAGGTTTGACAATGGATCCAGCGAAGGTTCAGGCCATTGTGAACATACCGGTCCCCTCTTGTGTCTCGGAGGTTCGGCGTGTGCTGGGATTAGCTTCGTAGTACCGAAGATTCGTACCAAATTTTGCGGATTTGACTGCTCCATTGACAGAACTGCTCAAGAAGAACCGGTCTTTTCAATGGAGTCCCCAATGTGATGAAGCCTTGATCAAATTGAAGGAATATTTGATTAGTGCCCCTGTTTTGTCTTGTCCTGATTTTTCGAGGCCGTTCATTATCCAGTGTGATGCTTCTGGTTATGGGGTTGGTGCTGTTCTGACTCAGCAACTAGATGATGGAGAAAAGGTGATATGCTATCTTTCCAGGTCTATGACCCGGTTAGAGCGCAATTATACTACCACAGAACGTGAATGTCTGGCTGTCCTGTGGGCTATACGGAAGCTGCGACCTTATATCGAGGGTTCACATTTTTCGGTCATCACTGATCACGCCAGTTTAATTTGGTTAGATCGCTTGAAGACTCCTTCTGGACGACTCGCCCGTTGGGCCATCAGACTCCAACAGTACGATTTCACGATTATTCATCGTAAAGGACGAGAGAATGTAGTGCCTGATGCTTTGTCTAGGGCTGTACCCATCATTGACACCATTCGCTCTTCGCAGTATGACTCTTCGGATCATTGGTATGGGAAACTGTTGAATAGGGTGACTTAGGCCCCGCATCGCTTTCCTTCATGGCAGATTTATCAGGGAAAGCTTTTCAAGAATGTGACTCCGCGTATTCCCGAATTGGCATCTCCTTCCGATTATTGGAGAGAAGTTGTCCCCCGCCCCAACGAAGAGCTCTGATAGGGAGCGTCCATGAATCTCTTCTCCACGTCGGTGTGTATAAGCAGGCCCGCCGCTAGCTGTCTGAGCGCCCGCGTGCAAATACTCTTATGCCGCCCCCAATAGGGCGCTACATCAGGGGCGTATCCAGAGAGCAATTCGGGGGGGGGCAAGTTTTTTTAGCGAGGGACCTGAACTTATCTTGGGTGAAAAGCGGGGAAAGGGGGGAGGTTTAGATCGTTTCCATTCGAAGATTTAGTGTGAAAAACTCTTTCCTGGAGGGGTTAATTACCCACAGTACCCCCTCCCCCCGTAAAGACTTCCCTGCGCTAAATATGCTGAGTCTACTCTAGAAAGGGTTCCCCCATTATGGTGGGAAAAAAATAGAAAACCTATTGAATTTTGTTATATATATTATATTATTGTTATTTCTATTTATAAAATTTAAAAATCATATAGATACACACTCAAATATTTATCTAAAAAAAATTCACTTCTCGCTTTTATATGTGCGAAATCTTCTATAATCTTAGTCATATCCCATCTATCCAAAATTTGGTGTTCAATTTAAATTATAGCTAAATTACTGTGTTGGAGCATAGTGGATCTTAAATAATTCTTGATAATTTTCAATTTTGAAAAAGATCTTTCTCCAGATGCAACTGAGACTGGCAATGTTAATAGTATTCTTAGTGCTCTTGTTATATTCGGAAATGTAGAAATTAAGTCATTGCCAAAAATATATTGTAACAGTGATTGTGGATCCTTCGATTGGTGTTCTGCAAAATGCGATTTTAGTGCAATAATTTCATTAAACAAATCAATACCGTCAATGTCTGATTCATTAGTAGCATCATCTTTAAGCTTCAGATTCAAGTCTTGACAATACTTCATCAAATCAACATTGGAATAGTCGAATAGGTTTTCGCTAAGAAACCCAAACACGTCGCAAAATGTTGTCAACTCTTCGAATCTTTTTTTCAAGGAATTGATTGTTTGATATAGTATCCTAAAATAAAACTCCACTCGGTATTTGGTTTTTGAGTCGGATAAAACTTCATCACTGTGTTCATATTGAATTTGTGTTGGTTTTCTTCTTGGTCTGATTTTATTGATTGGTGGAAAATCTGTTTCTACATTGAGTTCTTGGGCCACTTTGGAAGATTCTGCTAACACAATTTCAAAATGTTCAGCCGTACGATATTGTTTGAACTTATCAATCAACGTCTTCAACAAATTCATGCAAATTTGGGTATTCATGGTGGGGCTCTGCATCATTTTACTCGGGGCATTGATTTCATTTAGGATATCAAACCTAATTACTACCGAGCAAATAAATCTATAATTTTGTACGTTTAAGGCCAGCGAATGAGCTTTGTGGGAAGTAGTACAATCCCATTCTGAGGAATTATCAGATATTTCTAGCAAAGCATCAAAATTTTTTTCGAGGTGATAACGTAAGGGTTTAACTGCATCGATTCTGCTTGACCATCGCGTATATTACTTAAAGCTTTTAATTTTAACTTTGGTAAATGTTTACAGATAACAGACCACCTTTTTGTAGATGACGAAAAGAAAACGTAAATTTCTTGAATTATATTGAAGAAATTCACAGTTTCGTAATACTTGCTGCATCATTCACTACCAAATTAAGACTATGAGCCGAACACGGTACGTAAAATGCACGGTTATTGATTTCCAATTTTTTTTTTTTGTAGTCCACTGTATTTTCCACGCATATTTGAACCGTTATCATAACCCTGGCCTCGTAAATTTTGAATGAAGATAGGTTTAACGTCTGTAAATAATAATTAAGGAAAGAATAACGGCATGCAGACAATTGAATATTTTTGAAATTCCGGAAAAAGTCACACACCTTGCAGGCCCCCGCCCGTAAATTTTGAATGTTGAGATTCAATTGCGAAAATAAATCCGTAACAAAATTCAATAGACCTTCGCCTGTGGAGCTGTTGATAGGGCAGAAATCAAGGAAATTTTCACATATCGTAACATTTTTTGTCTCATTATCTAAAAGAACATGCCTGAGTATAACTGTAATTTGTTCTGTATGACTAACATCTGGTGTGCAATCTAATATGATGGAGAAATATTTTGATTCTCTGACTTTGTTCAAAATATAATTTCTTATGATTGTGCCGAGTGAATCAATTATTTCATTCTGAATTTGATCTCCTGAATAGTGAGTCATACGACTTGAATCAGGGGGATCAGGGGCATCTGCGGAACTTCGGGGGGCGCAGTGCCCCTCCCGGAAATATACCTGAAAGAATCACTGCAGTGAATTCCGTGGATACACGGAAATTATCGATGTTGGCCGCCTGTCCTCCCGATCCTTCAGAGAAAAAGTCTCTCTAAGGGGGATGGGGAGATCTTGTCGCCCCCAATGTTGAACGGAGTTGGAGAAATTTCAAAGCAGTTGGCAAAGTTTCGATCGCATATGGCAAAATTTCTATGTTTCTATGACAGTTGGCAAAATTTTAAAGCAGTTGGAGTTGGACAACCGCCCCCCCTTTTTTTCGCCCCCCCACGCTTACCACGTTGTTTGTCCCCTCCAAAAAAAATTTCAATTTCACTGGATTTGCCGCCCCCCTGGACGTGCCGCCCTTGTGCCGGGCACGCCTTGCACGCCCGCTTACGGCGGGCCTGTGTATAAGACTTATATTCAGTTGGCCGAGCGTTATTATTGGCCCAAAATGAAATACGACGTAGCCTCATTCATCCGTCGATGTACCACCTGTCATGCCATCAAGCCTGAGCAAAGAAAACCTCCTGGTTTCATGCTATCCAAACAGGTCTCAATTTCTCGATCCTTCGAGCTCATGTCTGCTGATTTAGTTGGTCCTTTACCCCGGTCTCGCTCAGGGAACCAATATATTTTTGTTGCCGCTGATTGTTTCAGCAAGTTTCCTTTGCTTTTTCCTCTACGTACCGCCACGGCCTCGGCTATTATAAAGGTTTTGGATGCACATGTTTTTCCGATTTTTGGATGTCCTAATTCTATCATTGTGGATAATGGTGTTCAGTTTCGCTCTAAGGAATTTGTTAAATTCTCAAAATTTAATAATGTTGATATTCAGTATACCGCCCTATATCATCCCCAGGCCAATCCGGTCGAGAGAATTAATAGGGTTATCAAAACCATGTTGAGGTCATATCTCTCAGAAGATCAGAGAGGTTGGGATAAACACTTGAACCAGGTTGGGTTAGCTATTCGTTCCTCAAAACATGAAGTAACCGGTCATTCCCCAAATTTTATTGTTTTTGGGAGGGAAGTTTCGTTAAAGGGTGAAAACACCTGCCCTGATCAAATTCATTTCGACAGATCGGCGTTGACTAAAGACCGGGAACAGGCCTTCGCGAAGATGCATGCTGATGTCAAGATTAAGCTAGCGAGAGCATACGAGGCCAATAGTCGATCTTACAATCTTCGACGTCGAGACGTCCAATACACAGTTAATCAGTTGGTATGGAGAAGGAATCAGGTACTTTCGGACGCAGCTAAATATTTTACAGCTAAGCTGGCCCCTAAATATGTTGGACCTTTCTTGGTTTCTAAGCGGGTATCCCCTTGGACATATGAATTACAGGGTGAGGACGGTAAATATCGGGGTGTTTGGCATGTAAAGGACCTGAAGGCTCATCCACCGGATGAATCTGAACACTCGGCGGATCGACTTGGGTGAGACCTTTTTTGTGTTTGTGGGTTAGAGGATAGCTGACCCTTGCCGAGAGCATAAATGTACTAGGGTGGTCACTACCCCTATCCAGTGGTTGACATACTTGAACATCTTTTGTTATCATCAGATCCACGACAGCAACATGCTGTATTTTCCAGTTCTGTTTCGATCTTGGTTAGTTTGGACTTTGGGAGTTATTTTGAGTGTGACATTCGACTGTTTAGTTTCTCGGATTTGACGTTTTTGGTACTGTAGTCATTGGTGATTTGACTGGAGTTTTAGTCGTTTGTTTATACCGATTTTGACGTTTTGTTTATACCGAAATTGACATCGTCCTGGACGTGGTCGGATGATGGGGTCCTTTTGAAACTTTGGACTCTAACTATAAGTTTCCATGCCTGCATCTTGTTGTCCTCGTCTCGGACGCAAGGTGATTCTTTTTTTAGTTTTGCCAAAAAGAAAATGTATTCACGCAGGAACGTTATACATTAACGTTATGTTTTTTTTGTTGAGACGGTTTGTTTTATTGTAGAGTCATTAGGCATGTTTCGGGCTCCGGTTGAGCGATGATTTTGTTCCTAAGGGTCTGGTCCTCGCTCCTCTTCCACTTCAGTGGAAGTGGCCTTCAGTAATCGGTAGCCCTTTTACTTTCTATTTGAGGTTTGGTAGGGGGTTGAGAGTCAATCGAGAGACGGTGCATTGCTATCTTTTCTTTTCTTTCTTCTCTTGCCTTCGCTTCTCTCTAATTTTTATGATGTTGTCGAGTAAACGAGGATTGGCCAAGCACTACTGCCTTTCGCAATGCTCGACGGGCGTGCGAACAGCTAGCCGCCTCAAATGTTTTTTTTTCTCTTCGGATTTTGAGTGGATAGGAGATTGTGTGGTTTGTACTTGGAAAGGGAAAGGGAGAAGGAGAGAGAAAAATTTGACCGTTCTGGTAAAAATTTTTTTAAAGTAGGGGGGGAATTGTAACGTGATTATTTTGCTCCCTGAATTAAATTCAGCATTTTCGCTGGATAGTTTACACCCTTTACGGCGTTGCCGGTTGATTCATGGCTTGTGGTGGAGATGGCTGTGGTATTGTGTGCGGTCATAGAAGTAGGAAGGAATTGTTTGACAATTGGCTGCTCTGTGAAAGCGAGGTAACCTCTTTTTGGAAATTTTGAAGATTGTGGAAGATTTTGAAAAGCTGAATTGAATGTAAATTATTTGTCTGGAAGTTTTATCTGGAATCATCCTCGTTGTAGGCGATTACAATTTCAATTTGGTTAATTCCCTGGATAATATAGAGAATATTGGTTTTAATCCAAAGGTACGTTTGTTATAACGGATTATTATATTCTTCCATGAGACCCGGAATCTTTATAGAGGTATGATATGAGCTCATATATGGGACCATTGTCTAACAGTCTTTTTATTAGGAGTTGTATACGAATATTTGTTGTTGGAGAATTGTTGGAGATATAGAATTTGGAAAGGAGATCATTTTTTCCCTCGACCAACATCATAAGAGGTATGAACTTTCTTTGAATTTTGTGAACAATGCCTTATGGTGTTTTATTAGGGTCCAAGTGTCTGGCATCCACGTACCACCCATCCAAGTATCGGATATACAAGTATCTGGCATCCTAGTATCGGATACACAAGTATCTGGCATCCACGTACCACCCATCCAAGTATCTGGCATCCAAGTGCCTGGCATATGAGTGCTTAGCATCCACGTTATAAGTACTATCGACGTCTCTACTTCAGGCCATCCAGTGGTTGAGGTAACCGGTGCTTTGCACTGGCTTTAGGTTTATAATATATCATTGTACAAAGTGAATAACTGATAGCAGGGGAGACCTTTCAATCACCGCTGGCTCCTTTCATTTATGTTTAACTTTTATCACTCATAATTGAGTTTATTATAGTGGCAGATTGCCTAATTAACATTTTTTTTACCTTTGTACCAGTTCATTTGATACTGGACTGCGATTTTTCGATACTGCTCATAATTACTATAGGCGTAAGTGTAAACATTTGTGAACTGAGGTGGATACTAATTGGCCAGTTATTACAACCACGGTACTTGAACTCGTTTTCCAATTTATAACTTGATTTAGTGATATTTAATCGAGTTCAGCAATTTTGTGGAGTTTTGTTTCGCTGAATATACCTATCAACTACTGCAAATCTAATTTTACATTTTCATTAATATTGTTCAATTAGTTTAATTTTAAATAAAGGGGTTGACATTGAGTATCAGTTGTCTTATTGCTATTCTGGTAGGGGAGTACGCAATTTTGTGGATTTTGAGACCGGCAAATTCTCTACCTGGCGCCCATTCATAAACTTCATTTTTTTTTAACTCACTCCCATCTTCACTGAGTTCAGCCGCGAGCCTGATTTGCCAAGTGACCAGGCTTACTCAAGTCGACACGTCACAACTATTGTATGCACAAAGTTTTTTTAATGTTAAATATACCTTTTTTTTGTATCCATTCGAAATATTTAGTCTAGTTTTATAAGGCTATATGCAAAAAATGACAAATACAGTAAACGAACAAAATGACATAGGTATTTCAGCTGAATTAACCGTATCTACCGGACAACACGAGACCAATCATCTCAGGCTTTATCAGCAAACAAAGATCCAGGACTTATCTAAACATATTCATTACAAAAAATTCATCTGCGGTTAATGAAGGCAATGCCTCTTAACCTACTCTTGCTGATTTTATGAGGAGGATCCTCCAATCCCCAAAGGACGATTCATAAATGGACAAGGCAAACGTGAGCCGTTGACTCGACAAAAGTACTTTGTTTCAACTTCCACATCTAATATGATTGCAATTGAATAGGATG
This sequence comes from Adalia decempunctata, assembly GCA_951802165.1. Lineage (NCBI taxonomy): Eukaryota > Metazoa > Arthropoda > Insecta > Coleoptera > Coccinellidae > Adalia > Adalia decempunctata. The sequence goes on from OX637695.1 coordinate 52,441,300, forward strand.
TAGCTACCGACTCAGCTAATTGATTTTATTATATCATTCGTATTCGGCCCATTTTTTCTCAAATGGCCATATTTTTTTGAGAGAGCCGAATACGGAAAATGGGAGAACGAAAAAAAGGTTTCTTTTGTCCTCAAGAATATTCATTTAAAATATATGCATAAGTCAAATACCCACCCTGTATGGAACGTAGTATCAACTTTCGGTCGAATTTCGGTTTCGAAAGTAACGTTTCAAAATTTAACGAGTAAAGTCGGATCAGCGTAGCAACGGTAAATAAATGTGTTATACGTGTGCGTGTTCATTGGGAGGGTATGGTACGATATTTGGCGAATGAATAAATTCGTTGTGAATGATAAACAAGAAATGCTCTTGGGCTCAACTCTCGAGGTGAATTCTCTCTTTGAGCAAACTTCCAATAAATATCTCATTTTGATAATATCGGTTTGAATAATATGAAAATGCCATCAAATTAAGGAGAACCAGTTATCGATAAAGAAAAGCTGGACGGAAATAACTGAATCCTAGGACAGCACGCAACTACCAATTTGAGGAACAAGAGCAGATATCGATGAGAACTAATCATGAATATCCCAGAAGATAGCTGCTTTATTTCGAGTCACAAGGAATCCAATCGATATCCGAAAACGCGAACGCTTGAAATTGATTTCCATTATACAGGAAGATTCTTGGGTTGAAGCGGAATTCGATTACTCTTATGCAGTTAGATTTTTGGATTTTTCCAACGCGAAACCATTAAGGCTAATTGGGACTTCATTCTGAAAATGTTTTGAAAGCCACATGGTATCCCAAAAAAGTGGAAAGAACAAACATATGTTTATTCAAATGGAACACTCTGTATTTTATTGCAGATGTCCGACGCATCATGAAAATGGGAATATTTCGTGCCAACTGCAGTCCAAGCTCCAAGATCTTCAGATTATCTGATAAATGTGTGCATGGACGACCCCGATCAATTATCTGCAGTTGAACTGGTAGTGTATAGGCGCATTAGAGACCATAGACTGGCAAACTACCGGGATATACCCAGCATTTATAGGAGGACTTAAACGAAGGGTAAAAAACATGCGAACATCAAGCCTTGTAAGAGAAAAGGAACGGTATTCCTCAAACCTAGAATTGATCCAATGGAATCACATTCGAGGTGTCAAAGAATTTCAATGATTATTCCACTCTTTTCATTTTTAGTGAGGAAGTTTCCGTAACAACGATCGTTTCATCCCGAAAAAATTTTCAAGTCGGCAAAACCAACATGTTGGTTTTTCAGCGACAAAATTTTTGACGTTTCTCGAATTCATAGATAGCTTCGGAAATGAATATCATAAAGAGAACAACATATATCTAATAATTCCAATATGGGCCATGAGCCAATCAAAACTGAAGCTGGGATTTGGTAACAATCCAGATCTGCGCTTGTGCGGCAATATTGAAAATAAAAATATTTTTTTAATTCTGTCTCTCTCCGACACATCGTATTATGTCGTGAAACGTATGCCATTCTTAACTTCATGTGAATAGTGTCGTTCATAACCTCACAATTTCATGTGAAATGATTCAATCGCTTTATTCCGTTTTCTTCGAGTCCTAAATATCATTGCTAACTCCTATTCATATTCTAAAATTGAACTGAAAGTATTCAAGTGACATATTTTCATTCCCGATATCTATTTTCTTGTTATCTTTCAGAATAAACATAACCTCTATATTTCTCGCAATTTTTGAATTTCTAGTTGACGCAAGCGTACAACTCAATCGTTACCAAAGATTTGGCTTCACTTTGAGACTGTGAAAAGCAGGGATATAATCCATATTGATGTTATTAGATATATGGAGAACAAACAACGTTTAGTGGTTTAGTTAATCTATGATGAATTCTATTATTTGCCAAATAGCGCAATACACGTCAAATGTGAACATATTACCCTATTTTCTCGTGGAATACTCAAGCCGAATTCCACTCGAGATGAAATTTAAGCAGGTAAAATTTCTCTCTTGTAATATTCAAGTTTGTTGCTTTTCGGAAATTTCGCGAATGACATTTGTATGAAAATCACGAGCCGTGCAACAAACTTTCATATCACAATGGAGAAAATTTGCCGGCAAAATTCCATCTCTAGTGGTATTACGTATGATAAATTTTCTCAGCTTTGTTTGAAATTTTAATTCAATTCAAAGTACTTTCTTCCACACCTGGAAGAATTAATTTAGCTTAGTTAATTCTGAAAAATTGTCGGATTGAATTTTGATAAGGAAGATATCAGTAAGGGGCTTTGGAAAAAAAATTTCATTGTCGAAGCTGTTTTGAAAAAAACTCGTCTTTGTTTGAGTTGATTAATTTGCTTTCAAGTATAATCATTATACAGCGTGCCAAAAAAGAAGCGTAACTCGTCAATAATTTTTGTACGAAGAATTATTGAGAAAAATCCTCGCACCCCTCGATTTTTGATTTCAAAAGCAATTCATCGTATGCTCTTTTAATTTTATATTTTCCACCTCCTACGTCCCGCATCCCTCTCCTTTTTTTCAAATGGGAATATATGAATTGTGATACATTAAATGGTAGGTAATTTGTTTACCTACTCAACGGCATGAATAAAAGGAAAGTTGGTGGAGCTGTTTTTCTATTGAAATTTGAAATATTAGTAAATAAGCAATTGGAACAATAAACAATGGAATATAATTGTAATGGATCAAAAATTGTTGAAGGTTAAAGGAACAAACCCCAAACTTCAAAACTGCATGTATTTCTCAAATTGAAAAGTAGAAATCGACGAAAAGAAGGATACTACTCAATCTTTATTATTTCAAAAATAGGAACCTTACACCAATCACAAATTATTAATTTTGTAATGACTATTCCACTCTTTTCATTTTTAGTGAGGAAGTTTCCGTAGCAACGATCGTTTCATCCCGAAAAAATTTTCAATCCGGCAAAACCAACATGTTGGTTTTTCAGCGACAAAATTTTTGACGTTTCTCGAATTCATAGATAGCTTCGGAAATAAATATCATAGAGAGAACAAACAAAGTTTAGTGGTTTAGTTAATCTATGACGAATTCAAATTTGCCAAATAGCGCAATACGCGTCAAATGTAAACATATATTACCGTATTTTCTCGTGGAATAGTCATGCCGAATTCCACTCGAGATAAAATTTAAGCAGGTAAAATTTCTCTCTTGTGATATTCATGTTTGTTGCTACATGAACTAAAACTGTTTAACCCGAGGAGATAGAGAAAAATGAATGGCACCTTATAGTCCTCTTTTTTTCGAGAAACTGATAATGCCATCAACTGCATTCCTCTATCTTCTTTCGTTTCCGAGTTATGGGCCAAAATTGAAATTTGAGCGATTTCAACTTTGGTCATTATTTCCGTTTCTGTTTATGCTAGGATGTTGAAATAAGAACATTTTACAGGCACTTTTCTGATAGCAATCCAGTGGCGTACTCTGATTTTTTCTAAGAGGTTTATTGGCTGAGTTATAACATAAAGTTGTGTTTTTTCTAATGGAAACAGTAGTTTGAAATGACTTAGAAAGAATCGCCATTTTTTTCCCGTTTCAGAAATGTATCATATGTCATACATGTTCATGTAGCACCAATTTTGCCCACTCTATACAATGCTGAACTGGAATTTTGTTTCGATTTAGGTAGCATAAATTGAAGCATAACAACAAGTTCATTATTTGAATAAACGTGCGGCATTTTCGAAACAGAAACACTCGTACAATCTACACCGTACCACTGATCACAATCGATATTCTGCGTCATCTATGATAAGAAAACAAGAACCATGTTGATATCTACAGAGGGCCAGGCGAGGGAGCAGATTCAGACTGAGAAACTTTCAGATTCGTCTAGAAACTAGAAAATATTCTAGTTTCATTTTCTCAAAACAGGTGCATAATTTATGTGAAAAAAAAATTGGTAAAATGAGTTCTACCATCAGTCAACAGAAGAGCCTCTCCTTCAAATACACCCAGTATATTTCCATTTGTAAAATAAAGTACCTAGTGGAGTGCGGGGCGTAGGATAAAATGCTTTTGAAATTAAAAATCGACGGGAGCGAGGATATTCCTCAATAATAAAGTATTATTGACAAGTTACGTTACTTTTTTTGGCACGCTGTAGAGAGTGAGTACATATATTTTAACTGTGGATTCCTCTTATCCAACGAAACACTTTTTTCCCACAACATTTTCCAAAATTCAGTTTCGTTTGAAAGATACAGGGTGTCGAAAATAAATTAAATAAACACTATTCTCTCCATATTCGGAACCGATATTCCGAATGAACTGCATTATGGTTGATTGTGTACACTATTCATGGTGCATATTCCTCAATCAAAACTCATTCGATATTCCTCCTGGTATGAAAGTTACAGCGACGACGATTCATGCAAAAATAATATAGAACTACTTGAAAAAATAAACGGTTCATTTTTTCAAAAGAATCAATAAATTCAGAAAATAAAAGTATTTTCATATTTTTTCACTAAAACTCTTCGTTTTCGAGTCATTCCTAATTGTATACGATGAAATTTGAGGGAAAAATCACGGATTTCAAGAATAATCTGGATATTTTCCTGGATAAACAATAATCGAATATTATTTCTTCTCGGGTCTCTAAACAAGTTAACAATGTTGTCAGAATATTCATCAACTTCGTCCAGACTCAATATCTATAATGGAAAAACGTTAGATGTAGACATGTGTAATAATGAAATACCACAAATGTGGGAGATAAAATTGAAATCTGAAAAGCATGCAATTATACATTTTATACGCACGGTTTCTATATAAAATTATTGCTACTGATTATTCAGGTAAATATCTATCTAAACAATATCCTCTCGGAATTTTAACTCGATACTACACGGTTTTTATTACATCAACTGTTTGCATTATTCTGTGTGATTAAATAAAGGATGGAGCAGGTTATCGCTCTACGCAAGCGTCGTATATGGGACGACATACTGGTCTGTGATGAGACTAAAGCCTAAATGCCTTTAGCGAAGAAAAAACAAAACTATTGCCCTTGCGATAGTTTATTCATCACGGACGAGGACGAACTGCTTTCTTGGTTCCGCCTTTACCATTGATTGAAGAGAAAATCAACAACCTGGCATCGTCTTCTCGAAAGTTTTGTGAAATATCACAGAAGATGGGTTAGGTTAGGTCATTGACCTCGAATCCTATGACCCAGCTTAATGAAGTAAGGTTAGTTTAGTGAGAAAACAATTTTTGTGAGATAGTTTTGGGATTTCGTGGAAAACATGAACAACTTATTAGTGCTTACAAACTAGTCTTCAGAAAAATCGAAGAAGAAACTCAATTTGGTATGGGAAATATGGCTTTTCCATTGAAGAAATAATCGGACAAAACTTAGTGTTTCTGTTCAGAAATATCGTGTTTGTACCACGTTTCTTCAAAAATAGTTAGTACTTGAGTATTTTCTAGATGTATCACCACAGAACATCTAATAATCAACTCAATTTCAATCGGTAAATATGAACTCTGCATCAATTTCAGAGAATTGTATCAGTTACATATTTGGCCCGATTTTTTTCGAATGGGTATAACAGAGCCGAATTCGGCACAATGGAGATTGTTAAATGAAGGTTTTTTTAGGCCTCAAGAATCTACAGTTGAAATATAAGTACAAGTCAAAGACTCACCCTGTATATCAGTTTTTTAAATTTGCCTACTTCAGTATAGAATATTTTGTTGACGGTTCTCACTTGCCTGAACAATACTGTTTTTTGAGCGCCAGTTTTTGTGATAAATCATAAACACGTTCGGTTTGTGGCAATGATTTGAGCTAATCCAATCAAGCGATGATCAATGCCGAACCTTATGTATTCAATATTGATAGCGCAAGATAGACTAGCCGGAGTTGTTCAAGCTACAACAAATGGTTCATTTCGCAGATATTGAAGGAGTTATTAGCGAGGGTCAGATTTATGTTGAATACAAATAGACCTAATTGACGATATGATTAGAGAGTTGTCAGACAAATAGATTCATACGTTACAGGAATGACGATGGCCTGCTGATTAATTATTTATATCCTACAAATAACTATCTGGCCTGTTGGTCATGCACGCCGTTATGTATCCACTCCACTAATCATATTGCCCATATCTCTCTGATTAGCCGTATATAACCATTAATATAAATTTGTAGCCCGTAATTGATGCATGAAACCGAGACAACGACGAATTGGACTGAACGTAAAATGATTTAAAATGTTAAATACCATTTTTTTGGAATGATATGCAATATTTACATCGAAATCATATGCTCATTCTTTCATTTTATGATTACAGTGCTGATGAGTTAGTTGTCGTTTTTTTCTTTTTTGTTTGGTAAGATAAGCAGAGCAGGCAATTGTGGTACAAGGCAGGCCCTTCAGCAGATCCTGCTGAACTTCAATGCGCCTATAGACGAGTTATAATTTGGCTCAAATATACGAAATGTGATCAGGACAAGTCTTTGTGTATAGGTTAGATACGTCATTCTCCATCTTGATTTCATCGTGATCACGTACAACATATACCCAGAAAAGCTCAAATAACTTTGTAAATACTGAATTTAGGAGCAAGATCATCCCGCATAGAGTGCTATCATTATTCTAGTTCTAGTTTGAAAAACAGAAGTTACGGCCAATTTTCGATTTCAGTTTTCGGCACAAAATTTGAAACAGCCTATGCTGATATTTATAAAATTCAAAAGATGCATGACCTTTTCAGATTCTTCTCGGTTGACGTTGTGAGATCGGTTTGCACTAGGGATGTTCAGAATATGAAAAATGAATAAAATACCGTCTATGAATATTTGACTTTTTTTTCGGTTTTTCTTCGATATTTTGAAAACTGTCTGAATGAATACAATGGTTTTAACAGAAATATATTCAACATTGAATACCAGCTCAATCATATCAGAAACGAAAAAATCGAAAAAAAATTTTTTGAATAAATTTATATTCACTCCTTGTATAACCTGAAGTGCTCAGGATCCAAAAATATTTTAGGTCTGTAGAGAATTTCGAACAATATAATAATCACAATTCTCAGACTTCAAATATATGTCCAGTTCTCCAGAAACGGAAAAAGTTCGGAAAAACGACTATATCTGGAAATGCATAACATTGTATGATAGTCGATAATGTTCAATTAATCTCATCATCTACCCCCTTTCGACTATGTATCGATATTCAAAATTTGGTTGTTCTGATGAATGTGTTCCAATTTCTGTAGACGTACACAAGCCGACATGAAAGATGAGGATGAAAGAACTTCAAGTGTTGCTCAGTACTCATTAGAGATATTGTTTTCATGGGAAGAGGAGAGATCATGGGAAAAATAACATGAAGAGGCGACTCTGCTCAATTCAAAACTCCATACTGATGCCCGATTTCTTGGTAGTACTCAGTTTGAATGGTGTATCTGTCTTCTTTATTTCGGTGATCTACCATTGATGCTCTTTCTGACAACCCAATGGACTACCAAATTTTGCCGACTTTTTTCAATCGGTCTACTGAAAATTTACTACCAGTAGCAAAGGTGGTACTCTTTCAATATTAGTACATTGTTTACCGGGTAGGAAAAGCGTAACATTCCTGGACTCGGCTTGCGCCTCGACTTAGCACAGGAATGTGTCTTTTCCTACGAGGTGAACATACTATTTTTCCGCAAATATTCGACAGATTTCAATTAATTTTGATGAAATCGCGAATAATTTAATCATAAATAAATGATGCTTCGAAATTCGTATTGAAATTTGTTACGTTAGTATGGAAACATAGATGCATAGTATTTTATGCATCTATATGGAAACATAGATGCATAGAAATACCTGGTGTTGGCACTGATTAGATTTTGTTTAAGACTTTCTTGTCGATCGAAAACGTGATATTTTGTGCAGCTTTTCATTTCTACCGAAAAGGGTCGCGTTTTTTGTCGTTGCCGCAGTAGCGCCACGAACGATAAATATTGCGGATTTATTCCGGAACTAGTCCAAAATCTGAAATCTAGGATGCCGTTTTGATCTACAAATTTTGATCACGATTTTCAGTAGGGAGTCGTTACACCAGGTGTTCTATGCATCTATATGGAAACGTACTTATGTTGAATTGTCAAAGTTGACGCATATAAATTTAATTGCTGGTGTTTCCGATAATTAAACAGTGTGAAATGGTAAGTGATGATGAATTTTCTATTTCTGGGACTCCCCCAGAGCTGGTCGATGCAGTGAAAATACTGCTTCTATAAAATAATTGCCGAAGAAATCATGAGAAAAGTTTGTATATGCATACAGGGTGTCCCAAGTTCGAGTGCCTATTAGACGTTTCTGGAGAACTGGACATATTTGAAATCTGAAATTTGGGATTATGATATTGTTCGAAATTCTCTACAGACCTGAAATATTTTCAGAGCCAGAGCACTTCCGGTTATACAGGGAGTGAAAATACATTTGCTGAAAAATTTTTTTTTCAATGTTTTCGTTTCTGATATGATTGAGTATTCAGTGCTGAATACATTTCTGTTGAAACCATTGTATTCATTCGATTAGTTTTCAAAATATCGGAAAAAAAACTGAAAAAAAGTAAAATATTCATAGTCAGTATTATGTTCATTTTTTTTATTCTGAACATCCTGAGTGTTAACCGTTTTCATAACGTCAAAGTAGAAGAATGTGGAAAGGTCATGCATATCTTTTGAATTTCATAAATATCATCACAGGGTGTTTCAAAATTCGTGTCAAAAACTGTGATCCAAAATTGGCCATAACTTCTGTTTTTCAAATTAGAACTCTATTTTTTTATTATTGCGTTGGATTCTGCGGAGAAAAATAATGATAGCACTCTCAGATGCTTTTGCTCTTAAATTCAGTAATTCCCGAGTTATTTGAGCTTTTCTTGATTCATGTGGTACGTAGAATCAAATTCATCTAATCTTTTACTTAAGAATATTCTGTGATCATAGAAGATAAGTTTTCCCATTAATAATTCCCAAGTGACAGGTCTAATTTTAGGTTTTATTAAGATGTCTAGAATAATGGTGTAGGCACTCGTCAATTTTTGAAGGGAATGACGTTCGACCAAATTGAAAATATTAGCAATGTTTCGTGTATTTTCCGTTGTCAATTTGATTGATGTATCAACACTGTTGATTCAACAGCTGATTTGCCAAAATCAATTATGACATGACAGCAAAATGGCACCTTTTTATAATGAAAGTTTTCTACTTTTCCTAAGTACTAATATACAGCAGGATGTCAAGAATATAAACACACATTATTGCTTGACAAAATTATCGACCATTAACACGCCACGTTCGCCAGAATAAATTCAAATATTTAAAATAACTGATAAAAATCAGTCATAATTTGTGAATAGCGCCACCTGAAGTGGAAAGAACGAAACAATGCTAATATTCTCAATTTGGTCGAAACAAAATCTAATCAGTTCCTACACCATTATTCTAGACATCTTAGGTTTTATCTTTACGTTTCGATTTTATTCAATGGTTTCATAAAAATATTCATCGAATATGTTGCATGAGAATATTCTGTGACCATAGAAGATAAATGATCTCATTAATAATTCACAAGTGACAGTTCTGACTATTACTTGTTACTATGGTTTCATGAGAATATTCATCGAATCTGTTTAAATTCGATGAATTTTACTCTACGTACGACATGAATCCAGAAAAGCTCAAATAACTCGGGAATAACTGAATTTAGGACCAAGAGCATCTGAGAGTGCTATCATTATTTTTATCCGTAGAATCCAACGCAATAATAAGAAAATAGGGTTTTAATTTGAAAAACAGAAGTTATGGCCAATTTTGGATCACAGTTTTTGACACGAAATTTGAAACACCCTGTGATGATATTTATGACCTTTCCACATTCTTCTACTTTGACGTTGTGAAAACGGTTTACACTCAGGATGTTCAGAATAAGAAAAATGAACATAATACTGACTATTTTTCAGGTTTTTTTCGATATTTTGAAAATTATTCTAATGAATACACTGGTTTCAACAGAAATGTATTCAGCATTGAATATTCAATCATATCAGAAACGAAAACATTGAAAAAAAAATTTTTGAGCAAATTTATTTTCACTCCCTGTATAACCGGAAGTGCTCTGGCTTTGAAAATATTTTAGGTCTGTAGAGAATTTCGAACAATATCATAATCCCAAATTTCAGATTTCAAATATGTCTAGTTCTCCAGAAACGTCTAATAGGCACTCGAACTTGAGACACCCTGTTAATGTCGAATCAATAGTAAGGAAATATCATTTCCTCACAGTAGGGAAATGAATATTTCCTAACAGTCAGAAAATCTTGACTTTTTATACGAAAAATTTTGATTGGAATGTCAAAATTTCCTAGCGATTTGCGGAAAACTATATTTCCGATTATAATGCGTTCCGTGAGGCACTATTTATGTTTATATTAAATTGTGAGTCAATGAAAACTTAATAGGATTTTTCCAAAATACATTTTTTCGTTTCTGTAGTTTGCTGTGTTATTTGTTAGATTTCTTTATGACTTTTTTTTCAATTCATTATTGCAATTGTATGATGATTCTGAGGATGAATGATGTTATTATTATTATTCTTCTTCGGTCTCCCGTTCTCAGCTTGAGCTGGTAATTCTTCTATGAACCAGTGAAAAAACATTTCAGTTCCTCACACTAGTTCAGAAATTTCCGCACGATGTGATAGGTTTGCAAATCCACAGCCTGCTGTGCATATCCCGCGATCTTCTGGGATAATTCGATCCCTTGAAGATTTCTCTTGAATGATTCCCTTCCGTCTTCCGAAGTTCCGGATGCCTCCCGGTGAACTCGGTATAGAGGGAGTATCTCCATCCAGGAAGTGGTTTGTCCTCGCAATTGTTCACGTAATGAAAAGCTTGCATTACTTATTACAATATTCATTTCGCGGCTCCACTGGATACGTGCGTTGCGAGCTCCCCTGCGGGCAGTCCTCCTCACAGTGGTCGAGCTAGCAGGTGGAGTGGCATCTCGATCTTCTGCCATGATATCGGTTTCCACTTCTCGTTCATGGGTTTGCCACCATTTACCCTTGGTGGCCCAGGTAACTCGGGCCGTGGGGACGTCACCCCCCACGTGGCGTGGCAGAAACCAAACCACACCCGTATTATTATTATTATTGTAAACAGTATCAAAGCACGACCAGACGATCACCAATTTTTGTAGCTACATCAAGATCAAAATTCCAGCACGGACCTGTTTCTCCTAATAGAATTGCTATTCTGTGATGCTTGTTTGCCTCCGAGCTCTTCTGAATCTCAACAGAAGATGCTTATGAGTAATTCTCGATGTACTAGCCGCAAGTGGTGTGAGCGAATTCCACACGTAATTTCCAGAGTGAAGTGATTGCAAATTTACAGAAGGATATAGACTCGCTGGGAATAATTCAGAGGGCAAATGAAGAGAATATAAAACTCTTAACAACCTAGAAATACAACTGAGAAATACATTCACAATTTCCTAAGGAATAGTTGGGATCTCTTTGTATTGTTTTGGCTTATTCAGTTTCAGATTTGGCCAGATTGTTCAACTGTGCGAGCAGGGACTTCCGATCTTGAAAGATAGAAATCATGCACGCATTTTTCTAGAAAGTGTAAGTCGTAACGTAGACGCCCTCTCTAAAAAATTTCTGAGAATATGGCTATCCTTGATTTTCACGAACTGCAGATATGAATTGAATACTCATCGATGAGGAAATATAGCAGCATCGTTAATCAAACGACCTATTATCAATCCACTCATGTCTATCGATTTAGGAACGTTTCCGAGGGGTTTAAATTATGGTTGGTACCGGAAAAGACAATGAAGCAACACATCCTTCTTGTTGGCGATGATTGACAACACAGAACGATCAATCTGCGAAAATTCTATTATGTTATGTTGATGAGTGTCGATTTGATATTGTAACAATAAGTATCTTCCGGACTTGTTGAATGATGATCACCTGCGTGTGCATACATCATTCAAATTAGGTTTGTTCAGAACCCGTAGTATCCCTCCGCTGAGCTGTAGTTCACACTATTAATCAATATCTATTGGAACTGATTATACGTGCCTTCCTTTCAAAATGATTCAAGAAAAGATGGATCAGATGAAGATATTCAATATTGGAAATTATTCAAATCAAAATATGTTGCGAGATAAAAGTTGGTTTCTCATAATATTATGTGTATTCCACCGGGAAACCGTGCATGCAGAAAAAGATGGTTCTGTTCCAATCCGATTTATTTCAGCCTATATAAAAAATGGGATATGTTTAACAGCGAATAGTTCAATATATAAAATGCATAAGATAAGAGCTGTTCCATCTTATTTCAAATCAATTTTTTCAATTATGCCTTTAGATGTAACCTATCCTCTATATTCGTGATTCTGAAATCGATTAATTGCGGAAACGTTTTCTCTCAACTCAAATGAAGATGAGCATTGAAAAATCGATAGCGCAGAAATCTTTAATTCAATACAAAAAATTATAGGATCGAATTTCTGGTACTGCCTTGTGAAACGACTGAGCCTGTTCTCGATATTGAATCGCCAATGTATTGGGATTTATTTATTGCTTAATTTATTCCTTATAGGATGGTGGTTTGATCATGGGTGATATAACTCGAGATTTAATCGCTGGAGAATCTACTTGTTGATTTTGTCGGCTGGCTTGTAATACAGGGTGTTTAACCATAAACTGGTCAAACATATACAGGGTGAGTCTTTGACTTGTACATATATTTTAACTGAAGATTCTTGAAGCCAAAGGAAAACTTTTTTTGGGTTAATTACGTACCTGATACAATTCTCTGCAAACACCTCAAAGTTCATATTTTTCGATTGAAATTGAGGTGATTTTTATATGTTCTGGGTGATACAATTAGAAAATACTCAAGCACTAACCTTATTTGAATGAGAATGTTACAAACATTTCTCCGACCAAAATAAGTTCCTTCTCCGATTTTTCTGAAGATTAGTTTGTAAACACTCATAATTTGATCATATTTTCCTCGATATCATAGAACGATCTCATTAAAAATTGGTTTCTCACTAATCGATCCAACTCCATTAACCTAGGTCATCGGATTCCAGTTCAATGACCTAACCTAACCCACCCTCTGTGATATTTCACAGAACTTCAGAGAAGACAATGCTAGATTGCCGATTTTCTCTTCAAACAGTGTTTTGGCGAATTCAAGGAAGCAGTACGTCCCCTATCGTTAACTTATGAACAATCGCAAAGGTACTAGTTTTGTTTACTTTTCGTTAGGCGTGTAGGCGTTGCTCTTTGAAAATTCCAAATGACAAACCGTTGTTCTATGTCTCCAACGATACTTTCTATCACAGGCAAGTCTGTGAACCCATGAGAGACGCTTACGCGATAACCTGCGCCATGGACTTCGATTTATTCATTTACTGAGAATAAAGCAAACAGGTGATGTGATTGTGATGTGAAGACCTTCAATGAATTGATATAATAAACCGTGTAGTGCCGACGTGTCGAGTAAAAATTCCAAGGGGCTATTGTTCAGATAGATATGTTCCTGGAGGAGCGGATACAATATATTTTTAATAGAAACTGTGCTTATAAAATGTGTAATTTCATGCTTCTTAGAGTTCAATTTAATCTCCCACATTTGTGGTATTTTATTATTACATATCTCTGCATCAAACGTTTTTCCATCATGGAGATTTTAGTCTTGACGAAGTTTGATGAACATGCTGACAACATTGTTAATTTGTTGAGGGACCAGAGAAGAAATAATATTCGATGAAACTCAATGCAGGGAAGCATTCAGATTTTTTATGAAATTCATGATTTTTTCCTAAAATTTCATCGTGAACAATTAGGGATAACTCGAGAACGACGCGTTTTATTGGAAAAACATAGGAATACTTTTATTCTCTAAAATGATTGCTTCTTTCGAAAATATGCACAGTTTATTTTTTTCAAGTGGTTTCATAGTATTTTTTCGTGAATTCATGAGTCGGCTACCCTGTAACTTTCATACCAGAAAAAAAATAGAATAGGTTTTAATTGAGGAATAGGCACCATGAATAGGGTAAACAATCAACCAGACTTCAGATCGTTCGAAATATCGGTTCCGAATATATGGAAAGAATAGTGTTTTTTTCACGGATTTTCGACAGCCTGTAGGTATCCTTTGTATTCGTTTGATGAAAGGAATCTACAGTTAAAATATATGTACAAGTCAAAGACTCACCCTGTATATCTGTGCAGATGAAACCGAGCAAGTCATTTATGCCTAATGAAATATACCCCGTTTTCGACGCATAAGCGAGATACCGGGTGTTTAAAGTCAACTTTGAGCAATATTCCGAACTGTAGTGAGTTATGTGCGACATTTGAAATAACAAGTTTCTGGTCACATCTGAGTACTTTTCGGGGGTCACTCTAATTGTGGTGTAGAATTCTGAAAAAAACAATTCAAAATGGCGGAAAACTTGCAAGGTTGATTTTTTTTTCTCGGTTGCCAATTTGGAAAGCATTATTTCAACGTTCTAGATTTTCTAAGATTTTACGTCAAAAAAGGTTTCGAACTCAAATTCTTTCTTCCATGAGCACAGTGAAAAAAAATTTCGGCCAAAATTGTTGGAATTTTCCATAGTTGAACTATTTTCCATTCTAAATACTGAGGGGGACACATAATAAAATAATCTCCATTCGTTTTCTTTTTGTAGCCTTCCAAACATTAAGCTCGGAGTAATTCCATATTTTTTATTCAAAAACTGAAAGTCGTACAAAGGGCCAAAATTAGGATAAAGGGCTGACAGAATGACCCGGATAGAAATATGAATTTTATAAACCAGAATTTTTCTTCAAAAAACTTGGTTGAGAATCGAACACTCCACTTTCGATTAACTGGCGTTGATTATTCGGAAACGGGAATTTATAATTAAAAAATTAAAATGAATTCAATTCATACTCGTGAGAGTTCGAATCCTGCCAAAGCATTTTGAAAAAAATTGTTTTGGTTTATAAATTAATATTTCTATCCACGTCATTCTGGCAGCCCATTAGCTCAGGTTTGGACTTCGTACGGCTCCCAGTTTTTTAGATAAAAGTAATGAGAGTACTCACTACCCCGAGCATATATCTTCGGAAGGCTACAAAGAGAAAACCAATGAAGATTTTTTGATTCCGTTTTCACCTCAGTATTCAGAATAAAAAATAATTCAACCCTGAAAAATTCCAACAATTTTGGCCGAATTTTTTTTCACTAAGGATATGTAAAAAAAAGTTGTGAGCGAATTTTGAAAAAATTTTTCACGGAAAATACTCAGATGTGACCAGAGATCGTTATTTCAAATGTCACGCATAACTCACCACAGTTATCAGAATATTGCTCAAAGTAGACATTAAACACCCTTTATCTCGCTAATGCGTCGAAAACGAGCTAAATGTCATGAGGCCAAAATAACTTTCTCCATGTCATCTACACGGCTTTATATGTTTCTCCAGTTTACGGTGAAACACCCTATATAGCTGTTAGTTGGGTATCACTATGGAAACTCTTTGACAAGAAATGGAAGGAGCGAAATATTAGCCGAAAAATTAATTTGTTGGTTTTGGTGGCGGTTTGCATGTCCTATCGCTATGAAACGAGCACAACAATGAAAGAAGACTCAATAAAGATCCCATGAAGTTTCGAAAATAAACTGATGTTCAGTATACAGGGTGATTTTTTTAAGTGTTTCATAGGACGTATTTGAGGAAGGATACAAATTCAAAATTTTGTATTTTTGTTTTAGAGTGCATGAAATTTGTAAAATATTTTCAAGCGGAATCTACTTCCGGTTCTACCGGAAATGAAAGTGAACTTCGTTATTTCAAAACAACGACTGTATATTTATACATATTCGAATTCTTCGTTTGATTTTGCAATGATTTGATGTATGATATGCACAACCACACCAAGCGATCGTGAGTTAAAACCTGATTCTCAAATCTTTTGACATAAAGATTGTCACAAATAAGAGAATTTTTTTTGCAACAGTGAAACAAAAGAAAGTACACTGATACCGCTTCTTGTATAAATCATTCAAATTATACAGGGTGCCTGGAACAGGACTTCAAACTGAGCCTCAACGAAACCATGAAATCTCATTATTTACAAATAGTAACCATATAATTTTGTAATTCCGATCGATTGCTCGTCAAAAACTAGTGTGATTCGACTCCACGTATCTTTGAATTCAAAGATACGTGGTTCGACTCCCGTTCGAAGTGGAAACTTTTTTCGAAATTCAAAAATTTGTCTGATTACCGATTAAAAATGATTTCTTATATTTATTTCACAGACATTAAACTTCATATCAAGTAAATATCTTCTGAACGAAAAGAACGATATTTATAAAAATTTGCAGGGAAGTGCAATGGAACAAAGTGCATCTGATGTACATTTTTCGGTAATAATATACTTCCGGTTTAACTGGAAATGCCAACATATTTAATTTCAATGGGGCACACTATATATTTTTACAGATTTTTAAAGAGCTTTTTATTTTGAATTCATGTCATAACTGTATCTGTTCATATTCGCTATTTGTTTCAGATTCAGCTCTATTTTCTGTGAGCATTGTTTTGAAAACAATGCTCACAGAAATTATTAAAAACTAAAAGATCCCACTCCCACGCTACAAAGATCAGGGGTAGTATACTCGATCCCGTGTGACAATTGCGAGAAGAGGTACATAGGTATGACGAAAAATAAATTAAATGTGAGGGTGAGGCAACACAGATATTATGATTGTGGTATAGTCAACATCGACAAGGGAGAGAAGACAGCACTGAGTTCCCACCATTTCTCAACTGGACATAATTTCGATTTTAACAACGTTGTGGTATTGCATAGTGAAGCAAACTCTCGGAAGTTGCCTATAGCCGAAATGCTTCTAATAAATAAGTATAAAAAGGACTCTGTCAACTTTCGAACTGATACACAAAATCTGAGTATTATGTATGCCAATTTGTTTAGAGATCTGTAATTGTGTTGTACCAGATTGTTATAATGTAATTTTCTGTTTTTGTTTTATCTTATCTTGCTGTGAGGAGAAAACTTTGTTCACCGTTATTTTATTTCATTGTTTTATGTGTCTTGATATAGATGTCGCCGAACTTAGTTTTAGATACGAATTTCAATGTGACTTCTTGTTGTTTTATTGTATAGTGTGTGTGATTTTTCAAATTAGATCGTTCCAATTGCTCTTGTTTCCGAGCTTGTTATATTACATCCATGTAGATGAATTTTTTTTATTTTCACGACTGCATTTTTTGCTTCTCTAATTGAGGTATGTAGAATCAACACCTTGTTTGCTGACCTTGTTCATGCCCCTTTTGTGTTTTTTTTTCATGTTGTGATCCCCCTTTTTCATTTTGGGGTTTATTCAGAGTTGTAATTAGAGTTGTATCCTCACATGCCCTGATGAAGTTTATTCATAAAAATAAACGAAACGTTGGGTAAAAATTAGTACCTAGTAATTTGTCCTCATCCGACAATCCCTACTGTTATCAAACATTAAAGGACGCAATTACCTATCAGAAATTGTTTTGGAATAGGACCACATTATCAGCTGTAGATGAGAAGCAACCAGGCTCCTCGAAATGGACTCGGACCCCCGAAAACATCGACCCAGTGAGGGCATCCAATGAGCAGTCTCCTGAGCGCTCGGCACGTGAGCATGCGGCTGCTCTTAGAATTTCGGACAGAAATGTGAGACGAATATTTCACCTCGACCTCAAGTTATACCCATACAAGATTGCTACTCGGATTGCTATGGTCCAGGAATCGTCCCCAGTGGGCTGGGGTAGACGACAGGATTGTTGTAACGTGATTGACGAGGCGGTACCACTCTCTGCAGTGTTATGATAGGGAGACGAAGCCCATTACCATCTGTCAGGCAGCGTCGCCAAACAGAACTGCTGCTACTGGGCCGCCCAAAACCCTCGAAAAACTCGTCAGAGACCTCTTCACAGCCCAAGGTCACGGTTTGGTGCGCCGTGCCCGCCATAGGGATCTTAGGTCCTTACTTTTTCGAGGAACGCGGCGCTATGCCACTGTGACGTCCGAACGATATCGCAAAATGTTGGAGAAAAGTTTGCGGCCGGAAATTGAGGAATACTGGGAAGAGTATGACACAGAGACCTTCTGGTTCCAGCAGGATGGAGCCACAGCCTATACAGACTGCCGTTCACGTGAGACGGGAGTCTCTGTGTTTTCTTTCTGTGGGATTACCTCGAGAATTAGGTCTTCAAACATCGCCCTAGGACCCGTGATGACTTGAAAGAGGCAATCATAGCTTCGAATACATCTCACTAATCGTAACGTACGTGTGCTTCTCATACGAAATATAGTTATATATACAGGGTGTCCCACTAATCCCGCAGCGGACGATATACGCGTAACGGTCTGAGTTTGGCAAAATTTTTTGATGCAGACTTGTTATACTGCAAGAAGAGCATAACCTTAAAATATTTTCGAATATACAGGATGAGTCTTTGACTTGTACATATATTTTAACTGTAGATTCCTCTCATCAAACGAAACACTTTTTTCCCATACCATTTTTCAAAATTCGGTTTGGTTTGGGAGATACAGGGTGTCGAAAATCCATGAAAAAAAAACACTTTTCTGTTTATATCTTCGGAACCGTTATTTTGAATTTTGGTTGAGTTTTTACTCTATTCATGGTGCATATTCCTCAATCGAAACCTATTCAATATCTTTACTAGTATAGAAGTTACAGGGTAGTCGACTCATCAATACACGCTAAAACACCATAAAACCACTTTAAAAAGATAAACGGTTCATATTTTCGAAAGAATCAATCATTTAAGAAACTAAAAGTATTCCTACTTTTTTTCAATAAAACGCGTCGTTTTCGAGTTATTTCCAATTTTACCCGCAGATATTTGACGAATAAATCATCAATTTCAAGAATAATCTGAATGCGTCTCTGAATTAAATATCATCGAATATTATAATTATTATTCCATCTCTGGTCTTTAAACGAGTTTACAATGTTGTCACAATATTTATCAACTTTGACGAGATATTTTTCAATAATAAAATCCTCCAAATGTGGGAGATAAAATTGAACACCAAGGAGGATTTAACACGCACAGTTTCTATTGAAAAATCATGGTTACCGGTTCATATTGAAGTTAAATGTCGATGAACTCAAAATTCTGATATAGATGACGAATCTCAACACAAACTACTTATTAAATTGAAATTAATGAAACGATACCTGATATGTTTCTATGTAAACAACGTCCTCTTGAAATTTTATAAACTCCACACGGTTGAAATTATATTGATTCACTTCACGTCATAATCACATTAGAAAAATAATCCACTGAATTTATTAAGAACTACACATAATGTTTACACTGTTTACAGTTTGTTCAGAGACTCTGGTTTGTTATGGTTTAACGTTGGCCTCCAGAGCTCCAGATAACCAATATTTCGGTTTTAGCTCTACGCATGCGTGGTAAAATTTGGCGGCAAAGTCGATTTATGATGGAAACGGCAGAATTCATAGATATTTATACCACGGTACACAAATGTATCGTGATTTATACTATGTTTCGTAAAAAATCCTTAACCTCAATGAAAATATCAGCAAGCTGACAACATGTTCTTAACATTTCTGTCCAAAAATTCACAGAATCGATACAAATAAGATTAAGTTAGGTTGTTTAATAAGAAATCTGAATGAAAGTCTTTCTTCATGATATTGTTTGGAAATTTCGAGGAAAATATGAACAAGTTATTAGTGTTTACAAACTAATCTGCAGAAAAATCGAAGAAGGAACTTATTTTGTTGGAATAAATGTGGCTTTTTAGTTGCAGATATAATCCGATGAAACTAACTTTTTTTGTAGAAATTATCGTGTTTGCAACATTTTTATTCCCATAAGGTTAGTACTTGACTACTTGAGTATTCCCTAAATTGGACCTAAATATATAAACTCAATTTCTATCGAGAAATATGAACTTTGAATCAATTCCACAGTATCATTTCAGGGACGTATTCAGCCCAATGTTTTTTTTCAAATGGCTATATCTTTTTAAAGGAGCCGAGTTCGGAAAAATGGAAAATGAAAAAAGGATTATTTTGGCCTCAAAAATCTTCAGTTAAAATATATGTACAAGTCGAAGACTCACCCTGTATAGGGTGGCCCACAAAAGAGGAATAGAGGGTGACTTTGTTTTTTCAAATAGGACACCCTATATTCAATAGTGTTTTTCAAATCTCTGGAACTTCCTGTATGCTTTCGTATACTTTTCACATATTATTATTCGACAGTTGTCGAAATATTGGCCATTTTGACGAAAAAATAATACTTGTAGAGGCTATGTTATCCAATTATATTTCACGAAGTATCCTAGCCAGCTATAATAAAGCATCTCCAGCATACGGAGTGTCCCCAAAAAGACTATGAACATGACGAATTTCAAATCGATTCATATTATAGCGAAATGAGGAACTAGAAAGTTTTGATGTATCTACTCAAAAAAGTTGCTTGCTGTACCCATTTTTCAAAATACATTTTTGATAATTTTCTATGTTTCTACTTGAAGGGTCGAATCTTGCAAAAATTTCAAACAAGCTTCGAGCTTGGGAGCTTGAAGATCTGCGTGCGTGCCTGTGAAACTTATGAATATATTTTTTCGAAGAAAGTTGTATAGGGAGAAGAGCGGGCACTTTTATGTAACCTAAAGTTTCGAAATCCGTTTTTTTGTAGCATTCATAACTTGTTGCATTCATAACTAATTGGTATTTTTTTGAATTTTTACATCATTGTGTGAGTATTCATCCAATCCGTGAGAACTATGATGATATTAATTGAAGCCGCAATGATGATTATTCTGAATCGAATAATTTGATAGTTCGCAATAACCACAGAAAAGCCAAATCTGCTTTTTGAATTCAGAAGTACATAAATGTAAATTTAGAGGAAAAACTCTAAAAATTCTTATTCTGTTAAAGATATGCATATCATGTATTTGACAAAAAATGAAGTTGAATGAATGGTGATTACAATGATGAAAAAAATTATATGCATTGCATTTGAAAAACTGGAGGAAAATCGATTTGAAATTCGTCATGTTGATAGACTTTTTGTGGACACTCCATATGCTGGAGATGCTTTATTATAGCTGTCTAGGATACTTTGAAGTCTTGTCTTTCAATCCATATAAAGCTGTTATTGGTATGTGCAAGGGTTCGTGAAATATAATTGGATAACATAGCCTCTACAAGTATCATTTTTTTGTCAAAATATCCAATATTTTGAAAACTGTCGAATAAAGATATGTGAAACACTATTGGATATAGGGTGCCCCATTTGAAAAAACAAAGTCACCCTCTATTCTTCTTTTGTGGGCCACTCGATAAATTCGAAAATATTTTTAGGTTGTGCTCTTCTTGGAGTATATCAAGTCTGCATCACAAAATGTTGCCAAACTCAGACCGTTACGCGTATATCGTCCGCTGCGGCACTAGTGGGACCCCCTGTATATATCGTAACGGGGACATTTGATGAAGGTACCTACAGAAATAATGACAACTCATTTTTATCAAATACCCTCTTTTTAGTTCCTCAGTTTGTTCACCTTCTACTATGTGGCATATAATGAAAAGAGATCATCTGGGAAAATATTATTATCGAGAAATCTCTAGGAGAAAACAGTATTTGAACTATAAATTAGGTAATAAGTATTCCAAACTGGTAGGAGACTCCACCGTTAACAGGATATTCGTGAAAAATCGTTTATTATCTTGAACCCCGCGTAAAATATTCAGATGAACAAGGGGAAACATCTCATAATTCATTCAGAGAGATAATATGGGGCAAACTGAGCACATTACCATCATGTTATCTTTACACACGGGGGATGTTAGATATTCTGAAAAACATATTCTTGGAATTAAATGAAAAATATTTGTGTGTTATGGTGCAATAAAAACATACGTTTAGAATTTTTTTCGAGTTGCTGACTGTTGACGAGGTCATAGTAAAACAGAACTACAGTTCGAAAAAATATACGAAATTTGATGAATAACTCTGCAATCTTCAGGCCTGGACTTAAATGAAACCAATTTATTTCCAGTCCATTCCACATATTCGCCAATTTAGAATGTCCACGTCAGAATTTGATATAAATTGAAAACTGAAAAGCCAGCCTTGAAATATGTTCCTTGCATTAGGGTCAAACGATAAGTTTTATTAATTCATATTTATTGTCATAGCATTCTTTCATCGCTGATTTTTGTTTAAACGACACGTGTATTATCGATACAATTTCAAAAAGAAACAAATACTTATTGAAGTGTGAATCAAATTGTTCAAAAACGTTCTCAAATTGAATCTTTCCCCGAAGTCGTATCCTCCTTGGCATGCTCAGTTTGTGTAGGTATTTTACGATCATATCATTATTATGCTTAAAATTAGTTCTTGACATTCTCAATCTATTTATGAGCCTATTGATGTATGTTGTTACCGACCAAGGAATAAGTTTATGTGAGAAGAACAATTATCGAAAAAACTCACCATAAAGAGTGACGTCTGGAGATTCTCGTCTGAAAATGGAATTTGATTAATTATAATATTTTGCAACAATACATTATATAGAAATGTTCACAGCCTCCAACAATTAAGGCACTCTCATCATATACACAAATGAAAATTTCCATTCAATCCCATGAGACCTGGGTGAATTAAAATTCATATAATAATAATCGACTATCTAAAACCCTCCACAGAGAACCAAAACCAGCTTCACCAGCTCATAGAAACAGTGCGCACCGAGGGATAAACCTGGTCAGCGGTTTATCTGTACACCGGACATCCCCGGTCATCCCTGGACATCTCCAGGACATCCTCTGGAAATCCCTGGACATCCCCTGGACATCCCCGGGAAATCCCACGACATCCCCTGGCCATCCCCAGCGGTTCATCCCTCGGTACGCACCTTCAACATTGGCATTATCAAAAAGTGTAAAGTGGAGACCGCTCAGAAACAATTTCAGGACATTCCCGTTATGTTACTAGAGGTCACTCACAAATATGTAGGCTTACCACAAAATCAAAGAATTGATACCAAACGCGTTTGGAAACCGAGTTCATGGTGAAATATAGGAAATGAGTTACCAAAGTGCTAAACACAAAGCTGTCTTCAAAACACCTGATCGATGTATTGAATCAATGGACTAGATAAGATAAGATTTGAGGAGGGCCGTTTAGACTTAGCTTGGCCCGCATATCTCTACATCTCTGCACCAGGTTTCTGAACATCCGCGAAATTGGGGGATTCCTTAGCGGAAATCTTGTTCTGTACCTACAACTAATACGCTGAACTGGCATATTGTTTTCATTCACCATAAATTGAAAGTACATCAACAAGTTCATTATGTATTTGAATAAACGTGCGGAATTTTCGAAACAAACAATCAACACCATACCACTGATCATATCGATATTCTGCGTCATGTATGATGAGAAGATGAAAAACATGTTGATATCTATGGAGGCAGGCTAGGGAGCAGGTTCGGACTGAGGAATTTTCAGATTCGCCTAGAAACTAGAGAATATTCTAGTTCCATTTTCAATTTATATAAACAATTTTTGGTAAAATAACTCATTTTGATGAGTTCTACCACCTGTCAAAAAAAAAACCTCTCCTTTAAATACACTCTGTATAGTTGACATTTTTGGTGTATTAACAATCTTGACATTGAAAGGTTTCCATGAAGCTGGGAACAGAATTTTTTGACTTTTTTATTGAATAGTCAGAAAATATAATTTTTTTCATTGCTTTATGTCAAACCATTGATATTTCCAGGATGAGGATACTAATGATTCTATTGCTGTGAAGATAACTTTTTTTCATTGGACCAAACATACCTTGCGTGTGACTTTTTTTCAACCGAAAAGAAAATAATTGGCTTGAAACATGTGGAATCAAAGAGAATGCTGCAAGATGCCTGGCCTGTCGATGAAAGCCAAGGATCGCAAACGTGAGGTCCACCTTTGTCGGATATCCGTTTGATCTTCGATACCTCGCTCTCATTCAATGGTCCATGAATAATGCATGATTTATATATATGGTATTCCTAGTGGATGTTTGAATCATATTGAGACTATATCTAGGGCAATTATATTATTCACCGACAGCTTTTAGGTTGGAATGAAATCGCATCAACGATTTTTCGGATCAGCTTGGTTTCATATTAGATGGAATAAAAGTGTGTGCACAGATTTCACTATCGATCCCATATAATTTTCAATGTGTTTTAGAAATTTTGGTCTTTCTGCTCTTACGCTAACTCTCATCATGGTTGTCCGAGGAACGAGAAATATGAAAGAATTTTCAGATTTATCTCAAATTTTCCACATTGGTTTATGGGGCAAAGATTGAGAAACTAACTTTTCACAAACGAGTCAACGTGTTCTTTCTAATAGGAATGCCAAAGGACCCCTTACTTTTCTTATGTAAAGTGTTTACCGGTCAAATTTTCTGAAAGTTTGGTATATTGTTGAACCTGACTCAGTAACCAAAGGTGTAACTTGGCCCAACCCAACAAATTATTGTTCTGAGTATGTATAGATCACCATCAGGAAATTTGGATGACTTTCTTGATAAATTGGCATGTTGCCTTCAGATTTGTATGGGTCAAACCTGTTGTTATCTCTTTTTGTGTGGAGATTTGAACGTAGATTATCTACAGACACACTCGAGGAGTGAATTATTACTGGATGATCTTTTCAATTGTTTCCTTCTGAGGACTATATCAAATATTCCAACTCGTGAATTTATCATATGTAATACCACTAGAGATGGAATTTTGCCGGCAAAATTTCTCGATTGTAATATGAAAGTTTGTCAACCTTATTGATAATTCAAACTATAAATGTAAAAGGTTTAACTTATAAGGAACCGACGTATGTTGCTAATGCTTTCGCTGAATATTTCTCAGAAATAGCCAACAGTACCTTAAGTAAAGTATGCACTAATTCACACATGCTTAATGAGAGTTTCTATTTCTATCCGGTAGTTAAGGAGGAAGTTCTAAGTGCTATACAATATCTAAAAAATAAAAAAAGTACTGGACCGAACTTGTTTCCCGTAAAAATACTTACACTGTCATCCCAGTTCATATCTGAGCATATGGATCATCTCATCAACGAGTCAATATGTTCTGGAGTTTTCCCGGAATGCCTTAAGCTCGCGAATATGATTCCGATTTATAAAAAAAGGTGATGTCAATGACTTGACTAATTACCGTCCTATTTGTCTGATTAGCTAATTCTCGAAAATTGTTGAAAGGGTAGTTCTAGTTCTTAACCGAATGATGGCATTTTATGAAAAATTTCATGTAATTACTGATAGTCAGCATGGGTTTAGAACTGGGCGATCAACTCAGACAGCTGTCATTGATTTTGTCCAGTCAATACGAGAGTC
Source organism: Adalia decempunctata (assembly GCA_951802165.1). Lineage (NCBI taxonomy): Eukaryota > Metazoa > Arthropoda > Insecta > Coleoptera > Coccinellidae > Adalia > Adalia decempunctata. Next base: position 52,466,870 of record OX637695.1, read on the forward strand.
ATTGGATACTGGATTTACTGGGGGCTGGTTTGTTTTTTGACATGTCACGTGCTTTCGATAGCATAAACCCAAAATTCCTTGAGAGCAAACTATATAATTTGGGCTTTCGGGGAAACTTCCTCAGGTGAATTAACTGCTTCATTTCGGACAGAAAGATTTCGGTGAAGGTAGAAAACTCTTTTTCTGATGAGTACGGACTGAAACTTGGTGTTCCACACGGTTCAGTTTTGGGACCGTTATTGTTCATATTGTTTGTGAACGATCAAGCAAGATATTTGAAATATAAAATTCGAATTAAGGAAAACTACCCCTCTCACAATCAACAACGGTGAAAGCTCTTTGATCTCAAGCAGCTCAGCCAAATTTCTTGGTGTATATGTAGATAGTAGCTTGAGATGGACAGAAGACAGATCATGTTGCATATGTAAGTAAAAAACTTAGTTCCTCTTTTTACGCGATCAGCAGATTGAGATATTCCTACCTGTTGATGCATTAATTGGAGTTTACTATAGCCTAGCATAGTCACATTGCTTATAACATTGAGTTATGGGGTTGTTCTGTTGCGTTCCACAGAATTTTCATAGCACAGAAACGTATTTTGAGAATTATATTCAGATTAGATCCACGTGATTCTTGTAGGCCTATTTTCAAAAATTGTGAAATACTGAGTGCTCCCTGTATTTTCATCTATAAATTTCTCGTATATGCCAATGAAAATAAGCAAAAGTTTGTCAGACTATCTACCTATCATGGGTACAATACTAGAAATACAGAAGTTCTGTCCATATCAAGGCATAGTACCAGTAAATTCGCAGCATCAACTCTTTATCAATGTATAATTCTTTATAATAAACTACCTGAATCTTTTGAATCCTTGAACGACAAGAGTTTTCGTAGATCAGTGACATCATTGTTACTTGGGAAGGTTTACTACATTATAGATGAATATTTGTCAGATAGCCTTTAGAATTTGCTCTTGAATTGTTGACTATGTATATTCTTTTTTTTGTTTTCAAGTTGTTAATATTATCTTGCAATCATTGACATGTCCTTCACATTGTAAAAATACCTGACAGGATGAATAAAGATTATTATTACTATTATTATGGCTAGTTTCCTCAATACTGGGTGTTATCACGAAAATTGCCCAGATTTTCGAATTTATTTGTATTTATCAAAAGTTAGATTGGATTTTTGTGCGGGAGTTTACTCTACATGTTCTAGTAATTAAATTAGTGGATACGTACGATCAAAAATATTTATATTTAGAAGGTGATTTACGATAGTATTTTGCAAAATTTACTTTTACTACTGTGACGTCAGGAAGGCATATTTTTAAAACGATCTCTTCGACATAGTATTTGGACGAGAAATTATTGCACATTACAAATTTTGTATACAAGGTGTTTCACAAAGAGAACCACTTGACATAATTATTTTTTTTAGGATTAATTCGAAATCCATGTATGAATTGATTTTTGGGAAAATACCTCAAACATATATGTGGCTCCAATCTCCAAAATATTCAAGGTGGTTTATTCATAGGAAACTTTCCATGATATCCAATTTGAATATTTTCCAAATTCGAACTCAATTTTTTTTACCTACATTTATATTCGGCCTACATTGTTAGAATTTTTAATGGTTGAACTATCATTTATTTTGAATACTGAGGTGAAAACAGAATGAAATAATATCCATTGGTTTTCTTTTTGTAGCCTTCCAAATATTACGCTCGGAGTATTTTCATACGAAGTCCAAAGTTGTGGTAATAGGCTGCAAGAATGACTCGGATCGGAATATGAATTCATAAACCAAAAAAATTTTCTTCAAAAAACTTTAGTAGAATTCGTACTCTCCGTGAGTTGAATTGGATTTATTCTAAACTTAAAAATTTCCGTTACCGAAGCAACGCTAGTTGATCGAAAGTGGTGAGTTCGATTCACACCGAAGTTTTTTTGAAAACAAATTTGATCAACGTACGGCTTCCCGTTTTTTTTATACAAATTAGGAAAAAACTCCGAGCGTATAATATTTGGAAGGCTTCAAAAAGATGAGCAATGGATATTATTTTATTCTGTTTTCACCTCAGTATTCAGAGTAAGAGATAGTTCAACCATGAAAAATTCCAACAATTTGGCCGGTTCTTTTTCACTGAGGACATTGATATTGAGTCTGAATTTTGAAAAAACTTTTTCACGGAAAATCTTAGGAAATCTGAAACGTTCAAATAATGCCTTTCAAATTGACAACCGAGAAAAAAATCCAACTATGCAGGTTTTCCGCCATTTTGAATTTTTTTCAGAATTCTACACCACAATTCAATTGAGGTCAAAAAAAATACTTGGAGGTGACCAGAAACCATTATTCAAAATGTCACGCATAACTCACTACGGTTATCAGAATATTGCTCAAAGTTGACATCAAACACCCTGTATCCCGCTTATGGTCCGAAAACGGGATGTATGTCATCCGGCAAAGATTACTCTCTCCGTGCCATCTACACGGCTAAATAATATGTTGGTCCAGTGTCTGCTGAAACATCCTGTATATACACTATATTTTGCATCATTACGGAATTATATGACATGTTGTATATTTTCGAAAAAAGGGAAAAATGTTGATTTGTTTCAAATCACAATAAACTATTGTTTTCCAGAAAACAAAATAAATATTTTGTAATAGTTATCAAAGTAAAAGTGTCCAAATGTCAATTTTGCCGCTCAACACGAAAACGAAGAAATGGAGAAATAGTTACGACATTATGTGTTCATTATAACACAAAGTTTGTGAATATACTTTTTTCTAAATATATTTCAAAAATTGAAAAGGAAACAATGCCATTACTAACGAATTTTTGTGAAGAGATCAGACTCCGTAATCTACAACGAAAGACATATAATAGCGACCACTCACGTAGAGTCCAGAGCCAGGCGGCCCAGGCGTTTTATAACCTTTTATGACACTTTCGCACCCAGCATCCCATGGACGCTCGCAAAGAATCTACGTGAATGGTCATCGGGCTTCCGCTTGAGCGTCCGAAGCTTTCGGGATTCCACGTTCTTGGACGCCGTTGAACTGAATTCCGGTGAATACTAGACTGGAAGACGGCATCCGAGGCGGCCATGGACGCCAAGTGGATGGGGAATTTTTGGACGCTTGGACTGCCTGAAAAGCCGACCGTCCAACTCAGGTCATGAAAGGCCTTAAAACGCCTGGGCCGCCTGGCTCTGGACTCTACGTGAGTGGGCGCTCGATCTGCAATCTCGTCTTCTTAAATCCACCTTCAATATTCAATATAACCGCCAAATAATAAAAACGTTAATTAAGAGAATAAGCAGCCGAATCTAATTTTAAACGTAGTTCATAGCCATTTTTTCATAACCCGATTGAACTAGTAACAAAAGTTTCATATCGGACTGTTTTCCTGGTAACTGTGGGTAACTGTTCCGAATTATCAATCGAATTCGGCAGGGAAAGGGCCCAATGCAGGTTTGCGTCAATTTTCATCGAACCACAGTACCCATCTATTATTCATATTTCCATACAAGGGCTAATCTTTTGATTCCTTCATGGAGGTCATGAAATAAAGAGACGGTTATCATGAGAGCGTAAATTCAAATATCTTCACGGTCGATCTGCGTTCAGAGCGAGGCTTTTATGGCTCAGATGTCGGATGAAAATTTTCAGATAGCAAAAATTCACGTTTCATCAGATCTACCCTAATGATAAGAACAATTCTCATTTTCCCGCTCGGTTTTTCGATGGAAACTGCAATTTCTGATTCAGACCAAAATACATCAATTCTAGTATCGAAAATTCCTCTTATGTTTAATGTCTGTAGAAAAATGATTCCGAACTACTCAAATCTCATTATGAAAGTTATGGAATTATTTGCGATAAATATTCTCCATAGAGCAATGGCGAATTCTTCCGTGATTGTTTCGTTTTTTACTTGACAAGAATTCATATTTGAATTATGTTTAAAATCTAATATTTTGTTTCGTCATATCATAACTTATTCAGATGAGTAAGTAATACTGAAGTACTGATTACACAATGTTTGAATCTCATGAGTTATCTGATACGAAGAACAGGGAGGATAGAGGAGAGTTTATTATCAATAATATACTGAGCGTTGAGGTTTATGTAGTGAGGGTAGTGGCTTAGAGGACTGGGGAAAATGAAATTTTTGAGGTTTATACTCAAATTCATTTCTTTGGCAATTCCTGAATATTCAAAAAAGTTTCAGTAAGGATAATTTGTTTGAATATAATCATTGAGATAGGTATATTTTTCAATTCCTTAGGTGCTTAAATTTTTTTCAATATATAAAATTCAGAAAGGCCATACTTTTCACGATAATCATAAAATTTTACATATTGCAAACAAATGTTTCAGTCTCAACTTATTAGAAACTTCATAAATTGATAGATATCATAAATAAATGCGGAATGATCAAAGATATTTTGAAACATTTCCTCTACCTACTGAAACTTTTTTTAAATATTCAGGAATTCCAAAGGAATCGTCGAATCGCCTCATGCCCCTCCCCCCCTAGGTTCTTTATGTTCAGACTATTTTCAAGAAATAAGCCTGCAGAAGACATTCAAATACCTTTCTGCACAATTTGAAATAGTCCAGTATGAGAATGTATAGTAGTACATTTACAACGTTGAAAAAGAGTCAAGAGAAAATAGCATTGGCAACGACCCTCAGAATTATTTGATTTTCACGAGTGCCAACCTGCGTCAGTTTTAAGTAAAAGAACTTGATAAACCTAAATCATGGCTACCGGCATAGTTTAAGTAGTATAAAAGTGAATGGAGTGTTCCTACATACCTACATTCAAAATTTGAATTTTTTCATACAAAACAAATTCGTCAAGCAAAATTCCGATGATGGATGAATGACTTTCTTAACCATATTCATAATTATTGGGATAACTACTTAAGAGATTTTCATAGCATTATTTTCAGAGTACCTATGGTACGTGATGCTGGAAAAATCACTCCCAGATATACTGGAAATAGCATCAGGTCATGCTAAGTAAATTATAGCATATTATTATTTGGATCCTATCGAATTTGAATGGGATAACCTAATCTTGCGAAAGTCATTTGATCCTTCATACAAATGTTAACCGGCGCATACACCATTTCGTCGCACAATGTTGTAATTATGATACCTACATACAGAGTGTAACAGCCAAATGTAATAAATTCGATAACGAATAAATGAGGGGATGTTAGGAAAAATGCTTGGACATGTCGATTTGTAATTTTAAATGCGCATATTTCTCAAGAAAATAAAATTATATAGGGTGTTCCATGCGACCGTGGCCAATACCAACTTTCTTATTTCGAATTCAACTCCCTGTATATTATTTATTTTTTGGATTCTTCAGAGAATTCTAGACACATCCTATATAATATTATTTTTTTGAAAAATATGCGCATTTGTTCCCAACACACCCTCATTTATTCGTTATCGAATTTATTCCATTTGGCTGTTACACTCTGTATATTGATATATTGTTTTTACTGATCACTCCTAGGAGTCCTAGGTCTCCTGAGGGGACCCATCTGAAACTACAAGCTTCGAAGCTTGTAACTTGTACGAGTTTGGAGAAGCAGTTGTGTTATGTGTAGGCTCTGTTGATGTGTCCTTACGGTACCTTAGGCACTGCACTCTGTTAATTTTCGACCCAACAGTGACATGGTGGCCTCTACCAAGTTAAGAAAATGTCTTTCCTAGCTGGGGATAGAACTAGGACTTGCCGGGTTCTTATCCAATGCTCTAACCACTGAACCAGGGGCACACATATCCTGAGGAATATAAGGTTGATCACTGAACGCACAATTGTCATTTTTCTGGTCATTCTTGAGAAGGAAAATAAATTTGAAAGATTTTGTTTCTGAGAACGTCCGAAATGACGGACACAATTGAACTTGACCACGAGATCTTCAATGGATTGTCGAAACCTTTCGTTGTTTGTTAGCTCAAAATTCAAAAAACAGAACGGGCGATCAAAACAGAAAAATTTGAATTTCTGGCCCAAATATTCATTCTCAGAACTTGTGTACTTTACCGTCGAAAGTATTATTGCCCATAACAAAATGGCAATCGACCAAAGAACCTTCAGAAAAATAGTATCATAGTGATATGTTATATAGAAATAAGTGAATCTTCATTTTTTTTCCGTTCGATTCATTTCATTTCCGGTAGAAGCCTAACATCTGAATATCCAATAAATAATTCATCGCCAATACCAAAAGCTGGCGGGAAATATCTTTCAGGTTGGCGCAATATACTTTATGGAAACAATTTTTATTGCGGATTTGGGGAAAGCTGGCGAATAAACCCCAAAATGTAGGAGCGTTCAATAGAGTATCCTGTCCTCCTTTCGGAAAGGGAGACGCCGTTATCTATGGGCCAATTCACCCGATCGGTGTCGTTAAGTGCGAAAGAAATGTTCGGAGCTATTGCTTCGCCTTGTTAAAGGAAATAGGAAGAAAGCATAGACAGTCTGGTATCTGGAAATGTTCACTCCTCAACAATGCTCATTTCGTTTTCCGCCTCTTCTTCTATCTCCTAATATTACGAGTAGGTATGTATAGCATAATCGTAATCAGATCTCATTTGTATTTAAATTCTGATAATAAAATTTAATTTTTAATTCATCTAATATACTAACTCGAAATATTCAACAAAGTTAGTCTCTGATCTTGGGGTAGAAAGAACCATTGTTTAATTTCTCAGGGAAAGTCCGTGTCTACCATGAATTTTTGGTATGAATTGAAATAACTGATAGCTGTTATTTCTCGATATTAAATGAATTGATGAATGTAGCTAACAACTTTTTAAAATGAAAATAATGAAAAACGATATTTCGTCACTCAAGAACAATGTTTTGTTGGTTGTGTCGTTGTATTCGGAAGAAATACTCTAGACAAGCGAGGAGTTATTGTGAAATAATACACACTAAAGATCATGTCCGTCTTTATAAAATATTTTGTAATAATCCAGTCTTTCTTTGAAATAAATACCAACACATTTCAAATAACAAGTAAAAATTATCAATTCATTGAAGATTCGTGAACCAGTTCAATGAAGAGAAGTCCTATAAATATCGAAGAATTCAAAAAAATGATTGGAAATAAAATATGTAAAGGAAAAATTACCTTTTTCCTTTAAGAAATCGCGTTACTCTGTTGTACGTTGCTATAGTATTCGTTTATTGTTTGTCAATTACATATTTCAAGATATTGTCAGATAAACTTATTTTTGGAAGATAATTGTAATTAATAGCATAAAATGTCGTTTCTTTATTTCAGGTTATTTCATTCTCCATTCACTTTTATAAAGTAGCCCGGTTGGCGCTGGAATTCTGACACATTTCACCGCGTATATTTTGAAAATGTTAGGTTATACTCATTCTTCTGTCAGATATGGACGCAACGTTGCCATTTCTACATATAAATCGTAGAAATTACGTATTTATCAAAATGTTCATTGACTTTGGGAAAACAATGAATTTGAGAAATATTATGTGAATTCAATAATTCCAAAGATCTGACGAATATTGAAGAAACTTTTTTCTGTTAATACTGGAAATATTTCACGTGAACGAGTATAAACATGATTGGAAGATCCAGTTATGCTATTTTCTTGTGAGGAAATCAAGAACCGAGTGTTAAAATTTTACTGTGATAGTTCATTAACCCGATAGAAAAACTTTCAGACGAACAGAACAGACGGACGTATGGAAATCCCCACTTTTCAAAATTCTCAAGAAATAAGGACAATTAAACCTCTTTGCGCAAATACTCCAGTATAAAAATGTATTGATACTACGAATCTTGTGTCACAGTTAAAGCTTAAAAGAACTAAATCCATTCACAAAGTTAAAAAAGAGTAATTATAGAAAGTAGACTTGGCAATGTCGCTTGATTTTCACGAGTGCCAACCTGCGTCCGTTGTAAGTAAAAGAACTTGATGAACCTAAACCATGGCCCACCAAGATACTTTATAAAAGTGAATGGAGTATATGTTTAAATAATAAATAGAAACTTTCTTCCAGAGAAACTCAGTTGTGTTATTAATATGCAATCAGAATTCTATACAAGAGCTACCAATTCATTATAAATATAAAATCAATTTTATTCCCTCACAATGAAAAATAAAAGTGACAACATTGTGAAACTGAGTTCTATGTTGTTCACACACACTACGAACACAAAATTATAAAGACATTCACGAATTTTTCAACTAAAATAAAGAATGTTTATTCTTTTCATTGGTCATACACTAATTATTCGAGGAGTGTTATTCTTGGGTGGAACACATGGAAGTGACAGAGTATTTATCAAGCAAAAAAGAGCCAAACGTGTTATCTGCGACCTAAATTAGGTACAATGAAAGCTGTAGAACCCATTTCAAGCACTAGCCTAACTTTGAAAGCGATTTTTTCACCCCCTGTATCATGAATCGCAATTTCGATTTTTAAAGTGGATACATCAATCTTACATCTTGAAAAATCCCAAAAATGAAAATTTTCCATCCAAAAACCTCGAAGTTATTCTTGTTTCAGCGGAGCTCTATTTTCGATTTTTTTTTCGAATTTTCCCGCTCAGAGAGAATTTTCCAACCAAAACTGAAAAATGTTACATCCAAATAACTTGAAATTTTCTAAGGAATCTATTTCTGCAATAAAAAAATGGTGTTCTAATTTGAAAAACGGAAGTTGACGTCATTTCCGGAAAAACCGGAGGTGCTCATGGCTTGAAAATATTTAAGATTTCATCAGCATCGTGAAATACTTATAAGTGCTGAATTTCATGAAAATACGTTCAGTAGTTTCCCGTATAAATATGGGTGAGGTTCCTCGTGAAAGACCCTGTATATGCTTATTATGCTGCCACTCCCTCATGCCAATGTGATTCATGATAAAAAAAAATGACAATCCTTCAGTTGACGAATATCTGCAATTTCTTCTGAAACCAAGGATTGTAATTGTTTTTAGATGATTGACATCAATTTGCTTGATCTTTCGCGATTCAATTCCATATTTCATTTCATGAATACTCGCGCAGTCCACGCTAGTTATTATAAATATTGAAAAATTGCATTTCGAATGTAGTCATCGGAGTATTTATACAGGGTGTTTCAGAATAAGGGACCGTGAATTCGGTATCTTAATCCTCAGATGATTTCATGATATAAAGTTCCTATGGACTATATGTCCCTGACGCTCTGTTTCTGAGATACGGGGTGTTGAAATTTAAAAGAAATTGGTTTTATGAAATTATTTTCTACACCGTACACGATTTTTTTTTGAGTTTTGGTAGGTTATTAGAAAACATTAAGACACATTTTTTCCTATACAAAATGATGTTCAATTTTCACCAGTGGCGTCCGTACAGACTCCTATCCGAATAAATTTGGTGAAAAAATTGGTACGCCAATAATTTTTCTCGAATTTAAAATTATTTTCGTAAAAATTAAATGCAATTTCATCTGAGAGAGTTCAGAAATTCTTTGATTACCTACTTCTAAAATCGTCTGGACACACAATAAGGCAGCTTAATCGCCTTCACATTTAACGTTTGCAAAATTGATTTCGACTGCTGATTTTACAGAATATCTAGGATGGTAAATTTCACAAATAATGGCGTACCTTTTTTCACGAAATTAAAAAAAATGTGTTTTATTGCGTACTCATATCCTACCAAAATCGTGTACGTTGCCGAAAATAATTTCGAAAAACATTTTTTTAAATTTTCAAAACCCCGTATCTCAGAAACAATGCGTCAGAGAGCCATAGTCCATGGGAACTTTATATCATAAAATCATCTGAAGATTAAGACCCCGAATTCACGTAAACTTATTATGAAAATGAGTACGCATTTAAACACATGATTAAATTGCATTTTAATTTTTTGTCAGAAAGTATTCGTCGCAGGTAAAAAACTCACGAAACCATTCTCATTGTAAATTATGTGGTTATCACGAAAATAATTTAAAATTCGAGAAAAATCATTGGCGTACCGATTTTTTGACCGAATTTATTCGGACAGAAACTGCTGAAAATTGAACATCATTCTGTATGGGAAAATATGTGTCTTAATGCGTACTCATGACCTACCAAAACGCAAAAAAATCGTGTACGGCGTAGAAAATAATTTCATTAAACCAATTTTTTTTTTAATTTCAACACCCCGTAAGTCAGAAAAAGTGCGTCAGGGACTTATAGTCTGTAGTTACTTTATGTCATAAAATCATCTTAGGATTAAGTTCCCGAATTTACGGACCCTTATTCTGAAACACCCTGTATATTATCTTATGCAGGAAATGGACTAGCATATTATCTTATGTAGGCTTTATATATGAATTGGTTGTCTATTCTATCCCAAGAGCGACATGACACAACTTCGAAAGTTTTTCGATATCATGGAATATGAAAGTTGCTTATTGAAAAACTTCACGAAACTGTACCACATCTTTGCTCTAATCGAGTTTGTTTCACTTTGTGGAGAGTAAAACTAATTTCACTGCAATTTTTTGTTCCTTCTGACCATATGGAAGACGATGATGAAAGATTCGTTGAAGCTATACAGTGTGCTTCAGGTCTCATTTCACAGATCAAATCATGCAATAGAGAAACTATTCTATGTGTTATTTTTTATACAGGGAGAGTCTTTGACTTGTACATATATGTTAACTGTAAGTTCTTGAGGCCAAAAAAAACCCTTTTTTCATTTTCTATTTTTCCAAATTCGGCTCTGTTAAAGAAATATAATAGCCATTTGAAAAATAATTGGGCCAAACACGTGCCTGGTACAATTCTCTGCAAACACCTCAAAGTTAATAATTTTCGATTGAAATTTAATCGATACTGATATTGCGGCATTGGAATATAGAGCGACCCCCTTCGAGAGAAACGAGAAGTAGGACCCATAGAACTGACATTACAATGGAATGATATAAGCCTTGCTGCTCAGCTCAAAATTATGGTCACTTAGACTATGATGTAAGGATAAACAACTCAGTTTTTGAACCGGGTAATATCATATCGTGTAAAAAAAATTTACCTACTTTCCAATTTGTATTCAGTTAGGCGAATAGTGAGTCGATTAATTGAATAATTTCGTCCATGAAATTTGCGAATTTTAGTTAATTCGATAGAATATTAGAATAATTCAACAATTTCTAAAGGCTTTTGAAGCGTACATCTTTCCGTGATGTCATAAAGTTCTGACACACGCACAGCGGCGTAGCTAGATAGTCAGGGGCCCAGGTGCAAAAATCGAAGACAGGCCCCTTAATAAATTGTTTGGTTATATACACTACTGGAAAAAATTAAAGGATCAAAAAAAAATTCAAAATTTTTCGGCAATCTTCAACATGCCGCAACTTTGAGAGGAATGGTCGTACAAGGAATTCAAAAAGAGGAAATTGTAGCTCCAAGTGTCTAGTTTTTGGATAAGAACTTCAAAAATTTTAAGTTTTAGTGGTTTTTGAGTAATGATAGAAAAATCAGCAACAAAAAAATTCTCAAAATTTTACCACTTTCTTTTCGGTCTTCAAATGTAAAATGATCCATTTGTCTATGATTATCGATTTCTCAACAACCAATGATCGCACAGAAAATTGAAGGGGGGTTTCAAGACCTTAAATGAACTCCCATTAATGAACAACCATTGCTTATTCATAGAAATTTTTTTTTCTTAATTTCGCATCAATATGAAAATTCAACAAAAAAAGGGCTCTGGGTGGTTTCTTGGAAAATCTACCGCTGGATCGAAAATGTTGAGGAAACCAATAATGTTAAGTGTGACTTTCACAGTTCAATATGTTGATAAAAACATTACGAAGAGCCAACTCAATTCAGCGAGCCGTTTTTATGTTTGACTAGATTGAATTTTTGAAAAAAAATAAGGATCACGTTTTTTGCTCTGAGAAGATCGTAATCTTCAAAAAAGGCAAAAAAGAATTTTCTCGAGCTTTTTCCCCATTTTAATTGCAGATAGTTCATAAATTCTCTGCTCAAAATTCGGTAAATTCGAAATTCCGTCGGAGTTTTCTGTGAATCCTTCAATCATTCATCAGCCTAAAATTACCGCCTGCATTAACATGGCTGAACGTTTGAGGGCCGTTATTGAAAACAGGGGTGGCAATACCCGTTATTAAATTAATAAAAATGTTATTTGTTGTTTTTTTTATTTTTCTTTTTTTGAAATTTATGAACTATCTGCAAATAAAATGTGGAAAAAGCTCGAGAAAATTCTTTTTTGCCTTTTTTAAAGATTACGAGCTTCTCAGAGCGAAAACGTGATCCTTATTTTTTTTCAAAAATTCAATCGAGTCAAACAAAAAAACGGCTCACTGAATTGAGTTGGCTCTTCGTAAGGTTTTTATCAACATATTGAACTGTGAAAGTCACACTTAACATTATTGGTTTCCTCAACATTTTCGATCCAGCGGTAGATTTTCCAAGAAACCACCAAAAGCCCTTTCTTTGTTAGATTTTCATATTGATGCGACATTAAGAAAAAAAAAATTCTATGAATAAGCAATGGTTGTTCATTAATGGGAGTTCATTTAAGGTCTTGAAACCCCCCTTCAATTTTCTGTGCGATCATTGGTTGCTGAGAAATCGATAATCAAAGACAAATGGATCATTTTCCATTTGATGACCGATATCTCGGCGAGAAGTGGACGTATTGAGGTCAATAAGAAAATAAATTAAAGCTTAATTAACAAAGTATCCCATCATTATAACGATTATCCAAAAATAAAATTACCACGCTCGTAGACAAGAAAAAAAAAAGTGGTAAAATTTTGAGAATTTTTTTGTTGCTGATTTTTCTATCATTACTCGAAAACCACTGAACTTAAAATTTTTGAAGTTCTAATCCAAAAACAAGACACTTGGAGCTACAATTTCCTCTTTTTGAATTCCTTGTACGACCATTCCTCTCAAAGTTTGCGGCATGTTGAAAATTGCCGAAAAATTTTGAATTTTTTTTTGATCCTTTAATTTTTTCCAGTAGTGTATATATATATAAATATTTCGAAGAAGCAAGGCTACTCACTGAAGGTACAGTTGAGGAGTATACGCGAATGAATGATGTTGTTATTAGGTAATGAAAAGAAATAGGTAATTCGAAAGGTTTATTTATGTATTTACGTAGGTAGGTAGGTATATCAAATTTATGATATTTATGTGGACAAAAAAAAACTTTGAAAACAAGTTTTATAGACCTGATGTAGCATAATTTCCAATTGATATAAGCGATAAATGTCACAGTCGAGCTTGGCCCATGGTGTTCCTCAAATAATTTAGTATTATTCTTGATTTGCTGAAAGATCTTTGAGCTTCTACGGAGGTAACAGGAATTATATGGATCAGTAATATTGATGTAAAAACTTCTGTTAGATCGCATTCCAGCATTCTGTAATTCCTTATTATTTTCATACAGAATTCATAAATTGTCGATGCCTTATTCATATAGGAATAGGTAATAAGTATGGAGAAATTGAATTGAAAAGTTGGTCTTTATCGTATCGCAATATTTACTTTGAAATCGGTCGCAGCTTTGAATGAGAGTTTTTTCGTCTACATCTAGTAGAAATGATGGTAAAAATTGAAAAATTTTGTGGACTGCAGTAATACCCTCGAAACGTGCTTTCAATTGTGAAATTATTGTATCGATCTATAGAAAATTAGAAAATATTTATTTTGAAAAATTCTCCCCTGCTTCGAAATCGGTGTGACCGGTGGCTAATTCATCGAAATGAGTTTGACCTTTTTTTGTCTTTTTTCTTCGAAATGGGATCTACACCATATGGTATGGCATTTTCTTTAGCCTTGCACTTGAAGGACTCGAAATCACTCCTATAAATTTTTATTTTTTAATTCGTCTCTTCTTAAGCTGTGCATGCGTCGTCCAAAGCGATATCGCATTTTTGTAATACTGTAGATGCATAATTGATATCATTAAGAATGCGGTGCATGAAATCGCAGAGGAAAATAAATTCAAAATTCATGATTTTTTTGTGCTTGGCTTCGCTCATCTCTGCAAGAATTTTTATAACTCTTTCTGATAATGCACGAATGATATCAAAAGAATGAAGCTGAGTTGCTGAAATTATGTTGACCTATTGGACCCTCTAGTCGGATTTAGTTTTTTCAGAGAGTTGTGCGATTCACCAGTGAATTATGACAATAAATCCCTTCGTTTGATGCTATTTCCAAAAAAACATTTTTCAACAACTGAATATGATAATCACAATGTTATTTTTATTATAGATCTCAGAGTTATATGATTTTTTTCCCATCAAGTTCAAATGCGATCTGATGGTCAGCGCTTGGGTGCCCCAGAAGGTCGGAGGCCCTGGTGCACCGCACACTCTTGCACCTACGTAGCTACGCCGCTGCACACGAATGATATATGAAATGTAAAAACTTATACACACCATCGCCATTTAAACCATTCAAAATTGAATTATTCCTATTTAAAAACCCTTTATTTTTCACCATGATCATGTTGAATAATACCTACTCACTGCAGAATTGAGACTCCGCTTATCGCTCCAGATAAGTATTCCTAGAGTATGATTCTTCATTCGGATTGAATCATTCAAATTGCTTTCCCTGAGTATTATATCCTCCGACCAAGCATCAACAAGAATTTACGATACAGCATCCATTGGACCAATCGAGATGGATAGTATTTTATCACACTCAACTTGATGGGTTGAAAAATATAGGAAGCAAGTTGGTTGGACTGGTAATGTGAGGGATTTTATGTCATATTATAGTCGTTATGTGTATTGTGATGGATGGGACATAGGCAGAGATAATAATGATGCATCGTGAAAGAACGATACTAACATCGAAACCCCCTTTATCGATAAAGTTTCATGGGAATTTTCGGCTTTTTATATTTGTCATTCGATCAGAAGATGCTATTGAGATCGATATTTAACTCTGAGCGTTCTCGTTCAATTCCTCTGGCATCTGTCCTTCAGAATCCAAGAATTTTAATTGATGATTTCAGAGAGTTTCGGTCTTATATTAAAGCTCGGATTCTTTTCCGAGAATCATGTAGACCAGGTTTAAGAGATCTAAGAATATTATTTTTGGTAGGTATTTACATTTATACAGTGCGTATCATTCAAAAGAGTCCACCCTCAATAAAACTCGACAAAGAATCAGAATTTGTGAAAACATTCGGACACGTCCATTTTTTATAATAGGGGAATCTGATCTGGGATACAAAGCTTGTTTCTATTAGCAGCCCCCTGAAGATGGTTGCAACCCCATCAGGAATTTGAATAGAGAAGTTGGGTAGTTTCGTAGCACAAATGTATGCATGGGTTCAAATTTGCATGAACCTGAAATTTGTGTTCTTATAAGTGAATATTCACGAAGTTACAGCGTTTGTTTATGGTATTATGGTACAAGTGGCCCCAGAGAAACAAATCAAGCAGTGTTAGTTGGGATCTCACCTTATTGTTTGTTTTTGCTTCATCTTCAAAAGAACGATTATCTAGGTTTTATCGCTACATGTAATCTAATGGTGAGAAATTTGAGAATTTGAGGTTACTTGGAACCACAAGTTTCTAAAACCAGACTTAGACGACCTTACAGCACGAATTGTGGCAGAATGTCGTTACATTACTCCTGAAATGCTACAGCATGTACGGAATGATTTTGAAGAGCATTTGGGGTAAATTTTTACGAATACTAATTGTTAAAAATATTTTTCTTCCGATAGAAATTATACGATCAATTAGAACATCTCTGTTTATTTAGTTTTATCCGTACCATAATTCCATAAAAAACACCATGTGACTTTGTGGATATAAGAATAAAAACTGCAGATTCACACAAATCCGAATCCATGCATACATTTGTGCGTCAAAACTACCCACTACTTTTCCTATTCAAATTCCTGTTGGGGTTGCTACCCTTTTCAGAGGGTTGCTAGCAGAAACAAGCTTTGTATACCAGATCATGTCCCCTGTCATCAAGAATCGACCTGTCTGAGTGTTTTCACAAATTCTGATTCGTTGTTGAGTTATTGAGTGTGAACACTTTTGAATGGCACACCCTGTATGTAAATAAAAAAAGATCTTCATTTAATAGACATGCTTATGATACCAAATGCAAATAACTGTAGGTACCTAAAAATCATAGTACTACATAACATCAAGAAATTTACGTTTGGTTGGTGGTGAAATTTTCGATGCACTTCCTATTGAATTCCTATTCCTATTCATTGTTGGAGCATTGCCATTAAATAAGAATCCGTATTATTTAACTGAAATTACGGTTTAGTGGTAATTTGAATTGACGTTTTCTTCTGTTATATGCCTTTGTACTGTATATTCAACCGAAGAAATAAACGAATTATTAGTGCCATTATTATGAAAATACAAAACAGATGACAAGAAAATGGGTGTCATTGAAACTGCTGGGATAGTAGAACCACTTTCAAGATATATTTTCTTCGAAGGTAGATCTATCTTTCATGCAGATTCACCTTGAGGGTAGATCCACGTTTCAGGTAGATCCAATTAGGAGATGGATCCAACTTGCTGGTATATTCGCACCTTTCGAAATAGAAAGAAAATTTCCGAAAAAGAGTTTGATGTAGAGATAAGTGATAATGAAATCCCACAAATATGTTAGATAAAATTGAATTCTAAGAAGCGTGAAATTATACATTTTATACGCAGAGTTTCTATTGAAAATTTATCGTTACCAGTCCATATTAAAAATAAATGTCGATGAAATACAAAACTCGAATACTAATGAGGAATGTACCACGTTTAAAATTGAAATTAATGAAGGATAAAATGATACTCAGCACTAAATAATCTGTGCCGATGTTTCCATCTAAACAATATTCTCTTGGAATTTTATGAACTCAACATTACACTCTTATTATTACGTTGATTCACTGAAAGTCTTCACATAATCATCACGAGGTCGAAGAAAATCTCCTAAAAGTATCACTTTCCCCCACTGTAACAACATAGCTCTAAAAATGATTTTACGCCATTCACATCATTTTGTTTTGGGTGTAAATAAATCGTAGTCCATCATGACGATTATTATTACGCGCCGGCTACCTTGCATTGCGGGGTAGCGTACCATTGTTCAAAGAGAAAATCAACAATCATCGTCTTCTCAAAAGCTCTGTGAAATATCACAGAAGATATGTCAGGTTAGGTCATTGACCTATAAACTTATGACCTAGGTTGATGGTGTTAAAACTGTTAGATAAGGTTATTTTTTGGAACTAAATACAACATAGTAAAAGCCAGAACGATGATAGACAAAAAAGTCATATACTTTACCGTTGTGGTCACTATACAGAGTGTTTCTGAATGGGTGAGAAAGTTTTCAAAGAGTGATTACTTGTGCGAAATAAAGGGTAGTTTGTAATATAAATGTTGATTCGAAAGTTAAACGTTAGGGAGATATCGCGGTAGGAAGATGGAGGAAAAATGAGTTTCAAAAAAGAAACTAAAGCAACGACTTGGATAGAATTGAATTCGAATTACTTTTTCATTCCTTGTATTTTTCTCATTAAATGTATCTACAGTTTTGAAAAAAAAAAATTTAAGGTGAATCATTATGAGACGGGAGAGGGCAGTTCATTTTAGAACTGATTCACAATTTATTTATTTTTTATCCCAAAACGATACATTTTACAAGAAAAACACAGAAAATGGAAAAGTTTCTAACCGAAGCAGGCTTTTCGAATTTAGTTATATCCAAGTCGTTGCGTGAGTTTCTGTTTAAACTCAGTTAACAAAAATTATAGGTGTAATCTACTTCAACCCCCACCACTGATTTTCCAAACAAATGAAAATATATAGAGAATGTGTGTTTCTGTAATAGTGATACTTCCATGAACTATCATCATTATATCGCTGTTCATTTTTACGATACAAAATAGAAACATCATATTTCCGCCATCTTTGAATCGCAATATATCCCTAAAGTTTGACTTTTGACCCAATTATTCAACACACTATCCTTCATTTTGGACAAGGGAATGCCCATTGAAATTTTTCTCATGAACACACAGAAATACTCTGTATACCGGAGAAACAAAAAAGTAACTATGTGGTTATCTTGATTGGACACTCGAAGACACGGAATTTCGGTGCAAGCATAACAAAAACACATTTCACGATGTTTCGTCCACGTGACAATGTACAGGGTGCGTCAGCAAGGCGTAAGGCTACAATAGCGCATAGACTGTACCGTGTGGAAAAAAAATTGTATGGTAGAGTTATAAAGTTAACAAAAATCTATAAACTCAAAATGATTATACATATACAGGGTGTGACAAAAAAAGTGATGAAAAAATAGGTAGTTCTTTCAATTGGAACACGCTTAATTTCATGGCATAATTATTTCGAGGACCACAACAGCTTTGCACTTAAACGTCATTTTTGAAATTTCATTGCGGCGTTGCCACATAATTCGTATTTTAAGGATATTTTTAGTGTTTTGAGTTATTCATCAAAATTTTATGGTAACCGCTGTGTTCAATCTAGCTAAAAAAAATATTTTTACATTATATAGCTAAAGGTATCAGCATCATCATTCGGTAAACATCTGATGTTTTCTTATACAGAGTTTCTAATATAAATTCACCAATTAACTCATATGAAATATGCGCTATCTCAATTTTTTCAGATCGAACACCCTGTATTTTTCTCTTTCATGGAATTTGTTTTCCAAATGTCTTCATTTTTCACAAAGTTATCGTTTTTTTTAATGTCAAATATCTCAGGAAAGAGCGGTTTAAGAAAGAGACATACTTTGTTAAAAATTTAGACATATGAAAAATAAATTTCACGAAAGACAAAAATACAGGGTGTTCCAATTGAAAAAATTGAGTTATCGCATATTTAATTCGAGTAAATTGGTAAATTCATATTAGACACTCTGAATGGAGAAAAACTTCAGATGTTCACCTAATGATGTAGTTGATACCTTAAGCTAACTACTGTAAAAATTTCGTTCATTTAAATTGAACACAGCGGTTGCTAAAAGAATTATGATTTAAGGGGTCCTTAAAACACTGAAAATTTCCTAAAGATACGAATTATGTGGCAACGCCGTGATGAAATTTGAAAAATGAGGTATAAGTGGAAAGCTCTTGTTGTCCCCGAAAGAATTATGCCATGGAATACAGGGTGTTCCATTTGAAAAAACTACATATTTTTCCGTACCTTTTTTTTACGCACCCTGTGAATATAAAATTATTTTCAGTTTGTAGATCTTTGTCAACCTTACAACCATGCCGTATAAGTTTTTTTCGACACGGTATAGTAAAGGCGCATTTTCAGCCGTACGCCTTGCTGACGCATCCTGTATAATTGAATATTCGACAGTTATTATTCAATGATCTTTGATTGGGAGGACTCATATTTAGCCCTACCACAAACTCCAAAATATATCATAACATCACTATTAATATCTTTCGAAATATTCAATATTTTCTGTACAGGGTGGTTAGATTTCGATGGTTTAGTATATACTACATCTCAAAAATCATAAGTGATAGAAAAAAGTAAAATACAAGTCATGTCGTCCTCTTTTTTCGAGAAACATAAATTGCTGAAAATCCTACGGCGTCTAGTTCCCGAGCTACAGGACGATTTTGATATATGTTCCATTTTTAAAATTGACTATAACTTTCGTATCATATGATCTAGGCTCTCGCAATTAACACATCTGCAGGACACTTTTTTTACTGCTTTTCAGCGGTTCTATTGGATTTTCTGTATCTGCTTAAATTTCGCAGCTGTAGCTAAAAAAATTTTGCGAATGGAAACCATAATGGAAAATGAAATTTCAAAATTGATCTTCTTTCAACGATATCAAAAATTTATGTCATGATATACTTCCGAGTTCACTATAAATCGAAAATTTCGAAAAACAAACTTTCCGTTCAACAAAACCCAAGCAGACTTTGATTCACTTCCTTCATAACTGAGGCGGTCGTAGAATTCCATGTCTTATTTATTCTCACTTGTCAAATTCAATTCAGTTTCATCATTGTAATATCGTTATATCACATCATGCCTTACGAGAGTTATGAAATAGTATATTTCATTACTAGTCCAGAAAGTAAGCTTTTTCCGTGTGCGCGCGAAGAGTTCCCGTGTGAGGCGGAGCCGAACACGGGAATTCGTGCAAGCACGGAAAAAGCCTTTCTGGACGTGTAATGAACGATATTTTTCATTACACCTCTCCTAGAATAATCCAACGATATTTGTTCTTCTACAGAAAGCATTTCGATATTGTAAAACAATAATTATTCGAAACACTGACGTCTAAACTGTCATGACGCAATCGTTGCTTTGTGTTTCAGCATAGATGCATCTATGTCTCAGCGCACGGAAAAAGGTCACTTTCGGTGCGGCCGCACGGAAAAGGGTCACTTTCGGTGCCCTGAATCGACATGTTTTGATAGGGTTTTCAGAGCGGTGTAATGAAAAATATAATATGCTAGGTTTCATACAAGCAAATTAATTATGACGCATCTCAAATATATTTTCAGAGATATCCTGGAAAAATGACATGAAATTCTATTACTGACCCAGTTTTGCAGGAAGTGAATGAAAGCCTGCTAGAATTAATTGAACGAAAAGTGTTTTCTCGAGATATAGTCAACTCGGAAGTATATCATGGTGTATATATTTTTGAAATCGTTGAAGAAAGATCAATTTAGTAATTCCATTTTCCATTTTGCCTTAAAGGTTTGTTCATTTCAAGATCATAGATCCTATAATACGGAAGTTATAGTTAATTATTATGAAAATGAACCAAATACCAAAATCGCCCTGTAGCTCGGAAAGTAGGGGTTTTCAGCAATTTTTGTTTCTCGAAGAAAGAGAACAAAACATGTATCTTACTTTTCTCTATCTTTTCTGGTTTAGGAGTTGTAGTACTAAACCATCGAAATCTGGCCATCTTGTACAGAATTCAGTTAATTCAATGATGAAGTAATTATAAAACAAGCACATATTCGAAGATTAATTGAAATGTTTCAGTTATTGAGTATTACGACATATTGTAATTGATTTGCTTTCAAGTGCATGACTCTCATTCTCATAATAGAATAAAACAAACTGAAAATAATCTTCCATGCCTATTTGAAATTACAAAGAAATTTGGATTAACAAACTTCCAACACCAAAAGTTATCGCACAATAACACTTTTTTTCATAGTGAGTCTGAAAAAAACTTTGAAGATGCCATAAGTTACTTATTCATACAATGATGCCGGTCAATATGTCGAAAAACCAATGAGCAAGTAGATCTTCATGCAACAATCCAGAAAGAATATATATATTCCGTTTGTGCCTCCTAACCTATGAGGAAATAAAGAAAGCATTCATTGTAGTTACATAGAATGGAAAAATCCTGCAATTGTTTTCCTCCGCAGAATTCCTTAAAATTCCAGTGATTTCTCCTACTGGAGGGCTGAAATAACGTACCAGTTCCTACTTTTTTCCTACTATTCCGTCGAAAGCATGACACGCTGTTTGATGTTGCCGTTCTTCGCTGGGTAGGCAGCTTTATGGGGCAGAAATTGCAAGACGAAAACGACAGTAAAAATATCGGCGGGTTTTTGATATGAGGACGCCTCAACTATTTGATTTATGATGATTATAGCATCAGGGAGCCCATTTGTCGGTACGAAAAACTCATGCGATTATTTCAGCAGAGCAGCATGCGTCATATAACTGCTAGGGATATGTTTTTGGGCAAAGATTAAACTGTTCAACATATTTCAAGAAGATGATGTCATCTTATGTTCACTCTCACTGAAATAAATTGGGTGTTATCTTAGAAAAGACGTAGATAGCATGCTTTGTATTGAGTATTGCTTCCACCAACTTGAGATGTTTATCGACTTTTTGAACAGATAATAGCATTTCACGTTACTTAAAGTTCTATGGTGACAGCTGATATTCATGGAAATATGAAAATCTCACTGTTCCACAAAATAAGACTAATTTTTAGCTAAGCGGCAAGGCTAAGATGTCTAAAATAATATATTGTTAGCACTGAAAATATTTTACCAGACAGGTAATATCGAGAGTTGAAGTCATAAATATATTGTTCTTTTTTGCTGTAATAAAAATTATTACATATGTAAAGTACGACATCACCGTACTTCAGATAATGTTCTATAAACCTTTTTGTCTATGTTTCTTCATTTATGATTATGTACCAATTGATCATTTGTAACTATAGTAATAAGTTGTTCATTTGTTGATTCCGGTTCGTATTGTCTGATATTTTGTATTTCATCATTACAGGTATGTATTTAGTTATAAAGTTATTCATGTTATCAAAATAAATCATCATTACAGATGCAATCCTAAATCATTTCACGAATTGGAGTCTTACAAATACAAAATATCAAATTTTGACATTTTGCCATGTCAAAATACAAACTTTTCATAGTGGCCGAAGCCAGCAATATGAATGAGGAAAATACAGTTTTGAACCTGAAAAGGATAAAAGCAGCAGATGAGGAGACTTGGTATAGTTTTCCCAATGAATTCCAAGGAATGATTAACCATAGAGAATTGGCTGATGTTCAATGTGTAAAATCAGCTGTCAATTCAATAAAATCAAGAGGACAGTTCAGAAATATTAATATCCTGTTTTCATCGGAACTAGAGAAAATTTATAAAGATGATGCAGGTAATTTTGTTTTTAATGAATATATGTTGGAGGAGTACCAAACATTGCCTTCTGCACAACCATCTGAAATGAGCGCAAGTGCCGCAAGTTATACTGAACTTGTAGCTTGTATGAAGAAATTGGCTGTGGATAAAGATGAATCTTTGAGAGAGATTATGAAGCACTTTTCAATAGAAAAATTTTCTACCAGAAATAAAAATGTTGAAGCTTGGGTAAATAGTTTTGAAAAAGAAGCAAATCGATTTCTTTTGAATGGGCCAAAACTTATAGAAGCGTTCCGCTTATGTCTAGATGCATCAATGAACGATTGGTTTCTGAATGCTCAGAGAAGGTTAGGATTAGAAACAGCCTGGAATTTATGGAAAGAAGATTTAATTTCGACATTTGGCGATTTGTCTTGGAAACAAATCAGATATGCTTATAACTTTCGGTATTTATTTGGTTCCTATGTAGAATTCGTAGTAAAAAAAGAAAGAATATTGCTCGAACTCGATCATGAGATTCCAGAAGGGATAAAACTTAATCTCATTGTATTAGGTCTTCCCACTCAAATTCAAAATTCTCTTAATCGAAGCTCTGTTCTGACTGTTAGAGATTTGATAAGAAAACTGAAGAAATTCGAAGGTGAAAGTCCTAAACAAATTTATAATAATGAAGAAACCAGCTCAAAAAAGGATGTAAGTTCGAGTATTTCACTGAAAATGAATAAGCCACCTTCCATTGTAAAATCTTCGACTGAGAAGAAACCCTGTTCCATTTGCGAAAGAAATGCCAAAGGAAAACGGTATCATTCTGAAAATTCATGTTGGTTTAGAGAAAAAAATTCGGGTGTCGTAAAAATGGTAAATAATGTAGAAATAGAATCTGATTTGAATGAATTTATTACCGATCAAAAAAACTAATGTTGTTACCACTGATCAAAGTCGATGTACTCATTAATGAAAAAATAAATTGTGAAGGGATATATGATCCCGGTTCAAATATTTCGTTAGTAAATTATAACCTTTTACAAAAATATAATGTTCCTATAATAAAAATTAATGAGAGCAAATTTTGTATGGTCAGTGGTATTGGTAAAGTTGATGGAGCTGTTTTACTTAAAGTACAAATAATGAATATTTGCCGAACAGTATTAGTTTTCGTCATAAGAAGTGATACTTTTCATAATGAATTTTTAATTGGTCTAGATTTAGTGAAAGTTTTTGGACTATGTCAAAATCAAAAACTTGAAATCTCTCAGGACATTTCCGAACTTTCGAAATCTGATGTGGAGATTGCAAATTTTAATCTGAAAAACTCTTCGAATTCAACATATTTTAATATAAATGATTCTGCTCAAGTAAATTTCAATGAATATATTAATGTAGATGATTTCTCTGCTAATTTGGATCATTTAGGAAGAAATGAAAAAATGGCCATCGAGAGTATTATAAATAAATATTCAGCAGTTTTTGCAAAAGATAAATTTGATATTGGTTCAGTATCAGATCATGAAGCTACTATAAAATTAATGGAACATAAATACGTATCTAGAAAACCGTATAGGTGTTCAATTGATGATCAAAAAGAAATAGATTCACAAATTTCTAAATTATTATCGTCAAATCTTATTGAGGAATCAACCTCTCCTTTTGCAGCACCTGTTACATTGATGACATATTAATATTTTCTTCAACATTTGAAGAACACTTATGCCATATAGATAAATTATTACAAGCAATTTCTAAGGAAGGATTCCGACTAAAACTTTTGAAATGTAATTTTGCCAAAAACAGTGTGAAATATCTTGGTCATATAATTGAAAATAACATAACAAAACCTATTAATGATAACGTCATTCCAATCAAGGAGTTTCCAATTCCACAAAATAAAAAAAACATTAGGCAATTTTTAGGTAAAGTTAATTTTTATCGTAAATATATTCCTAATATTTCCCAAATTTTAGAACCTTTCCATAATTTACTTCGGAAAAATGTTAATTTTGAGTGGACTTCAGATTGTGAGAGAAGTTTCAAATTAATAAAGGATTATCTTTGTTCGGAACCATGTTTGGCAATTTTTAATCCTCGAAGAGACACTATTGTGCAAACTGATGCTAGTATAATTGGCATAGGAGCAATTTTAAAGCAAAAACAGGAGGATGGAACCTATAAACCCGTAGCCTATTTTTCAAAAAAATTAAATGAAGTCCAAAAACGTAAAAAAGCTGTATTCTTAGAATGTCTAGCCATAAAGGAATCATTAAGATACTGGCATTACTGGCTTATAAATATGAACTTTGAAGTTCATACTGACCATAAACCTTTGGAAAATCTTAATATTCACTCTCAGACAGATGAAGAATTCAGACATATGATGTTTTATCTATCTCAATATAATTTCAAAGTGAAATATGTGCCAGGAAATTTTAACTCAGAAGCAGATTGTTTATCTCGCAATCCTGTTCTAGATTCCTCAACTTTGGCGGAGAACTTCAAAATTGTTAATTTTATCGAATTGAATGATATAATGAAAGATCAAATCAATATTGAAAATAGTTTACCGTCTAATATCCGTATTATAAAAAAAGGCAATATTCTTTATACTCAACGTAAAAACTACTATAAAATAATAATTTCTCCAGAATTCTGTCGTAATATAATAAAACAAATTCATGATAAATTTGGTCATATCGGTCCGAAACAAATCGAATTGAAATTATCACCATTTTACTTCTGTAGTAATTTAAGAAAGTTAATAACTGATTTTTGTCATTCTTGTACAGTTTGCATAAAG
The DNA here is from genome assembly GCA_951802165.1 of Adalia decempunctata. NCBI lineage: Eukaryota > Metazoa > Arthropoda > Insecta > Coleoptera > Coccinellidae > Adalia > Adalia decempunctata. The sequence continues at coordinate 52,492,404 of OX637695.1, forward strand.
AATAAATCACGTATTCCATTTATTTATGGCTATCTCTCCCAATTAGGACCGGCTAGAAGTCCTTATGAGTATATGTCTTTAGATACTGTGGGAGGCTTTGGTGGAAACAACTCTCCTAAAAAGTATCTCCACATACTTGTGGATCATTTTACTCGATATGCGTTTATTCATACATCCAAAACCCAAAAAGCTCATGATTTCATAACACTTTTGAATAGGCTTCTGAATAAAAAGATCAAAATAGAAACACTATTAACTGATCAATACAGTGGTATTAATTCTAGAGAATTTAAATTGTTTCTGAAGAAAAATTGTGTAAATCTTATATTTACTGCTGTGGACTGTCCATTTTCTAACGGTTTGAATGAGAGGCTAAATCAAACTTTAGTTAACCGTATTAGATGTAAAATCAATGAAGACTCCTCTCGTTTGACTCGTCCATGGTCTGTCATAGCAGAAGAATGTGTAAAAGAATATAACAATACCGTTCACACCTCTACGCAATTCAGCCCTAATTATTTATTAAACAATATTGATATAAAAATTGTACCAGATTGCTGTAAAGTTGAGAGAGATCTGGATAAAGATAGGAAAAGAGCTTTAGAAAATTCCCAGAAAATTCACGATTTTAATAAAACTAGAATAGACAAAGTTCGTAAATACCCCACTTTTGATGTAGGTGACTTTGTTTTTGTGTCGCATGGAAATTGTTTAAATCGAAATAAATTAGATGAAATTCGAACTGGTCCGTTTAAGATTTTGGAAAAATTTTCAAATTCTATTTATAAAATTGATTCAGGTATAAATAAAGCTGAATCAAATTTTTTCCATGTATCCAAACTTTATCCAGTTTTCTCTGATACTCCGGAGTAGCCTCTGGGTGTGGGGATGTAAAGTACGACATCACCGTACTTCAGATAATGTTCTATAAACCTTTTTGTCTATGTTTCTTCATTTATGATTATGTACCAATTGATCATTTGTAACTATAGTAATAAGTTGTTCATTTGTTGATTCCGGTTCGTATTGTCTGATATTTTGTATTTCATCATTACAGGTATGTATTTAGTTATAAAGTTATTCATGTTATCAAAATAAATCATCATTACAGATGCAATCCTAAATCATTTCACGAATTGGAGTCTTACACATATACTCCATTCATTTTCCTGTCAGATGAATACGCAACGTTGTCCTTTCTACATAGAGGCCGTATTAATTTTTCATGGAGTATCGATAGTTCAAGTGAAATGACATTGCGGCGCCGCCACGAAACAATTCTAGTATTTGCGATTTGGTCAGATGTCAATGATTTCCAAAAGGGGCATTTCCAGTAATTTTCAGAAAAAAAATATTTTGACCTATATGATTCTCACTAAATTCGTGATTTTTTTTATTGTTTCTTCATCAATTTATCCCCTAAAAAAATATTGAAAACGCCAAAATAATCTACAGAATTCAAACGACCAGAAGAAACGGGAAATCATGACGTCGGTGGCCAGAAAGATTTTGATTGGTTGTACTCATAACGTGCCGCCCATATATACTCCATTCACTTTTATAAAGTATCTTGGTGGGCCGTAGTTTAGGTTTATCAATTGAAAATCAAGCGACATTGCCAAGTCTACTTTCTAATTAATCGTTTTTAACTTTGTGAATGAAGTTAGTTCTTTTAAGGTTTAACTGTGACATAAGATTCGTAGTACCACTACATTTTCATACTGAAGAGTTTCAAACTTCGCAAAGAGGTATTCAATTGTCCCCTGTAGGCTTATTTCTTGAGAATCTTGAAAAGTGGGAATTTCCATACGTCCGTCTGTTCTGTTCGTCTAACAGTTTTTTCTGTCGGGTTAATGACCTATCACAAAGTAACGGACTATTCTGCCATTATTTTTCAGTAAAATTTCAACACTCGGTTCTTGATTTCCGTACAAGAAAATAGCATAACTGAATCTTCCAATCATGTTTATACTCGTACAGTGTACACGTGAAATATTTCCAGTATAAACAGAGAAAAAAGTTTCTTCGATATTCTTCAGATCTTTGGAATTATTGAATTCACATAATATTTCCTTTTATTCATTGTTTTCCCAAAGTAAACATTTTGATAAATACGTAATTTTTACGATTTATATGTAGAAACGGCAACGTTGCGTTCATATCTGACAGAAGAATGAGTAAAACCTAACATTTTCAAAATATACGCGGTGAAATGTGTCAGAATTCCAAGGTCAACCGGGCTACTTTATGAAAGTGAATGGATTGTATCTAATAACATCAATATGGATTATACCCCTGCTCTTTAGAGTCTCAAAGTGAAGCCAAATCTTTGGTACGATGTGTCGGAGAGAGACAGAATCAAGAAAATATTTTTATTCTCAAAATTGCCGCACAAGCGCAGATCTGGATTGTTAGCAAAGCCCAGCTTCAGTTTTGATTGGCTCATGGCCCATATAGGAATTATTAGATATATGGTGCTGCCATAGAACTTATAGTTATGATATATGATATCAAAATCACTGAGACAAGACGTCGAATAATGACAAATAAGAAGGTTGTTATGTTTTCATCATAGAACTTATAGTAACTATAAGTTCTATAGTTCTTATTTATAATTTTTATACGTGGTTGCCACATCAGTATTTGTATTTTCAGAGAATGAGTATATTACTTATATTAACTTTGATGAAAAGTAACTTGTTATATGACGATGTTTCGAAAACATTATAGTGATAACATCCAATATAATTCGATACGTCACAGCAGCAGGACGTTTTAATTCACACGCGTTGAAATCACATTTTTAATATCGAATAATAAATCAGTTCTTCAGAATTCAGAGTGAATAAATGGGTACAACTGTGTCATAAACTGCCCTTCATCACGTCATGTGAACAAAAGTGCATATTTTGAGATACTGGTAATGCCCATTGTCGGGTGCATAATAAATGTTTTTAGACATCTTAAGCAAGGTTTATATCATTTCATTATAATGTAAGTTCTATGCTCCTAACTAAAATTGTGACCGAACATTGTTAAACAAATCGACACACTAGATTGTAGATCGACTCATAGTTTCAATTTGGCTGTAAGGCCCCATCTCAGATTTTGGTTCGACAAGAAAGTCTAAAACAAAATCAAATCAGTGTCATAATCAGGTATGCTATGCATTTGTGCTGTAAGGTAGTTAACATCCAAGATTATAGTTGAATCGGGAGCGACCGCTCACCGCGAAAGGTATAAATGACATATGTAAAGCCATGAATACGTCATAACGGGAGAAAATAGATGATTATTAAATTTTGAGAGAACTTGTGAATAACTAAAATGTTGATAGCGTGAAGAACTGGGTGAAGAATGAACATTGAATGTAGTTTCTCTGTTTATCTTAGGTTTGTGATTGTAATGCCTCGTTAACTTCATCTTTCAAATTTTGTCTATCGTTTCTCACGTTCCAAAAAAATTTATTGTCTGCTCTCCTTCAACACTTTTGAGTACGATATTCACATATACCAGGAATGATACTAATATAGAATTCTGGGAAACACCATAGTTCGACTGCTTCTATGTATAAGAACCTCGATTAAAGCGAGTTTCTTGTATTTTATTTGTCAGTTAAATCTTCAGGTCCAAGGCAACCTAGCTGACGCCATAAAAGTCCAAATAGTTTTTCAGAAGTATCTCATGTGAGATAGAATCGAAGACTTTCGATGGACTCAAACCTCAAAACACTTTTCTTCACTGCTCAAAACTTACCCTACTATCTTGCTACTCTGACCATGTCTGTGATTAATAAATGCGAACTGTATACAGGCTGTTCCTAAATATGTTGACCGTTGATCTGCTATGAATTTTGATATGCTGCGATCTGAATGCACACTTAATATTTCAGGTGTGAGTTATAGGTTTGGATTATTTGTTTTTCTGTTGATAATGAAATATTGAAGATACAGTCGTGATCAGTCGTTGCAACGGAGATCTATGAAACAATAACCAAACTTTTAAATAATTTCATGCTCTACGTTGCTAAATGAACACCTCTTTCCGATGACTCATCTAGTGAATTGATATATAATTTCAGAGCACTATGTTGAAACACGTCATTTTCAAAATGATGCTCTAAAATTATATATTTGATAATTCGCTCTATAAATCATGTGCTTTTCCATTTTATCGAAACCCACTTCTTTATCATTGCCAATTGAGCAGGGACAATATTATGAAATGGTATTGATGGCAATATTCCTTGCAAACAATGAATGAGCACCATGCATGTTTAACCTGTTCAGTAAATGTTTGAACAAGTAACATACAAGTGTATGGTTTTGGGATGCTCTATTCGCAGTTCTTGTTTGCTCTTTCCACCATGCAAACGGGATATATTTATCTTCATGTTATGTGATCAATGCGAACCGTTATTCCCTGTATATTTATATTCATGAAATATTGGAGGTACGATTCAATTTGCATTTGTTTAATCTCATTCAGATGTAAAACACTGAATTATTATATTTTTATATGGAAATAAACGGACTGGTCAAAAAATAGGCAAATACAGATATCCCATTCCCGAATCCGTAGAGAATTTTACACGAAATCGGATATTCGAAGTGTTGAATTCACAGTTTTCAATGGGTCCCTGCAAAGTTAACATCATTTTTATTTCGGGATGATTCTATAAATTTTTTTCACTTTGACAATCTTATGAAAAAGAACGGGGTCAAATTTTTCTTATGACTTTGTAAATAATGCGTTTGTCCACCCGATTATCTATACAGTCCCCAACACGTCTTGGCATTGATGCAATAAGATGGTCCATTTCTTTGTGTGGGATACTATCCCAAGCTACCTGTACTTTAAGTCTCAGAGCAGCCAAAGTCCTTGGGGGCTGGGGTAAATTTCCAAACATTTTAACAATGATGGCCCAAACATGCTCCTATGGGCGAATGATCGGGGGATCTGGGCGGCCATGGCAAAAGATTCACATGGGTCCGGTGCCTACTTTTCTCCGATTTTGGGCATTATCAAACCACGCTTGTCAACATCTCATAAGAGTAGTAGGATTTCTGTTTGTACGTTTAGCGATTTCTCGAAATGGCAACCCCGCCTCACGTAGACCAATAATTCGACCTCTTTCAAATTCACTCAGCTGGCGATAAATTCCGAGTACACGTGCTCTAGGCATTTCAATAACAACTAAACTCCTTAAAGAGCTGGTTACCAAAAAATATTCACGAGAAAAAACGATTTTTTCTCAAACAGCGCCTTCTGGGTGTTGCCGTTTCTTTGTCAGTAAGTAAAGTAAGCAAAGGACATACATATTCCTTGAAACAATTGTTTGTGCTTGATTAGTAGATGCTATCCAGTTCTTTTTTCTTTATTGTAGAGCATATGTGGAAAAAGCAAAATACGAACATATCAATATAGCACATGGTATGAGACAGTCCAGAGTTGGGCGACGACGCGTTGACTTTTATTCTCGACCTCGACGCGTCGACAATGTAAAAAATGCCTGTCACAGAACTCATAACGTCACAATTTGAAGGTAAGATTAATGGTGGTATTCTGCTTTCATCTGTAAGCCAATCTGTAACTTTTTACGAGCTTACAGGAAGAGTGCGATTCTGGACTTTCTTTCGGTGATCTGTAGCTTACAGAAACCGTAAATATTTACGAGTACTCAAGAGATGGTCGGAAGCCTATCGGATGATATATTGTGAGGTTATGTCGAATGCTTTGTTTATTTTCTGGTGAACAACTTTTTGAAATAAGATTCATAATGAATGATAATAATAATATGGCTTTGTTTATTGGGTTGTTATCAGAAGATAACCATAACAGGTGAGTATTATTGCACAATAATATATATGATCTGAAAATCATTATTATTTTTAAAAGGAACTTCATGAGAATTGAAAGGAGAAGGTTTCGTTATCCAATGAATCCTTTCGAAATGCCGGATGCTCAGTTTATAAAAATGTTTAGATTGAAGGAGCAGTGCACCATAAACTTCATAACTGCTTTACAGCAATTTTTACCCACAAGAAATGCAAATGCTATTGCATTACCCAAAAAAGTAATTCAGCCTTTTCAAGTAATTGTTTGAATAGAATTGATCTGAGGTTTATACATTTTGGGTGTTGATTAGGTACTCTCAACTTTTTGGCCATAGGGTCTTTCCAGAATTCTGTAGGCTCCAATGCCATTACATAAGGAATATGTAAAATATAATTAAAACCAATCTGAAAACATCATTTGAACTTTATTCATCACTTAACCTCAGTCATAAGTTATAACAAAAATAATAATCTTTTCTAAATATTCATTTATCCTGCAGATAAGTTGGTCCCAAGGTAGGATTGATAATATTGCTTCGGAGAACATAATCGTTCTCCATCTGCTCACGACTTGTATTTTTGGTGCGTTTTCTTTTAGTGCCTATTGAAATATCAACGCTGAAATGTTGAAATAGCAATAAGTATAACATAATGATTAATCACGAATTAACTTACCATGGACTTGACATTTTTTTCTCGCCTATTTTTGATTTACAACGAAACGAAAACACGTTAACTAGGTACTCAACAATAACATTCAAATCAAAACTTACGATTGTAGGTTATGTTTATCGATAAGTAGTTCAAAAGTAACACTGTAACGGAGATAGTTATAGGAACAGTTCCAGAATAGCAATATTTACGAATCTGTAAGTCGGCCACTTACAGATCGATCGTACGCTACAGAATCGTAGCTTACAGATGAAACGCAGAATACCACCATAAATCTAACCTTAAATTCGATAAAAGTTATTTCTTGAAATATTTCTTGTCGCAGTGAATTAGGGTCCATATAAAGCAACGCATACACTATGAGTGGCAGAAGGTGTAATAATAGTATATTCTCAAACTAGTTGCAGAATGGTCTCCTTATCCAATACAAATGCGAAAATCGAAAACGAGCGACGAAGGAGCGAGTTTTCGAACGCATGAGTGTTGGAATTGCATTCTGCTACGAGTATTAAACGATATTTTCTCTATTTCAGTCAAATTTCGTGAAATACTGTTGAAATTCAATGAAAAACTCATCCTAGTGACTTTTGTATTGTATCTTGGCAGTTGGTGACTGTTACGAAATTGACATTTCCAAATTGACGTGTGTTGAAAATTGATAGGAGCGGAAGCCAGTGCTCACAACCAAAAAACGAAAAATATAACTGAAAACAATGCTGTAATGAGTTCATTATAGCACTGTTTTCAGTACTGTAATGAACTCATTACGATACTGAAATAGAGAAAATAAAATTTTTTTACGAACTGTAGTATGAGTTGATCAAAATGAAGAGTGACAACTTTGAGAAAAATTGGGACCTGGTTGAGCCTTCGATTTACCCAGTGACAACATCGTATAAGACTGAAAGTAGGAAGTAGAATATACCTATTTTATGTGCATAGTGTGCATATGCATGTGAAGTCATTCTGAATCCAATATGGGCGAAACATCCAAGATGGCGGAATAGTAATTTTTTTATGCATTTCTACAATATGGTTATCAAATGAAGGGGCTTGTTGAGAGTACCTCGAAAAATAACGTCATTCTGAATACAAAATGGAGGAACATCCAAGATGGCAAAATAGTTATTTTTTATGCACGATATGGGTAACAAATCAAAAGGGCTTGCCGAGAATCACTCAGAAACCTAGACAGCAATAAGAGTTAAGAATATATTAAATGCAGAAAAAACCTTTTGTAAAAATCTTCGATTTTAATGCTCTGAAAAAAAGAAAATAAAATTTTCTTTCAAAATTTTAACTATCAACTTGTTACCTCATTATACACAATGTATGTGATCATGAAAGCTTGTCGTGAGGTTTGCGTAAGTATCTTTACTATCTTTAAGTATTAATTAAACTGAAATTGAAGAAAAAATCGAACTTAGCTGATTAAGTTACAATTAAATAGCTTAACTAGTTTATTTACACAAGTAAATCGCGCGACAAGCTATTATGATCATATAAATTGTGTATACCTAATGAGGTTATAAGTTGATATGTAGTTTATATCTAAAAAAAAAAATTTATTTTCCTCTTTTTAGAACATTTGAATTGAAGGCTTTTTTTTTAAGGTTTTTGCCTTTATTTATTTTTCAACACTGGGGCAAGTTGGCACATTATTGTCTAGGTAAAATGGCATGGTATGACTTCCTGAAAGGATAATGGCTTTTTTCATAGCAAAATATGTTGTTTCAGATGATTAACTCTAAAGTCAGGAAAACTGAGGACTAGAAAAAAAAAAGGAAAATAATAGAAAGAAGCTATGACGATGATCCACAGATATGTAGAAGAAATGACTAAATTATTCAATGAATTATGTTACTTTCTACGCTACAGAAAGTCGAAGAGATATGGCTTGAATGTCAAAAGTGTGGAATGAGAGCTCATTGTTTACCAAAACAAGCCAAGCAATTCATTTGCGAACTATTCATAGACCGAAGTCCAAAATTTGTTCTATAACTCAGATTATAACTCTCAGTTTTGTTTTGTTACACCTATCTAGAATTATAAGAAAATTTCATATTATTTTTGTGTTTTTCAGAATTTCAGTATCAATATCCAGTTCCTCAGGAATTATGAATAATTTAAAAACATTCAATATTTTGGAAGAATAAATAACGAGATGATATTTGATGAGAGTGCAAAAAATTGAGGGCTCCATTTGAAAGCACTAAAATTCGTTTGGAATCCTTTAGTTTTAATGATAGTTTCTGTGCTCAGACAAAAGTCTTTGGAAGTTTCGAGATATCTCGAACAGATCTAGAGATATAACGAAACAATTAAAACAGTAATTTTGCAGCAACGTCCTATTGCTAAAGAACAAATTAAATTAACCCTGACCTGTTATCTGAAATCTCATTATTTCAAAAAATAGTTCGCGAGACAATCGAAAAATTTCCTTTTTCACGAATGGTATTCGAATGAACATCGACTTTGAAGAGCTCAGTACAAGTCAGAGTCTGATCCTATTCAGATGTTTTGCTTTACCCAAGGTAATGTTATCGGTAACGTACTGCAACTCCTTGTAGGATGTTCTGTCAAATGTCCACACATGCCGTATGGAAACAAACTCCTACGCCTAAAAATTAGGTGCTAGAATCAGTGAACATTCTGAACAAAGTACCTCATTTCCTCCCTTCTTGAGCTTCATTAAAACGAACTGTTAGCATGATATTTTCTCATAACGAAATTGATCGGAGTTCACATATTCTGACATTCGGCTTTTTCGAACACAGGAATTAAATTTCAGCACAGCATGTGACCCCCCGAGGACCCTTTATGAGAATCTCGTATGCGCGTCCGAAATCGGCCAAAACAGATATTTCATGAGTAAACTTTTAATTGAGCATATGCATTATAACACTGTTGTCGGCAATTCGTAGAGGATTGGGTTTTTAATTTTGTAACGAACATTCTACCTCATATCGGCCACTGAGTAAGTCCCTGAGTTCAGGGGATTTGGTAAAAGTCTTTCAACTGCACCCTGTTCCGATTTGAATGTGGACATTCGCATGGTTGTAGGAAAGGCTAATCTTTGGATATTTGGGTTTCAGAGATAATTGCATTTCTTTCGTCAGTTAAGAAAATTTGAACTCGAAGGAAATGGAAGGCGAAACTCGAATCACATTGTGAGTTTTATCTCCGATGTACCTACAAATGTGTGATTCAATGTAATACAAAGGGTAGGCTGATATGAAAAAATAAATATATAGAATAATAAACACAACTTATTGAATATTTGACAAATCGAATTCCACATTGGGCATAAATCATCATAACATTTATATGTATATCACGAAAATAATGAGGCCACAAAAAATCTTATTTAAATATTCTTCAAGACAAATGTTCAAAATGAATAGCGAGGGTATTCCTCTACATATCGTATGCTTTCTTTATTAGAATTATCTTGATTTGCAACAGTTTTATTCTAACTGTCAATCGATGAACCAGGCAAACTGACATGTCAACGAAGTTCTTTGAGTTGCCCACATGATGCAAATTTTAGCCATTTCACTCACGACTATGAATTAGGGGAGTGCGGGGTAATCGGAGCGGTCGGGAAATGGGAGCTATGGTAATTTAACTAAATGTAGGCAAATTCACGTGATTTTAAACACAAGGATGCATTCGCAAACCTTCGAGAAACTTCACCTGGGCTGTATGAGCCCTTAGTGTCCACCGTTCAGTCTGGAGGGACAATTGTTTTTTATTCGCCCCGCGCTTATAAAAAACTGTGGATTTTCACCGCCAGAGAAGCATGAAATTTCATTCTTATTTCATTATGTTTATATCCATTTAATCCGTAGATTCATTGAATTACTAAAGCTATTTGTTCAATTGCGATTGAAATTAGGGTAACATTATTTATTTTATTACTTTTCGAAATGGTAGTCAACGGGAAATGGGAGCCTATGGTAATTTTGACTCATGAAAAAGCAAGTAGATGTGGTACTGATGCAGAAATTGCGGAAAATGGGCTCATGATGATTTTCTGGACTTGATTGTCCAGTTTCTTATATTTGTTCGTTGTTCCATCTGTTTGGATCCATGAGATCTGGGTCATATGTTCTTTTCCAATAATTTTGTGTTTATTCCTCTTGTTTTTCTCGAAAAGTAGATTCTTTTATTCTTGTTACAATGAATAGTTCGTAGTGATTAATTAAGATCACATTTGAAGTGTGTTTTGTTCAACTTTTGCGCAATAATCAACATGATGAATCTCATTTCCCATGTGAGCGTGAAATGGGCTCCCATTACCCCAACATATCGGGTTATGAGAGCGATTGACTTTTTTTCGCAAAATCGTTATTCAACCCTCATACATGACTGTAATTGATTCTAACTTTGATCAAAACATACCTGTATTACTATTCTAAAAGTTCCCAATTAAAAATTATGGGAATGTCAATAAATATGGTTTTTATGAAAGTTTTCCCTTAGTAGGCTCCCATTACCCTGCACTCCCCTACAATTCAAATGATAATTGACACTTATTTATTATTCATAAGCCTAGAGAAGGGATAGAATTTCCGAAACGTAAAGTGTTGAATTGATTGACTATTCGTAGCGTTCCTTGTGACTGAATCCTCCACCAATATCTAATATGTCATTCTGCGATGGATGTGCTGACATTGAAGATGACATAAGGTGTCTTTTTTTCCGCACTCACAACAAGAATCGATCAAACCTGTTGATTCTCTGAAGTTAAATTTATTTTTGAAGATGAACAATATAATATAATAATAATGTAGTTTATATAAGACAAGCAGGCCGTCCCAGCTCCGCCCGGGTAGAAATTTGTTTCACGCGGCGGATTCATCTTCAATATGCCATATCTTTTGATTTACTCGTTGTAATTGTATGATGTGAAGAGCAATTTCGTTCTAAATTAGATACTGGAGATAAATAACGTATTAGGTTGGATGAGGATCAATATCCAATTCATAAAAACACACTCCCAAATAGTGCATAATTTTGGAAAACATCTGATTACCATAAACAGGTAATAGCAAGTCAAACTTGAGAGATAGATATATGCTATCGCGAACTTTTTTGTAGAACTATTTAAGAGGTACATTTCCGTCATTCATTGTATTCACGTAAGTCTTACGGTTTTTGCAGCGCACGTGAAAATAGCTGATTATGGCTGATTTTTTTGTAATTATTGGAGTTATAGTAGGTACCCTTAAATTTTTCGAGTGAAAAGTATAGCCTATGTCACTCAGGGATAATGTAGCTTTCTAAGGGTGAAAGAATTTTTGAAATCGGTTCAGTAGTTTTTGAGCCTATTCGTATCAAACAAACAAAAATACAAATCTTTCCTCTTTATAATATTAGTATAGACAAATTCTCTCTGAGCGGGAAAATTCGAAAAACAAAATCGAAAATAGAGCTCCGCTGAAACAAGAATAACTTCGAGGTTTCTGGATAGAAAACTTTCATTTTTGGGATTTTTCAAGATGTAAGATTGATGTATCCACTTTAAAAATCGAAATCGCGATTCATGATACAGGGGGTGAAAAAATCGCGTCCAAAGTTAGGGATGACAAAACCGTGAAAAATCAATTTTTTCAAATTAGAACCCCATTTTTTTATGGCAGATATTAAATCTACGTTAAAAAATAATGTGAGTGTATGCATCACACCCTTGCCCTAAAGTGGATATTTTCTGAGTGATGTACAAAAAACTGTTTTTCGTCTTGAATTTTCAGCTATTTCTTTTCCCTTCACGCCAAAAAGATGAAATTGTCAGGAACTGTTACTTAAACCATGTTTTAGATTTTACTACCCTAATATGCAAGAGAAAAAAGTTACAGGTTGTTGCTAAATAGATGGCGAATTTGAATTCGAATTTGTATCGGAAACCTCTTTATTTCAACTAATCGGCCATCGGTTTTCTCTCCAGTGATAAATAAATAATTCCTTATGAACCATATGCAAAAACTTACCATGTTCTACATTCTTTTTTTTAATGATAGATATCATTAATTACATCTGCCAAATTCCTCTTTATTCAGTAGCATTTTGTGTTTACTATTAATTTGGTGATAATTCGTATTAAGTTATAAAATCGATCACTATGCCTAATTTTACCAATGAAGATTATTTAAATCTCATTCTACTTCATGGAGAATGTAATAAAGTTGTAGATAGAACGATTCGACTGTTCATTGAGAGGTTTCCTGACCGACCCAGACCAACGAGAGATACCATTAACAGAACCATGACAAACTTTCGTTAAGAAAACTATACACAGAGAAAAAAGTGTAGTAGAAGATGAGAACAACGAAATTACAGTTCTTGCATATTTTCGTGTGAATCCTCAAAATTCTCTCAAAGATGCCAAGATTGATCTGGGATTATCTCAATCGAGTGTTTGGAGAATATAAAAAAAACATAAAATGCACCCATATAAATTCAATAGGGTACAGCATCTGAAGGAAACTGATTTCGTCAGGAGAACAGAGTTTTGCGAAGCTATGATGATTCGATTTCAAGAGAATGAAAACTTTTTGGACTGTATAATTTGGACCGATGAATCTAAATTCACAAAGAATGGTTCTTTCAATAGGCATAAAAGTCATTATTGGGATGAAGAGAACAACCACCACTTCAGACAATGGAACTTTCAAGAGACCTGGAGTTTCAATGTTTTTTGCGCCATCAAAAATAATGCAATTCTCGATGTTCACATTTATCATGGGACTTTAACTGGTAAGATAGAACACTACACATGTTTGCATTATTTAAAGAATGTTCTCCCTTAGGAAATAGATATTCTGACATATTGACTCAAATAATTGAGCCGCTAGTACAGAACCATAATGACTTATGGTATCAACAAGATGACGCGCCTCCACACAATTCACTCAATGTGTCAAATATCCTCTACAGGCTATTTGAAAATCGATGGTTGGCGAAAAATGGTCCACATCTTTGGCCACCACGTTCTCCCGATTTAACTCCTTTAGACTATTATGTTTGGGGTAGGATAAAAAATATTGTCTACTCAACTCCCCTGACTGATAAAGAGGACTGCATAGAACGAGTCAGAAATGCGTTCAGGTTTGTTTAGATTTTCAGATTCATAGTTTTGAAACTCAATTTGGTTTTCAAACACTTTTGCAGATCTCTTCCTCCCGATGAAATAAGAAGAGCAACGCACGAAGCATTCCTGAGACGTATAAATAAATGTCTAGAAATTAACGGTCAAAACTTTGAGCATCTTCTCTAGTTATAACTGCGAGAGTTTGCCATGGTTCTCCTAATAGTAACTTGAAGTCGGTTTCAAGAAGGGGTGAAAAATCTATAGCATGGTTCAAATAACTAGAACTGTCAATCGATGAACCAGGCAAACTGACATGTCAACGAAGTTCTTTGAGTTGCCCACATGATGCAAATTTTAGCCATTTCACTCACGACTATGAATTACAATTCAAATGATAATTGACACTTATTTATTATTCATAAGCCTAGAGAAGGGATAGAATTTCCGAAACGTAAAGTGTTGAATTGATTGACTATTCGTAGCGTTCCTTGTGACTGAATCCTCCACCAATATCTAATATGTCATTCTGCGATGGATGTGCTGACATTGAAGATGACATAAGGTGTCTTTTTTTCCGCACTCACAACAAGAATCGATCAAACCTGTTGATTCTCTGAAGTTAAATTTATTTTTGAAGATGAACAATATAATATAATAATAATGTAGTTTATATAAGACAAGCAGGCCGTCCCAGCTCCGCCCGGGTAGAAATTTGTTTCACGCGGCGGATTCATCTTCAATATGCCATATCTTTTGATTTACTCGTTGTAATTGTATGATGTGAAGAGCAATTTCGTTCTAAATTAGATACTGGAGATAAATAACGTATTAGGTTGGATGAGGATCAATATCCAATTCATAAAAACACACTCCCAAATAGTGCATAATTTTGGAAAACATCTGATTACCATAAACAGGTAATAGCAAGTCAAACTTGAGAGATAGATATATGCTATCGCGAACTTTTTTGTAGAACTATTTAAGAGGTACATTTCCGTCATTCATTGTATTCACGTAAGTCTTACGGTTTTTGCAGCGCACGTGAAAATAGCTGATTATGGCTGATTTTTTTGTAATTATTGGAGTTATAGTAGGTACCCTTAAATTTTTCGAGTGAAAAGTATAGCCTATGTCACTCAGGGATAATGTAGCTTTCTAAGGGTGAAAGAATTTTTGAAATCGGTTCAGTAGTTTTTGAGCCTATTCGTATCAAACAAACAAAAATACAAATCTTTCCTCTTTATAATATTAGTATAGACAAGCAGGCCATACCAGCTTCGCCCGGGTAGAAATTTGTTTTCATGCGAAAATTCTCTCTGAGCGGGAAAATTCGAAAAACAAAATCGAAAATAGAGCTCCGCTGAAACAAGAATAACTTCGAGGTTTTTGGATAGAAAACTTTCATTTTTGGGATTTTTCAAGATGTAAGATTGATGTATCCACTTTAAAAATCGAAATCGCGATTCACGATACAGGGGGTGAAAAAATCGCGTCCAAAGTTAGGGATGACAAAACCGTGAAAAATCAATTTTTTCAAATTAGAACCCCATTTTTTTATGGCAGATATTAAATCTACGTTAAAAAATAATGTGAGTGTATGCATCACACCCTTGCCCTAAAGTGGATATTTTCTGAGTGATGTACAAAAAACTGTTTTTCGTCTTGAATTTTCAGCTATTTCTTTTCCCTTCACGCCAAAAAGATGAAATTGTCAGGAACTGTTACTTAAACCATGTTTTAGATTTTACTACCCTAATATGCAAGAGAAAAAAGTTACAGGTTGTTGCTAAATAGATGGCGAATTTGAATTCGAATTTGTATCGGAAACCTCTTTATTTCAACTAATCGGCCATCGGTTTTCTCTCCAGTGATAAATAAATAATTCCTTATGAACCATATGCAAAAACTTACCATGTTCTACATTCTTTTTTTTAATGATAGATATCATTAATTACATCTGCCAAATTCCTCTTTATTCAGTAGCATTTTGTGTTTACTATTAATTTGGTGATAATTCGTATTAAGTTATAAAATCGATCACTATGCCTAATTTTACCAATGAAGATTATTTAAATCTCATTCTACTTCATGGAGAATGTAATAAAGTTGTAGATAGAACGATTCGACTGTTCATTGAGAGGTTTCCTGACCGACCCAGACCAACGAGAGATACCATTAACAGAACCATGACAAACTTTCGTTAAGAAAACTATACACAGAGAAAAAAGTGTAGTAGAAGATGAGAACAACGAAATTACAGTTCTTGCATATTTTCGTGTGAATCCTCAAAATTCTCTCAAAGATGCCGAGATTGATCTGGGATTATCTCAATCGAGTGTTTGGAGAATATAAAAAAAACATAAAATGCACCCATATAAATTCAATAGGGTACAGCATCTGAAGGAAACTGATTTCGTCAGGAGAACAGAGTTTTGCGAAGCTATGATGATTCGATTTCAAGAGAATGAAAACTTTTTGGACTGTATAATTTGGACCGATGAATCTAAATTCACAAAGAATGGTTCTTTCAATAGGCATAAAAGTCATTATTGGGATGAAGAGAACAACCACCACTTCAGACAATGGAACTTTCAAGAGACCTGGAGTTTCAATGTTTTTTGCGCCATCAAAAATAATGCAATTCTCGATGTTCACATTTATCATGGGACTTTAACTGGTAAGATAGAACACTACACATGTTTGCATTATTTAAAGAATGTTCTCCCTTAGGAAATAGATATTCTGACATATTGACTCAAATAATTGAGCCGCTAGTACAGAACCATAATGACTTATGGTATCAACAAGATGACGCGCCTCCACACAATTCACTCAATGTGTCAAATATCCTCTACAGGCTATTTGAAAATCGATGGTTGGCGAAAAATGGTCCACATCTTTGGCCACCACGTTCTCCCGATTTAACTCCTTTAGACTATTATGTTTGGGGTAGGATAAAAAATATTGTCTACTCAACTCCCCTGACTGATAAAGAGGACTGCATAGAACGAGTCAGAAATGCGTTCAGGTTTGTTTAGATTTTCAGATTCATAGTTTTGAAACTCAATTTGGTTTTCAAACACTTTTGCAGATCTCTTCCTCCCGATGAAATAAGAAGAGCAACGCACGAAGCATTCCTGAGACGTATAAATAAATGTCTAGAAATTAACGGTCAAAACTTTGAGCATCTTCTCTAGTTATAACTGCGAGAGTTTGCCATGGTTCTCCTAATAGTAACTTGAAGTCGGTTTCAAGAAGGGGTGAAAAATCTACAGCATGGTTCAAATAACAGTTCCTGAAAATTTCATCTTTTTGGCGTGAAGGGAAAAGAAATAGCTGAAAATTCAAGACGAAAAACAGTTTTTTGTGAATAACTCAGAAAATATCCATTTTAGGGCAAGGGCATTATTTTTTAACGTAGATTCAAAATCTGCCATAAAAAAATGGGGTTCTAATTTGAAAAAATTGATTTTTCACGATTTTGTCATCCCTAACTTTGAAAGCGATTTTTTCACCCCCTGTATCATGAATCGCGATTTCGATTTTCAAAGTGGATACATCATTCTTACATCTTGAAAAATCCCAAAAATGAAAATTTTCCATCCATAAACCTCGAAGTTAATCTTGTTTCAGCGGAGCTCTATTTTCGATTTTTTTTCGAATTTTCCCGCTCAGAGAGAATTTTCCAACCAAAACTGAAAGATGTTACATCAAAATAACTTGAAATCTTCTAAGGAATCTATTTCTGCAATAAAAAAATGGTGTTCTGATTTGAAAAACGGAAGTTGACGTCATTTCCGGAAAAACCGGAGGTGCTCATGCTTTGAAAATATTTTAGATTTCATCAGCATCGTGAAATACTTATAAGTGCTGAATTTCATGAAAATACGTTCAGTAGTTTCCTGTATGAATATGGGTGAGGTTCCTCGTGAAAGACCCTGAATATCAAGTATATCACACTTCGTTGTGGTTGGAACTTTCACTAGTTTCCTGGATGAGAATTAGTGGCAAGTTCAACTCGGATCCATAGCGATGGTTGATATTTATATCAATGAACGTATCTGATAAACAAACGATGTGTTGTCACAATAATTCCTATTGGAGATATTTCTTGCTTATGCATTCAATATGTTTCCCTGATGTTGTCCTCAAGGTTCTTTGATTTTTTCAACACTTTTATTCAGTCAGTGGACTCTCGTCTAGCATTTTTAGATCTGATGAAAGTTTTGATACTGAAAATGTTCTGAATTATCACATATAATTACGATCGTGTGAATCTGTATATCCGTAGTATATTATTCTCATCTTTGTATGGATAAGTTTTCGAACTAACGAACAATTAAACAAGCATACAGCCTGGAAATTCTGGTTCGATAACGAAAAATATCGTGGTACCCGCATGTAGAGATAATACCCATAGACAAAATACCCATAAATGATTCAAAACCACGTCACATTCCAAAGTGCAATGAAAATATTCGCAAAACCAGTAAAACGATTATAAAAACCGGGATGATAATTTCTAGCACGTACGAGCTACAATTTCAGAAGATTGTAGTTTCGGAGGGGTCTGCTTATAATGAAAGATTTTATGTCGGCTATATCATAACATCCTATTGTTTTTTCCATGCATTAGCTGTACACTTCTTGAGAGACTCACTCCATAGATATTTCACTGGCTCCTATTTTTCTATTTTATCTGAATTCTTGGATTATATCAGAATTATCGAATTTGGGTTTGTAATGAATTGCCTAAATTTTTCATCAAAATTCTTCGAACAGTAAAGACTGGGGTCATAAATGTTCCCTTGTTGCTAGACGAGAACCATCCTAATCAATTCAGTAAAAGTTGAGAACTATCCGATAGGTATTCAAAACTGATACAATCATGTTCCAAATTTGTTAGAATCAGGAAAGAACATGAACAAGCAGAATTAAATGTCAGTGTTATTTCCAACACCAACCTGAATTCTGCAACTCAAAATATTACTGAATAGCCTATTACCAATATAATTTCGATTTTCTAAAGCCGCTCGAGATGTCAATAATTCTTGGATAAACTATACATTAACGATCGTTATAATTGAGTGAACAACGGAACTTTTGCCTCGTTACGGTTGTCTTCAAAACTCATCTTCTGCAGAGCTTTTTTGGCGTCGCGACGGACGGAAAAGTAAGTCATAGTTGACATAGCAACTATATCCCCTGTTTGACTAGAAATAGAACTTTTCGATGATCCTGTCAGTCGAAAAATTATGTTCTCTTCATTGGTTTGGATATAAAATTTAATACCCTTCTCTAGCTCGGTTTGTAACACCTGAGCCGGTACTGGGATTGCTGGACCAAGTGGCCCATTCCTCTTAATCGCACAAGCGTAGCTATGTGAAATGAGAACTGGTAAGAGCGAGGCACTCTATCCAACCTCTGCTGGCTCTGCAGGCTACCACTCGGCAACTCACACAGCGAGAATACGAACTTCTCTAGCCCAGCATGCGGGCTTTCAACCACTATCTCTACGAGACCAAACCCAATAGGGCCAACGGTATTGCTCCTGCGGATACTCCCTCACGTAGTACCATCATACCGTCATGGCTTGACATGCTGCAGGAACGTAGAGTGGTAAAGCATTGGATTAGGATCCCGCATGTCCGATGTTCAATCTCGAGCTAGGAAAGAAATTTTCTAGTCTCGGTAGGGGCCACCATTTCACTGTTGGGTCAAAAATTTACAGTGCTGTCCATAAGATGGCGTAAGGACACAGTAACAAAGCCTACACAGAACACAACTGCTTACTCCGAACTCAGCACAAGTTACAAGATCCGAAGCTTGTAGTTTCAGATGGGTCTCCTCAGGAGACCTAGGAGTAATCAGGATAAACAATATATCAATCAATTTCCTTACAATCAAGGATCTTGGGAAACCATATCTTAATGAGGCAAGTTTGGGATCCTGTGCGGTGTTATTTTCAACACCTCGTATGTGCGGTGGAGAATATCCGAAGTGCCCTGCGCATGCGTCTATGGATGGATTGATGAGAAATTCTCCTCTGAGTGGAACACGAGAACGGATCTCAGGCAGTGCTCCTTATCAAGGAGTCTTCTGCGAAGCCGTAGGTCAAGAAGCTCTTGATTCTCGAGCAATTGTCACTGGTGACTGGTTCTCCAACGGACCATCTGTTCAACAAACATTGGTACTAACTGAGTGTTCCCTGAGCCGTTGATGCCGGAATGCAGATGAAACGGCGAAACCTATACCGTCTACTGTTCGCGTGCGGTAATCTATCTGTATTGAGGTTAACACACTAAGGAAACCCTACATCTTCCTTTTCTATTGTGAGAGAGACTCCTCCCTGTCGGCGTGACTTCAGGTTTGACTCTCTCAAGTATTGCATAAATGCAATATGAACAATGGGCCAGAAGGTCTACCAAAGCATTCTTTCTTGTGAAATTGAGCCTCTATGATTGGCATCACCGATCGCTGAATAAATATTTCTATGGTTACTTCGTCATTGTTCGTTTTCAAGATTCGAAATATAAAATCTTTTCATCATCCCTAGTGGTTCTCAATATTTCAAATCACGAAATATTCTATACAGGGTGAGTCTTTGACTTAATTATATTATGTTTGTTTTCCCGTTTGAAGGACAGAGACCCTGACTTTAGACAGTAAGGTTTAGTCTACAAGATAAATTGTATGGATTGTGAGGGTTTGTACATCGGACAAACCCGGCAATATTTCGGTTCTCGACTCAAACAACATCAATCAGATTGCAAAAAACAATCTGAGACAACGGCTCTTTCCCAACATGTCAAATCTGAGAGTCACAAGTTCAACTTTGGGGACGCGAAAATTTTGACCATGGAAAACAATTGGTTTAAAAGGAATTTTAAAGAGATGGTATTCATCAAGAGACACCCAAATTCAATTAATTCGAGATCTGACATAGGTTCATTGAACATAGCATATTCGAACCTGCCAATTCCAATACGTCAAGTAATAAGGCCCCGAGATATGGAGACTATTTTGAGACAAACAACCACGATTTTTAATCAAGATTCAAATGAATTATTATATTAATGTTGTTCATAAGGTGAGCTGGTGCAATTTAATTTATTTTTATGATTGTCTTTGTTTGAGTAATTTGGTGGAGGCGCATACAATTTCACATTATTCATGTTTAATTTTTGAATATTATTTTATATTCTGTTTGATTTTTTTACTACGTGTTGTCCTCATTGTTTTTATTGAATACTTTTGCCTGCTTCAGTAAGAATTGTAATTGTAATTTTTTTAGCCTGAAGAAGAGAATATAATTCTCGGAACGTTGCTGTTTGAATAAACTGTGTATACAGGGTGTTTGGTAATTCGACGTGAACCTTGAGAAGGGATATTCTAGACGTCATTTGCAGTGAATTGCGTCGAGTGAAGCATGGTCCGAAAACCTATGGTTACGAAGATATCGCGATTTTTCAACTTTTTTGAAATTTTCTGCTTCGTTATCGAAAATAATTAATTTTGTGAAAACTACTCGACTCTAAATATTCAATGAATATTTTTTTGAAAGCTGAGGATATGGTCCTCATTTCTTGCGAAAAAGTATTCACTAAAAATTCAGATAACCCGAGATATACAGGGTCATAAATGGCTGCACCTGTTTTCCTCATAAAATCTTGATAAAACAATTGAGAATTACTCGAAAAAAGTATTATGAACTTGGTGTACAAATGTAAGAAAAAACTTCCCTGTTTCATCAGCTTTCCAAAATGGTACACATGTCAATAATTCCTTCATGCAATCTAAAAATATGGCCGGAAAACCAAGCAGACAACCGAATTTTTCGAGTCATTTAGTGATCGAACCATGGCCCGCTTACGGCTTACGAATCACGCCAAGTGAAATATAGGATAATAGGGTAACTGAATGACTCGAAAAAGTCTGTTGTCTGCTTGGTTTTCCGACCATATTTTTAGATTGCATGAAGGAAGTATTGACATATGTACCTTTTTGAAAAGCTGATGAAACAGGGAAGTCTTTCCCTACATTTGTACACCAAGTTCATAATACTTTTTTCGAGTAATTCTCAATTGTTTTATCAAGATTTTATGAGGAAAACAGGTGCAGCCATTTATGACCCTGTATATCTCGGGTTATCTGAATTTTTAGTGAATACTTTTTCGCAAGAAATGAGGACCATATCCTCAGCTTTCAAAAAAATATTCATTGAATATTTAGAGTCGAGTAGTTTCCACAAAATTAATTATTTTCGATAACGAAGCAGAAAATTTCAAAAAAGTTGAAAAATCGCCATATCTTCGTAACCATAGATTTTCGGACCATGCTTTACTCGACGCAATTCACTGCAAATGACGTCTAGTATATCCCTTTCCAAGGTTCACGTCGAATTACCAAACACCCTGTATATAGTAGTGTTCCTTGTGACTGAAAAACCTCCTCCAGTGTTAATATTAGGAACGATATAAGCCATACTAAAAATGACAAATTTCTGAATTTGGGCTGGATTAGTCAGGAAAAAAGAATAAATAACACATTCACTCTTTTTCCAGTTTTCTTCTAGCTGCTACAGTTCTCGAGGTCCCTTCAATAGACAAGTAATTTCGCTAACCCCGTAAACTTTCTTTCCTGAGTTACACCTTAGAAATGAAGTTTTGGCCCTACTACTTATTCATGAAATGTGAGCAAGTTGTCTTGATCTCCGATCAAAGGCCAAGCGCTGATATGTAAGACCTGTCTTTTGATGTACAGGGTCCAGGTTTTTTGTTCTCTCAAGAAATTGTTAAAAAAAAACTACAACAAATGGTGATTTATTAAATAGATTTCCTTATATATCCTCATTTATTTTCAACGAACTTTACCATCTCTACTTAATTTTTCCGAATAACTTCAAATCTACTTGTGCGATCGGGATGAAATGTTGCATTCAGACGGGATTGCTAACAGAACCATAACGAATTCTAGGGAATATCGAACGAAATCCTAATACATATTTCTTTGTAATCATGAACGATTTTCTTTGAATACTGTCGAATGTTTTTCATAGTTTTCTGAATGAGAATTAACTTACAAGGTTCAACAGTGGATGAACAAGCGCTCAAAATGCCCGAATTCCCATCAGTATTGTTTTTAATTGTTTTTTCAACCTTTCGACACGAAGAAGCACGCCCGCCCTATTTTGAATCTTCAAAATGAGGTATCGCGACACCCTTCGTAACCGTTTAAAATCATACAGTTTCCTTCCTTTCTGTAGAGGACTGAAGTTGCGGGAGTGAAAAAGCATTATCAATGTTTCCCCTCAAACCACAGAAATGCTCGCAATCGAAATTTGTATGGAAATGAGTCCAGAAAAAAATATTGGAAAATGATATAGCGATTTATTCTGGCAGGCAGGCTGCGATTATAGCACCTCTAGAACTCTCATACAATCTATTCTAAGATGGTATAGCATAACCGGAAGAAACTCATCGAAATAAGCAAGAATAACAGGGTCTGCTTGGTCTGGGTTCTCGGCTACTGAAGAATCAAAGGAAATAAAGATAAACACTCAGAAAGAATCGGCCTGGGTTGGATCATTCCGAAGAGATTTTCCGAAATTCAATACTCTGAGAAGTTTCGGATCCTTGCCAACACCTCCTCAGTTAGCCCCAGGAAGTACGTTATGAGAATAATTCTGGTGAAAAACCTAGTGTGCAGATTCTATGGTGAGGAGGAGTGAACTCCGTACAACCTGATGACGAAATGACTCGCTATTGCTCTCCAACGCAAAAATCGTTTGGACAAGAAACTTGTGGAAGTGCGGAAGTAACCTCCTCAAAGTCATCCGATATACTATTATTTTAGATATACATTTTGTGTTCGCTATTTTAGATATACATTATGTGTTCGATATTATGGATATATATTGTGTTATGACCTGTGTAAGCAAGAACTAGAACTGAACGGCGAGCTTTTTGAAGGCTACGTAGAAAGAAGGGCAATGAATTTCTACACAAATCTATAATCTACCCACGAATCAAAAATCGATAGCTGCTCGTATTTTTTCATATTTTCATTCTGAAGCCGGATTTTCAATGTTCAAAATTTTCGTGGTATATGATTCATCAAAGATTCCTCAATCAGTTCATCATTCATAAAATCAATAAATTTTCAACTTTATCGTTTCAAACAACTTTCCCATACGAAACTTATGGAGTAATTACAAGAGACAACTGAGGTGAAATCGGGCAGACATCTCCAACACCATCATCAATGTGACAGATCGAATCCTCTTTGCCCTGTTCATTTCAACTGGGACCTGAATTTAAGTCCTCGGTCACTAGCTGGAATCCGCAAGCTTCTGATGAATGAAAGGGATGACTTTTCTGACTTTGATATATTTTGACAATTAAAAGTTTCTCGTGCGAAATTATTTAAATGCTGGCCACTGGAGAGTTACCTCGTTAACTAACTTTCAATGGAAAGTTGATTGTCCAGGAATGTTTTCAGCAGAGAGCAGTTGTGCCTGGCCCCAACTTTCAGAGATATATGACATGATTATTTCTATATAAGTGCCCTTGGCTCAGTGGTAGAGCTAAGGCTCTACTCGAAAATTACAGATCCCTTCGGATGAAATGAAATCTGTAATCGAAAGAAATGAAATATGTAGGTAATCGAATGAGCATATTTTCGGATTGAGAGATCTTGTGGTGATTTTTTTCGGCATGCTCACTGAGATATTTGAATGTTAAGTACTTATAATAGTCATGCGCAGAACGATGTACGCGGTATTTAATATGCACATGTGTATTGGAATAAAAGGAAGTTAGTTAATAGATAAGTATGCGATTGAAGAGTACAGTATTCGAATATCAAGAAGTTAATAAATGTATAAACGCTCTATAGTTATTTACTTTCCAATACTCCACTCAGACACCACAATTTATGGCGACGAGGATTAAAATGGAAAAAAGTGAAAATAAGTGGAAACTGTGCTAGTGAAAATCTTCAAGATTTCCAGTTCCACGTGTGACGTGCTATGCAAAAAGACAGTTCCAGTTCGAGAGACCCAAGTCCAAATCCGGCATCGGGTAAAGTTTCGTGGATTTACGAGTTAAATAAGCAAGAACTAATTAACGAATTGCGAAAATTAGGTGAGAACGTCTCAGATAGTGAAAATTTCGAAAATCTAAGGCGACAGCTAATAAAAAAGTGGCGTCATATGCATGCTGATAACGTTTCGGACAGCGGTTCAGAAAGAGACAAATATAGCGTTCCTTCAAAGTTATCAGTGCTTGCAAAAATGACAGACAATAGAATTTCGTTTACACTGAATAAGGACAATTGGGATGTTTTCATTGAAAGACTTGAATTATACTTCGAAACGCAGGACATTGACGAGAAGAAATATAGTGCCGAACTCCTCACGCGAGTGTGCCAAGAAACCTACATAATTTTTCGTAATTTAGTTGCACCCAAGAAAACCAAAGACTTCAAATACGAAGAACTGGTGAAACTAATGAAAGCTCATTTAAATCCAACGCCATCCGAAATTTCTGAACGCAACAAATTCTACAATATCAAACAATATCCGAGCGAGTCAATATCAGAGTTCGTCTCGAGATTAAAAGAAAATTCCTTGCTCTGTAATTTCAACGAAATCGAGATTGCTCTGAGAGATCAATTTGTTTGCGGAATTCTGCAACCAGAAACGAAAATCGAACTTTTTCGTCAAGAAAACTTGACCTTTCAAAATGCAGTAGCCATCGCAGAAGCGAGAGAGAGCGCTTGAGTTTGAAGAAAGAAGAAACTATCCACTTCGTAGAAAAGAGGGGTTTCAAAAAACAAACCATCTACAACAAGGCAGACCGAAACAGTCGAGAGCGAGAGATGGGTCAGCAACAATTTAACTCCGGGAGAGGAAGAGATGGAGCATCACGCTGGTATGGGGATGGAGCGAAACGGGAACATGAAGACAGAAGAGGAAAGCAGAATGAAAACAGCGTACGCAGACGTAGTAGTGGGGCAAACGGAAACGGTAATCGTAGTCGTAATTCAAATGCTCAGGTAAACTCAAAAAATGTAACATGTTATTGTTGTGGAAAAAGAAATCATTTCGCTAGAGATTGTAGATATAGGTATAAGAGTTGTAATTATTGCCATACCAAAGGTCACTTAGAGAATGCATGCTTTAAAAAGAATAATAAAAATGTTAATATTTTAGGTAATGAAACGATAGAAGATGAAGAGGGTGAAGTCTTTAATAATGATGACAGTAACGATGAATATGATTTTTATTATTTGAACAAAAATGAAAGAAAGAATGTGAGTATTTCGACAATATCTAATATAACTGCAGATCCTTTAGTATTTGATGTAGAAATTGAAGACGAAATTGTTAAAATGGAACTTGATACTGGTTCATATGTAAGCGTTATTTCTGAGTATACATTTCGAAAATGTTTTCCAAACAAACAAATAGTACCTCCTCGTATGAATTTAACAACATATGATCATTCTAAATTAGTTATTAAGGGTATTATATCAGATTTGAAAGTGAAATTTAATAATTGTTATTATAATTTGGAAGCATACATTTTACCAGGTAATGGAAAAAATTTGATTGGTAGACAATGGTTCAAAGTTTTTGGTATGTGGCCTCTTCAATTACCATCAGCTAATTCAGTGAACAATTTACAATGTGAACATGGAAACCTTATAAAATATTTTGGTTCAAAATATCCTTTACTGTTTTCGGATAAGCACGGGAATTATACAGGAAGAAAAATAAAACTTAAATTGAAAGAAAATTTCAAACCCATACAATGTAAGCCATATCGTGTGCCATTTGCCTTGAAATGTAAAGTGACTACAGAAATTAAAAGGTTAGTAGAAATTGGAAATTTAGAACCAGTAACGATTAGTGAATGGGCTACACCTGTAGTTCCAGTCATAAAAGGTGATGGAGTAAGACTTTGTGGTAATTTTAAAATTACGGTAAACCCGCAGTTAATTGTTAAGCAGCATTCTATACCATTGAAAGAAAAAGTATTTCAAACTTTAAAGGTAGGTAAGAAATGGTCTCAGATTGACTTGAAGCATGCTTTCATGCAATTCGAAATTGCAGAAGAAAGTCGAGATCCGTTAACAATTATTACTGAAGATGGGTTATTCAGGTATAGAAAGTTGCCCGAGGGCATTGCTTCGAGTCCTGCTGAGTGCCAGGATATTCTGACCGATATATTGAAGGGTATAGATAATACAGAAGTGTACATCGATAACATATATTGTACAGGTCGAACAGACAAAGAACATTTACTTACATTAGAGAAAATATTTTTCAAATTGAACGAATATGATCTCAGGGTTAACATAAAAAAGTGTGAATTATTTAAAGAAAAAATCGAAATTTTAGGATATTTGTTGGATCAGGAAGGTTTGAAGCCTTCACCTGAGAAAGTAAGAGCCATTCAAAATTTGCCAATGCCATTTGCCTATCACCCTGCGACCAATGGCGCAGCTGAAAATTTTGTTCAAACTTTTAAAGATAAAATAAATAAAATTGTTTCTTCTGGTAAAACATTAAGAGCGGCAATAAACTTGTTTTTATTTGATTATCGCACTATGAATCACTCAGTAACAGGCATTTCGCCTGCAGAGATAATGTTTCAAAGGCCAATAAAGAGTAGATTTAATTTGTTCACAAGTAAACTATCTGATGAAGTAGGTATAAAACAATGGAATTCGGTTGAAAAGGAGGGTAAACATAGGAAGTATGATTTTGAAGTAGGAGATATAGTAATGACAGAAGTACTAGGTAATAAGAAAAAGAATGTGAAATTGGAAGGTAAAATAATAAGAAAATTAACTCCTGTTACATTTCATATAGAACTTAAGACTAATGGACAAATAATTAAAAGGCATATTAATCAGTTTGTAAAATTATATAATGGATCTAATATTGAGAATTGTGAGGATAAGAATAAAGATGAAGTATTTATTAGGAGATCTGAAAGATTAAAAATGCAAAATAATACCAATTTAATTTGAAATTGATGATGACATTCTAAATATTATAAATATTGTAATTTTATGTTGTAATTATTAGGATTAAGATTATAGAATAGGTTAACTTAGATTTAGGAATATTTAGTTAGTAAGGTTTGTTGGTTAGAAATATTACGAATTTCTAAAAGGGGAAAATTGAGATATTTGAATGTTAAGTACTTATAATAGTCATGCGCAGAACGATGTACGCGGTATTTAATATGCACATGTGTATTGGAATAAAAGGAAGTTAGTTAATAGATAAGTATGCGATTGAAGAGTACAGTATTCGAATATCAAGAAGTTAATAAATGTATAAACGCTCTATAGTTATTTACTTTCCAATACTCCACTCAGACACCACACTCACATGAAAAACATTGGAAATAGGCTAGGTTCGTGGTGTTAGAATAATGCCGCGACATCTAATAGTCAAATTTATAATAATTTATTGTTTATGTTGGTGTATCATCCCGATAGATGGCGATGAAAATGTTGCGAGTCCTGTAATTTTCGAGTCTATGGTTGGACCCAATCAACCATAGAGCCAGGTCTATCTAGCATACCTATCTTTATAGTGCTCTAGTAGAGCATTGGAATTAGGACCCAAAGGTCCGAAGTTCAATTCCGAGATAGGAAAGAAATTTTCTAGTCTCGGTAGGGGGCTGTGCCTAAGGTGGCGTAAGGACACAGTAACAAAGCCTACACAGAACACAGCTGCTTACTACGAACTCGGCACAAGTTGCAAACTTCGAAGCTTGTAGTTTCAGAGGGGTCTCCTCTCCACATCAATTCATTTATTCGATTGAATTTTCTTGTGAGGAAATAATTTTCTACGGCATAGTGACATCATGCCACAAAAACGTAGATCACCGATTATAATTTCATATATGTTATATTTCAGCTAACGTGCAAAATGGCGAATGCTCTTGAGCAAAATAAGCCTTTCTGAGGATTCCACGAAATGAAAACTAAATAGTGGGGGCCAGGTAGGTACGACTTATTTCGCAGGAACTGGCAGAGATGCAGTTACTAACAGGGAATAATATAAAAGCTGATTCCTTTATTTCTTTATTTTCGCCACTAGTTTCTCTGGTAAGAATCACCTGCTTCATTTCACTGAATAAAGTGGCCACGTTCAGAAGTAAGAGTATGCTCTGGTAAGCTTAATTCCTCTGTGTTCACAGGTTGAGGTTGAAAAAACCCGAAAACACGTCTTTCAAGCGCATTTGATGTCCTTGTCCAGCTGGGATTCTTCAGACTCCCACATTTCGTTTTTTGCTCATAGTGACCACACTTCACAAGATATTCAACTGAAAATTGGCATCGATATCACAATGTAGAATTTACACCATGTGGAATGCCAATTTCGATTGCAAATTCACAGGGTGATATTTCTTCTGGAACGCTTTCCTGTGTTTTTGGAGAGTCACTGTTAATTTGAATAATTGCGAAAAGTGCTTTGTTAATATTCTGAACTCTGCAGTCTCTTGCTGTTTTGTCGTATTTGCTGCTCATTTCGAAAAAAAAAATTGAAGTATTTTGTCGAAATTCTCAAATAATAAAAATTGTAATGAAAATCCAGTTAGTATGAGAATAAATCTAAACTATTTAAGTCTAGGCATCTGGTGGACCACGATTGGTGTCCATCCTCTCCATACAATAATTTGTTGCCAATTTGGTGAGCACTATTTCAACGTACCTACTAGATTTTCTGAGAAATTTTTTGAAAATTCGAACCCAACTTTTTTTTACACTTTGATAAAGTATCCCGGTTGGCCATGAAATTCTGAAACATTTCACCGCGTGTATTTTGAAAATGTTATGTTATTGCCATTCCCCTGTCAGAAACGCCCGCAACGTTGTCGTTTCTGCATAAAAATCGTATTAATTACGTAGTAATTACGTAATTTACTTTTAGAAAATAATGAATCTGAGAAAATATTAGGTGAATTCAATAATTTCGAAGACCTGGCGAATGATGAAGAATCTTTTTTTCTGTTAATATTCCGAATATTTTAAGTTTATGAACATGGTAGAAATATTCAGTTATGCAATTTTCTTGTACGGCAATCAAGAATCGAGTGTTGAAATTTAACTGAAAAATAATTGACAGAATAGTCCGTTACTTTGCGATAGTTCATTTGGAAAAAGAATGAAAGTACTGGAATAACCCAGCAAAACGAACGGAAAAGACGAATTCTCCACTTTTCAAAATTCTCAAGAGATACCTACAGAAGACATTCAAATACCTTTTTGCACAACTTGAAATACTCCAGTATGGAAATTTAGTGGTACTACGAAACCGGTGTCGCAGTTAAACCTTAGAAGAACTAACTCCATTTACAAAGTGACAAAAGAGTAAAAAGAAAGTAGCATTGGCAATCTCACTTGATTTTCACGAGTGCCAACCTACGTCAGTTTGGAGCGAAAGGACTTGATAAACCTAAATCATGACTAAGCGGGATATATGGGGTATAGGCATTGTTGGAATTTTTCATGGTTGAACAATCTTTCATTCTGAACACTGAGAACTATCTTTCATTCTGAACACTGAGGTGAAAACAAAATAGAATAATATCCATTGGTTTGAAGATTACGCTCGGAATACTTTCATATTTTTTATTTTATAAACTGGAAGCTCTACGAAGGCCAAAATTGTGGTAATGGGCTACCAGAATGACTCAGATAGAAATATGAATTCATAAACCAAAAATTCTTTTTTCCAAAAACTTTGGTGGGATTGCAACTCTCAACGAGTTTGAATTGGATTCATTCTAATCCAAAGCAACGCTAGTTAATCGAGAGTTCGATGCTCACCAAAGGTGTTTGAGAAAACATTTTTTTATTTATGAATTCGGATATCTATTTGGGTCATCCTGGCAGCCCATTAGCACATTAAACACCCTGGATCTAGATTTTGCGTCGAAAACGGGGTATATGTCATGAGACAAAAATGACTTCTTCAATGTCATTTGCACGTCTATATATGTTTGTCTAGTTTATGGTGAAACATCCTGTATAAAGAGCGCTTTTGAAATTAAAAAAGGTAGAGAAATGACCATGTATGCTTCTAAAATT
The DNA here is from genome assembly GCA_951802165.1 of Adalia decempunctata. Classification (NCBI taxonomy): domain Eukaryota; kingdom Metazoa; phylum Arthropoda; class Insecta; order Coleoptera; family Coccinellidae; genus Adalia; species Adalia decempunctata. The sequence continues at coordinate 52,523,124 of OX637695.1, forward strand.
TGGAAATGAGGCTCAGCTTATCCACTAGAAACTCAGATTACCGAAATTTGTATCCATTCAGTTGAAAACAAAGTTCCGTGATGACATGTATTTCTTTTTCTGATTTCAATAGAAATAAGCCACCTGTTTCCGATTATGTTTTTTACATATTAGGTGTTCAAGAGTTGCTAACTAAATATTTATCTACAGAGTGTTTCAGAATAAGGGACCGTAAATTCGGGATCTTAATCCTCAGTTGATTTTAAGATATTAAGTTTCTATGGACTACAGGTCCCTGTTTCTGAGATATGGGGTGTTGAAATAAAAAAAAAATTGGTTTTATGAAATTATTTTCTACACCGTACACGATTTTTTTTTCAGTTTTGGTAGGTTATGCGTACGCATTAGGACACACTTTTTCCTATATAAAATGGTGTTCAATTTTCACCAGTGGCGTTCGTACAGACTTCTGTCTGAATAAATTCGGTGAATGAATTGGTACGCCAATGGTTTTTCTCGAATTTTAAATTATTTTCGTAAAAATGGTTTCTTGAGTTTTTTACCTACCGAGTAGGTTAAATGGAGATTCTTATCGCCGCTTTTTGGAAGAAAGTTTACCAATTTGGTTGGAAGATGTCGACATTCAAACAAGGAGCGCGATGTGGTTTATGCACGATGGTGCTCCCGCCCATTTTAGTGTTTAAGCACGTTATTTGGACCAAACTTATAATAATCGGTAGATAGGTCGTGGAGGACCACGAGAATTGCCACCTAAGTCTCCAGACTTAAACTGTTTGGATTTCTTTTCTTTGGGGACATTTGAAGACATTGGTTTATAGGACTCCAATTCAATCTGTAGAGGAGTTGAAAAACCGAATAATAACTTCCTGCGAAGAGATGCGAAATACTCCAGGAATTTTTCAAAGAGTACGTGAATCGATGAGAAGGCGGGCTGAGGCATGCATACTTGCTGGTGGTGGTCATTTTCAACAACTGATATTGTAGTGATAAGTTCGGTTTGGTTCATTTTTGAAATCTCTTATTGCTTCTTAAATTTAACAATTTTGCATTATTAGTTTTAGTGGTGCTAGGTAGGCAGTTCTGTTTTCATAAGTGAATAGTTGAGCTTTTATTTATCAAAAGCAATGGCGAAATTCAAAAAATGTGTTTTATTGCGTATCCTGCCAAAATCGTGTACGGTGCCGAAAATAATTTCGAAAAACATACGTATCTCAGAAACAATGTGCCAGAGAGCCATAGTCCATAGGAACTTTATATCATAAAATCATCTGCAGATCAAAACCCCGAATTCACGGAAACTTATTATGAAAATGAGTACCTACGCATTTAAACACATGATGAAATTGCATTTTATTATCATTATCTTATTGTAAATTATGTGGTAATTGCGAAAATAATTTACAATTCTAAAAAAATCATTGGCGTACCAATTTTTTCACCGAATTTATTCGGACAGGAGTCTGTACGGACGCCACGGGTGAAAATTGAACATCATTTTGTATAGAAAAAATGTGTCTTAATGCGTACTCATGCCCTACCGAAACGCAAAAAAATCGAGTACGGTGTAGAAAATAATTTCAGAACCAATTTTTTAAATTTCAACACCCCGTATCTAAGAAACTGTGCGTCAGGGACCTATAGTCCATAGAAACTTTATGTCATAAAATCATTTGAGGATTAAGTTCCCGAATTAACGGTCCCTTATTCTGAAACACCCTGTATATACATATGTATAGCATATCTCCTTTGAGATTCATAAAGACCAAAAATTAACTAGATTTCGAATTCAAATATTTCTAGGGTAAATAACACTAAGACCAAATGGCAAAATCATCCAAATACGCTCGCACCGACAGAAATTAACTCTGGTGTTGCTACTAACTTAATACGAATTCCCAATTATCAAAGTCTAGGACCATTCCCAAAAATAGATAATGTTGACTGAATCAAAACGATCAATGGCAGTTGAAACCCTTTGGCTTGAATTCTCCCTTTATGAAACCTTGAAAAGTGTGAAAGCTGTCTCAGAATCGTCACCGTAACAATTGAATCTCATTTGGATCCCCGAAGTTGGGAAACCAACAAACCTTGTGCCGATGAATTCAAAACATGTTCTGCATATACGTTTCATGTTCTTCCATTGTTAGCAAAAAGTCTACTCCTGATGACTTCCAAAGGTGTATGCCGATGCTCCTTCAACAAAAGCCGAAGAGGCGGCAAAAGCAGCAGGAAGTAATTTTCAACTTTTCCGATTTAATCCATTTAACTTTTGAAACTCAAATAGGCCGTTGGCAGTAAAATTTCAATTATTAAGGGCGTCTTCATAATTTTCTGTCTGCTTCCGAGACGGTTCTTATGATCAATTCGATACGTTATTAGAATGCCGAAGAAATACAAATAAGGGTGGAGGAGTTTCGAATAAGTTTCATATTACCCGATGTTATGTTGGCGAATTATAACTCCGTCGTCTGATCTCAATATTTACTATTCCTGGAACGGAATTCGACGAACGAATTTTCTGCTCCAGAAGTTGATTTACCGCGTCACATAACTTTTTTCTCTGGAGAAATTCTAGGAATAAATGGAATCTTTTATATTACAACTGATTTATAGAGAATAATAGCTAGGAGCATAGAATAACTGGAGTAATCATCATTTTGGATTTCCAATGACTGCCGAGGCTAGAGTTTCGTGTGACGCGCAGGACTAGCGCTACATGACATATTTTGTTCTGTGGCGCTACAGTTGCAAAGAATATAATGAGGCTGTCATTTTTATCGATACATTTATAGTCCATCCAAGAATTATTGACATCAGAGTAGGCCTTGGAAGTCCAGTTGCAGCATTATTTCTAGTTACAAAAAAGTAACTAAAAGTTTTCTGTGCTTTCATCATAGCAATAAAAAAATATAGATATAACCTGAAAATTCAATGATGTTTTTTCAAAGATATGTACAATATCTTTGTATCTTTTCAAAGTACGGCAAACTGAACATGAAAATGTTTTCAATTATCACATACGATTACCTGCAAACTGAATGGATTGGAAAAATTGTAATAGACATCAAGACAGAAACAAATCTTAACGCATGGATTTATTTAATATAATATGAAGAATTTTATATGACATTGTAACTTTCAATATTTGTGAACAACGAAGGTGTAAAAAATGAAATGTAAATATTCCTACTGTTGTTTCAACAACCACAACTGATATTTCCTCATCTGGGCAGACCTCATCATGTTCATAATGAAAGATTTTATGTCAGCATCATCCCATATATTTCGACTAATCTTCTCTTATTTCTTTTTATATGTGCTATGGAAAGTCTTTCCAATTATAAGCTGTACACTCTTCAAGAGCCTCATTCTAAAGATATTTATTTCACTTGCTCAATTATTTGCCAAATTTATTCGAAACATTAATGACAGAACAAAATGTCAGTGTTATTTCCAACACCAACCTGAATTCTACAATTCAAAATATCACTGAACGGGCATTACCAACCTAATTTCGATTTACCAAAGCCCCCCGAGATGTCAATAATTCTTGGATGGACTATAATATGCTTCTTTTTAATTGAAAATTGCCTCAAATCATAACTAAGACAATATTGTCGACATATCATCGCTTTATTCTAATCAACTATATATGCGCAATTTTATGGGGAGTCTATGATCGAAAATAGCGAACATTAAGCATTAAGGTGAGTAAAACTATCATTATACGGGAAGACAGAGGTTTTTATCGGTTCTCGTGTATTATACGCAGAATTATTTGATACATTTTCCCTGCAAACACTCAGACTTGTAGCGGGAAACAGATTTTTCTTCCTCTATTCAATCTGTTTCTTGTCGACATTTCTTCACACGTGCCATATGCACAATATTGTTCGATTTAGGAAAAAAGCGATAGATATAAATAGTACCTAATAAGTAATAACAACTTATAATCATCAAAGATAATTTTTTTAAGGATAGCCTGTTCATAGACACTAACGACGTTAGCGCCACCTCGTGAACGTGCGGCGAACTAACAGTTTCCGACGTCTGTGGCAGTTCATTTTTGTAGCGGAGCCTTCTCTCCAGTTATCTATGAATTCTCCTAGATAATAGGGGGGGGGGGGGGTCAATTTGAAATCCTTCACGTTATTGATGAGAAAATTGATGAACTTAAAACATCCTCACATGACTCAAAATGGGGAACTATCTATGTTTATCGATTGGCGGTTGGTTTTACTTGAACGAGAGCTACATGATATCGTAACGATGTCAGTACATTTAGAATTTTCAGTCCAAAATATTCATAAACTTTAAGGTTCTATACTCGACGACGACGCATCCGCTCAAACACCTTAAGGGCTTGTTCGGACTAGGCCACTAATTAGTCGAGTACTGAGTAGCGAATGATTTTATAATTTCCCGTGTGCGAACGCCAGCAATCGAGTCGAGTAGACTCACAGGATGATGTACCTACTACCTTATACTGTTTAAGAGTCTTTGATACTGAGGTAGAGTAGTCAGTGTGCGAATCGACTCTCCACTCGACTAATCTACTGGCCTAGTCCGAACAAGCCCTAACTCCCACTGGCCTTCGAATCTCGAATGATATTGGAGCCGTTTCACATGGGACTGATGATCAGTCCTGATAGTCAGTCGGAACCGGTGTTTGAGCGGGTTTTCGCAATCCTTTCCATCATGCATTCGTATCATCAGTCGACCGATGAAATCAAATGAAATCAAATAATTTATATATTTGAAGTATTTGACAGGAACTAGGAATCGGGAATGAATTAACAGACCTCAGCTACTGCCGACGTTTTGCAAATATATTTCTGCTTCTTCAGGGCAAAGCCAAACTATATGTTCTCCCCAAAGTCCCGAAAAAGCAAAAATATATTTGCGAAACGTCGGCATTAGCTAAGGTCTGATAATTCACTCCCGATTCCTAGTTCCTGTCAACTACTTTAAATATATGAATCAAGGAAGTTATCCATCTATTAATGTCAAATAATTTATCGAACATTCTGACGTATATACGAAGATATATTGAGAAATTCTCAGCCTACTATATAACCAAACAAAATTTCAATGTCAAAATATTTTAATACCTACCCAACATATTCTCCTCTTGATTGAATACATTTATTACAGCGAACATGCAACGTCTCTAGACCTCTCAAAGGGTCTTGGAAAACCAGAGTGTCACCATTCCATCGATTGTTGCTTCGTTTCTGGATCGTAGAAATGTACCCAAGTCTCATCAATAGTAACAATTCGATTTAAGAAGTCTACATCGTTTTCAAATCGAGCACAGATCGAATGCGATGCTTCTACCCTTGCACGCTTTCGGTCAACATTCAAACATTTGGGGTTCCATTTTGAAGAAATTATTCTCATGTCCAAATTGACATGAACTATATGATGAACGAGCTCGTATTAAATCTTCAATGCTTCAGATATCCACTTTAGTCCAATTCGACGGTCTGATAAAATCATGTCATGAACTGCATCGATATTTTCGGGGACTGACATAGAAACTGGCCTTCTCGGTCATCATCTTCAATGGCAAATTTACCTCTTTTGAAGCTTGCCGTCCAATTTTTCACGGTCGCATACGAAGGACATTGATCACCAAGGGTATTAAGCATATCTTCATAAATCTGCTTACCTCTTAACCCTTTTTAATACAGGTACTTGATGATGGCTCGATATTCCAATTTTTCCATTTTTACAATTTCGGTGGACATCTTTTTTTTTTAATTCATTGCGTAACTCCGGTTTACTTTTTTGAAGTCGAACTTTACACTGACACTTCTCATAAGTTATTGTTCGTTTATATGGTATCGCAATATTTTTCATGCATGGAACTGGTCTAGGATAACTGGATGTCAATACATCCACGTACATGAAATGACATGATGAAATTAGTTGCTTGATTTTGCACCTAACTCCTGAGGAGTCGTGTTGTGGATCATTTGAAAAATAACTCATTGTATAGGCAGGTGTTTTCATGGTACACATACATAAACATTCTCGAAAGTAACAACAACAACATAACATTAATTTTTTATTCCTCCTCCCCCCCCCCCTATCTCCTATGTTTTCTGACTTTTTTTATTACAACAGGGAGTAGCCTCCCTCAACCAGTATACCGAAAACTGTGTCCATTCTTCATAATAAACTTCTTCAACCTCTTACCAAACAGTTTGAAATTTCTGATATCCCTCGAATCCTGTGGTATACAATCTCTTGGCCAAGTGGTGCTGAGAACCCCTGGAACATTGTAGTCATACTAACTCTGCTTGTTTCCTGCGCCTTAGGTGTGATAATTTATGTTCATCATAATAATTTTGTTATAAGACATGAAACTAGAAACATTAAATATATTGGATTGTACGCCTATGGCATATGTAGTGTAAGCGGTATTAGAAGTGAGCTCCCAAACAATATCAAATATCTTTGTCAGAACAGCCGCTGAAATTTCGAAATTTCGACAGAAAGCATAATTAAAACAAGTCAGTTTGATTACAAAATGGTAATAACACGAGAAGTGCGTGAAGAAATCGAAAAAGCAGTTACCCAAGCAGTGAGTAATTGCCTGAAATCAGAACTACTCATAAAAACTATCACAAACAACGTAGCCACTGCTGTTATAAAAACGATTGACGATAAGATAGCATCGCTGGAAATCTCAGTGGCGGACCTGAGGGATGAATTGAAGACAGCAAATCAACAACACGAAAATAAAATACAAACATTAGAGGAAGCATTGAGGGAGGAAAGGTTGGAAGGTGAGAGATTGAGGGAGAATATTGATAGACTGGATCAAGCAAGTCGCTCAAACTGTTTAAGAGTTTTCAACATGAAGGAAAAGAACGGAGAAAATACAAGGAGGGAAATTATAGACATGATAAACGGTAAAATGAACCTGGGGATTACCACAAATGAAATCATGATCTGCTATAGAATTGGGACAAGACATGACGTGAAATCCAGGGGAATTTATCTCAAATTGAAAAGCGAAGAGGTCAAGCAACAGATATATTCTAAAAAGAAGCTATTGAAGGGCACAGGAATAATAATCCGTGAGGATCTAACCAAATCAAGGGTCGAACTTTTCAATGATGCAATCTTCAAATTCGGACTGAAGCAGGTATGGACTGAGTCAGGCAAAATATATGTACTTGCCGACAATAAAGTCACAATGATACGAGGTAAAATGGACTTAGAAAAATGTATTCAATACTAAAATCCGGAATGTTTCAGTTGAGCAAATTGTTACTGTTTTTTTTTATTGTGATTTTCTTTCTCTTGCTTTTTCCTTCGGAAATTGTCAATCATCAACTATTTATAGGTTTTCGATAATATGCTATGATTTTCATTTCTCTGTTCTTATGTTCTGATACATATTGTGTATTATACTCGAAATTATGTTATATTATGTGAATATGAATAAAAATGTATTCTTTATTGGGGTATCACGACTATTTTCCGATTTTTGGTTTGGGGTAATGCTCGAATTCATCAACGAATTGGATAACCAAGCCATAGACACTGAAATGTGTGATGATTTTCACGATTATTTTCGAGTGAGATTGGGTAATGAAAATCACACTTTGGGGGTGATACATTTCAATATACGGAGTCTAAGAAAGCAAATGGATGAACTACTTGTATATATCCAAATGGCCAAAGAATCTCTAGACATAGTTGTCCTTTCAGAAACAAGAATAGTTGATTCGGTGAGTAACTTTTCAATTCCTAACTTCACCCAATATTACAACGAATCAACTCTAAATAAATGCGATGGGACCATGATTTATATCAGAAACAACATATCAGCGGATGTAACAACAGTGAAAATAAATGACAGTCGTTTCCTGAGGGCTACTTTCACCAATAATCATCTTTCCAAACAGAATAAAATAGGACTGACAGCATATTACAGACCTCCCGCGACAAACAGTACTGAATTTATTGACGATTTGGAAAACTACCTATCCACCTTGGACAAAAAAAAACATAGAAATTTTTCTTGGGGATATAAACATAAATATATTGGATATCCATAAGAATGAAACAAACAACTACTTGAATATTCTGGGATCTAATGATTTTATTTCTTATATAAACAAACCCACCAGAGTTACTAAAGATACAAAATCCGTCATCGATCATATTTTTATAAGAACAGAAGCTTGTTTAAAAAATTGTGTATCAATTTCACCAATAATTTTTTGTACAGACATGACGGACCATTATACCCCATTTGTAAACTTTACTTTCACGGAAACTAAAAAACAAAAACAACCCAAACAGAATAAACTAAGGCAAAATATCGACTATAAAAAAATTAACTCATTACTTTCAGCTGAAACATGGGAAGGTGTTTCGCTTGAAGCGAACCCGCAGCAGGGCTATGACATTTTCATTGATAAATTAATTAATCACATAAATTCATCCTCTTCTGATCTGACATTAAAAAAAACCAAATCAATCATAAAAATCAAACCTTGGATTACAACGGGGCTAGTGAACTCCATAAAGCATCGAGATAACTTAAAAAAACAACTGCAGAAGGAAATTTCTACAGAGTTAGAATTGAAATATAAAACATACAGAAATAAATAAAACTCCCTCTTGAAAAACACAAAAAACGAGTACTACAAAACACAAATAAATCAGGCAGGTCCGAACTATAAAAAAGTATGGAAAATAATAAACAACATACGAGGTGGAGATCGGGGGGAGAACATCGAAGATAAAGACATCATACTTGGGGCAATATAAGAGTCAGTAATAATGCAGCTAAATCAAACGAATTCAATAGGTTTTTTGTTGGCATAGGTAAAAACATGAGTCAAAAAATACCAAAGACAAACTCACCCAAAAACTTTTTATCAGATATAAATGTAAATCAGTCCTTATTTTTGGAACCTATAACAAAAAATGAATTAGTCATAATAATAGCAAATCTAAAGAATAACTCCGCACCTGGACCCGATGGGATAGACTCAAAAACATTGAAAACCATTCATCCCAGTATTTTGATGCCGCTTGTTCACATAATTAATCAAATTTTCTCAACGGGTGTAATACCGTGGCAATGGAAAATTACCAATGTAACGCCAATTTTCAAAGCAGGAAAAAGATCACTAATCAATAATTATAGACCAATTTCTGTTATAAATACTCTAGCGAAAGTGTTTGAACAATGTGTCAAGAAAAGGCTGGTTCAATTTCTCGATAAACACCATATAATAACAGACAGACAATTCGGATTCGTGAAGAACTCGAACACGGAAAATGCCATTATGGATTTTCTCGAAACCACTGTGAGGACCATGGACAGGTCGGCCAAATGCTTGGCAGTTTTTCTGGACCTGGCCAAGGCCTTCGATACGGTCGATCACGAGTTATTGATGGAAAAGTTGCATGACTATGGTGTTCGTGGGAACGCATATGTGATGATGAAGAACTACCTATCCGGTCGAATCCAACGGGTGAAAATTGGGAATGAAATAAGTAAGGAACAAATTGTAAAAACAGGTATACCACAGGGCACAGTTTTGGGACCGATACTCTTTCTAGTCTTATTATTTAAGTTAATAAGGAACATAGAAATTTTGACGTTTCGGGAGAGACGCTAAAATAGCGATCCGCGAAGCGGATCGCGGGCGTCGCTTGCGACGCCCGACGGGCGAAAAAAGTGGTCGGTCGGAAGGCGGAAGGACGGGGGCTCCCGCGAGTGTCTTTGGATCTTTTTCAAGACGTCGGCAAGTATTTTAAAAAAATTCCCGAAAAAGGTCGAAATCGACCGATAGACCCGAGCGCCAAGGCAAAAGGCTTTTTTCCGGAGGCCCCCGGACGTCGCGGGTGTTTTTCCGACGACGGCCCGTATCCTCTTCTACTCGCGGACGCAAAGCGTTTTTCGACGAGGTACACCGGGCGTCTCCGAGAAATTCGAAAAGTTTTGACGTTTCTCGAAAACGGTAAAAATTTCCGATCCGGCCAGAAATTATCGATAAAACCAGAGAGTTTCAGTTATTCCGATGACTTTTCACGTTAAATGTAGGTTAGGGTTCGTGACAACGGCTTTCAAAGTTTGACGGGACGCACAGATGCCGGTTTTTAGGTTGGGTTTTTCCGACGTTTCGAGACGTCACCGCTCACGAGTGCCGTGAATTTAGTAGGTTCTGTGGATATCGTCCATAAAATTGGAGAGCTTTGACATGCATTCTATGCATCTATGCTCTGAACAAATGAGCACGCCATATGCCGCCATATTGGCTTCGCAGTTCGCAGAATGTTTTCGTAAAGAATTCTCGAGAGTGGTAATTTATAGAAAAAAAGGAGCTGAAACGTAGGAATGTAGCAGTAAGTATGTAAAATATGGGATTGTCGTACAAAATGTAATGTTTAATTTTTTTCAGGATGTCTTTGTGGAACTCTTCGTGCTTTTATGAGAATCGATATCTTGGATATTTTCGACCGAATGATAGCCTTATTCCGAGTGTATCGAAAAATGAGACGTTACAATTAGGACGATTTAGCATTGATTTGGAATGGAATCAAGGTGAGGGTTTTCCTACAGGGTTTTTTAAGAACGCCTGTGGAAATCTCTGTTTTCATGGGAATGGATATCCCGGATGTTTTCGACGGAAAAAGACCTCCTGCAAAAAAGAAGACGATGAAATATGAATGCAGATTTGTGAAAGAAAAATTTAACAAGAAGCTTCGGTGGAATTTCAAGATTTTTTCTCCCAGAGTAATTCCGTGAACAGTGCAATCTAATAACACAGAAGAGGACCAGACCAAATGGCTGATTCCTCACAGTTGAAAAGGATAGATGGAAATGAAATAATTTAAAGTGTACCAAACTGATCGATAAGTGCATTTTGTAACTATATTCCATTGTATACATTGTAGTCTTTGAATAAACAATAAATAATCGTTATAATCTTGAATTTTTCGACTTTTAATTCAACAATTCCCAACGTTCTTTATTCTCAAAGTATTACTTACATTAATATTCAAAAGAGAATCGAATCGAGTTAAGCATAATTATTGTATCTGCATATTCCACTGTTGAAAATAACTTACGTAGTGGCCCTCGAGATGTTACAAATTCCCAAAATGTTAATTTTCTATTTCATTCATTTTTTCACCGATGGCAATAAAGTCGTCGGCTGTTTGGTTGTCGGTCACGAAGTCATTTCATTGGTTAGTATTACGAAGTTCGCGGGAAACGTAGAGGTTAAGTATATTTCTAGGGACGACAAGAAAATAGATGACGACGATGGAAATATTACACTGAAATATTTTCAGTTCGGTTCCGAGATACGATTGAGAGTTAACAATGACATTCGGGATTCGAAGAAGACGGAATAAAGCGATCGAAAGATTTCACGTGAGAGTGTGAGGTTATGGTCGAAGATATTCACATGAATGAGCGAAAGACACACGTTCCACGACATAGTGCAATGTGTCAGAGTGAGATACAATGAAATAGACATGTCTATTATATCCCCGCACGAATGAAATCTATGTTCCTTCATAGCGGTGGAATATACAAGTGTCACGTTGTGACATTCTATGGTTGTCGATGTCCGTCATAGAATTTGACACCTGTATTCTATGGTTGTCGATGTCCGTCATAGAGTGACACGAAAGTCAAGTTTGACATTCTATGGTTGTCGATGTCCGTCATAGAGTGACACGAGTGTCAAGTTGTGACATTCTATGGTTGTCTATGTCCGTCATAGAGTGACACGAGTGTCAAGTTGTGACATTCTATGGTTGTCAATGTCCGTCATAGAGTGACACGAGTGTCGAGTTGTGACATTCTATGGTTGTCAATGTCCGTCATAGAGTGACACGAGTGTAAAGTTGTGACATTATATGGTTGTCATAGAGTTTGACACCTGTCAAAAAAATTTTTCTCCTTACCAACTATTGGCCCCTTTTGTATATAAATGCGAATCTACATTCAATATTGATCTACCGATAATATTGATCTACCAAAAAGGCGGATCCGTGGGCCCAAACTAGTCTTATTATTTAAGTTAATAAGGAACATAGAAATTTTGACGTTTCGGGAGAGACGCTAAAATAGCGATCCGCGAAGCGGATCGCGGGCGTCGCTTGCGACGCCCGACGGGCGAAAAAAGTGATCGGTCGGAAAGCGGGAGGACGGGGGCTCCCGCGAGTGTCTTTGGATTTTTTTTAAGACGTCGGGAAGTATTTTAAAAAAATTCCCGAAAAAGGTCGAAATCGACCGATAGACCCGAGCGCCAAAGCAAAAGGCTTTTTTCCGGAGGCCCCCGGACGTCGCGGGTGTTTTTCCGACGACGGCCCGTATCCTCTTCTACTCGCGGACGCAAAGCGTTTTTCGACGAGGTACACCGGGCGTCTCCGAGAAATTTGAAAAGTTTTGACGTTTCTCGAAAACGGTAAAAATTTCCGATCCGGCCAGAAATTATCGATAAAACCAGAGAGTTTCAGTTATTCCGATGACTTTTCACGTTAAATGTAGGTTAGGGTTCGTGACAACGGCTTTCAAAGTTTGACGGGACGCACAGATGTCCGTTTTTAGGTTGGGTTTTTTCGACGTTTCGAGACGTCACAGTTGACGATTGCCGTGAATTTAGTAGGTTCTGTGGATATCGTCCATAAAATTGGAGAGCTTTGACATGCATCTATGCTTTGAACAAATGAGCACGTCAAATGCCGCCATATTGGCTTCGCAGAATGTTTTCGTAAAGAATTTTCGAGAGTGGTAATTTATAGAAAAAACGGAACTGAAAAGCAGGAATGTAGCAGTAAGTATGTAAATATGGGATTGTCGTACAAAATGTGATGTTTAAATTTTTTCAGGATGTCTTTGTGGAACTCTTCAAGCTTTCATGAGAATTGATATCTTGGATATTTTTGACCGAATGATGGCCTTATTCCGAGTGTATCGAAAAATGAGACGTTACAAATAGGACGTTTTAGCATTGATTTCAAATGGAATGGAATCAAGGTGAGGATTTCCCTACAGGGTTCTCATGGGAATGGATATCCCGGATGTTTTCGACTGAAAAAGACCTCCTGCAAAAAAGAAGACGATGAAATATGAATGCAGATTTGTGAAAGAAAAATTGAACAGGAAGCTCCGGTGGAATTTCAAGATTTTTTCTCCCAGAGTCATTCCGTGAACAGTGCAATCAATAACACAGAAGAGGACCAAATGGCTGATTCTTCACAGTTGAAAATAATAGATGGAAATGAAATAATTTAAAGTGTACCAACTTGATCGATAGGTGCATTTTGTAACTATATTCCATTGTATACATTGTAGTCTTTGAATAAACAATAAATAATCGTTATAATCTTGAATTTTTCGAATTTCAATCCAACAATTCCCAACGTTCTTTATTCTCAAAGTATTACTTACATTAATATTCAAAAGAGAACTTGAGTGAAAAAGAATCGAATCGAGGTAAGCATAATTATTGTATCTGCATATTCCACTGTTGAAAATAACTTACGTAGTGGCCCTCGAAATGTTAAAAATTCCCAAAATGTTAATTTTCTATTTCATTCATTATTTCACTGATGGCAATAAAGAAGTCGGCTGTTTGGTTGTCGGTCACGAAGCCATTTGATTGGTTAGTATTACGAAGTTCGCGGGAAACGTAGAGGTTAAGTATATTTCGAGGGACGACAAGAAAATAGATGACGACGATGGAAATATTACACTGAAATATTTTCAGTTCGGTTCCGAGATACGATTGAGAGTTAACAATGACATTCGGGATTCGAAGAAGACGGAATAAAGCGATCGAAAGATTTCACGTGAGAGTGTGAGGTTATGGTCGAAGATATTCACATGAATGAGCGAAAGACACACGTTCCACGACATAGTGCAATGTGTCAGAGTGAGATACAATGAAATAGACATGTCTATTATATCCCCGCACGAATGAAATCTATGTTCCTTCATAGCGGTGGAATATACAAGTGTCACGTTGTGACATTCTATGGTTGTCGAGGTCCGTCATAGAATTTGACAACTGTATTCTATGGTTATCGATGTCCGTCATAGAGTGACACGAGTGTCCAGTTGTGACATTCTATGGTTGTCGATGTCCGTCATAGAGTGACACGAGTGTCAAGTTGTGACATTCTATGGTTGTCGATGTCCGTCATAGAGTGACACGAGTGTCAAGTTGTGACATTCTATGGTTGTCAATGTCCGTCATAGAGTGACACGAGTGTCGAGTTGTGACATTCTATGGTTGTCAATGTCCGTCATACAGTGACACGAGTGTCGAGTTGTGACATTCTATGGTTGTCGATGTCCGTCATAGAGTGACACGAGTGTCGAGTTGTGACATTCTATGGTTGTCGATGTCCGTCATAGAGTTTGACAGCTGTATTCTATGGTTGTCGATGTCCGTCATAGAGTGACACGAGTGTCAAGTTGTGACATTCTATGGTTGTCAATGTCCGTCATAGAGTGACACGAGTGTCAAGTTGTGACATTCTATGGTTGTCGATGTCCGTCATAGAGTGACACGAGTGTCAAGTTGTGACATTCTATGGTTGTCGATGTCCGTCATAGAGTGACACGAGTGTCTTCTTCTTCTTCTTCTTCTTCTTCTTTTTATGAGAGAACGAGTGTCAAGTTGTGACATTCTATGGTTGTCGATGTCCGTCATAGAGTTTGACACCTGTCAAAAAAAGTTTTCTTCTTACCAACTATTGGCCTCTTTTGCATATAAATGCGAATCTACATTCAATATTGATCTACCGATAATATTGATCTACCGATAATATTGATCTACCAAAAAGGCGGATCCGTGGGCCCAAACTAGTTTACATTAACAGCATAACAAAAATCAACAACTTTCTAGGCGATATAATATGCTACGCCGATGATACTGTACTAATTTACACGGGACGATCATGGCAAGAAATAAGAAATACGACAGAAACAAACATACAAAAAATACACTTATGGCTGAATATTAATAAGTTATCGCTTAATGTGGATAAGACAAAATATATAACCTTTTCTCCCACCCTCCGTGGCCAACCAAAAGATTTTGTTTTGAGAATGCACAAACCACTCTGTAGTAATCAGTACACTTGTGACTGCCAGACCATAGAACATACTACCTCAACAAGATACCTTGGAGTTATACTAGACCAACACTTAAAATGGACGGAACATATTAATTTCGTTACAAAATGGCTCCGGGTATTAATGCACACCTTTTATGAACTACGCGACATACTATCAAGAAACAATCTTGTTGTACTATATACGTCTCTTGCCGAATCCATTATCAAATATTGTATTCCTGCATGGGGTGCAACCTTCAAAGTTGCTATCAGTCCGTTACAAACCGCCCAAAACATTTTGTTGAGAATAATTTTCAAAAAGAATAGATTGTATTCCACAAAAAAATTATATCAAGAAACTAACATGTTCAATATTCACTCACTGTACACTTATAACTGCCTGATGAGAATGTTCCATACACAAAAAAATTACACGAAAAAACTCTCAAAAGAAACTCGATCAAAAATGAACTTGGAAGTACAAACCGAATTTTTCAATAAAACTGTCACACAAAACTCTTTTCTTTTTTATGGCCCAAAAATATTTAACATTCTCCCAAAAAATCTAAAAGTTATAAAAACCCTTAAAACATTCAAAAAAGAAGTAAAAAAGTACGTGCAAGATCATCCTGACAAATTTCCTCTTTTCTGCTGAATCACATATTGTGTAAACTCGTATAAATTTTCGTACATGGTTTTCCACTTTCTTCCCCAATGGTTCCATATACAAAACTGTTTGGGCAAAATCAACACCTGTAGAATTATCCAATCTCGTTCGAATACTGGTCTGTGTCCTTGTCTTTATATTGGTCTTAGGTTTAAATGTATGAATTTGCTTTTTTTTTCCTTTTTTTTCTTCTCTTTTTCGTTGCCTCTACCATGCCATGAAATCCAAACGCGCTGCTGCGAATGCCTCTCATAATGAACATACACGGTAAATGCCTAACTGGTTTAGATACCACAACACAGGCTTCAGAGCCTAGCGTGGGTCTACTCCGGTGATGCATCTGAATATAGAACCAAGCCATTCGTTGAGGTAAATCGCTATTATACATATTGTATTTACAGGCCCGGATCTAGGGGGGGGCAAGCGGGTCGCTTGCCCCGGGCGCCAGCTCAAGGGGGCGCCAAAATCAACCAGAGGTTAAAAAAATTTTATTTTGGATTTTCTCGGAAAAAATGAATACCCTAGTGCTAAAATCGGAACTGTAGCATGGAAACATGATAAACCATCACTATGCCAAAAATCTTTGAAATCAATGAGGGATGCGTTCGCGGAAAAAAAAACGCGCCGCGTAAAGATGCATGTGAAGAACAAAATCCAATTTCTTTCCTTGTGATTTTTTCTTATTATTAGAATTTATTTTTATTATTTATTATGAATTCATTATTACACAAATAAAAAAATTTATACATACAGGAATTTTGATACAAATTCAAGATTCTTTATTTTTGTTTTAGAGTAGGTACATGAACTTGAATTGTTAAATATTTCCAAGCGGAATATAGTTCCTGTTCTACCGGAAACGAATGTAAACTTCGTTATTTCAAATGTAACACCCTGTGTATTTTTAATTATTTGAATTCTTCGTTCAATTGACCATATTCACCGTCGCCATATTGTTGTGCGACAATACCAACTACCCAGTGTTCCCAACGGAGAAATATTGAGTTTATCAAAAATACTATCAGATTATTAGAATGGTATGTGGTATGAGAGGTTATATAAAATTGGTGATAAACTCTGGTTAAGTATTTTGTGATAAAATCCAAGAAATATGGGTAGATATCAGTATAGGGGAGGCCATGGTTGTTGTGTCAGTAATAAATCGTCAATGAGACGTCTTATTCGGCAAGAAATAGGTCTAAAATTAAAAAAACTGACATCAAAATATGTCCATTTAAACTTTCGCGGTCCTAAGAAATTAGTGACTTTCGATGTTGGAACCCTGAGTGGTTGGTTTTGTCGCACAACAGTATGGCGACGGTGAATATGGTCAATTCTGCACTGATTTGATGTATGATGCGTAACCACTTCAAGCGATTGTTGAGTTATAGCCTGATTGTCAAATTTGTTGACAGAAAGAGTGTCACAAATTAGAGTTAATATCTCCAAAATCCCTCTTTGTAAGACATTTTTTTGCCTCAGTGGAACAAGAGAAAGTACGCTGATACTTCTTCTTGTATGAATTATGAGGAAATATTATACAGGGTGTCTGAAACAGGGCTTCAAAGTGATTCTCAATTAAACTCTATGAAATCTCATTTTTTTCAAATGCATGGGAACCATATAATTTTGAATTCCGATCGATTGCTCGTCAATAGCTAGTTAGAGTGTTCCGAACATTTCACGTATTCAAAATCAGTAGTTTTGCCGTTATTGAATAAAATTCGAATTTCACGACTAAATAAAGCCATGTTGTCTAAACATCCGGTTTATCAAGATAATTCTCAAGTAGGCTATGTCAATAGTAAGAATATGTCAGTTTTAAACTAAGTTTTTTTCATTTAGTCACCATTCATTATCTGCTTTGTTTATTTGTCACATTCGCCGCAAAAAGAACAGACTTTTGATATATCAATCTAGTGTAACTTTTCATTATCGCTTGTTTTGCATAGTGCTCGATCAATAAAAATGAGTGAGAGTGACAATTCCTACTATAGCCTACTTTGAAATAGACTAGCATACCACTGACTTTGACAGAATTTCACGACTGAAGCCTGGTTTGGCTCAGTCAAATTCAGTGGTATGCTCGTCTATTTCAAAGTAGGCTATGTTAGGAATGTTATTCTTACTTATTTTTATTGATCGAGCACTATGCAAAACAAGCTATAATAATAATAAGGTACACTAGAATGATATATCAAAAGTCTGTTCTTTATTTGCGGCGAATGTGACGAATAAACAAAGCAGATAATGAATGATGGTGAAAAAATCTTAGTTTAAAACTGACATTTTCTTACTATTGACATAGCCTATTTAAAAATTATCTGAATAAATTTGATTTTTAGACAAAGAGGCCTGGCTGTAGTCGTGAAATTCGAATTTATTCAATAACGGCAACATTACTGATTTCAAATGCATGAAGTGTTTGGCACACTCTAACTAGTTTTTGACGAGCAATCGATCGGAATTACAAAATTATATGTTTACCATTTGAAAGAAATGAGATTTCCTTTTCATTGAGGCTCACTTTGAAGCCCTGTTTCAGACACCCTGTATAATATTTCCTCATAATTTATACAAGAAGCAGTATCAGCGTACTTTCTCTTGTTCCACTGTGGCGAAAAAAATTTCTTACAATGAGGGATTTCGGAGATATAAACACTAATTTGTGACACTCTTTCTGTCAACTAATTTGACAATAACTCAACAATCGCTCGAAGTGGTTGCGCATATCATACATCGAATCAGTGCAGAATTAAACCAAGAATTCAAACATGTATGTATAAAATAAATATACAGATGTTGCATTTGAAATAACGAAGTTCACATTCGTTTCCGGTAGAACCGGAAGTAGATTCCGCAAGAAAATATTTTACAATTCAAGTTCATATACTCTAAAACAAAAATACACAATCTTGAAGTCGTATCAAAATTTCTTCGTGGAATACTTCTAATGAAACACTCAAAAAAACTACACTGTATATTCATTTTCAAAGCATTCAGTTCTCATATCCAACCTTGGGGAGGGGGGCGCCATCATGAATTTTTGCCCCGGTCAGAAAAAATCGTAGATCCGGCCCTGTGTATTTATTGTAAACCAATTTGAGAATGGTACTGATGATGAATGTTGTATAATTGTATATTGAATAAATTTTGATTTGATTTGATTTAATTGTTGCAAATCCATCATCCAATCATTTGCAAACAGTTCCTTCGTCGATAAAATCCTAGGCATCGAAATTATCACCTTAAGTATCCACTTTTGGGTTGAAATTAGAGTTTTTATTAGGCTTTCATCCTACCACCCTACATAATATTCCCATAAGAAAGAATGGACTCGACCAAAAATCTATAAACCATCCTCAAAATATTCATACTTACAAATTTCCTCAACTCATAAAAAGTTTACAGTAATTTTCTCAACTTATCTGTTAGATGATGATTGTCCGATTTCAGTGTATTGTTCACTATGTTTTCTTCACTACATATTTTTCTGTCGCATATACACAATAAAACAATGAGCACTTGGAATGGCATACTATAGTGTGAAAAAGTTGGCTGGGTGACTACAGATTTTGAAAAGGCAAGAAATTTGGTCTTCTCAAAATTGAAAATGAGCATTGAGTTTAAATATACATAGAGGTACATCGCCTTTGATCGATTTGAAGCTGATTTTAGTGTATTTCCTTCACCGTTTCATAGATGGATAAGTGTGTTTCAGAGAATCAAAAATTTTTAACCTTAATTACTTTTTCATCCTGGTTCAGGTGTTCATGTATTTTGTTAATGTGGTGATACAAAGCATCTTCAGTGGAAATATTCTCCCTGAAGCCAAACTGCTTATCGCAGAGAATACCATTTTTGGTGAGATGCCTATTTAATCTGGTGACTATGTATTTTTCAAAGATCTTGGCCATTATTGAAACGACGGAGATCGGTCTATAATTTCCTGGATCAGTTTTCCCTCCGCTTTTGGAAACCAAGGTAATCATTGCTTGCTTAAGGACATTTGAAACCGACCAGTAGTGAAAGATTGATTTATCTTATGTGCCAAAATCGTTGTAATATTTTGTTCTATTGCCTTCAATGTTTTCGTATTCATCTTGTCAGAACCATAGGATGATTTGTTTTTCAAACCTCTTATGACAGAAGATATATATCTCATGGCTAGTTAATAAAGTCAAGTAAATTGATTTCAGTAAGTGATGATCAGCCGGATGATAGTCTGCAAAATCTGAGTGGACGTAATTCCTTATTACTCTTTCCATCTTTTCTTCTATTGTAGTGAAGTAAGTATCGAGTATAATGCTTCTTCAATTGGATCCGATGTTTTAGTCATTGTCGTCATTTAAAATATGAATGCCCTTGGCTCAGTGGTAGAGCATTGGAATTAGAACCCAAAGGTCCGGAGTTCAATCCCGAGCTAGTCTCGGTAGGGGCCACCATTCTCACTGTTGGGTCAAAAATTAACAGTGCTATGCCTAAGGTGGCGTAAGGACACAGTAACAAAGCCTACACAGAACACAACTACTCACTCCGAAATCGGCACAAGTTACAAGCTTCGAAGCTTGTAGTTTCAGAGGGGTCTCCTCAGGAGACCTAGGAGTAGTCAGGATAAACAATATATCATATCATATCATATCATATCAAAAGTTCAAAACTGTGATCACAAGTTTCTTTAGATCTTATAATTTTTCAGATTTCTCCCACATTATTTCTCACATTTTCCAATCTGCGACAGTGGTAATCTTTCCTGGTTTTCACCATTTATTTTTTGAGTGAATTTCGATATCCCCTATACTGTTCTAACAGATCAGAGCTGTAATCCTTATTGAGCTTCATCTTTATATTATTTCTCCTCATTGAAGTCTCTGTAATCGAGGGTTCAAGTTTGTTGTATTTCATATAAAGAGTGGCGCATGAATAGTGCGACAAAAATAAAACGAAATAACTTTTTTTTGTGTGAGTAATCGGCTTATTCTTTTTCTATTTTGAAGGTTAATATTTAAATTTATAAAAATGAATACTCGGGATACTGAAAAAAGAATTTGGATAGGTCAACGGTACCATGCTTTGCAGTCCGTCATTTCCGTCCAAAGTGAATCAAGTCGGGAGTTTGGCGGTTGAAATTGCCTTATATGGAGTTATATGGAGTAAATCTAATCCAAAAATGCTTCATGAGACGGAACTGCACCCAGAGCGAGTCACTGTGTGGTGCGCAGTTCCATCAAGATGTTTTGTGGGGACATACTTCTTTGGAGAAAACGAAGAAAACAGTAACTGTCAATAGCAATCGTTATTTACAAATGTTGGAGGAGTTTTTCACCCAGAACTGCGCCGAAGACGTATCCTATTCAACAGCATTTGTTTTCAGCGAGATGATGGAGCAACTGCACATATAGCCAGACCAGTTATTGCGGAGCTCCAAGAAGAAAATCGCAAACAAATTGATTTCCAGGAACTTCACTTTTCCTGAATTACCTGAATTACGACAATAATCGAGGCGATCCCAACTTCAAACTTCAGTCCGTAATGAACAATTTTTTGATCAGGTGTCGCATATGCGTGGGTAAGCGTGGAGGTCATATCTATAACCAATAATCTTTTTCAAATAGAATATAATTTTCTATCTAATAAAAAATAAATAAATGAAATACATCGATTAAAAAAAAGGTAATTTCAATTGCTTATTGTAGCACAATTGATGCGCCACCAGGCCTATATTTGTAGTGACTAGATCTGTCAATGAAGCAAGCGAAAGCTTTGGATTCGCAATCACTTACAGGAAAGAGAAAATAACTTAGAAGGCTTTTTCGGCTGCATAACATAAATTGCTGAAAACTCCGAGTTGCTACAGCGTCTAGTTTCCGAGCTACAGGGTGATTATGGTATTTGGTCCATTTTTATAATTGACTATAACTTCCTTATAATAGGATCTGCGCTCTCGAAATGAACACATCTTTAGGGCACTTTTTTTACTTCTTTTCATCGGTGCTATTGAATTTTTTGTATCTGTTCGAATTTCGGAGCTATAACAATTTTTTTTTTTCAAATGGAAACCATAGTGGAAAATAATATTTCCAAATTGATCTTCCTTCAACGATTTCAAAAATATATATTATGAAATACTTACTTCCGAGTTCACTATATATCGAACATTTCGAAAAAACACATTTTGTCCAACAAAATCCAAGCAGGCTTCGATTCACTTCCTTCAAAACTGAAGCGGTCACAGAATTTCATGTCTTATTTAGTTTCGCTTGTCAAATTCAATTCAGTCTCATCATTGTTGTATTGTCTGGCGCTTCTAAAGTTCTTATAAGGTCATAGAATTCGATATCTCACCATTATTGTAAGCTGCCAAACTGATTCAGGAAATATTAGTTTTATTATTACTCAGATCAATAAAGGGGCTTCGCGAAACTTGTTGATTTTGGTATGATGTCTCTGCTAAATTTAAAAATGAAAAGCATTTATTAATACTTGATGATTTGATGATGACAATAACAAAAAGTTTTATGTAACCCGTTGAGAAAAATAATGAATGTTTCCACGAGGGGTAGAAAAAGCTCCTTCGAAAAAAAATACAGGTTTATTTGATGAAAAATAATATTCACAACAAATGTTCAAATCGCTGTCCATGCATACAGAGTGTAACAGCCAAATGGAATAAATTCGATAACGAATAAATGAGGGGGTGGTAGGAAAAACTCTCGGACACGTCGATTTGTAATTTTAAATGCGCATATATTTCAAGAAAATAAAATTATATAGGGTGTTCCATGCGGCCGTGGCCAATACCAACTTTCTTATTTCAAATGCAACCCCCTGTATGTTATTTATTTTTTGGATTCTTCAGAAAATTCTAGACATAATTCATGTACTATGTCCTATACCTATCTTCAACTTTTTCGGAAATATTAAGTGTTTTCAGATTTTCAACGAAAATTAACATTTTGAATGAAAATTATTTTAGTTCACAAATTCGATACATTACACTCAATACTTATTTCCTATTTACCTGTTGATATGAACAGAGTAAGCAAAAACCATTACTGAGAAGAAATTAACAAAAACATATTTGTTTATTCTCATAGCCTTAGTAACACGTTGTCTGTTTGCATGACAATAAGTGATTAGTGTAAGTGCTATTGTCTTTTGAATTTCGATAACTGTACGTAATAATATTAGAAAAATAGTTCATTTAACAGAAATGCACAAAATAATCATTCTTCAAATGATTGGTTATGGAGATCACACACGGACACAAATGGAAGTTTCTCGCTTATTTCACGAAAGATTTCCAAATTTGCCCCCTATATCCCGAGGAACAATAATTAGCAAACTAGAAAAGCAGTTTCGAGAGCTTGGTCATGTAAGACAAATAAAAAAATTGCTGCCAATGCAGTATGCAGTAAGTGATGATACGAAATTAGATATTATGCTTGAATTTCAAGAAAGCCCACATAATTCTGATCACCTTCAGCCACACGTCAATATTTCGAATATTAAAGGAAACTAAGGAAAGTAAGATGCATCCCCATAGAATGATGGCAACTCAGGAGCTCATAGAAGACGATTTCGATAGGAGGACGCATTTTTGTGAGCAAATGATGGCAATGTTAGATAACGATGTGATCCAATCAGAAAATGAGTTGTTTTCTGACGAGAGTACATTTACACAACACGGTCATGTTAATTGTCAAAACTGCCGTATTGGTCTGCTGAGATCCTCACTGGATGAGAGAAGAACATACGCAATATCCTGAAAATGTTAATGCTTGGGCAGGAATTGTTGGAAATCATATCGTAGGTCCCTTTTTCATTGACGGCAACTTGAATGGAGAAAAATATTTAGAACTACTCCAAAATAATGTCGTACCAACTTTGATAAACTTATATCCTGATCCAGCAAATCCACAAGTTCCTGCCAATATAATATGGTTTCAGCAAGATGGAGCACCGCCCCAGTACCAAATCAATGTCCGGTAGTACTTGAACCAAATTTTTCCAAATCGGTGGATAGGGAGGCGCGGATCGATAGAATGGCCAGCACGATCTCCTGATCTGACACCATTAGACTTATTTTTGTGGGAATATGTCAAAAGTATTGTATACGGAACGAAACCCTTAAACTTAGACGACCTAAAAAACCGAATCACGCTTGCGATTAGAGCCGAATTTTCGCGTGACAATATTTTGAAACTATTTCGTCTGTTTTGAAATATTCGTGTTTTCACGTCGAACTGGTGACGTCACGCACCAAATGGTTCAAAATAATTTGAAGCGGTTTGAAAGCAGGTAGCGGAATAGTTCGAACTGCAGTTTGAAGTTTGGAATCAGCTGATTGAAGAATATAGGTTATGTTTGTTGGATTTTATTTTGTTTTCACCGTTTTTATTTTGAATAAATAATAATAATAACTGTTCTTCATTGCATTGAATATTATTTGAAAATGACAGCTTTGTTTTAAGAATGCATTGTAACCTGTGACTGTGGAGTAATAAATTACTTCGAGTAGAACACACCGTTATTTTAGAATTCTGAAATGTTATTCAGTTTTGAAAATGTATGTTCAAATTTTTGAAATTGATTTCACGGCTTCTTCCTCTTGATTCAATCAATATGAAATATTGCGTATATTTTTTTCAACAAATCGTTAATCAGGACGAGAACATTCAAATTCATCATAAAATGATTGGAGTCCAATTTTAAAATACAAGATTTAATAATAATATACAAATGAACACAACTAAAATTATAAATATTTTGTGCGTGTATCATGTTTCTTACTTTTAAATTCATAAATTGAATTGACATTTCTATGATGACGTCACCGTTTTGAAATTGTGGCATTTTAGCGATGCATGAACTGGTGACGTTTACTTCGAAATGTTTTTGAAATAGTTTTGAACCGTGATTCATGCGAAAAAATGGCTCAGATCAGTCACACCTGAAATGTTGAGTAACGTTAGAAGACAATTCTACACCAGATTAGCATGTTGCCAAGACGTTGAACATTTCCTACAGTCACATTCATGTTTTTTTTTTCTTTTTAATTAAGAAATAATCAGTATTACTTTTTAGGTTTCAAGTGTAATGTACCGAATTTGTGAAATAAAATAATTTTTATTTAAAACGTTGATTTTCGCAATAAATCTGAAAAAACTTAATACTTCCGAGATAGTTAAAGATGGGTACAGGACATTGTGCATGAATTGTGTCTAGAATTCTCTGAAGAATCCAAAAAATAAATAATATACAGGGGGTTGCATTTGAAATGGCAAAGTTGTTATTGGCCACGGTCACATGGAACACCCTATATAATATTATTTTCTTGGAAAATATGCGCATTTAAAATTACAAATCGACGTGTCTGAGCGTTTTCCCAACACGCCCTCATTTATTCGTTATCGAATTTATTTCATTTGGCTGTTACACTCTGTATATTGCATATTTTAATGATGTGATATAAATAAGAATTTTAGAAGCGCCAGACGATATAACAATGATGAAACTGAATTGAATTTGGCATGTGAAAATAAATAAGACATGAAATTCTATGACCGCCTCAGTTAAGAAGTAAGTGAATCAAAGCCCGCTTGGATTTTATGAACGAAAAGTGTTTTTTCGAAATTTTCGGTATACCAGTGAACTCGGAAGTATATCATGATATATATTTTTGAGATCGTTGAAAAGAGATCCATTTGGAAATATTATTTCCCACTATGGTTTCTGTTATATACTGGCATTTCGGTATTGAATGTATGTTCCGAGTTGCTAACTGCTGCGCAGATAAGAATGGAACATGTGTAACATGTAACGTAGATATTAGATTCATTCAGCAGTGTAATTTCGATCTGGAATAAAGTTTGTATAAAATACCCTTGAGTTATTTCTTATTCCAATTATATTATTGGAAACTCATATATATATATAGTACCAGTGAAATACATCACAAGTGGCGACGAGGAAAAGTGAATTAACAAATTCAAATAACTTTTTTTCTTAACAACATGGCCGAATCTTCGATATCAAGCATCGGACATTTACCAGAGTTCGATCCTGCCATTTCGGAATGGTCCATATTTAAAAGAAGAATTGACAATTATTTCGTTGCAAATGAGATCGTGGGCGAAAATCGAAAAGGAGCCATCCTGTTGAATGTCCTTAACGAAGAAGCTTACAAGCTAGTATTTAATATGTGCTTGCCAGAGGAACCGGAAACTAAAACATACAACGTTCTCAGTGAATTACTCACTAATCATTTCAAACCGAGTGAAAGTGTATTCGCTGCACGATACAAATTTTATACAGCTAAGAAGGTGTCAACAGAAACTTCGAAAGAATGGGCAGCTCGTCTAAGAAATTTTGCAGCTCAGTGTCAATTTGATAATTTACAACTAGCAATGGTTCTGAGGGATATGTTCATAGTCAACTACGACAAGGGGAATGTTCAAGATCGTCTTCTGGAAGAAAAAAAGTCAGTGACTTTTGCTGAAATGGTGGAATTGGCATCAGCAAAATCTGCGACGCAGTCATCGATGAATAACTGGGAGAATTTCATCAAGAAAGAAGTGGATTTGCATTACGCAGGTACACAGTCAGGTCCGAGTGCACCTAAGAAGGGAAGTTCACCGAATCAAGAATCGTCAAGAACATCGAACATCAGCAATCAACAGAACAAATGCGAAGTATGTGGAAGACGGAACCATTCAAAAGATAAGTGTTTTTATCGTAATTGTCTCTGTCACATCTGTAATAAAAAAGGTCATCTCGCACCAGTTTGTAAACAAAAACAGACACATCAACATTCTCTTCAAGATTCAATGTACAAACAAAATTTTATTGAATCATCTGACTATTCTTTATTTGCTTTGGGGACATTGCAAAATGATCCTATCATTGTTGAAATTTTAATTGGAGGTATTCCTTATGCATTCAACTTAGATACAGGTTCAAGTTTCACTGTTGTTTCTGATTCATTTTATTGGAAGAATTTCGAGGGATTTTCATTAAAAGGCACGAAGAAAACGTTTCATCTTTACAATGGGGAATATATTGTACCTTTAGGCTATTTTACTTGTGGAGTTGCTTTTCAAAATAAAACAAAGGAAATCAATATTTACGTGATAAAAGATGCATGTGGACCGCCACTTTTAGGAAGAGATTTCTTCAATATTTTTCAGTTAAATATATCTTCTTTGAATTACGTGAATGTTCCAGATGATTTACAGTTTCTTTGTAGTAAATATAATAGTTATTTATGTAATAAGGATCATAAAGACGATCATTATGGTACAAGTCGTGAATGTTATCGGGCGAGGCGTAGCCGAGTCCGATAACACGGCGTGTGCCATAATGATTGTTTATGATTCGTATTACATACAAAATTTTATCTGATGGCATTTATATCAATACATTTTCGAAAAATTAAAAACTGCATTTTCGACATGCCACAATGACAACTATTTTTAAAGGAGTATGTCACTCAATTTTGATGACATAAGGAAGCTCATTATGGTACTTAGTACCATAATGAATTCATTATGGTACTTAGTCACATAATGAATTCATTATGGTACTTAGTCCCATAATGAGCTTCCTTATGTCATCAAAATTGAGTGACATAAGGTTGTCATTATGACATGCCATCAGATAAAAGTGTTTTCGAACCTGGATTGGGAACATTCACCAAAGGAAAAATTTCAATCAAATTAAAATCTGATGGAATAACAACTAAATTTTTTAGGGCTAGACCTCTCCCATTCGCCATGAAGGAGAAAGTTGAACAGGAACTAGAAAGGTTACTGAGTTTAGGAGTCATCGAACCAGTTGATTATTCACCGTGGGGGACACCAGTGGTGCCTGTCCTTAAAAAAAATGGTTCAGTAAGACTGTGCGGAGATTTCAAGGTAACACTCAACCCTCACATCGAAATTGATAAATATCCTTTGCCTCGTATAGAACAACTTTTTGCTGGCCTTCAGGGTGGTGAACATTTCACAAAATTAGATTTAGCCAATGCTTATACCCAGGTATGTCTTGAAGAAGATTCAAAAAATCTTGTAATTATTACAACTCATAGAGGTTTATTTCGGTATACTCGAGCTCCTTTCGGAATAGCCAGTATTCCATCTAAATTCCAAAAATTGATGGAATCGTTGTTACAAGGATTGGAGGGTGTTGTGATTTTTATTGACGACATAGTCGTTACGGGAAAAGATAGATCCGAATATCTCGAGAGGTTGGAGAAAGTATTGCACAGATTACAGGATGCAGGGTTCAAAATTTCAATTAATAAATGCGAATTTTTCAAACCAAAAATTACATATATGGGTTATCAAATTGATAAAACGGGTTTGCACACTTGTCAAGAGAAAATCGAAGCTATCAATAAAGCACCGGTGCCAAAAGATATCTCACAGCTCAAATCATTCCTTGGTTTGGTGAACTACTACGGAAAATTCGTGCCAAACCTGTCATCGATTCTACATCCGTTGTATAATTTGTTGAAGGATAGAGTACAATGGCGTTGGTCAGAAAGTTGTGAGAGAGCTTTTAGAAAAATAAAAGAAATATTAACTTCGGCTGATGTCTTAGTTCACTATAACCCAGATCTGCCGGTAACACTCATCACAGATGCGTCAAATTATGGCGTCGGGGCGGTAATAGCTCATTCTTTTCCTGATGGCACGGATAGGCCAATAGCTTATGCCTCGCGAACATTGACACAAGCGGAAATTAAATACTCACAGATTGAGAAAGAGGGCCTCGGGATTATATTTGGTCTATGTAAATTCAACGAATATTTATATGGCCGCCACTTCACGCTTGTAGTTGACCACAAACCCCTCACTTCCATTTTTCATCCGAATAAAAGTATACCGCAGTTTTCCGCGAATCGTCTTCGCCGTTGGGCTATCATTTTGAGTAACTATCAGTATACCATTGAATATGTGCGATCAACTGAAAATATAGCTGATCCACTATCCAGGCTACCGCAACCAGAACAGAACTCTGTCTGGGAAAATGTTGATTTGAATTATATCAATTATTTCCAAAATAATGTCCATTTTCCGATTAACTTCAATAGAGTAAAAAAAGAAACACAGAATGATAACATTTTATTTCAAGTAATAAAATTTTTGCGAAACGGTTGGCCAAACAAAATAAGTGATGTTTTCAAGGCTTTTCATAGAATTAGAAATGAACTTACTATAGAACAAAATTGTTTGTTGTGGAATAATCGTTTGGTTATCCCTCTCAAACTAAGGGCCGAAATTTTGGAAGATCTACATCGATCTCACATGGGCGTCGTCAAATCTAAAAGTTTGGCAAGATCATACTTCTGGTGGCCTAAACTAGATAATGATATTGAAGTGCTTTGTAAAGAATGTGAAAATTGCCTTATACATAAAAATAATCCTAATAAATCTATTTTGAATAATTGGCCGTGGCCGCGGGAAGTGTGGTCCAGATTACATATCGATTATTTGGGCCCATTTTTGAACCGATATTTCCTCATTATAGTAGACGCTCATTCTAAGTGGATTGAAGCCTTTCCGATGACGTCTATGACTTCTAAAGCAACCATTGACGTATTAAGATCTTGCTTTGCTCGGTTTGGTCTACCGCGCTATATTGTTTCTGATAATGCCCCAAATTTTACGTCATCGGATATTGAACAATTTTTCAAATTGAATAGTATTGAACA
Organism: Adalia decempunctata; assembly: GCA_951802165.1. Lineage (NCBI taxonomy): Eukaryota > Metazoa > Arthropoda > Insecta > Coleoptera > Coccinellidae > Adalia > Adalia decempunctata. The sequence continues at coordinate 52,552,622 of OX637695.1, forward strand.
CATCACCTCCCCACCTTACCACCCTTCTTCGAATGGTCAAGCAGAAAATGCGGTGAAATCAATTAAAAATTCATTGAAGAACGCACTTGGTAAAAACGAATGCTCAGATATAAACAAGATACTGAACAATTTTCTGTTTGATTTTCGAAACACTGTTCATTGCACCACTGGGCGTTCACCTGCGAGTTTAATGTTCAATAGAGAACTCCGTACACGTTTTAACCTTTTGTTACCTAGTGATAAGGGAACAAATGAAAATCTTGAGAAAACCGTTAAAAGAAATCAATTCAAACAAATAGAAAACTATAGAGGAAAAAGAAATGTTGAATTTTGTCGGGGTGCAAAAGTAACTGTAAAAGATCATAGAAATGCATCAAAACCAACTTGGATTAAGGCTATTATTGACAAGAGAATAGGTAGATCAACTTATTTGGTTTTCATTCCAGAGTTGGGAAATATAACATGGAAACGTCACCTGGATCAGATTATTCCGATGTCTTCTGACGCTTTGGCACTTCCGGGCGAGTTGGTTGATCCAGATGAGGTTTCTCATGGGAAAAATGAATTGAGTCAGGAAGTAACTGAAAGTTCAGATGAGTTAGATTCTGAAAATGAAAGTAATGTAAGAACGAGACCAAAACGTATTATTAAACCTGTAGAGCGTTTAACTTATTTTTAGAAGTTATGTACTTGGAAGTATGCTCTGTATGCTGTATGATAATATAGAAATGTATTGAATTGGGTTGTATATGGCAGGATATATTTGTTGTGAATTGTATGAATTGATTTCATAATTTTTTTTTTGTTATTGATATTTTTGAGGGGGGAGTATTGTTATATACTGGCATTTCGGTATTGAATGTATGTTCCGAGTTGCTAACTGCTGCGCAGATAAGAATGGAACATGTGTAACATGTAACGTAGATATTAGATTCATTCAGCAGTGTAATTTCGATCTGGAATAAAGTTTGTATAAAATACCCTTGAGTTATTTCTTATTCCAATTATATTATTGGAAACTCATATATATATATAGTACCAGTGAAATACATCACAGTTTCCATTTGAAAAAAAATTTTTTTGTGATAGCTCCGAAATTGCTCAGATTTCAATAGCACCGATGAAAAGCAGTAAAAAAAGTGCCCCAAAGATGTGTTCATTTCGAGAGAGTAGATCCTATAATAAGGAAGTTATAGTCAATTATAAAAATGGACCAAATACCAAAATCACCCTGTAGCTCGGAAAATAGACGCTGTAGCAACCTGGGTTTTTCAGCAATTCATGTTTCTCGAAAAATGAGAACATGGCAAGTATATTACTTTTTTTCTATCTCTTATAATTTAGGAGATGTAGTACTAAACCATCGAAATCTGGCCACCTCTCGGGCAACCCTGTACAAGTGAGAGACCGTGTGAATGTTAGAGTTCATCTAGTATGACATAGATCTTAAATGAATTCCTCTTATGATGATGAACAAATTCCGATTGTTTCAGACATGTGGTCAACATAATCTGTTACTGTTGCAAATCACGGACAGATATTTTTGTTCCTCATTCTGAGAAATTTCTCTTCGTTGCAATATTTCCTCAATTCGACAACTTCCAGATCCTCCTCTATCACTTTTCAGTAATAATAATTTCGCTCGTGAATATTGTATGATTTATCGCTATAATATGGAATAATGGATATGTGAATTCCAATTTCTCCAAGTAGAATCACGCGGGGAACAGGCACCGCCATTTTCTTGGTTCCAATATTAGGACAGTGAAGCCAGATTTTTATTCACCAAAAAGCTGATTGCCCCCTTACAACACTCCAATATATACAAGATCCTGCAATACTGCGAATATCTTCCAAAGCTGCCTAACCAGACATCTCAGAGATTTCGTTGGATAGGAGACCCCTTGTACCTTCATTTCTGCATCTCAGGAAATTATACTCTGATATACAAGGTGTCCCCGATAAATGTTATTCAACAAAGGGATGATTTTTTCAATGGATCACCCCATATATTTTCAATGACCTTCATTACCTCTTTGATGACGCAAAATATTAGAGACATTTTTCGAACGGTACAGATTTTATTCGAAGAAAACTGCAAAAAGGTGAGTCTTCTGACGATTTCCATAAGCGATAGTAGCATGAATTGGATTTAAAAGTTCTTCAATTGAAGCACCTTGCCGTCGTTCCTAAATAACCAACCTGTTACATACAGGGTGTCCGTTATTGAGGTCCAAATATGAAGAAATTCAAATCATTATTTCTCGATTTTTTCAAACGTAACACCCTTTTATTCCACAATAATGTAGTCAATTCAATACCTTACATTTTCTCAGAAGTAACCTCAGGAATATTCTTACTCCCTCATCCATCGGACAAGAAACATGATATCGCAACTGAAAATTTTATTCGAATAATAACAATGAAAATTAACGGACGTTAAAAATAGACAAAATGAAACATTGCAGGTATTATTCAACACTTTCTCTTCCTCGAATGTTTGTTACCTTTTCAAGAAAAATAATGTATATAACAATGTATATTATATACATTATTTTATACTGGCAGAAAGACTAAAGTCGTTAGCCATTTGCTAGAGCAATAAATATTTTTTTCTCTATTCAACACAGCATTACTCATCATGGGTATCTTCGATAGACAGGCTGTTCGAAATCGATAACTGAACTGCTAATAAACAGTTTCTCTGACACTGCCCCTACATAAAAATCATATCAACCATTTCTTTTTTTTCAAAATTCATTTGTTGAGTTCAAAAGTAAGTTTGAGATCTGAATAACAATTACTTAATCAGTTATCGATGTACTTGATATCTCCTGCCACTACAAGCTTGTTAAAAAACCCCCGAAAACTCGATTCTTTTGAATGTTTCCTATGGGGATATTGGGCAGCATAAGTTCAACTTACTGAAGAAACAGGTTCTGTGGCACTGCCATCAACCATCCCATTTTTTTCAAAAATTCCCATTCATTCACTGTGTTCGAAAGTATCTTTTAGCTCTAAGTAGCAATAACTTGGAAAGCCGATGAAAACTGCTATAAGTGGTTAAATACGTGCTCAATATGTATTACTTGAATGTAAAAAATCATTTTTATGTTGATGCTCAGGAAGTATGATTCTGGGAAGGTTTTAAAGTTTGTCAATAATTATTCATTTAGTTTTATTTCATTCTTTGACCTCTTCTGAATGCCCGTTCTTCTCCTTCTTCCTCTTGTGCGGAGCCTTTGGTCGGCCATACGTAGGCCTTATGGCCCATTGTTCATACCGCATTTGTGCGTGTCGCAATTTTCCAAGGAGATGCATTTTGAGATATGCGGGGTTAAGATGCATGCACGGGAAGTGCGTCTCGTAGTTCTCAGTGTGTACAGACCATGTTCAGGTGACTTTGAGGTGTTTTTAGATAGATTGTCTTATACTTTGAACTATTGCTATAGAAATGGGGATTTAATGTTTGTCTGTGGTGATCTAAACATTGATTTCCTCAAGGCCAATTGTCTTAACCATAAATTATTGTTGGATTTTCTTGATTGCTTCAATTTGCATCTCAACAAGAGTTCCTACTAGAGTGTTTTCTAATGTTACGGGGCATACGTCCACATCCAAAGTTGACTATATTTTGACTAACATCGACTTGGATTGCTGCACAGCTAAGGTGTTCGAGGCTTTCATCAGTGACCATCGAGCTCTCTCACTTGATTTTTTTGTGGAATTTACTACAAAGACTCCCAATATTCCAAACTCACAATTAACTAGAAAACTCAACCAATATAATCTGAATGATTTTGCTCTACGTATTTCGAATTGTGATTTCCGACAAATATATGAACATGTGGATGTGGATGGGTGCTTCGGGTCATTTGTCTCATTAATTCAAGAAATTTTCGAAACTTGCTGCCCACAGAGAAAATGTAAGAACTTTACCAACTATAACAATAGAAAGTGCGGATATTATTTCAGCCAAGCAAGAACTCAAAAATATCCATTGGTTATGTAAAAATCTATCATGTCAGTCCACCTATAATCTGTATAAGCAAGCTAAAAACTGTTATAATATGCTCATTAAGAATACTAGATTAAGATATAATAGTCAACTGATACACAGTTCTGATAATAGAAACAAAACTGTTTGGAATCTAGTCAATGTCATGACTGGACGAGGGAACAGAGTAGGTCGACCTATTGAGCTTCTTGTCGATAATGCTTTGTACACTGAGGCTAAAGATGTTGCTACGATTTTTGTTTATTATTTTTCTACTATAACTGAAAAAAAAACTCAACTCTTATTACAATAACCTATCATCTAACTCCGGTACCACATCCAAAATATTGAATTCAAATTTTTTTTTCCATCCTGTTCTGGAGTATGAAGTGTTGGACACTATAAGACTTCTTAAGAACAAAAAGAGTAGCGGGGTTGATTCCATTTCTTCTCGCATCTTGAAACTGATAGGTGTTGACATTGCTCCACATCTTGCCCATATGATCAATCTTTCTATAAGTTGTGGCGTTTTCCCTCATCTCCTCAAAAGGGCCGTAGTGGTACCTATTTATAAGAACAAGTCTGTTCATGATATAGCCAACTATAGACCAATTTCGATACTTAGTGTTTTTTCGAAGGTTTTTGAGCGAATTGTCTACAATAGAATGATGGACTACTTGGACAAATATCAGATACTTGATACCTCGCAACATGGGTTTCGGTCAGGACGCTCAACCCAGTCAGGAGCTCTTTATTTTGTCGAATTTGTATACGACTGTCTCGACGATGGCCAGTTCGTCGCGGGGCTATTCTTCGATCTCTCGCGGGCATTCGACAGCCTCTCTTTTCAGAATATTGTTGACAAGTGCTACAATTTGGGTTTTAGAGGTGTGTTTCTCGCTTGGCTGTCTAGTTACCTTGAAGGTAGAACAATATCCGTCAAAGTGTCAGATTACATCTCGACTGAAAGGGAGTTGAACCTTGGAGTCCCCCAGGGTTCTGTTCTGGGACCACTCCTTTTCATATTGTTTATTAATGACTTACCTGTCAATTTAAGGAAGCAGATGGCCAGTTTGACTAGTTCTTCTGATCTTTTTGGGCTGGCCAAGCTAACCAGAATAATACTATTTGCTGACGATACATCGATGTTGGTTACTGCTCGGACCTTTGATGAACTTCAGGAGCTGTGTTGCATGTTGGTGGAATGCTTTGTCGACTGGTGTCGTTCAAATTCTCTCATGATAAACATTGAGAAAACTCAGTGTGTTCACTTCACTGTGAGGGCATTTGAGCGAGTGCTGGCTGTTCGTCATTTGGATATCATCATTTCTTCGACGGAGCACTCAAGATTTCTCGGAATCTACATCGATTCCAATTTAAGATGGATTGCACATATTGATTCCATTTGTAAGAAACTCAACAGCTCTTACTTTGCAATAAGTAGAGTCAAAAACTCACTTCCCTTGAGTGCTATTATCAACATTTATTATAGTTTGGTTTACAGCCACCTATCCTATAATATCATGCTCTGGGGGAACTCCACTGACGTTAATAGGGTATTCTTAATTCAGAGGAGAATCTTACGGATGATCTTTAATATACCTCCGAGATCCTCTTGTCGTCCGACCTTTGTTGAAAAGGGGATTCTAACGGTGGCATGTATATACATCTTTAAGTGCCTGGTGTATTTTAAGGAGAATGAGGAAAGCTTCACAAAACTCTCTAGCTTTCACCACTATAGCACCAGAAATGAGGAAATATTCCATATCCCCAAACATAATACGACAAGGTTCGAGTATTCACCACATTATCAGTGTATCAAATTATTTAATCATCTACCGAAATGCATTAAATCTCTAAAGCTCAAAGAATTCAAGAAAAATATTAAGGCGAAATTAATTAAGGATTGTTTTTACAATGTTGCTGATTATTATTGTAAGTAATTTGTTCTCATTTGCAGTAGGTATGTATTTCTTCCTATATATTTTTTTTTCTGACTTATCCTATACATGAATGTTTTATGTCTTGAAGGATCAATAAAGGTTATTATTATTATTATTATTATAATACTAGAGAGACTCAGACCCGAAGGCACGCCGACAAGAATGCCGCGAGCCGACTAGGAGGAGTACCTCTCACTTGTATAGAGATGGAAGGTGTAGGGTTCCCTAGGAGTGTTAACCTCAGTTTAGATAAGTTGCCTCACGTGAACAGTATATGCTCCGCCGTTTCATCCGCGTTCTCGCACCAACGGCACAGGGAACACTCAGTTAGACCCATTCTTTTTAAATGATTGTTAAACAGATGACCAGTTGGAGCACCAGTCAACAGAGACAATTGCTTCCTCCCGAGAAACAAGAGCTTTTTGACCTCCGGCTTCGAAGAAGGCCCCTTGATAAGGAGTCTCAACTGCCTGAGATACGTTCTCGTGTTCCACTCAGAGGAGAATGTCTTATCAATCCATCTCTTGAAGAGGTTTTTGATATATGTATGACAGATAGGAAGCGCGGGTTCCGGTCCAGTAAACGTCGAGCGAGCCCCTTTTTTGGCTCTGATTTTATATTACCAGAGATAGACGCATGCGCCGGGCACCAGAAAACATTGAGAGTGTCATCTGAGCCAAGAGTGCGCAGGGCCTTTCTGCATTCGTGAACCAAGTTCGAGGTTACTTTTATTTCAGTGAGGGATTTCAGTCTACCTTGACTCGCCACATATGTATATGTGTTTCCCCGAGTATCTTCTTCATATAGCTCTTCTTGTACTATAAAGCAGTCTTTTCCTAGAAGAATGGACCACTCTGTTCTTGGTTCAACCATCCCAGGACCGACAACGGTGTTGCAAACCGAGCCGTCGGTGTACCAGGTGGGACCTTCAGGTTTTAGTAGCCTGTCTGGTTCACATCACTGATCTCTGTCAAAAACAACTACTTTGTAGGGCTCGTCGAAGCAGAATCAGGCGCCCGCACGGTCCCCTCTGTGGAGGTGGAATGGGTTAATGTCCTCCGCCATCTTGAGAGCCAAGGCGTGCTCCCTGAATCCTTCGCGATTCCGCCATTGTCCCTGTTCCCAGATTCTGAGTGTTGTTTTCATACCCACCTCCATGATGGCGAGGAGTATGGAAGGAATGCCCAACATGCACTCCATCGATGCTGTGGGAGTGGATCTTAGAGCGTCTGTAACACTGAGACAAGCTATCAAAAAATCGAGCAATAATGATTTGAAGTTCTTCATATTCGGACCAATAACGGATACCCTGTATATGAATTTAGAAATGTATTTAGAAACGGTGACAAGGCAAATCCTTCAATTAAATAACTTTTTGACCAAATTCATGTTACTATCACTCCTGGAAATCGTCAGAAGACTTTTACTGAACTGCTTTTCCCTCACTTCTTTGCAGTTTTTTTCGAATAAGATCTGTACCGTTGGAAGAATGTCCATATTTCGCGTCACGAAAGAGGTAATGGAGGTCATGGAAAATATTTGAAAGTATATGGGGTGATCTTTGAAAAAATCATTCATTTGTTGAATAACATCCATCAAGAACACCCTGTGTATCAGAAAATAAATTCCTGAGATGCAGAAATGAAGGTACAAGATGTCTGGTTCGGCAGCTACGGAAGAATTTCGCACCATTGCAGGACTTTGTATTATGTTTTTTACCGAACAATAATTGATCTACCTCTTATAGTTGCCCCTTTCTTAACAAAGACTTGTTTTCAATTGGAAAATCAACCATCCTCAAGAAATCCAGCTAATGGCTTCATCAACTGAAACCCCGCGAAACTCAAATCACACGTGATGAACTGGGACGGAGAAAAGAAAGCCGGCCTCCCAGGAAAATATTCAATCTTTCCAGTTAACCAAACCAAATTATCATACCTTCAAACTCAACCCAAATGGCTTCATTTGATATTATTCCAGTTGAATAAAATGAAGGAATGATTTTCTCAGGGTTAAATGCTGGGGAAATGGTTGATTCCTTGAATATTCAAGCTTGTGAAACAGAATTCATTAATTTAATATAATTGATGGTTGGTTCAGACCGTAATTGACTCTAATTCAGAATAATTATAAGGACGTATTGGATCAAACATAGGGTTCACGTTCGCGGGAGCTGTTTTGCATTCCCCGCGCACACTCCCGTACATCCAGAATCCAGATCGAACCAGGACACACAGACTGATCCATTACTTCTAGATGTAGTTCCTGATTCTCTGAAACTCGAATTCATAATGTTGTCACTATTATTTTTAATTTGCAAAGGAATACTGATGCTGGTATCCAATTATCAGTAAAGTCATATCACAACCCATGTCTCCTTTCTAGATTAGTTCTTCTGAAAACAGTAAGGTGAGGTTTTCACAATAGGCAATCGGATGAACTTGGATTGGAATAGAATTGAATATATCTATATTTTTGAATAACCCCACAGCAGTAAGTAAAGTGTCAAAACAGATTAACAATTGTATGGACTTCATTTTATGGAATTCATTCATATATCATGGAGTTCTGATTTCATCGATATTTCATATATTATAGTTTCTCGATTATTTTTAAGTTCATTACTTTTCAGATATGACAAGGCAATTCTCTGAATATACTCAGATAAGAATAATGGCAATTTTTCCCAGTTACCTACGTGGATTTCTCATATATCTAAAAATTCCAATATGGGCCAAGAGTCAATGAAAATTGAAGCTCGGCTTTGGTAAGAATTCAGCTCTGCGCTTGTGCAGCAATATTGATAATAAAAATAATTTACTAATTCTCTGCAGACATATGTCATGAAAAGTATGTCGTTCATAACTTCATGTGCATACTTTTGATCATCACCTCACAATTTCATTTGAAATGTTCGAATCGCTTCATTTCGTTCTCTTCAATTCCTGAAAATCATTTTCAACTCCTATTCTTATTTAAGAATTGAACTGAAAATATTCAAGTGACATATTTTCATCCCCATAATCTACATTTCTCACAATGTACTGAATCCTTAACAAAAATTTGGCCTCGCTTTGTGACTGTGAATTCTCGATATCTATTTTCTTGTTGTCTTTCGAAATAAACATAACCTCTACTATGTTGTGATTGTTCATGTCCATAAAGGAGCCCACTCACGAGGCTACCGAGACGGGCGTTTTATGACCTTTTATGACACATTATGAGCCCTTGACCAATCACGGAGACTCTTTTTGATTGTTGATTGTTGTGGTCTACTGACCACAACAACTCAAATTCGGCATACCACAGGGAACAATACTGGGTCCACAACTGTTAAGGTACGTTTCACGACATGAAACGATGTGCCAGACAGCGACAGAATTAAAAAAATATTTTCATTCTCGATATCAAGCGGAGATCTGGATTGTTACCAAAGCCCAGCTTCAGTTTTGATTGGCCCATTCCCCATATTGGAATTATTAGATATATGGCTAATATCATTCCATGATAATGTGAGTTCTCTGGTTTTTTACGTCTCCACCCATAGACTAACAACTAAGCATCCATCTGTCAGTTCGTTTCTCATTTTTTGTCAGCAAATAAATAGATCAATCAATCAAATTTATCTTTGAGTTCTTACTCAAGAAAAATAACGTGTTTTAGTCGTTTCAGGCAGAGTTAAGAGTAGAATTTTCTGAATATAGGGAACAAATTGACTATTGTTTCTCTGATTTCAATACTCGTGACACAATACCTAGAAAATCTCGTTGTTCCAAATAAACATCACCATTCTATTATTCATCGAGTTAGTTCCATATTCCATCAGACATCATGTGCGCCGTCAATGTGGAGCTTCCGAACTCAATATAGACAAGGGTTTGATTCCTGTCCCTGCCCCCACCCCCCTGTTTGCAAGGGTATTTGATTCCCCACCTGCCGATTGAACTGAAAACAGATCGGCGAGGACATCCCCATATGCGTCCCCCAAGAGCGCATTCCGCAAATGGTTAATTAGGGAATTTGTTCGGACTTGAAGAACAGAACCGGTTTTCCAGTGGGGAGTTCAATATTGACCAGTGATTGCGAATGTTTGTGAATGCGAATTCGGATTTTCATAGGATAGCGGAAAACCGTGTTTTCATTAGGTCGTTTCTATTTTTCTCTCCGATGAAAATTCCTGTATTTTTGATATGGGGTGGGCAACATAAATATTTCTTCAGTTAAATGTAAGGGGGGCTTTGATTAACGTGGTCTCTTTTTTACATTCAAAGAGATCCTTATCGTGAACTCATCAGATTGGCTTTTATGAGTGGAGCCTGCCAATGACGTAGTGTATGGGGCCCATATACTATGCGATTGCCTTAGTGCCGTTGCCTCAATAAGAAACTTATGAGGCCAATATCGTAGAGTGACATACACTATCAGTCCACCAGCTGCAAGCGGACGTACAGAACTGCAGATGCTTGCCTGATGATAGCATACATCATCCGTCAAGTGCCTGAAGGCGAATTGTCGATCGCAAATCAGGACTGTAGGCAAACCGCAGTTTCCAGACAGTTTTTCATCATGCTTTGTCGAGAACGTTGCGCGATATATATTTTTTCAATTTTTTGAGATCTACCCCGAAGAAGGTTTTGGGTGAAAAAGTGGCTTCAGAGGATAGAGACACTAGTTCTCACATGTCATTGCTTCGTGAACTGAGACATCTCATCACGAGGATTTAATGAATTATTTGAGAATGGGCGAAAATAATTTTTCAAAAACTCCTAGAGTTGGTTTCACCAGGAATCAGTAAAATGATCACCAATTTACGCCAGGCAATCGGTGTTGAGGAAAGATTGATTATAACTCTGAGATTTTTAGCAACGGGCCAAAGCTTCGAAGATTTGAAGCTTCCGACTCGAATTTCACCTCAAGCGCTTGGGAAAATCCTACCAGCAACCTGCAGAAGCATATCTATGCTTCATCGCGTAATCTTTTGTTTGCATGATTTTCATCTTTTATTTTCCACAAAGAAGGGTGGGCTCGGTAAAGTTCAATAAACCCGGAAATAAATGGTGGTTTATGGGCCCCATACAATATGCGATTGCCTTAGTGCCGTTGCCTCAATAAGAAACTTATGAGACCAATATCGTAGAGTGACATACACTATTAGTCCACCACCTGCAAGCGGACGTACAGAACTGCAGATGCTTGCCTGATGATAGCATACATCATCCTACAAGTGCCTGAAGGAGAATTGTCGATCGCAAATCAGGACTGCAGGCGAAGCGCAGTTTCCAGACAGTTTTTCATCATGCTTTGTCGAAAACGTTGCGCGATATATATTTTTTTAATTTTTTGAGATCCACCCCAAAGAAGTTTTTGGTTGAAAAAGTGGCTTCAGAGAATAGATACACTAGTTCTCACATGTCATTGCTTCGTGAACTGAGACATCTCATCACGAGGAATTTAATGAATTATTTGAGAATGAGAATGAGAATGAGAGATGGTTTCACCAGGAATCAGAAAAATGATCACCAATTTACGCCAGGCAATCGGTGTTGAGGAAAGATTGATTACAACTCTCAGATTTTTAGCAACGGGCCAAAGCTTCGAAGATTTGAAGCTTCTGACTCGAATTTCACCTCAAGTGCTTGGGAAAATCCTACCAGCAACCTGCAGAAGCATATCGTATGCTTCATCGCGTAATATTTTGTTTGCATGATTTTCATCTTTTATTTTCCACAGAGAAGGGTGGGCTCGGTGAAGTTCAATAAACTCGGAAATTAATGGTGGTTCGCAATCCATTTTTGCTCGTCAGTCCTCTCGCGTACCAACACTGCAGGGCTTAAAATGGCCTGAAGTGAAACTGCCGAAAACAGTAGATTCGGAGGGAATACGATCTAGCACCTTCAGGCCAACTGACAGTGGGTGGTGGTGAGCTCTGAGATCATTATCTGACAATCCTGTGCCGGTTGCCGATCTGCCGTCCGTTCGTCGCCTGCTGCAGGCCGCTACGGCGGCCACTCGTCTTCACTCCGCGCGACCTGCAGTCCAATATCAGATTAACTGATAAATGTGTGGGCAACTCCGATCAGCAGCCTTACGATTACCTTAAGTTAAACTGATAGTGTATGGGGCGTCTTAGCCTTTTCGATCGCGGTACGTATGCAGATCGCTTCACACGCTGTAAACAGTGAGTCGCCACTACTTTGCAATATGGAACATACAATAAGATTTTCAGAATTGAGAGGGAACAGGTATATTGTTCTATAAACAAAATTCTGAACTGTCCTTCGTAACGTAAAAGAAAAACGCATATTGTATAATGCTTAAAATGCCGATTGATATTGGGCTAGTAATATGTTGATTGATTTCGAGTTGAATGGTTGTCAAATAGATACATAAAGCGCGTTCGGCAATAGCATCCGAGAGCGGACGGATTTTTTAGTCACGTGATAACAGATTGTACAGATTTGTCAGATTTTTCTGTAATAAACGAACGCTACGGAGCATTTAGATCGATTTTTCTGTTTGACGTATGTAACGCCTTAAGGTCCATTCATATTTACCGACACCGCACGTGGCAGACACGGACAAGCACAGACGAAGAAATATGATTGCATACATTTCTTATGGGCGTATTCATATTTACCGCGTATGAACGTAGCGTGGCCGGGCGGGCACGGGCCAGCAGCGAAAGACATTCTCGGCGAGAATGTTTTGTCTGCGCTGGTACTTGTCGCCGATGTTTCTGCGTCCTGTGTGGTGTTAAATTCAAAATCAAAACATCGCTCAGCGGAACAGACAGACTGTGAGCGTGAAGGGGGGACATTTTAGGTCGTAAGAATACTGAATAACGAGAATTTAATTGAATTATTTCGAGATTATTATTTTCTATATGATATGAGCGATCGTAGGTGATAACAATAAAAATAGATGACACATGGAAGGAAATTGCAAAAGTACTATAAGTACGAGATGGGAAAGAATTCAATAAAAATAAAAAAATGATATTTATATAATTTCTATTTTTATTCCAAAAATAACAACTAGGTACCTCAAACAGACAGTTAATTTTCTCGTAGCGATAAAGATTGTGGATATGACTGGAGTTATTTCACAAACAATAGTTTCAAATTCATATCTGCTCATTCTAAAATAATTGAATAATTGAAAAATCTATCTTCATCATCCACGAGATCCTTGTATAATGTGTAAAAGTATCCCTATTTTTTTCGCTTGGTGTTTATGGGATGTACAGCAATACTTCTTTTTCTCGGCTGTTCTTCCACGGAACTCGATTCATCTTATTGAAGAATTGCCATTAGCATTGTTTAAACAATGCCATTGCGGCTAGTTCTCCTATCGACAAATTGTGAAAAATAGCGAATACATTACAGCACCTGTTGAAAAGGTGTAACCATAAGCGCGGAAGACAACAACATATATTTACCTAAGGTTACGTTAGATCTTGTTGGTGTCTGCCACGCCAGGTGCTGGCAATATCCCTGCTGGTAGATATGAATACTATTGTCGATTTACTGTCTGTGCTGGTCCGTGTCTGCCACGCACGGTGTCGGTGAATATGAATGGACCTTAAACCGAGCCAGATATTAAATTAGAGCTTGAAGGTCTATTCGTCCGTAGAGGTAGTCTGGGTACTATTTTAATTCTTTTGTTATAGTTCTCAACATTTCTACCCCTTGGTTAAGATGATTCAATATTTTAAATCATTATTTTTTATCAAACAACATTTTTTTATTTATTACTACACAACAAATAACATAAGACACGAAAATTCAACAGACTGTTCAAGAATATTCGAAGCGGGATAAAAAATCCATTCACAAAGGCCGAAAAGTAATTTCTGTTTCTGTTCTGTGGAAAAAAATCCGTTTCCTCCGTCGAAATACACCGAGCAAAAAGATCTACATCCGATTGATCAGATTTTCTTGCCGAACGGTCCAGATGTGTACTCCCCTCAATCTGGATGTAATAAACGAACGGTTCAGATCAATCCGACCAGTCAGATGTCATTGCCGAACGCGCTTATAGAATTCCTGGTGTTGGCGCTAATTAGATGTTGTTCTTTAGGGCTCAAAAAAAAAAAATATTTGTTTTTTTTTTGACGTCAAAAATAAAAAACTGATAGATAGTTAAAAATTTGTTGTATATTTTATGAATTTTAATGAAATAAAGAAAAGATCTTGCTATTGTTAAACCCTGAAGAAGAATAGAATTACTATTCGAAAGCTTGGTGAATGACAAAAAAAAGAGATTTAGATTTTCTTTTCCGTCCTGTCAGTCTAATTTCCCTTAAAAAAACAAACCTATACAAAAATCTCTAGTGTCAAAATCAAATTGAAATGAAATATCATTTGTGGAAAAAAACAGTTTCTAATTCTGGCGACGATATAATATCTGTAATTTGTACTAAATTCATGAAAGATTATTACTCCATTCTAATTTCTCTAAAAACTGAAGCTTGAGCCCCGAAGAAGAAGGAACTCGCCTCCGCAACATTCAATTATTTGAGAGAATACAGTACCTATTGTCCAAATTTCAAATTTATTGAAATTGTAAGGTTTGTGAGAACCGAGCGACCGGGCAAAAATCCATGCTGGTTCGATGGAATGATTTTATTAGGAAGCAGGAACTTGGTCATTTCTTCCAGTATAATGCGTTCACAAACTTATATAAAATATCGTTATAAATTAGATGTTTCTTTTATTTCTTATATAACAAATTCATCAATATAAAAATTAAAACCATACTTTGTTTGATTTTATTGTAATAATCCATTTGTAACATTACCGCACGCTACAAAAGTGCGGTAAGAATATTATCGCACTGTTATTTTCTAATTGCTTAGCAACTGCCCACTGTTCTGGAATGTTGAGCTTTGCATATAGAAAACAGGTCAAAATAGTGTCACTTGGACACAATTCATCATTTTCAAAACTTTTCTCGATCTGTTTTAGTACTCTGAAAGCACCATCTACATTAGAAATTATTATAAACTCCTGGCTTTGCTAACTTAACACTTTTTCAATATCGACCAAATATCATGAGATTGGTTATAAATAATTGTCGAGTAATAGTCGAAGTCCATATGAAGTAAAAAAACACAAAAAATTCATTCCTTCTTGTTTATTTCAAGTCTTTTTCTCGCGAGTTTGAGATATTTCTGGAACTGTCCCGAATTTGTCGTGAAAGAAAAAAAAATGTCGCGACCTTCGTTTTTTTTCTACTAGGTGGCTTTG
This sequence comes from Adalia decempunctata, assembly GCA_951802165.1. Lineage (NCBI taxonomy): Eukaryota > Metazoa > Arthropoda > Insecta > Coleoptera > Coccinellidae > Adalia > Adalia decempunctata. The sequence continues at coordinate 52,567,810 of OX637695.1, forward strand.
CCTACTTTATATTAATTTATCAAATAGTGGTCGAATATCATCACGATGATCATGAAAGATTGTCGAGTAATTGTCGATGTTCGAATAAAGTAAAAACACAAACAAATTTAATCTTTCTAGCAATTTCCACTCCATTTTCTCGCGATTTCCCTATATTTCTGAAAATATCGCATTTTTGGCAACAGCGCATTCGTTATTGACTTTTTCTATTGCATTGATTGTCGAATACCTGTGAAAGAAAAAAAATTGTCGCGTCCTAAATTTTTTTTCTACGGTGTGGCTTTGCTAACTCTACGTTAAGTTAGCGGAACCACTTTCTCAATATCTACCAAATATCATGAAAATGGTAACAAATAATTGTCGAAGTCCATATGAAGTAAAAAAACACAAAAAATCCATGCCTTCTTGTTTATTTTACGTCTTTTTCTCGCGAGTTCGAGATATTTCTGGAATTATCGCATTTTTGGCAACAGCGCATTCGTAATTGACTCTTTTTCTATTGCATTGATTGTCGAATACCTGCCTCGAATTTGTCGTGAAAGAAAAAAAATTGTAGCGACCTTCGTTTTTTTTACTAGGTGGCTTTGCTAACTTATAGGTATTAATTTAGCAAATAGTGGTCGAATATCATCACGATGATCATAAATGATTATCGAGTAATTGTTGATGTTCAAATGAAGTGAAAAACACACAAAAATTCAATCTTTCTAGCAATTTCCACTCCATTTTCTCGCGATTTCCCTATATTTCTGAAAATGTCGCATTTTTGGCAACAGCGCATTCGTTATTGACTTTTTTTATTGCATTGATTGTCGAATATCTGTCCCGAATTTGTCGTGGAAGAAAAAAATTTGTCGCGTCCTTAGTTTTTTTTTCTACGGGGTGGCTTTGCTAACTTAACGTTAAGTTAGCAGAACCACTTTCTCAATATCGACCAAATATCATGAAATTGGTTATAAATAATTGTCGAGTAATAGTCGAAGTCCATATGAAGTAAAAAAAACACAAAAAATCCATTCCTTCTTGTTAATTTTACGTCTTTTTCCCGCGAGTTTGAGATATTTCTGGAATTATCGCATTTTTGGCAACAGCGCATTCGTATTTGACTCTTTTTCGATTGCATTGATTGTCGAATAACTGTCCCGAATTTGTCGTGAGAGAAAAAAATTGTCGCAACCTTCGTTTTTTTTCTACTAGGTGGCATTGCTAACTTATACATATCAATTTAGCAAATAGTGGTCGAATATCATCACGATAATCATAAATGATTGTCGGGTAATTGTTGATGTTCAACTAAAGTGAAAAACACACCAAAATTAAATCTATAGTGTGTTGCTTTTAATTGTGAATCGGGATGGGGCTACGTTTCGTCCCAGCCTCGCTCACGATGGACTCATCAGATTGGCTATGTAAGCGAGGCCTGCCAATGACGTAGATGTTACAGCTGCCCTGCTCGAGACGAGCGTGGGTACTGGGTAGTAGACCTGGTCGGACTATAAAGAATATGGTACCGCAGTAACCCACGCTGCCTAGGAGGAGGTGCCCTCTGTGCGGGCGGCGTGTGAAGCGCGGTCGCAGACTTCTGCACGCCGGTGGCAAGTCGCCACAAATCTTTCTCGCGATTTTGTTATATTTCTGAAAATATCCCATTTTTGACAACAGCGCATTCGTTATTGACTTTTATTTGATTGCAACAATTGTCGAATACCTGTCTCGAATTTGTCGTGAAAGAAAAAAAAATAAGAACGCGACGGGGTGGCTCTGCTAACTTAACGTTGAGTTAGCAGAACCACTTTCTCAATATCTACCAAATATCATGAAAATGGTTATAATTATAAATAATTGTCGAGGAATTGTCGAAGTTCATATGAAGTAAAAACACGAAAAATCCATTCCATTTAGTTCATTTCACGCTTTTGATGCTATCGAATAAAAGTCAATAACGAGTGCGCTGTTGCCAAAAATGCGATATTTTCAGAAATATAGGGAAATCACGTGAAAATGGAGTGGAAATTGCTAGAAAGATTGAATTTTTTGTGTGTTTTTTACTTTATTTGAACATCGACAATTACTCGACAATCTTTTATGATCATCGTGATGATATTCGACCATTATTTGCTAAATCAATATATAGTTAGCAAAGCCACTATAGTAGAAAAAAAAACGAAGGTCGCGACAAATTTTTTTCTTGCACGACAAATTCGAGGCAGGTATTCGACAATTAATGCAATAAAAAAAGAGTCAATTACGAATGCGCTGTTGCCAAAAATGCGATAATTCCAGAAATATCTCGAACTCGCGGGAAAAATACGTTAAATAAACAAGAAGGAATTGATTGTTTGTATTTTTTTTACTTCTTATGGACTTCGACAATTACTCGACAATTACTTATAACCATTTTTATGATATTTGGTAGATATTGAGAAAGTGGTTCTTGAACTTAAGTTAGCAAAGCCACCCCGTAGAAAAAAACTAAAGACGCGACAAATTTTTTTTTTCACGACAAATTCTCGACAATTATTCGACAATTAAAGCAATAGGTTTCATTGATTTTCTCGCAAGTGGCACTGCTAACTTTATAGACATTAAATCTCCGCCTGTAGCTTGGATACGCCATCCTCTGAATGCGAAATTTCGAAAGGATGTAGGTACATAGCTCCGAATCAGGATTTTCTGTTCGAGAACTGGCCGGCCGAACGGATGGACAAATATCAATTGAGTCTAACCTTATCGTTTGTCCCAATTTCCGGCTAAAAAAATACATATGCCTTGTGTGAATAGCACAAGCGCTCAAAAAAAAGGCACTGAAATCTAAATCAACGGAGTAGAACTAAGATGTGAAACTAATAAAAAAAAATCCCATTTCAAGAATCCATATTACGATAGAAAAAGTATATCAAGAAATATGATAAACTTTATCATGTAGTAAAACAAGATGAAAAGCAATAAAGGTACTTCAATCTTCATAATGGTGCTATGTAATTGACGAGAGCTATGTAAATTTTCAGAAAGATAATAACACAAGAATGAGACGAATAAAAGCATGTAACGTGGAGTCCAACATCCCATTCGATCTTTATGGGTGGGGATATTGCACAGCTATAAAAATCTGTCAGTAAACTTGAGATAGAGAGATATGAAAATGGTCCACAATGAGTATTGTATCACGGTATCTATAATGAAAACTCTTGGGGTTATACAGGGTGCTTGTTTTGAAAACTGTAAGAAGACTGGCTTATGTCATGGTTCTGAAACTTTTACCTATTGGTCGCAATTGGCGATATGATATTTTTAATGAAAAGTTTCAAGAGTACATAGTGATCCAAATTGGACACATTTGAATGACGTGAAGTCCTATTTATAGACAAGCTAGATAAAAACTGATGTCGATGTCTCATGGTTTCGGTTTTTGAGGGTGTGACTGTAACTCTTTGGTATGTACCATTCAATGGTGAAGGTACATTTTTCTCGAATAATTTTTTATTTCAATTTGATTTTGACACAGTGGCACTAGAGATTTTTGTATAATATCTCAGAATATTTTGAGGTTACCATTCCAAAAATATACAAAACTTGATATTTTGCTATCTAAATCAGAATTTCACATACATATATCATCAACTTTAAGAAACATACCAATTCCGTTCTACACAACTTCAACAATAATACACGAGAAAATTTGTCATCTCTTATTTTCGAAGTAATGAAAAGTGGAAGTTGGACAAGGAAAAGGTTATGTCAATTTTTCCAAAATTGCACAATTCCGAAAAACTCCCTATACCTCGAACCTCGAACATAGACATGCAGTTTTTACCTTGTTTATGTTTATACTGACTACTTCTAGGTCTCCCGAAGAGACCCCTCAAAAGCTCGTAGCTTGTGCGAGTTAGGAGAATCAGTTGTGTTCTGTGTAGGCTTTGTTACTGTGTAATTACTCCACCTTAGGCACATGGCTGTTAATTTTTGACCCATCAGTGAACTCGGACTTGCCGAAATCAACTTCATGCTTCCAGTTACCGACAACAGTTATGTAGCAGCGCATATCTGCAGGTTATTCTTCATCGATATACATATTTATTCTCAAAGATCGGGAAGTCTGCATAAGATTTGTTTATTTATTTGCCGCTTCGACATCTTGTTCATTAGCTGGAATGGAACTTCTGATGGTCGGTCGGGGCCGGCGTTTGAACTGGATCGGTCGACTGATGATACGCATGCATGTGAAATGATTTTAAAATCCAGTTCAAACGCCGGCCCAGACCAACCATCAGGACCGACCATCAGTCGCATGTGAAACGGGTCTAACAAGAACTCGTTTTTAGGCACACTGGTGAGTCGATCTTGAGGGCTTCTTCCACTGAGCTGCTTAGTTGAACATAATTCTCTGGAGCTGGTATACACACAGTCTCGAAGTATTGCTCCGACTCTGATCCGCATCAAGAATACTCGCGCTATTCAAACTAAGATTTTGACTAATCTATATATATATATATATATATATATATATATATATATATATATATATAAAAGAAAGATGTTGGTTACACCATTTATTACTCGAGATCGGATGGACTGTTTGTTATGAAACTTCATATATGGATTCCTCTACGGTGTGGTTATTATAAGATATAATAAAACTTTGAAAAAATCGATGAAAATTTTACTTATACAGGAAATGCTTTTCCTCCTTTTGAGTAAGGCCACTAGATGTCGCTACAGTTACGCTACCGCTTATTCGTTTGTACTTCATTTGATATTCTTCGCGTTAGATGGCGATATAAACAAATAGTGTGTACAGATGTCTAAAAGGATTAGATTTCGTTGAGATATGAGAAAAGTTTGGTTCTCATCACTTCAGATGGCGCTATTCACACATTATGACTGATGATTATTAGTTATTTGTATAGTTTTATCCATTCCAAATAACGTAATCGTGAGGGTTCTATATATGACATTATCACAATTAAATGGCGATGAATTTGTTGAGGCTTTCGCGGCCATCCATTGATATCATCTGTTCTTTTTTTGAGCATTTCGGTCGTCGTGGTTTGAAATGGTCGAAAAAAGAATATATGACATCAATTACTGTGTAATTTACATAGGGCTTATAGTACCATGAAAGGCTATTAACAGATCCAGAAGCGGGTGAATATCACAGTGAATTTTTATCGAAATGTCAAAAAATCGGATTTTGGCGATGAGTTCCAATCGTGAGATGTCCATTCTCATATTTTCTCATAATTTTTAAAATGTTTTTTAATTTCTGTTTGGGTAATAAATATATTTGCGGTAATAATTGAATCCAAAATTGCCATTATTAGTGATTGACATATTATGACATATTATTTTTGTGTATCTGTTCTGTGTGATAGCTCATATCCATGGAAACATTTGACAGTTCAAAAATCAGAGAACCAAGCCATTGATCTCCGATCACATATGATAACGATTTGTGAAATCCACCGCAAGTATCATTTAGACGGAACAAAGTTCGCCGGGCCAGCTAGTACTATATGAAAGAAGAGTCTCGTGTGATTGGAAGATTCTACAATTGAAGAGAAATGTGAAAATCAAAAGCTCGCCTTCTGTATTGAACTCAAATTGTTGATGCCTTACGCAAGTTTTCGGATACAGGGTTGGTGGATTTTGAATCAACAAAGTCTTTTCATGAACAGAAGTAAATCTGCAGTTTTCCATTTATTCTCATCCTTTTTATGATGTGTTTCACAAGATCCTTTTCAAAATGCGGCATTCAGGAGGTTCCCTGCTGAATACTAGTGTTCTTTTGTCCCACAGTCTAGCATCTCCTGGAAAAGCATATCTGTTTACCCATATTTTTCAACGCAATAATGTTTTTCGTTCGAATAATTGGATGAAGTTTCATTGTATAAAATTGGGTACCCAATTTCCAGTTTATGAATTTGGGTTACCGGACCCTTATTGTGTCTACTGAACTATTTTTTGAGCAAGAAGAAAATTGAATATTACAAACTAAAATAATTCCGTCGAAGCAAATTTATAAAAAACTTTAAATAAATCTTAATATATAAAACAATGGGCTCTTTGTTATGAAACTTAATTTCATGGATTTCGTCTACGGCTGGTTTAATATGAAAAACCTTGACACTCTTTAAAATTATATGAAAAATTTGCTTTGAAAGAAATAATTTTTCTTCTTTTGAATGAGGCCACTAATGTCAATGGCGTAGTCGTGAAGGTACCATATTTGATATTATCACCATTAGATGGCGATGTGAACAATTACTGTGTGATTTGATTTGCATTCAGATAACTTAGGGGAAGGTGGGGACCCTTCGTACGGTTTCAACATTTTATTTTTTTTATTTTTTGTTTTTTCATTAATCAATCACCTGACAGCTTGAATGTATAGTCTAACTATCTGAGATTCATATGAAAAAATTACAGATGATTTCATCTTATGTTTCAACCATAATTATGATCTAATACTAAATCTGGAATATGTACGAACCTGCCCCAACAACGGGGCACCTACATACAGTCAGTATAAATACGTGATTTTCCTGGTCGTCGTCCTTTGTTTGTTTTATTACTTCTCACAACAGTCGGATAGAGTCGAATTGCCTCTAGTGTCAAAACTGTCTTCAAAGGAGCTACTATTATTTGATGCATTGGTGAATTATTCGAAGGATCTAAATTAAACCTTTGTAGCTCATCATAAGTTATCAATGGTGAGTTAATAGTTTGTTCTCGCGGAACGGCGGAACCTCCAAGAAAGAAGTTAATGCAAAAATTAGCAATTAGTACACTAACACACTAAATCGTACCTAGTTGGAGCACATTCTTACGCGTCCAAATGTGCCCCATCTAGTTCTGTACGAAAGTACCCCACTTACTAAATAACAGCAAAATATATCCTCTTTCAATATTGATGAGAAAACGTCATAAATTTATTATTGAAAACGTATCTTAAGTATATTTTGCTAGTTACTGATAGAATTCTCTTCACGAAAACCTATCTTATCTACGGTAACAATAGACAAAAACATTGATCAAAAAATTACTTAGCGAGCGCGAAAACACGTTCGTGCCTGACAATTCGCTCTCACCAGTGCGAATGGCGCGATAGTACGTTGACGTAAAGTTGGTACCTCCACTCAAGCACACATACAGAAGCAAGGCCGTACGTCGTTTCGTTCAAGTTTTATTTTGACTGTATGAATGTGCCCCGCATACGAAGGGTAACGATCTCCCCCTATAGTATGGCTATTACCAGACTAAAAAGTGGGTGAACATATGAAGTTGGTGGAACAATGAACGTTTATCTACTCTGGCGATTTTGAATAGATACTCAACAAATGTTTATTTCTTAAAGTAAAAGACAATCCTTTGGGTTTTGTAGCAGTTCATCTGCGATCACGTTTTCGTTGAATTCAGGAATGTCTTTAACTAAATTTTGTTCGATGGACAACATTGCGAGCGCTGGCAGTCTTTCTTCCGACATTGTATTCCTTAGAAACGATTTGGTCCACTTTAAAATAGACAAGCATATTTCAGTTTTTCAGCTGTCATTGGCATTGAAACAAAGATGAGGTATTTCAAAAATCGTTTAATCCAAATCATACGACACTATCAAATTTGAAGTACGTAAGCAACCGGCCACGTTTCCGTTTTATTGTCTGATTTCTGGCCGCGAGTAAAATATCGGCAATTCCTAATTCAGGGCTTATGAACCATATGAATTGCATTGCAGAAAATATCACCATAAAAATGATTTTTTAAAGCAAAATTTAATTTAATTTAATTATGTCGCAGATTTCTCCCGCAAACTCAAATAATTTGTGTTAAATTTCGTTATTATTCCTCCTTCGATTTTCCTGAAGATTGGTTTGTGAACTTGTAATCTTAAGTAAAAGCAATTCTAGAGATTTATGACAGTTTTATATTTTTCGATATCTGAACAATTGCTATTTTATATTTTTGAATGTCGACTACTATTAGAATTTATAATTATGTTTTCTGTGACTGTCTCAAAATATTTCATCACAGAATATTCGAACCTCTACATTACTCCCCTCCCAGGAGAGGCAATTATTAGTATTTACAGAAAAATTATTGCAAGTGACGATTAAAATTCAATGAACTAAAATATGTTAAATTTGACAATATTTACTACTTAAAGTTATTAGACAATTTTTATGGACACCATATCATTATAACGGACGGGAAAATGTACGTGTCGTCCACTTTTAGTCGTCGTATATGATGAAGGAAAATCATTGGAAACATCAGGATATGCGTTCTCGTCAGTAAAGTCTGTCAATAAATACGCTGGTTTCAGTCTGTCGATTGAAATAGTGTTCTGTTTACCTTGAATTTGAACTGTGAAATATTTTTTTGATCGTTCGATCACCAAAAATGTACCTTCGTAAGCAGGTTCGAGGGGTTTTTTAACCCTGTCTATTCGTACAAAAACATGGGAGCATACCGACAAATCTTTATGGACAAAGATACGTGCCTTATTTTTCTTTTGTATGCTACACGGTCTGAAAGTACGCATTTTCATTGGTAGATCTGTTACGAACGATTCTGAGTCGATGTAAGTACCAGAATTTTCACAAAATTCACCTGGTAAGCGTATTGAAGTTCCGTAGACCATTTGTGCTGCAGTGAAATTGGAGTCTACTTTCAGAGAAGCTACAATACCTAACAACACTGTTGGCAAAGTATCGGTCCATTTAACGGAATTATGTGTCCGTATGGCTGCTTTGATTGCAAGCTGCTGCGCCTCCATTTTTTCATTGCATTGTGGGTGATAAGCTGTGGTGTGACAAAGTTTCACCAAAGAGTGATACAAGAGAGATCACTCGAAATATTGGTTCGTCGACCTTGAAATTTACTACAACATATAGCATGAATATAATACTATCAAATCTAGGAGTGTCATAAATGCGAATACTCTTTGATGGTGAAAAATAACCTCTCTAGAGATTCCATTTGTCCACAAAAGAAAACGTCGAAATCGGATTTCGAATGCAAGATATCCGTTAATATTTAATAAAACTGGTCGCTTTAATATTTAACTAATCCTTAGTGACCCAAATGAGGAATTTCTGCAAGTTCTTATGTCTATAAGACTTTCCGCTTGAAGAAATTATGTGTCCAGGTCAAAAGCACGATCTTAAAACATATTCTCATAACAATCAAATTACAGTGAGCTGAATGAGGTGAAAATGAAGTGAAAAATGTATGAACGAAATCTTGAAAAAGTATTTGTTTCAGGCGGAGTCTTTTATAATGAGAAAAATGGTTAATTTTGAAGTGAATAACTCGCACAACAAATTGGATTCTAGACAAGGAATACAGTATCAATCTCTTTCCCTAATGTTTTTGGAACCACACTTAGACTTTCTTGTGTCGGTGTTTTCTTAATAAAAACCAGAAGACTTCACGATATTCTTTCTTGCAAGCTACATGTGTATTTAAACTAATATAGGAAGTGATACTGATATTCAGATATATATTGTAAAAATATTGATGAACACTGTTATCACCTCATTGATTAACCTTCTTCAGAAGTTTAAATATAACTGATCTTGCTAAATATTTAATAAACTGCAAGAACACAAAAGGTTTATCAACATCTGAGATATCGATGTGAAAAGATCATATACCCGGATAAAATTTTGGTAACCTGTTATTTGTCAGTTCCACAGTCTTCTCGTCTAGTAAAATAAGGATAGAGCATTTACTCAAAAATAGATTCATCACTACCAAATTACAACACACAAATAATTTACCAAATCGAAAACTGTATACATTCCCTTTGTTGCTTTTGCTTTGACAGTGCTACTCACACTATGGCTTATTCTGGGGCAACAATACCCAAACCTGGGCATGAAAGTTCTCTGGGAATTTAATTTCAGAAATACTTGAAGAGCAGTAAGAACATTTTTAATGTAACATGTTTATTAATTATATAGATTTTCCATTTGTTAACTTCATGTGTAAGTTACACGATCGGATATACATGTACCTAAAATACAAATTCAAAACATCTTGACTTGACATCTTCATAACCTCATCAAGTGTGATCATGAAATCAGTTTTTAGACTGAAAAACCTGTAACCTTAGTTGAACATAACTGCAGAAGATTATGCTTAAGCAATATACCTTTTAATATGAACAGGATTGATAGGATTTTAGAAGTTTTATATTAATGAAATTGCTTTCTCTCCCTCTATATCTATTTTCACTGGAATAATATCAGTCAGTGTACTGGACATAAATTCTGTTGTTTTTTACCAGCAAAAGAGATACCTGAAAGATGTTTCGATATTGAAAATGTAAAATATTTGTTGACATATCATACCTAATTGTTCCGTCAATTTCGTTCTTCTCGGTCAGTTCGAATCTGATTGGACCAGAGAAAATACTGGGCTGTTAAGGCTTATTCGGACTAGGCCAGTATTTTAGTCGAGTGGAGAGTAGAGAGTAGCTAATCTACTCACTACTGTCACACAACTGTCAGGAAATCGTTCGCACTTTGGTCAAGTCGAGTTCACAAGTGAAATGAGAATGAGTGATGTTTCGAAGAACGAACAGCATGCAACACAATAAAGTAAACAAACTGGTTAACCTCATCGTAATGGCTATTTTAGAAGAGGTGGATGAGGAAATATGTGAGATACGTAAAAAGCAGCTTTGGCTGCGGAAATGGATCAATAGATACGAACTAGGAGCTACGAATTGTCTTCTGAAGGAGTTGGCATTAGAAGATCCCAAAGAATACCTCGATACTTTGAGAATGGCAGAAAGTTGTGTAAATTTTCTGTTAATAAAACTTTATAGAAGTGTAAAATATACAAACCTGATATTTTTAATTTTCGTTTTTATTTCTTTTTCTCCTAAAGCGGGTAAATGCATTTCTGATTCTATTTCCTCTAATGCGGATTTCCTCATCATTTTATTTTTGTAGTCTTTCGACTTAATGTTCCATAGGTAAACATTCGTGATCCAAATAATTTTGAACAAATCTATATGTGATATCTTTGCTCCCACGAAACATATTTGAAAAATGACGGACGGTATCTTTTCCTTTCGCCTGTGACAGTACGGTTTTGTTAGTACTAATCGACTATCATGAAATGTTCGGACTACTGTCTACTGGCGGTCCAGTGGCAAGTGACGCGTGGTGGGGGAAGCTACTCGCCCGAGAAAATAGAATGGAATGGATCGACTCGACTCGCCCACTGACTAATCCATTCGACTCTATTGTTGGCGTTCGCACACGGCAAGTAACTAAATCACTCGCTACTCGACTAATCTACTGGCCTAGTCCGAACAAGCCTTTATTGGCACCCCTCGATTAGACCTCGTCATTCACACATGACTTTCAAGGTCAAACAAACGATGTTCGCGATTTCATTCATAAGTAAGTTCATTCATGTAAGTGCCCTTGGCTCAGTGGTTGGAATTCGGACCCAAAGGTCCGGAGTTCAATCCCGAGCTAGGAAAGAAATTTTCTAGTCTCGGTAGGGGCCACCATTCTCACTGTTGGGTCAAAAATTAACAGTGCTGTGCCTAAGGTGGCGTAAGGACACAGTAACAAAGCCTACACAGAACACAACTGCTTACTCCGAACTCGGCACAAGTTACAAGCTTCGAAGCTTGTAGTTTCAGAGGGGTCTCCTCAGGAGACCTAGGGGTAGTCAGGATAAACAATATATCTTATCATAAATTTATTACGCCTAAAAATTGTCGCAATTCGTGAATTGTCTTTGGTCGTTTCAACTCAACAATAGTTTTTACTTCATCAGGTAGTGGTTTTGATCCATCGGAGTTAAAAAATATCCTATGTGTTGCATGTGTTCATCTTCAGAGGCAGACGCTATAAGTATATCATCAATATAAGAAAATACGAATTCTGAGCCTCTCAAAACTTCATGAATAAACCTTCGGAAAGTAGAAGGGGCATTTCGTAGCCCAAATGACATTACTGTAAATTCAAATAAACCAAATGGAGTTGTAATGGCTGTTTTATGCCTATCTTCTTCGACTATCGGTATATGGTAGTAAGCTTTTTGAAGGTAAATTTTTGAAAAAAAATGTTTTTTACCTAATATGTGATTGAAATCTTCGATCCGAAGAATGGGATACTGGTCAGGAAGAGTTCTCTCATTCAATCACCTATAGTCTCCACAAGGACGCCAAGAGCCGTCTTTCTTTTAGACCATATTTAAGGGACTAGCCCATTGTGACTTGGATGGTTGAATAATACCATTGTCCAACATAAACTGAAATTCTTTTTTAGCAATACTTAATTTTTGGTCGTCAAGACGTCTGGGTTTTGAAAATACTGGCTGGCCTGTTGTAACGATATGGTGTTCAACATTGTGCCATCAGTAGGTAGAAAATTTGGTCGAGTTAACTCAGAATAATTGTTCAATATTGCACTGAATTTATTGAGATTTTCACTGACTAAAGTACTCACTACATCTTCTGACGTGATGGACGCCAATTCACCTTTTCTAGAAAGTTTTGTGTCACCATCCACCAACTGTTCCCTCTTCAGATCGACGATTAGGTTGAATTTTCTTAAAAAATCAGCACCCAAAATGCCTCTTGAGGTTTTGGCGATGATGAATGGCCATTTGAAGGAAAGCCTCAGACCTAGATCTATCTCTATAATTTTTGTACCATATGTGGGTATTCGAGTACCATTAGCAGCATACAGATGGTAGTTGTCATCAGAGTTTACCATGGATTTGTGGTTATATGGAACAATTGACACATCTGCATCGCTGTCTACTAAGAATTGCAATTCTGTCTACCATGAATAAACGAGAGTTGCAGCAAGTGACAGAATCAGTGGTAGGAGTTGCTACACTTTCCACTACTGACTGAAGTTTTCCGCCTTTTTCCATGCACAAGGATCAGTACATTTTTCGGACCGGCATTTTTTACCAAATTTGTAGTGAAAATAACAATATTTTCCTTCTGGATTTTACTTCCGTCTTGATTTCGATCTATCTCGATTTCTTCCAGGTGTTAGACTACGCCTAGTAGGTCTGTTCCCATAACATATGCCGAACTGTTTGATAACTTTACTTAGCTCAGCAACTTCTGATTTCAATTCGTTTTCAGTTCATTTGAAGTACATTCACTCGTCATTGCTTCAAGATGTATGCACGATAAAATCAATCGTAGGGGTCACCAATTGTAATGTATCTTCTATAAAAGCAATTCTAGAGATTTCTTATGACAGTTCTATATATATTTCAATGTCTGAACAATTGATATTTTATATTTTTGAATGTGGACTACTATTAGAATTTATGATTATGTTTTCTGTGTCTGTCACAAAATATTTCATCACAGAATATTTGAACCTCTACAAACTCTAATAATTTGTTCATATCTTCCTGGATATTCCAAAAATATGTCATAAAAAATAGGTTTTCCGCTAAAATAAGTTAACTCCATTCACCTAGGTCATAGGATTCGAGATCAATAACCTAACCTAACCCATCTTCTGTGATATTTCACAGAGCTTTTGAGAAGACGATGCCAGATTGTTGATTTTCTCTTCAAACAATGGTGTAGGAGAAACCAAGGAAGCAGCACGTCTCCTATCGTTAACGGATGAGCTAACGCAAGGGCACTAGTTTTGTTTACTTTTCGCTAATAGCGTTTATGCGTTTCTGTTTGGAAATGCCAAACGAGTAGTTCAGGTTCTCGCCGATATAGCGCTACGATCTGAATTTTAGTCGCATATAACGGTGCGCTTCCTCGCATTCGCTAACTCGAAATGCGAGGTAGCCGGCGCGCAAGAAAAACCGTTGTTCTATGTCTGCATCGTAAGTCCCATGAATGACGCATGCGTAAAGCGATAACCGGCGTGATGGACTACGATTTATTCATTAATTTATTCACAGAGAAGAATGCTAACAGGTGATGACTTTGAGTGAATTAATGTAAAAATAACCGTCAGTGTCGAGTTATAATTCCAAGAGGATATTGTGTAGATAGTAATATAGCTACAGATAATTAAGTGCTAAGTATCATTTCATTCTTCACTAATTTCATTTTAATACGTGGTCGGTATCGACATTCAGCATTGATCTTTTGTATTTCATTCATATTTATTTTCAAAATGGACCGATAACAATAAATTTTTAATGGAAACTGTGAGTATAAAAAATATAATTTCATAGAGATTCCAGTCTTGATAGAGTTAATGAACATTCTGACCACATTGTTAACTTGTATAGAGAGCAAAGAGTCGATAAAGGACCCCGCACTTTCCTTATGGGAAATGGCATTCCGTCAAATGTTCTAAAATATCGGTATAATGTAGTACTCGACATAGAGTCCCAAAGTGTCCATGGCCCCAACTCAATCATATGACTAGTTTTTTAGATACAGGGCGTTGAAGTTGAGAACTACCCACTTTTACTACGCTCTTATCTCGGAACTGAATCAAACGAACTTCAATTTTTCTCAAGAAACATTTCATTCCATCCCCAGGGAGCAACCATATTGTAACGTTCTCGGGGTTCAAACAAATCGTCTGCTGAATTTAAACGTCTAATTTATTTACAATACCACTAACTGATCACACTTATTTATGTACAATAACTAATACTGATTTATTTACACACTTGCTAATAATGCTGATTTATATTCACTACTTGGAATTCGCGGTTCACAATTCGATTCGGCTCTATTCAGATAGTAACTGACTGTCCGCATTGTGCGCGTCTTTATACAGGGTCTTTCACGAGGAACCTCACCCATATTTATACGGGAAACTACTGAACGTATTTTCATTAAATTCAGCACTCATAAGTATTTCACGATGCTGATGAAATCTAAAATATTTTCAAGGCATGAGCACTTCCGGTTTTTCCGGAAATGACGTCAACTTCCGTTTTTCAAATTAGAACACCATTTTTTTATTGCAGAAATAGATTCCTTAGATAATTTCAAGTTATTTTGATGTAACATTTTTCAGTTTTGGTTGGAAAATTCTCTCTGAGCGGGAAAATTCGAAAAAAAAATCGAAAATAGAGCTCCGCTGAAACAAGAATAACTTCGAGGTTTTTGAATGGAAAATTTTCGTTTTTGGGATTTTTCAAGATGTAAGATTGATGTATCCACTTTAAAAATCGAAATCGCGATTCATGATACAGGGGGTGAAAAAATCGCTTTCAAAGTTAGGGATGACAAAATCGTGAAAAATCAATTTTTTCAAATAAGAACCCCATTTTTTTTATGGCAGATATTGAATCTACGTTAAAAAATAATGTGAGTGTATGCATCACACCCTTGCCCTAAAATGGATATTTTCTGAGTTATTCACAAAAAACTGTTTTTCGTCTTGAATTTTCAGCTATTTCTTTTCCTTCACACCAAAATGATGAAATTTTCAGGAACTGTTTGTACAAGTTTTCTGAACGAAAGATCCGACATTTCGCAAGTTTGTCATGGTTCTGTTAATGGTATCTCTCGTTGGTCTGGGTCGGTCAGGAAACCTTTCAATGAATAGTCGAATCGTTCTATCTACAACTTTATTACATTCTCCATGAAGTAGAATGAGATTTAAATAATCTTCATTGGTAAAATTAGGCATAGTGATCGATTTTATAACTTAATACGAATTATCACCGAATTAATAGTAAACACAAAATGCTACTGAATAAAGAGGAATTTGGCAGATGTAATTAATGATATCTATCATAAAAAAAAGAATGTAAAACATGGTAAGTTTTTGCATATGGTTCATAAGGAATTATTTATTTATCACTGGAGAGAAAACCGATGGCCGATTAGTTGAAATAAAGGGGTTTCCGATACAAATTCGAATCCAAATTCGCCATCTATTTAGGAACAACCTGTAACTTTTTTCTCTTGCATATTAGGTTTAAGTGACAGTTCCTGAAAATTTCATCTTTTTGGCGTGAAGGGAAAAGAAATAGGTGAAAATTCAAGACG
This sequence comes from Adalia decempunctata, assembly GCA_951802165.1. Classification (NCBI taxonomy): domain Eukaryota; kingdom Metazoa; phylum Arthropoda; class Insecta; order Coleoptera; family Coccinellidae; genus Adalia; species Adalia decempunctata. The sequence goes on from OX637695.1 coordinate 52,583,786, forward strand.
AAAAACAGTTTTTTGTGAATAACTCAGAAAATATCCACTTTAGGGAAAGGGTGTGATGCATACACTCACATTATTTTTTAACGTAGATTCAATATCTGCCATAAAAAAATGGGGTTCTAATTTGAAAAAATTGATTTTTCACGATTTTGTCATCCCTAACTTTGAAAGCGATTTTTTCACCTCCTGTATCATGAATCGCAATTTCGATTTTCAAAGTGGTCACATCAATCTCACATCTTGAAAAATCCCAAAAATGAAAAATTTCCATCAAAAAACCTCGAAGTTATTCTTGTTTCAGCGGAGCTCTATTTTCGATTTTTTTTTCGAATTTTCCCGCTCAGAGAGAATTTTCCAACCAAAACTGAAAAATGTTACATCAAAATAACTTGAAATTTTCTAAGGAATCTATTTCTGCAATAATGAAATGGTGTTCTAATTTGAAAAACGGAAGTTGACGTCATTTCCGGAAAAACCGGAGGTGCTCATGCCTTGAAAATATTTTAGATTTCATCAGCATCGTGAAATACTTATAAGTGCTGAATTTCATGAAAATACGTTCAGTAGTTTCCCGTATAAATATGGGTGAGGTTCCTCGTGAAAGACCCTGTATACCCAATACGTCTCTGTTTCTAGAACGATCGGATATGTTCTGCAGGCTTCTCGAATAATTCCTGTACGCGGAATCAGAGAGTCCAGAGACGTATTCAGGCGGACTTCGTCCGTTACACTGCCCCCTCCTTAAGACGTTCGGTCCCCGAACACCCTGGATGGTGTGGCTGAATCTACAGGCGTCTCCTTTTCTGCAGCACCCCTGTCGTCCGAAATAGCACTCCACTGTCTTCTTCTTCGGCGTATATCCGCTCGGGTTGAAACTGCAGACCAGTATCTTCATTCCCGTCCTATGGAAAATGACCTCAAGCATACTTCGAACGATTCTCCAGTTGAGCTGATCTAGACCACAACCCAACTTTGGCACAGCTAGCTTTTTCACCTTCAACTTGGTGAGCTCGTCTCTCAGCTGCAACAGGGTGTCCCACATACTTTTGTAGCTGGGTTTGTTGTCGGAGAATCTCTTGGTTACCAGGTAGAAGAGGTAACGCTGGCCATCAGCCAACCTCAGCGTTTTCCCAGTACGAGGATGTTGTTTCAGGAGCTCTGGTACACGGCCAAATTTCTTCCGGAAGACGAATGCTATTCCTCTCGACATACGCAGGTCTTCCGAGACACAATGGGCTAGTGAATAGTCTTCAGATACAGAGAAGAGATCTTGCTGTTTCTCGATGGTTACTCCGAATCTTGCCTTTCCGGTTCCACCGTAGTTTACCATGAATAGGTCAAAAGTCATCTCCTCACGCTCCGCTTTCCGAAAAGTCGTTCTTCTCAGATGGGTTTCGTCATGTTCTTCGTAGTCTGCCTCATATTTGCCTAGACGATTTATATGGACCACACGTTTCTTGCCTCTGGGTAGTTTCTGGATACGGTACACTACATCGTTGATTCGTTTTACTACTCTGTATGGCCCTTCCCAATCTTTCTGCAGCTTAGGTGATAAACCCCTCTTCCTCTGGGGGTTGTACAGCCAGACTAGGTCTCCCACATTGAAACCACCTTCTGCAGCTTTGCTGTCATACCGAGTCTTCATTCGGTCACTCGCTATTTGGAGGTTCTGTCTGACCTTTTCATGGATGTAATGTAGCCTACCCTTCAAGAGGCTCGCGTAGTCCTCACCAGCTATCTCCGTTCCCGGCTTGCATCCAAACTCCAGGTCACAAGGCAACCTTATTTCTCGGCCGAACATAATACAGGCTGGTGTCTCTCCGGTGGATTCTTGCACTGATGATCTGTAGGCCATAGTGAACAGATGGAGATACATGTCCCAGTCTCTTTGGTGATCAGAGACCACTTTAGCCAGATATTTTCCCACAGTTCTATTCATTCTCTCGACCATGCCATCTGACTGTGGGTGAAGCGCAGTTGTCCTTGTCTTTTTGATTCCGAGTAATTGGCATACATTCTGGAACAGGCTAGACTCGAAGTTTCGTCCTTGATCCGAATGAAGTTCGAGAGGCACACCAAATCGGCTAAACATCTCCTTAATCAGGACATCCGCCACTGTCGAGGCCTCTTGATTCGGAATAGCATAAGCTTCAACCCATTTGGTGAAATAATCCATCGCAACCAGTATGTACTTATTCCCATCTTCGGTTTCGGGGAATGGACCTGCAATATCGATGGCAACTCGTTCCAGAGGACTCCCCACGTTTTTCTGCTTCATTGGAGCTCTACGACTTCCCCTCGGGCCATTCGATGAGGCACATAATCTGCATTTCCGGCACCAGTCTTTAACATCTTCTTTGCAGTTGACCCAGTAAAAACGCTCTCTGACCTTTTCTAGCGTTTTTTTGATACCGAAATGGCCACCGGAAGTTCCGTCATGTAACTTCTCTAAAACATCTCTCACTCGACTCCTAGGAACTATCAGCTGTTTCCTTGCTGCGGTACCTTCGTCATTTTCGATGGACCTTTTCAGCAGTCCATCCTCCAAAATGATAGAATCCCATTGTGCCCAGTAGGACTTGACCCTAGGATTCAGATGACTCACTTCCTCCCATCTTGGTCTCTGTCCGCTTATCTTCCAATACAACAGCATCTTCAATTCTGGGTCACTTTCTAGATCTCGCTTCAGGGATTCTGGCATCCAGTCCGTATCCACGATGGTCGTTCTCAAGCAGAATTCTTTCCCTTCTACTTTATTGCAGTGCTTGCAATCTGACGGACATGGTCTCCTAGATAATGCGTTAGCGTTGCCATGAATCTTTCCTGCACGATGTTTGATGTTATATTTCCGTTCCTTACATTTAGCTGGCCCTTTGCAGAAGCGCCGAATATGTCCTTCTCCGCCACAATTCCAGCATCTAAGTCTTCTATTCCGTCGCTCTTGACGAACTCGGCATAGAACCTCTTCTATAATTTCATCGCTGACCGAGGAATCATCCACAGTGCGGCTCATCTTGCTGTGTATCATGTGCGAAGCTTGTTTGGCAGCTTCAAACTCTAATGCAACGGCCAGGGCGTCATCCAGAGTCTTGGGTCGGGCCAATCGTAGTGTCTGCTGGGTTTCCAAATCTCTCAAACCATCGACAAAGGTCTGGATAGCGAGCAGTTCCAGGAAGCTCTCCGGTGCTGTAGGATATGCCAGTCTTACCAACCTTGCTATATCGGCTTCAAATTCCTGCAACGTTTCTGCACTCCTCTGCTGGCGACTCTTGATCTGCGCGTGATACACTTGTTGGAGGTGTGCATCACCATATCTCATTTGGAGTTTAGTTGTTAAAGCCTCGTAATTACCTTGATGACTTGCAGGAACAGTCTGAAGTATATTCAATGCATCTCCCCTTAGTGCAACAATCAAGGCTGCCACTTTCTCTTCCGCTCCCCATCCATTGGCATTCGCTGCTGCTTCAAATTGCTTCTGGTACGTGCACCAAGGTGTTTTGCCATCAAAAGTTGGAGGTTTAATCTTCATTTTACTACTTTCCGTGTTGTTTTCTGATTTCACGAAGTTATTGGATGGTGAAGCTAGAGTTTCTTTCCCATGTGATGTTCTCTTCAGGGACTCTATAAACTTGTCATGTTGTTCAATTATTCCTAATATTTCTTCAAATCTTCCATTAACCTCATCCACTACTTCTTCAATTTTTTTGTCGACCTTATCAAATTTTTCATTAACTTCCTCAATTATTATTTCCTTGACAGCCTCCATTCTCTCATCCAACGTACTTGCAATTTGACTCAACACCTTATTTTCCATTGTATCCATTTTGTCTTCTAATTTCGAGCTCATTTCCCGAGAGTTTTCTTCCACCTTATTTTCCATTTTATCCATTTTTTCTTCCACTTTATTTTCCATTTTATCCATTTTCAAGCTCATTTGTTCAAAGGCTTGCTTGAAAAATTCCATACTCGCCTGGTCCATTTTCTCCTTTCGCGATCTTGTTGTCGGCATTCAAAAGTTCCACAATGAAGTCCACAATTCAATTAGCACAGCAGTTCAATTGACCCCACACCTGACACCAATGTAACGTTCTCGGGGTTCAAACAAATCGCCTGCTGAATTTAAACGTCTAATTTATTTACAATACCACTAACTGATCACACTTATTTATGTACAATAACTAATACTGATTTATTTACACACTTGCTAATAATGCTAATTTATATTCACTACTTGGAATTCGCGGTTCACAATTCGATTCGGCTCTATTCAGATAGTAACTGACTGTCCGCATTGTGCGCGTCTTTATATACCCAATACGTCTCTGTTTCTAGAACGATCGGATATGTTCTGGAGGCTTCTCGAATAATTCCTGTACGCGGAATCAGAGAGTCCAGAGACGTATTCAGGCGGACTTCGTCCGTTACAATATAGAGGAATATGACCGAAAATCGTTACGAATACAGGGTTATACATAATTGAATACATGCCCGATTTTGAAAGTATAAAATATATCAGTTTCAGAGCGAGAACGAGCTGAAATACCCAGAATTCATACTGGGTGATCCATTATTATAGATTTATAGAAACTATTCACAATGACGGTTTAGTGGACACCCTTTATTTTTGGGTTGATTTAAGATGTTTGTTTGATTTTTTTAGAACATATCATCATGGACTTCGAAGAATAGGGGGTGATTTAGTCATGAAATAAACTGTGAACCTCACGAAAATACCCAGAAACTACCTTTTTTTTTCATCACCCTCTATTTCAAGATTAACTCCGTTGAGGTGGGAGTTTACTTTCACCACTGTACTTGATATAAAAACATCAATACGGCTGAGAGTTTTTATCCACTTTCTATGATCAGATTTTGTTTTATGCTGGGGTAAGAATAAAATAACATAAAAAATTTCAGAACACATAAAAACAAGTCTGGTCATAGGAAGTGGATGAAAACTCTCAGCCGTATTGTGAAGAGTTTCTATAGTAATGGATCACCCAGTATGAATTCTGGGTATTTCAGGTTTTTTCGATATAACAACAACATAAGTATCTATTGAAATAGTTCATTTTGCGAACGTTCTCGCTCTGGAACTGACATATTTTATACTTTCAAAATCGGGCATGCATTCAATTATGGATAACTCTGTATTCGTAACGATTTTCGGTCATATTCCTCCATTTGGTTGCTCCCTGGGGATGAAATGAAATGTTTCTTGAGAAAAGTTCATTCGCTTCTAATCCGAGATACGAGCGTAGTAAAAGTGAGTAATTCTCAACTTCAAAGCCCTGTCATAGGATTGAGTTAGGGCCGTGGACACTTTTGATCAGTAGGTCGAGTACCTACTACATTATACCAAAATTTCAGAACATTTGGCGGAACGCCATTTCCATAAGGAAAGTGCGGGGTCCTTTGAGTCATTCTATGATAAGTATTAACAATCCAGGAAAGCATCCAGATCATTCTTATTATTCTGATTTTTTTTCGTCGAATTTTATCAGGTTAAATTGGGATCAACTCAAAAAACAACACGTTTTATTGGAAAAACATAGGAATACTTTCATTTTTTAAATCGATTGATTGATGTTCGAATTAGACGCATTTCAGTGATGAGCACGATGAGTCGCCTCTATGGAAAGATTTCCCGAAATCTTAAAGGATCCGAATACAGCCGTCCAGAGGAGGAGGAACAATCTGGATTCAGAGCCGGTAGAACATACACCCATAAGTTTACTGCTCGAAACAACCAACAGAGAAATGAATGAACTTAAACCAGGAAACTCATCTAATATTTATAGACCTCCACAAAGCCGATGGCATGGTATATGTTAAACAACTATAGAAAGTATTACAACAGTCGAATATACTCCACACATCAATAGGAGCTCTTCAAAATATCTATATAAAGGCTCAACATCGAGAATGAAAATAGGCTATCGACGAATCCCAAAGTTTCTCGGTCACCAAGGGGTTACGTGAAGGGTGCTGCATATCCCCCACGGTATGTAAATTTCATCTGGCCAAAGCATTGGCTCTTTAGAAGAGAAAATGGGAATAGACCTTGGAGACACCTGCCTGTTCACATTGGAGTTTGCGGACGACCAAGTGAGCATTGCTTACGACAAGGCGGACCTGAAATACATGACCCGAAAATTGCAGGAAGAATATAAAGAGTGTGGTTTAGATCTCAATCCAAAAAAATCCGACAATCTACCAATCGGAGGTTAATTTTCGAACATCCACCTCGAAAGAGAAGGAATCGATGCTTGCACACATACTTGTGGGTGGACTGTGATATAACACGTAGGGACGTTCGGGAAATAAAAAAACGAATCAACAAAGACAGGATCCAAATCTCTAGTTTGAAAAGAGTATTTTGGAGCAGCAAAATAGAAAGAAAACAAAAATATAACACCTATGAAACGATGATAAAAAGTTCTTTGTTGTATGGGGCCGAAACGTGGGAAATTACAGAGAACAACAGTTACAAGAACAAAATTGGAAAGATCTGTTTGAAGTACCTGACAGGAATGTCTTCTTCTTTTCGAAAGCCAAAGGCTTGTTTCACCTTTCACGAGACCTCTTGAGATGCTGATGACCAGCTATCTTTCCATCTCTTTGGAGGGCGTCCTGGTGGTCTTCTACTAGCTGGCTTGCCATTCCGTGCAATTTTAGCAAGTCTCTCATCGCCCATTCTGGAGACATGTTCGTTCCAGTATCTTCTTCTTGCACGTGACCATCTCACCACATCCAATATCCCACACTCCTCTCGGATGTCCTCACTCCTTCTGTGATCTCTCAAGGTATTACCTGTTATTGCTCTTAAGGTCCTCATCTCGTTAGTACGCATCATCCTCTTTGTTTCGGATGTGTCGGCTCTGGTCTCAACCGCGTATGTCATGATCGGTCGTACGCAAGTTTTGTACACTCTGACCTTACCTTGACTGGTCATGAATTGGTTTCGCCATATCAAAGATTTCAAGGCACCTGCTACTATGGCTGATTTGTTGACTTGCTCCCTGACAACACCCGCCAGGTTTCCCCACGACGATATTCTGACTCCCAAGTAGCTGAAATCTGAAACTTGCTCTATTATACTGTCATCAACTACCAGCTTGCATCGACGTGGCTCCCTCGATATTACCATACTTTTGGTTTTTGCTATAGAGATCTTCATGTTGAGTTCTTCGGCTTCGCTTTTGAACGCCTGCAGTAGCCATTGCAAGCCATCCTCCGTATCTGCGAAGAGCGCTGCATCATCTGCGAAGCACACGATCTTAAGTAGGTGTCTACCCAGTCTATAGCCATGTTTCACCTTCCGAACTCTCTCTATTATCCTGTTCATCATGAGGTTGAACAGGAATGGACTCAAGCTGTCGCCTTGTCTCACACCGGATGTATTCTTATTTTACCGGTGGATGTCGATTTCGTTTTTATCTCAGTTTCATTGTCTGTGTTGAGCTGTTCTATGATGTGTGACAAGTATTTTGGTGTTCCTTTTGCGCTGAGCTCAGTGAGAACGTCTGCAAGCCTCAATCGGTCGAAGGCCTGGGTGAGGTCCACAAAACATATAAAAGCTGGTTTGTCAAATTCGATTGCCTTTTCTATAACCTGACGAACTATAAATATTGCATCGTTGGTGCTGCGATTTTTTCTAAATCCTTGCTGTTCTCCGGAAATACTAATTTTTGTGGAAATATGTTTTCCCAGTAGTTTTGTGAATAGCTTCATCGTGGTATTCAACAGGGATATTCCTCTATAGTTCGATGGGTCTGAGATACTTCCTTTTTTAAAAACTGGTATGGTAATGCTGCTTCTCCATTCTTCAGGTATTTTTCTCTTCTTCAGTATTTCATTGAAGAGTCTTGTTAGTTCTTCGGCCAATTTTTCTCCTCCATTCTTCAAGAGTTCATTTGGGATGTTGTCCGGTCCCGGAGATTTTCCATTTTCAGTTCTTACATTTCCGACCATACTTCTTTCGCAGACCATTCCTCAATTTCTTCCTCATCCACAGCATTTTGTCTGGACAACAGTTTCCGTTCAGGAAGTTGATCTTCTCCTGCGTACAAACTCTCGAAATGACTTTTCCATTCTTCGGCCGATACATTGTTCAACTGAACAGACTCATTCACTTCCTTCTTTGCAGCTCTCAACATCTTCCAGACACGTTTCTGCGCTCCGTACATGTCACCTTCAATCTCCCTGCTAAACCTTTCCCAATGCTCCCTTTTTATTTCTCTTATCCTGATATTCACTCTGTTTCTTGTTCTTATGTACCCAGTATAGTCCTGTAAGTTCTTAGTTGTTTTATACTTCAAATGCGCATTCTTCTTCTCTTGGGCTAGCAGTTTGATTTCAGGGGTGAACCATGTTTTCTTTTTGTGAGCATTCGTGTTAACAGTTCTTTTACCGATAGCTTCCTCGGCCGCTTGATTCATACTCTGTTTCAAACCTCCCCACAGTTCATCCACTGTGCTCCAGCGTCGAGTGCTCTCTTCCAATAGTTTTCCACGGAGACGGCGTATATACAGATCCAGCGTACTCGTATCCTTGAGAGATTCAATGTTGAACTTTTCCATCGTGGTGTATTTGGTTTTCCTTTAGAGTGGTCTAATGGAGGTAATTTTTCCTAATACAAGATTGTGGTGATGACAGGAATGTAAATGGCCAGTTTGATGTCTTTCATAGTACTTGCAGCTCTTTAATAAAGCATTCCCACTGAGAAAGGTGGCAAAATATAATAGAAAAGAAAAATGGTTACAGAAGATCCTCTCATTAATGAAATAAAAAATGAACTGGATATACTACTGATAATAAGTACTCATAATGATAGATTCAAGGAGAAATATCGTGAAAAAAAGATTGAATATGACCAATTACTAGTGAACCAGAAGAAAAAATGAATATGAGACTTTAATTGAAATTCCTATAATAAAAGTAAAACGGTATGGGCTGTGATAAACTCATTAAGGAATGCAAATAAAAACAAAATTGAATTGACTGGGGATCCGTTACAAACAGCCAACAGAATGAACAATCATTTCATGAAGGCAGGGACAATTTTGACAAAGAACATTCAAGGCATAAAGATATTTGAGACTTTTCAAGAATAAGATAGATCTTTTCATTTGAAAAAAATTACTGAACAGAAAACGAACTGCAAAATTTCGACGAAACAGTAGTTCAGTAAAAGCCCTTTACCGATTTCCAGAAGCGATAGAAACATGAATTTGATCAGGATTTCTTTTAACTCAAGAATTTACCTAGTCGTCGTTCCTAAATGATCAACCTCTCTTATACAGGGTGTCCGTTATCAATGTCCAAATATGAAGAATTTCAAATTGTTTTTTTCTCGATTTTTTCAAATGTAACACCCTGTATCTTTTTCCATGATGATGTACACAGTTTAAAACCTTACATTTTTTCAGCAGTAACCAAAGGGCTATTTTCACTCCCGCGTCCAGAAGGTACGAAAAATGAAATCAGAACGGAAAATGTTATTCAAATATTGGATATAAAAACAAACGGGCGTTGGAAAAGACAAAGAAAAACTGTGTCAATGATCCAAGAGATGTTTATAGTGTCGTTCGCCTTCTCTGGAACACAAAGCGATCCGATCGTTGAATGTACCACTAAACCTCGTCAGCATGGCTGGAGTAATGCTTCGGAAAGCAGTCACAATCCTCTCTCGCATATTGGAAGCTTTTGTTGGAACTTCATCATACACGATTCCTTATATGTTTCCCCACAAAAAAAATCTATTTTGGTGAGATCCGGTGATCTAGAAGGCCATCTTGTCGGTCCGCCCCTACCAATCCATCTATTTGGAAACTGTTAGTCCAGTAAATCCTTCACAGGGCGAAAATAATGAGCGGTTGCTCCATCATGCTGAAACCATATTTCATTCCGTATTTCCGTAGGTAACACTGCTAACATCTCGGGAAGAATGTTCTGAATGAAAGTAAAATATGCAGCTCCATCTAAATTTCCTTCGAAAAAATGGGGGCCTATCACATGAGTGCCGATTACTGCTCCCAAGACATTCAATGACCACCTGTGTTGATTGTCTATTTCCCTAATAATTCTTGGACTTTCTACAGAGTAATAATGAAAATTGTGCCTATTGACGGCTCCGGAATTGTGGAAGGTTGCTTCATCACTGAGTAAAACAAATTCAAAAAATTCAGGGTTCTGTTCAATTTGAATACTTGCCCAGTTAGAGAAATTCAGACGGTTTTCAAAATCGCTATCGGTAAGCGCCTGATGCATCTGAATGTGTTAGGCATGATACTTATTTTTTGAGGATTCTTTGAACTGAACGCTCACTTTTACTACAGGCTACACCAAGCTCCCTTTGGCTTGTGTGTGGATTTTCAGTTACATGCAGTAAAGCCTCGAGCTCCTTGTCCTCGTTAGTGGCCGATTTTATCCTCTCTTCTTTTTTAAACTTGATATCTCCTGTCTCTACAAATCTGTTTAAAAGCCTCCGAAAACTCGATTCATGTGGATGTCTTCTTTCGGGATATTCGACAGCATAGGATCTACTGGCTAATAAACAGTTTCTGTGGCACTGCCCCAACATTAATATCATATCAACCATTTCATCTTCACCAAAATTCATTTCAATTTATTGTATTCGGAAATTAATTTTGGGCTCTGAATAACAATATTTTGATCAATAATAATAATCGATGTACTTCATAACAGTTTCTGTGGCACTGCTACGACATGAAAATTAGGTATATGAACCATTTCATGAATCATAATTTTTTGGATGCAAATAAAACTCTGTCATCGTTATAATACACATGTTACCAATAATACCTATGTATGTGTTACTTATTCGGATAAACATTATCATTTTCATGTTAAACTTCAAGGATTATGATTTTGGAAGGGTTTTGAAGTTTTTCAAAAATTGGTCATTCAGTTTGGTTTCATTGTGTGACTCATTTAAAATATCCGTTAGTTATTATGTTCATTATTCCTGAAATTCGTGGTAGAAATGTCATTTTTCGTGTCTGCGGGACACAGGAGTGAAAATAATCCTGAGGTTACGTCTGAAAAAATGTAAGGTTTGAAACTGTGTATATGATCATGGAAAAAAATACGGGGTGTTACATTGGAAAAAATTGAGAAAAAATATTTCGAAATTCTTCATATTTTGACATTGATAACGGACACCCTGTATAAAAAAGGTTGATCATTTAGAAACGATGACTAGGCAAATTCTTAAGTTAACAGAAATTCTGATCAAATTCATGTTTCTATGGCTTCTGGAAATCGGTAGAGGGCTTTCACCGAACTACTGTTCCGTAGAAATTTTGCAGTTTTTTCTGAATAAGATCCGTACCGTTAGAAAAATATCCCTAATATTTTGCGTCATGATAGAGGTATTGAAGAGCCTTCAAAATATGCGAAAATATATGGGGTGTTTCATTCAAAAAATCACTCATTTGTTAGATAATTTTATTTGGGTACACCCTGTATATTCGAAAATAATTTCCTGAGATTCATAATAGAAATTGCAAAGGAAATGCTTGTCAACTAAATTTCTAAAACGTCTTGTTTGGCAGCTATAAAAGCCTAACGCACTATTGCAGGACCCTGTATGCACTCTCTACAAGAATGTGTGCTCTTCATTAGGCACAACAAACCTTTATTTGAGGAGCATGAAAACAGAAGAACTTTCTATGTCACCAGAAATGATGATTTTATCTATCCCAGGCATAACCTGACAACATCTCAGAAGCAAACAGAATAAAGATGTTTGAAAATACATAATTCTCTTCCGGGAAATGTCAAAACAATTTCAAATATAACGGTTTTCAAAAAGAAATTATACGAATATCTCCTTGACTTGGAGCCATACTCTTTAAAAGAATATATTCCTAATTTATAGGTGAATAGTTTTCTTTATCGATCAATAGGGGGGAACCACCTAAATGGATATTTTCAAACGGTCATTGGGAATATTTAGAAGGGACCGAATACAAAATGAAGATGTTCGAGCAAGAATGGGAATGGAAGGATCAAAGAAATCGCAGAAGACCGAAGAAAACGTGCTGCAAGGATTTTCGATGAATGATCGGTTGTTTATTCCAAAATCATTAATAATCACTCCACAGGGTGTTTCATTGGTAAATGAACATACGGCAACCTGAGCTAGAGCTACCCTAGGCGAGTCCAAAAAACCGATATATGATAGGTCTAATCAATTCCATAACCGAGATACAGGTTGATTTATGTATTCACAAAAAATTTAAATTCCTCATAACTTTTGAACCAACAAGTATAGTCGGTTGATGTTTGGAAAGTATGATTCACATCTACAAGTCAATCGATTCACTTATGAATTTCCTAAAAATTCCAGGTCCGTATTCGAAAAATATGGGACTTCTTTCAAGCTGAGATTCAACACCCTGTATATTGAATTTTTGGGATTTGATATTGATATTTGAAAAGAGCAGAAAATTTTCAATGGAGTTCGTAGATTTCATTGTCCCGCACGTCATTTTGCTCAAAGACAGCTTCAGGGAAAGATCCAATTGAATTTTGGAATTCCACAAAATTCTCAGAGAAATTGTACATTATGATCAAATGAAGATAGGTTTAACGTCTGTAAATGATAATTAAGGAAAGATATAACGGCATGCAGACAATTGAATATTTTTGAAATTCCGGAAAAAGTGCACGGTGTGTGACTTTTTCCGGAATTTCGAAAATATTCAATTGTCTGCATGCCGTTATATCTTTTCTTAATTATGATCAAATTGAATTCTTTTTGTCCCACTAATTGTACATCGAATTTCATAATATTCTGAGGAATCATTTGAAGTTATTACCGGAAAAACATTATTCATCGCGAAAAATTTATTTGAATCCAACAAAGATGAATTAATAACTGAAGAAACATAAAAACTTAACGTGTATTGCAGAAGGTGCTCGAAAGTACCACCATATTGTTCAATACACATTCTTGCCCTCTTCAAAGTACGTCTCATACTTTTTTTGATCATGTCTGGATTATTACGTATTTCATTGCAGGCGACTTCGATACGTTGTATCAGGATATACTCCCTTCCTATTGCTGATGGATATACTGAATATTTCAAATAACCTCAAATGAAATAATCAACAGGATTGAAATCTAGTGACCTAGCGGGCCAGGCATGAGGTCCACCTTTACCTATCCACATATTTGGAAAGTTCTGATCTGAAAATTGTCTGACCATTAATCTAAAATTGGGTGCAGCTCCATCATGCTGAAAATGCATTCATTGCAGGAATGCGTACCTTCGAGTAATACAGGAATATGATTTTGGAGGAAATCTAAGTAAAGATCACTCGTAAGCCGTCTTGGTAGGACGTGTGATCCAATCAATCGATTTTTATAATCGCTACACCATACGTTTTTTGAAAATGTGTATTGGAATTTATTATGCCTGACCGCAGACCGCATTCGGATTCTCTTCAGCCCGTTCATGCGAATTCTTCATATTGAAGACCCCATACCTCGTGAATATGGCTTCATCGGTAAATGAATTTTATTTACCGATGAATACCAAATATGTGGATACGCAGAGGTGGTCCGCATGCCTGGCCCGCTTGGTCACCAGATTTCAATCCTGTTGATTATTTCATCAGGAGTTATTTGAAATGTTCAGTATATTCATCTGAAATAGGAAGTGAGGATATTCTCATGCAACGTATCGAGGTCGCCTGCAATGAAAGACGTTATAATCCAGACATGATTAAAAAAAGTATCGGACATATTTTGAAGAGGACAAAATGTGTATTGAACAAAATGGTGGTATTTTCGAGCATCTTCTGTAATTCACGTAATGTTTTTGTGTTTCTTCAGTAATTTATTCATCTTTGTTGACTATTTTGTTTTTCCGGAAATAACTCCAAATGATTTCTCAGAATATTTTGAAATTCGAATGTGCAATTAGTGGGACAAAAAAAAAATTCTATTTGATCATAATGTACGATTTTTTTGAGAATTTTGTGGAATTCCAATATTCAATTGGATCTCTCCCTGAAGCTCTCTTTGAGCGAAATGACGTGCGGGACAATGAAATCTACTGAAACCATTGAAAATTTTCTGCTCTTTTCAAATATCTCAATCAAATCCCAAAATTTCAATATACAGTGTGTTGAATCTCAGCTTGGAAGAAGTCCCATATTTTTTTAATACGGACCTGGAATTTTTTGGAGATTCTAAAGTAAATCGATCGAACTGTAGAAGTCAATCATAGGTTCCAAATATCAACCGACTATTCTGGTTGGTTCAAATGTTATGAGGAATTGAAATTTTCGGTGAATACATAAACCATCCTGTATCCCGGTAATGGAATTGATTAGACCTATCATATATCGGTTTTTTGGACTCGCTTAGGGTGGCTCTAGCTTAGGTAAACGTATGTTCATTTACCAATGAAACACCCTGTATAGCGCAATCCATTCACCGTAACTGTTTCTTCAGCCTCACTCTCGAAAAATTAAGGTCCAATGACCGCGCCGGATAGTAAACTGCACTAACCAGCCACATTTTCATAATAAAGAGGCTTTTCACCAATAATTCTCTTGGGTTTTCCGAGTCTTATATGCGACAATTTCACCTGTTGACGAAGCCACCAATGTAAAAATGGGCCTCATTACTCAGGATGATTTTTTGATAGATATGCCCACACCGACTGCTGCAGGCAATCATAATGGACGAAGGGAAAGAATATCTAACTAAAAACCTTCAAAAGAAAAATACACAGTGTTTACATGGGCAATCATAGAAAGGACCCCGCATTTTCCTTATGGCAAATGGCGTTCCGTCAAATGTTCTAATATTTGGGTATAATGTAATACTCGACCTACTGATCAAAAGTGTCCATGGCCCCAACTCAATCCTATGACTAGTTTTAGAGATACAGGGCGTTGAAGTGGAGAATTACCAACTTTTACTATGCTCGTTTCTCGAAACAGAATCGAATGTACTTTCTCAAGAAACATTTCATTCCATCCCCAGGGAGCAACCATATAGAGGAATATGACCGAAAATCGTTACGAATACAGGGCTATCCATAATTGAATGCATGGCCGATTTTGAAAGTGAAAAATATGTCAGTTCCAGAACGAGAAAGTTTTCAAAATGAACTATTTCACTAGATATATTGTTGTTACATCGAAAAAAACCTGAAATACCCAGAATTCATACTATATGATCCATCAATATGAAAACTATTCACAATGAAGGTAAAGTAGACACCCTGTATTTTTGAGTTGATTTAAGGTGTTTGTTTGATTTTTTCAGAACATATCATCATGGACATCAAAGAATACAGGGTGATTCAGTCATTAAATGAACTGTGAGCCTCACGAAAATACCCAAAAACCACCTTTTTTTCACCACTCTCTATTTCAAGATTAACTCCGCTGAGGTGAGAGTTTTCTTTCACCACTGTACTGGATATAAAAACATCAATACGGCTGAGAGTTTTTATCTACTTCCTATGATTTTTTTATGCTGAAATAGGAATAGAATAACATAAATAAATAATTTTCATACAACATAAAAAAAAATCGGTTCATTGGAAGTGGATGAAAACTCTCAGACGTATTGATGTTTTTATATCAAGTACAGTGGTGATAGAAAACTCCCACCTCAACGGAGTTAATCTTGAAATAGTGAGTGATGAAAAAAAAAGGTTGTTTTGGGGTATTTTCATGAGGTTCACAGTTAATTTCATGACTGAATCACCCTGTATCCTTTGAAGTCCATGACGATATGTTCTGAAAAAATCAAACAAACACCTTAAATCAACCCGAAAATACAGGGTGTTCACTTTACCTTCATTGTGAATAGTTTCTATATAAATGGATCATCCAGTAATGAGTATAAATTCTGAGTATTTCAGGTTTTTTCGCTGTTACAACAACATATCTAGTGAAATAGTTCATTTTGCGAACGTTTTCGCTATGGAACTGACATATTTTATACTTTCAAAATCGGGCATGCATTCAATTATGGATAACACTGTATTCGTGACAATTTTTGGTCATTTTTCTCTATATGGTTGCTCCCTGGGGATGCAATGAAATGTTTCTTGAGAAAAATTGAAGTTCATCCGATTCTGTTTCGAAATACGTGCATAGTAAAAGTCATAGGATTGAGTGGGGGCCATAGGCACTTTTGATAAGTAGGTCGAGTACTACATTATACCAATATTAGAACATTTGACGGAACGCCATTTGCCATAAGGAAAGTGTGGGGTCCAAATTTATATACTTGCGTTATATTGCTGCATTTTATATTCTCAGAAAACATTTCTCCGCAAATCGCTAGATTTCATAGAAGAAGTCAAGATTTTCTGTTAGGATCGACATATGCTTATACGAACTTTTCTTATGATTTCTTTGGCAATTATTCTGAAGAAGCAGTATTTTCACTGCATCAACCAGCTCTGGAGGAGTCCCAGAAATAGAAAATTCATCATCACCTATCATTTCACACTGTTTTAAATTCAGAAACACTATCAATCAAACTTATATGCGTCAACTTTGAAAATTCAAGATGGTACGTTTCCATAGTAACGTAACCAACTTCAATACGAATTTCGAAGCATCATTCATTTATGAATTGAATAATTCGCGATTTCATCAAAATTAATTGAAATCTGTCGAATTTCAAACGGTTTGCGGAAAAATAGTATGTTCACCTTGCAGGAAAAGACACATTCCTGGACTCTATGTGGCTAATCGTCTTGGAATGTTACGCTTTTCCTACCCGGTAAACAATGTACCATTGAGCACAGGAGCCATGGGATAGTTTTGCTTTTGATTTTCATTTTTTGTGTCAAGAGGAACGGTCAACTAGGTTTCATGACTTATGACTATCAAGGTGCACGAGCGGGCCTGTTCAAACACATCTTGCTCATGTCCAAGCGTAGATAAGACTGAGTTACTCAAGTACCTGGGTGTTTGTGTGGATATTCATTTAAGATGGAATTTCCATACTGAATATTCGACGATCGCCTTGAAAATTTGCTGTATATATTTTACAACCTTCGTGATGTTTCTACCACTTCGTATATGTTGAAGGTTAATGAGGCTTTGGTTGAGTCTGTTTTGAGGTATGCTGTGATTATATGGGGTCGAAGGATTACAAATAATACAAAAATATATACTTAAAACCACACTTAATGTGAAAAACCACATAGTTTAGAAAGTTTATTCGCAGACTGTAATAAGATGAATGTAAGGCAGCTTTTTATTTTCGAATGTTTGATCAGATAAGAAACAATAACAATTATGTCACCCATAACTATCAAACAAGATACGAATGTTTTGAGTCATTTCAAGTACCTGTATTCTATAAGACACACTT
Organism: Adalia decempunctata; assembly: GCA_951802165.1. NCBI lineage: Eukaryota > Metazoa > Arthropoda > Insecta > Coleoptera > Coccinellidae > Adalia > Adalia decempunctata. The sequence goes on from OX637695.1 coordinate 52,601,169, forward strand.
ACAACGTAATGTCTACTATTTTGGTCCCAAATTTTTCAATTTTCTACAGTTCTACCACCTATTTCAAAAAATATTGATAAAAGCAGTAAAAAAAGTAGAAGTAGCTCGGTGAACTATGTTAATCAGAATTATAATGGGTTTGTCGGATCATTCTCATGCAATTCAAAGACACAATCAGCAAAGCCACGTTGTTGTTGATGATCGATCGGCTTGAGTTCTTGTGTTTACTGAACTTCATAAGCCTTAAGACCGAAATCTTTATGCAAAATACGGTGTGATGATGAGTGTGTGGAATGCCTCATTCCAACGAACAACGAGAAATAGACAAACCTGGGTTTTCTTCATCACTTTCGGCTATAGCAGCAATATTCTTGTAGTCTCTGTTTTGTTGAATATTGTGAGCGATAAGTTAAAGACTTTTTACCTTTTAAGCCAAGGAGGAAAAGTGTGCCCATGAGTTTGGTTAGTTGCCTTGAAGTCAATGTCGTGTATATTTTTATATATTATATCTGCTGACATAAAGATTTAAGGGTCTTGGGCATGAAGGAATCGCTTCGCTCAGAGAATAGAAGTGAGTACACCGGATTTCAGGGATTTCTGGACACTCTTGAGGACCCAAAAGTAGCTGACGTCTTCTGAGCCATAGTGGGAGCTCACTTGCTTCTATATTGAGGGAGTTCACTGGACTGGTGCGAAAAGCTCCCAGACATAGACGTAGTGCCGAATTTTGGATTGTGTTCAGTATTTTCAGTAATGACTTGGATGCTGACAGTTATAGTCTGTTTAAAATCAGCATATCATCTGAAATTTTGAAGGGTTGGAAATAGTTTCATCGTATTGAAGATGAGATATAAGTCGAAACGAATCAGTTGTCAGAAAATGTGCTAATGATAGGAATGTTTATTTGTGCAGCAAACCGGGGAAACGAACTGAAGAAATACTTATTTTTCGAAATGAGCTCATGTAAAAGTTACGAAAAATAGTGATTTCTCCCGACGTATTCCACCAGAAAAATTTATGAATTAGAATATTGTGCGACTATTTAGAATTCATGTAGAATATATTACAAGATGTTCCATAATTGTTTATGAATCCAGTATGTTACTCTGTTGCTGTGAAAGAATGTTCGTTACAATAATGAAATGAACTGTCCATCACTGTTGGCAAAATAATCTACTTTCCACAACTCATTGTACCAAGAAAAGACATTCGATGACGTTGACGAATTGGCTCCTCACGGCGTGAGGTACAGTGAGATTTGATCGATCATAGGTGCATTCGCCAATTTGAGACTACAAACATGATTTCTCTCACAGAATTAGTATCGAATACCCGACCAAATATCTCTTTTTTGAAGTCATTAGAAGCTTTTTCGAACCACGAAGAGAAATAGATAGCACACGATGATTTCAAACTTTCCTAGTATTAGAAAACATCCACCCTATTGAAAATTCTTTCCTCCAGTGAGTGTCATATATGTGACAATGATACTAGTAATATTATACACTAGGCTTTTATCCCCGTGCAGCTTGAGGATTAATTAGTTAACACGATTCAGCGACATCTGATGCATATGAATCAATTTTCATTGAACTTTTGACCTCCGTTATTTGGTTGCAGCATGAAAAAAGACCTGTGATTTTTTTTTTTGAGATAATACCGGAAATGATTTAAAAATTATAATGCCACATGCGGCGTCCGAACTATAATGATTTTTAAAAGGCACTCAATTCTCGATTGATGAAAAAACGTTTCTTCAGCAAGAATGATTGGATGAAACTTTTTGAGAAAGAGAAGACGACGAAATTGATCGAAAAACTTATCTATGTTTCCATGTTTCATTCCACAAGAAAGGCTAGTATATAGGGCAAATGCGAACATGATGGTTTCAGTTGATCATTTCATAAAGTAATCATGTTAGAAACAAACTACTTAACCGGTTCATGCGATCCTTCCACTAAGATTATCTATTACATTCGAAAGAAAGAGAATGCAAAGTAACAGGTTGTTTACTTATTTTCGATTATTCTGTGGTGAAAAATACTTCGTTCTAAAGGCGATAAGTTCTCCGATTCATGTTTCTTCGAATAACAGTTCCTTAGAGATACAACCTCTGCATTTTATTATGTCAGAGTCGGACCCAATGTATTATGGGAAATGATGGGATTGTTAGTTTTTTCTTCAAATTAACAACATATATCTCAGGAAATATTCTGAGCATTTTTTTCAGTAGTTATTCTTATTTTTGCAAAACGTATGTAAAATTTTCTACTCACCCATAAGGATGAGTGTTGACTGCAGGAGACACTGACAGCATTCTACAAAAGGTCGCGAAACAAGCTTGGACTTCAGACCAAAGACTAGCTTCATTTCAGAGAATATGCTTATGACTCAAATGTTGAATGAAACCAGTTCAGTAGGCAATAGGAGCGTTTAAACTGATGGAAAGGTAGGAAATGCGAACGCTTTCAGGCCCACTGCACTACTGAACAGACTGAAGAAAGGCTCGCTCGGAATTTGGCCGGAAGCCTTCTGACGCGCATGTCCTCATCCGCCAAGAGTTTCCGATATCCACACCCCCAAAAATCTGTTTTTTTATGTTGCTCATCTCTTCTCCCGTTCAGTTCACACGTATATGTTCCTCTTTCATTTTGCATGGCCACGGTGGAAATCATTCGTCATTAGGGTTGCCAGGCTCGGGCCATTTGAATTATTCTCTTGGTTGAGTAGTATTTGTCTCCAGGAGAAATGTGTGGGAAATGAAACAGACGAGCGCACAAAGGATAATAAATCCATAACAATGTATCTGATTTAGGTCACCGCAAATATTGGTGAAACGTGTAGCTGACAGTTTGCTTTGCTGTGCAAACCCATTCATCTCTAGATTTTCAAACATTTTTGATGATGGGTGTATCTCATTGCCACTTTGGAATTGAATAGTTGAATAGTTGTTGAATAGCAAATTTTCGAATACAATTAATTAATTCATTCGGAAGAAAAATTATCAATCTTTGATCAAATCGAATAAATCCGCCCGTGTTTGCTTCTTCTTCTTCTTCTTCCTTTCGATATGGTTTCCCATACGGTAGGCCTATTTATCCCAATAAAGCCTCTCCCGACGAAGATGTCCAGCACTCTTTCCACCTTTCAGGCGGTCTTCCTCTCGATCTTTTTCCGACCGGCATATTGTTTTTCGCCATTTTCGGCAGCATTTCATCGCCCATTCTGTCAACATGTTTATTCCAGAATCTTCTTCTCACTCTTACCCATCTTGCCACATCCTGGACTCCACTTTGCTCTCTAAGGTCTTCATTTCTCATTCTATCGAACAGTGTCCTTCCCAAGATCGATCTTACGGTTTTCATCTCCACTGTCCTCATCATTTGCATGGTCTTTGCAGTATCTGGTCTTGTCTCTGCTGCGTAGGTTAATATGGGTCTAAATGTGTTCTTATATTATATCCGAACCTTGCTCTCAATGTTTAGATATTTGTTCCTCCATATAATATCCTGCAGACATCCTGAAATACGGGAGGCCCTCATATCACCTGTGCAAACTTCCCTCTTCAAATTTCCATCGCTTGTTAAATCTGCTCCCAGATACGTGAAGTGACTGACTTGTTCAACGATTTCCTATCAATTTCTAGTTTGCATCTTATCGGATCTTTGGATGTTGTCATGCATGTGGTCTTACTGATGTTCACTTTCATGCTTAATCGCTTGGCTTCTTGATTGAAACAGGTGAAGTAGCCGTTGCAGATTATCCTATGAGTCAGCAATGAGTACCGCGCATAGCACACCACATGAAAATAGGCCTCCCCCATTCTATATCCCAATGTTCTTGGCAGCTTCTCTATAATTTCATCCATCATCATATTGAAAATGAATGGGCTGATGGAATCCCCTTGCCTGATTCCTCTTTTTAGGTTGATTTCTTTAGTCAGTGTCTGTCCTACTCTCACGCTAGTTCTGCAATTCTGGTTAACCTCCGATATCAATTGTATCAGATGACCATCAACATTCTTCCGCTTCAATATTCTTATCGCATCCGAGAGACGTATTCGATCGAATGCCTTTGTCATATCCACAAAACAAAGAAAGGCGGGTCGGTTAAATTCCAATGATTTTTCTATTATCTGTTTTAAGATAAAGATTGCATCGGGATTGCCCGTTTTTGCTAAAGGTTTTAATTCACGCAACATACGCGAAGGAAGAAATAACTGTAAGATTATACAGGTTCGGAAATATAAGATGAAAACATAGCCAATTCAGCGTTGAACGAGTGGATGAATATTGTCTAGTGGACCAGTAAAATAATCAAAACCCTCTGCGCGATGTGACTACGAATAAATGACTGACCTTACTCAATGGCATAGGAACTGCATCGAGACTCGAGATAGCTGAAAGACCCCCTCTCCAGTCTCCTATGCCATTGAGTGAGGTCAGTCATTTATTCGTAGTCACATCGCGCAGACAGTTTTGATTACTTCACTGGTCCACTAGACAACATTCATCCACTCGTTTAACGCTGTATTGGCTATGTTTCCAACTTATATTTCCAAACCTTTATATCGAGTGTGAATGAACCCATATGGACAGTCGACACTTTCATATCCAAGATCTTGTTGATATTGCATCCTCGAAAATTTGTTGCGGTTGTCTTCTTCTTTTCCACAATTTGCACCTCTCCATTTATCATTTGTTCCATAGGTTTTTGTAATATAATTTCTTCCATTGTTTGCTCATAGTGAAGTTCTATTCTTACAGCCTTTCTTTCAGTCTTGTTCTTGGTCGCTATACTTTACTTCTATTTCCTCGTAGGCACTTCTGGCTAATTCAACTCTGATTTTTTTCATTTAGATGTGCCCAAGGACCGCGAGCCTTATTATTGTTCTTCCATTCATCGTTGAAAGATGAAGTTTTATACTTTTTCTGAGAAAATTGGTATAGATATATAATATATAGAGTATCATGGGCGCCCGCAGAAATTTTTCTCAGGGGGGGGCAAATGAAAACTAGAAAGTCATATAGAGGTGCCGTGCTGAGGAACGATAAGGCCATCAAAATCTCAGGGAGGCCATGGCCCAACAGAACAAAATGCTTTTTCAGCGTATAAGTTGTACAGAACAAGATTTTCGCTAATATTCGCGGATGTTCATAAACCTGGAATAGAAAGATGCAGCCCAGAGTAGTATTAAGGTATGGATCCCCGAAAATTTTTAAGAATTCTTTAAATTGAACATTTCATTTAAGAAATTTGCTGTAAAATGACTTATTTTGATGAGTTCTATCACCTGTCAAAGGAAAAGCCTCACCTTAAAATACACCTCGTACATATGGATTGCGGGATAATGTGCTGGACCCACTTGAAATAAAGATGAGGGTCCTTCCGGGAAGTATTCTCGACCATAATTGTCATTACTTGTTTATTTTTTATTTCAATGACCTCGCAGACAACTTCAAGGAGTCCGATGATGACCTTGTTCAATACGCTGATGACCGTTTAATCATATTCAAAGGAAAGGAGGCCTCGCGGGAAGCGATCGAATCTCTGAAATCCTAAGTGCAGGATGAAAACATAGTTGGGCAAAAATAACTTGCCGCTAAATCTTGACAGGACGAAGTGCGTGGTATTCAGTACGAGCCATTTTCGCTGTCCTGTTCCAGAGTTCAAAGAATATAAGGATCAAAATATGAAGATTGACAAGGTGACTATATGTTTGAGAATTAACCTCGATAGATCTTTGAATTGGAGCGAGCATGTTCTATGTCTGAACAAGAAATGAGCACTCCATTCACTTTTATAAAGTATACCGGTTGGCAATGGAATTCTGACACATTTCACCGTGTAGGTTTTGAAAACGTTAGGTTATGGTCATTCTTCTGGCAGTTGAACAAGCGACGTTGCGGTTTCTACATTTATGTCGTAGTCATTACGTATTTATCAAAATGTTTATTTACTTTGGGAAAATAATGAATTTGAGAAAATATTATGTGAATTAAATAATTCCAAAGACCTGGCGAATGTTGAAGACACTTTTTTCGACTAAATACTGGAAATATTTCACGTATACGAACATGGATGGAAAATTCAGTTATGCTTTTTGCTTGTACGGAAATCAAGAATCGAGTGTTGAAATTTTACTGGAAAATAATGGACAGAATAGTCCGTTACTTTGTGATAGTTCATTCGAAAATAGAATAAAAGTATTCGCACAACCCTACAGAAAAACTTATAAACGAACAGTGGAATTCCCAACTTTTCAAAAAATAAGCCTACAGAAGAAATGAAATACCTTTTTGCACAACTTGAAATACTCCAGTATGAAAGTGTAGTACTACGAAACCTGGGTTACTGTTAAGCCTTGAAAGAACTAAATCCATTTACAAAGTTCTTGGGAATCTATGTGAATGGTAGGTACACCGAATTGAGAAGAACGTATTTCCAAACTGGGATGCACCTTAGCTTCAGTCTGTTATCTTTGGGTGTGATGACAAGATATCCGGATAAATTCTGCACGAAAACCATCTATCATGCAGTATTCGAGTTTTGACTATTGCTTTTGAGCAAGATACGGAATTATGTTTTATGGACATAATAATTCAATCTCCAGGTGGGTGTTAAACGTCTTAAATGACAAATTTAATTATCATATCCACTGGCATATAATGATTGGCTGCAAAAACTTGAGAAAACGGTAACACAATAAAGAAATTGGTTTCGATACATAATAAAAAAAAACTTCAATAATTTTCTATCACAAAACAATAATTTGTAACATCGTTGCATGTTTCTTTCTGAGAAAGAGCATTAGATTCTTCTATGTACCAAACAATATAGCATATTCAAAGCAATTGCAGTATTAGGAATACAGATTTGAACAGGACACCATACATTTTTACCTATGATACATGAGCACAAAGATAAAAACCCCTGAATAAGTATAGAGATTTTGTAATTTTTTTCGAAGAATAGGCTGGCATATTTATAAGGAACAGAATATTCTTCGGGAACACCATTTCATCTTTCTTTTTGATTGAGACTGACAAAATACCTCGAAATCTGCAACAGAAATGGAGATAGAAAATCATCAGGACAAAGTATATAACCTACATTTGGTCCTTGACAACGAAGGTCTTCCGACCATATCTGGTCGTCCAAGCAATTATTTATCAGGTTAACGAAGAAGCTTCATGTCCCTTATAATGCGAAAGCCTTTCCCAAAGTTTCCTAATTGGTTATTTTTCTATCTAGGTGGTTTGCAGAAACTTCCTCTTCTATATCCATAATACACTTTTTTCATTTTGTTTGATTCAGTTGAACCTCCTTAATCGTAAAAAATCTTCGATACAGTACTAGTTTTATGAGGAGGGTATTTGACATTTTTGCTATACTAGAAAACCTAAATGTTGGGTCTTTCACACTGCATAGAGGGTTCTGTTGAAAAAGGCAGCTCTTTCGCAAAAGTGAGTAGCTTATCAATCGAAAAGTGTTCATTTTTCAAATTATAATTCCAAATTTGTCGTTGCAAATCTTTCTTCAAAATAAAGTCTTCAGTCAGTGACTTTTTGGGTGTCCCCATAGTGGGAAATTTTTTGTCGTCTCTTTCACTTAAAATCCTCCTAATTGTGTTTATGTGCAGCTAAAAAATTATTATCTATTCATATAAAATATAAAACCTTGGTTTTCACTCACATACGTCGAAAATGTTGGGTAGCTGGTGATGAACTGTCGATGCCAAATTATGAGGGTTACTTTTAGAATGCGCAGATTTCAATTCTAAATAGCACTTCCTGATACTTTGTCTCTGCTTTTTCGAAACTACCTTCGGCATTCTTAGTTTCCAGGCTTGATCATTAATAATTATTAATGAAAAATGAACGTCGGCAACGTCTCCGAGATTTATTAATTGACGTAATGTATTCACAAGTGCCAACCTGCGATTTTTTCAGGTGAAAAAACTTGATAAACCTAAAACTTGGCCTCCCGGGATACTTTATAAAAGTGAATGGAGTATATGTCATTTATTATTTTCGTGTGGAACAGAAATTGCTGAGTTTGAAGTCCCTTACAAAACTGCACTTCTACAACTTTCAGTCGTGCCATTGAGTTTAAATATACATATTGGTACAACCCCCTTGAACGATTTGACGCAAAAATTTTCGGCAGTTTACTTGCCATCTTTAGTGGCGGCACATAGTAGCTACTAAAGGAACTATAATCAGCCGATCCATTTTGTCACTACTCATTTATAGAAATCTGTAGAATATTTATTTTCCTCTAGACAGAAGTAATTGTCGAGAATTAATTAATTTATTGTATCCAAAAAATCAGGTGTGATGAAATACTGAACATCCAATATTTCTATATCGATAATATACCCAGTTGAAGAATTTTTCAACACATACTTTTTCTTGAGTTTCGACAGGTTTCCACTATGGCTCACCTATTTTTTGAATAGTAATAATTATTACAACCAAGTGAATAACGTCCTAGGACTAGCATAATATCGACAAAATTGGACTAGCAGAGATCTAATTTCCAAAGTACACTACTGGTGGAACCACCACAACAGGATATTGACAGATCGGTTTCTGGCTTATTAGCCTTCTTCAGTGCCACATAACCCTTATTGCAGTAGTATCCAAATGAAATGGTAGAACTCATATTACATCCTAGTAGGAATACTTGAGTACCTACAGTTTTACATGTACAGTGTCTCAACTAGCGGATAAATAAATGTCTACGCGCTTCATCCCAGAGGTTTCAGTTGAATACTACCGCAATAAGGGTTATGTGGCACTGAAGAAGGCTAATAAGCCAGAAACCGGTCTGTCATTATCCTGTTGTGGTGGTTCCACCAGTGGTGTACTGTGGAAATTAGACCTCTGCTAGTCCAATTTCCTCAGTAATAATTATTGTTCGAATGTTTGTGGATGTTATCTAAGTAAATAAAAATGTTATTATACTGATTGCTCCGTAAAGGGCGACTCTCTGTTTTTTGTGTAGTTCGATCTATCTATGAGGTAAAGGTATTATATGATTATCTTGCCTACTGTTCTGTTTATTGAATATGCCCAAATTCAGACAAAGACACTCTGTCCTCACAGTTGCGTCAAAAATTATCGAAATAACAATAGATACATCAATTCCTGTATAATTTATACGATTTTCTAATATCTATTACCTCCACAAAACACTGAATGATTTCCAACGAAGAAACAACTTTTTGCTTTTGATTGGAAATCAGAAAACTTGAAATGATCACTTTTTTACGTTCCTCCATACTAAAATTATGCTGTGTACAGGTAAAAACTGAGAGAAACGACTCTAAAAAAATACTAAGATGTGACCAGAAACCGCTATTTTCAATGTCTCGCATAACTCACCATTGTTTTTAGGATATTATTGCTGAAAGTTGACATGAAACACCCTGCATCGCTTCTGCTTCGAAAACGGGATAATATGTCATAAGGCAAAAATGACTTTCTCGGTATCATCTACTTGGCCATATATGTTTGTCCAGTTTATGGTGAAACACCCTGTATAAGAAAAAATGTGGAATGAATTATTGGATTCAGGATATTCATATTCATCGAGCCAATATTAACGAAAATAAATGCTACGAATATAACTTTGTATTGTATAATCAAACCACGTTTAGTATTTAGCAATACCATTCAAGTAATAGGTATACTAAATTTATTTCAATACCGTCTTGAGTAAAACGAAGAAAGTGCACAGAAATTCGGTGATTTTTCAGCTTTGCGCAATATACAGAAACCGTAATGGTGGCTGTATAGATTTTCAGAAGGCAATTAACTCTCTTGCGCTCCGCCGTCCTGCGACCATAATTCTCATAAAGATGTTAAAGCACTCTAATGCGCCTTTGCTTTTATGAGATAATAGTATGGCACCCGAGAGTTATTCCCTCCCAAAAGTGACCACGAAAAAATTATTGTACATCATGAGGATGATGATACCCTTCGTATGATACTTAACGTTTTTGACGATGCCGATATGAAATTTTACACGAATGAAATGAGGAGGTTTGCGGAATTCAGTAGAAAGTTGTCAGAGATAACTTTCCTCCAATGGGCAATAGTGAAGTATTTATGTCCTGGATCGAGTGATTAATCAGGAGAATATTCGTATTCTCGAGCAGCATAGGATAAGTCTATCGGATCAGAACTTTTCTCATTGACATCAACTGTAGCCAAGCATTCGATAGCATCAATCATGATTATGATTCTGTTTGGCATATTGAGTTCAATAGGGCATTTCTAAATTGAAGAAACGAAGAAGTGAGATTACTACCATAATAGGAAGAAAAAGTCCCATAAACATGGAAACGCAAGCTATTTACACAAAGTATCTTCATTTCACAAGATTTTCAACTGCAATTTGTTATAGATTTTTAACAATTTAGAGGTCACACCTTGTGACATGCCAACTTCGATTGCAAATCTACATCTACAGGTAATATTTTTTCTGAAACGCTATCCTATCACGAACACTATTTTTCGGTCAGCCACCGCAAGTTTTGAAAATTATGGAAAGAAGCTTTGTTGTATTGCCGTATCTGCTTCCGTTTCAGACAATAAATTTGAACGATTCTCTCGAAATCCTATGAAAACTCGAAATAGTCATAAAAATCTAGTTTTCGAATCTGGGCAATTTTCAGGGCGAAACACTTTTTTCCTAGGGTTCCTGTTCCTGGGAAAAAACCGAAAACTGCTCCGAAATGGGAAGACTGGAACTATCAAAGCCTTGCGAGCTTGTGGCTCTAGGGGCCCCCAAGCGCGCGTCTGGACTCTTATAAGTTGAGACATTTCACGAAAACTTTAAAACCACAGAAATGTGTTATTCTCGACGCGGCATACAGCCTGCGTTTCCTAGGTGACCGAATTTGTGTCTCGAGCCCGGACGTCTTTTTCGAATTTAATTGCTGAATTTTCGAATTTCGTTTTGTAGCGAATTACCGCCTATTTTTCGATTCTTCATCGTCCAGATGAAATTTTCCGCTCATTCGGGAAATTTCGTTAAAATGACGCTATATTTCTCAACGAAAAGAAATCGGGAAAAACACAAAGTCTCATATATTATAACAATTTATTGGTAGTGGTTACAAGTGTTTCGTCCTTACGAATATCATCAGACCCATAGAACTACAATCAGTCCCACACAAGGGTATCAAATACGGCAGGAAAAGTCGATCGTCAACAACTCATCATAACGCTTTATTTCTGTTTCACGATTGGCGTGGGTCGAATGAAAACTGGGGAATTCAGCAAAAATCATTTTATGGGTAAAAATATATCCAATGTAACTACTAATCAACTTTTTTACACTTGATAACGACGTTTTTCTAGGTATTTGGACGTTTTAAACGATTTTTGACGGTAGTTTGTGTTATGTTAATAAATAAGATCGTGCAGAATTATATGACTTTATTATATCAAAATAATTGAAAACTGTCATTATTCCTTCTCTTGTTCCAAAAACCAACAACGCATTAAAAAATCAGTTACAAAGTGACAGTTGACAAATGACAGACAGGAAAGCACGAAAGAGGCAGACTACAGAACGATTACACATTGACACCGCGGTTGGTACGGTCATTTGACAGTTTAATTAGATATGCGTATATCGTGTTGATATCTTTTTTGTCAACTGTCACTTTGTAACTGATTTTTTAATGCGTTGTTGGTTTTTGGACCAAGAGAAGGAATTACTGTTTTTTGGCGTTTTTAAAACTGAATATTTAACTGTCATTATCCTTATTTTCTAGTAACTTGATAATATTCAATATTACAACATCTCCCCCCAAGCTCATGTGCCATCTTCTCCCCCATCAGCGGTCCTCTTCTTTTTGATTTCTATTTCTTCGAATAACGCGACCAATTCGTTTCATTATGCTGTTATTTCGATTCTTGCCAACTTCAATAATTTTGCCAATTGTATCCCATAATTTTGTCAGTGGATCCTGAATCCGAACCATTTGACCAATGGAAAGAGGTTGAAGACTCCTGGTAGCTCGGTTGTACAAATTTATTTTATAATTTGTACTCCTAGATGTCTTTTCATCATAACAATCCGCTTTTCCTTGCCATTTTCTAGCAAAAAATTTTAAATTCGTTGGAAGTAATGACCTAATTGGACGACCATACAGTACTTGAGCTGGAGATCGCCCATCTTCCCGGGGAGTGTTTCTCAACTCGAGGAAACCAGCATAGAATTTTTCTTGATTCAAATTCCCCCATTCAAAACACTTGATAATATGGAGATGATGTTACATGAGAGACATTCCAACTATCTAAGAATTTTTTGAATTCATAAGAATTATATTGAGGTCCATTATCTGATCTTAATCGAATAGGAATACCAGTGTCAGAAAACAAAGTCCTCGAAGTATCAATAATTTTCTTTGTATCAGGATCTCTTTTGCCATAATGACAAACGATTGGCCATCCTGAAAAGCGATCGCCATATACCATGAAGTGATAACCTGAATATGAAAACAAGTCAGTAGACACGTCTTGAAATGAAAATATTGGACTGGGTTCGTCCATAAAGGGTTCTTTTCTTTCGGAAGGATAACTTGAAAATTTTCACAATTCTCGATCATATTAGATATTTCATTATTTATACCAGGCCAGTAAAGGGTTTGTCTTGCTCTTCGTCTGGTGCGTTCTATGCCTTGATGTGAATCGTGAAGTCGTTCTAACACCATTTTACGAGCCATTTTCGGAATTATAATTAGAGATCCTGCAATGATCAGATCATCTTCAAATGATAACTCATCTCGTATGTTCCAATATGGTTTGGAACTATTTTCAAGTTCACTTTTAGTTCTAGGAAATCTATTTCTGTTCAAATGTTTCAAACTTTGATAATCTTCATCCCTGCGTGCGATATCTTTAATAATTTCGAGGATAGGATCTTGTAATTGCGAGGATCTCGTCATGGGATCTGTATCATCGACAATTGCTGTTTGCTATACAACAAATGATCTCATATGCTCTGATGAATCTTCTGCCAATAAATCTTCATTATTTGGTTCTGAGATAGGATGGCGTGAAAGAGCATCAGCTATGAAATGACATTTCCCTTTCACCCCTTCAGCTGAAAAGCTACATCCAATTAGTTTTTCTTTCAATCTTTGAAGCCTTGGATTTTCTATAGAATCTATTGTTGAATCATTCAAAATTGTTATCAGAGGTTTATGATCAGTTACAATTTTGAAATTTTCCAAACCTTTCCAATAAATTTCACAATGGACTAAACTATAGCTAATAATTCAATTTCTATCATTGCATATCTAGATTCAGAATCTGAAAGGTATGTATCTTGATCCACATTGTACAAATTTACATGTATCATTTTCATGTTTTTGCATGGGAATATATCCTATTCCGTGCAAACTAGATGTGTCTGTATGAAGTGCAGTGGGCAATTCTGGATCATATTGTGCAAGTACCTACTGGCGGTTAAGTTAATGTATCGCAAAGTTTTTTGAATGCTGAGGTATGATCATTTTTCCACATGAAAGTATTTTTTTTAACAAATTCCTCAATGGACTTGTCAAGGTACTTAGTGCAGGTGTGAATGGACTTAATTGATTCACTAGTCCACGAAACGATCTGAGATCTGAAATGTTTTCGGGTTTTGGGAAATTTTTTATTGATTTTCTTTGGGTCCGCTTTTATTCCGTTCTCATTCAAAATGAAACCCAAATATGGAACCTCTTGTTTGGCAAACACAAATTTCTCTACATTCAAAGTTATTCCCATCTTTCTACATCGTTCTAATACCTCAATAACTTTCAATACATGTGATCTGAAACTTTTTTCGAAAACTATTATATCGTCCACTACCTTCTCAATATTTTGGAGGCCAGCTAATGCTTCATCTCCACGTCTGCAGTATTCGTCACCAGAACTAATCAACCCCATCGGAGACCTTAAGAATTGGAATCGACCCCATGGTGTTAGAAATGTTGTAAGTTTTTGACTTTCTTCATCTAGAGGTAATTGCCAATATGGAGAAAAATTTGCAATTTTTTGGTGTGTTAGATACAGCTTCCCACGGCGAATTAAAAGGATGAATTATTGGTCTCTGGATGAATTTATTGAGTTTTGTGTAATCCACACAAATTCTTATAATTCCATTGGTCATTTGAACCACTGCCAAAGGACTGATAAAATCTGTAGGACAATCTTCACTCGGTTTAATTACACCTTTTTGTATCATTGACTCAAGCTCATCCTTTACCTTTCTCTCATTGAATAGGGAATTTTCCTAGGACATGATATTGAAAAAGGAACATAATCTCTTTTTAAATGAATATGTACTGCTTTACCATTCATAACTTTCAATTCACTATCAGTATTGAATACATCTGAGTATTCTTTCATTAACTTCTCACGAATTATTTCAATTTCATTAGGACTCGGATCTTCTGATAAACTACTATAATAGATAATGCCTTAACTGAAATTTCGCTATCTATTGGTTCGGGAAAATTTTTATGAATGATAGTCAAATCGATCATAGCCTGTCTTATAATCAAAATTTCTCTCACGTTTTGGCAAATGTATAAGGTTCTATTCGATGTTTTTTTTTCCGAAAGAAATTTTACATTCCAATGAACCTAAAACCATTATACTTGAGCCATCAGCAGAATTGAGATTGATTTCAGATGTTTTCAATTGAGATCTTGCTATTCTCATTGATTCCAGAAAATTTTCTTCTGCTACACAAACATCTGCACCTGTATCAGGCGTCGCTCTATATTTTAACTGTTTTTGGAAACATACTACTTGAATTGAAATTGCAAACAGACACGTAAGTTAAATTCAATGATTTATCTTCTTGAATATCGATATTTGAAATATTCTTCTTTCGACAATACTCCGAATAATGTCCTTCCAATCCGCATTTATTACAAATGGTATTTCTAGCCGGACATAAACGTAAATATTTATGCCAATTTTGAGAACATCTCGGACATTTTTTTGGTACTTCATTTTTACTGCTGATTTTACACAATTGAGACCGTTTTTCTTCTCGTTGTGCAATTTCCTCCGATTCACAGATTATGATGATAACTTCTAATTTGACAGTATCCGGTAATGATCTACATTTTCGTCTCATTTGCGAATCGAATAATACTTCTATAATATGATCTGTTAGAGTTCTTTCATAACAATGTGTACAGGGGTCGCATAGTTTCACTTTCTCTCCATAAAATGATATGAATGACTCACCTGGTTCTTGTCTACGATTCATGAATTGACTTGTTCGAATTCGATTATTTTCTTTACCTTTGAAGTATTTTTCGATACCATCCAAAATTTCTTGCACTTTTGCTTCATTTACATTAATTTTCAAGACCAACTTCACAATGTCTGTTACTTCTTGAGAAAAGAAACTCATCAGTAATGCTACCATTTGATATTCTGGGATATTCTCCACAGCTAGGAATTTTAGGTAATTTTCAAATTTTATTCTCCAATATCTGAATTGTGCATATGTCAGAGAATCAATTAGTTTCTCAGGTCCTGGTACTGCAGAAGACAGACATAATTTCGGACGAGTAGGTTCTCGATCAATATTCTTGTCCATAATATGT